>OX336391.1:640383995-641847385 GCA_946902985.2 Meconema thalassinum | reverse complement strand
GCTTGGTGTCCTAGGCGAAACCCCACACAAGACACGGCACAAACCTAGAAGAATTGCTGAGTTTTAATTCACCGGCCGTGAAAGCCAATACACCAACTTTTTGGAAGCCTTCATAGGGAGGTTACGGCTGCTTGAGCTTTTGGTTCTCGCAGTCAAGGAGTGCAGTCGCACTCTATATAAAGGGAGGTATCGCGCAGTTCGATACTCCTGTGGGGGTCCGGGCAGGGACACCAAGAGCCCGCCGATGAGCCTAGCTTGGTGTCCTAGGCGAAACCCCACACAAGACACGGCACAAACCTAGAAGAATTGCTGAGTTTTAATTCACCGGCCGTGAAAGCCAATACACCAACTTTTTGGAAGCCTTCATAGGGAGGTTACGGCTGCTTGAGGTTTTGGTTCTCGCAGTCAAGGAGTGCAGTCGCACTCTATATAAAGGGAGGTATCGCGCAGTTCGATACTCCTGTGGGGGTCCGGGCAGGGACATCAAGAGCCCGCCGATGAGCCTAGCTTGTTGTCCTAGGCGAAACCCCACACAATACACGGCACAAACCTAGAAGAATTGCTGAGTTTTAATTCACCGGCCGTGAAAGCCAATACACCAACTTTTTGGAAGCCTTCATAGGGAGGTTACGGCTGCTTGAGCTTTTGGTTCTCGCAGTCAAGGAGTGCAGTCGCACTCTATATAAAGGGAGGTATCGCGCAGTTCGATACTCCTGTGGGGGTCCGGGCAGGGACACCAAGAGCCCGCCGATGAGCCTAGCTTGGTGTCCTAGGCGAAACCCCACACAAGACACGGCACAAACCTAGAAGAATTGCTGAGTTTTAATTCACCGGCCGTGAAAGCCAATACACCAACTTTTTGGAAGCCTTCATAGGGAGGTTACGGCTGCTTGAGCTTTTGGTTCTCGCAGTCAAGGAGTGCAGTCGCACTCTATATAAAGGGAGGTATCGCGCAGTTCGATACTCCTGTGGGGGTCCGGGCAGGGAGACCAAGAGCCCGCCGATGAGCCTAGCTTGGTGTCCTAGGCGAAACCCCACACAAGACACGGCACAAACCTAGAAGAATTGCTGAGTTTTAATTCACCGGCCGTGAAAGCCAATACACCAACTTTTTGGAAGCCTTCATAGGGAGGTTACGGCTGCTTGAGCTTTTGGTTCTCGCAGTCAAGGAGTGCAGTCGCACTCTATATAAAGGGAGGTATCGCGCAGTTCGATACTCCTGTGGGGGTCCGGGCAGGGACACCAAGAGCCCGCTGATGAGCCTAGCTTGGTGTCCTAGGCGAAACCCCACACAAGACACGGCACAAACCTAGAAGAATTGCTGAGTTTTAATTCACCGGCCGTGAAAGCCAATACACCAACTTTTTGGAAGCCTTCATAGGGAGGTTACGGCTGCTTGAGCTTTTGGTTCTCGCAGTCAAGGAGTGCAGTCGCACTCTATATAAAGGGAGGTATCGCGCAGTTCGATACTCCTGTGGGGGTCCGGGCAGGGACACCAAGAGCCCGCCGATGAGCCTAGCTTGGTGTCCTAGGCGAAACCCCACACAAGACACGGCACAAACCTAGAAGAATTGCTGAGTTTTAATTCACCGGCCGTGAAAGCCAATACACCAACTTTTTGGAAGCCTTCATAGGGAGGTTACGGCTGCTTGAGCTTTTGGTTCTCGCAGTCAAGGAGTGCAGTCGCACTCTATATAAAGGGAGGTATCGCGCAGTTCGATACTCCTGTGGGGGTCCGGGCAGGGACACCAAGAGCCCGCCGATGAGCCTAGCTTGGTGTCCTAGGCGAAACCCCACACAAGACACGGCACAAACCTAGAAGAATTGCTGAGTTTTAATTCACCGGCCGTGAAAGCCAATACACCAACTTTTTGGAAGCCTTCATAGGGAGGTTACGGCTGCTTGAGCTTTTGGTTCTCGCAGTCAAGGAGTGCAGTCGCACTCTATATAAAGGGAGGTATCGCGCAGTTCGATACTCCTGTGGGGGTCCGGGCAGGGACACCAAGAGCCCGCCGATGAGCCTAGCTTGGTGTCCTAGGCGAAACCCCACACAAGACACGGCACAAACCTAGAAGAATTGCTGAGTTTTAATTCACCGGCCGTGAAAGCCAATACACCAACTTTTTGGAAGCCTTCATAGGGAGGTTACGGCTGCTTGAGCTTTTGGTTCTCGCAGTCAAGGAGTGCAGTCGCACTCTATATAAAGGGAGGTATCGCGCAGTTCGATACTCCTGTGGGGGTCCGGGCAGGGACACCAAGAGCCCGCCGATGAGCCTAGCTTGGTGTCCTAGGCGAAACCCCACTCAAGACACGGCACAAACCTAGAAGAATTGCTGAGTTTTAATTCACCGGCCGTGAAAGCCAATACACCAACTTTTTGGAAGCCTTCATAGGGAGGTTACGGCTGCTTGAGCTTTTGGTTCTCGCAGTCAAGGAGTGCAGTCGCACTCTATATAAAGGGAGGTATCGCGCAGTTCGATACTCCTGTGGGGGTCCGGGCAGGGACACCAAGAGCCCGCCGATGAGCCTAGCTTGGTGTCCTAGGCGAAACCCCACACAAGACACGGCACAAACCTAGAAGAATTGCTGAGTTTTAATTCACCGGCCGTGAAAGCCAATACACCAACTTTTTGGAAGCCTTCATAGGGAGGTTACGGCTGCTTGAGCTTTTGGTTCTCGCAGTCAAGGAGTGCAGTCGCACTCTATATAAAGGGAGGTATCGCGCAGTTCGATACTCCTGTGGGGGTCCGGGCAGGGACACCAAGAGCCCGCCGATGAGCCTAGCTTGGTGTCCTAGGCGAAACCCCACACAAGACACGGCACAAACCTAGAAGAATTGCTGAGTTTTAATTCACCGGCCGTGAAAGCCAATACACCAACTTTTTGGAAGCCTTCATAGGGAGGTTACGGCTGCTTGAGCTTTTGGTTCTCGCAGTCAAGGAGTGCAGTCGCACTCTATATAAAGGGAGGTATCGCGCAGTTCGATACTCCTGTGGGGGTCCGGGCAGGGACACCAAGAGCCCGCCGATGAGCCTAGCTTGGTGTCCTAGGCGAAACCCCACACAAGACACGGCACAAACCTAGAAGAATTGCTGAGTTTTAATTCACCGGCCGTGAAAGCCAATACACCAACTTTTGGGAAGCCTTCATAGGGAGGTTACGGCTGCTTGAGCTTTTGGTTCTCGCAGTCAAGGAGTGCAGTCGCACTCTATATAAAGGGAGGTATCGCGCAGTTCGATACTCCTGTGGGGGTCCGGGCAGGGACACCAAGAGCCCGCCGATGAGCCTAGCTTGGTGTCCTAGGCGAAACCCCACACAAGACACGGCACAAACCTAGAAGAATTGCTGAGTTTTAATTCACCGGCCGTGAAAGCCAATACACCAACTTTTTGGAAGCCTTCATAGGGAGGTTACGGCTGCTTGAGCTTTTGGTTCTCGCAGTCAAGGAGTGCAGTCGCACTCTATATAAAGGGAGGTATCGCGCAGTTCGATACTCCTGTGGGGGTCCGGGCAGGGACACCAAGAGCCCGCCGATGAGCCTAGCATGGTGTCCTAGGCGAAACCCCACACAAGACACGGCACAAACCTAGAAGAATTGCTGAGTTTTAATTCACCGGCCGTGAAAGCCAATACACCAACTTTTTGGAAGCCTTCACAGGGAGGTTACGGCTGCTTGAGCTTTTGGTTCTCGCAGTCAAGGAGTGCAGTCGCACTCTATATAAAGGGAGGTATCGCGCAGTTCGATACTCCTGTGGGGGTCCGGGCAGGGACACCAAGAGCCCGCCGATGAGCCTAGCTTGGTGTCCTAGGCGAAACCCCACACAAGACACGGCACAAACCTAGAAGAATTGCTGAGTTTTAATTCACCGGCCGTGAAAGCCAATACACCAACTTTTTGGAAGCCTTCATAGGGAGGTTACGGCTGCTTGAGCTTTTGGTTCTCGCAGTCAAGGAGTGCAGTCGCACTCTATATAAAGGGAGGTATCGCGCAGTTCGATACTCCTGTGGGGGTCCGGGCAGGGACACCAAGAGCCCGCCGATGAGCCTAGCTTGGTGTCCTAGGCGAAACCCCACACAAGACACGGCACAAACCTAGAAGAATTGCTGAGTTTTAATTCACCGGCCGTGAAAGCCAATACACCAACTTTTTGGAAGCCTTCATAGGGAGGTTACGGCTGCTTGAGCTTTTGGTTCTCGCAGTCAAGGAGTGCAGTCGCACTCTATATAAAGGGAGGTATCGCGCAGTTCGATACTCCTGTGGGGGTCCGGGCAGGGACACCAAGAGCCCGCCGATGAGCCTAGCTTGGTGTCCTAGGCGAAACCCCACACAAGACACGGCACAAACCTAGAAGAATTGCTGAGTTTTAATTCACCGGCCGTGAAAGCCAATACACCAACTTTTTGGAAGCCTTCATAGGGAGGTTACGGCTGCTTGAGCTTTTGGTTCTCGCAGTCAAGGAGTGCAGTCGCACTCTATATAAAGGGAGGTATCGCGCAGTTCGATACTCCTGTGGGGGTCCGGGCAGGGACACCAAGAGCCCGCCGATGAGCCTAGCTTGGTGTCCTAGGCGAAACCCCACACAAGACACGGCACAAACCTAGAAGAATTGCTGAGTTTTAATTCACCGGCCGTGAAAGCCAATACACCAACTTTTTGGAAGCCTTCATAGGGAGGTTACGGCTGCTTGAGCTTTTGGTTCTCGCAGTCAAGGAGTGCAGTCGCACTCTATATAAAGGGAGGTATCGCGCAGTTCGATACTCCTGTGGGGGTCCGGGCAGGGACACCAAGAGCCCGCCGATGAGCCTAGCTTGGTGTCCTAGGCGAAACCCCACACAAGACACGGCACAAACCTAGAAGAATTGCTGAGTTTTAATTCACCGGCCGTGAAAGCCAATACACCAACTTTTTGGAAGCCTTCATAGGGAGGTTACGGCTGCTTGAGCTTTTGGTTCTCGCAGTCAAGGAGTGCAGTCGCACTCTATATAAAGGGAGGTATCGCGCAGTTCGATACTCCTGTGGGGGTCCGGGCAGGGACACCAAGAGCCCGCCGATGAGCCTAGCTTGGTGTCCTAGGCGAAACCCCACACAAGACACGGCACAAACCTAGAAGAATTGCTGAGTTTTAATTCACCGGCCGTGAAAGCCAATACACCAACTTTTTGGAAGCCTTCATAGGGAGGTTACGGCTGCTTGAGCTTTTGGTTCTCGCAGTCAAGGAGTGCAGTCGCACTCTATATAAAGGGAGGTATCGCGCAGTTCGATACTCCTGTGGGGGTCCGGGCAGGGAGACCAAGAGCCCGCCGATGAGCCTAGCTTGGTGTCCTAGGCGAAACCCCACACAAGACACGGCACAAACCTAGAAGAATTGCTGAGTTTTAATTCACCGGCCGTGAAAGCCAATACACCAACTTTTTGGAAGCCTTCATAGGGAGGTTACGGCTGCTTGAGCTTTTGGTTCTCGCAGTCAAGGAGTGCAGTCGCACTCTATATAAAGGGAGGTATCGCGCAGTTCGATACTCCTGTGGGGGTCCGGGCAGGGACACCAAGAGCCCGCTGATGAGCCTAGCTTGGTGTCCTAGGCGAAACCCCACACAAGACACGGCACAAACCTAGAAGAATTGCTGAGTTTTAATTCACCGGCCGTGAAAGCCAATACACCAACTTTTTGGAAGCCTTCATAGGGAGGTTACGGCTGCTTGAGCTTTTGGTTCTCGCAGTCAAGGAGTGCAGTCGCACTCTATATAAAGGGAGGTATCGCGCAGTTCGATACTCCTGTGGGGGTCCGGGCAGGGACACCAAGAGCCCGCCGATGAGCCTAGCTTGGTGTCCTAGGCGAAACCCCACACAAGACACGGCACAAACCTAGAAGAATTGCTGAGTTTTAATTCACCGGCCGTGAAAGCCAATACACCAACTTTTTGGAAGCCTTCATAGGGAGGTTACGGCTGCTTGAGCTTTTGGTTCTCGCAGTCAAGGAGTGCAGTCGCACTCTATATAAAGGGAGGTATCGCGCAGTTCGATACTCCTGTGGGGGTCCGGGCAGGGACACCAAGAGCCCGCCGATGAGCCTAGCTTGGTGTCCTAGGCGAAACCCCACACAAGACACGGCACAAACCTAGAAGAATTGCTGAGTTTTAATTCACCGGCCGTGAAAGCCAATACACCAACTTTTTGGAAGCCTTCATAGGGAGGTTACGGCTGCTTGAGCTTTTGGTTCTCGCAGTCAAGGAGTGCAGTCGCACTCTATATAAAGGGAGGTATCGCGCAGTTCGATACTCCTGTGGGGGTCCGGGCAGGGAGACCAAGAGCCCGCCGATGAGCCTAGCTTGGTGTCCTAGGCGAAACCCCACACAAGACACGGCACAAACCTAGAAGAATTGCTGAGTTTTAATTCACCGGCCGTGAAAGCCAATACACCAACTTTTTGGAAGCCTTCATAGGGAGGTTACGGCTGCTTGAGCTTTTGGTTCTCGCAGTCAAGGAGTGCAGTCGCACTCTATATAAAGGGAGGTATCGCGCAGTTCGATACTCCTGTGGGGGTCCGGGCAGGGACACCAAGAGCCCGCTGATGAGCCTAGCTTGGTGTCCTAGGCGAAACCCCACACAAGACACGGCACAAACCTAGAAGAATTGCTGAGTTTTAATTCACCGGCCGTGAAAGCCAATACACCAACTTTTTGGAAGCCTTCATAGGGAGGTTACGGCTGCTTGAGCTTTTGGTTCTCGCAGTCAAGGAGTGCAGTCGCACTCTATATAAAGGGAGGTATCGCGCAGTTCGATACTCCTGTGGGGGTCCGGGCAGGGACACCAAGAGCCCGCCGATGAGCCTAGCTTGGTGTCCTAGGCGAAACCCCACACAAGACACGGCACAAACCTAGAAGAATTGCTGAGTTTTAATTCACCGGCCGTGAAAGCCAATACACCAACTTTTTGGAAGCCTTCATAGGGAGGTTACGGCTGCTTGAGCTTTTGGTTCTCGCAGTCAAGGAGTGCAGTCGCACTCTATATAAAGGGAGGTATCGCGCAGTTCGATACTCCTGTGGGGGTCCGGGCAGGGACACCAAGAGCCCGCCGATGAGCCTAGCTTGGTGTCCTAGGCGAAACCCCACACAAGACACGGCACAAACCTAGAAGAATTGCTGAGTTTTAATTCACCGGCCGTGAAAGCCAATACACCAACTTTTTGGAAGCCTTCATAGGGAGGTTACGGCTGCTTGAGCTTTTGGTTCTCGCAGTCAAGGAGTGCAGTCGCACTCTATATAAAGGGAGGTATCGCGCAGTTCGATACTCCTGTGGGGGTCCGGGCAGGGACACCAAGAGCCCGCCGATGAGCCTAGCTTGGTGTCCTAGGCGAAACCCCACACAAGACACGGCACAAACCTAGAAGAATTGCTGAGTTTTAATTCACCGGCCGTGAAAGCCAATACACCAACTTTTTGGAAGCCTTCATAGGGAGGTTACGGCTGCTTGAGCTTTTGGTTCTCGCAGTCAAGGAGTGCAGTCGCACTCTATATAAAGGGAGGTATCGCGCAGTTCGATACTCCTGTGGGGGTCCGGGCAGGGACACCAAGAGCCCGCCGATGAGCCTAGCTTGGTGTCCTAGGCGAAACCCCACACAAGACACGGCACAAACCTAGAAGAATTGCTGAGTTTTAATTCACCGGCCGTGAAAGCCAATACACCAACTTTTTGGAAGCCTTCATAGGGAGGTTACGGCTGCTTGAGCTTTTGGTTCTCGCAGTCAAGGAGTGCAGTCGCACTCTATATAAAGGGAGGTATCGCGCAGTTCGATACTCCTGTGGGGGTCCGGGCAGGGACACCAAGAGCCCGCCGATGAGCCTAGCTTGGTGTCCTAGGCGAAACCCCACACAAGACACGGCACAAACCTAGAAGAATTGCTGAGTTTTAATTCACCGGCCGTGAAAGCCAATACACCAACTTTTTGGAAGCCTTCATAGGGAGGTTACGGCTGCTTGAGCTTTTGGTTCTCGCAGTCAAGGAGTGCAGTCGCACTCTATATAAAGGGAGGTATCGCGCAGTTCGATACTCCTGTGGGGGTCCGGGCAGGGACACCAAGAGCCCGCCGATGAGCCTAGCTTGGTGTCCTAGGCGAAACCCCACACAAGACACGGCACAAACCTAGAAGAATTGCTGAGTTTTAATTCACCGGCCGTGAAAGCCAATACACCAACTTTTTGGAAGCCTTCATAGGGAGGTTACGGCTGCTTGAGCTTTTGGTTCTCGCAGTCAAGGAGTGCAGTCGCACTCTATATAAAGGGAGGTATCGCGCAGTTCGATACTCCTGTGGGGGTCCGGGCAGGGACACCAAGAGCCCGCCGATGAGCCTAGCTTGGTGTCCTAGGCGAAACCCCACACAAGACACGGCACAAACCTAGAAGAATTGCTGAGTTTTAATTCACCGGCCGTGAAAGCCAATACACCAACTTTTGGGAAGCCTTCATAGGGAGGTTACGGCTGCTTGAGCTTTTGGTTCTCGCAGTCAAGGAGTGCAGTCGCACTCTATATAAAGGGAGGTATCGCGCAGTTCGATACTCCTGTGGGGGTCCGGGCAGGGACACCAAGAGCCCGCCGATGAGCCTAGCTTGGTGTCCTAGGCGAAACCCCACACAAGACACGGCACAAACCTAGAAGAATTGCTGAGTTTTAATTCACCGGCCGTGAAAGCCAATACACCAACTTTTTGGAAGCCTTCATAGGGAGGTTACGGCTGCTTGAGCTTTTGGTTCTCGCAGTCAAGGAGTGCAGTCGCACTCTATATAAAGGGAGGTATCGCGCAGTTCGATACTCCTGTGGGGGTCCGGGCAGGGACACCAAGAGCCCGCCGATGAGCCTAGCATGGTGTCCTAGGCGAAACCCCACACAAGACACGGCACAAACCTAGAAGAATTGCTGAGTTTTAATTCACCGGCCGTGAAAGCCAATACACCAACTTTTTGGAAGCCTTCACAGGGAGGTTACGGCTGCTTGAGCTTTTGGTTCTCGCAGTCAAGGAGTGCAGTCGCACTCTATATAAAGGGAGGTATCGCGCAGTTCGATACTCCTGTGGGGGTCCGGGCAGGGACACCAAGAGCCCGCCGATGAGCCTAGCTTGGTGTCCTAGGCGAAACCCCACACAAGACACGGCACAAACCTAGAAGAATTGCTGAGTTTTAATTCACCGGCCGTGAAAGCCAATACACCAACTTTTTGGAAGCCTTCATAGGGAGGTTACGGCTGCTTGAGCTTTTGGTTCTCGCAGTCAAGGAGTGCAGTCGCACTCTATATAAAGGGAGGTATCGCGCAGTTCGATACTCCTGTGGGGGTCCGGGCAGGGACACCAAGAGCCCGCCGATGAGCCTAGCTTGGTGTCCTAGGCGAAACCCCACACAAGACACGGCACAAACCTAGAAGAATTGCTGAGTTTTAATTCACCGGCCGTGAAAGCCAATACACCAACTTTTTGGAAGCCTTCATAGGGAGGTTACGGCTGCTTGAGCTTTTGGTTCTCGCAGTCAAGGAGTGCAGTCGCACTCTATATAAAGGGAGGTATCGCGCAGTTCGATACTCCTGTGGGGGTCCGGGCAGGGACACCAAGAGCCCGCCGATGAGCCTAGCTTGGTGTCCTAGGCGAAACCCCACACAAGACACGGCACAAACCTAGAAGAATTGCTGAGTTTTAATTCACCGGCCGTGAAAGCCAATACACCAACTTTTTGGAAGCCTTCATAGGGAGGTTACGGCTGCTTGAGCTTTTGGTTCTCGCAGTCAAGGAGTGCAGTCGCACTCTATATAAAGGGAGGTATCGCGCAGTTCGATACTCCTGTGGGGGTCCGGGCAGGGACACCAAGAGCCCGCCGATGAGCCTAGCTTGGTGTCCTAGGCGAAACCCCACACAAGACACGGCACAAACCTAGAAGAATTGCTGAGTTTTAATTCACCGGCCGTGAAAGCCAATACACCAACTTTTTGGAAGCCTTCATAGGGAGGTTACGGCTGCTTGAGCTTTTGGTTCTCGCAGTCAAGGAGTGCAGTCGCACTCTATATAAAGGGAGGTATCGCGCAGTTCGATACTCCTGTGGGGGTCCGGGCAGGGACACCAAGAGCCCGCCGATGAGCCTAGCTTGGTGTCCTAGGCGAAACCCCACACAAGACACGGCACAAACCTAGAAGAATTGCTGAGTTTTAATTCACCGGCCGTGAAAGCCAATACACCAACTTTTTGGAAGCCTTCATAGGGAGGTTACGGCTGCTTGAGCTTTTGGTTCTCGCAGTCAAGGAGTGCAGTCGCACTCTATATAAAGGGAGGTATCGCGCAGTTCGATACTCCTGTGGGGGTCCGGGCAGGGACACCAAGAGCCCGCCGATGAGCCTAGCTTGGTGTCCTAGGCGAAACCCCACACAAGACACGGCACAAACCTAGAAGAATTGCTGAGTTTTAATTCACCGGCCGTGAAAGCCAATACACCAACTTTTTGGAAGCCTTCATAGGGAGGTTACGGCTGCTTGAGCTTTTGGTTCTCGCAGTCAAGGAGTGCAGTCGCACTCTATATAAAGGGAGGTATCGCGCAGTTCGATACTCCTGTGGGGGTCCGGGCAGGGACACCAAGAGCCCGCCAATGAGCCTAGCTTGGTGTCCTAGGCGAAACCCCACACAAGACACGGCACAAACCTAGAAGAATTGCTGAGTTTTAATTCACCGGCCGTGAAAGCCAATACACCAACTTTTTGGAAGCCTTCATAGGGAGGTTACGGCTGCTTGAGCTTTTGGTTCTCGCAGTCAAGGAGTGCAGTCGCACTCTATATAAAGGGAGGTATCGCGCAGTTCGATACTCCTGTGGGGGTCCGGGCAGGGACACCAAGAGCCCGCCGATGAGCCTAGCTTGGTGTCCTAGGCGAAACCCCACACAAGACACGGCACAAACCTAGAAGAATTGCTGAGTTTTAATTCACCGGCCGTGAAAGCCAATACACCAACTTTTTGGAAGCCTTCATAGGGAGGTTACGGCTGCTTGAGCTTTTGGTTCTCGCAGTCAAGGAGTGCAGTCGCACTCTATATAAAGGGAGGTATCGCGCAGTTCGATACTCCTGTGGGGGTCCGGGCAGGGACACCAAGAGCCCGCCGATGAGCCTAGCTTGGTGTCCTAGGCGAAACCCCACACAAGACACGGCACAAACCTAGAAGAATTGCTGAGTTTTAATTCACCGGCTGTGAAAGCCAATACACCAACTTTTGGGAAGCCTTCATAGGGAGGTTACGGCTGCTTGAGCTTTTGGTTCTCGCAGTCAAGGAGTGCAGTCGCACTCTATATAAAGGGAGGTATCGCGCAGTTCGATACTCCTGTGGGGGTCCGGGCAGGGACACCAAGAGCCCGCCGATAAGCCTAGCTTGGTGTCCTAGGCGAAACCCCACACAAGACACGGCACAAACCTAGAAGAATTGCTGAGTTTTAATTCACCGGCCGTGAAAGCCAATACACCAACTTTTTGGAAGCCTTCATAGGGAGGTTACGGCTGCTTGAGCTTTTGGTTCTCGCAGTCAAGGAGTGCAGTCGCACTCTATATAAAGGGAGGTATCGCGCAGTTCGATACTCCTGTGGGGGTCCGGGCAGGGACACCAAGAGCCCGCCGATGAGCCTAGCATGGTGTCCTAGGCGAAACCCCACACAAGACACGGCACAAACCTAGAAGAATTGCTGAGTTTTAATTCACCGGCCGTGAAAGCCAATACACCAACTTTTTGGAAGCCTTCATAGGGAGGTTACGGCTGCTTGAGCTTTTGGTTCTCGCAGTCAAGGAGTGCAGTCGCACTCTATATAAAGGGAGGTATCGCGCAGTTCGATACTCCTGTGGGGGTCCGGGCAGGGACACCAAGAGCCCGCTGATGAGCCTAGCTTGGTGTCCTAGGCGAAACCCCACACAAGACACGGCACAAACCTAGAAGAATTGCTGAGTTTTAATTCACCGGCCGTGAAAGCCAATACACCAACTTTTTGGAAGCCTTCATAGGGAGGTTACGGCTGCTTGAGCTTTTGGTTCTCGCAGTCAAGGAGTGCAGTCGCACTCTATATAAAGGGAGGTATCGCGCAGTTCGATACTCCTGTGGGGGTCCGGGCAGGGACACCAAGAGCCCGCCGATGAGCCTAGCTTGGTGTCCTAGGCGAAACCCCACACAAGACACGGCACAAACCTAGAAGAATTGCTGAGTTTTAATTCACCGGCCGTGAAAGCCAATACACCAACTTTTTGGAAGCCTTCATAGGGAGGTTACGGCTGCTTGAGCTTTTGGTTCTCGCAGTCAAGGAGTGCAGTCGCACTCTATATAAAGGGAGGTATCGCGCAGTTCGATACTCCTGTGGGGGTCCGGGCAGGGACACCAAGAGCCCGCCGATGAGCCTAGCTTGGTGTCCTAGGCGAAACCCCACACAAGACACGGCACAAACCTAGAAGAATTGCTGAGTTTTAATTCACCGGCCGTGAAAGCCAATACACCAACTTTTTGGAAGCCTTCATAGGGAGGTTACGGCTGCTTGAGCTTTTGGTTCTCGCAGTCAAGGAGTGCAGTCGCACTCTATATAAAGGGAGGTATCGCGCAGTTCGATACTCCTGTGGGGGTCCGGGCAGGGACACCAAGAGCCCGCCGATGAGCCTAGCTTGGTGTCCTAGGCGAAACCCCACACAAGACACGGCACAAACCTAGAAGAATTGCTGAGTTTTAATTCACCGGCCGTGAAAGCCAATACACCAACTTTTTGGAAGCCTTCATAGGGAGGTTACGGCTGCTTGAGCTTTTGGTTCTCGCAGTCAAGGAGTGCAGTCGCACTCTATATAAAGGGAGGTATCGCGCAGTTCGATACTCCTGTGGGGGTCCGGGCAGGGACACCAAGAGCCCGCCGATGAGCCTAGCTTGGTGTCCTAGGCGAAACCCCACACAAGACACGGCACAAACCTAGAAGAATTGCTGAGTTTTAATTCACCGGCCGTGAAAGCCAATACACCAACTTTTTGGAAGCCTTCATAGGGAGGTTACGGCTGCTTGAGCTTTTGGTTCTCGCAGTCAAGGAGTGCAGTCGCACTCTATATAAAGGGAGGTATCGCGCAGTTCGATACTCCTGTGGGGGTCCGGGCAGGGACACCAAGAGCCCGCCGATGAGCCTAGCTTGGTGTCCTAGGCGAAACCCCACACAAGACACGGCACAAACCTAGAAGAATTGCTGAGTTTTAATTCACCGGCCGTGAAAGCCAATACACCAACTTTTTGGAAGCCTTCATAGGGAGGTTACGGCTGCTTGAGCTTTTGGTTCTCGCAGTCAAGGAGTGCAGTCGCACTCTATATAAAGGGAGGTATCGCGCAGTTCGATACTCCTGTGGGGGTCCGGGCAGGGACACCAAGAGCCCGCCGATGAGCCTAGCTTGGTGTCCTAGGCGAAACCCCACACAAGACACGGCACAAACCTAGAAGAATTGCTGAGTTTTAATTCACCGGCCGTGAAAGCCAATACACCAACTTTTTGGAAGCCTTCATAGGGAGGTTACGGCTGCTTGAGCTTTTGGTTCTCGCAGTCAAGGAGTGCAGTCGCACTCTATATAAAGGGAGGTATCGCGCAGTTCGATACTCCTGTGGGGGTCCGGGCAGGGACACCAAGAGCCCGCCGATGAGCCTAGCTTGGTGTCCTAGGCGAAACCCCACACAAGACACGGCACAAACCTAGAAGAATTGCTGAGTTTTAATTCACCGGCCGTGAAAGCCAATACACCAACTTTTGGGAAGCCTTCATAGGGAGGTTACGGCTGCTTGAGCTTTTGGTTCTCGCAGTCAAGGAGTGCAGTCGCACTCTATATAAAGGGAGGTATCGCGCAGTTCGATACTCCTGTGGGGGTCCGGGCAGGGACACCAAGAGCCCGCCGATGAGCCTAGCTTGGTGTCCTAGGCGAAACCCCACACAAGACACGGCACAAACCTAGAAGAATTGCTGAGTTTTAATTCACCGGCCGTGAAAGCCAATACACCAACTTTTTGGAAGCCTTCATAGGGAGGTTACGGCTGCTTGAGCTTTTGGTTCTCGCAGTCAAGGAGTGCAGTCGCACTCTATATAAAGGGAGGTATCGCGCAGTTCGATACTCCTGTGGGGGTCCGGGCAGGGACACCAAGAGCCCGCCGATGAGCCTAGCATGGTGTCCTAGGCGAAACCCCACACAAGACACGGCACAAACCTAGAAGAATTGCTGAGTTTTAATTCACCGGCCGTGAAAGCCAATACACCAACTTTTTGGAAGCCTTCACAGGGAGGTTACGGCTGCTTGAGCTTTTGGTTCTCGCAGTCAAGGAGTGCAGTCGCACTCTATATAAAGGGAGGTATCGCGCAGTTCGATACTCCTGTGGGGGTCCGGGCAGGGACACCAAGAGCCCGCCGATGAGCCTAGCTTGGTGTCCTAGGCGAAACCCCACACAAGACACGGCACAAACCTAGAAGAATTGCTGAGTTTTAATTCACCGGCCGTGAAAGCCAATACACCAACTTTTTGGAAGCCTTCATAGGGAGGTTACGGCTGCTTGAGCTTTTGGTTCTCGCAGTCAAGGAGTGCAGTCGCACTCTATATAAAGGGAGGTATCGCGCAGTTCGATACTCCTGTGGGGGTCCGGGCAGGGACACCAAGAGCCCGCCGATGAGCCTAGCTTGGTGTCCTAGGCGAAACCCCACACAAGACACGGCACAAACCTAGAAGAATTGCTGAGTTTTAATTCACCGGCCGTGAAAGCCAATACACCAACTTTTTGGAAGCCTTCATAGGGAGGTTACGGCTGCTTGAGCTTTTGGTTCTCGCAGTCAAGGAGTGCAGTCGCACTCTATATAAAGGGAGGTATCGCGCAGTTCGATACTCCTGTGGGGGTCCGGGCAGGGACACCAAGAGCCCGCCGATGAGCCTAGCTTGGTGTCCTAGGCGAAACCCCACACAAGACACGGCACAAACCTAGAAGAATTGCTGAGTTTTAATTCACCGGCCGTGAAAGCCAATACACCAACTTTTTGGAAGCCTTCATAGGGAGGTTACGGCTGCTTGAGCTTTTGGTTCTCGCAGTCAAGGAGTGCAGTCGCACTCTATATAAAGGGAGGTATCGCGCAGTTCGATACTCCTGTGGGGGTCCGGGCAGGGACACCAAGAGCCCGCCGATGAGCCTAGCTTGGTGTCCTAGGCGAAACCCCACACAAGACACGGCACAAACCTAGAAGAATTGCTGAGTTTTAATTCACCGGCCGTGAAAGCCAATACACCAACTTTTTGGAAGCCTTCATAGGGAGGTTACGGCTGCTTGAGCTTTTGGTTCTCGCAGTCAAGGAGTGCAGTCGCACTCTATATAAAGGGAGGTATCGCGCAGTTCGATACTCCTGTGGGGGTCCGGGCAGGGACACCAAGAGCCCGCCGATGAGCCTAGCTTGGTGTCCTAGGCGAAACCCCACACAAGACACGGCACAAACCTAGAAGAATTGCTGAGTTTTAATTCACCGGCCGTGAAAGCCAATACACCAACTTTTTGGAAGCCTTCATAGGGAGGTTACGGCTGCTTGAGCTTTTGGTTCTCGCAGTCAAGGAGTGCAGTCGCACTCTATATAAAGGGAGGTATCGCGCAGTTCGATACTCCTGTGGGGGTCCGGGCAGGGACACCAAGAGCCCGCCAATGAGCCTAGCTTGGTGTCCTAGGCGAAACCCCACACAAGACACGGCACAAACCTAGAAGAATTGCTGAGTTTTAATTCACCGGCCGTGAAAGCCAATACACCAACTTTTTGGAAGCCTTCATAGGGAGGTTACGGCTGCTTGAGCTTTTGGTTCTCGCAGTCAAGGAGTGCAGTCGCACTCTATATAAAGGGAGGTATCGCGCAGTTCGATACTCCTGTGGGGGTCCGGGCAGGGACACCAAGAGCCCGCCGATGAGCCTAGCTTGGTGTCCTAGGCGAAACCCCACACAAGACACGGCACAAACCTAGAAGAATTGCTGAGTTTTAATTCACCGGCCGTGAAAGCCAATACACCAACTTTTTGGAAGCCTTCATAGGGAGGTTACGGCTGCTTGAGCTTTTGGTTCTCGCAGTCAAGGAGTGCAGTCGCACTCTATATAAAGGGAGGTATCGCGCAGTTCGATACTCCTGTGGGGGTCCGGGCAGGGACACCAAGAGCCCGCCGATGAGCCTAGCTTGGTGTCCTAGGCGAAACCCCACACAAGACACGGCACAAACCTAGAAGAATTGCTGAGTTTTAATTCACCGGCTGTGAAAGCCAATACACCAACTTTTGGGAAGCCTTCATAGGGAGGTTACGGCTGCTTGAGCTTTTGGTTCTCGCAGTCAAGGAGTGCAGTCGCACTCTATATAAAGGGAGGTATCGCGCAGTTCGATACTCCTGTGGGGGTCCGGGCAGGGACACCAAGAGCCCGCCGATAAGCCTAGCTTGGTGTCCTAGGCGAAACCCCACACAAGACACGGCACAAACCTAGAAGAATTGCTGAGTTTTAATTCACCGGCCGTGAAAGCCAATACACCAACTTTTTGGAAGCCTTCATAGGGAGGTTACGGCTGCTTGAGCTTTTGGTTCTCGCAGTCAAGGAGTGCAGTCGCACTCTATATAAAGGGAGGTATCGCGCAGTTCGATACTCCTGTGGGGGTCCGGGCAGGGACACCAAGAGCCCGCCGATGAGCCTAGCATGGTGTCCTAGGCGAAACCCCACACAAGACACGGCACAAACCTAGAAGAATTGCTGAGTTTTAATTCACCGGCCGTGAAAGCCAATACACCAACTTTTTGGAAGCCTTCACAGGGAGGTTACGGCTGCTTGAGCTTTTGGTTCTCGCAGTCAAGGAGTGCAGTCGCACTCTATATAAAGGGAGGTATCGCGCAGTTCGATACTCCTGTGGGGGTCCGGGCAGGGACACCAAGAGCCCGCCGATGAGCCTAGCTTGGTGTCCTAGGCGAAACCCCACACAAGACACGGCACAAACCTAGAAGAATTACTGAGTTTTAATTCACCGGCCGTGAAAGCCAATACACCAACTTTTTGGAAGCCTTCATAGGGAGGTTACGGCTGCTTGAGCTTTTGGTTCTCGCAGTCAAGGAGTGCAGTCGCACTCTATATAAAGGGAGGTATCGCGCAGTTCGATACTCCTGTGGGGGTCCGGGCAGGGACACCAAGAGCCCGCCGATGAGCCTAGCTTGGTGTCCTAGGCGAAACCCCACACAAGACACGGCACAAACCTAGAAGAATTGCTGAGTTTTAATTCACCGGCCGTGAAAGCCAATACACCAACTTTTTGGAAGCCTTCATAGGGAGGTTACGGCTGCTTGAGCTTTTGGTTCTCGCAGTCAAGGAGTGCAGTCGCACTCTATATAAAGGGAGGTATCGCGCAGTTCGATACTCCTGTGGGGGTCCGGGCAGGGACACCAAGAGCCCGCCGATGAGCCTAGCTTGGTGTCCTAGGCGAAACCCCACACAAGACACGGCACAAACCTAGAAGAATTGCTGAGTTTTAATTCACCGGCCGTGAAAGCCAATACACCAACTTTTTGGAAGCCTTCATAGGGAGGTTACGGCTGCTTGAGCTTTTGGTTCTCGCAGTCAAGGAGTGCAGTCGCACTCTATATAAAGGGAGGTATCGCGCAGTTCGATGCTCCTGTGGGGGTCCGGGCAGGGACACCAAGAGCCCGCCGATGAGCCTAGCTTGGTGTCCGAGGCGAAACCCCACACAAGACACGGCACAAACCTAGAAGAATTGCTGAGTTTTAATTCACCGGCCGTGAAAGCCAATACACCAACTTTTTGGAAGCCTTCATAGGGAGGTTACGGCTGCTTGAGCTTTTGGTTCTCGCAGTCAAGGAGTGCAGTCGCACTCTATATAAAGGGAGGTATCGCGCAGTTCGATACTCCAGTGGGGGTCCGGGCAGGGACACCAAGAGCCCGCCGATGAGCCTAGCTTGGTGTCCTATGCGAAACCCCACACAAGACACGGCACAAACCTAGAAGAATTGCTGAGTTTTAATTCACCGGCCGTGAAAGCCAATACACCAACTTTTTGGAAGCCTTCATAGGGAGGTTACGGCTGCTTGAGCTTTTGGTTCTCGCAGTCAAGGAGTGCAGTCGCACTCTATATAAAGGGAGGTATCGCGCAGTTCGATACTCCTGTGGGGGTCCGGGCAGGGACACCAAGAGCCCGCCGATGAGCCTAGCTTGGTGTCCTAGGCGAAACCCCACACAAGACACGGCACAAACCTAGAAGAATTGCTGAGTTTTAATTCACCGGCCGAGAAAGCCAATACACCAACTTTTTGGAAGCCGTCATAGGGAGGTTACGGCTGCTTGAGCTTTTGGTTCTCGCAGTCAAGGAGTGCAGTCGCATTCTATATAAAGGGAGGTATCGCGCAGTTCGATACTCCTGTGGGGGTCCGGGCAGGGACACCAAGAGCCCGCCGATGAGCCTAGCTTGGTGTCCTAGGCGAAACCCCACACAAGACACGGCACAAACCTAGAAGAATTGCTGAGTTTTAATTCACCGGCCGTGAAAGCCAATACACCAACTTTTTGGAAGCCTTCATAGGGAGGTTACGGCTGCTTGAGCTTTTGGTTCTCGCAGTCAAGGAGTGCAGTCGCACTCTATATAAAGGGAGGTATCGCGCAGTTCGATACTCCTGTGGGGGTCCGGGCAGGGACACCAAGAGCCCGCCGATGAGCCTAGCTTGGTGTCCTAGGCGAAACCCCACACAAGACACGGCACAAACCTAGAAGAATTGCTGAGTTTTAATTCACCGGCCGTGAAAGCCAATACACCAACTTTTTGGAAGCCTTCATTGGGAGGTTACGGCTGCTTGAGCTTTTGGTTCTCGCAGTCAAGGAGTGCAGTCGCACTCTATATAAAGGGAGGTATCGCGCAGGTCGATACTCCTGTGGGGGTCCGGGCAGGGACACCAAGAGCCCGCCGATGAGCCTAGCTTGGTGTCCTAGGCGAAACCCCACACAAGACACGGCACAAACCTAGAAGAATTGCTGAGTTTTAATTCACCGGCCGTGAAAGCCAATACACCAACTTTTTGGAAGCCTTCATAGGGAGGTTACGGCTGCTTGAGCTTTTGGTTCTCGCAGTCAAGGAGTGCAGTCGCACTCTATATAAAGGGAGGTATCGTGCAGTTCGATACTCCTGTGGGGGTCCGGGCAGGGACACCAAGAGCCCGCCGATGAGCCTAGCTTGGTGTCCTAGGCGAAACCCCACACAAGACACGGCACAAACCTAGAAGAATTGCTGAGTTTTAATTCACCGGCCGTGAAAGCCAATACACCAACTTTTTGGAAGCCTTCATAGGGAGGTTACGGCTGCTTGAGCTTTTGGTTCTCGCAGTCAAGGAGTGCAGTCGCACTCTATATAAAGGGAGGTATCGCGCAGTTCGATACTCCTGTGGGGGTCCGGGCAGGGACACCAAGAGCCCGCCGATGAGCCTAGCTTGGTGTCCTAGGCGAAACCCCACACAAGACACGGCACAAACCTAGAAGAATTGCTGAGTTTTAATTCACCGGCCGTGAAAGCCAATACACCAACTTTTTGGAAGCCTTCATAGGGAGGTTACGGCTGCTTGAGGTTTTGGTTCTCGCAGTCAAGGAGTGCAGTCGCACTCTATATAAAGGGAGGTATCGCGCAGTTCGATACTCCTGTGGGGGTCCGGGCAGGGACATCAAGAGCCCGCCGATGAGCCTAGCTTGTTGTCCTAGGCGAAACCCCACACAATACACGGCACAAACCTAGAAGAATTGCTGAGTTTTAATTCACCGGCCGTGAAAGCCAATACACCAACTTTTTGGAAGCCTTCATAGGGAGGTTACGGCTGCTTGAGCTTTTGGTTCTCGCAGTCAAGGAGTGCAGTCGCACTCTATATAAAGGGAGGTATCGCGCAGTTCGATACTCCTGTGGGGGTCCGGGCAGGGACACCAAGAGCCCGCCGATGAGCCTAGCTTGGTGTCCTAGGCGAAACCCCACACAAGACACGGCACAAACCTAGAAGAATTGCTGAGTTTTAATTCACCGGCCGTGAAAGCCAATACACCAACTTTTTGGAAGCCTTCATAGGGAGGTTACGGCTGCTTGAGCTTTTGGTTCTCGCAGTCAAGGAGTGCAGTCGCACTCTATATAAAGGGAGGTATCGCGCAGTTCGATACTCCTGTGGGGGTCCGGGCAGGGAGACCAAGAGCCCGCCGATGAGCCTAGCTTGGTGTCCTAGGCGAAACCCCACACAAGACACGGCACAAACCTAGAAGAATTGCTGAGTTTTAATTCACCGGCCGTGAAAGCCAATACACCAACTTTTTGGAAGCCTTCATAGGGAGGTTACGGCTGCTTGAGCTTTTGGTTCTCGCAGTCAAGGAGTGCAGTCGCACTCTATATAAAGGGAGGTATCGCGCAGTTCGATACTCCTGTGGGGGTCCGGGCAGGGACACCAAGAGCCCGCTGATGAGCCTAGCTTGGTGTCCTAGGCGAAACCCCACACAAGACACGGCACAAACCTAGAAGAATTGCTGAGTTTTAATTCACCGGCCGTGAAAGCCAATACACCAACTTTTTGGAAGCCTTCATAGGGAGGTTACGGCTGCTTGAGCTTTTGGTTCTCGCAGTCAAGGAGTGCAGTCGCACTCTATATAAAGGGAGGTATCGCGCAGTTCGATACTCCTGTGGGGGTCCGGGCAGGGACACCAAGAGCCCGCCGATGAGCCTAGCTTGGTGTCCTAGGCGAAACCCCACACAAGACACGGCACAAACCTAGAAGAATTGCTGAGTTTTAATTCACCGGCCGTGAAAGCCAATACACCAACTTTTTGGAAGCCTTCATAGGGAGGTTACGGCTGCTTGAGCTTTTGGTTCTCGCAGTCAAGGAGTGCAGTCGCACTCTATATAAAGGGAGGTATCGCGCAGTTCGATACTCCTGTGGGGGTCCGGGCAGGGACACCAAGAGCCCGCCGATGAGCCTAGCTTGGTGTCCTAGGCGAAACCCCACACAAGACACGGCACAAACCTAGAAGAATTGCTGAGTTTTAATTCACCGGCCGTGAAAGCCAATACACCAACTTTTTGGAAGCCTTCATAGGGAGGTTACGGCTGCTTGAGCTTTTGGTTCTCGCAGTCAAGGAGTGCAGTCGCACTCTATATAAAGGGAGGTATCGCGCAGTTCGATACTCCTGTGGGGGTCCGGGCAGGGACACCAAGAGCCCGCCGATGAGCCTAGCTTGGTGTCCTAGGCGAAACCCCACACAAGACACGGCACAAACCTAGAAGAATTGCTGAGTTTTAATTCACCGGCCGTGAAAGCCAATACACCAACTTTTTGGAAGCCTTCATAGGGAGGTTACGGCTGCTTGAGCTTTTGGTTCTCGCAGTCAAGGAGTGCAGTCGCACTCTATATAAAGGGAGGTATCGCGCAGTTCGATACTCCTGTGGGGGTCCGGGCAGGGACACCAAGAGCCCGCCGATGAGCCTAGCTTGGTGTCCTAGGCGAAACCCCACACAAGACACGGCACAAACCTAGAAGAATTGCTGAGTTTTAATTCACCGGCCGTGAAAGCCAATACACCAACTTTTTGGAAGCCTTCATAGGGAGGTTACGGCTGCTTGAGCTTTTGGTTCTCGCAGTCAAGGAGTGCAGTCGCACTCTATATAAAGGGAGGTATCGCGCAGTTCGATACTCCTGTGGGGGTCCGGGCAGGGACACCAAGAGCCCGCCGATGAGCCTAGCTTGGTGTCCTAGGCGAAACCCCACACAAGACACGGCACAAACCTAGAAGAATTGCTGAGTTTTAATTCACCGGCCGTGAAAGCCAATACACCAACTTTTTGGAAGCCTTCATAGGGAGGTTACGGCTGCTTGAGCTTTTGGTTCTCGCAGTCAAGGAGTGCAGTCGCACTCTATATAAAGGGAGGTATCGCGCAGTTCGATACTCCTGTGGGGGTCCGGGCAGGGACACCAAGAGCCCGCCGATGAGCCTAGCTTGGTGTCCTAGGCGAAACCCCACACAAGACACGGCACAAACCTAGAAGAATTGCTGAGTTTTAATTCACCGGCCGTGAAAGCCAATACACCAACTTTTTGGAAGCCTTCATAGGGAGGTTACGGCTGCTTGAGCTTTTGGTTCTCGCAGTCAAGGAGTGCAGTCGCACTCTATATAAAGGGAGGTATCGCGCAGTTCGATACTCCTGTGGGGGTCCGGGCAGGGACACCAAGAGCCCGCCGATGAGCCTAGCTTGGTGTCCTAGGCGAAACCCCACACAAGACACGGCACAAACCTAGAAGAATTGCTGAGTTTTAATTCACCGGCCGTGAAAGCCAATACACCAACTTTTGGGAAGCCTTCATAGGGAGGTTACGGCTGCTTGAGCTTTTGGTTCTCGCAGTCAAGGAGTGCAGTCGCACTCTATATAAAGGGAGGTATCGCGCAGTTCGATACTCCTGTGGGGGTCCGGGCAGGGACACCAAGAGCCCGCCGATGAGCCTAGCTTGGTGTCCTAGGCGAAACCCCACACAAGACACGGCACAAACCTAGAAGAATTGCTGAGTTTTAATTCACCGGCCGTGAAAGCCAATACACCAACTTTTTGGAAGCCTTCATAGGGAGGTTACGGCTGCTTGAGCTTTTGGTTCTCGCAGTCAAGGAGTGCAGTCGCACTCTATATAAAGGGAGGTATCGCGCAGTTCGATACTCCTGTGGGGGTCCGGGCAGGGACACCAAGAGCCCGCCGATGAGCCTAGCATGGTGTCCTAGGCGAAACCCCACACAAGACACGGCACAAACCTAGAAGAATTGCTGAGTTTTAATTCACCGGCCGTGAAAGCCAATACACCAACTTTTTGGAAGCCTTCACAGGGAGGTTACGGCTGCTTGAGCTTTTGGTTCTCGCAGTCAAGGAGTGCAGTCGCACTCTATATAAAGGGAGGTATCGCGCAGTTCGATACTCCTGTGGGGGTCCGGGCAGGGACACCAAGAGCCCGCCGATGAGCCTAGCTTGGTGTCCTAGGCGAAACCCCACACAAGACACGGCACAAACCTAGAAGAATTGCTGAGTTTTAATTCACCGGCCGTGAAAGCCAATACACCAACTTTTTGGAAGCCTTCATAGGGAGGTTACGGCTGCTTGAGCTTTTGGTTCTCGCAGTCAAGGAGTGCAGTCGCACTCTATATAAAGGGAGGTATCGCGCAGTTCGATACTCCTGTGGGGGTCCGGGCAGGGACACCAAGAGCCCGCCGATGAGCCTAGCTTGGTGTCCTAGGCGAAACCCCACACAAGACACGGCACAAACCTAGAAGAATTGCTGAGTTTTAATTCACCGGCCGTGAAAGCCAATACACCAACTTTTTGGAAGCCTTCATAGGGAGGTTACGGCTGCTTGAGCTTTTGGTTCTCGCAGTCAAGGAGTGCAGTCGCACTCTATATAAAGGGAGGTATCGCGCAGTTCGATACTCCTGTGGGGGTCCGGGCAGGGACACCAAGAGCCCGCCGATGAGCCTAGCTTGGTGTCCTAGGCGAAACCCCACACAAGACACGGCACAAACCTAGAAGAATTGCTGAGTTTTAATTCACCGGCCGTGAAAGCCAATACACCAACTTTTTGGAAGCCTTCATAGGGAGGTTACGGCTGCTTGAGCTTTTGGTTCTCGCAGTCAAGGAGTGCAGTCGCACTCTATATAAAGGGAGGTATCGCGCAGTTCGATACTCCTGTGGGGGTCCGGGCAGGGACACCAAGAGCCCGCCGATGAGCCTAGCTTGGTGTCCTAGGCGAAACCCCACACAAGACACGGCACAAACCTAGAAGAATTGCTGAGTTTTAATTCACCGGCCGTGAAAGCCAATACACCAACTTTTTGGAAGCCTTCATAGGGAGGTTACGGCTGCTTGAGCTTTTGGTTCTCGCAGTCAAGGAGTGCAGTCGCACTCTATATAAAGGGAGGTATCGCGCAGTTCGATACTCCTGTGGGGGTCCGGGCAGGGACACCAAGAGCCCGCCGATGAGCCTAGCTTGGTGTCCTAGGCGAAACCCCACACAAGACACGGCACAAACCTAGAAGAATTGCTGAGTTTTAATTCACCGGCCGTGAAAGCCAATACACCAACTTTTTGGAAGCCTTCATAGGGAGGTTACGGCTGCTTGAGCTTTTGGTTCTCGCAGTCAAGGAGTGCAGTCGCACTCTATATAAAGGGAGGTATCGCGCAGTTCGATACTCCTGTGGGGGTCCGGGCAGGGACACCAAGAGCCCGCCGATGAGCCTAGCTTGGTGTCCTAGGCGAAACCCCACACAAGACACGGCACAAACCTAGAAGAATTGCTGAGTTTTAATTCACCGGCCGTGAAAGCCAATACACCAACTTTTTGGAAGCCTTCATAGGGAGGTTACGGCTGCTTGAGCTTTTGGTTCTCGCAGTCAAGGAGTGCAGTCGCACTCTATATAAAGGGAGGTATCGCGCAGTTCGATACTCCTGTGGGGGTCCGGGCAGGGAGACCAAGAGCCCGCCGATGAGCCTAGCTTGGTGTCCTAGGCGAAACCCCACACAAGACACGGCACAAACCTAGAAGAATTGCTGAGTTTTAATTCACCGGCCGTGAAAGCCAATACACCAACTTTTTGGAAGCCTTCATAGGGAGGTTACGGCTGCTTGAGCTTTTGGTTCTCGCAGTCAAGGAGTGCAGTCGCACTCTATATAAAGGGAGGTATCGCGCAGTTCGATACTCCTGTGGGGGTCCGGGCAGGGACACCAAGAGCCCGCTGATGAGCCTAGCTTGGTGTCCTAGGCGAAACCCCACACAAGACACGGCACAAACCTAGAAGAATTGCTGAGTTTTAATTCACCGGCCGTGAAAGCCAATACACCAACTTTTTGGAAGCCTTCATAGGGAGGTTACGGCTGCTTGAGCTTTTGGTTCTCGCAGTCAAGGAGTGCAGTCGCACTCTATATAAAGGGAGGTATCGCGCAGTTCGATACTCCTGTGGGGGTCCGGGCAGGGACACCAAGAGCCCGCCGATGAGCCTAGCTTGGTGTCCTAGGCGAAACCCCACACAAGACACGGCACAAACCTAGAAGAATTGCTGAGTTTTAATTCACCGGCCGTGAAAGCCAATACACCAACTTTTTGGAAGCCTTCATAGGGAGGTTACGGCTGCTTGAGCTTTTGGTTCTCGCAGTCAAGGAGTGCAGTCGCACTCTATATAAAGGGAGGTATCGCGCAGTTCGATACTCCTGTGGGGGTCCGGGCAGGGACACCAAGAGCCCGCCGATGAGCCTAGCTTGGTGTCCTAGGCGAAACCCCACACAAGACACGGCACAAACCTAGAAGAATTGCTGAGTTTTAATTCACCGGCCGTGAAAGCCAATACACCAACTTTTTGGAAGCCTTCATAGGGAGGTTACGGCTGCTTGAGCTTTTGGTTCTCGCAGTCAAGGAGTGCAGTCGCACTCTATATAAAGGGAGGTATCGCGCAGTTCGATACTCCTGTGGGGGTCCGGGCAGGGAGACCAAGAGCCCGCCGATGAGCCTAGCTTGGTGTCCTAGGCGAAACCCCACACAAGACACGGCACAAACCTAGAAGAATTGCTGAGTTTTAATTCACCGGCCGTGAAAGCCAATACACCAACTTTTTGGAAGCCTTCATAGGGAGGTTACGGCTGCTTGAGCTTTTGGTTCTCGCAGTCAAGGAGTGCAGTCGCACTCTATATAAAGGGAGGTATCGCGCAGTTCGATACTCCTGTGGGGGTCCGGGCAGGGACACCAAGAGCCCGCTGATGAGCCTAGCTTGGTGTCCTAGGCGAAACCCCACACAAGACACGGCACAAACCTAGAAGAATTGCTGAGTTTTAATTCACCGGCCGTGAAAGCCAATACACCAACTTTTTGGAAGCCTTCATAGGGAGGTTACGGCTGCTTGAGCTTTTGGTTCTCGCAGTCAAGGAGTGCAGTCGCACTCTATATAAAGGGAGGTATCGTGCAGTTCGATACTCCTGTGGGGGTCCGGGCAGGGACACCAAGAGCCCGCCGATGAGCCTAGCTTGGTGTCCTAGGCGAAACCCCACACAAGACACGGCACAAACCTAGAAGAATTGCTGAGTTTTAATTCACCGGCCGTGAAAGCCAATACACCAACTTTTTGGAAGCCTTCATAGGGAGGTTACGGCTGCTTGAGCTTTTGGTTCTCGCAGTCAAGGAGTGCAGTCGCACTCTATATAAAGGGAGGTATCGCGCAGTTCGATACTCCTGTGGGGGTCCGGGCAGGGACACCAAGAGCCCGCCGATGAGCCTAGCTTGGTGTCCTAGGCGAAACCCCACACAAGACACGGCACAAACCTAGAAGAATTGCTGAGTTTTAATTCACCGGCCGTGAAAGCCAATACACCAACTTTTTGGAAGCCTTCATAGGGAGGTTACGGCTGCTTGAGCTTTTGGTTCTCGCAGTCAAGGAGTGCAGTCGCACTCTATATAAAGGGAGGTATCGCGCAGTTCGATACTCCTGTGGGGGTCCGGGCAGGGACACCAAGAGCCCGCCGATGAGCCTAGCTTGGTGTCCTAGGCGAAACCCCACACAAGACACGGCACAAACCTAGAAGAATTGCTGAGTTTTAATTCACCGGCCGTGAAAGCCAATACACCAACTTTTTGGAAGCCTTCATAGGGAGGTTACGGCTGCTTGAGCTTTTGGTTCTCGCAGTCAAGGAGTGCAGTCGCACTCTATATAAAGGGAGGTATCGCGCAGTTCGATACTCCTGTGGGGGTCCGGGCAGGGACACCAAGAGCCCGCCGATGAGCCTAGCTTGGTGTCCTAGGCGAAACCCCACACAAGACACGGCACAAACCTAGAAGAATTGCTGAGTTTTAATTCACCGGCCGTGAAAGCCAATACACCAACTTTTTGGAAGCCTTCATAGGGAGGTTACGGCTGCTTGAGCTTTTGGTTCTCGCAGTCAAGGAGTGCAGTCGCACTCTATATAAAGGGAGGTATCGCGCAGTTCGATACTCCTGTGGGGGTCCGGGCAGGGACACCAAGAGCCCGCCGATGAGCCTAGCTTGGTGTCCTAGGCGAAACCCCACACAAGACACGGCACAAACCTAGAAGAATTGCTGAGTTTTAATTCACCGGCCGTGAAAGCCAATACACCAACTTTTTGGAAGCCTTCATAGGGAGGTTACGGCTGCTTGAGCTTTTGGTTCTCGCAGTCAAGGAGTGCAGTCGCACTCTATATAAAGGGAGGTATCGCGCAGTTCGATACTCCTGTGGGGGTCCGGGCAGGGACACCAAGAGCCCGCCGATGAGCCTAGCTTGGTGTCCTAGGCGAAACCCCACACAAGACACGGCACAAACCTAGAAGAATTGCTGAGTTTTAATTCACCGGCCGTGAAAGCCAATACACCAACTTTTTGGAAGCCTTCATAGGGAGGTTACGGCTGCTTGAGCTTTTGGTTCTCGCAGTCAAGGAGTGCAGTCGCACTCTATATAAAGGGAGGTATCGCGCAGTTCGATACTCCTGTGGGGGTCCGGGCAGGGACACCAAGAGCCCGCCGATGAGCCTAGCTTGGTGTCCTAGGCGAAACCCCACACAAGACACGGCACAAACCTAGAAGAATTGCTGAGTTTTAATTCACCGGCCGTGAAAGCCAATACACCAACTTTTGGGAAGCCTTCATAGGGAGGTTACGGCTGCTTGAGCTTTTGGTTCTCGCAGTCAAGGAGTGCAGTCGCACTCTATATAAAGGGAGGTATCGCGCAGTTCGATACTCCTGTGGGGGTCCGGGCAGGGACACCAAGAGCCCGCCGATGAGCCTAGCTTGGTGTCCTAGGCGAAACCCCACACAAGACACGGCACAAACCTAGAAGAATTGCTGAGTTTTAATTCACCGGCCGTGAAAGCCAATACACCAACTTTTTGGAAGCCTTCATAGGGAGGTTACGGCTGCTTGAGCTTTTGGTTCTCGCAGTCAAGGAGTGCAGTCGCACTCTATATAAAGGGAGGTATCGCGCAGTTCGATACTCCTGTGGGGGTCCGGGCAGGGACACCAAGAGCCCGCCGATGAGCCTAGCATGGTGTCCTAGGCGAAACCCCACACAAGACACGGCACAAACCTAGAAGAATTGCTGAGTTTTAATTCACCGGCCGTGAAAGCCAATACACCAACTTTTTGGAAGCCTTCACAGGGAGGTTACGGCTGCTTGAGCTTTTGGTTCTCGCAGTCAAGGAGTGCAGTCGCACTCTATATAAAGGGAGGTATCGCGCAGTTCGATACTCCTGTGGGGGTCCGGGCAGGGACACCAAGAGCCCGCCGATGAGCCTAGCTTGGTGTCCTAGGCGAAACCCCACACAAGACACGGCACAAACCTAGAAGAATTGCTGAGTTTTAATTCACCGGCCGTGAAAGCCAATACACCAACTTTTTGGAAGCCTTCATAGGGAGGTTACGGCTGCTTGAGCTTTTGGTTCTCGCAGTCAAGGAGTGCAGTCGCACTCTATATAAAGGGAGGTATCGCGCAGTTCGATACTCCTGTGGGGGTCCGGGCAGGGACACCAAGAGCCCGCCGATGAGCCTAGCTTGGTGTCCTAGGCGAAACCCCACACAAGACACGGCACAAACCTAGAAGAATTGCTGAGTTTTAATTCACCGGCCGTGAAAGCCAATACACCAACTTTTTGGAAGCCTTCATAGGGAGGTTACGGCTGCTTGAGCTTTTGGTTCTCGCAGTCAAGGAGTGCAGTCGCACTCTATATAAAGGGAGGTATCGCGCAGTTCGATACTCCTGTGGGGGTCCGGGCAGGGACACCAAGAGCCCGCCGATGAGCCTAGCTTGGTGTCCTAGGCGAAACCCCACACAAGACACGGCACAAACCTAGAAGAATTGCTGAGTTTTAATTCACCGGCCGTGAAAGCCAATACACCAACTTTTTGGAAGCCTTCATAGGGAGGTTACGGCTGCTTGAGCTTTTGGTTCTCGCAGTCAAGGAGTGCAGTCGCACTCTATATAAAGGGAGGTATCGCGCAGTTCGATACTCCTGTGGGGGTCCGGGCAGGGACACCAAGAGCCCGCCGATGAGCCTAGCTTGGTGTCCTAGGCGAAACCCCACACAAGACACGGCACAAACCTAGAAGAATTGCTGAGTTTTAATTCACCGGCCGTGAAAGCCAATACACCAACTTTTTGGAAGCCTTCATAGGGAGGTTACGGCTGCTTGAGCTTTTGGTTCTCGCAGTCAAGGAGTGCAGTCGCACTCTATATAAAGGGAGGTATCGCGCAGTTCGATACTCCTGTGGGGGTCCGGGCAGGGACACCAAGAGCCCGCCGATGAGCCTAGCTTGGTGTCCTAGGCGAAACCCCACACAAGACACGGCACAAACCTAGAAGAATTGCTGAGTTTTAATTCACCGGCCGTGAAAGCCAATACACCAACTTTTTGGAAGCCTTCATAGGGAGGTTACGGCTGCTTGAGCTTTTGGTTCTCGCAGTCAAGGAGTGCAGTCGCACTCTATATAAAGGGAGGTATCGCGCAGTTCGATACTCCTGTGGGGGTCCGGGCAGGGACACCAAGAGCCCGCCGATGAGCCTAGCTTGGTGTCCTAGGCGAAACCCCACACAAGACACGGCACAAACCTAGAAGAATTGCTGAGTTTTAATTCACCGGCCGTGAAAGCCAATACACCAACTTTTTGGAAGCCTTCATAGGGAGGTTACGGCTGCTTGAGCTTTTGGTTCTCGCAGTCAAGGAGTGCAGTCGCACTCTATATAAAGGGAGGTATCGCGCAGTTCGATACTCCTGTGGGGGTCCGGGCAGGGACACCAAGAGCCCGCCAATGAGCCTAGCTTGGTGTCCTAGGCGAAACCCCACACAAGACACGGCACAAACCTAGAAGAATTGCTGAGTTTTAATTCACCGGCCGTGAAAGCCAATACACCAACTTTTTGGAAGCCTTCATAGGGAGGTTACGGCTGCTTGAGCTTTTGGTTCTCGCAGTCAAGGAGTGCAGTCGCACTCTATATAAAGGGAGGTATCGCGCAGTTCGATACTCCTGTGGGGGTCCGGGCAGGGACACCAAGAGCCCGCCGATGAGCCTAGCTTGGTGTCCTAGGCGAAACCCCACACAAGACACGGCACAAACCTAGAAGAATTGCTGAGTTTTAATTCACCGGCCGTGAAAGCCAATACACCAACTTTTTGGAAGCCTTCATAGGGAGGTTACGGCTGCTTGAGCTTTTGGTTCTCGCAGTCAAGGAGTGCAGTCGCACTCTATATAAAGGGAGGTATCGCGCAGTTCGATACTCCTGTGGGGGTCCGGGCAGGGACACCAAGAGCCCGCCGATGAGCCTAGCTTGGTGTCCTAGGCGAAACCCCACACAAGACACGGCACAAACCTAGAAGAATTGCTGAGTTTTAATTCACCGGCTGTGAAAGCCAATACACCAACTTTTGGGAAGCCTTCATAGGGAGGTTACGGCTGCTTGAGCTTTTGGTTCTCGCAGTCAAGGAGTGCAGTCGCACTCTATATAAAGGGAGGTATCGCGCAGTTCGATACTCCTGTGGGGGTCCGGGCAGGGACACCAAGAGCCCGCCGATAAGCCTAGCTTGGTGTCCTAGGCGAAACCCCACACAAGACACGGCACAAACCTAGAAGAATTGCTGAGTTTTAATTCACCGGCCGTGAAAGCCAATACACCAACTTTTTGGAAGCCTTCATAGGGAGGTTACGGCTGCTTGAGCTTTTGGTTCTCGCAGTCAAGGAGTGCAGTCGCACTCTATATAAAGGGAGGTATCGCGCAGTTCGATACTCCTGTGGGGGTCCGGGCAGGGACACCAAGAGCCCGCCGATGAGCCTAGCATGGTGTCCTAGGCGAAACCCCACACAAGACACGGCACAAACCTAGAAGAATTGCTGAGTTTTAATTCACCGGCCGTGAAAGCCAATACACCAACTTTTTGGAAGCCTTCACAGGGAGGTTACGGCTGCTTGAGCTTTTGGTTCTCGCAGTCAAGGAGTGCAGTCGCACTCTATATAAAGGGAGGTATCGCGCAGTTCGATACTCCTGTGGGGGTCCGGGCAGGGACACCAAGAGCCCGCCGATGAGCCTAGCTTGGTGTCCTAGGCGAAACCCCACACAAGACACGGCACAAACCTAGAAGAATTACTGAGTTTTAATTCACCGGCCGTGAAAGCCAATACACCAACTTTTTGGAAGCCTTCATAGGGAGGTTACGGCTGCTTGAGCTTTTGGTTCTCGCAGTCAAGGAGTGCAGTCGCACTCTATATAAAGGGAGGTATCGCGCAGTTCGATACTCCTGTGGGGGTCCGGGCAGGGACACCAAGAGCCCGCCGATGAGCCTAGCTTGGTGTCCTAGGCGAAACCCCACACAAGACACGGCACAAACCTAGAAGAATTGCTGAGTTTTAATTCACCGGCCGTGAAAGCCAATACACCAACTTTTTGGAAGCCTTCATAGGGAGGTTACGGCTGCTTGAGCTTTTGGTTCTCGCAGTCAAGGAGTGCAGTCGCACTCTATATAAAGGGAGGTATCGCGCAGTTCGATACTCCTGTGGGGGTCCGGGCAGGGACACCAAGAGCCCGCCGATGAGCCTAGCTTGGTGTCCTAGGCGAAACCCCACACAAGACACGGCACAAACCTAGAAGAATTTCTGAGTTTTAATTCACCGGCCGTGAAAGCCAATACACCAACTTTTTGGAAGCCTTCATAAGGAGGTTACGGCTGCTTGAGCTTTTGGTTCTCGCAGTCAAGGAGTGCAGTCGCACTCTATATAAAGGGAGGTATCGCGCAGTTCGATACTCCTGTGGGGGTCCGGGCAGGGACACCAAGAGCCCGCCGATGAGCCTAGCTTGGTGTCCTAGGCGAAACCCCACACAAGACACGGCACAAACCTAGAAGAATTGCTGAGTTTTAATTCACCGGCCGTGAAAGCCAATACACCAACTTTTTGGAAGCCTTCATAGGGAGGTTACGGCTGCTTGAGCTTTTGGTTCTCGCAGTCAAGGAGTGCAGTTGCACTCTATATAAAGGGAGGTATCGCGCAGTTCGATACTCCTGTGGGGGTCCGGGCAGGGACACCAAGAGCCCGCCGATGAGCCTAGCTTGGTGTCCTAGGCGAAACCCCACACAAGACACGGCACAAACCTAGAAGAATTGCTGAGTTTTAATTCACCGGCCGTGAAAGCCAATACACCAACTTTTTGGAAGCCTTCATAGGGAGGTTACGGCTGCTTGAGCTTTTGGTTCTCGCAGTCAAGGAGTGCAGTCGCACTCTATATAAAGGGAGGTATCGCGCAGTTCGATACTCCTGTGGGGGTCCGGGCAGGGACACCAAGAGCCCGCCGATGAGCCTAGCTTGGTGTCCTAGGCGAAACCCCACACAAGACACGGCACAAACCTAGAAGAATTGCTGAGTTTTAATTCACCGGCCGTGAAAGCCAATACACCAACTTTTTGGAAGCCTTCATAGGGAGGTTACGGCTGCTTGAGCTTTTGGTTCTCGCAGTCAAGGAGTGCAGTCGCACTCTATATAAAGGGAGGTATCGCGCAGTTCGATACTCCTGTGGGGGTCCGGGCAGGGACACCAAGAGCCCGCCGATGAGCCTAGCTTGGTGTCCTAGGCGAAACCCCACACAAGACACGGCACAAACCTAGAAGAATTGCTGAGTTTTAATTCACCGGCCGTGAAAGCCAATACACCAACTTTTTGGAAGCCTTCATAGGGAGGTTACGGCTGCTTGAGCTTTTGGTTCTCGCAGTCAAGGAGTGCAGTCGCACTCTATATAAAGGGAGGTATCGCGCAGTTCGATACTCCTGTGGGGGTCCGGGCAGGGACACCAAGAGCCCGCCGATGAGCCTAGCTTTGTGTCCTAGGCGAAACCCCACACAAGACACGGCACAAACCTAGAAGAATTGCTGAGTTTTAATTCACCGGCCGTGAAAGCCAATACACCAACTTTTTGGAAGCCTTCATAGGGAGGTTACGGCCGTTTGAGCTTTTGGTTCTCGCAGTCAAGGAGTGCAGTCGCACTCTATATAAAGGGAGGTATCGCGCAGTTCGATACTCCTGTGGGGGTCCGGGCAGGGACACCAAGAGCCCGCCGATGAGCCTAGCTTGGTGTCCTAGGCGAAACCCCACACAAGACACGGCACAAACCTAGAAGAATTGCTGAGTTTTAATTCACCGGCCGTGAAAGCCAATACACCAACTTTTTGGAAGCCTTCATAGGGAGGTTACGGCTGCTTGAGCTTTTGGTTCTCGCAGTCAAGGAGTGCAGTCGCACTCTATATAAAGGGAGGTATCGCGCAGTTCGATACTCCTGTGGGGGTCCGGGCAGGGACACCAAGAGCCCGCCGATGAGCCTAGCTTGGTGTCCTAGGCGAAACCCCACACAAGACACGGCACAAACCTAGAAGAATTGCTGAGTTTTAATTCACCGGCCGTGAAAGCCAATACACCAACTTTTGGGAAGCCTTCATAGGGAGGTTACGGCTGCTTGAGCTTTTGGTTCTCGCAGTCAAGGAGTGCAGTCGCACTCTATATAAAGGGAGGTATCGCGCAGTTCGATACTCCTGTGGGGGTCCGGGCAGGGACACCAAGAGCCCGCCGATGAGCCTAGCTTGGTGTCCTAGGCGAAACCCCACACAAGACACGGCACAAACCTAGAAGAATTGCTGAGTTTTAATTCACCGGCCGTGAAAGCCAATACACCAACTTTTTGGAAGCCTTCATAGGGAGGTTACGGCTGCTTGAGCTTTTGGTTCTCGCAGTCAAGGAGTGCAGTCGCACTCTATATAAAGGGAGGTATCGCGCAGTTCGATACTCCTGTGGGGGTCCGGGCAGGGACACCAAGAGCCCGCCGATGAGCCTAGCTTGGTGTCCTAGGCGAAACCCCACACAAGACACGGCACAAACCTAGAAGAATTGCTGAGTTTTAATTCACCGGCCGTGAAAGCCAATACACCAACTTTTTGGAAGCCTTCATAGGGAGGTTACGGCTGCTTGAGCTTTTGGTTCTCGCAGTCAAGGAGTGCAGTCGCACTCTATATAAAGGGAGGTATCGCGCAGTTCGATACTCCTGTGGGGGTCCGGGCAGGGACACCAAGAGCCCGCCGATGAGCCTAGCTTGGTGTCCTAGGCGAAACCCCACACAAGACACGGCACAAACCTAGAAGAATTGCTGAGTTTTAATTCACCGGCCGTGAAAGCCAATACACCAACTTTTTGGAAGCCTTCATAGGGAGGTTACGGCTGCTTGAGCTTTTGGTTCTCGCAGTCAAGGAGTGCAGTCGCACTCTATATAAAGGGAGGTATCGCGCAGTTCGATACTCCTGTGGGGGTCCGGGCAGGGACACCAAGAGCCCGCCGATGAGCCTAGCTTGGTGTCCTAGGCGAAACCCCACACAAGACACGGCACAAACCTAGAAGAATTGCTGAGTTTTAATTCACCGGCCGTGAAAGCCAATACACCAACTTTTTGGAAGCCTTCATAGGGAGGTTACGGCTGCTTGAGCTTTTGGTTCTCGCAGTAAGGAGTGCAGTCGCACTCTATATAAAGGGAGGTATCGCGCAGTTCGATACTCCTGTGGGGGTCTGGGCAGGGACACCAAGAGCCCGCCGATGAGCCTAGCTTGGTGTCCTAGGCGAAACCCCACACAAGACACGGCACAAACCTAGAAGAATTGCTGAGTTTTAATTCACCGGCCGTGAAAGCCAATACACCAACTTTTTGGAAGCCTTCATAGGGAGGTTACGGCTGCTTGAGCTTTTGGTTCTCGCAGTCAAGGAGTGCAGTCGCACTCTATATAAAGGGAGGTATCGCGCAGTTCGATACTCCTGTGGGGGTCCGGGCAGGGACACCATGAGCCCGCCGATGAGCCTAGCTTGGTGTCCTAGGCGAAACCCCACACAAGACACGGCACAAACCTAGAAGAATTGCTGAGTTTTAATTCACCGGCCGTGAAAGCCAATACACCAACTTTTTGGAAGCCTTAATAGGGAGGTTACGGCTGCTTGAGCTTTTGGTTCTCGCAGTCAAGGAGTGCAGTCGCACTCTATATAAAGGGAGGTATCGCGCAGTTCGATACTCCTGTGGGGGTCCGGGCAGGGAAACCAAGAGCCCGCCGATGAGCCTAGCTTGGTGTCCTAGGCGAAACCCCACACAAGACACGGCACAAACCTAGAAGAATTGCTGAGTTTTAATTCACCGGCCGTGAAAGCCAATACACCAACTTTTTGGAAGCCTTCATAGGGAGGTTACGGCTGCTTGAGCTTTTGGTTCTCGCAGTCAAGGAATGCAGTCGCACTCTATATAAAGGGAGGTATCGCGCAGTTCGATACTCCTGTGGGGGTCCGGGCAGGGACACCAAGAGCCCGCCGATGAGCCTAGCTTGGTGTCCTAGGCGAAACCCCACACAAGACACGGCACAAACCTAGAAGAATTGCTGAGTTTTAATTCACCGGCCGTGAAAGCCAATACACCAACTTTTTGGAAGCCTTCATAGGGAGGTTACGGCTGCTTGAGCTTTTGGTTCTCGCAGTCAAGGAGTGCAGTCGCACTCTATATAAAGGGAGGTATCGCGCAGTTCAATACTCCTGTGGGGGTCCGGGCAGGGACACCAAGAGCCCGCCGATGAGCCTAGCTTGGTGTCCTAGGCGAAACCCCACACAAGACACGGCACAAACCTAGAAGAATTGCTGAGTTTTAATTCACCGGCCGTGAAAGCCAATACACCAACTTTTTGGAAGCCTTCATAGGGAGGTTACGGCTGCTTGAGCTTTTGGTTCTCGCAGTCAAGGAGTGCAGTCGCACTCTATATAAAGGGAGGTATCGCGCAGTTCGATACTCCTGTGGGGGTCCGGGCAGGGACACCAAGAGCCCGCCGATGAGCCTAGCTTGGTGTCCTAGGCGAAACCCCACACAAGACACGGCACAAACCTAGAAGAATTGCTGAGTTTTAATTCACCGGCCGTGAAAGCCAATACACCAACTTTTTGGAAGCCTTCATGGGGAGGTTACGGCTGCTTGAGCTTTTGGTTCTCGCAGTCAAGGAGTGCAGTCGCACTCTATATAAAGGGAGGTATCGCGCAGTTCGATACTCCTGTGGGGGTCCGGGCAGGGACACCAAGAGCCCGCCGATGAGCCTAGCTTGGTGTCCTAGGCGAAACCCCACACAAGACACGGCACAAACCTAGAAGAATTGCTGAGTTTTAATTCACCGGCCGTGAAAGCCAATACACCAACTTTTTGGAAGCCTTCATAGGGAGGTTACGGCTGCTTGAGCTTTTGGTTCTCGCAGTCAAGGAGTGCAGTCGCACTCTATATAAAGGGAGGTATCGCGCAGTTCGATACTCCTGTGGGGGTCCGGGCAGGGACACCAAGAGCCCGCCGATGAGCCTAGCTTGGTGTCCTAGGCGAAACCCCACACAAGACACGGCACAAACCTAGAAGAATTGCTGAGTTTTAATTCACCGGCCGTGAAAGCCAATACACCAACTTTTTGGAAGCCTTCATAGGGAGGTTACGGCTGCTTGAGCTTTTGGTTCTCTCAGTCAAGGAGTGCAGTCGCACTCTATATAAAGGGAGGTATCGCGCAGTTCGATACTCCTGTGGGGGTCCGGGCAGGGACACCAAGAGCCCGCCGATGAGCCTAGCTTGGTGTCCTAGGCGAAACCCCACACAAGACACGGCACAAACCTAGAAGAATTGCTGAGTTTTAATTCACCGGCCGTGAAAGCCAATACACCAACTTTTTGGAAGCCTTCATAGGGAGGTTACGGCTGTTTGAGCTTTTGGTTCTCGCAGTCAAGGAGTGCAGTCGCACTCTATATAAAGGGAGGTATCGCTCAGTTCGATACTCCTGTGGGGGTCCGGGCAGGGACACCAAGAGCCCGCCGATGAGCCTAGCTTGGTGTCCTAGGCGAAACCCCACACAAGACACGGCACAAACCTAGAAGAATTGCTGAGTTTTAATTCACCGGCCGTGAAAGCCAATACACCAACTTTTTGGAAGCCTTCATAGGGAGGTTACGGCTGCTTGAGCTTTTGGTTCTCGCAGTCAAGGAGTGCAGGCGCACTCTATATAAAGGGAGGTATCGCGCAGTTCGATACTCCTGTGGGGGTCCGGGCAGGGACACCAAGAGCCCGCCGATGAGCCTAGCTTGGTGTCCTAGGCGAAACCCCACACAAGACACGGCACAAACCTAGAAGAATTGCTGAGTTTTAATTCACCGGCCGTGAAAGCCAATACACCAACTTTTTGGAAGCCTTCATAGGGAGGTTACGGCTGCTTGAGCTTTTGGTTCTCGCAGTCAAGGAGTGCAGTCGCACTCTATATAAAGGGAGGTATCGCGCAGTTCGATACTCCTGTGGGGGTCCGGGCAGGGACACCAAGAGCCCGCCGATGAGCCTAGCTTGGTGTCCTAGGCGAAACCCCACACAAGACACGGCACAAACCTAGAAGAATTGCTGAGTTTTAATTCACCGGCCGTGAAAGCCAATACACCAACTTTTTGGAAGCCTTCATAGGGAGGTTACGGCTGCTTGAGCTTTTGGTTCTCGCAGTCAAGGAGTGCAGTCGCACTCTATATAAAGGGAGGTATCGCGCAGTTCGATACTCCTGTGGGGGTCCGGGCAGGGACACCAAGAGCCCGCCGATGAGCCTAGCTTGGTGTCCTAGGCGAAACCCCACACAAGACACGGCACAAACCTAGAAGAATTGCTGAGTTTTAATTCACCGGCCGTGAAAGCCAATACACCAACTTTTTGGAAGCCTTCATAGGGAGGTTACGGCTGCTTGAGCTTTTGGTTCTCGCAGTCAAGGAGTGCAGTCGCACTCTATATAAAGGGAGGTATCGCGCAGTTCGTACTCCTGTGGGGGTCCGGGCAGGGACACCAAGAGCCCGCCGATGAGCCTAGCTTGGTGTCCTAGGCGAAACCCCACACAAGACACGGCACAAACCTAGAAGAATTGCTGAGTTTTAATTCACCGGCCGTGAAAGCCAATACACCAACTTTTTGGAAGCCTTCATAGGGAGGTTACGGCTGCTTGAGCTTTTGGTTCTCGCAGTCAAGGAGTGCAGTCGCACTCTATATAAAGGGAGGTATCGCGCAGTTCGATACTCCTGTGGGGGTCCGGGCAGGGACACCAAGAGCCCGCCGATGAGCCTAGCTTGGTGTCCTAGGCGAAACCCCACACAAGACACGGCACAAACCTAGAAGAATTGCTGAGTTTTAATTCACCGGCCGTGAAAGCCAATACACCAACTTTTTGGAAGCCTTCATAGGGAGGTTACGGCTGCTTGAGCTTTTGGTTCTCGCAGTCAAGGAGTGCAGTCGCACTCTATATAAAGGGAGGTATCGCGCAGTTCGATACTCCTGTGGGGGTCCGGGCAGGGACACCAAGAGCCCGCCGATGAGCCTAGCTTGGTGTCCTAGGCGAAACCCCACACAAGACACGGCACAAACCTAGAAGAATTGCTGAGTTTTAATTCACCGGCCGTGAAAGCCAATACACCAACTTTTTGGAAGCCTTCATAGGGAGGTTACGGCTGCTTGAGCTTTTGGTTCTCGCAGTCAAGGAGTGCAGTCGCACTCTATATAAAGGGAGGTATCGCGCAGTTCGATACTCCTGTGGGGGTCCGGGCAGGGACACCAAGAGCCCGCCGATGAGCCTAGCTTGGTGTCCTAGGCGAAACCCCACACAAGACACGGCACAAACCTAGAAGAATTGCTGAGTTTTAATTCACCGGCCGTGAAAGCCAATACACCAACTTTTTGGAAGCCTTCATAGGGAGGTTACGGCTGCTTGAGCTTTTGGTTCTCGCAGTCAAGGAGTGCAGTCGCACTCTATATAAAGGGAGGTATCGCGCAGTTCGATACTCCTGTGGGGGTCCGGGCAGGGACACCAAGAGCCCGCCGATGAGCCTAGCTTGGTGTCCTAGGCGAAACCCCACACAAGACACGGCACAAACCTAGAAGAATTGCTGAGTTTTAATTCACCGGCCGTGAAAGCCAATACACCAACTTTTTGGAAGCCTTCATAGGGAGGTTACGGCTGCTTGAGCTTTTGGTTCTCGCAGTCAAGGAGTGCAGTCGCACTCTATATAAAGGGAGGTATCGCGCAGTTCGATACTCCTGTGGGGGTCCGGGCAGGGACACCAAGAGCCCGCCGATGAGCCTAGCTTGGTGTCCTAGGCGAAACCCCACACAAGACACGGCACAAACCTAGAAGAATTGCTGAGTTTTAATTCACCGGCCGTGAAAGCCAATACACCAACTTTTGGGAAGCCTTCATAGGGAGGTTACGGCTGCTTGAGCTTTTGGTTCTCGCAGTCAAGGAGTGCAGTCGCACTCTATATAAAGGGAGGTATCGCGCAGTTCGATACTCCTGTGGGGGTCCGGGCAGGGACACCAAGAGCCCGCCGATGAGCCTAGCTTGGTGTCCTAGGCGAAACCCCACACAAGACACGGCACAAACCTAGAAGAATTGCTGAGTTTTAATTCACCGGCCGTGAAAGCCAATACACCAACTTTTTGGAAGCCTTCATAGGGAGGTTACGGCTGCTTGAGCTTTTGGTTCTCGCAGTCAAGGAGTGCAGTCGCACTCTATATAAAGGGAGGTATCGCGCAGTTCGATACTCCTGTGGGGGTCCGGGCAGGGACACCAAGAGCCCGCCGATGAGCCTAGCATGGTGTCCTAGGCGAAACCCCACACAAGACACGGCACAAACCTAGAAGAATTGCTGAGTTTTAATTCACCGGCCGTGAAAGCCAATACACCAACTTTTTGGAAGCCTTCACAGGGAGGTTACGGCTGCTTGAGCTTTTGGTTCTCGCAGTCAAGGAGTGCAGTCGCACTCTATATAAAGGGAGGTATCGCGCAGTTCGATACTCCTGTGGGGGTCCGGGCAGGGACACCAAGAGCCCGCCGATGAGCCTAGCTTGGTGTCCTAGGCGAAACCCCACACAAGACACGGCACAAACCTAGAAGAATTGCTGAGTTTTAATTCACCGGCCGTGAAAGCCAATACACCAACTTTTTGGAAGCCTTCATAGGGAGGTTACGGCTGCTTGAGCTTTTGGTTCTCGCAGTCAAGGAGTGCAGTCGCACTCTATATAAAGGGAGGTATCGCGCAGTTCGATACTCCTGTGGGGGTCCGGGCAGGGACACCAAGAGCCCGCCGATGAGCCTAGCTTGGTGTCCTAGGCGAAACCCCACACAAGACACGGCACAAACCTAGAAGAATTGCTGAGTTTTAATTCACCGGCCGTGAAAGCCAATACACCAACTTTTTGGAAGCCTTCATAGGGAGGTTACGGCTGCTTGAGCTTTTGGTTCTCGCAGTCAAGGAGTGCAGTCGCACTCTATATAAAGGGAGGTATCGCGCAGTTCGATACTCCTGTGGGGGTCCGGGCAGGGACACCAAGAGCCCGCCGATGAGCCTAGCTTGGTGTCCTAGGCGAAACCCCACACAAGACACGGCACAAACCTAGAAGAATTGCTGAGTTTTAATTCACCGGCCGTGAAAGCCAATACACCAACTTTTTGGAAGCCTTCATAGGGAGGTTACGGCTGCTTGAGCTTTTGGTTCTCGCAGTCAAGGAGTGCAGTCGCACTCTATATAAAGGGAGGTATCGCGCAGTTCGATACTCCTGTGGGGGTCCGGGCAGGGACACCAAGAGCCCGCCGATGAGCCTAGCTTGGTGTCCTAGGCGAAACCCCACACAAGACACGGCACAAACCTAGAAGAATTGCTGAGTTTTAATTCACCGGCCGTGAAAGCCAATACACCAACTTTTTGGAAGCCTTCATAGGGAGGTTACGGCTGCTTGAGCTTTTGGTTCTCGCAGTCAAGGAGTGCAGTCGCACTCTATATAAAGGGAGGTATCGCGCAGTTCGATACTCCTGTGGGGGTCCGGGCAGGGACACCAAGAGCCCGCCGATGAGCCTAGCTTGGTGTCCTAGGCGAAACCCCACACAAGACACGGCACAAACCTAGAAGAATTGCTGAGTTTTAATTCACCGGCCGTGAAAGCCAATACACCAACTTTTTGGAAGCCTTCATAGGGAGGTTACGGCTGCTTGAGCTTTTGGTTCTCGCAGTCAAGGAGTGCAGTCGCACTCTATATAAAGGGAGGTATCGCGCAGTTCGATACTCCTGTGGGGGTCCGGGCAGGGACACCAAGAGCCCGCCGATGAGCCTAGCTTGGTGTCCTAGGCGAAACCCCACACAAGACACGGCACAAACCTAGAAGAATTGCTGAGTTTTAATTCACCGGCCGTGAAAGCCAATACACCAACTTTTTGGAAGCCTTCATAGGGAGGTTACGGCTGCTTGAGCTTTTGGTTCTCGCAGTCAAGGAGTGCAGTCGCACTCTATATAAAGGGAGGTATCGCGCAGTTCGATACTCCTGTGGGGGTCCGGGCAGGGAGACCAAGAGCCCGCCGATGAGCCTAGCTTGGTGTCCTAGGCGAAACCCCACACAAGACACGGCACAAACCTAGAAGAATTGCTGAGTTTTAATTCACCGGCCGTGAAAGCCAATACACCAACTTTTTGGAAGCCTTCATAGGGAGGTTACGGCTGCTTGAGCTTTTGGTTCTCGCAGTCAAGGAGTGCAGTCGCACTCTATATAAAGGGAGGTATCGCGCAGTTCGATACTCCTGTGGGGGTCCGGGCAGGGACACCAAGAGCCCGCTGATGAGCCTAGCTTGGTGTCCTAGGCGAAACCCCACACAAGACACGGCACAAACCTAGAAGAATTGCTGAGTTTTAATTCACCGGCCGTGAAAGCCAATACACCAACTTTTTGGAAGCCTTCATAGGGAGGTTACGGCTGCTTGAGCTTTTGGTTCTCGCAGTCAAGGAGTGCAGTCGCACTCTATATAAAGGGAGGTATCGCGCAGTTCGATACTCCTGTGGGGGTCCGGGCAGGGACACCAAGAGCCCGCCGATGAGCCTAGCTTGGTGTCCTAGGCGAAACCCCACACAAGACACGGCACAAACCTAGAAGAATTGCTGAGTTTTAATTCACCGGCCGTGAAAGCCAATACACCAACTTTTTGGAAGCCTTCATAGGGAGGTTACGGCTGCTTGAGCTTTTGGTTCTCGCAGTCAAGGAGTGCAGTCGCACTCTATATAAAGGGAGGTATCGCGCAGTTCGATACTCCTGTGGGGGTCCGGGCAGGGACACCAAGAGCCCGCCGATGAGCCTAGCTTGGTGTCCTAGGCGAAACCCCACACAAGACACGGCACAAACCTAGAAGAATTGCTGAGTTTTAATTCACCGGCCGTGAAAGCCAATACACCAACTTTTTGGAAGCCTTCATAGGGAGGTTACGGCTGCTTGAGCTTTTGGTTCTCGCAGTCAAGGAGTGCAGTCGCACTCTATATAAAGGGAGGTATCGCGCAGTTCGATACTCCTGTGGGGGTCCGGGCAGGGAGACCAAGAGCCCGCCGATGAGCCTAGCTTGGTGTCCTAGGCGAAACCCCACACAAGACACGGCACAAACCTAGAAGAATTGCTGAGTTTTAATTCACCGGCCGTGAAAGCCAATACACCAACTTTTTGGAAGCCTTCATAGGGAGGTTACGGCTGCTTGAGCTTTTGGTTCTCGCAGTCAAGGAGTGCAGTCGCACTCTATATAAAGGGAGGTATCGCGCAGTTCGATACTCCTGTGGGGGTCCGGGCAGGGACACCAAGAGCCCGCTGATGAGCCTAGCTTGGTGTCCTAGGCGAAACCCCACACAAGACACGGCACAAACCTAGAAGAATTGCTGAGTTTTAATTCACCGGCCGTGAAAGCCAATACACCAACTTTTTGGAAGCCTTCATAGGGAGGTTACGGCTGCTTGAGCTTTTGGTTCTCGCAGTCAAGGAGTGCAGTCGCACTCTATATAAAGGGAGGTATCGCGCAGTTCGATACTCCTGTGGGGGTCCGGGCAGGGACACCAAGAGCCCGCCGATGAGCCTAGCTTGGTGTCCTAGGCGAAACCCCACACAAGACACGGCACAAACCTAGAAGAATTGCTGAGTTTTAATTCACCGGCCGTGAAAGCCAATACACCAACTTTTTGGAAGCCTTCATAGGGAGGTTACGGCTGCTTGAGCTTTTGGTTCTCGCAGTCAAGGAGTGCAGTCGCACTCTATATAAAGGGAGGTATCGCGCAGTTCGATACTCCTGTGGGGGTCCGGGCAGGGACACCAAGAGCCCGCCGATGAGCCTAGCTTGGTGTCCTAGGCGAAACCCCACACAAGACACGGCACAAACCTAGAAGAATTGCTGAGTTTTAATTCACCGGCCGTGAAAGCCAATACACCAACTTTTTGGAAGCCTTCATAGGGAGGTTACGGCTGCTTGAGCTTTTGGTTCTCGCAGTCAAGGAGTGCAGTCGCACTCTATATAAAGGGAGGTATCGCGCAGTTCGATACTCCTGTGGGGGTCCGGGCAGGGACACCAAGAGCCCGCCGATGAGCCTAGCTTGGTGTCCTAGGCGAAACCCCACACAAGACACGGCACAAACCTAGAAGAATTGCTGAGTTTTAATTCACCGGCCGTGAAAGCCAATACACCAACTTTTTGGAAGCCTTCATAGGGAGGTTACGGCTGCTTGAGCTTTTGGTTCTCGCAGTCAAGGAGTGCAGTCGCACTCTATATAAAGGGAGGTATCGCGCAGTTCGATACTCCTGTGGGGGTCCGGGCAGGGACACCAAGAGCCCGCCGATGAGCCTAGCTTGGTGTCCTAGGCGAAACCCCACACAAGACACGGCACAAACCTAGAAGAATTGCTGAGTTTTAATTCACCGGCCGTGAAAGCCAATACACCAACTTTTTGGAAGCCTTCATAGGGAGGTTACGGCTGCTTGAGCTTTTGGTTCTCGCAGTCAAGGAGTGCAGTCGCACTCTATATAAAGGGAGGTATCGCGCAGTTCGATACTCCTGTGGGGGTCCGGGCAGGGACACCAAGAGCCCGCCGATGAGCCTAGCTTGGTGTCCTAGGCGAAACCCCACACAAGACACGGCACAAACCTAGAAGAATTGCTGAGTTTTAATTCACCGGCCGTGAAAGCCAATACACCAACTTTTTGGAAGCCTTCATAGGGAGGTTACGGCTGCTTGAGCTTTTGGTTCTCGCAGTCAAGGAGTGCAGTCGCACTCTATATAAAGGGAGGTATCGCGCAGTTCGATACTCCTGTGGGGGTCCGGGCAGGGACACCAAGAGCCCGCCGATGAGCCTAGCTTGGTGTCCTAGGCGAAACCCCACACAAGACACGGCACAAACCTAGAAGAATTGCTGAGTTTTAATTCACCGGCCGTGAAAGCCAATACACCAACTTTTTGGAAGCCTTCATAGGGAGGTTACGGCTGCTTGAGCTTTTGGTTCTCGCAGTCAAGGAGTGCAGTCGCACTCTATATAAAGGGAGGTATCGCGCAGTTCGATACTCCTGTGGGGGTCCGGGCAGGGACACCAAGAGCCCGCCGATGAGCCTAGCTTGGTGTCCTAGGCGAAACCCCACACAAGACACGGCACAAACCTAGAAGAATTGCTGAGTTTTAATTCACCGGCCGTGAAAGCCAATACACCAACTTTTGGGAAGCCTTCATAGGGAGGTTACGGCTGCTTGAGCTTTTGGTTCTCGCAGTCAAGGAGTGCAGTCGCACTCTATATAAAGGGAGGTATCGCGCAGTTCGATACTCCTGTGGGGGTCCGGGCAGGGACACCAAGAGCCCGCCGATGAGCCTAGCTTGGTGTCCTAGGCGAAACCCCACACAAGACACGGCACAAACCTAGAAGAATTGCTGAGTTTTAATTCACCGGCCGTGAAAGCCAATACACCAACTTTTTGGAAGCCTTCATAGGGAGGTTACGGCTGCTTGAGCTTTTGGTTCTCGCAGTCAAGGAGTGCAGTCGCACTCTATATAAAGGGAGGTATCGCGCAGTTCGATACTCCTGTGGGGGTCCGGGCAGGGACACCAAGAGCCCGCCGATGAGCCTAGCATGGTGTCCTAGGCGAAACCCCACACAAGACACGGCACAAACCTAGAAGAATTGCTGAGTTTTAATTCACCGGCCGTGAAAGCCAATACACCAACTTTTTGGAAGCCTTCACAGGGAGGTTACGGCTGCTTGAGCTTTTGGTTCTCGCAGTCAAGGAGTGCAGTCGCACTCTATATAAAGGGAGGTATCGCGCAGTTCGATACTCCTGTGGGGGTCCGGGCAGGGACACCAAGAGCCCGCCGATGAGCCTAGCTTGGTGTCCTAGGCGAAACCCCACACAAGACACGGCACAAACCTAGAAGAATTGCTGAGTTTTAATTCACCGGCCGTGAAAGCCAATACACCAACTTTTTGGAAGCCTTCATAGGGAGGTTACGGCTGCTTGAGCTTTTGGTTCTCGCAGTCAAGGAGTGCAGTCGCACTCTATATAAAGGGAGGTATCGCGCAGTTCGATACTCCTGTGGGGGTCCGGGCAGGGACACCAAGAGCCCGCCGATGAGCCTAGCTTGGTGTCCTAGGCGAAACCCCACACAAGACACGGCACAAACCTAGAAGAATTGCTGAGTTTTAATTCACCGGCCGTGAAAGCCAATACACCAACTTTTTGGAAGCCTTCATAGGGAGGTTACGGCTGCTTGAGCTTTTGGTTCTCGCAGTCAAGGAGTGCAGTCGCACTCTATATAAAGGGAGGTATCGCGCAGTTCGATACTCCTGTGGGGGTCCGGGCAGGGACACCAAGAGCCCGCCGATGAGCCTAGCTTGGTGTCCTAGGCGAAACCCCACACAAGACACGGCACAAACCTAGAAGAATTGCTGAGTTTTAATTCACCGGCCGTGAAAGCCAATACACCAACTTTTTGGAAGCCTTCATAGGGAGGTTACGGCTGCTTGAGCTTTTGGTTCTCGCAGTCAAGGAGTGCAGTCGCACTCTATATAAAGGGAGGTATCGCGCAGTTCGATACTCCTGTGGGGGTCCGGGCAGGGACACCAAGAGCCCGCCGATGAGCCTAGCTTGGTGTCCTAGGCGAAACCCCACACAAGACACGGCACAAACCTAGAAGAATTGCTGAGTTTTAATTCACCGGCCGTGAAAGCCAATACACCAACTTTTTGGAAGCCGTCATAGGGAGGTTACGGCTGCTTGAGCTTTTGGTTCTCGCAGTCAAGGAGTGCAGTCGCACTCTATATAAAGGGAGGTATCGCGCAGTTCGATACTCCTGTGGGGGTCCGGGCAGGGACACCAAGAGCCCGCCGATGAGCCTAGCTTGGTGTCCTAGGCGAAACCCCACACAAGACACGGCACAAACCTAGAAGAATTGCTGAGTTTTAATTCACCGGCCGTGAAAGCCAATACACCAACTTTTTGGAAGCCTTCATAGGGAGGTTACGGCTGCTTGAGCTTTTGGTTCTCGCAGTCAAGGAGTGCAGTCGCACTCTATATAAAGGGAGGTATCGCGCAGTTCGATACTCCTGTGGGGGTCCGGGCAGGGACACCAAGAGCCCGCCGATGAGCCTAGCTTGGTGTCCTAGGCGAAACCCCACACAAGACACGGCACAAACCTAGAAGAATTGCTGAGTTTTAATTCACCGGCCGTGAAAGCCAATACACCAACTTTTTGGAAGCCTTCATAGGGAGGTTACGGCTGCTTGAGCTTTTGGTTCTCGCAGTCAAGGAGTGCAGTCGCACTCTATATAAAGGGAGGTATCGCGCAGTTCGATACTCCTGTGGGGGTCCGGGCAGGGACACCAAGAGCCCGCCAATGAGCCTAGCTTGGTGTCCTAGGCGAAACCCCACACAAGACACGGCACAAACCTAGAAGAATTGCTGAGTTTTAATTCACCGGCCGTGAAAGCCAATACACCAACTTTTTGGAAGCCTTCATAGGGAGGTTACGGCTGCTTGAGCTTTTGGTTCTCGCAGTCAAGGAGTGCAGTCGCACTCTATATAAAGGGAGGTATCGCGCAGTTCGATACTCCTGTGGGGGTCCGGGCAGGGACACCAAGAGCCCGCCGATGAGCCTAGCTTGGTGTCCTAGGCGAAACCCCACACAAGACACGGCACAAACCTAGAAGAATTGCTGAGTTTTAATTCACCGGCCGTGAAAGCCAATACACCAACTTTTTGGAAGCCTTCATAGGGAGGTTACGGCTGCTTGAGCTTTTGGTTCTCGCAGTCAAGGAGTGCAGTCGCACTCTATATAAAGGGAGGTATCGCGCAGTTCGATACTCCTGTGGGGGTCCGGGCAGGGACACCAAGAGCCCGCCGATGAGCCTAGCTTGGTGTCCTAGGCGAAACCCCACACAAGACACGGCACAAACCTAGAAGAATTGCTGAGTTTTAATTCACCGGCTGTGAAAGCCAATACACCAACTTTTGGGAAGCCTTCATAGGGAGGTTACGGCTGCTTGAGCTTTTGGTTCTCGCAGTCAAGGAGTGCAGTCGCACTCTATATAAAGGGAGGTATCGCGCAGTTCGATACTCCTGTGGGGGTCCGGGCAGGGACACCAAGAGCCCGCCGATAAGCCTAGCTTGGTGTCCTAGGCGAAACCCCACACAAGACACGGCACAAACCTAGAAGAATTGCTGAGTTTTAATTCACCGGCCGTGAAAGCCAATACACCAACTTTTTGGAAGCCTTCATAGGGAGGTTACGGCTGCTTGAGCTTTTGGTTCTCGCAGTCAAGGAGTGCAGTCGCACTCTATATAAAGGGAGGTATCGCGCAGTTCGATACTCCTGTGGGGGTCCGGGCAGGGACACCAAGAGCCCGCCGATGAGCCTAGCATGGTGTCCTAGGCGAAACCCCACACAAGACACGGCACAAACCTAGAAGAATTGCTGAGTTTTAATTCACCGGCCGTGAAAGCCAATACACCAACTTTTTGGAAGCCTTCACAGGGAGGTTACGGCTGCTTGAGCTTTTGGTTCTCGCAGTCAAGGAGTGCAGTCGCACTCTATATAAAGGGAGGTATCGCGCAGTTCGATACTCCTGTGGGGGTCCGGGCAGGGACACCAAGAGCCCGCCGATGAGCCTAGCTTGGTGTCCTAGGCGAAACCCCACACAAGACACGGCACAAACCTAGAAGAATTACTGAGTTTTAATTCACCGGCCGTGAAAGCCAATACACCAACTTTTTGGAAGCCTTCATAGGGAGGTTACGGCTGCTTGAGCTTTTGGTTCTCGCAGTCAAGGAGTGCAGTCGCACTCTATATAAAGGGAGGTATCGCGCAGTTCGATACTCCTGTGGGGGTCCGGGCAGGGACACCAAGAGCCCGCCGATGAGCCTAGCTTGGTGTCCTAGGCGAAACCCCACACAAGACACGGCACAAACCTAGAAGAATTGCTGAGTTTTAATTCACCGGCCGTGAAAGCCAATACACCAACTTTTTGGAAGCCGTCATAGGGAGGTTACGGCTGCTTGAGCTTTTGGTTCTCGCAGTCAAGGAGTGCAGTCGCACTCTATATAAAGGGAGGTATCGCGCAGTTCGATACTCCTGTGGGGGTCCGGGCAGGGACACCAAGAGCCCGCCGATGAGCCTAGCTTGGTGTCCTAGGCGAAACCCCACACAAGACACGGCACAAACCTAGAAGAATTGCTGAGTTTTAATTCACCGGCCGTGAAAGCCAATACACCAACTTTTTGGAAGCCTTCATAGGGAGGTTACGGCTGCTTGAGCTTTTGGTTCTCGCAGTCAAGGAGTGCAGTCGCACTCTATATAAAGGGAGGTATCGCGCAGTTCGATACTCCTGTGGGGGTCCGGGCAGGGACACCAAGAGCCCGCCGATGAGCCTAGCTTGGTGTCCTAGGCGAAACCCCACACAAGACACGGCACAAACCTAGAAGAATTGCTGAGTTTTAATTCACCGGCCGTGAAAGCCAATACACCAACTTTTTGGAAGCCTTCATAGGGAGGTTACGGCTGCTTGAGCTTTTGGTTCTCGCAGTCAAGGAGTGCAGTCGCACTCTATATAAAGGGAGGTATCGCGCAGTTCGATACTCCTGTGGGGGTCCGGGCAGGGACACCAAGAGCCCGCCAATGAGCCTAGCTTGGTGTCCTAGGCGAAACCCCACACAAGACACGGCACAAACCTAGAAGAATTGCTGAGTTTTAATTCACCGGCCGTGAAAGCCAATACACCAACTTTTTGGAAGCCTTCATAGGGAGGTTACGGCTGCTTGAGCTTTTGGTTCTCGCAGTCAAGGAGTGCAGTCGCACTCTATATAAAGGGAGGTATCGCGCAGTTCGATACTCCTGTGGGGGTCCGGGCAGGGACACCAAGAGCCCGCCGATGAGCCTAGCTTGGTGTCCTAGGCGAAACCCCACACAAGACACGGCACAAACCTAGAAGAATTGCTGAGTTTTAATTCACCGGCCGTGAAAGCCAATACACCAACTTTTTGGAAGCCTTCATAGGGAGGTTACGGCTGCTTGAGCTTTTGGTTCTCGCAGTCAAGGAGTGCAGTCGCACTCTATATAAAGGGAGGTATCGCGCAGTTCGATACTCCTGTGGGGGTCCGGGCAGGGACACCAAGAGCCCGCCGATGAGCCTAGCTTGGTGTCCTAGGCGAAACCCCACACAAGACACGGCACAAACCTAGAAGAATTGCTGAGTTTTAATTCACCGGCTGTGAAAGCCAATACACCAACTTTTGGGAAGCCTTCATAGGGAGGTTACGGCTGCTTGAGCTTTTGGTTCTCGCAGTCAAGGAGTGCAGTCGCACTCTATATAAAGGGAGGTATCGCGCAGTTCGATACTCCTGTGGGGGTCCGGGCAGGGACACCAAGAGCCCGCCGATGAGCCTAGCTTGGTGTCCTAGGCGAAACCCCACACAAGACACGGCACAAACCTAGAAGAATTGCTGAGTTTTAATTCACCGGCCGTGAAAGCCAATACACCAACTTTTTGGAAGCCTTCATAGGGAGGTTACGGCTGCTTGAGCTTTTGGTTCTCGCAGTCAAGGAGTGCAGTCGCACTCTATATAAAGGGAGGTATCGCGCAGTTCGATACTCCTGTGGGGGTCCGGGCAGGGACACCAAGAGCCCGCCGATGAGCCTAGCATGGTGTCCTAGGCGAAACCCCACACAAGACACGGCACAAACCTAGAAGAATTGCTGAGTTTTAATTCACCGGCCGTGAAAGCCAATACACCAACTTTTTGGAAGCCTTCACAGGGAGGTTACGGCTGCTTGAGCTTTTGGTTCTCGCAGTCAAGGAGTGCAGTCGCACTCTATATAAAGGGAGGTATCGCGCAGTTCGATACTCCTGTGGGGGTCCGGGCAGGGACACCAAGAGCCCGCCGATGAGCCTAGCTTGGTGTCCTAGGCGAAACCCCACACAAGACACGGCACAAACCTAGAAGAATTACTGAGTTTTAATTCACCGGCCGTGAAAGCCAATACACCAACTTTTTGGAAGCCTTCATAGGGAGGTTACGGCTGCTTGAGCTTTTGGTTCTCGCAGTCAAGGAGTGCAGTCGCACTCTATATAAAGGGAGGTATCGCGCAGTTCGATACTCCTGTGGGGGTCCGGGCAGGGACACCAAGAGCCCGCCGATGAGCCTAGCTTGGTGTCCTAGGCGAAACCCCACACAAGACACGGCACAAACCTAGAAGAATTGCTGAGTTTTAATTCACCGGCCGTGAAAGCCAATACACCAACTTTTTGGAAGCCTTCATAGGGAGGTTACGGCTGCTTGAGCTTTTGGTTCTCGCAGTCAAGGAGTGCAGTCGCACTCTATATAAAGGGAGGTATCGCGCAGTTCGATACTCCTGTGGGGGTCCGGGCAGGGACACCAAGAGCCCGCCGATGAGCCTAGCTTGGTGTCCTAGGCGAAACCCCACACAAGACACGGCACAAACCTAGAAGAATTTCTGAGTTTTAATTCACCGGCCGTGAAAGCCAATACACCAACTTTTTGGAAGCCTTCATAAGGAGGTTACGGCTGCTTGAGCTTTTGGTTCTCGCAGTCAAGGAGTGCAGTCGCACTCTATATAAAGGGAGGTATCGCGCAGTTCGATACTCCTGTGGGGGTCCGGGCAGGGACACCAAGAGCCCGCCGATGAGCCTAGCTTGGTGTCCTAGGCGAAACCCCACACAAGACACGGCACAAACCTAGAAGAATTGCTGAGTTTTAATTCACCGGCCGTGAAAGCCAATACACCAACTTTTTGGAAGCCTTCATAGGGAGGTTACGGCTGCTTGAGCTTTTGGTTCTCGCAGTCAAGGAGTGCAGTTGCACTCTATATAAAGGGAGGTATCGCGCAGTTCGATACTCCTGTGGGGGTCCGGGCAGGGACACCAAGAGCCCGCCGATGAGCCTAGCTTGGTGTCCTAGGCGAAACCCCACACAAGACACGGCACAAACCTAGAAGAATTGCTGAGTTTTAATTCACCGGCCGTGAAAGCCAATACACCAACTTTTTGGAAGCCTTCATAGGGAGGTTACGGCTGCTTGAGCTTTTGGTTCTCGCAGTCAAGGAGTGCAGTCGCACTCTATATAAAGGGAGGTATCGCGCAGTTCGATACTCCTGTGGGGGTCCGGGCAGGGACACCAAGAGCCCGCCGATGAGCCTAGCTTGGTGTCCTAGGCGAAACCCCACACAAGACACGGCACAAACCTAGAAGAATTGCTGAGTTTTAATTCACCGGCCGTGAAAGCCAATACACCAACTTTTTGGAAGCCTTCATAGGGAGGTTACGGCTGCTTGAGCTTTTGGTTCTCGCAGTCAAGGAGTGCAGTCGCACTCTATATAAAGGGAGGTATCGCGCAGTTCGATACTCCTGTGGGGGTCCGGGCAGGGACACCAAGAGCCCGCCGATGAGCCTAGCTTGGTGTCCTAGGCGAAACCCCACACAAGACACGGCACAAACCTAGAAGAATTGCTGAGTTTTAATTCACCGGCCGTGAAAGCCAATACACCAACTTTTTGGAAGCCTTCATAGGGAGGTTACGGCTGCTTGAGCTTTTGGTTCTCGCAGTCAAGGAGTGCAGTCGCACTCTATATAAAGGGAGGTATCGCGCAGTTCGATACTCCTGTGGGGGTCCGGGCAGGGACACCAAGAGCCCGCCGATGAGCCTAGCTTTGTGTCCTAGGCGAAACCCCACACAAGACACGGCACAAACCTAGAAGAATTGCTGAGTTTTAATTCACCGGCCGTGAAAGCCAATACACCAACTTTTTGGAAGCCTTCATAGGGAGGTTACGGCCGTTTGAGCTTTTGGTTCTCGCAGTCAAGGAGTGCAGTCGCACTCTATATAAAGGGAGGTATCGCGCAGTTCGATACTCCTGTGGGGGTCCGGGCAGGGACACCAAGAGCCCGCCGATAAGCCTAGCTTGGTGTCCTAGGCGAAACCCCACACAAGACACGGCACAAACCTAGAAGAATTGCTGAGTTTTAATTCACCGGCCGTGAAAGCCAATACACCAACTTTTTGGAAGCCTTCATAGGGAGGTTACGGCTGCTTGAGCTTTTGGTTCTCGCAGTCAAGGAGTGCAGTCGCACTCTATATAAAGGGAGGTATCGCGCAGTTCGATACTCCTGTGGGGGTCCGGGCAGGGACACCAAGAGCCCGCCGATGAGCCTAGCTTGGTGTCCTAGGCGAAACCCCACACAAGACACGGCACAAACCTAGAAGAATTGCTGAGTTTTAATTCACCGGCCGTGAAAGCCAATACACCAACTTTTGGGAAGCCTTCATAGGGAGGTTACGGCTGCTTGAGCTTTTGGTTCTCGCAGTCAAGGAGTGCAGTCGCACTCTATATAAAGGGAGGTATCGCGCAGTTCGATACTCCTGTGGGGGTCCGGGCAGGGACACCAAGAGCCCGCCGATGAGCCTAGCTTGGTGTCCTAGGCGAAACCCCACACAAGACACGGCACAAACCTAGAAGAATTGCTGAGTTTTAATTCACCGGCCGTGAAAGCCAATACACCAACTTTTTGGAAGCCTTCATAGGGAGGTTACGGCTGCTTGAGCTTTTGGTTCTCGCAGTCAAGGAGTGCAGTCGCACTCTATATAAAGGGAGGTATCGCGCAGTTCGATACTCCTGTGGGGGTCCGGGCAGGGACACCAAGAGCCCGCCGATGAGCCTAGCTTGGTGTCCTAGGCGAAACCCCACACAAGACACGGCACAAACCTAGAAGAATTGCTGAGTTTTAATTCACCGGCCGTGAAAGCCAATACACCAACTTTTTGGAAGCCTTCATAGGGAGGTTACGGCTGCTTGAGCTTTTGGTTCTCGCAGTCAAGGAGTGCAGTCGCACTCTATATAAAGGGAGGTATCGCGCAGTTCGATACTCCTGTGGGGGTCCGGGCAGGGACACCAAGAGCCCGCCGATGAGCCTAGCTTGGTGTCCTAGGCGAAACCCCACACAAGACACGGCACAAACCTAGAAGAATTGCTGAGTTTTAATTCACCGGCCGTGAAAGCCAATACACCAACTTTTTGGAAGCCTTCATAGGGAGGTTACGGCTGCTTGAGCTTTTGGTTCTCGCAGTCAAGGAGTGCAGTCGCACTCTATATAAAGGGAGGTATCGCGCAGTTCGATACTCCTGTGGGGGTCCGGGCAGGGACACCAAGAGCCCGCCGATGAGCCTAGCTTGGTGTCCTAGGCGAAACCCCACACAAGACACGGCACAAACCTAGAAGAATTGCTGAGTTTTAATTCACCGGCCGTGAAAGCCAATACACCAACTTTTTGGAAGCCTTCATAGGGAGGTTACGGCTGCTTGAGCTTTTGGTTCTCGCAGTAAGGAGTGCAGTCGCACTCTATATAAAGGGAGGTATCGCGCAGTTCGATACTCCTGTGGGGGTCTGGGCAGGGACACCAAGAGCCCGCCGATGAGCCTAGCTTGGTGTCCTAGGCGAAACCCCACACAAGACACGGCACAAACCTAGAAGAATTGCTGAGTTTTAATTCACCGGCCGTGAAAGCCAATACACCAACTTTTTGGAAGCCTTCATAGGGAGGTTACGGCTGCTTGAGCTTTTGGTTCTCGCAGTCAAGGAGTGCAGTCGCACTCTATATAAAGGGAGGTATCGCGCAGTTCGATACTCCTGTGGGGGTCCGGGCAGGGACACCATGAGCCCGCCGATGAGCCTAGCTTGGTGTCCTAGGCGAAACCCCACACAAGACACGGCACAAACCTAGAAGAATTGCTGAGTTTTAATTCACCGGCCGTGAAAGCCAATACACCAACTTTTTGGAAGCCTTAATAGGGAGGTTACGGCTGCTTGAGCTTTTGGTTCTCGCAGTCAAGGAGTGCAGTCGCACTCTATATAAAGGGAGGTATCGCGCAGTTCGATACTCCTGTGGGGGTCCGGGCAGGGAAACCAAGAGCCCGCCGATGAGCCTAGCTTGGTGTCCTAGGCGAAACCCCACACAAGACACGGCACAAACCTAGAAGAATTGCTGAGTTTTAATTCACCGGCCGTGAAAGCCAATACACCAACTTTTTGGAAGCCTTCATAGGGAGGTTACGGCTGCTTGAGCTTTTGGTTCTCGCAGTCAAGGAATGCAGTCGCACTCTATATAAAGGGAGGTATCGCGCAGTTCGATACTCCTGTGGGGGTCCGGGCAGGGACACCAAGAGCCCGCCGATGAGCCTAGCTTGGTGTCCTAGGCGAAACCCCACACAAGACACGGCACAAACCTAGAAGAATTGCTGAGTTTTAATTCACCGGCCGTGAAAGCCAATACACCAACTTTTTGGAAGCCTTCATAGGGAGGTTACGGCTGCTTGAGCTTTTGGTTCTCGCAGTCAAGGAGTGCAGTCGCACTCTATATAAAGGGAGGTATCGCGCAGTTCAATACTCCTGTGGGGGTCCGGGCAGGGACACCAAGAGCCCGCCGATGAGCCTAGCTTGGTGTCCTAGGCGAAACCCCACACAAGACACGGCACAAACCTAGAAGAATTGCTGAGTTTTAATTCACCGGCCGTGAAAGCCAATACACCAACTTTTTGGAAGCCTTCATAGGGAGGTTACGGCTGCTTGAGCTTTTGGTTCTCGCAGTCAAGGAGTGCAGTCGCACTCTATATAAAGGGAGGTATCGCGCAGTTCGATACTCCTGTGGGGGTCCGGGCAGGGACACCAAGAGCCCGCCGATGAGCCTAGCTTGGTGTCCTAGGCGAAACCCCACACAAGACACGGCACAAACCTAGAAGAATTGCTGAGTTTTAATTCACCGGCCGTGAAAGCCAATACACCAACTTTTTGGAAGCCTTCATGGGGAGGTTACGGCTGCTTGAGCTTTTGGTTCTCGCAGTCAAGGAGTGCAGTCGCACTCTATATAAAGGGAGGTATCGCGCAGTTCGATACTCCTGTGGGGGTCCGGGCAGGGACACCAAGAGCCCGCCGATGAGCCTAGCTTGGTGTCCTAGGCGAAACCCCACACAAGACACGGCACAAACCTAGAAGAATTGCTGAGTTTTAATTCACCGGCCGTGAAAGCCAATACACCAACTTTTTGGAAGCCTTCATAGGGAGGTTACGGCTGCTTGAGCTTTTGGTTCTCGCAGTCAAGGAGTGCAGTCGCACTCTATATAAAGGGAGGTATCGCGCAGTTCGATACTCCTGTGGGGGTCCGGGCAGGGACACCAAGAGCCCGCCGATGAGCCTAGCTTGGTGTCCTAGGCGAAACCCCACACAAGACACGGCACAAACCTAGAAGAATTGCTGAGTTTTAATTCACCGGCCGTGAAAGCCAATACACCAACTTTTTGGAAGCCTTCATAGGGAGGTTACGGCTGCTTGAGCTTTTGGTTCTCTCAGTCAAGGAGTGCAGTCGCACTCTATATAAAGGGAGGTATCGCGCAGTTCGATACTCCTGTGGGGGTCCGGGCAGGGACACCAAGAGCCCGCCGATGAGCCTAGCTTGGTGTCCTAGGCGAAACCCCACACAAGACACGGCACAAACCTAGAAGAATTGCTGAGTTTTAATTCACCGGCCGTGAAAGCCAATACACCAACTTTTTGGAAGCCTTCATAGGGAGGTTACGGCTGTTTGAGCTTTTGGTTCTCGCAGTCAAGGAGTGCAGTCGCACTCTATATAAAGGGAGGTATCGCTCAGTTCGATACTCCTGTGGGGGTCCGGGCAGGGACACCAAGAGCCCGCCGATGAGCCTAGCTTGGTGTCCTAGGCGAAACCCCACACAAGACACGGCACAAACCTAGAAGAATTGCTGAGTTTTAATTCACCGGCCGTGAAAGCCAATACACCAACTTTTTGGAAGCCTTCATAGGGAGGTTACGGCTGCTTGAGCTTTTGGTTCTCGCAGTCAAGGAGTGCAGGCGCACTCTATATAAAGGGAGGTATCGCGCAGTTCGATACTCCTGTGGGGGTCCGGGCAGGGACACCAAGAGCCCGCCGATGAGCCTAGCTTGGTGTCCTAGGCGAAACCCCACACAAGACACGGCACAAACCTAGAAGAATTGCTGAGTTTTAATTCACCGGCCGTGAAAGCCAATACACCAACTTTTTGGAAGCCTTCATAGGGAGGTTACGGCTGCTTGAGCTTTTGGTTCTCGCAGTCAAGGAGTGCAGTCGCACTCTATATAAAGGGAGGTATCGCGCAGTTCGATACTCCTGTGGGGGTCCGGGCAGGGACACCAAGAGCCCGCCGATGAGCCTAGCTTGGTGTCCTAGGCGAAACCCCACACAAGACACGGCACAAACCTAGAAGAATTGCTGAGTTTTAATTCACCGGCCGTGAAAGCCAATACACCAACTTTTTGGAAGCCTTCATAGGGAGGTTACGGCTGCTTGAGCTTTTGGTTCTCGCAGTCAAGGAGTGCAGTCGCACTCTATATAAAGGGAGGTATCGCGCAGTTCGATACTCCTGTGGGGGTCCGGGCAGGGACACCAAGAGCCCGCCGATGAGCCTAGCTTGGTGTCCTAGGCGAAACCCCACACAAGACACGGCACAAACCTAGAAGAATTGCTGAGTTTTAATTCACCGGCCGTGAAAGCCAATACACCAACTTTTTGGAAGCCTTCATAGGGAGGTTACGGCTGCTTGAGCTTTTGGTTCTCGCAGTCAAGGAGTGCAGTCGCACTCTATATAAAGGGAGGTATCGCGCAGTTCGTACTCCTGTGGGGGTCCGGGCAGGGACACCAAGAGCCCGCCGATGAGCCTAGCTTGGTGTCCTAGGCGAAACCCCACACAAGACACGGCACAAACCTAGAAGAATTGCTGAGTTTTAATTCACCGGCCGTGAAAGCCAATACACCAACTTTTTGGAAGCCTTCATAGGGAGGTTACGGCTGCTTGAGCTTTTGGTTCTCGCAGTCAAGGAGTGCAGTCGCACTCTATATAAAGGGAGGTATCGCGCAGTTCGATACTCCTGTGGGGGTCCGGGCAGGGACACCAAGAGCCCGCCGATGAGCCTAGCTTGGTGTCCTAGGCGAAACCCCACACAAGACACGGCACAAACCTAGAAGAATTGCTGAGTTTTAATTCACCGGCCGTGAAAGCCAATACACCAACTTTTTGGAAGCCTTCATAGGGAGGTTACGGCTGCTTGAGCTTTTGGTTCTCGCAGTAAGGAGTGCAGTCGCACTCTATATAAAGGGAGGTATCGCGCAGTTCGATACTCCTGTGGGGGTCCGGGCAGGGACACCAAGAGCCCGCCGATGAGCCTAGCTTGGTGTTCTAGGCGAAACCCCACACAAGACACGGCACAAACCTAGAAGAATTGCTGAGTTTTAATTCACCGGCCGTGAAAGCCAATACACCAACTTTTTGGAAGCCTTCATAGGGAGGTTACGGCTGCTTGAGCTTTTGGTTCTCGCAGTCAAGGAGTGCAGTCGCACTCTATATAAAGGGAGGTATCGCGCAGTTCGATACTCCTGTGGGGGTCCGGGCAGGGACACCATGAGCCCGCCGATGAGCCTAGCTTGGTGTCCTAGGCGAAACCCCACACAAGACATGGCACAAACCTAGAAGAATTGCTGAGTTTTAATTCACCGGCCGTGAAAGCCAATACACCAACTTTTTGGAAGCCTTCATAGGGAGGTTACGGCTGCTTGAGCTTTTGGTTCTCGCAGTCAAGGAGTGCAGTCGCACTCTATATAAAGGGAGGTATCGCGCAGTTCGATACTCCTGTGGGGGTCCGGGCAGGGACACCAAGAGCCCGCCGATGAGCCTAGCTTGGTGTCCTAGGCGAAACCCCACACAAGACACGGCACAAACCTAGAAGAATTGCTGAGTTTTAATTCACCGGCCGTGAAAGCCAATACACCAACTTTTTGGAAGCCTTCATAGGGAGGTTACGGCTGCTTGAGCTTTTGGTTCTCGCAGTCAAGGAATGCAGTCGCACTCTATATAAAGGGAGGTATCGCGCAGTTCGATACTCCTGTGGGGGTCCGGGCAGGGACACCAAGAGCCCGCCGATGAGCCTAGCTTGGTGTCCTAGGCGAAACCCCACACAAGACACGGCACAAACCTAGAAGAATTGCTGAGTTTTAATTCACCGGCCGTGAAAGCCAATACACCAACTTTTTGGAAGCCTTCATAGGGAGGTTACGGCTGCTTGAGCTTTTGGTTCTCGCAGTCAAGGAGTGCAGTCGCACTCTATATAAAGGGAGGTATCGCCCAGTTCAATACTCCTGTGGGGGTCCGGGCAGGGACACCAAGAGCCCGCCGATGAGCCTAGCTTGGTGTCCTAGGCGAAACCCCACACAAGACACGGCACAAACCTAGAAGAATTGCTGAGTTTTAATTCACCGGCCGTGAAAGCCAATACACCAACTTTTTGGAAGCCTTCATAGGGAGGTTACGGCTGCTTGAGCTTTTGGTTCTCGCAGTCAAGGAGTGCAGTCGCACTCTATATAAAGGGAGGTATCGCGCAGTTCGATACTCCTGTGGGGGTCCGGGCAGGGACACCAAGAGCCCGCCGATGAGCCTAGCTTGGTGTCCTAGGCGAAACCCCACACAAGACACGGCACAAACCTAGAAGAATTGCTGAGTTTTAATTCACCGGCCGTGAAAGCCAATACACCAACTTTTTGGAAGCCTTCATGGGGAGGTTACGGCTGCTTGAGCTTTTGGTTCTCGCAGTCAAGGAGTGCAGTCGCACTCTATATAAAGGGAGGTATCGCGCAGTTCGATACTCCTGTGGGGGTCCGGGCAGGGACACCAAGAGCCCGCCGATGAGCCTACCTTGGTGTCCTAGGCGAAACCCCACACAAGACACGGCACAAACCTAGAAGAATTGCTGAGTTTTAATTCACCGGCCGTGAAAGCCAATACACCAACTTTTTGGAAGCCTTCATAGGGAGGTTACGGCTGCTTGAGCTTTTGGTTCTCGCAGTCAAGGAGTGCAGTCGCACTCTATATAAGGGGAGGTATCGCGCAGTTCGATACTCCTGTGGGGGTCCGGGCAGGGACACCAAGAGCCCGCCGATGAGCCTAGCTTGGTGTCCTAGGCGAAACCCCACACAAGACACGGCACAAACCTAGAAGAATTGCTGAGTTTTAATTCACCGGCCGTGAAAGCCAATACACCAACTTTCTGGAAGCCTTCATAGGGAGGTTACGGCTGCTTGAGCTTTTGGTTCTCGCAGTCAAGGAGTGCAGTCGCACTCTATATAAAGGGAGGTATCGCGCAGTTCGATACTCCTGTGGGGGTCCGGGCAGGGACACCAAGAGCCCGCCGATGAGCCTAGCTTGGTGTCCTAGGCGAAACCCCACACAAGACACGGCACAAACCTAGAAGAATTGCTGAGTTTTAATTCACCGGCCGTGAAAGCCAATACACCAACTTTTTGGAAGCCTTCATAGGGAGGTTACGGCTGCTTGAGCTTTTGGTTCTCGCAGTCAAGGAGTGCAGTCGCACTCTATATAAAGGGAGGTATCGCGCAGTTCGATACTCCTGTGGGGGTCCGGGCAGGGACACCAAGAGCCCGCCGATGAGCCTAGCTTGGTGTCCTAGGCGAAACCCCACACAAGACACGGCACAAACCTAGAAGAATTGCTGAGTTTTAATTCACCGGCCGTGAAAGCCAATACACCAACTTTTTGGAAGCCGTCATAGGGAGGTTACGGCTGCTTGAGCTTTTGGTTCTCGCAGTCAAGGAGTGCAGTCGCACTCTATATAAAGGGAGGTATCGCGCAGTTCGATACTCCTGTGGGGGTCCGGGCAGGGACACCAAGAGCCCGCCGATGAGCCTAGCTTGGTGTCCTAGGCGAAACCCCACACAAGACACGGCACAAACCTAGAAGAATTGCTGAGTTTTAATTCACCGGCCGTGAAAGCCAATACACCAACTTTTTGGAAGCCTTCATAGGGAGGTTACGGCTGCTTGAGCTTTTGGTTCCCGCAGTCAAGGAGTGCAGTCGCACTCTATATAAAGGGAGGTATCGCGCAGTTCGATACTCCTGTGGGGGTCCGGGCAGGGACACCAAGAGCCCGCCGATGAGCCTAGCTTGGTGTCCTAGGCGAAACCCCACACAAGACACGGCACAAACCTAGAAGAATTGCTGAGTTTTAATTCACCGCCCGTGAAAGCCAATACACCAACTTTTTGGAAGCCTTCATAGGGAGGTTACGGCTGCTTGAGCTTTTGGTTCTCGCAGTCAAGGAGTGCAGTCGCACTCTATATAAAGGGAGGTATCGCGCAGGTCGATACTCCTGTGGGGGTCCGGGCAGGGACACCAAGAGCCCGCCGATGAGCCTAGCTTGGTGTCCTAGGCGAAACCCCACACAAGACACGGCACAAACCTAGAAGAATTGCTGAGTTTTAATTCACCGGCCGTGAAAGCCAATACACCAACTTTTTGGAAGCCTTCATAGGGAGGTTACGGCTGCTTGAGCTTTTGGTTCTCGCAGTCAAGGAGTGCAGTCGCACTCTATATAAAGGGAGGTATCGCGCAGTTCGATACTCCTGTGGGGGTCCGGGCAGGGACACCAAGAGCCCGCCGATGAGCCTAGCTTGGTGTCCTAGGCGAAACCCCACACAAGACACGGCACAAACCTAGAAGAATTGCTGAGTTTTAATTCACCGGCCGTGAAAGCCAATACACCAACTTTTTGGAAGCCTTCATAGGGAGGTTACGGCTGCTTGAGCTTTTGGTTCTCGCAGTCAAGGAGTGCAGTCGCACTCTATATAAAGGGAGGTATCGCGCAGTTCGATACTCCTGTGGGGTCCGGGCAGGGACACCAAGAGCCCGCCGATGAGCCTAGCTTGGTGTCCTAGGCGAAACCCCACACAAGACACGGCACAAACCTAGAAGAATTGCTGAGTTTTAATTCACCGGCCGTGAAAGCCAATACACCAACTTTTTGGAAGCCTTCATAGGGAGGTTACGGCTGCTTGAGCTTTTGGTTCTCGCAGTCAAGGAGTGCAGTCGCACTCTATATAAAGGGAGGTATCGCGCAGGTCGATACTCCTGTGGGGGTCCGGGCAGGGACACCAAGAGCCCGCCGATGAGCCTAGCTTGGTGTCCTAGGCGAAACCCCACACAAGACACGGCACAAACCTAGAAGAATTGCTGAGTTTTAATTCACCGGCCGTGAAAGCCAATACACCAACTTTTTGGAAGCCTTCATAGGGAGGTTACGGCTGCTTGAGCTTTTGGTTCTCGCAGTCAAGGAGTGCAGTCGCACTCTATATAAAGGGAGGTATCGCGCAGTTCGATACTCCTGTGGGGGTCCGGGCAGGGACACCAAGAGCCCGCCGATGAGCCTAGCTTGGTGTCCTAGGCGAAACCCCACACAAGACACGGCACAAACCTAGAAGAATTGCTGAGTTTTAATTCACCGGCCGTGAAAGCCAATACACCAACTTTTTGGAAGCCTTCATAGGGAGGTTACGGCTGCTTGAGCTTTTGGTTCTCGCAGTCAAGGAGTGCAGTCGCACTCTATATAAAGGGAGGTATCGCGCAGTTCGATACTCCTGTGGGGGTCCGGGCAGGGACACCAAGAGCCCGCCGATGAGCCTAGCTTGGTGTCCTAGGCGAAACCCCACACAAGACACGGCACAAACCTAGAAGAATTGCTGAGTTTTAATTCACCGGCCGTGAAAGCCAATACACCAACTTTTTGGAAGCCTTCATAGGGAGGTTACGGCTGCTTGAGCTTTTGGTTCTCGCAGTCAAGGAGTGCAGTCGCACTCTATATAAAGGGAGGTATCGCGCAGTTCGATACTCCTGTGGGGGTCCGGGCAGGGACACCAAGAGCCCGCCGATGAGCCTAGCTTGGTGTCCTAGGCGAAACCCCACACAAGACACGGCACAAACCTAGAAGAATTGCTGAGTTTTAATTCACCGGCCGTGAAAGCCAATACACCAACTTTTTGGAAGCCTTCATAGGGAGGTTACGGCTGCTTGAGCTTTTGGTTCTCGCAGTAAGGAGTGCAGTCGCACTCTATATAAAGGGAGGTATCGCGCAGTTCGATACTCCTGTGGGGGTCCGGGCAGGGACACCAAGAGCCCGCCGATGAGCCTAGCTTGGTGTCCTAGGCGAAACCCCACACAAGACACGGCACAAACCTAGAAGAATTGCTGAGTTTTAATTCACCGGCCGTGAAAGCCAATACACCAACTTTTTGGAAGCCTTCATAGGGAGGTTACGGCTGCTTGAGCTTTTGGTTCTCGCAGTCAAGGAGTGCAGTCGCACTCTATATAAAGGGAGGTATCGCGCAGTTCGATACTCCTGTGGGGGTCCGGGCAGGGACACCATGAGCCCGCCGATGAGCCTAGCTTGGTGTCCTAGGCGAAACCCCACACAAGACATGGCACAAACCTAGAAGAATTGCTGAGTTTTAATTCACCGGCCGTGAAAGCCAATACACCAACTTTTTGGAAGCCTTCATAGGGAGGTTACGGCTGCTTGAGCTTTTGGTTCTCGCAGTCAAGGAGTGCAGTCGCACTCTATATAAAGGGAGGTATCGCGCAGTTCGATACTCCTGTGGGGGTCCGGGCAGGGACACCAAGAGCCCGCCGATGAGCCTAGCTTGGTGTCCTAGGCGAAACCCCACACAAGACACGGCACAAACCTAGAAGAATTGCTGAGTTTTAATTCACCGGCCGTGAAAGCCAATACACCAACTTTTTGGAAGCCTTCATAGGGAGGTTACGGCTGCTTGAGCTTTTGGTTCTCGCAGTCAAGGAATGCAGTCGCACTCTATATAAAGGGAGGTATCGCGCAGTTCGATACTCCTGTGGGGGTCCGGGCAGGGACACCAAGAGCCCGCCGATGAGCCTAGCTTGGTGTCCTAGGCGAAACCCCACACAAGACACGGCACAAACCTAGAAGAATTGCTGAGTTTTAATTCACCGGCCGTGAAAGCCAATACACCAACTTTTTGGAAGCCTTCATAGGGAGGTTACAGCTGCTTGAGCTTTTGGTTCTCGCAGTCAAGGAGTGCAGTCGCACTCTATATAAAGGGAGGTATCGCGCAGTTCAATACTCCTGTGGGGGTCCGGGCAGGGACACCAAGAGCCCGCCGATGAGCCTAGCTTGGTGTCCTAGGCGAAACCCCACACAAGACACGGCACAAACCTAGAAGAATTGCTGAGTTTTAATTCACCGGCCGTGAAAGCCAATACACCAACTTTTTGGAAGCCTTCATAGGGAGGTTACGGCTGCTTGAGCTTTTGGTTCTCGCAGTCAAGGAGTGCAGTCGCACTCTATATAAAGGGAGGTATCGCGCAGTTCGATACTCCTGTGGGGGTCCGGGCAGGGACACCAAGAGCCCGCCGATGAGCCTAGCTTGGTGTCCTAGGCGAAACCCCACACAAGACACGGCACAAACCTAGAAGAATTGCTGAGTTTTAATTCACCGGCCGTGAAAGCCAATACACCAACTTTTTGGAAGCCTTCATGGGGAGGTTACGGCTGCTTGAGCTTTTGGTTCTCGCAGTCAAGGAGTGCAGTCGCACTCTATATAAAGGGAGGTATCGCGCAGTTCGATACTCCTGTGGGGGTCCGGGCAGGGACACCAAGAGCCCGCCGATGAGCCTAGCTTGGTGTCCTAGGCGAAACCCCACACAAGACACGGCACAAACCTAGAAGAATTGCTGAGTTTTAATTCACCGGCCGTGAAAGCCAATACACCAACTTTTTGGAAGCCTTCATAGGGAGGTTACGGCTGCTTGAGCTTTTGGTTCTCGCAGTCAAGGAGTGCAGTCGCACTCTATATAAAGGGAGGTATCGCGCAGTTCGATACTCCTGTGGGGGTCCGGGCAGGGACACCAAGAGCCCGCCGATGAGCCTAGCTTGGTGTCCTAGGCGAAACCCCACACAAGACACGGCACAAACCTAGAAGAATTGCTGAGTTTTAATTCACCGGCCGTGAAAGCCAATACACCAACTTTTTGGAAGCCTTCACAGGGAGGTTACGGCTGCTTGAGCTTTTGGTTCTCGCAGTCAAGGAGTGCAGTCGCACTCTATATAAAGGGAGGTATCGCGCAGTTCGATACTCCTGTGGGGGTCCGGGCAGGGACACCAAGAGCCCGCCGATGAGCCTAGCTTGGTGTCCTAGGCGAAACCCCACACAAGACACGGCACAAACCTAGAAGAATTGCTGAGTTTTAATTCACCGGCCGTGAAAGCCAATACACCAACTTTTTGGAAGCCTTCATAGGGAGGTTACGGCTGCTTGAGCTTTTGGTTCTCGCAGTCAAGGAGTGCAGTCGCACTCTATATAAGGGGAGGTATCGCGCAGTTCGATACTCCTGTGGGGGTCCGGGCAGGGACACCAAGAGCCCGCCGATGAGCCTAGCTTGGTGTCCTAGGCGAAACCCCACACAAGACACGGCACAAACCTAGAAGAATTGCTGAGTTTTAATTCACCGGCCGTGAAAGCCAATACACCAACTTTCTGGAAGCCTTCATAGGGAGGTTACGGCTGCTTGAGCTTTTGGTTCTCGCAGTCAAGGAGTGCAGTCGCACTCTATATAAAGGGAGGTATCGCGCAGTTCGATACTCCTGTGGGGGTCCGGGCAGGGACACCAAGAGCCCGCCGATGAGCCTAGCTTGGTGTCCTAGGCGAAACCCCACACAAGACACGGCACAAACCTAGAAGAATTGCTGAGTTTTAATTCACCGGCCGTGAAAGCCAATACACCAACTTTTTGGAAGCCTTCATAGGGAGGTTACGGCTGCTTGAGCTTTTGGTTCTCGCAGTCAAGGAGTGCAGTCGCACTCTATATAAAGGGAGGTATCGCGCAGTTCGATACTCCTGTGGGGGTCCGGGCAGGGACACCAAGAGCCCGCCGATGAGCCTAGCTTGGTGTCCTAGGCGAAACCCCACACAAGACACGGCACAAACCTAGAAGAATTGCTGAGTTTTAATTCACCGGCCGTGAAAGCCAATACACCAACTTTTTGGAAGCCGTCATAGGGAGGTTACGGCTGCTTGAGCTTTTGGTTCTCGCAGTCAAGGAGTGCAGTCGCACTCTATATAAAGGGAGGTATCGCGCAGTTCGATACTCCTGTGGGGGTCCGGGCAGGGACACCAAGAGCCCGCCGATGAGCCTAGCTTGGTGTCCTAGGCGAAACCCCACACAAGACACGGCACAAACCTAGAAGAATTGCTGAGTTTTAATTCACCGGCCGTGAAAGCCAATACACCAACTTTTTGGAAGCCTTCATAGGGAGGTTACGGCTGCTTGAGCTTTTGGTTCTCGCAGTCAAGGAGTGCAGTCGCACTCTATATAAAGGGAGGTATCGCGCAGTTCGATACTCCTGTGGGGGTCCGGGCAGGGACACCAAGAGCCCGCCGATGAGCCTAGCTTGGTGTCCTAGGCGAAACCCCACACAAGACACGGCACAAACCTAGAAGAATTGCTGAGTTTTAATTCACCGGCCGTGAAAGCCAATACACCAACTTTTTGGAAGCCTTCATAGGGAGGTTACGGCTGCTTGAGCTTTTGGTTCTCGCAGTCAAGGAGTGCAGTCGCACTCTATATAAAGGGAGGTATCGCGCAGTTCGATACTCCTGTGGGGGTCCGGGCAGGGACACCAAGAGCCCGCCGATGAGCCTAGCTTGGTGTCCTAGGCGAAACCCCACACAAGACACGGCACAAACCTAGAAGAATTGCTGAGTTTTAATTCACCGGCCGTGAAAGCCAATACACCAACTTTTTGGAAGCCTTCATAGGGAGGTTACGGCTGCTTGAGCTTTTGGTTCTCGCAGTCAAGGAGTGCAGTCGCACTCTATATAAAGGGAGGTATCGCGCAGTTCGATACTCCTGTGGGGGTCCGGGCAGGGACACCAAGAGCCCGCCGATGAGCCTAGCTTGGTGTCCTAGGCGAAACCCCACACAAGACACGGCACAAACCTAGAAGAATTGCTGAGTTTTAATTCACCGGCCGTGAAAGCCAATACACCAACTTTTTGGAAGCCTTCATAGGGAGGTTACGGCTGCTTGAGCTTTTGGTTCTCGCAGTAAGGAGTGCAGTCGCACTCTATATAAAGGGAGGTATCGCGCAGTTCGATACTCCTGTGGGGGTCCGGGCAGGGACACCAAGAGCCCGCCGATGAGCCTAGCTTGGTGTCCTAGGCGAAACCCCACACAAGACACGGCACAAACCTAGAAGAATTGCTGAGTTTTAATTCACCGGCCGTGAAAGCCAATACACCAACTTTTTGGAAGCCTTCATAGGGAGGTTACGGCTGCTTGAGCTTTTGGTTCTCGCAGTCAAGGAGTGCAGTCGCACTCTATATAAAGGGAGGTATCGCGCAGTTCGATACTCCTGTGGGGGTCCGGGCAGGGACACCATGAGCCCGCCGATGAGCCTAGCTTGGTGTCCTAGGCGAAACCCCACACAAGACATGGCACAAACCTAGAAGAATTGCTGAGTTTTAATTCACCGGCCGTGAAAGCCAATACACCAACTTTTTGGAAGCCTTCATAGGGAGGTTACGGCTGCTTGAGCTTTTGGTTCTCGCAGTCAAGGAGTGCAGTCGCACTCTATATAAAGGGAGGTATCGCGCAGTTCGATACTCCTGTGGGGGTCCGGGCAGGGACACCAAGAGCCCGCCGATGAGCCTAGCTTGGTGTCCTAGGCGAAACCCCACACAAGACACGGCACAAACCTAGAAGAATTGCTGAGTTTTAATTCACCGGCCGTGAAAGCCAATACACCAACTTTTTGGAAGCCTTCATAGGGAGGTTACGGCTGCTTGAGCTTTTGGTTCTCGCAGTCAAGGAATGCAGTCGCACTCTATATAAAGGGAGGTATCGCGCAGTTCGATACTCCTGTGGGGGTCCGGGCAGGGACACCAAGAGCCCGCCGATGAGCCTAGCTTGGTGTCCTAGGCGAAACCCCACACAAGACACGGCACAAACCTAGAAGAATTGCTGAGTTTTAATTCACCGGCCGTGAAAGCCAATACACCAACTTTTTGGAAGCCTTCATAGGGAGGTTACAGCTGCTTGAGCTTTTGGTTCTCGCAGTCAAGGAGTGCAGTCGCACTCTATATAAAGGGAGGTATCGCGCAGTTCAATACTCCTGTGGGGGTCCGGGCAGGGACACCAAGAGCCCGCCGATGAGCCTAGCTTGGTGTCCTAGGCGAAACCCCACACAAGACACGGCACAAACCTAGAAGAATTGCTGAGTTTTAATTCACCGGCCGTGAAAGCCAATACACCAACTTTTTGGAAGCCTTCATAGGGAGGTTACGGCTGCTTGAGCTTTTGGTTCTCGCAGTCAAGGAGTGCAGTCGCACTCTATATAAAGGGAGGTATCGCGCAGTTCGATACTCCTGTGGGGGTCCGGGCAGGGACACCAAGAGCCCGCCGATGAGCCTAGCTTGGTGTCCTAGGCGAAACCCCACACAAGACACGGCACAAACCTAGAAGAATTGCTGAGTTTTAATTCACCGGCCGTGAAAGCCAATACACCAACTTTTTGGAAGCCTTCATGGGGAGGTTACGGCTGCTTGAGCTTTTGGTTCTCGCAGTCAAGGAGTGCAGTCGCACTCTATATAAAGGGAGGTATCGCGCAGTTCGATACTCCTGTGGGGGTCCGGGCAGGGACACCAAGAGCCCGCCGATGAGCCTAGCTTGGTGTCCTAGGCGAAACCCCACACAAGACACGGCACAAACCTAGAAGAATTGCTGAGTTTTAATTCACCGGCCGTGAAAGCCAATACACCAACTTTTTGGAAGCCTTCATAGGGAGGTTACGGCTGCTTGAGCTTTTGGTTCTCGCAGTCAAGGAGTGCAGTCGCACTCTATATAAAGGGAGGTATCGCGCAGTTCGATACTCCTGTGGGGGTCCGGGCAGGGACACCAAGAGCCCGCCGATGAGCCTAGCTTGGTGTCCTAGGCGAAACCCCACACAAGACACGGCACAAACCTAGAAGAATTGCTGAGTTTTAATTCACCGGCCGTGAAAGCCAATACACCAACTTTTTGGAAGCCTTCACAGGGAGGTTACGGCTGCTTGAGCTTTTGGTTCTCGCAGTCAAGGAGTGCAGTCGCACTCTATATAAAGGGAGGTATCGCGCAGTTCGATACTCCTGTGGGGGTCCGGGCAGGGACACCAAGAGCCCGCCGATGAGCCTAGCTTGGTGTCCTAGGCGAAACCCCACACAAGACACGGCACAAACCTAGAAGAATTGCTGAGTTTTAATTCACCGGCCGTGAAAGCCAATACACCAACTTTTTGGAAGCCTTCATAGGGAGGTTACGGCTGCTTGAGCTTTTGGTTCTCGCAGTCAAGGAGTGCAGTCGCACTCTATATAAGGGGAGGTATCGCGCAGTTCGATACTCCTGTGGGGGTCCGGGCAGGGACACCAAGAGCCCGCCGATGAGCCTAGCTTGGTGTCCTAGGCGAAACCCCACACAAGACACGGCACAAACCTAGAAGAATTGCTGAGTTTTAATTCACCGGCCGTGAAAGCCAATACACCAACTTTCTGGAAGCCTTCATAGGGAGGTTACGGCTGCTTGAGCTTTTGGTTCTCGCAGTCAAGGAGTGCAGTCGCACTCTATATAAAGGGAGGTATCGCGCAGTTCGATACTCCTGTGGGGGTCCGGGCAGGGACACCAAGAGCCCGCCGATGAGCCTAGCTTGGTGTCCTAGGCGAAACCCCACACAAGACACGGCACAAACCTAGAAGAATTGCTGAGTTTTAATTCACCGGCCGTGAAAGCCAATACACCAACTTTTTGGAAGCCTTCATAGGGAGGTTACGGCTGCTTGAGCTTTTGGTTCTCGCAGTCAAGGAGTGCAGTCGCACTCTATATAAAGGGAGGTATCGCGCAGTTCGATACTCCTGTGGGGGTCCGGGCAGGGACACCAAGAGCCCGCCGATGAGCCTAGCTTGGTGTCCTAGGCGAAACCCCACACAAGACACGGCACAAACCTAGAAGAATTGCTGAGTTTTAATTCACCGGCCGTGAAAGCCAATACACCAACTTTTTGGAAGCCGTCATAGGGAGGTTACGGCTGCTTGAGCTTTTGGTTCTCGCAGTCAAGGAGTGCAGTCGCACTCTATATAAAGGGAGGTATCGCGCAGTTCGATACTCCTGTGGGGGTCCGGGCAGGGACACCAAGAGCCCGCCGATGAGCCTAGCTTGGTGTCCTAGGCGAAACCCCACACAAGACACGGCACAAACCTAGAAGAATTGCTGAGTTTTAATTCACCGGCCGTGAAAGCCAATACACCAACTTTTTGGAAGCCTTCATAGGGAGGTTACGGCTGCTTGAGCTTTTGGTTCCCGCAGTCAAGGAGTGCAGTCGCACTCTATATAAAGGGAGGTATCGCGCAGTTCGATACTCCTGTGGGGGTCCGGGCAGGGACACCAAGAGCCCGCCGATGAGCCTAGCTTGGTGTCCTAGGCGAAACCCCACACAAGACACGGCACAAACCTAGAAGAATTGCTGAGTTTTAATTCACCGCCCGTGAAAGCCAATACACCAACTTTTTGGAAGCCTTCATAGGGAGGTTACGGCTGCTTGAGCTTTTGGTTCTCGCAGTCAAGGAGTGCAGTCGCACTCTATATAAAGGGAGGTATCGCGCAGGTCGATACTCCTGTGGGGGTCCGGGCAGGGACACCAAGAGCCCGCCGATGAGCCTAGCTTGGTGTCCTAGGCGAAACCCCACACAAGACACGGCACAAACCTAGAAGAATTGCTGAGTTTTAATTCACCGGCCGTGAAAGCCAATACACCAACTTTTTGGAAGCCTTCATAGGGAGGTTACGGCTGCTTGAGCTTTTGGTTCTCGCAGTCAAGGAGTGCAGTCGCACTCTATATAAAGGGAGGTATCGCGCAGTTCGATACTCCTGTGGGGGTCCGGGCAGGGACACCAAGAGCCCGCCGATGAGCCTAGCTTGGTGTCCTAGGCGAAACCCCACACAAGACACGGCACAAACCTAGAAGAATTGCTGAGTTTTAATTCACCGGCCGTGAAAGCCAATACACCAACTTTTTGGAAGCCTTCATAGGGAGGTTACGGCTGCTTGAGCTTTTGGTTCTCGCAGTCAAGGAGTGCAGTCGCACTCTATATAAAGGGAGGTATCGCGCAGTTCGATACTCCTGTGGGGTCCGGGCAGGGACACCAAGAGCCCGCCGATGAGCCTAGCTTGGTGTCCTAGGCGAAACCCCACACAAGACACGGCACAAACCTAGAAGAATTGCTGAGTTTTAATTCACCGGCCGTGAAAGCCAATACACCAACTTTTTGGAAGCCTTCATAGGGAGGTTACGGCTGCTTGAGCTTTTGGTTCTCGCAGTCAAGGAGTGCAGTCGCACTCTATATAAAGGGAGGTATCGCGCAGTTCGATACTCCTGTGGGGGTCCGGGCAGGGACACCAAGAGCCCGCCGATGAGCCTAGCTTGGTGTCCTAGGCGAAACCCCACACAAGACACGGCACAAACCTAGAAGAATTGCTGAGTTTTAATTCACCGGCCGTGAAAGCCAATACACCAACTTTTTGGAAGCCTTCATAGGGAGGTTACGGCTGCTTGAGCTTTTGGTTCTCGCAGTCAAGGAGTGCAGTCGCACTCTATATAAAGGGAGGTATCGCGCAGTTCGATACTCCTGTGGGGGTCCGGGCAGGGACACCAAGAGCCCGCCGATGAGCCTAGCTTGGTGTCCTAGGCGAAACCCCACACAAGACACGGCACAAACCTAGAAGATTTGCTGAGTTTTAATTCACCGCCCGTGAAAGCCAATACACCAACTTTTTGGAAGCCTTCATAGGGAGGTTACGGCTGCTTGAGGTTTTGGTTCTCGCAGTCAAGGAGTGCAGTCGCACTCTATATAAAGGGAGGTATCGCGCAGTTCGATACTCCTGTGGGGGTCCGGGCAGGGACATCAAGAGCCCGCCGATGAGCCTAGCTTGTTGTCCTAGGCGAAACCCCACACAAGACACGGCACAAACCTAGAAGAATTGCTGAGTTTTAATTCACCGGCCGTGAAAGCCAATACACCAACTTTTTGGAAGCCTTCATAGGGAGGTTACGGCTGCTTGAGCTTTTGGTTCTCGCAGTCAAGGAGTGCAGTCGCACTCTATATAAAGGGAGGTATCGCGCAGTTCGATACTCCTGTGGGGGTCCGGGCAGGGACACCAAGAGCCCGCCGATGAGCCTAGCTTGGTGTCCTAGGCGAAACCCCACACAAGACACGGCACAAACCTAGAAGAATTGCTGAGTTTTAATTCACCGGCCGTGAAAGCCAATACACCAACTTTTTGGAAGCCTTCATAGGGAGGTTACGGCTGCTTGAGCTTTTGGTTCTCGCAGTCAAGGAGTGCAGTCGCACTCTATATAAAGGGAGGTATCGCGCAGTTCGATACTCCTGTGGGGGTCCGGGCAGGGACACCAAGAGCCCGCCGATGAGCCTAGCTTGGTGTCCTAGGCGAAACCCCACACAAGACACGGCACAAACCTAGAAGAATTGCTGAGTTTTAATTCACCGGCCGTGAAAGCCAATACACCAACTTTTTGGAAGCCTTCATAGGGAGGTTACGGCTGCTTGAGCTTTTGGTTCTCGCAGTCAAGGAGTGCAGACGCACTCTATATAAAGGGAGGTATCGCGCAGTTCGATACTCCTGTGGGGGTCCGGGCAGGGACACCAAGAGCCCGCCGATGAGCCTAGCTTGGTGTCCTAGGCGAAACCCCACACAAGACACGGCACAAACCTAGAAGAATTGCTGAGTTTTAATTCACCGGCCGTGAAAGCCAATACACCAACTTTTTGGAAGCCTTCATAGGGAGGTTACGGCTGCTTGAGCTTTTGGTTCTCGCAGTCAAGGAGTGCAGTCGCACTCTATATAAAGGGAGGTATCGCGCAGTTCGATACTCCTGTGGGGGTCCGGGCAGGGACACCAAGAGCCCGCCGATGAGCCTAGCTTGGTGTCCTAGGCGAAACCCCACACAAGACACGGCACAAACCTAGAAGAATTGCTGAGTTTTAATTCACCGGCCGTGAAAGCCAATACACCAACTTTTTGGAAGCCTTCATAGGGAGGTTACGGCTGCTTGAGCTTTTGGTTCTCGCAGTCAAGGAGTGCAGTCGCACTCTATATAAAGGGAGGTATCGCGCAGTTCGATACTCCTGTGGGGGTCCGGGCAGGGACACCAAGAGCCCGCCGATGAGCCTAGCTTGGTGTCCTAGGCGAAACCCCACACAAGACACGGCACAAACCTAGAAGAATTGCTGAGTTTTAATTCACCGGCCGTGAAAGCCAATACACCAACTTTTTGGAAGCCTTCATAGGGAGGTTACGGCTGCTTGAGCTTTTGGTTCTCGCAGTCAAGGAGTGCAGTCGCACTCTATATAAAGGGAGGTATCGCGCAGTTCGATACTCCTGTGGGGGTCCGGGCAGGGACACCAAGAGCCCGCCGATGAGCCTAGCTTGGTGTCCTAGGCGAAACCCCACACAAGACACGGCACAAACCTAGAAGAATTGCTGAGTTTTAATTCACCGGCCGTGAAAGCCAATACACCAACTTTTTGGAAGCCTTCATAGGGAGGTTACGGCTGTTTGAGCTTTTGGTTCTCGCAGTCAAGGAGTGCAGTTGCACTCTATATAAAGGGAGGTATCGCGCAGTTCGATACTCCTGTGGGGGTCCGGGCAGGGACACCAAGAGCCCGCCGATGAGCCTAGCTTGGTGTCCTAGGCGAAACCCCACACAAGACACGGCACAAACCTAGAAGAATTGCTGAGTTTTAATTCACCGGCCGTGAAAGCCAATACACCAAATTTTTGGAAGCCTTCATAGGGAGGTTACGGCTGCTTGAGCTTTTGGTTCTCGCAGTCAAGGAGTGCAGTCGCACTCTATATAAAGGGAGGTATCGCGCAGTTCGATACTCCTGTGGGGGTCCGGGCAGGGACACCAAGAGCCCGCCGATGAGCCTAGCTTGGTGTCCTAGGCGAAACCCCACACAAGACAGGGCACAAACCTAGAAGAATTGCTGAGTTTTAATTCACCGGCCGTGAAAGCCAATACACCAACTTTTTGGAAGCCTTCATAGGGAGGTTACGGCTGCTTGAGCTTTTGGTTCTCGCAGTCAAGGAGTGCAGTCGCACTCTATATAAAGGGAGGTATCGCGCAGTTCGATACTCCTGTGGGGGTCCGGGCAGGGACACCAAGAGCCCGCCGATGAGCCTAGCTTGGTGTCCTAGGCGAAACCCCACACAAGACACGGCACAAACCTAGAAGAATTGCTGAGTTTTAATTCACCGGCCGTGAAAGCCAATACACCAACTTTTTGGAAGCCTTCATAGGGAGGTTACGGCTGCTTGAGCTTTTGGTTCTCGCAGTCAAGGAGTGCAGTCGCACTCTATATAAAGGGAGGTATCGCGCAGTTCGATACTCCTGTGGGGGTCCGGGCAGGGACACCAAGAGCCCGCCGATGAGCCTAGCTTGGTGTCCTAGGCGAAACCCCACACAAGACACGGCACAAACCTAGAAGAATTGCTGAGTTTTAATTCACCGGCCGTGAAAGCCAATACACCAACTTTTTGGAAGCCTTCATAGGGAGGTTACGGCTGCTTGAGCTTTTGGTTCTCGCAGTCAAGGAGTGCAGTCGCACTCTATATAAAGGGAGGTATCGCGCAGTTCGATACTCCTGTGGGGGTCCGGGCAGGGACACCATGAGCCCGCCGATGAGCCTAGCTTGGTGTCCTAGGCGAAACCCCACACAAGACACGGCACAAACCTAGAAGAATTGCTGAGTTTTAATTCACCGGCCATGAAAGCCAATACACCAACTTTTTGGAAGCCTTCATAGGGAGGTTACGGCTGCTTGAGCTTTTGGTTCTCGCAGTCAAGGAGTGCAGTCGCACTCTATATAAAGGGAGGTATCGCGCAGTTCGATACTCCTGTGGGGGTCCGGGCAGGGACACCAAGAGCCCGCCGATGAGCCTAGCTTGGTGTCCTAGGCGAAACCCCACACAAGACACGGCACAAACCTAGAAGAATTGCTGAGTTTTAATTCACCGGCCGTGAAAGCCAATACACCAACTTTTTGGAAGCCTTCATAGGGAGGTTACGGCTGCTTGAGCTTTTGGTTCTCACAGTCAAGGAATGCAGTCGCACTCTATATAAAGGGAGGTATCGCGCAGTTCGATACTCCTGTGGGGGTCCGGGCAGGGACACCAAGAGCCCGCCGATGAGCCTAGCTTGGTGTCCTAGGCGAAACCCCACACAAGACACGGCACAAACTTAGAAGAATTGCTGAGTTTTAATTCACCGGCCGTGAAAGCCAATACACCAACTTTTTGGAAGCCTTCAAAAGGAGGTTACGGCTGCTTGAGCTTTTGGTTCTCGCAGTCAAGGAGTGCAGTCGCACTCTATATAAAGGGAGGTATCGCGCAGTTCCATACTCCTGTGGGGGTCCGGGCAGGGACACCAAGAGCCCGCCGATGAGCCTAGCTTGGTGTCCTAGGCGAAACCCCACACAAGACACGGCACAAACCTAGAAGAATTGCTGAGTTTTAATTCACCGGCCGTGAAAGCCAATACACCAACTTTTTGGAAGCCTTCATAGGGAGGTTACGGCTGCTTGAGCTTTTGGTTCTCGCAGTCAAGGAGTGCAGTCGCACTCTATATAAAGGGAGGTATCGCGCAGTTCGATACTCCTGTGGGGGTCCGGGCAGGGACACCAAGAGCCCGCCGATGAGCCTAGCTTGGTGTCCTAGGCGAAACCCCACACAAGACACGGCACAAACCTAGAAGAATTGCTGAGTTTTAATTCACCGGCCGTGAAAGCCAATACACCAACTTTTTGGAAGCCTTCATGGGGAGGTTACGGCTGCTTGAGCTTTTGGTTCTCGCAGTCAAGGAGTGCAGTCGCACTCTATATAAAGGGAGGTATCGCGCAGTTCGATACTCCTGTGGGGGTCCGGGCAGGGACACCAAGAGCCCGCCGATGAGCCTAGCTTGGTGTCCTAGGCGAAACCCCACACAAGACACGGCACAAACCTAGAAGAATTGCTGAGTTTTAATTCACCGGCCGTGAAAGCCAATACACCAACTTTTTGGAAGCCTTCATAGGGAGGTTACGGCTGCTTGAGCTTTTGGTTCTCGCAGTAAGGAGTGCAGTCGCACTCTATATAAAGGGAGGTATCGCGCAGTTCGATACTCCTGTGGGGGTCCGGGCAGGGACACCAAGAGCCCGCCGATGAGCCTAGCTTGGTGTCCTAGGCGAAACCCCACACAAGACACGGCACAAACCTAGAAGAATTGCTGAGTTTTAATTCACCGGCCGTGAAAGCCAATACACCAACTTTTTGGAAGCCTTCATAGGGAGGTTACGGCTGCTTGAGCTTTTGGTTCTCGCAGTCAAGGAGTGCAGTCGCACTCTATATAAAGGGAGGTATCGCGCAGTTCGATACTCATGTGGGGGTCCGGGCAGGGACACCAAGAGCCCGCCGATGAGCCTAGCTTGGTGTCCTAGGCGAAACCCCACACAAGACACGGCACAAACCTAGAAGAATTGCTGAGTTTTAATTCACCGGCCGTGAAAGCCAATACACCAACTTTTTGGAAGCCTTCATAGGGAGGTTACGGCTGCTTGAGCTTTTGGTTCTCGCAGTCAAGGAGTGCAGTCGCACTCTATATAAAGGGAGGTATCGCGCAGTTCGATACTCCTGTGGGGGTCCGGGCAGGGACACCAAGAGCCCGCCGATGAGCCTAGCTTGGTGTCTTAGGCGAAACCCCACACAAGACACGGCACAAACCTAGAAGAATTGCTGAGTTTTAATTCACCGGCCGTGAAAGCCAATACACCAACTTTTTGGAAGCCTTCATAGGGAGGTTACGGCTGCTTGAGCTTTTGGTTCTCGCAGTCAAGGAGTGCAGTCGCACTCTATATAAAGGGAGGTATCGCGCAGTTCGATACTCCTGTGGGGGTCCGGGCAGGGACACCAAGAGCCCGCCGATGAGCCTAGCTTGGTGTCCTAGGCGAAACCCCACACAAGACACGGCACAAACCTAGAAGAATTGCTGAGTTTTAATTCACCGGCCGTGAAAGCCAATACACCAACTTTTTGGAAGCCTTCATAGGGAGGTTACGGCTGCTTGAGCTTTTGGTTCTCGCAGTCAAGGAGTGCAGTCGCACTCTATATAAAGGGAGGTATCGCGCAGTTCGATACTCCTGTGGGGGTCCGGGCAGGGACACCAAGAGCCCGCCGATGAGCCTAGCTTGGTGTCCTAGGCGAAACCCCACACAAGACACGGCACAAACCTAGAAGAATTGCTGAGTTTTAATTCACCGGCCGTGAAAGCCAATACACCAACTTTTTGGAAGCCTTCATAGGGAGGTTACGGCTGCTTGAACTTTTGGTTCTCGCAGTCAAGGAGTGCAGTCGCACTCTATATAAAGGGAGGTATCGCGCAGTTCGATACTCCTGTGGGGGTCCGGGCAGGGACACCAAGAGCCCGCCGATGAGCCTAGCTTGGTGTCCTAGGCGAAACCCCACACAAGACACGGCACAAACCTAGAAGAATTGCTGAGTTTTAATTCACCGGCCGTGAAAGCCAATACACCAACTTTTTGGAAGCCTTCATAGGGAGGTTACGGCTGCTTGAGCTTTTGGTTCTCGCAGTCAAGGAGTGCAGTCGCACTCTATATAAAGGGAGGTATCGCGCAGTTCGATACTCCTGTGGGGGTCCGGACAGGGACACCAAGAGCCTGCCGATGAGCCTAGCTTGGTGTCCTAGGCGAAACCCCACACAAGACACGGCACAAACCTAGAAGAATTGCTGAGTTTTAATTCACCGGCCGTGAAAGCCAATACACCAACTTTTTGGAAGCCTTCATAGGGAGGTTACGGCTGCTTGAGCTTTTGGTTCTCGCAGTCAAGGAGTGCAGTCGCACTCTATATAAAGGGAGGTATCGCGCAGTTCGATACTCCTGTGGGGGTCCGGGCAGGGACACCAAGAGCCCGCCGATGAGCCTAGCTTGGTGTCCTAGGCGAAACCCCACACAAGACACGGCACAAACCTAGAAGAATTGCTGAGTTTTAATTCACCGGCCGTGAAAGCCAATACACCAACTTTTTGGAAGCCTTCATAGGGAGGTTACGGCTGCTTGAGCTTTTGGTTCTCGCAGTCAAGGAGTGCAGTCGCACTCTATATAAAGGGAGGTATCGCGCAGTTCGATACTCCTGTGGGGGTCCGGGCAGGGACACCAAGAGCCAGCCGATGAGCCTAGCTTGGTGTCCTAGGCGAAACCCCACACAAGACACGGCACAAACCTAGAAGAATTGCTGAGTTTTAATTCACCGGCCGTGAAAGCCAATACACCAACTTTTTGGAAGCCTTCATAGGGAGGTTACGGCTGCTTGAGCTTTTGGTTCTCGCAGTCAAGGAGTGCAGTCGCACTCTATATAAAGGGAGGTATCGCGCAGTTCGATACTCCTGTGGGGGTCCGGGCAGGGACACCAAGAGCCAGCCGATGAGCCTAGCTTGGTGTCCTAGGCGAAACCCCACACAAGACACGGCACAAACCTAGAAGAATTGCTGAGTTTTAATTCACCGGCCGTGAAAGCCAATACACCAACTTTTTGGAAGCCTTCATAGGGAGGTTACGGCTGCTTGAGCTTTTGGTTCTCGCAGTCAAGGAGTGCAGTCGCACTCTATATAAAGGGAGGTATCGCGCAGTTCGATACTCCTGTGGGGGTCCGGGCAGGGACACCAAGAGCCCGCCGATGAGCCTAGCTTGGTGTCCTAGGCGAAACCCCACACAAGACACGGCACAAACGTAGAAGAATTGCTGAGTTTTAATTCACCGGCCGTGAAAGCCAATACACCAACTTTTTGGAAGCCTTCATAGGGAGGTTACGGCTGCTTGAGCTTTTGGTTCTCGCAGTCAAGGAGTGCAGTCGCACTCTATATAACGGGAGGTATCGCGCAGTTCGATACTCCTGTGGGGGTCCGGGCAGGGACACCAAGAGCCCGCCGATGAGCCTAGCTTGGTGTCCTAGGCGAAACCCCACACAAGACACGGCACAAACCTAGAAGAATTGCTGAGTTTTAATTCACCGGCCGTGAAAGCCAATACACCAACTTTTTGGAAGCCTTCATAGGGAGGTTACGGCTGCTTGAGCTTTTGGTTCTCGCAGTCAAGGAGTGCAGTCGCACTCTATATAAAGGGAGGTATCGCGCAGTTCGATACTCCTGTGGGGGTCCGGGCAGGGACACCAAGAGCCCGCCGATGAGCCTAGCTTGGTGTCCTAGGCGAAACCCCACACAAGACACGGCACAAACCTAGAAGAATTGCTGAGTTTTAATTCACCGGCCGTGAAAGCCAATACACCAACTTTTTGGAAGCCTTCATAGGGAGGTTACGGCTGCTTGAGCTTTTGGTTCTCGCAGTCAAGGAGTGCAGTCGCACTCTATATAAAGGGAGGTATCGCGCAGTTCGATACTCCTGTGGGGGTCCGGGCAGGGACACCAAGAGCCCGCCGATGAGCCTAGCTTGGTGTCCTAGGCGAAACCCCACACAAGACACGGCACAAACCTAGAAGAATTGCTGAGTTTTAATGCACCGGCCGTGAAAGCCAATACACCAACTTTTTGGAAGCCTTCATAGGGAGGTTACGGCTGCTTGAGCTTTTGGTTCTCGCAGTCAAGGAGTGCAGTCGCACTCTATATAAAGGGAGGTATCGCGCAGTTCGATACTCCTGTGGGGGTCCGGGCAGGGACACCAAGAGCCCGCCGATGAGCCTAGCTTGGTGTCCTAGGCGAAACCCCACACAAGACACGGCACAAACCTAGAAGAATTGCTGAGTTTTAATTCACCGGCCGTGAAAGCCAATACACCAACTTTTTGGAAGCCTTCATAGGGAGGTTACGGCTGCTTGAGCTTTTGGTTCCCGCAGTCAAGGAGTGCAGTCGCACTCTATATAAAGGGAGGTATCGCGCAGTTCGATACTCCTGTGGGGGTCCGGGCAGGGACACCAAGAGCCCGCCGATGAGCCTAGCTTGGTGTCCTAGGCGAAACCCCACACAAGACACGGCACAAACCTAGAAGAATTGCTGAGTTTTAATTCACCGCCCGTGAAAGCCAATACACCAACTTTTTGGAAGCCTTCATAGGGAGGTTACGGCTGCTTGAGCTTTTGGTTCTCGCAGTCAAGGAGTGCAGTCGCACTCTATATAAAGGGAGGTATCGCGCAGGTCGATACTCCTGTGGGGGTCCGGGCAGGGACACCAAGAGCCCGCCGATGAGCCTAGCTTGGTGTCCTAGGCGAAACCCCACACAAGACACGGCACAAACCTAGAAGAATTGCTGAGTTTTAATTCACCGGCCGTGAAAGCCAATACACCAACTTTTTGGAAGCCTTCATAGGGAGGTTACGGCTGCTTGAGCTTTTGGTTCTCGCAGTCAAGGAGTGCAGTCGCACTCTATATAAAGGGAGGTATCGCGCAGTTCGATACTCCTGTGGGGGTCCGGGCAGGGACACCAAGAGCCCGCCGATGAGCCTAGCTTGGTGTCCTAGGCGAAACCCCACACAAGACACGGCACAAACCTAGAAGAATTGCTGAGTTTTAATTCACCGGCCGTGAAAGCCAATACACCAACTTTTTGGAAGCCTTCATAGGGAGGTTACGGCTGCTTGAGCTTTTGGTTCTCGCAGTCAAGGAGTGCAGTCGCACTCTATATAAAGGGAGGTATCGCGCAGTTCGATACTCCTGTGGGGTCCGGGCAGGGACACCAAGAGCCCGCCGATGAGCCTAGCTTGGTGTCCTAGGCGAAACCCCACACAAGACACGGCACAAACCTAGAAGAATTGCTGAGTTTTAATTCACCGGCCGTGAAAGCCAATACACCAACTTTTTGGAAGCCTTCATAGGGAGGTTACGGCTGCTTGAGCTTTTGGTTCTCGCAGTCAAGGAGTGCAGTCGCACTCTATATAAAGGGAGGTATCGCGCAGTTCGATACTCCTGTGGGGGTCCGGGCAGGGACACCAAGAGCCCGCCGATGAGCCTAGCTTGGTGTCCTAGGCGAAACCCCACACAAGACACGGCACAAACCTAGAAGAATTGCTGAGTTTTAATTCACCGGCCGTGAAAGCCAATACACCAACTTTTTGGAAGCCTTCATAGGGAGGTTACGGCTGCTTGAGCTTTTGGTTCTCGCAGTCAAGGAGTGCAGTCGCACTCTATATAAAGGGAGGTATCGCGCAGTTCGATACTCCTGTGGGGGTCCGGGCAGGGACACCAAGAGCCCGCCGATGAGCCTAGCTTGGTGTCCTAGGCGAAACCCCACACAAGACACGGCACAAACCTAGAAGATTTGCTGAGTTTTAATTCACCGGCCGTGAAAGCCAATACACCAACTTTTTGGAAGCCTTCATAGGGAGGTTACGGCTGCTTGAGGTTTTGGTTCTCGCAGTCAAGGAGTGCAGTCGCACTCTATATAAAGGGAGGTATCGCGCAGTTCGATACTCCTGTGGGGGTCCGGGCAGGGACATCAAGAGCCCGCCGATGAGCCTAGCTTGTTGTCCTAGGCGAAACCCCACACAAGACACGGCACAAACCTAGAAGAATTGCTGAGTTTTAATTCACCGGCCGTGAAAGCCAATACACCAACTTTTTGGAAGCCTTCATAGGGAGGTTACGGCTGCTTGAGCTTTTGGTTCTCGCAGTCAAGGAGTGCAGTCGCACTCTATATAAAGGGAGGTATCGCGCAGTTCGATACTCCTGTGGGGGTCCGGGCAGGGACACCAAGAGCCCGCCGATGAGCCTAGCTTGGTGTCCTAGGCGAAACCCCACACAAGACACGGCACAAACCTAGAAGAATTGCTGAGTTTTAATTCACCGGCCGTGAAAGCCAATACACCAACTTTTTGGAAGCCTTCATAGGGAGGTTACGGCTGCTTGAGCTTTTGGTTCTCGCAGTCAAGGAGTGCAGTCGCACTCTATATAAAGGGAGGTATCGCGCAGTTCGATACTCCTGTGGGGGTCCGGGCAGGGACACCAAGAGCCCGCCGATGAGCCTAGCTTGGTGTCCTAGGCGAAACCCCACACAAGACACGGCACAAACCTAGAAGAATTGCTGAGTTTTAATTCACCGGCCGTGAAAGCCAATACACCAACTTTTTGGAAGCCTTCATAGGGAGGTTACGGCTGCTTGAGCTTTTGGTTCTCGCAGTCAAGGAGTGCAGACGCACTCTATATAAAGGGAGGTATCGCGCAGTTCGATACTCCTGTGGGGGTCCGGGCAGGGACACCAAGAGCCCGCCGATGAGCCTAGCTTGGTGTCCTAGGCGAAACCCCACACAAGACACGGCACAAACCTAGAAGAATTGCTGAGTTTTAATTCACCGGCCGTGAAAGCCAATACACCAACTTTTTGGAAGCCTTCATAGGGAGGTTACGGCTGCTTGAGCTTTTGGTTCTCGCAGTCAAGGAGTGCAGTCGCACTCTATATAAAGGGAGGTATCGCGCAGTTCGATACTCCTGTGGGGGTCCGGGCAGGGACACCAAGAGCCCGCCGATGAGCCTAGCTTGGTGTCCTAGGCGAAACCCCACACAAGACACGGCACAAACCTAGAAGAATTGCTGAGTTTTAATTCACCGGCTGTGAAAGCCAATACACCAACTTTTTGGAAGCCTTCATAGGGAGGTTACGGCTGCTTGAGCTTTTGGTTCTCGCAGTCAAGGAGTGCAGTCGCACTCTATATAAAGGGAGGTATCGCGCAGTTCGATACTCCTGTGGGGGTCCGGGCAGGGACACCAAGAGCCCGCCGATGAGCCTAGCTTGGTGTCCTAGGCGAAACCCCACACAAGACACGGCACAAACCTAGAAGAATTGCTGAGTTTTAATTCACCGGCCGTGAAAGCCAATACACCAACTTTTTGGAAGCCTTCATAGGGAGGTTACGGCTGCTTGAGCTTTTGGTTCTCGCAGTCAAGGAGTGCAGTCGCACTCTATATAAAGGGAGGTATCGCGCAGTTCGATACTCCTGTGGGGGTCCGGGCAGGGACACCAAGAGCCCGCCGATGAGCCTAGCTTGGTGTCCTAGGCGAAACCCCACACAAGACACGGCACAAACCTAGAAGAATTGCTGAGTTTTAATTCACCGGCCGTGAAAGCCAATACACCAACTTTTTGGAAGCCTTCATAGGGAGGTTACGGCTGTTTGAGCTTTTGGTTCTCGCAGTCAAGGAGTGCAGTTGCACTCTATATAAAGGGAGGTATCGCGCAGTTCGATACTCCTGTGGGGGTCCGGGCAGGGACACCAAGAGCCCGCCGATGAGCCTAGCTTGGTGTCCTAGGCGAAACCCCACACAAGACACGGCACAAACCTAGAAGAATTGCTGAGTTTTAATTCACCGGCCGTGAAAGCCAATACACCAACTTTTTGGAAGCCTTCATAGGGAGGTTACGGCTGCTTGAGCTTTTGGTTCTCGCAGTCAAGGAGTGCAGTCGCACTCTATATAAAGGGAGGTATCGCGCAGTTCGATACTCCTGTGGGGGTCCGGGCAGGGACACCAAGAGCCCGCCGATGAGCCTAGCTTGGTGTCCTAGGCGAAACCCCACACAAGACAGGGCACAAACCTAGAAGAATTGCTGAGTTTTAATTCACCGGCCGTGAAAGCCAATACACCAACTTTTTGGAAGCCTTCATAGGGAGGTTACGGCTGCTTGAGCTTTTGGTTCTCGCAGTCAAGGAGTGCAGTCGCACTCTATATAAAGGGAGGTATCGCGCAGTTCGATACTCCTGTGGGGGTCCGGGCAGGGACACCAAGAGCCCGCCGATGAGCCTAGCTTGGTGTCCTAGGCGAAACCCCACACAAGACACGGCACAAACCTAGAAGAATTGCTGAGTTTTAATTCACCGGCCGTGAAAGCCAATACACCAACTTTTTGGAAGCCTTCATAGGGAGGTTACGGCTGCTTGAGCTTTTGGTTCTCGCAGTCAAGGAGTGCAGTCGCACTCTATATAAAGGGAGGTATCGCGCAGTTCGATACTCCTGTGGGGGTCCGGGCAGGGACACCAAGAGCCCGCCGATGAGCCTAGCTTGGTGTCCTAGGCGAAACCCCACACAAGACACGGCACAAACCTAGAAGAATTGCTGAGTTTTAATTCACCGGCCGTGAAAGCCAATACACCAACTTTTTGGAAGCCTTCATAGGGAGGTTACGGCTGCTTGAGCTTTTGGTTCTCGCAGTCAAGGAGTGCAGTCGCACTCTATATAAAGGGAGGTATCGCGCAGTTCGATACTCCTGTGGGGGTCCGGGCAGGGACACCATGAGCCCGCCGATGAGCCTAGCTTGGTGTCCTAGGCGAAACCCCACACAAGACACGGCACAAACCTAGAAGAATTGCTGAGTTTTAATTCACCGGCCATGAAAGCCAATACACCAACTTTTTGGAAGCCTTCATAGGGAGGTTACGGCTGCTTGAGCTTTTGGTTCTCGCAGTCAAGGAGTGCAGTCGCACTCTATATAAAGGGAGGTATCGCGCAGTTCGATACTCCTGTGGGGGTCCGGGCAGGGACACCAAGAGCCCGCCGATGAGCCTAGCTTGGTGTCCTAGGCGAAACCCCACACAAGACACGGCACAAACCTAGAAGAATTGCTGAGTTTTAATTCACCGGCCGTGAAAGCCAATACACCAACTTTTTGGAAGCCTTCATAGGGAGGTTACGGCTGCTTGAGCTTTTGGTTCTCACAGTCAAGGAATGCAGTCGCACTCTATATAAAGGGAGGTATCGCGCAGTTCGATACTCCTGTGGGGGTCCGGGCAGGGACACCAAGAGCCCGCCGATGAGCCTAGCTTGGTGTCCTAGGCGAAACCCCACACAAGACACGGCACAAACTTAGAAGAATTGCTGAGTTTTAATTCACCGGCCGTGAAAGCCAATACACCAACTTTTTGGAAGCCTTCATAGGGAGGTTACGGCTGCTTGAGCTTTTGGTTCTCGCAGTCAAGGAGTGCAGTCGCACTCTATATAAAGGGAGGTATCGCGCAGTTCCATACTCCTGTGGGGGTCCGGGCAGGGACACCAAGAGCCCGCCGATGAGCCTAGCTTGGTGTCCTAGGCGAAACCCCACACAAGACACGGCACAAACCTAGAAGAATTGCTGAGTTTTAATTCACCGGCCGTGAAAGCCAATACACCAACTTTTTGGAAGCCTTCATAGGGAGGTTACGGCTGCTTGAGCTTTTGGTTCTCGCAGTCAAGGAGTGCAGTCGCACTCTATATAAAGGGAGGTATCGCGCAGTTCGATACTCCTGTGGGGGTCCGGGCAGGGACACCAAGAGCCCGCCGATGAGCCTAGCTTGGTGTCCTAGGCGAAACCCCACACAAGACACGGCACAAACCTAGAAGAATTGCTGAGTTTTAATTCACCGGCCGTGAAAGCCAATACACCAACTTTTTGGAAGCCTTCATGGGGAGGTTACGGCTGCTTGAGCTTTTGGTTCTCGCAGTCAAGGAGTGCAGTCGCACTCTATATAAAGGGAGGTATCGCGCAGTTCGATACTCCTGTGGGGGTCCGGGCAGGGACACCAAGAGCCCGCCGATGAGCCTAGCTTGGTGTCCTAGGCGAAACCCCACACAAGACACGGCACAAACCTAGAAGAATTGCTGAGTTTTAATTCACCGGCCGTGAAAGCCAATACACCAACTTTTTGGAAGCCTTCATAGGGAGGTTACGGCTGCTTGAGCTTTTGGTTCTCGCAGTAAGGAGTGCAGTCGCACTCTATATAAAGGGAGGTATCGCGCAGTTCGATACTCCTGTGGGGGTCCGGGCAGGGACACCAAGAGCCCGCCGATGAGCCTAGCTTGGTGTCCTAGGCGAAACCCCACACAAGACACGGCACAAACCTAGAAGAATTGCTGAGTTTTAATTCACCGGCCGTGAAAGCCAATACACCAACTTTTTGGAAGCCTTCATAGGGAGGTTACGGCTGCTTGAGCTTTTGGTTCTCGCAGTCAAGGAGTGCAGTCGCATTCTATATAAAGGGAGGTATCGCGCAGTTCGATACTCCTGTGGGGGTCCGGGCAGGGACACCAAGAGCCCGCCGATGAGCCTAGCTTGGTGTCCTAGGCGAAACCCCACACAAGACACGGCACAAACCTAGAAGAATTGCTGAGTTTTAATTCACCGGCCGTGAAAGCCAATACACCAACTTTTTGGAAGCCTTCATAGGGAGGTTACGGCTGCTTGAGCTTTTGGTTCTCGCAGTCAAGGAGTGCAGTCGCACTCTATATAAAGGGAGGTATCGCGCAGTTCGATACTCCTGTGGGGGTCCGGGCAGGGACACCAAGAGCCCGCCGATGAGCCTAGCTTGGTGTCTTAGGCGAAACCCCACACAAGACACGGCACAAACCTAGAAGAATTGCTGAGTTTTAATTCACCGGCCGTGAAAGCCAATACACCAACTTTTTGGAAGCCTTCATAGGGAGGTTACGGCTGCTTGAGCTTTTGGTTCTCGCAGTCAAGGAGTGCAGTCGCACTCTATATAAAGGGAGGTATCGCGCAGTTCGATACTCCTGTGGGGGTCCGGGCAGGGACACCAAGAGCCCGCCGATGAGCCTAGCTTGGTGTCCTAGGCGAAACCCCACACAAGACACGGCACAAACCTAGAAGAATTGCTGAGTTTTAATTCACCGGCCGTGAAAGCCAATACACCAACTTTTTGGAAGCCTTCATAGGGAGGTTACGGCTGCTTGAGCTTTTGGTTCTCGCAGTCAAGGAGTGCAGTCGCACTCTATATAAAGGGAGGTATCGCGCAGTTCGATACTCCTGTGGGGGTCCGGGCAGGGACACCAAGAGCCCGCCGATGAGCCTAGCTTGGTGTCCTAGGCGAAACCCCACACAAGACACGGCACAAACCTAGAAGAATTGCTGAGTTTTAATTCACCGGCCGTGAAAGCCAATACACCAACTTTTTGGAAGCCTTCATAGGGAGGTTACGGCTGCTTGAGCTTTTGGTTCTCGCAGTCAAGGAGTGCAGTCGCACTCTATATAAAGGGAGGTATCGCGCAGTTCGATACTCCTGTGGGGGTCCGGGCAGGGACACCAAGAGCCCGCCGATGAGCCTAGCTTGGTGTCCTAGGCGAAACCCCACACAAGACACGGCACAAACCTAGAAGAATTGCTGAGTTTTAATTCACCGGCCGTGAAAGCCAATACACCAACTTTTTGGAAGCCTTCATAGGGAGGTTACGGCTGCTTGAGCTTTTGGTTCTCGCAGTCAAGGAGTGCAGTCGCACTCTATATAAAGGGAGGTATCGCGCAGTTCGATACTCCTGTGGGGGTCCGGACAGGGACACCAAGAGCCTGCCGATGAGCCTAGCTTGGTGTCCTAGGCGAAACCCCACACAAGACACGGCACAAACCTAGAAGAATTGCTGAGTTTTAATTCACCGGCCGTGAAAGCCAATACACCAACTTTTTGGAAGCCTTCATAGGGAGGTTACGGCTGCTTGAGCTTTTGGTTCTCGCAGTCAAGGAGTGCAGTCGCACTCTATATAAAGGGAGGTATCGCGCAGTTCGATACTCCTGTGGGGGTCCGGGCAGGGACACCAAGAGCCCGCCGATGAGCCTAGCTTGGTGTCCTAGGCGAAACCCCACACAAGACACGGCACAAACCTAGAAGAATTGCTGAGTTTTAATTCACCGGCCGTGAAAGCCAATACACCAACTTTTTGGAAGCCTTCATAGGGAGGTTACGGCTGCTTGAGCTTTTGGTTCTCGCAGTCAAGGAGTGCAGTCGCACTCTATATAAAGGGAGGTATCGCGCAGTTCGATACTCCTGTGGGGGTCCGGGCAGGGACACCAAGAGCCAGCCGATGAGCCTAGCTTGGTGTCCTAGGCGAAACCCCACACAAGACACGGCACAAACCTAGAAGAATTGCTGAGTTTTAATTCACCGGCCGTGAAAGCCAATACACCAACTTTTTGGAAGCCTTCATAGGGAGGTTACGGCTGCTTGAGCTTTTGGTTCTCGCAGTCAAGGAGTGCAGTCGCACTCTATATAAAGGGAGGTATCGCGCAGTTCGATACTCCTGTGGGGGTCCGGGCAGGGACACCAAGAGCCAGCCGATGAGCCTAGCTTGGTGTCCTAGGCGAAACCCCACACAAGACACGGCACAAACCTAGAAGAATTGCTGAGTTTTAATTCACCGGCCGTGAAAGCCAATACACCAACTTTTTGGAAGCCTTCATAGGGAGGTTACGGCTGCTTGAGCTTTTGGTTCTCGCAGTCAAGGAGTGCAGTCGCACTCTATATAAAGGGAGGTATCGCGCAGTTCGATACTCCTGTGGGGGTCCGGGCAGGGACACCAAGAGCCCGCCGATGAGCCTAGCTTGGTGTCCTAGGCGAAACCCCACACAAGACACGGCACAAACGTAGAAGAATTGCTGAGTTTTAATTCACCGGCCGTGAAAGCCAATACACCAACTTTTTGGAAGCCTTCATAGGGAGGTTACGGCTGCTTGAGCTTTTGGTTCTCGCAGTCAAGGAGTGCAGTCGCACTCTATATAAAGGGAGGTATCGCGCAGTTCGATACTCCTGTGGGGGTCCGGGCAGGGACACCAAGAGCCCGCCGATGAGCCTAGCTTGGTGTCCTAGGCGAAACCCCACACAAGACACGGCACAAACCTAGAAGAATTGCTGAGTTTTAATTCACCGGCCGTGAAAGCCAATACACCAACTTTTTGGAAGCCTTCATAGGGAGGTTACGGCTGCTTGAGCTTTTGGTTCTCGCAGTCAAGGAGTGCAGTCGCACTCTATATAAAGGGAGGTATCGCGCAGTTCGATACTCCTGTGGGGGTCCGGGCAGGGACACCAAGAGCCCGCCGATGAGCCTAGCTTGGTGTCCTAGGCGAAACCCCACACAAGACACGGCACAAACCTAGAAGAATTGCTGAGTTTTAATTCACCGGCCGTGAAAGCCAATACACCAACTTTTTGGAAGCATTCATAGGGAGGTTACGGCTGCTTGAGCTTTTGGTTCTCGCAGTCAAGGAGTGCAGTCGCACTCTATATAAAGGGAGGTATCGCGCAGTTCGATACTCCTGTGGGGGTCCGGGCAGGGACACCAAGAGCCCGCCGATGAGCCTAGCTTGGTGTCCTAGGCGAAACCCCACACAAGACACGGCACAAACCTAGAAGAATTGCTGAGTTTTAATGCACCGGCCGTGAAAGCCAATACACCAACTTTTTGGAAGCCTTCATAGGGAGGTTACGGCTGCTTGAGCTTTTGGTTCTCGCAGTCAAGGAGTGCAGTCGCACTCTATATAAAGGGAGGTATCGCGCAGTTCGATACTCCTGTGGGGGTCCGGGCAGGGACACCAAGAGCCCGCCGATGAGCCTAGCTTGGTGTCCTAGGCGAAACCCCACACAAGACACGGCACAAACCTAGAAGAATTGCTAAGCTGTCTGAGAGTTCACCTCTGAACTTGACTTTGGAGGTCGTAGTCTTCAGTGTAGCCTGGATTAGTCTGGTGGTCTTCGCATCCAGTCCTAATTCCCATAGAGTGGAGAAGAGGGTCTGTCTGTCTATTGAATCATACGCCTTCTGGAAATCCACTAGTATGACTACCCATCGATGTCCGCCGCAATTCTTGTACCTTAAGATTGTCTTGAGGTTCCGTATTTGCTCTATGCATGATCTATTTGCACGAAAACTGGCCTGATATTCACCTAGTTGGGAATCTAGTTGACTAGTAACTCTGGTTAGCAAGGCTATAGATATTATCTTGTATGTGACAGATTTTAGAGATATGCCTCTGTAGTTATCAAGGTCAATCCTACTACCTTTCTTGTGTAGTCTATTATAAATGAATGTTATATTTATCCACTTTCTAAAATTATATTGTACAATCCACCTACTTACCATCTAGATATTTATCGACTAAATCATCCACTATTTCTTTAACAGTATCCGTGTCGGAGAGAACCTCAGGAATGCAGGTGGCCAAATCATCGTCTTCACAAATATCTGCCAGCTGTAACAGAATTAAATTTTCTAACTAACTCCAATCCTGGGAATGTCTATTGTATCATGGCAAGCGACATCCATAATCCTCAACTCAAATTCAAATTTTTCATCACCCCACAGATCTCCTTATTTAGGAGCCAGGGCGTCCTTCATGTCATCTATTGCTTTCTTGGCCGGTTCGTTCTTCGGATCATTGAGGTCTGGTAAAGCTACTGGCTTCCCATCACGCTTTGGTTTCCTGCACCCATCTGGTGTTGCACGGGGTATTCCACGCTGTCCTGTTGGGAGTTCACTAGGCCTTCGCCTACATGGTGACCGACCACGTGGTACACGGGTGTTTGGAGTGTCTGTTGACTCTCCTGGTAGCACCGGTAGACTATCCACTGCATCTAAGGACACGTGATATATAAATCAGTACCAGCGGTGGTGGTGATTGGGGAAGATTGTATTTTTAAGGGGTGAAACGTCGAGTTTATCCACCCTATAAATATGTCTTAGTGTGTGAAGTGCGTTATAATTTAGCTTGCAAAGCTTCTTAACGGTTGCTTAAAGTGACCAAAGTATCAACCAATATAGATCTACGCCATGGTGGAACAAGAGACACTAAGGATGAGAGAATTATTTCGCCTTTGTTGTGGAGATATAGTTCATTACCTTCCCTTACAAGCAGGCCAGCAGTAGTAGTTGATCATTTATCGGTTTGGAGAATTTTCCAAATTCAATTTATTTCAGTAGGTTGCTGATATCAAATCACAATCAATATCACACAGAATATTCTGCTGTACTGCGGTATGTCCAAATACTCTAATTTGGGTTTCTTCTGGATAATATGGAACATTCTCCAAAACCAAAAAGATTTTTTATAGTAAATTCGCGATGGACTATATTTTAAGGAAGTTCGTAAAGAAATTCCCTGGTTGGCACAATATTAATTGTATTTCAGACATATAGGAATTTTATATTACAGTCAAATTACCTCTCCCGTGTTCCTTGAGGAGAGCTTTCTGAAGCTCCATCAGATCTTCGGGATCTTCTAATACATCCTCCTTGCACTTGACCTTGTCTTTCTTGCCGGAACATATCTCCTCCACCTGCAATATTAAACATTGTTCAGTGATTGATCAATTTCATACATTCACTTATTGATCAACCTTTGAGCCACTCACCTCCTCTTCTAAGGCTGGCTTAGATGGACTCAAATCCACTCCAGTTTGATCAGAGAGGGCATTGATTAGATCATCAATGCTCTTATCATGATTGTCTGGGGTCGGAACGAAGCCTCTAGGTTGCGGCTGATCTGAAATATGAAACGAAAATATTATCAATGGTTATAGGTTTAGTTTTTCTGAGTTTACCTGGTGAAACTCACAACTCTGGGTGACATATAGTAAGTCTTGTTCATCAAGAAAGTGAAATAATTATGCCGAAGTCATGTTCGTTAAATTAAATGCGAATGTTGAGTTGTGTAGATTTTTGTATTCGAATGAGTTTCCGATTCTTTGTTCAGACATTTACAGATGTGATAAGTCATTAAGGCTATCCTGTTTATTCTTACAGGTTTACCTTGTTATAAGGTTATAATGTGGTTGTAATAAAAGTATAGGAAACATTTAACGATAATGTGCAGCAATTCGCGTTTGCCTGGATGGTGGTGGAGAGCTTCACGACTCTAATATCTTTCCGTAAGTTCCTAAGTACTGTAGATGGCTTGCTTCTAGATCATATTTAATCTTTCGTCATCTCTATTCTCCCACTTCGTTTCACAGCTCTATTGTGCGTTACTACGATATTAAGAGCGAATTTATGTTTCAATGTTAAGATCATAGATTTATTCTCCATCATTAATAAAGCCGGAAACTCAACATTAGTGATTTCTTTAGAATGTATTGTACTTATTTATATCAGAGTCTCTTGGCGAATATTTTGAACAATCTCTTCTGTTACGAGATCTGAATGATAGTTACATTACTTTCTGTTCCCCAGCTTTGAGACTACGAACATTCTGAAGAAATATATACATGTGTAGTCTTCTTCTTCTTTTTTTCGTTTGGGCCTTCTGAGGACCACGGGGCTCGTTTTGACTTCTTGTAAGGAATTTATGTTTCTTATTAGCCCAGGCAGCTTTCATCTTCTGGCTGTGTGTCTGCTTTCTTTCCTGTGTCCACTTCAGTCTGGTAGTCCCTGTACTCTTCCTGCTGGTGAGAGACACTGGAAAGACACCATGTTGAATCATCTGTCGGAATTGTGATCGATCCTGTATGTTTTTTGATGAAATTCCAAGTTGCTGTAGGTCTCACTTCACTGTGGTGATCCATTTGTTTTTAGACGCTTTCCCTCTTCCTGTCGTGGTGAAGATCTGGCTGGTAAGTCTATCTGAACCCATGCGTGTCAGATGTCCGTAGAAAGCTAATTGTCTCTTCCTCATTGATGTGACGATATCTTCTTGATAGATCTCATTGTTTTGCCTGATCCTGTAAGTACCACCTTCTTCCCTTATTGGTCCTAAAATCCTTCTAAGTATTTTCCGTTCCTTGAGCTCTAGTTTCCTCAGTGGGCCTTTCCAGTTCATCAGGAGACACTCAGAGGCATATAGAACGGAAGGTCTTACTACTGATTGGTAATGTAGAAGAGTAAGGTTCTTAGAGAGGCACTTGGATGTGTAGATGCTCTTACAGGAGTGGTAGACTCTTTCCAGTTTCGTGCATCTAGTGTCTATTGCTAAGGTCTCACTAACGTTTGCTGCAATCCACTCCCCTAGGTACTTCACTGCAGGAACTTTTAGAATTGCGGTGTCTATCACAAGAATAGTAGATGCGGCTCCCTTTATATTTGTCGTGAACACTGTTTTTTGTATATTGACCTTCAAGCCAGTTTTAGCTGCTATGTTATAGAGGCTCTGTAGTTGGTGAGTAGCTTCTTCTATGTTGTTCGCTAACAAGGTAAGGTCATCGGCAAAGGCCAGGCAAGGTACATTGAGATTGTCTTTCTTCTACCCAATTTGCAGTCCTGTTCCTGATGGTAACGTGGTAGTCCATTCCCTGATGATCTTCTCAAGTACACAATTGAAGAGAATACAAGAAATGCCATCACCTTGTCTAACTCCTGTTTGGATAGAGAAGCTGTCTGAGAATTCACCTCTGAACTTGACTTTGGAGGTCTTAGTCTTCAGTGTAGCCTGGATAAGCTGGTGGACTTCGCATCCAGTCCTAATTCCCATAGAGTGGAGAAGAGGGTCTGTCTGTCTATTGAATCATACACCTTCTGGAAATCCACTAGTATGACTACCCATCGATGTCCGCCGCAATTCTTGTACCTTAAGATTGTCTTGAGGTTCCGTATTTGCTCTATGCATGATCTATTTGCACGAAAACCGGCCTGATATTCACCTAGTTGGGAATCTAGTTGACTAGTAACTCTGGTTAGCAAAGCTATAGATATTATCTAGTAAGTGACAGATATTAGAGATATGCCTCTGTAGTTATCAATGTCAATCCTACTACCTTTCTTGTGTAGTCTATTATAAATGAATGTTATATTTATCCACTTTCTAAAATTATATTGTACAATCCACCTACTTACCATCTAGATATTTATCGACTAAATCATCCACTATTTCTTTTAACAGTATCCGTGTCGGAGAGAACCTCAGGAATGCAGGTGGCCAAATCATCGTCTTCACAAATATCTGCCAGCTGTAACAGAATTAAATTTTCTAACTAACTCCAATCCTGGGAATGTCTATAGTATCATGGCAAGCGACATCCATAATCCTCACCTCAAAATCAAGTTCTACATCATCCCACAGATCTCCAAATTTAGGAGCCAGGGCGTCCTTCATGTCACCTATTGCTTTCTTGGCCGGTTCGTTCTTCGGATCATCGAGGTCTGGTAAAGCTACTGGCTTCCCATCACGCTTTGGTTTCCTGCGACCATCTGGTGTTGCACGGGGTCTTCCACGCTGTCCTGTTGGGAGTTCACTAGGCCTTCGCCTACCTGGTGACCGACCACGTGGTACACGGGTGTTTGGAGTGTCTGTTGACTCTCCTGGTAGCACCGGTAGACTATCCACTGCATCTAAGGACACGTGATATATAAATCAGTACCAGCGGTGGTGGTGATTGGGGAAGATTGTATTTTTAAGGGGTGAAACGTCGAGTTTATCCACCCTATAAATATGTCTTAGTGTGTGAAGTGCGTTATAATTTAGCTTGCAAAGCTTCTTAACGGTTGCTTAAAGTGACCAAAGTATCAACCAATATAGATCTACGCCATGGTGGAACAAGAGACACTAAGGATGAGTGAATTATTTCACCTTTGTTGTGGAGATATAGTTCATTACCTTCCCTTACAAGCAGGCAAGCAGTAGTAGTTGATCATTTATCGGTTTGGAGAATTTTCCAAATTCAATTTATTTCAGTAGGTTGCTGATATCAAATCACAATCAATATCACACAGAATATTCTGCTGTACTGCAGTATGTCCAAATACTCTAATTTGGGTTTCTTCTGGATAATATGGAACATTCTCCAAAACCAAAAAGATTTTTTATAGTAAATTCGCGATGGACTATATTTTAAGGAAGTTCGTAAAGAAATTCCCTGGTTGGCACAATATTAATTGTATTTCAGACATATAGGAATTTCATATTACAGTCAATTTACCTCTCCCGTGTTCCTTGAGGAGAGCTTTCTGAAGCTCCATCAGATCTTCGGGATCTTCTAATGCATACTCCTTGCACTTGACCTTGTCTTTTTTGCCGGAACATATCTCTTCCAACTGCAATATTAAACATTGTTCAGTGATTGATCAATTTCATACATTCACTTATTGATCAACCTTTGAGCCACTCACTTCCTCTTCTAAGGCTGGCTAAGATGGGCTCAAATCCACTCCAGTTTGATCAGAGAGGGCATTGATTAGATCATCAACGCTCTTATCATGATTGTCTGGGGTCGGAACGAAGCCTCTAGGTTGCGGCTGATCTGAAATATGAAACAAAAATATTATCAATGGTTATAGGTTTAGTTTCTCTGAGATTACCTGGTGAAACTCACAACTGTGGGTGACATATAGTAAGTCTTGTTCATCAAGAAAGTGAAACAATTATGCCGAAGTTTTGTGCGTTAAATTAAATGCGAATGTTGAGTTTTGTAGATTTTTGTGCTCGAATGAGTTTTTCGATTCTTCCTTCAGACGTTTACAGATGTGATAAGTCATTAAAGCTATTCAGTTTATTCTTACTGGTTTACCTTGTTAATAATGGCGTTGTAATAAAACTATAAGTTACATTTAGCAATAATGTGCTGCAATTCCCGTTTGCCTAGAAAGGTGAGGAGAGCTTCATGGCTCTAATATCTTTCCTTAAGTTCCTACATACTTTAGGTGGCTTACTTCTAGATCATAGTTAATCTTTCGTCATCTCTATTTTCCCACTTTGTGTGAGAGCTCTATTGTGCGTTACTATGTTACTAACAGCGATTTTATATTTCCAGGTTAAGAGTATAAATTTATTTTCCATCATTGATAAAGCCGGAAAGACAACATTAGTGATTTCTTGAGAATGTATGGTATTTATTTATATTAAACTTGCTTGGCGAATATTTTGGACAATATCTTCTGTTACGAGTTCTGAATGATAGTTACATTCCTTTCTGTTCCCAGGCTATGAGACTACCAACATTCCGTACAAATGAGTAGCCTATTACAAATGATTTTTATATTTATATACATTTTAAAATTATATAGTACAATCCTCCCACTTACCATCGAGATATTTATCGACTAAATCATCCACTATTTCCTTAACAGTATCCGTGTCGGAGAGAACCTCAGGGATGCAGGTGGCCAAATCATCGTCTTCACAAATATCTGCCAGCTGTAACAGAATTTGATTTGCTAAGTAACTCCAATCCTGGGAATGTCTATAGTATCATGTCAAGCAACATCCATAATCCTCAACTCAAATTCAAATTCTTCATCATCCCACAGATCTCCTAATATAGGAGCCAGAGCGTCCTTCATGTCATCTATTGCTTTCTTGGCCAGTTCGTTCTTCGGATCATCGAGGTCTGGTAAAGCTTCTGGCTTACCATCTCGTTTTGGTTTCCTGTGGCCATCTGGTGACGCACGGGATCTTCCACGCCTTCCTGTTGGGAGTTCACTAGGCCTTCACCTAACTGGTGATCGACCACGTGGTCCACGGGTGTATGGAGAGTCTGTTGACTCTCCTGGTAACTCCGGTAGACTATCCACTGCATCTAAGGACACGTGATATATAAATCAGTACCAGCGGTGGTGGTGATTGTGGAAGATTGTATTTTTAAGGGGTGAAACATCGAGATCATCCACCCTATAAATTTGTCTTGGTGTGTGAAGTGTGTCATCATTTAGCTTGTAAAGCTCCTTAACGGTTGCTTAAAGTGACCAAAGTATAAACAATGTAGATCTACGCCATGGTGGAAACAGAGACACTAAGGATGAGTGATTTATTTCGCCTTTGTTGTGGAGAAATAGTTCATTACCTTCCCTTAGAAGCAGGGCAGCAATAGTCGTTGATCATTTATCGGTTTGGAGAATTTTCCAAATTCAATTTATTTCAGTAGATTGCCGATATCAAATCACAATCAATATCACACACAATATTCTGCAGTACCGTGGTACATTCAAAAAATGTAATTTGGGTTTCTTCTGCATATTAAGGAACATTCAACAAAACAAAAAAAGAACCTTTCCGAGTTTATTCGCAATGGGCTATATTTTAAGAAAATTCTTTAAGTAATTCCCTGGTTGGCTCAATATTAATTGTATTTCTGACATATTGGAATTTAATATTACAGTCAAATTACCTCTCCCGTGTTCCTTGAGGAGAGCTTTCTGAAGCTTCTTAAGATCTTCAGGATCTTCTAATGCATCCTTCTTGCACGTGACCTTGTCTTACTTGCCGGAACATATCTCCTCCGACTGCAATATTAAACATTGATCAGTGATTGATCAATTTTAATACATTCACTAAATGATCAACCTTTGAGCCACTCACCTCCTCATCTATGGTTGGCATAGATGGACTCAAATCCACTCCAGTTTGATTAGAGAGGGCTATGGTTAGATCATCAACGCACTTATCTGAATTGTCTGGGGTCGGAACGACGCCTCTAGGTTGCGGCTGATCTGAAATATGAAACGAAAATATTATCAATGGTTATAGGATTAGTTTCTCTGAGTTTACCTGGTGAAACTCACAACTCTGGGTGACATATAGTAGGTCTTGTTCATCAAGAAAGTGAAACAATTATGCCGAAGTTATGTGCGTTAAATTAAATGCGAATGTTGAGCTTTGTAGATTTTTGTGCTCGAATGAGTTTCCGATTCTTCCTTCAGACGTTTACAGATGTGATAAGTTATTAACGCTATTCTGTTTATTCTTACAGGTTTACCTTGTTAATAATGGCGTTGTAATAAAACTATAAGTTACATTTAGCGATAATGTACTGCAATTCGCGTTTGCCTGGATGGTGGTGGAGAGCTTCACGACTCTAATATCTTTCCGTAAGTTCCTACGTACTGTAGATGGCTGGCTTCTAGATCATATTTAATCTTTAGTCATCTCTATTCTCCCACTTCGTTTCACAGCTCTATTGTGCGTTACTACGATATTAAGAGCGAATTTATGTTTCAATGTTAAGATCATAGATTTATTCTCCATCATTAATAAAGCCGGAAACTCAACATTAGTGATTTCATTAGAATATATTGTATTTATTTATATCAGAGTCTCTTGGCGAATATTTTGAACAATCTCTTCTGTTACGAGATCTGAATGATAGTTGCATTACTTTCTGTTCCCCAGCTTTGAGACTACCAACATTCTGAAGAAATATATACATGTGTAGTCATCTTCTTCTTCTTTTCGATTGGGCATTCTGAGGACCACGGGGCTCGTTTTGACTTCTTGTAAGGAATTTATGTTTCTTATCAGCCCAGGCAGCTTTCATCTTCTGGCTGTGTGTCTGCTTTCTTTCCTGTGTCCACTTCGGTCTGGTAGTCCCTGTACTCTTCCTGCTGGTGAGAGACACTGGAAAGACACCATGTTGAATCATCTGTCGGAATTGTGATCGATCCTGTATGATTTTTGATGAAATTCCAAGTTGCTGTAGGTCTGATTTCACTGTGGTGATCCATTTGTTTTTAGACGCTTTCCCTCTTCCTGTCGTGGTGAAGATCTGGCTGGTAAGTCTATCTGGACCCATGCGTGTCAGATGTCCGTAGAAAGCTAATTGTCTCTTCCTCATGGATGTGACGATATCTTCTTGATAGATCTCATTGTTTTGCCTGATCCTGTAAGTAACACCCTCTTCCCTTATTGGTCCTAAAATCCTTCTAAGTATTTTCCGTTCCTTGAGCTCTAGTTTCCTCAGTGGGCCTTTCCAGTTCATCAGGAGACACTCAGAGGCATATAGAACGGAAGGTCTTACTACTGATTTGTAATGTAGAAGAATAAGGTTCTTAGAGAGGCACTTGGATGTGTAGATGCTCTTACAGGAGTGGTAGACCCTTTCCAGTTTCGTGCATCTAGTGTCTATTGCTAAGGTCTCACTCACGTTTGCTGCAATCCACTCCCCTAGGTACTTCACTGCAGGAACTTTTTGAATTGCGGTGTCTTTCACAAGAATAGTAGATGGGGCTCCGTTTATATTTGTCGTGAACACTGTTTTTTGTATATTGACCTTCACGCCAGTTTTAGCTGCTATGTTATAGAGGCTCTGTAGTTGGTGAGTAGCTTCTTCTATGTTGTTCGCTAACAAGGTAAGGTCATCGGCAAAGGCCAGGCAAGGTACATTGAGATTGTCTTTCTTGTACCCAATTTGCAGTCCTGTTCCCGATGGTAACGTGGTAGTCCATTCCCTGATGATCTTCTCAAGTACACAATTGAAGAGAATACAAGAAATGCCATCACCTTGTCTAACTCCTGTTTGGATAGAGAAGCTGTCTGAGAATTCACCTCTGAACTTGACTTTGGAGGTCTTAGTCTTCAGTGTAGCCTGGATAAGCTGGTGGACTTCGCATCCAGTCCTAATTCCCATAGAGTGGAGAAGAGGGTCTGTCTGTCTATTGAATCATACACCTTCTGGAAATCCACTAGTATGACTACCCATCGATGTCCGCCGCAATTCTTGTACCTTAAGATTGTCTTGAGGTTCCGTATTTGCTCTATGCATGATCTATTTGCACGAAAACCGGCCTGATATTCACCTAGTTAGGAATCTAGTTGACTAGTAACTCTGGTTAGCAAGGCTATAGATATTATCTAGTATGTAACAGATATTAGAGATATGCCTCTGTAGTTATCAATGTCAATCCTACTACCTTTCTTGTGTAGTCTATTATGAATGAATGTTATATTTATCCCCTTTCTAAAATTATATTGTACAATCCACCTACTTACCATCTAGATATTTATCGACTAAATCATCCACTATTTCTTTAACAGTATCCGTGTCGGAGAGAACCTCAGGAATGCAGGTGGCCAAATCATCGTCTTCACAAATATCTGCCAGCTGTAACAGAATTAAATTTTCTAACTAACTCCAATCCTGGGAATGTCGATAGTATCATGGCAAGCGACATCCATAATCCTCACCTCAAATTCAAGTTCTACATCATCCCACAGATCTCCAAATTTAGGAGCCAGGGCGTCCTTCATGTCATCTATTGCTTTCTTGGCCGGTTCGTTCTTCGGATCATCGAGGTCTGGTAAAGCTACTGGCTTCCCATCACGCTTTGGTTTCCTGCGACCATCTGGTGTTGCACGGGGTCTTCCACGCTGTCCTGTTGGGAGTTCACTAGGCCTTCGCCTACCTGGTGACCGACCACGTGGTACACGGGTGTTTGGAGTGTCTGTTGACTCTCCTGGTAGCACCGGTAGACTATCCACTGCATCTAAGGACACGTGATATATAAATCAGTACCAGCGGTGGTGGTGATTGGGAAAGATTGTATTTTTAAGGGGTGAAACGTCGAGTTTATCCACCCTATAAATATGTCTTAGTGTGTGAAGTGCGTTATAATTTAGCTTGCAAAGCTTCTTAACGGTTGCTTAAAGTGACCAAAGTATCAACCAATATAGATCTACGCCGTGGTGGAACAAGAGACACTAAGGATGAGTGAATTATTTCGCCTTTGTTGTGGAGATATAGTTCATTACCTTCCCTTACAAGCAGGCCAGCAGTAGTAGTTGATCATTTATCGGTTTGGAGAATTTTCCAAATTCAATTTATTTCAGTAGGTTGCTGATATAAAATCACAATCAATATCACACAGAATATTCTGCTGTACTGCGGTATGTCCAAATACTCTAATTTGGGTTTCTTCTGGATAATATGGAACATTCTCCAAAACCAAAAAGATTTTTTATAGTAAATTCGCGATGGACTATATTTTAAGGAAGTTCGTAAAGAAATTCCCTGGTTGGCACAATATTAATTGTATTTCAGACATATAGGAATTTCATATTACAGTCAAATTACCTCTCCCTTGTTCCTTGAGGAGAGCTTTCTGAAGCTCCATCAGATCTTCGGGATCTTCTAATGCATACTCCTTGCACTTGACCTTGTCTTTCTTGCCGGAACATATCTCTTCCAACTGCAATATTAAACATTGTTCAGTGATTGATCAATTTCATACATTCACTTATTGATCAAACTTTGAGCCACTCACTTCCTCTTCTAAGGCTGGCTTAGATGGACTCAAATCCACTCCAGTTTGATCAGAGAGGGCATTGATTAGATCATCAACGCTCTTATCATGATTGTCTGGGGTCGGAACGAAGCCTCTAGGTTGCGGCTGATCTGAAATATGAAACAAAAATATTATCAATGGTTATAGGTTTAGTTTCTCTGAGTTTACCTGGTGAAACTTACAACTCTGGGTGACATATAGTAAGTCTTGTTCATCAAGAAAGTGAAACAATTATGCCGAAGTTATGTGCGTTAAATTAAATGCCAATGTTGAGTTTTGTAGATTTTTGTGCTCGAATGAGTTTTTCGATTCTTCCTTCAGACGTTTACAGATGTGATAAGTCATTAAAGCTATTCAGTTTATTCTTACTGGTTTACCTTGTTAATAATGGCGTTGTAATAAAACTATAAGTTACATTTAGCAATAATGTGCTGCAATTCGCGTTTGCCTAGAAAGGTGAGGAGAGCATCACGGCTCTAATATCTTTCCTTAAGTTCCTACATACTTTAGGTGGCTTACTTCTAGATCATAGTTAATCTTTCGTCATCTCTATTTTCCCATTTTGTGTGAGAGCTCTATTGTGCGTTACTATGTTACTAACAGCGATTTTATATTGCCAGGTTAAGAGTATAAATTTATTTTCCATCATTGATAAAGCCGGAAAGACAACATTAGTGATTTCTTGAGAATGTATGGTATTTATTTATATTAAACTTGCTTGGCGAATATTTTGGACAATATCTTCTGTTACGAGTTCTGAATGATAGTTACATTCCTTTCTGTTCCAGAGCTATGAGACTACCAACATTCTGTACAAATGAGTAGCCTATTACAAATGATTTTTATATTTATATACATTCTAAAATTATATAGTACAATCCTCCCACTTACCATCGAGATATTTATCGACTAAATCATCCACTATTTCCTTAACAGTATCCGTGTCGGAGAGAACCTCAGGGATGCAGGTGGCCAAATCATCGTCTTCACAAATATCTGCCAGCTGTAACAGAATTAAATTTTCTAACTCCAATCCTGGGAATGTCTATAGTATCATGGCAAGCGACATCCATAATCTTCACCTCAAATTCAAGTTCTACATCATCCCACAGATCTCCAAATTTAGGAGCCAGGGCGTCCTTCATGTCATATATTGCTTTCTTGGCCGGTTCGTTCTTCGGATCATCGAGGTCTGGTAAAGCTACTGGCTTCCCATCACGCTTTGGTTTCCTGCGACCATCTGGTGTTGCACGGGGTCTTCCACGCTGTCCTGTTGGGAGTTCACTAGGCCTTCGCCTACCTGGTGACCGACCACGTAGTACACGGGTGTTTGGAGTGTCTGTTGACTCTCCTGGTAGCACCGGTAGACGATCCACTGCATCTAAGGGCACGTGATATATAAATCAGTACCAGCGGTGGTGGTGATTGGGGAAGATTGTATTTTTAAGGGGTGAAACGTCGAGTTTATCCACCCTATAAATATGTCTTAGTGTGTGAAGTGCGTTATAATTTAGCTTGCAAAGCTTCTTAACGGTTGCTTAAAGTGACCAAAGTATCAACCAATATAGATCTACGCCATGGTGGAACAAGAGACACTAAGGATGAGAGAATTATTTCGCCTTCGTTGTGGAGATATAGTTCATTACCTTCCCTTACAAGCAGGCCAGCAGTAGTAGTTGATCATTTATCGGTTTGGAGAATTTTCCAAATTCAATTTATTTCAGTAGGTTGCTGATATCAAATCACAATCAATATCACACAGAATATTCTGCTGTACTGCGGTATGTCCAAATACTCTAATTTGGGTTTCTTCTGGATAATATGGAACATTCTCCAAAACCAAAAAGATATTTTATAGTAAATTCGCGATGGACTATATTTTAAGGAAGTTCGTAAAGAAATTCCCTGGTTGGCACAATATTAATTGTGTTTCAGACATATAGGAATTTCATATTACAGTCAAATTACCTCTCCCGTGTTCCATGAGGAGAGCTTTCTGAAGCTCCATCAGATCTTCGGGATCTTCTAATGCATACTCCTTGCACTTGACCTTGTCTTTCTTGCCGGAACATATCTCTTCCAACTGCAATATTAAACATTGTTCAGTGATTGATCAATTTCATACATTCACTTATTGATCAACCTTTGAGCCACTCACTTCCTCTTCTAAGGCTGGCTTAGATGGACTCAAATCCACTCCAGTTTGATCAGAGAGGGCATTGATTAGATCATCAACGCTCTTATCATGATTGTCTGGGGTCGGAACAAAGCCTCTAGGTTGCGGCTGATCTGAAATATGAAACAAAAATATTATCAATGGTTATAGGTTTAGTTTCTCTGAGTTTACCTGGTGAAACTCACAACTCTGGGTGACATATAGTAAGTCTTGTTCATCAAGAAAGTGAAACAATTATGCCGAAGTTATGAGCGTTAAATTAAATGCGAATGTTGAGTTTTGTAGATTTTTATGCTGGAATGAGTTTTTTGATTCTTCCTTCAGACGTTTACAGATGTGATAAGTCATTAAAGCTATTCAGTTTATTCTTACTGGTTTACCTTGTTAATAATGGCGTTGTAATAAAACTATAAGTTACATTTAGCAATAATGTGCTGCAATTCGCGTTTGCCTAGAAAGGTGAGGAGAGCTTCACGGCTCTAATATCTTTCCTTAAGTTCCTACATACTTTAGGTGGCTTACTTCTAGATCAAGTTAATCTTTCGTCATCTCTATTTTCCCACTTTGTGTGAGAGCTCTATTGTGCGTTACTATGTTACTAGGAACTATTTGAAAAATTCAAAGTTGCAGTCTCTACTTGAATTAAAAAAACAGATACACACACTAATACAGTCATCACAATTAACACCGGTTATCAGACAGATTCTACACACACCCAAAGTACACGGGGCTACATGACCGCGTTGTCGCAGCCCCTAAACTAAGGAACCAACCAACCAACTATGTTACTAACAGCGATTTTATATTTCCAGGTTAAGAGTATAAATTTATTTTCCATCATTGATAAAGCCGGAAAGACAACATTAGTGATTTCTTGAGAATGTATGGTATTTATTTATATTATACTTGCTTGGCGAATATTTTGGACAATATCTTCTGTTACGAGTTCTGAATGATAGTTACATTCCTTTCTGTTCCCCAGCTATGAGACTACCAACATTCTGTACAAATGAGTAGCCTATTACAAATGATTTTTATATTTATATACATTCTAAAATTATATAGTACAATCCTCCCACTTACCATCGAGATATTTATCGACTAAATCATCCACTATTTCCTTAACAGTATCCGTGTCGGAGAGAACCTCAGGGATGCAGGTGGCCAAATCATCGTCTTCACAAATATCTGCCAGCTGTAACAGAATTTGATTTGCTAAGTAACTCCAATCCTGGGAATGTCTATAGTATCATGTCAAGCAACATCCATAATCCTCACCTCAAATTCAAATTCTTCATCATCCCACAGATCTCCTAATTTAGGAGCCAGAGCGTCCTTCATGTCATCTATTGCTTTCTTGGCCAGTTCGTTCTTCGGATCATCGAGGTCTGGTAAAGCTTCTGGCTTCCCATCTCGCTTTGGTTTCCTGTGGCCATCTGGTGACGCACGGGGTCTTCCACGCCTTCCTGTTGGGAGTTCACTAGGCCTTCACCTAACTGGTGATCGACCACGTGGTCCACGGGTGTATGGAGAGTCTGTTGACTCTCCTGGTAACTCCGGTAGACTATCCACTGCATCTAAGGACACGTGATATATAAATCAGTACCAGCGGTGTTGGTGATTGTGGAAGATTGTATTTTTAAGGGGTGAAACATCGAGATCATCCACCCTATAAATATGTCTTGGTGTGTGAAGTGTGTTATCATTTAGCTTGTAAAGCTCCTTAACGGTTGCTTAAAGTGACCAAAGTATAAACAATGTAGATCTACGCCATGGTGGAAACAAGGACACTAAGAATGAGTGATTTATTTCGCCTTTGTTGTGGAGAAATAGTTCATTACCTTCCCTTAGAAGCAGGGCAGCAATAGTCGTTGATCATTTATCGGTTTGGAGAATTTTCCAAATTCAATTTATTTCAGTAGATTGCCGATATCAAATCACAATCAATATCACGCACAATATTCTGCAGTACCGTGGTACATTCAAAAAATGTAATTTGGGTTTCTTCTGCATATTAAGGAACATTCAACAAAACAAAAAAAGGACCTTTCCGAGTATATTCGCGATGGGCTATATTTTAAGAAAATTCTTTAAGTAATTCCCTGGTTGGTTCAATATTAATTGTATTTCTGACATATTGGAATTTAATATTACAGTCAAATTACCTCTCCCGTGTTCCTTGAGGAGAGCTTTCTGATGCTTCTTAAGATCTTCAGGATCTTCTAATGCATCCTTCTTGCACTTGACCTTGTCTTACTTGCCGGAACATATCTCCTCCAACTGCAATATTAAACATTGATCAGTGATTGATCAATTTCATACATTCACTTATTGATCAACCTTTGAGCCACTCACCTCCTCTTCTATGGCTGGCTTAGATGGACTCAAATCCACTCGAGTTTGATCAGAGAGGGCTTTGATTAGATCATCAACACTCTTATCTGGATTGTCTGGGGTCGGAACGAAGCCTCTAGGTTGCGGCTGATCTGAAATATGAAACGAAAGTATTATCAATGGTTATATGATTAGTTACTCTGAGTTTACCTGGTGAAACTCACAACTCTGGGCGACATATAGTAAGTCTTGTTCATCAAGGAAGTGAAACAATTTTGCCGAAGTCATGTTCGTTAAATTAAATGCGAATGTTGAGTTGTGTAGATTTTTGTACTCGAATGAGTTTCCGATTCTTTCTTCAGACGTTTACAGATGTGATAAGTCATTAAGGCTATCCTGTTTATTCTTACAGGTTTACCTTGTTATAAGGTTATAATGTGGTTGTAATAAAAGTATAGGATACATTTATCGATAATGTGCTGCAATTCGCGTTTGCCTGGATGGTGGTGGAGAGCTTCACGACTCTAATATCTTTCCGTAAGTTCCTACGTACTGTAGATGGCTTGCTTCTAGATCATATTTAATCTTTCGTCATCTCTATTCTCCCACTTCTGTAACGTGTTTTTCGAGGGGTTTTATGCAACTGGCATAAGTCAGTAGGAAGCCATTCTATATTTATTTACGCGGCAAATCGTTCAGCCAAGATAATTTTTCATGTTAATTTATTATTATTATTAATTTATTATAATTATTATTTAGATATTTTCGGAGCATTTTATAAAAAATTATAAGTATACAGATAGGTTTTCTATGTCTTAGAAAACGCTATCAAGCAAATTATTACGAACGACGATATCATAGAAAATTATCTGATTACGGAATTTTACGGAGTTTTGTCAGTTAGGGTATTTGAGAGAGATGACTCACTGGGAATTCATATACACGCTGAATCTTGTCGGGAAGTATTACGCAAGGCTGGGTCGCAAGGTCTAGAAAAGGCGAATTGTTGGAACGGAACCCTCCCACCGAGTGTAATGACCCGGAGGAGGAGAAGATCGCGTGAGGGGTCAGCCAATCAGGGGAGACGACGTAAGCTAGTTGGGACTGAAGAGTGGGGAGCCGGCGTGTGGATATATCGTTCGACGCGCCGTGAAACGGGGACAATCTGTATAGTTCTTGCCGAGTACGCTTGCACGCGGGAGTCGCTCCGATGTTCCGTGGAACGAGGACAATCTGTGTAGAACTTGCCGAGAACGGTTGCAAGTGCGTGTCGCTCCGATGTTCAGTGGAGTTGAAGACTAACTTTTGCAAAACTTAACCAGTGCGGTTGTACGAGTGTTTGGGTCCGAGGTACGGACCATAGAATTATCTAATCTACCAGAATCTCATCATACATCGACGAAGATGGCGACGTCCAGGAGACTGTGGGAAGCTCACAGCATCATCAAGTACGAGGGAAATGCTTCGGGCATTTCCAGTGGTAAGCGCTAATGACGCAGAAATACGCAATCTCTCATTTTTCTTTGTTTTATATTTCATAATTCAGTAACTTCATAGCTTGGAAATAAGAGTAAAATCAATTTATCAGACTCCGTTTTCACGTAATTTTCTATCGGTAATATTCAAATCACAACGCTCCAATTTATATTTTGTACTTATTATTATTATTAATTTTGCTATACTTGTTTTATATAATAAATTCATTTCTTTTACAATGCAATCTTTGCTTTCAGTAGGTAGCAATAGATATAGACCAATTCCTTCTCCTGATACAATTGTTTGTTGGGTTAATGATCAAATCATACCACGATCTGAGTGAATAGATTCTTGAAGGTGTTCTGCCAGAGCTAGACGTTGTTAAATACAAATTTAGATTTCAACATTGCGTTGAGGTCTTGGCGCCCATTAAAACAACATAGCTTAGGCAAAGGTCAACAATTACATTATCTCCCAACGTTAGGGGCAGCCAAAACGTTTCATTTGTCGCCGACAACTTGGGGCTGAAAACCTAATAACATTTGTGGAAGGAGAAGGGTATATATTTCTGTGCCTGTATTTTGGGGGTTATTTGTCTTTATCAGTGTATATCATTATGGGGGATGAGAAAGAAAGACAGATGAGGTTACGTAGTGGTCATCAACTGGAGAGTGATGATACGAGCAGTATGTCGAGTGATGGTAGTACCGGGGTAGCGGAGGTAAATCCCGATACTGAAACAGGGAGTGTAGGCGGCCAACCAGAATTAAAAACTTTACTTCTCGAGTTCATGTATCAGAACAAAGTTAGTAGTGATGCTTTAAATGCTAAACTGGAACAAAACAACGCTAAATTAGAACAAAACAGTAGGGAAAATAAAGAAAGTACAGATGCCTTAAATGCTAAATTAGAACAAAACAGTAGGGAAAATAGAGAGAGTAATGAAACTTTAAACGCCAGATTAGAACAAAACAGTAAGGAAAATAGAGAGAGTACTGAAACTTTAAATGCTAAACTGGAACAAAACAACGCCAGATTAGAACGAAACAGTAAGGAAAATAGAGAGAGTACTGAAAATTTTAATGCTAAACTGGAACAAAACAACGCCAGATTAGAACAAAACAGTAAGGAATATAGAGAGAGTACTGAAACTTTAAATGCTAAATTAGAACAAAACAGCAGGGAAATGAGTGACAAATTCGAACTGATTAGAGGTGAGATCAGGGGGGTGATGGAAGAAAAGGCTAAAGAGATTATTGCAGATGTAGACAGAAAATTAGGAAAAGTACAGGAGGAGTTGGAAATTAGAATCAGTACACAGGCTGAAAATTTAAAAGAACTAGTGCAACTGGAAACACAGCAGGTCAAAAAGCAATTGGGGGGAGAAATTGACAAAATTCAGGTAGCAACTAAAGAGGTTAAGGAACAGCTGGGGGGTAGAATTGAGAAAGTCCACTCGCAAATAGTTGCAGAAGTAAATGATTTAAGAGAGAGTAATAGAGAGAGCATTAGCAAGATTGAGGAGAAACAAGCAAAGCTATATGATAAAGTAGAAGAATCAGAAGGAAACATTAAATTAACAGTAAACAGTATTGAGAGGAAGGCTGAGGAGAAAATAGCAGAATTAGAATTAAAATTAAAAGCTAGGATCAGGCAAGAAAATAGTCAGAATAGGCCAGTTTTTGTGAATAGCACACACAGGGAGGTAGAACTGGGTAAGTTCAGCAATCGACAGGGGTGCCCAATGGAGTTCATGAACACTATAGAAAATAAATTTGGGGAGAGGTTGGAAAATGGTAGTATTGAGTGGTGCCAGGTAGTTGAAATTTTAGAACAAGTGTTTGTGGGGGAAACGAGGAATTGGTTTGCTGTCTACAGAGACAAGTTTACTGATATCAATGATTTTAAAATGAAATTCTGTGAAAAGTTCTGGAATGAGGTTATTCAGTCGCAGCATCGTGAGGGAGTAGTGTGTGGTAAATATAACCCTAAAGGAAGCTCCACCATGACCGAATACTTTTTAGGGCAGGTATTAGTGTGTAAATATCTTGATGGCTTGAAGGAGGAAAGTGATGTGGTGAGGTTGCTACTTAGGCACTTTCCCTGCTCAAGATAGCGGGTTCAAACCCGGCCGAAGCCGTCGGATTTTTTAAGAGCGTTAAAAATCCCTCAGTATGCCTTCCTTCGGAGGGGAAGTAAAGCCGGCGGTCCCATGTCATAGATTTATGGCATGTTAAAGATCCTTCCACTAATTGCACCTGTGTGAAGCTAAATTGGATAGGTTAAGAATGTAAACAACGCTCTTAGGTTTCTACGTTCGTTGCCAAGCGCTGACTGCGGTGGCGTCTAGTAGCTAAGTTCTGAATTAGACCTAGTAGTCGTTGACGGTGGCGCTTGGCGGCAAAAGTAGGAACTATTTGAAAAATTATAAGTTGCAGTACTTAAAATTAAAAAACAGATACACACACTAATACAGTCATCACAATTAACACCGGTTATCAGACAGATTCTACACACACCCAAAGTACACGGGGCTACATGACCGCGTTGTCGCAGCCCCTAAACTTAAGAACCAACCAACCAACCCTATAGGATCAGGGAGGCTGCTTGTATCCAGAATGTAAAGACTATATCACAAGTAGAAAATTTGTTAAGCACATTTGATGCACTAGGGAGAGGGGGTTATGAGGACAATTTCAATCGGAACCAGGGTAGTAATAATAATATTAGACCTAATGAAGCCAGGCATCAAGAAGTTCAAGGGAACGGTGGCGAAGGGGCCAACGCTCAAAATAGAAATAATAGTAATCAGCTAAATCAGAACAGAGGAAATGGCTATGGTAATCAGTATCAAGGGAGGAATAATGATTTCAGGGGAAATCAAGGGAGGAACAATGATTACAGGGGAAATCAAGGGAGAAACAATGATTTCAGGGGAAATCAAGGGAGAAATTATAATGACAATAATTACAACCAGAATAGGGGTCAAGGAAGAGGACAGCCTAGTGGTAGTAATATACAGCCAAACAATGACAACATAGCCCAGAACAACCAGACCAGTTTAGTAGTTAGTAGTACTACGGCCAGCTGTAGCGGTTCTTTAAACGCGAACCAGGCTGCGAAGTAAGGTCAGAATCTCAGTCTGTAGCATGCCCTGTCCATACAATTATACAGGAACCCTATGACCTAAATGTAAGAAATGAATTATTACATGAACTAAATGATGAAGGTATTATTCAGGAAGTGGTTAGTAAGAGCCCCATAGTTAAATTTAACGTGTCCGAGGCGTACACAGATGTTTTAATTGATAGTGGTTGTATGAAGAGTTGCATAAGTAGTGCATTTTATGATAAAATGAAAGGAACTGGAGTAAATTTTGAGGAGATGCCAATTAAAAGCACTTTTGTTATCACAGCTGTTGGGAAGAGGTCTAAAGTAATTTCTAAGCAAGTTTTAGTAGACATTAAAATTAATAATCATGTAGAGAAGCAGATTTGTCTTGTAATTCCAAATTTAGTATTCAGTGTTATCTTGGGTTCAGAGTGGCTAAGTAGAGTGTCTGGTAACTTATGTTATGATGTAGGGAGTTTGAAATTTAAATGGGGAGATTCTGAAGTAGAAGTAGCGTTCAATGACCATATTCAGAGGAGTAGTATTGTAGGTGTGATTTGTACTTTAAATGAGATATCGCCAGCCGTAGAGCGGGGTTCTCCATGTTTTGTGGGCAGTGTGATTACGAACGGAAGTCTAGAGGACTCGTTACGTGAGGCTGCATTTCAGGGAAATATAGAGGATGAACAGTGTGTTCGGCTCTATGATGTGTTATGGTGTAATAGGAGAGTTTTTGAGGATCGCATTGGTATGGCCAATTGCTATACACATTCATTGAACGTTATTGATAGGTCAGTATTCACAGGACATAGATATCCTGTACCTTTCGCTTATCAGAGTGCAGTGGAGGCACAAATTAATCAGATGCTTGAAGATGGGATTATTGAGCACTCTAACAGTCCGTATGTTAATTCTTTGATCACGGTACCCAAAACCGACGGCACAGTTCGTATTTGTTTAGACGCTCGTTTGGTTAACAGTAGAATTAGTTCAGATCAGCTGAAATCTATGTCAATAGAGGAATTAATGCAAACATTTGAGGGGAAGAAGTATTTCACTTGTGTAGATTTGAGTTCCAGTTTTTGGCAAGTGCCACTTATGTATGAAGATAGACCATTTACAGCTTTTAGTCGTAAATATAACCTTTATCAATTTTGTAGAACACCTTATGGGTTAAAGAGTAGTTCAGCAGCTTTAATTAGGGCTTTAAACATCGCATTAGGGGATGACACAGGAGAGTTTGTAACCATTTACATAGATGATATGGTAATTAGTTCACGCAGTTTTGAGGAGCATCTACGTCATTTAGATATAGTTTTTCAGAAGTTAGATCAGGCAGGGTTCACTTTGAAGCTGTCTAAGTCGTCATTCTGTCAGTCAGAAGTGACATTTTTAGGTCATAGAGTGTCGAGTAGAGGTGTAACACCAGAAGAAAGTAGGGTTAATAAGATACTTAACGCAGAGGTGCCACAGAATGTTAAACAGTTAAAAACTTACCTGGGAATTTGCAACTTTTTCAGGAGGTTCGTTCTTAAATACTCAGGGTTGGTAGAACCATTCAGGGAATTGCTTAAAAGTGGGACTCGGTGGAGATGGGAGTCCAAGCATGATCAGGCTTTTAGAGCGCTGAAGGAAGGTTTTGAGAAAGCTGTAGTGCTGAAATATCCTTTAAAAGATAAGGAATATGTGGTTATGACAGATGCTTCACATATAGGCATTGCTGGAGTATTATGTCAGAGAGATGATGAGGGTAATCTGTGCATTGTATCTTTAGCCTCGCGAGGACTGACAGCAGCGGAGAAAAGATACACGATTACTGAGTTAGAGCTTTTAGGTATTGTTTTCAGTTTAGGGAAATTTAGAATGTATTTAGTAGGGGGGAAATTTGAGATCCACACAGATCACCATGCATTACTGTATATGAGGACTTGTAAACTCAGTTCTAACAGAGTTAGTAGGTGGATTCTTGCTCTGCAGGAATACGAATTCACAGTAAAATATATTAAAGGTAAAGATAACATTCTAGCAGACATGCTATCGAGGGACACTAATTTATGTAGGGATTATCCTGTGGTTAAAGCAGAGGACGGGATTTTAATATGTGCATGTGTGGACAGTAGCAACAGAGCATCGTTACAGACACTGAGAAATATGCTAGTGGAGCAACGTGATGACGTTAAGTTAAAGGAGCCACTGGCTAGGTTGGAAATAGGTGAAGAAGAGTATGTGAAAGTAGGACGGTTCACGTACAAGATGCAGGATGGGCTTCTTGCAAGGAAATGTAGGAATAATCGGTGGGCAATATGTGTTCCTGCCACTTTGCGGGAGGAGCTAATTTGGTTCATTCATAGGGAATTAGGACACTTTGGTGCTGCCAAGGTCTTCTATGAAATTGGTCGTGACTTCATTTGGAGTAAAATGGGAAGGGACGTTAGGAGGATTTTAGCTAAGTGTGACACCTGTCAAAGGAGTAAATATCCAGTTAAATATTTAGTGGGGGAGAGATCTGCAGTTCTCACCAGTAGTCCCGGCGAACTACTGTGTGTGGATTTATTTGGCCCGATCGTTAAAGGACAGTACGGCTACGAGTACATTTTTATAGTTATTGACGCTTTTAGTAAGTATGTCAAGCTATATCCGCTAAGGAAAGCCACGGGTCTAGCGTGTAGCCGTCTGATCATTAATAAGTATGTACCTGAGTTTGGCATTCCTCTCAGGATACTATCTGACAGTGGACCACAGTTTACTGCAAAGAAATGGAGAACCAGTATGCAGGAAGCTGGTATAACACACGTTCATTCCTCTGTAAGGTACCCTCAGGGTAATTCTGCAGAGCGGCCATTAAGGGAAGTGGCTCGTCTTTTTCGGACTCTAGTGCATGACAAGCATGCGGCCTGGGTTGGACATCTTCCCAAGGTCGAGACTTGGCTGAATTCTGTCCAGCATGAGAGCACGAAATTGACGCCATACGAAGTTCACTTCGGAAAAAGACCACAAAATGAACTAGCGAGGGTGTTGGGATTAAATGAGGGTAAGCAACCGGGGATGGATTACATTGTCCAGTTAGCGAAACAGAATTTATCTAAGTCAGCACAAAAGAGAATTCGCCAACAAAAAGAAACTAAATTTGACCTATTCGAGCCGGGAGACAGAGTCTTACTTAGAGTGCCGAAACAGTCAAATAAGCTAGAGAAAGTCATGTCCAAGTTCTTTTATCTCTACGAGGGCCCATTTATAGTTTCCAAACGTATTGGCAAAACAGCATATGTGCTGGAGAATAGTGAGGGAAACAGATTATACGGGACGTATAATATACATAGTCTCCGAAAGTATGTGTCATAAAGTAAGGATGTTTAGCTGGCGAGCCAGCCTATCAAATGAGTAAGTGTGGTATTTGGTGCATGGGAGGAGATGGTCTTCCAGGCAGGCGTATCAGAAGTCACACAGGGGGGGTAGTATGTAAGTAAATGAGAGTTTTTAAGGTACAGGGAAATATGACGGGATTGTCGGATGCTGTTGAGCACTAAATTGTCTCGATGCACCAAGGCCATTTTGGCAGCGCTGATGGGTTCCCATTTATCTCCAAGAGATGGGGGAGCGCTTGTATAGGGCTTGTTAGCTTAAGGCGTCCACGAGATAAAAGATGGGCCATCAGAATGCGAGACAGTCCTTCATGAAACTCATACATATCAGCACACGTGATTTCTGTTTACGGCCTCGCCATTTAAGATTTGTAAGTGTGTAATTTAAGATAATTTGTACAATGGTATTATTTGTGTGAGGAGAAATGGTCTGTGTTGAGAACTAGTACTAAGTAGAATATGGTCTACGGGAACTTAACAAGACAGGGCGATTACGGCACAGAAATATTTGGTGTTATATGTAATGCGCATTTACTGTTATTTTTTCAGAAGTCAATATTAATTTAATCTACTTTAAAGAGAGATTAAGTATTATGGTCACGAGGCGCTGCCACAATAGTGTGATCGTGTGCTCAGTGATAAGTGGAATTAAATTTCACCATAAGGAAGGGACCTCCAGTGAAATTAGGAAGTTCTATGGTGATATAAATATATCAGAACACCTTCAATGCGTGTGATATGACATCATAAATACATAGTGCTCACACATTAATTATGTCTATTTCTCCAACATAGAGAAATTTGAGAGGCGGAAATATCCGTGGAACACTATTCCATATGTAAAACATTGGACTGGTTGCAAAGTGCAATCCATAGTGACAACAAACTTTGACGCAAAGTGCGTGAAGAAAAAATGAGTGTATATATCTGTAATTTAGGGTGATTTCATTTATGTAATATGTATTTTGGATGGGGTTTATTAACGTGTCTGGGATAATCGGATAATGGACCGTCGTCACGGTAAATCATCCGATGATCCGAGGCGAATATGTAACGTGTTTTTCGAGGGGTTTTATGCAACTGGCATAAGTCAGTAGGAAGCCCTTCTATATTTATTTACGCGGCAAATCGTTCAGCCAAGATAATTTTTCATGTTAATTTATTATTATTATTAATTTATTATAATTATTATTTAGATATTTTCGGAGCATTTTATAAAAAATTATAAGTATACAGATAGGTTTTCTATGTCTTAGAAAACGCTATCAAGCAAATTATTACGAACGACGATATCATAGAAAATTATCTGATTACGGAATTTTACGGAGTTTTGTCAGTTAGGGTATTTGAGAGAGATGACTCACTGGGAATTCATATACACGCTGAATCTTGTCGGGAAGTATTACGCAAGGCTGGGTCGCAAGGTCTAGAAAAGGCGAATTGTTGGAACGGAACCCTCCCGCCGAGTGTAATGACCCGGAGGAGGAGAAGATCGCGTGATGGGTCAGCCAATCAGGGGAGACGACGTAAGCTAGTTGGGACTGAAGAGTGGGGAGCCGGCGTGTGGATATATCGTTCGACGCGCCGTGAAACGGGGACAATCTGTATAGTTCTTGCCGAGTACGCTTGCACGCGGGAGTCGCTCCGATGTTCCGTGGAACGAGGACAATCTGTGTAGAACTTGCCGAGAACGGTTGCAAGTGCGTGTCGCTCCGATGTTCAGTGGAGTTGAAGACTAACTTTTGCAAAACTTAACCAGTGCGGTTGTACGAGTGTTTGGGTCCGAGGTACGGACCATAGAATTATCTAATCTACCAGAATCTCATCATACATCGACGAAGATGGCGACGTCCAGGAGACTGTGGGAAGCTCACAGCATCATCAAGTACGAGGGAAATGCTTCGGGCATTTCCAGTGGTAAGCGCTAATGACGCAGAAATACGCAATCTCTCATTTTTCTTTGTTTTATATTTCATAATTCAGTAACTTCATAGCTTGGAAATAAGAGTAAAATCAATTTATCAGACTCCGTTTTCACGTAATTTTCTATCGGTAATATTCAAATCACAACGCTCCAATTTATATTTTGTACTTATTATTATTATTAATTTTGCTATACTTGTTTTATATAATAAATTCATTTCTTTTACAATGCAATCTTTGCTTTCAGTAGGTAGCAATAGATATAGACCAATTCCTTCTCCTGATACAATTGTTTGTTGGGTTAATGATCAAATCATACCACGATCTGAGTGAATAGATTCTTGAAGGTGTTCTGCCAGAGCTAGACGTTGTTAAATACAAATTTAGATTTCAACATTGCGTTGAGGTCTTGGCGCCCATTAAAACAACATAGCTTAGGCAAAGGTCAACAATTACATTATCTCCCAACGTTAGGGGCAGCCAAAACGTTTCACTTCGTTTCACAGCTCTATTGTGCGTTACTACGATATTAAGAGCGAATTTATGTTTCAATGTTAAGATCATAGATTTGTTCTCCATCATTAATAAAGCCGGAAACTCAACATTAGTGATTTCATTAGAATGTATTGTATTTATTTATATCAGAGTCTCTTGGCGAATATTTTGAACAATCTCTTCCGTTACGAGATCTGAATGATAGTTGCATTACTTTCTGTTCCCCAGCTTTGAGACTACCAACATTCTGAAGAAATATATACATGTGTAGTCATCTTCTTCTTCTTTTCGTTTGGGCCTTCTGAGGACCACGGGGCTCGTTTTGACTTCTTGTAAGGAATTTATGTTTCTTATTAGCCCAGGCAGCTTTCATCTTCTGGCTGTGTGTCTGCTTTCTTTCCTGTGTCCACTTCGGTCTGGTAGTCCCTGTACTCTTCCTGCTGGTGAGAGACACTGGAAAGACACCATGTTGAATCATCTGTCGGAATTGTGATCGATCCTGTATGATTTTTGATGAAATTCCAAGTTGCTGTAGGTCTGACTTCACTGTGGTGATCCATTTGTTTTTAGAAGCTTTCCCTCTTCCTGTCGTGGTGAAGATCTGGCTGGTAAGTCTATCTGGACCCATGCGTGTCAGATGTCCGTAGAAAGCTAATTGTCTCTTCCTCATGGATGTGACGATATCTTCTTGATAGATCTCATTGTTTTGCCTGATCCTGTAAGTACCACCCTCTTCCCTTATTGGTCCTAAAATCCTTCTAAGTATTTTCCGTTCCTTGAGCTCTAGTTTCCTCAATGGGCCTTTCCAGTTCATCAGGAGACACTCAGAGGCATATAGAATGGAAGGTCTTACTACTGATTTGTAATGTAGAAGAATAAGGTTCTTAGAGAGGCACTTGGATGTGTAGATGCTCTTACAGGAGTGGTAGACCCTTTCCAGTTTCGTGCATCTAGTGTCTATTGCTAAGGTCTCACTCACGTTTGCTGCAATCCACTCCCCTAGGTACTTCACTGCAGGAACTTTTTGAATTGCGGTGTCTTTCACAAGAATAGTAGATGGGGCTCCCTTTATATTTGTCATGAACACTGTTTTTTGTATATTGACCTTCAAGCCAGTTTTAGCTGCTATGTTATAGAGGCTCTGTAGTTGGTGAGTAGCTTCTTCTATGTTGTTCGCTAACAAGGTAAGGTCATCGGCAAAGGCCAGGCAAGGTACATTGAGATTGTCTTTCTTGTACCCAATTTGCAGTCCTGTTCCTGATGGTAACATGGTAGTCCATTCCCTGATGATCTTCTCAAGTACACAATTGAAGAGAATACAAGAAATGCCAACACCTTGTCTAACTCCTGTTTGGATAGAGAAGCTGTCTGAGAGTTCACCTCTGAACTTGACTTTGGAGGTCGTAGTCTTCAGTGTAGCCTGGATTAGTCTGGTGGTCTTCGCATCCAGTCCTAATTCCCATAGAGTGGAGAAGACGGTCTGTCTGCCTATTGAATCATACGCCTTCTGGAAATCCACTAGTATGACTACCCATCGATGTCCGCCGCAATTCTTGTACCTTAAGATTGTCTTGAGGTTCCGTATTTGCTCTATGCATGATCTATTTGCACGAAAACCGGCCTGATATTCACCTAGTTGGGAATCTAGTTGACTAGTAACTCTGGTTAGCAAGGCTATAGATATTATCTTGTATGTGACAGATATTAGAGATATGCCTCTGTAGTTATCAAGGTCAATCCTACTACCTTTCTTGTGTAGTCTATTATAAATGAATGTTATATTTATCCACGTTCTAAAATTATATTGTACAATCCACCTACTTACCATCTAGATATTTATCGACTAAATCATCCACTATTTCTTTAACAGTATCCGTGTCGGAGAGAACCTCAGGAATGCAGGTGGCCAAATCATTGTCTTCACAAATATCTGCCAGCTGTAACAGAATTAAATTTTCTAACTAACTCCAATCCTGGGAATGTCTATAGTATCATGGCAAGCGACATCCATAATCCTCACCTCAAATTCAAATTCTTCATCACCCCACAGATCTCCTAATTTAGGAGCCAGGGCGTCCTTCATGTCATCTATTGCTTTCTTGGCCGGTTCATTCTTCGGATCATTGAGGTCTGGTAAAGCTACTGGCTTCCCATCACGCTTTGGTTTCCTGCACCCATCTGGTGTTGCACGGGGTATTCCACACTGTCCTGTTGGGAATTCACTAGGCCTTCGCCTACCTGGTGACCGACCACGTGGTACACGGGTGTTTGGAGTGTCTGTTGACTCTCCTGGTAACACCGGTAGACTATCCACTGCATCTAAGGACACGTGATATAAAAATCAGTACCAGCGGTGGTGGTGATTGGGGAAGATTGTATTTTTAAGGGGTGAAACATCGAGTTTATCCACCCTATAAATATGTCTTAGTGTGTGAAGTGCGTTATAATTTAGCTTGCAAAGCTTCTTAACGGTTGCTTAAAGTGACCAAAGTATCAACCAATATAGATCTACGCCATGGTGGAACAAGAGACACTAAGGATGAGTGAATTATTTCGCCTTTGTTGTGGAGAAATAGTTCATTACCTTCCCTTACAAGCAGGCCAGCAGTAGTAGTTGATCATTTATCGGTTTGGATAATTTTCCAAATTCAATTTATTTCAGTAGGTTGCTGATATCAAATCACAATCAATAACACACAGAATATTCTGCTGTACTGTGGTATGTCCAAATACTCTAATTTGGGTTTCTTCTGGATAATATGCAACATTCTCCAAAACCAAAAAGGTTTTTTATAGTAAATTCGCAATGGACTATATTTTAAGAAAGTTCGTAAAGAAATTCCCTGGTTGGCGCAATATTAATTGTATTTCAGACATATTGGAATTTCATATTACAGTCAAATTACCTCTCCCGTGTTCCTTGAGGAGAGCTTTCTGAAGCTCCATCAGATCTTCGGGATCTTCTAATACATCCTCCTTGCACTTGACCTTGTCTTTCTTGCCGGAACATATCTCCTCCACCTGCAATATTAAACATTGTTCAGTGATTGATCAATTTCATACATTCACTTATTGATCAACCTTTGAGCCACTCACCTCCTCTTCTAAGGCTGGCTTAGATGGACTCAAATCCACTCCAGTTTGATCAGAGAGGGCATTGATTAGATCATCAACGCTCTTATCATGATTGTCTGGGGTCGGAACGAAGCCTCTAGGTTGCGGCTGATCTGAAATATGAAACGAAAATATTATCAATGGTTATAGGATTAGTTTTTCTGAGTTTACCTGGTGAAACTCACAACTCTGGGTGACATATAGTAAGTCTTGTTCATCAAGAAAGAGAAACAATTATGCCGAAGTCATGTTCGTTAAATTAAATGCGAATGTTGAGTTGTGTAGATTTTTGTATTCGAATGAGTTTCCGATTCTTTCTTCAGACATTTACAGATGTGATAAGTCATTAAGGCTATCCTGTTTATTCTTACAGGTTTACCTTGTTATAAGGTTATAATGTGGTTGTAATAAAAGTATAGGATACATTTAACGATAATGTGCAGCAATTCGCGTTTGCCTGGATGGTGGTGGAGAGCTTCACGACTCTAATATCTTTCCGTAAGTTCCTACGTACTGCAGATGGCTTGCTTCTAGATCATATTTAATCTTTCGTCATCTCTATTCTCCCACTTCGTTTCACAGCTCTATTGTGCGTTACTACGATATTAAGAGCGAATTTATGTTTCAATGTTAAGATCATAGATTTATTCTCCATCATTAATAAAGCCGGAAACTCAACATTAGTGATTTCTTTAGAATGTATTGTATTTATTTATATCAGAGTCTCTTGGCGAATATTTTGAACAATCTCTTCTGTTACGAGATCTGAATGATAGTTACATTACTTTCTGTTCCCCAGCTTTGAGACTACGAACATTCTGAAGAAATATATACATGTGTAGTCTTCTTCTTCTTTTCGTTTGGGCCTTCTGAGGACCACGGGGCTCGTTTTGACTTCTTGTAAGGAATTTATGTTTCTTATTAGCCCAGGCAGCTTTCATCTTCTGGCTGTGTGTCTGCTTTCTTTCCTGTGTCCACTTCGGTCTGGTAGTCCCTGTACTCTTCCTGCTGGTGAGAGACACTGGAAAGACACCATGTTGAATCATCTGTCGGAATTGTGATCGATCCTGTATGTTTTTTGATGAAATTCCAAGTTGCTGTAGGTCTCACTTCACTGTGGTGATCCATTTGTTTTTAGACGCTTTCCTTCTTCCTGTCGTGGTGAAGATCTGGCTGGTAAGTCTATCTGGACCCATGCGTGTCAGATGTCCGTAGAAAGCTAATTGTCTCTTCCTCATGGATGTGACGATATCTTCTTGATAGATCTCATTGTTTTGCCTGATCCTGTAAGTACCACCCTCTTCCCTTATTGGTCCTAAAATCCTTCTAAGTATTTTCCGTTCCTTGAGCTCTAGTTTCCTCAGTGGGCCTTTCCAGTTCATCAGGAGACACTCAGAGGCATATAGAACGGAAGGTCTTACTACTGATTGGTAATGTAGAAGAATAAGGTTCTTAGAGAGGCACTTGGATGTGTAGATGCTCTTACAGGAGTGGTAGACCCTTTCCAGTTTCGTGCATCTAGTGTCTATTGCTAAGGTCTCACTAACGTTTGCTGCAATCCACTCCCCTAGGTACTTCACTGCAAGAACTTTTTGAATTGCGGTGTCTTTCACAAGAATAGTAGATGGGGCTCCCTTTATATTTGTCGTGAACACTGTTTTTTGTATATTGACCTTCAAGCCAGTTTTAGCTGCTATGTTATAGAGGCTCTGTAGTTGGTGAGTAGCTTCTTCTATGTTGTTCGCTAACAAGGTAAGGTCATCGGCAAAGGCCAGGCAAGGTACATTGAGATTGTCTTTCTTCTACCCAATTTGCAGTCCTGTTCCTGATGGTAACGTGGTAGTCCATTCCCTGATGATCTTCTCAAGTACACAATTGAAGAGAATACAAGAAATGCCATCACCTTGTCTAACTCCTGTTTGGATAGAGAAGCTGTCTGAGAATTCACCTCTGAACTTGACTTTGGAGGTCTTAGTCTTCAGTGTAGCCTGGATAAGCTGGTGGACTTCGCATCCAGTCCTAATTCCCATAGAGTGGAGAAGAGGGTCTGTCTGTCTATTGTATCATACACCTTCTGGAAATCCACTAGTATGACTACCCATCGATGTCCGCCGCAATTCTTGTACCTTAAGATTGTCTTGAGGTTCCGTATTTGCACTATGCATGATCTATTTGCACGAATACCGGCCTGATATTCACCTAGTTGGGAATCTAGTTGACTAGTAACTCTGGTTAGCAAGGCTATAGATATTATCTAGTATGTGACAGATATTAGAGATATGCCTCTGTAGTTATCAATGTCAATCCTACTACCTTTCTTGTGTAGTCTATTATAAATGAATGTTATATTTATCCACTTTCTAAAATTATATTGTACAATCCACCTACTTACCATCTAGATATTTATCGACTAAATCATACACTATTTCTTTAACAGTATCCGTGTCGGAGAGAACCTCAGGAATGCAGGTGGCCAAATCATCGTCTTCACAAATATCTGCCAGCTGTAACAGAATTAAATTTTCTAACTAACTCCAATCCTAGGAATGTCTATAGTATCATGGCAAGCGACATCCATAATCTTCACCTCAAATTCAAGTTCTACATCATCCCACAGATCTCCAAATTTAGGAGCCAGGGCGTCCTTCATGTCATCTATTGCTTTCTTGGCCGGTTCGTTCTTCGGATCATCGAGGTCTGGTAAAGCTACTGGCTTCCCATCACGCTTTGGTTTCCTGCGACCATCTGGTGTTGCACGGGGTCTTCCACGCTGTCCTGTTGGGAGTTCACTAGGCCTTCGCCTACCTGGTGACCGACCACATGGTACACGGGTGTTTGGAGTGTCTGTTGACTCTCCTGGTAGCACCGGTAGACTATCCACTGCATCTAAGGACACGTGATATATAAATCAGTACCAGCGGTGGTGGTGATTGGGGAAGATTGTATTTTTAAGGGGTGAAACGTCGAGTTTATCCACCCTATAAATATGTCTTAGTGTGTGAAGTGCGTTATAATTTAGCTTGCAAAGATTCTTAACGGTTGCTTAAAGTGACCAAAGTATCAACCAATATAGATCTACGCCATGGTGGAACAAGAGACACTAAGGATGAGTGAATTATTTCGCCTTTGTTGTGGAGATATAGTTCATTACCTTCCCTTACAAGCAGGCCAGCAGTAGTAGTTGATCATTTATCGGTTTATAGAATTTTCCAAATTCAATTTATTTCAGTAGGTCGCTGATATCAAATCACAATCAATATCACACAGAATATTCTGCTGTACTGCGGTATGTCCAAATACTCTAATTTGGGTTTCTTCTGGATAATATGGAACATTCTCCAAAACCAAAAAGATTTTTTATAGTAAATTCGCGATGGACTATATTTTAAGGAAGTTCGTAAAGAAATTCCCTGGTTGGCACAATATTAATTGTATTTCAGACATATAGGAATTTCATATTACAGTCAAATTACCTCTCCCGTGTTCCTTGAGGAGAGCTTTCTGAAGCTCCATCAGATCTTCGGGATCTTCTAATGCATACTCCTTGCACTTGACCTTGTCTTTCTTGCCGGAACATATCTCTTCCAACTGCAATATTAAACATTGTTCAGTGATTGATCAATTTCATACATTCACTTATTGATCAACCTTTGAGCCACTCACTTCCTCTTCTAAGGCTGGCTTAGATGGACTCAAATCCACTCCAGTTTGATCAGAGAGGGCATTGATTAGATCATCAACGCTCTTATCATGATTGTCTGGGGTCGGAACGAAGCCTCTAGGTTGCGGCTGATCTGAAATATGAAACAAAAATATTATCAATGGTTATATGATTAGTTACTCTGAGTTTACCTGGTGAAACTCACAACTCTGGGTGACATATAGTAAGTCTTGTTCATCAAGAAAGTGAAACAATTATGCCGAAGTTATGTGCGTTAAATTAAATGCGAATGTTGAGTTTTGTAGATTTTTATGCTGGAATGAGTTTTTCGATTCTTCCTTCAGACGTTTACAGATGTGATAAGTCATTAAAGCTATTCAGTTTATTCTTACTGGTTTACCTTGTTAATAATGGCGTTGTAATAAAACTATAAGTTACATTTAGCAATAATGTGCTGCAATTCTCGTTTGCCAAGAAAGGTGAGGAGAGCTTCACGGCTCTAATATCTTTCCTTAAGTTCCTACATACTTTAGGTGGCTTACTTCTAGATCATAGTTAATCTTTCGTCATCTCTATTTTCCCACTTTGTGTGAGAGCTCTATTGTGCGTTACTATGTTACTAACAGCGATTTTATATTTCCAGGTTAAGAGTATAAATTTATTTTCCATCATTGATAAAGCCGGAAAGACAACATTAGTGATTTCTTGAGAATGTATGGTATTTATTTATATTAAACTTGCTTGGCGAATATTTTGGACAATATCTTCTGTTACGAGTTCTGAATGATAGTTACATTCCTTTCTATTCCCCAGCTATGAGACTACCAACATTCTGTACAAATGAGTAGCCTATTACAAATGATTTTTATATTTATATACATTCTAAAATTATATAGTACAATCCTCCCACTTACCATCGAGATATTTATTGACTAAATCATCCACTATTTCCTTAACAGTATCCGTGTCGGAGAGAACCTCAGGGATGCAGGTGGCCAAATCATCGTCTTCACAAATATCTGCCAGCTGTAAGAGAATTTGATTTGCTAAGTAACTCCAATCCTGGGAATGTCTATAGTATCATGTCAAGCAACATCCATAATCCTCACCTCAAATTCAAATTCTTCATCATCCCACAGATCTCCTAATTTAGGAGCCAGAGCGTCCTTCATGTCATCTATTGCTTTCTTGGCCAGTTCGTTCTTCGGATCATCGAGGTCTGGTAAAGCTTCTGGCTTCCCATCTCGCTTTGGTTTCCTGTGGCCATCTGGTGACGCACGGGATCTTCCACGCCTTCCTGTTGGGAGTTCACTAGGCCTTCACCTAAATGGTGATCGACCACGTGGTCCACGGGTGTATGGAGAGTCTGTTGACTCTCCTGGTAACTCCGGTAGACTATCCACTGCATCTAAGGACACGTGATATATAAATCAGTACCAGCGGTGGTGGCGATTGTGGAAGATTGTATTTTTAAGGGGTGAAACATCGAGATCATCCACCCTATAAATATGTCTTGCTGTGTGAAGTGTGTTATCATTTAGCTTGTAAAGCTCCTTAACGGTTGCTTAAAGTGACCAAAGTATAAACAATGTAGATCTACGCCATGGTGGAAACAGAGACACTAAGGATGAGTGATTTATTTTGCCTTTGTTGTGGAGAAATAGTTCATTACCTTCCCTTAGAAGCAGGGCAGCAATAGTCGTTGATCATTTATCGGTTTGGAGAATTTTCCAAATTCAATTTATTTCAGTAGATTGCCGATATCAAATCACAATCAATATCACGCACAATATTCTGCAGTACCGTGGTACATTCAAAAAATGTAATTTGGATTTCTTCTGCATATTAAGGAACATTCAACAAAACAAAAAAAGGACCTTTCCGAGTATATTCGCGATGGGCTATATTTTAAGAAAATTCTTTAAGTAATTCCCTGGTTGGCTCAATATTAATTGTATTTCTGACATATTGGAATTTAATATTACAGTCAAATTACCTCTCCCGTGTTCCTTGAGGAGAGCTTTCTGAAGCTTCTTAAGATCTTCAGGATCTTCTAATGCATCCTTCTTGCACTTGACCTTGTCTTACTTGCCGGAACATATCTCCTCCAACTGCAATATTAAACATTGATCAGTGATTGATCAATTTTAATACATTCACTAAATGATCAACCTTTGAGCCACTCACCTCCTCTTCTATGGCTGGCATAGATGGACTCAAATCCACTCCAGTTTGATTAGAGAGGGCTATGATTAGATCATCAACGCACTTATCTGAATTGTCGGGGGTCGGAACGAAGCCTCTAGGTTGCGGCTGATCTGAAACATGAAACGAAAATATTATCAATGGTTATAGGATTAGTTTCTCTGAGTTTACCTGGTGAAACTCACAACTCTGGGTGACATATAGTAAGTCTTGTTCATCAAGAAAGTGAAACAATTATGCCGAAGTCATGTTCGTTAAATTAAATGCGAATGTTGAGTTGTGTAGATTTTTGTATTCGTATGAGTTTCCGATTCTTTCTTCAGACGTTTACAGATGTGATAAGTCATAAAAGCTATCCTGTTTATTCTTACAGGTTTACCTTGTTATAAGGTTATAATGTGGTTGTAATAAAAGTATAGGATACATTTAACGATAATGTGCTGCAATTCGCGTTTGCCTGGATGGTGGTGGAGAGCTTCACGACTCTAATATCTTTCCGTAAGTTCCTACGTACTGTAGATGGCTTGCTTCTAGATCATATTTAATCTTTCGTCATCTCTATTCTCCCACTTCGTTTCACAGCTCTATTGTGCGTTACTACGATATTAAGAGCGAATTTATGTTTCAATGTTAAGATCATAGATTTATTCTCCATCATTAATAAAGCCGGAAACTCAACATTAGTGATTTCTTTAGAATGTATTGTATTTATTTATATCAGAGTCTCTTGGCGAATATTTTGAACAATCGCTTCTGTTACGAGATCTGAATGATAGTTACATTCCTTTCTGTTCCCCAGCTTTGAGACTACGAACATTCTGAAGAAATATATACATGTGTAGTCTTCTTCTTCTTTTCGTTTGGGTTTTCTGAGGACCACGGGGCTCGTTTTGACTTGTTGTAAGTAATTTATGTTTCTTATTAGCCCAGGCAGCTTTCATCTTCTGGCTGTGTGTCTGCTTTCTTTCCTGTGTCCACTTCGGTCTGGTAGTCCCTGTACTCTTCCTGCTGGTGAGAGACACTGAAAAGACACCATGTTGAATCATCTGTCGGAATTGTGATCGATCCTGTATGTTTTTTGATGAAATTCCAAGTTGCTGTAGGTCTCACTTCACTGTGGTGATCCATTTGTTTTTAGACGCTTTCCCTCTTCCTGTCGTGGTGAAGATCTGGCTGGTAAGTCTATCTGGACCCATGCGTGTCAGATGTCCGTAGAAAGCTAATAGTCTCTTCCTCATGGATGTGACGATATCTTCTTGATAGATCTCATTGTTTTGCCTGATCCTGTAAGTACCACCCTCTTCCCTTATTGGTCCTAAAATCCTTCTAAGTATTTTCCGTTCCTTGAGCTCTAGTTTCCTCAGTGGGCCTTTCCAGTTCATCAGGAGACACTCAGAGGCATATAGAACGGAAGGTCTTACTACTGATTGGTAATGTAGAAGAATAAGGTTCTTAGAGAGGCACTTGGATGTGTAGATGCTCTTACAGGAGTGGTAGACCCTTTCCAGTTTCGTGCATCTAGTGTCTATTGCTAAGGTCTCATTAACGTTTGCTGCAATCCACTCCCTTAGGTACTTCACTGCAGGAACTTTTTGAATTGCGGCGTCTTTCACAAGAATAGTAGATGGGGCTCCCTTTATATTTGTCGTGAACACTGTTTTTTGTATATTGACCTTCAAGCCAGTTTTAGCTGCTATGTTATAGAGGCTCTGTAGTTGGTGAGGAGCTTCTTCTATGTTGTTCGCTAACAAGGTAAGGTCATCGGCAAAGGCCAGGCAAGGTACATTGAGATTGTCTTTCTTCTACCCAATTTGCAGTCCTGTTCCTGATGGTAACGTGGTAGTCCATTCCCTGATGATCTTCTCAAGTACACAATTGAAGAGAATACAAGAAATGCCATCACCTTGTCTAACTCCTGTTTGGATAGAGAAGCTGTCTGAGAATTCACCTCTGAACTTGACTTTGGAGGTCTTAGTCTTCAGTGTAGCCTGGATAAGCTGGTGGACTTCGCATCCAGTCCTAATTCCCATAGAGTGGAGAAGAGGGTCTGTCTGTCTATTGAATCATACACCTTCTGGAAATCCACTAGTATGACTACCCATCGATGTCAGCCGCAATTCTTGTACCTTAAGATTGTCTTGAGGTTCCGTATTTGCTCTATGCATGATCTATTTGCACGAAAACCGGCCTGATATTCACCTAGTTGGGAATCTAGTTGACTAGTAACTATGGTTAGCAAGGCAATAGGTATTATCTTGTATGTGACAGATATTAGAGATATGCCTCTGTAGTTATCAAGGTCAATCCTACTACCTTTCTTGTGTAGTCTATTATAAATGAATGTTATATTTATCCACTTTCTAAAATTATATTGTACAATCCACCTACTTACCATCTAGATATTTATCGACTAAATCATACACTATTTCTTTAACAGTATCCGTGTCGGAGAGAACCTCAGGAATGCAGGTGGCCAAATCATCGTCTTCACAAATATCTGCCAGCTGTAACAGATTTAAATTTTCTAACTCCAATCCTGGGAATGACTATAGTATCATGGCAAGCGACATCCATAATCCTCACCTCAAATTCAAGTTCTACATCATCCCACAGATCTCCTAATTTAGGAGCCAGGGCGTCCTTCATGTCATCTATTGCTTTCTTGGCCGGTTCGTTCTTCGGATCATCGAGGTCTGGTAAAGCTACTGGCTTCCCATCACGCTTTGGTTTCCTGCGACCATCTGGTGTTGCACGGGGTCTTCCACGCTGTCCTGTTGGGAGTTCACTAGGCCTTCGCCTACCTGGTGACCGACCACGTGGTACACGGGTGTTTGGAGTGTCTGTTGACTCTCCTGGTAACACCGGTAGACTATCCACTGCATCTAAGGACACGTGATATATAAATCAGTACCAGCGGTGGTGGTGATTGGGGAAGATTGTATTTTTAAGGGGTGAAACGTCGAGTTTATCCACCCTATAAATATGTCTTAGTGTGTGAAGTGCGTTATAATTTAGCTTGCAAAGCTTCTTAACGGTTGTTTAAAGTGACCAAAGTATCAACCAATATATATCTACGCCATGGTGGAACAAGAGACACTAAGGATGAGTGAATTATTTCGCCTTTGTTGTGGAGAAATAGTTCATTACCTTCCCTTACAAGCAGACCAGCAGTAGTAGTTGATCATTTATCGGTTTGGAGAATATTCCAAATTCAATTTATTTCAGTGGGTTGCTGATATCAAATCACAATCAATATCACACAGAATATTCTGCTGTACTGTGGTATGTCCAAATACTCTAATTTGGGTTTCTTCTGGATAATATGGAACATTCTCCAAAACCAAAAAGATTTTTTATAGTAAATTCGCGATGGACTATATTTTAAGGAAGTTCGTGAAGAAATTCCCTGGTTGGCACAATATTAATTGTATTTCAGACATATAGGAATTTCATATTACAGTCAAATTACCTCTCCCGTGTTCCTTGAGGAGAGCTTTCTGAAGCTCCATCAGATCTTCGGGATCTTCTAATGCATACTCCTTGCACTTGACCTTGTCTTTCTTGCCGGAACATATCTCTTCCAACTGCAATATTAAACATTGTTCAGTGATTGATCAATTTCATACATTCACTTATTGATCAACCTTTGAGCCACTCACTTCCTCTTCTAAGGCTGGCTTAGATGGACTCAAATCCACTCCAGTTTGATCAGAGAGGAAATTGATTAGATCATCAACGCTCTTATCATGATTGTCTGGGGTCGGAACGAAGCCTCTAGGTTGCGGCTGATCTGAAATATGAAACAAAAATATTATCAATGGTTATAGGTTTAGTTTCTCTGAGTTTACCTGGTGAAACTCACAACTCTGGGCGACATATAGTAAGTCTTGTTCATCAAGAAAGTGAAACAATTATGCCGAAGTTATGTGCGTTAAATTAAATGTGAATGTTGAGTTTTGTAGATTTTTGTGCTCGAATGAGTTTTTCGATTCTTCCTTCAGAAGTTTACAGATGTGATAAGTCATTAAAGCTATTCAGTTTATTCTTACTGGTTTACCTTGTTAATAATGGCGTTGTAATAAAACTATAAGTTACATTTAGCAATAATGTGCTGCAATTCGCGTTTGCCTAGAAAGGTGAGGAGAGCTTCACGGCTCTAATATCTTTCCTTAAGTTCCTACATACTTTAGGTGGCTTACTTCTAGATCATAGTTAATCTTTCGTCATCTCTATTTTCCCACTTTGTGTGAGAGCTCTATTGTGCGTTACTATGTTACTAACAGCGATTTTATATTTCCAGGTTAAGAGTATAAATTTATTTTCCATCATTGATAAAGCCGGAAAGACAACATTAGTGATTTCTTGAGAATGTATGGTATTTATTTATATTAAACTTGCTTGGCGAATATTTTGGACAATATCTTCTGTTACGAGTTCTGAATGATAGTTACATTCCTTTCTGTTCCCCAGCTATGAGACTACCAACATTCTGTACAAATGAGTAGCCTATTACAAATGATTTTTATATTTATATACATTCTAAAATTATATAGTACAATCCTCCCACTTACCATCGAGATATTTATCGACTAAATCATCCACTATTTCCTTAACAGTATCCGTGTCGGAGAGAACCTCAGGGATGCAGGTGGCCAAATCATCGTCTTCACAAATATCTGCCAGCTGTAACAGAATTAAATTTTCTAACTCCAATCCTGGGAATGTCTATAGTATCATGGCAAGCGACATCCATAATCTTCACCTCAAATTCAAGTTCTACATCATCCCACAGATCTCCAAATTTAGGAGCCAGGGCGTCCTTCATGTCATATATTGCTTTCTTGGCCGGTTCGTTCTTCGGATCATCGAGGTCTGGTAAAGCTACTGGCTTCCCATCACGCTTTGGTTTCCTGCGACCATCTGGTGTTGCACGGGGTCTTCCACGCTGTCCTGTTGGGAGTTCACTAGGCCTTCGCCTACCTGGTGACCGACCACGTAGTACACGGGTGTTTGGAGTGTCTGTTGACTCTCCTGGTAGCACCGGTAGACGATCCACTGCATCTAAGGGCACGTGATATATAAATCAGTACCAGCGGTGGTGGTGATTGGGGAAGATTGTATTTTTAAGGGGTGAAACGTCGAGTTTATCCACCCTATAAATATGTCTTAGTGTGTGAAGTGCGTTATAATTTAGCTTGCAAAGCTTCTTAACGGTTGCTTAAAGTGACCAAAGTATCAACCAATATAGATCTACGCCATGGTGGAACAAGAGACACTAAGGATGAGAGAATTATTTCGCCTTCGTTGTGGAGATATAGTTCATTACCTTCCCTTACAAGCAGGCCAGCAGTAGTAGTTGATCATTTATCGGTTTGGAGAATTTTCCAAATTCAATTTATTTCAGTAGGTTGCTGATATCAAATCACAATCAATATCACACAGAATATTCTGCTGTACTGCGGTATGTCCAAATACTCTAATTTGGGTTTCTTCTGGATAATATGGAACATTCTCCAAAACCAAAAAGATATTTTATAGTAAATTCGCGATGGACTATATTTTAAGGAAGTTCGTAAAGAAATTCCCTGGTTGGCACAATATTAATTGTGTTTCAGACATATAGGAATTTCATATTACAGTCAAATTACCTCTCCCGTGTTCCATGAGGAGAGCTTTCTGAAGCTCCATCAGATCTTCGGGATCTTCTAATGCATACTCCTTGCACTTGACCTTGTCTTTCTTGCCGGAACATATCTCTTCCAACTGCAATATTAAACATTGTTCAGTGATTGATCAATTTCATACATTCACTTATTGATCAACCTTTGAGCCACTCACTTCCTCTTCTAAGGCTGGCTTAGATGGACTCAAATCCACTCCAGTTTGATCAGAGAGGGCATTGATTAGATCATCAACGCTCTTATCATGATTGTCTGGGGTCGGAACGAAGCCTCTAGGTTGCGGCTGATCTGAAATATGAAACAAAAATATTATCAATGGTTATAGGTTTAGTTTCTCTGAGTTTACCTGGTGAAACTCACAACTCTGGGTGACATATAGTAAGTCTTGTTCATCAAGAAAGTGAAACAATTATGCCGAAGTTATGAGCGTTAAATTAAATGCGAATGTTGAGTTTTGTAGATTTTTATGCTGGAATGAGTTTTTTGATTCTTCCTTCAGACGTTTACAGATGTGATAAGTCATTAAAGCTATTCAGTTTATTCTTACTGGTTTACCTTGTTAATAATGGCGTTGTAATAAAACTATAAGTTACATTTAGCAATAATGTGCTGCAATTCGCGTTTGCCTAGAAAGGTGAGGAGAGCTTCACGGCTCTAATATCTTTCCTTAAGTTCCTACATACTTTAGGTGGCTTACTTCTAGATCAAGTTAATCTTTCGTCATCTCTATTTTCCCACTTTGTGTGAGAGCTCTATTGTGCGTTACTATGTTACTAGGAACTATTTGAAAAATTCAAAGTTGCAGTCTCTACTTGAATTAAAAAAACAGATACACACACTAATACAGTCATCACAATTAACACCGGTTATCAGACAGATTCTACACACACCCAAAGTACACGGGGCTACATGACCGCGTTGTCGCAGCCCCTAAACTAAGGAACCAACCAACCAACTATGTTACTAACAGCGATTTTATATTTCCAGGTTAAGAGTATAAATTTATTTTCCATCATTGATAAAGCCGGAAAGACAACATTAGTGATTTCTTGAGAATGTATGGTATTTATTTATATTATACTTGCTTGGCGAATATTTTGGACAATATCTTCTGTTACGAGTTCTGAATGATAGTTACATTCCTTTCTGTTCCCCAGCTATGAGACTACCAACATTCTGTACAAATGAGTAGCCTATTACAAATGATTTTTATATTTATATACATTCTAAAATTATATAGTACAATCCTCCCACTTACCATCGAGATATTTATCGACTAAATCATCCACTATTTCCTTAACAGTATCCGTGTCGGAGAGAACCTCAGGGATGCAGGTGGCCAAATCATCGTCTTCACAAATATCTGCCAGCTGTAACAGAATTTGATTTGCTAAGTAACTCCAATCCTGGGAATGTCTATAGTATCATGTCAAGCAACATTCATAATCCTCACCTCAAATTCAAATTCTTCATCATCCCACAGATCTCCTAATTTAGGAGCCAGAGCGTCCTTCATGTCATCTATTGCTTTCTTGGCCAGTTCGTTCTTCGGATCATCGAGGTCTGGTAAAGCTTCTGGCTTCCCATCTCGCTTTGGTTTCCTGTGGCCATCTGGTGACGCACGGGGTCTTCCACGCCTTCCTGTTGGGAGTTCACTAGGCCTTCACCTAACTGGTGATCGACCACGTGGTCCACGGGTGTATGGAGAGTCTGTTGACTCTCCTGGTAACTCCGGTAGACTATCCACTGCATCTAAGGACACGTGATATATAAATCAGTACCAGCGGTGGTGGTGATTGTGGAAGATTGTATTTTTAAGGGGTGAAACATTTAGATCATCCACCCCATAAATATGTCTTGGTGTGTGAAGTGTGTTATCATTTAGCTTGTAAAGCTCCTTAACGGTTGCTTAAAGTGACCAAAGTATAAACAATGTAGATCTACGCCATGGTGGAAACAGAGACACTAAGGATGAGTGATTTATTTTGCCTTTGTTGTGGAGAAATAGTTCATTACCTTCCCTTAGAAGCAGGGCAGCAATAGTCGTTGATCATTTATCGGTTTGGAGAATTTTCCAAATTCAATTTATTTCAGTAGATTGCCGATATCAAATCACAATCAATATCACGCACAATATTCTGCAGTACCGTGGTACATTCAAAAAATGTAATTTGGATTTCTTCTGCATATTAAGGAACATTCAACAAAACAAAAAAAGGACCTTTCCGAGTATATTCGCGATGGGCTATATTTTAAGAAAATTCTTTAAGTAATTCCCTGGTTGGCTCAATATTAATTGTATTTCTGACATATTGGAATTTAATATTACAGTCAAATTACCTCTCCCGTGTTCCTTGAGGAGAGCTTTCTGAAGCTTCTTAAGATCTTCAGGATCTTCTAATGCATCCTTCTTGCACTTGACCTTGTCTTACTTGCCGGAACATATCTCCTCCAACTGCAATATTAAACATTGATCAGTGATTGATCAATTTTAATACATTCACTAAATGATCAACCTTTGAGCCACTCACCTCCTCTTCTATGGCTGGCATAGATGGACTCAAATCCACTCCAGTTTGATTAGAGAGGGCTATGGTTAGATCATCAACGCACTTATCTGAATTGTCGGGGGTCGGAACCAAGCCTCTAGGTTGCGGCTGATCTGAAATATGAAACGAAAATATTATCAATGGTTATAGGATTAGTTTCTCTGAGTTTACCTGGTGAAACTCACAACTCTGGGTGACATATAGTAAGTCTTGTTCATCAAGAAAGTGAAACAATTATGCCGAAGTCATGTTCGTTAAATTAAATGCGAATGTTGAGTTGTGTAGATTTTTGTATTCGTATGAGTTTCCGATTCTTTCTTCAGACGTTTACAGATGTGATAAGTCATAAAGGCTATCCTGTTTATTCTTACAGGTTTACCTTGTTATAAGGTTATAATGTGGTTGTAATAAAAGTATAGGATACATTTAACGATAATGTGCTGCAATTCGCGTTTGCCTGGATGGTGGTGGAGAGCTTCACGACTCTAATATCTTTCCGTAAGTTCCTACGTACTGTAGATGGCTTGCTTCTAGATCATATTTAATCTTTCGTCATCTCTATTCTCCCACTTCGTTTCACAGCTCTATTGTGCGTTACTACGATATTAAGAGCGAATTTATGTTTCAATGTTAAGATCATAGATTTATTCTCCATCATTAATAAAGCCGGAAACTCAACATTAGTGATTTCTTTAGAATGTATTGTATTTATTTATATCAGAGTCTCTTGGCGAATATTTTGAACAATCGCTTCTGTTACGAGATCTGAATGATAGTTACATTCCTTTCTGTTCCCCAGCTTTGAGACTACGAACATTCTGAAGAAATATATACATGTGTAGTCTTCTTCTTCTTTTCGTTTGGGCCTTCTGAGGACCACGGGGCTCGTTTTGACTTGTTGTAAGTAATTTATGTTTCTTATTAGCCCAGGCAGCTTTCATCTTCTGGCTGTGTGTCTGCTTTCTTTCCTGTGTCCACTTCGGTCTGGTAGTCCCTGTACTCTTCCTGCTGGTGAGAGACACTGAAAAGACACCATGTTGAATCATCTGTCGGAATTGTGATCGATCCTGTATGTTTTTTGATGAAATTCCAAGTTGCTGTAGGTCTCACTTCACTGTGGTGATCCATTTGTTTTTAGACGCTTTCCCTCTTCCTGTCGTGGTGAAGATCTGGCTGGTAAGTCTATCTGGACCCATGCGTGTCAGATGTCCGTAGAAAGCTAATTGTCTCTTCCTCATGGATGTGACGATATCTTCTTGATAGATCTCATTGTTTTGCCTGATCCTGTAAGTACCACCCTCTTCCCTTATTGGTCCTAAAATCCTTCTAAGTATTTTCCGTTCCTTGAGCTCTAGTTTCCTCAGTGGGCCTTTCCAGTTCATCAGGAGACACTCAGAGGCATATAGAACGGAAGGTCTTACTACTGATTGGTAATGTAGAGGAATAAGGTTCTTAGAGAGGCACTTGGATGTGTAGATGCTCTTACAGGAGTGGTAGACCCTTTCCAGTTTCGTGCATCTAGTGTCTATTGCTAAGGTCTCATTAACGTTTGCTGCAATCCACTCCCTTAGGTACTTCACTGCAGGAACTTTTTGAATTGCGGTGTCTTTCACAAGAATAGTAGATGGGGCTCCATTTATATTTGTCGTGAACACTGTTTTTTGTATATTGACCTTCAAGCCAGTTTTAGCTGCTATGTTATAGAGGCTCTGTAGTTGGTGAGTAGCTTCTTCTATGTTGTTCGCTAACAAGGTAAGGTCATCGGCAGAGGCCAGGCAGGGTACATTGAGATTGTCTTTCTTGTACCCAATTTGCAGTCCTGTTCCTGATGGTAACGTGGTAGTCCATTCCCTGATGATCTTCTCAAGTACACAATTGAAGAGAATACAAGAAATGCCATCACCTTGTCTAACTCCTGTTTGGATAGAGAAGCTGTCTGAGAATTCACCTCTGAACTTGACTTTGGAGGTCTTAGTCTTCAGTGTAGCCTGGATAAGCTGGTGGACTTCGCATCCAGTCCTAATTCCCATAGAGTGGAGAAGAGGGTCTGTCTGTCTATTGAATCATACACCTTCTGGAAATCCACTAGTATGACTACCCATCGATGTCCGCCGCAATTCTTGAGGTTCCGTATTTGCTCTATGCATGATCTATTTGCACGAAAACCGGCCTGATATTCACCTAGTTGGGAATCTAGTTGACTAGTAACTATGGTTAGCAAGGCAATAGGTATTATCTTGTATGTGACAGATATTAGAGATATGCCTCTGTAGTTATCAAGGTCAATCCTACTACCTTTCTTGTGTAGTCTATTATAAATGAATGTTATATTTATCCACTTTCTAAAATTATATTGTACAATCCACCTACTTACCAACTAGATATTTATCGACTAAATCATACACTATTTCTTTAACAGTATCCGTGTCGGAGAGAACCTCAGGAATGCAGGTGGCCAAATCATCGTCTTCACAAATATCTGCCAGCTGTAACAGATTTAAATTTTCTAACTCCAATCCTGGGAATGACTATAGTATCATGGCAAGCGACATCCATAATCCTCACCTCAAATTCAAGTTCTACATCATCCCACAGATCTCCTAATTTAGGAGCCAGGGCGTCCTTCATGTCATCTATTGCTTTCTTGGCCGGTTCGTTCTTCGGATCATCGAGGTCTGGTAAAGCTACTGGCTTCCCATCACGCTTTGGTTTCCTGCGACCATCTGGTGTTGCACGGGGTCTTCCACGCTGTCCTGTTGGGAGTTCACTAGGCCTTCGCCTACCTGGTGACCGACCACGTGGTACACGGGTGTTTGGAGTGTCTGTTGACTCTCCTGGTAACACCGGTAGACTATCCACTGCATCTAAGGACACGTGATATATAAATCAGTACCAGCGGTGGTGGTGATTGGGGAAGATTGTATTTTTAAGGGGTGAAACGTCGAGTTTATCCACCCTATAAATATGTCTTAGTGTGTGAAGTGCGTTATAATTTAGCTTGCAAAGCTTCTTAACGGTTGCTTAAAGTGACCAAAGTATCAACCAATATAGATCTACGCCATGGTGGAACAAGAGACACTAAGGATGAGTGAATTATTTCGCCTTTGTTGTGGAGATATAGTTCATTACCTTCCCTTATAAGCAGGCCAGCAGTAGTAGTTGATCATTTATCGGTTTGGAGAATTTTCCAAATTCAATTTATTTCAGTAGGTTGCTGATATCAAATCACAATCAATATCACACAGAATATTCTGCTGTACTGCGGTATGTCCAAATACTCTAATTTGGGTTTCTTCTGGATAATATGGAACATTCTCCAAAACCAAAAAGATTTTTTATAGTAAATTCGCGATGGACTATATTTTAAGGAAGTTCGTAAAGAAATTCCCTGGTTGGCACAATATTAATTGTATTTCAGACATATAGGAATTTCATATTACAATCAAATTACCTCTCCCGTGTTCCTTGAGGAGATCTTTCTGAAGCTCCATCAGATCTTCGGGATCTTTTAATGCATACTCCTTGCACTTGACCTTGTCTTTCTTGCCGGAACATATCTCTTCCAACTGCAATATTAAACATTGTTCAGTGATTGATCAATTTCATACATTCACTTATTGATCAACCTTTGAGCCACTCACCTCCTCTTCTAAGGCTGGCTTAGATGGACTCAAATCCACTCCAGTTTGATCAGAGAGGGCATTGATTAGATCATCAACGCTCTTATCATGATTGTCTGGGGTGGGAACGAAGCCTCTAGGTTGCTGCTGATCTGAAATATGAAACAAAAATATTATCAATGGTTATAGGTTTAGTTTCTCTGAGTTTACCTGGTGAAACTCACAACTCTGGGTGTTATATAGTAAGTCTTGTTCATCAAGAAAGTGAAACAATTATGCCGAAGTTATGTGCGTTAAATTAAATGCGAATGTTGAGTTTTGTAGATTTTTGTGCTCGAATGAGTTTTTCGATTCTTCCACAGACGTTTACAGATGTGATAAGTCATTAAAGCTATTCAGTTTATTCTTACTGGTTTACCTTGTTAATAATGGCGTTGTAATAAAACTATAAGTTACATTTAGCAATAATGTGCTGCAATTCGCGTTTGCCTAGAAAGGTGAGGAGAGCTTCACGGCTCTAATATCTTTCCTTAAGTTCCTACATACTTTAGGTGGCTTACTTCTAGATCAAGTTAATCTTTCGTCATCTCTATTTTCCCACTTTGTGTGAGAGCTCTATTGTGCGTTACTATGTTACTAACAGCGATTTTATATTTCCAGGTTAAGAGTATAAATTTATTTTCCATCATTGATAAAGCCGGAAAGACAACATTAGTGATTTCTTGAGAATGTATGGTATTTATTTATATTATACTTGCTTGGCGAATATTTTGGACAATATCTTCTGTTACGAGTTCTGAATGATAGTTACATTCCTTTCTGTTCCCCAGCTATGAGACTACCAACATTCTGTACAAATGAGTAGCCTATTACAAATGATTTTTATATTTATATACATTCTAAAATTATATAGTACAATCCTCCCACTTACCATCGAGATATTTATCGACTAAATCATCCACTATTTCCTTAACAGTATCCGTGTCGGAGAGAACCTCAGGGATGCAGGTGGCCAAATCATCGTCTTCACAAATATCTGCCAGCTGTAACAGAATTTGATTTGCTAAGTAACTCCAATCCTGGGAATGTCTATAGTATCATGTCAAGCAACATCCATAATCCTCACCTCAAATTCAAATTCTTCATCATCCCACAGATCTCCTAATTTAGGAGCCAGAGCGTCCTTCATGTCATCTATTGCTTTCTTGGCCAGTTCGTTCTTCGGATCATCGAGGTCTGGTAAAGCTTCTGGCTTCCCATCTCGCTTTGGTTTCCTGTGGCCATCTGGTGACGCACGGGGTCTTCCACGCCTTCCTGTTGGGAGTTCACTAGGCCTTCACCTAACTGGTGATCGACCACGTGGTCCACGGGTGTATGGAGAGTCTGTTGACTCTCCTGGTAACTCCGGTAGACTATCCACTGCATCTAAGGACACGTGATATATAAATCAGTACCAGCGGTGTTGGTGATTGTGGAAGATTGTATTTTTAAGGGGTGAAACATCGAGATCATCCACCCTATAAATATGTCTTGGTGTGTGAAGTGTGTTATCATTTAGCTTGTAAAGCTCCTTAACGGTTGCTTAAAGTGACCAAAGTATAAACAATGTAGATCTACGCCATGGTGGAAACAAGGACACTAAGAATGAGTGATTTATTTCGCCTTTGTTGTGGAGAAATAGTTCATTACCTTCCCTTAGAAGCAGGGCAGCAATAGTCGTTGATCATTTATCGGTTTGGAGAATTTTCCAAATTCAATTTATTTCAGTAGATTGCCGATATCAAATCACAATCAATATCACGCACAATATTCTGCAGTACCGTGGTACATTCAAAAAATGTAATTTGGGTTTCTTCTGCATATTAAGGAACATTCAACAAAACAAAAAAAGGACCTTTCCGAGTATATTCGCGATGGGCTATATTTTAAGAAAATTCTTTAAGTAATTCCCTGGTTGGTTCAATATTAATTGTATTTCTGACATATTGGAATTTAATATTACAGTCAAATTACCTCTCCCGTGTTCCTTGAGGAGAGCTTTCTGATGCTTCTTAAGATCTTCAGGATCTTCTAATGCATCCTTCTTGCACTTGACCTTGTCTTACTTGCCGGAACATATCTCCTCCAACTGCAATATTAAACATTGATCAGTGATTGATCAATTTCATACATTCACTTATTGATCAACCTTTGAGCCACTCACCTCCTCTTCTATGGCTGGCTTAGATGGACTCAAATCCACTCGAGTTTGATCAGAGAGGGCTTTGATTAGATCATCAACACTCTTATCTGGATTGTCTGGGGTCGGAACGAAGCCTCTAGGTTGCGGCTGATCTGAAATATGAAACGAAAGTATTATCAATGGTTATATGATTAGTTACTCTGAGTTTACCTGGTGAAACTCACAACTCTGGGCGACATATTGTAAGTCTTGTTCATCAAGGAAGTGAAACAATTTTGCCGAAGTCATGTTCGTTAAATTAAATGCGAATGTTGAGTTGTGTAGATTTTTGTACTCGAATGAGTTTCCGATTCTTTCTTCAGACGTTTACAGATGTGATAAGTCATTAAGGCTATCCTGTTTATTCTTACAGGTTTACCTTGTTATAAGGTTATAATGTGGTTGTAATAAAAGTATAGGATACATTTATCGATAATGTGCTGCAATTCGCGTTTGCCTGGATGGTGGTGGAGAGCTTCACGACTCTAATATCTTTCCGTAAGTTCCTACGTACTGTAGATGGCTTGCTTCTAGATCATATTTAATCTTTCGTCATCTCTATTCTCCCACTTCTGTAACGTGTTTTTCGAGGGGTTTTATGCAACTGGCATAAGTCAGTAGGAAGCCATTCTATATTTATTTACGCGGCAAATCGTTCAGCCAAGATAATTTTTCATGTTAATTTATTATTATTATTAATTTATTATAATTATTATTTAGATATTTTCGGAGCATTTTATAAAAAATTATAAGTATACAGATAGGTTTTCTATGTCTTAGAAAACGCTATCAAGCAAATTATTACGAACGACGATATCATAGAAAATTATCTGATTACGGAATTTTACGGAGTTTTGTCAGTTAGGGTATTTGAGAGAGATGACTCACTGGGAATTCATATACACGCTGAATCTTGTCGGGAAATATTACGCAAGGCTGGGTCGCAAGGTCTAGAAAAGGCGAATTGTTGGAACGGAACCCTCCCACCGAGTGTAATGACCCGGAGGAGGAGAAGATCGCGTGAGGGGTCAGCCAATCAGGGGAGACGACGTAAGCTAGTTGGGACTGAAGAGTGGGGAGCCGGCGTGTGGATATATCGTTCGACGCGCCGTGAAACGGGGACAATCTGTATAGTTCTTGCCGAGTACGCTTGCACGCGGGAGTCGCTCCGATGTTCCGTGGAACGAGGACAATCTGTGTAGAACTTGCCGAGAACGGTTGCAAGTGCGTGTCGCTCCGATGTTCAGTGGAGTTGAAGACTAACTTTTGCAAAACTTAACCAGTGCGGTTGTACGAGTGTTTGGGTCCGAGGTACGGACCATAGAATTATCTAATCTACCAGAATCTCATCATACATCGACGAAGATGGCGACGTCCAGGAGACTGTGGGAAGCTCACAGCATCATCAAGTACGAGGGAAATGCTTCGGGCATTTCCAGTGGTAAGCGCTAATGACGCAGAAATACGCAATCTCTCATTTTTCTTTGTTTTATATTTCATAATTCAGTAACTTCATAGCTTGGAAATAAGAGTAAAATCAATTTATCAGACTCCGTTTTCACGTAATTTTCTATCGGTAATATTCAAATCACAACGCTCCAATTTATATTTTGTACTTATTATTATTATTAATTTTGCTATACTTGTTTTATATAATAAATTCATTTCTTTTACAATGCAATCTTTGCTTTCAGTAGGTAGCAATAGATATAGACCAATTCCTTCTCCTGATACAATTGTTTGTTGGGTTAATGATCAAATCATACCACGATCTGAGTGAATAGATTCTTGAAGGTGTTCTGCCAGAGCTAGACGTTGTTAAATACAAATTTAGATTTCAACATTGCGTTGAGGTCTTGGCGCCCATTAAAACAACATAGCTTAGGCAAAGGTCAACAATTACATTATCTCCCAACGTTAGGGGCAGCCAAAACGTTTCATTTGTCGCCGACAACTTGGGGCTGAAAACCTAATAACATTTGTGGAAGGAGAAGGGTATATATTTCTGTGCCTGTATTTTGGGGGTTATTTGTCTTTATCAGTGTATATCATTATGGGGGATGAGAAAGAAAGACAGATGAGGTTACGTAGTGGTCATCAACTGGAGAGTGATGATACGAGCAGTATGTCGAGTGATGGTAGTACCGGGGTAGCGGAGGTAAATCCCGATACTGAAACAGGGAGTGTAGGCGGCCAACCAGAATTAAAAACTTTACTTCTCGAGTTCATGTATCAGAACAAAGTTAGTAGTGATGCTTTAAATGCTAAACTGGAACAAAACAACGCTAAATTAGAACAAAACAGTAGGGAAAATAAAGAAAGTACAGATGCCTTAAATGCTAAATTAGAACAAAACAGTAGGGAAAATAGAGAGAGTAATGAAACTTTAAACGCCAGATTAGAACAAAACAGTAAGGAAAATAGAGAGAGTACTGAAACTTTAAATGCTAAACTGGAACAAAACAACGCCAGATTAGAACGAAACAGTAAGGAAAATAGAGAGAGTACTGAAAATTTTAATGCTAAACTGGAACAAAACAACGCCAGATTAGAACAAAACAGTAAGGAATATAGAGAGAGTACTGAAACTTTAAATGCTAAATTAGAACAAAACAGCAGGGAAATGAGTGACAAATTCGAACTGATTAGAGGTGAGATCAGGGGGGTGATGGAAGAAAAGGCTAAAGAGATTATTGCAGATGTAGACAGAAAATTAGGAAAAGTACAGGAGGAGTTGGAAATTAGAATCAGTACACAGGCTGAAAATTTAAAAGAACTAGTGCAACTGGAAACACAGCAGGTCAAAAAGCAATTGGGGGGAGAAATTGACAAAATTCAGGTAGCAACTAAAGAGGTTAAGGAACAGCTGGGGGGTAGAATTGAGAAAGTCCACTCGCAAATAGTTGCAGAAGTAAATGATTTAAGAGAGAGTAATAGAGAGAGCATTAGCAAGATTGAGGAGAAACAAGCAAAGCTATATGATAAAGTAGAAGAATCAGAAGGAAACATTAAATTAACAGTAAACAGTATTGAGAGGAAGGCTGAGGAGAAAATAGCAGAATTAGAATTAAAATTAAAAGCTAGGATCAGGCAAGAAAATAGTCAGAATAGGCCAGTTTTTGTGAATAGCACACACAGGGAGGTAGAACTGGGTAAGTTCAGCAATCGACAGGGGTGCCCAATGGAGTTCATGAACACTATAGAAAATAAATTTGGGGAGAGGTTGGAAAATGGTAGTATTGAGTGGTGCCAGGTAGTTGAAATTTTAGAACAAGTGTTTGTGGGGGAAACGAGGAATTGGTTTGCTGTCTACAGAGACAAGTTTACTGATATCAATGATTTTAAAATGAAATTCTGTGAAAAGTTCTGGAATGAGGTTATTCAGTCGCAGCATCGTGAGGGAGTAGTGTGTGGTAAATATAACCCTAAAGGAAGCTCCACCATGACCGAATACTTTTTAGGGCAGGTATTAGTGTGTAAATATCTTGATGGCTTGAAGGAGGAAAGTGATGTGGTGAGGTTGCTACTTAGGCACTTTCCCTGCTCAAGATAGCGGGTTCAAACCCGGCCGAAGCCGTCGGATTTTTTAAGAGCGTTAAAAATCCCTCAGTATGCCTTCCTTCGGAGGGGAAGTAAAGCCGGCGGTCCCATGTCATAGATTTATGGCATGTTAAAGATCCTTCCACTAATTGCACCTGTGTGAAGCTAAATTGGATAGGTTAAGAATGTAAACAACGCTCTTAGGTTTCTACGTTCGTTGCCAAGCGCTGACTGCGGTGGCGTCTAGTAGCTAAGTTCTGAATTAGACCTAGTAGTCGTTGACGGTGGCGCTTGGCGGCAAAAGTAGGAACTATTTGAAAAATTATAAGTTGCAGTACTTAAAATTAAAAAACAGATACACACACTAATACAGTCATCACAATTAACACCGGTTATCAGACAGATTCTACACACACCCAAAGTACACGGGGCTACATGACCGCGTTGTCGCAGCCCCTAAACTTAAGAACCAACCAACCAACCCTATAGGATCAGGGAGGCTGCTTGTATCCAGAATGTAAAGACTATATCACAAGTAGAAAATTTGTTAAGCACATTTGATGCACTAGGGAGAGGGGGTTATGAGGACAATTTCAATCGGAACCAGGGTAGTAATAATAATATTAGACCTAATGAAGCCAGGCATCAAGAAGTTCAAGGGAACGGTGGCGAAGGGGCCAACGCTCAAAATAGAAATAATAGTAATCAGCTAAATCAGAACAGAGGAAATGGCTATGGTAATCAGTATCAAGGGAGGAATAATGATTTCAGGGGAAATCAAGGGAGGAACAATGATTACAGGGGAAATCAAGGGAGAAACAATGATTTCAGGGGAAATCAAGGGAGAAATTATAATGACAATAATTACAACCAGAATAGGGGTCAAGGAAGAGGACAGCCTAGTGGTAGTAATATACAGCCAAACAATGACAACATAGCCCAGAACAACCAGACCAGTTTAGTAGTTAGTAGTACTACGGCCAGCTGTAGCGGTTCTTTAAACGCGAACCAGGCTGCGAAGTAAGGTCAGAATCTCAGTCTGTAGCATGCCCTGTCCATACAATTATACAGGAACCCTATGACCTAAATGTAAGAAATGAATTATTACATGAACTAAATGATGAAGGTATTATTCAGGAAGTGGTTAGTAAGAGCCCCATAGTTAAATTTAACGTGTCCGAGGCGTACACAGATGTTTTAATTGATAGTGGTTGTATGAAGAGTTGCATAAGTAGTGCATTTTATGATAAAATGAAAGGAACTGGAGTAAATTTTGAGGAGATGCCAATTAAAAGCACTTTTGTTATCACAGCTGTTGGGAAGAGGTCTAAAGTAATTTCTAAGCAAGTTTTAGTAGACATTAAAATTAATAATCATGTAGAGAAGCAGATTTGTCTTGTAATTCCAAATTTAGTATTCAGTGTTATCTTGGGTTCAGAGTGGCTAAGTAGAGTGTCTGGTAACTTATGTTATGATGTAGGGAGTTTGAAATTTAAATGGGGAGATTCTGAAGTAGAAGTAGCGTTCAATGACCATATTCAGAGGAGTAGTATTGTAGGTGTGATTTGTACTTTAAATGAGATATCGCCAGCCGTAGAGCGGGGTTCTCCATGTTTTGTGGGCAGTGTGATTACGAACGGAAGTCTAGAGGACTCGTTACGTGAGGCTGCATTTCAGGGAAATATAGAGGATGAACAGTGTGTTCGGCTCTATGATGTGTTATGGTGTAATAGGAGAGTTTTTGAGGATCGCATTGGTATGGCCAATTGCTATACACATTCATTGAACGTTATTGATAGGTCAGTATTCACAGGACATAGATATCCTGTACCTTTCGCTTATCAGAGTGCAGTGGAGGCACAAATTAATCAGATGCTTGAAGATGGGATTATTGAGCACTCTAACAGTCCGTATGTTAATTCTTTGATCACGGTACCCAAAACCGACGGCACAGTTCGTATTTGTTTAGACGCTCGTTTGGTTAACAGTAGAATTAGTTCAGATCAGCTGAAATCTATGTCAATAGAGGAATTAATGCAAACATTTGAGGGGAAGAAGTATTTCACTTGTGTAGATTTGAGTTCCAGTTTTTGGCAAGTGCCACTTATGTATGAAGATAGACCATTTACAGCTTTTAGTCGTAAATATAACCTTTATCAATTTTGTAGAACACCTTATGGGTTAAAGAGTAGTTCAGCAGCTTTAATTAGGGCTTTAAACATCGCATTAGGGGATGACACAGGAGAGTTTGTAACCATTTACATAGATGATATGGTAATTAGTTCACGCAGTTTTGAGGAGCATCTACGTCATTTAGATATAGTTTTTCAGAAGTTAGATCAGGCAGGGTTCACTTTGAAGCTGTCTAAGTCGTCATTCTGTCAGTCAGAAGTGACATTTTTAGGTCATAGAGTGTCGAGTAGAGGTGTAACACCAGAAGAAAGTAGGGTTAATAAGATACTTAACGCAGAGGTGCCACAGAATGTTAAACAGTTAAAAACTTACCTGGGAATTTGCAACTTTTTCAGGAGGTTCGTTCTTAAATACTCAGGGTTGGTAGAACCATTCAGGGAATTGCTTAAAAGTGGGACTCGGTGGAGATGGGAGTCCAAGCATGATCAGGCTTTTAGAGCGCTGAAGGAAGGTTTTGAGAAAGCTGTAGTGCTGAAATATCCTTTAAAAGATAAGGAATATGTGGTTATGACAGATGCTTCACATATAGGCATTGCTGGAGTATTATGTCAGAGAGATGATGAGGGTAATCTGTGCATTGTATCTTTAGCCTCGCGAGGACTGACAGCAGCGGAGAAAAGATACACGATTACTGAGTTAGAGCTTTTAGGTATTGTTTTCAGTTTAGGGAAATTTAGAATGTATTTAGTAGGGGGGAAATTTGAGATCCACACAGATCACCATGCATTACTGTATATGAGGACTTGTAAACTCAGTTCTAACAGAGTTAGTAGGTGGATTCTTGCTCTGCAGGAATACGAATTCACAGTAAAATATATTAAAGGTAAAGATAACATTCTAGCAGACATGCTATCGAGGGACACTAATTTATGTAGGGATTATCCTGTGGTTAAAGCAGAGGACGGGATTTTAATATGTGCATGTGTGGACAGTAGCAACAGAGCATCGTTACAGACACTGAGAAATATGCTAGTGGAGCAACGTGATGACGTTAAGTTAAAGGAGCCACTGGCTAGGTTGGAAATAGGTGAAGAAGAGTATGTGAAAGTAGGACGGTTCACGTACAAGATGCAGGATGGGCTTCTTGCAAGGAAATGTAGGAATAATCGGTGGGCAATATGTGTTCCTGCCACTTTGCGGGAGGAGCTAATTTGGTTCATTCATAGGGAATTAGGACACTTTGGTGCTGCCAAGGTCTTCTATGAAATTGGTCGTGACTTCATTTGGAGTAAAATGGGAAGGGACGTTAGGAGGATTTTAGCTAAGTGTGACACCTGTCAAAGGAGTAAATATCCAGTTAAATATTTAGTGGGGGAGAGATCTGCAGTTCTCACCAGTAGTCCCGGCGAACTACTGTGTGTGGATTTATTTGGCCCGATCGTTAAAGGACAGTACGGCTACGAGTACATTTTTATAGTTATTGACGCTTTTAGTAAGTATGTCAAGCTATATCCGCTAAGGAAAGCCACGGGTCTAGCGTGTAGCCGTCTGATCATTAATAAGTATGTACCTGAGTTTGGCATTCCTCTCAGGATACTATCTGACAGTGGACCACAGTTTACTGCAAAGAAATGGAGAACCAGTATGCAGGAAGCTGGTATAACACACGTTCATTCCTCTGTAAGGTACCCTCAGGGTAATTCTGCAGAGCGGCCATTAAGGGAAGTGGCTCGTCTTTTTCGGACTCTAGTGCATGACAAGCATGCGGCCTGGGTTGGACATCTTCCCAAGGTCGAGACTTGGCTGAATTCTGTCCAGCATGAGAGCACGAAATTGACGCCATACGAAGTTCACTTCGGAAAAAGACCACAAAATGAACTAGCGAGGGTGTTGGGATTAAATGAGGGTAAGCAACCGGGGATGGATTACATTGTCCAGTTAGCGAAACAGAATTTATCTAAGTCAGCACAAAAGAGAATTCGCCAACAAAAAGAAACTAAATTTGACCTATTCGAGCCGGGAGACAGAGTCTTACTTAGAGTGCCGAAACAGTCAAATAAGCTAGAGAAAGTCATGTCCAAGTTCTTTTATCTCTACGAGGGCCCATTTATAGTTTCCAAACGTATTGGCAAAACAGCATATGTGCTGGAGAATAGTGAGGGAAACAGATTATACGGGACGTATAATATACATAGTCTCCGAAAGTATGTGTCATAAAGTAAGGATGTTTAGCTGGCGAGCCAGCCTATCAAATGAGTAAGTGTGGTATTTGGTGCATGGGAGGAGATGGTCTTCCAGGCAGGCGTATCAGAAGTCACACAGGGGGGGTAGTATGTAAGTAAATGAGAGTTTTTAAGGTACAGGGAAATATGACGGGATTGTCGGATGCTGTTGAGCACTAAATTGTCTCGATGCACCAAGGCCATTTTGGCAGCGCTGATGGGTTCCCATTTATCTCCAAGAGATGGGGGAGCGCTTGTATAGGGCTTGTTAGCTTAAGGCGTCCACGAGATAAAAGATGGGCCATCAGAATGCGAGACAGTCCTTCATGAAACTCATACATATCAGCACACGTGATTTCTGTTTACGGCCTCGCCATTTAAGATTTGTAAGTGTGTAATTTAAGATAATTTGTACAATGGTATTATTTGTGTGAGGAGAAATGGTCTGTGTTGAGAACTAGTACTAAGTAGAATATGGTCTACGGGAACTTAACAAGACAGGGCGATTACGGCACAGAAATATTTGGTGTTATATGTAATGCGCATTTACTGTTATTTTTTCAGAAGTCAATATTAATTTAATCTACTTTAAAGAGAGATTAAGTATTATGGTCACGAGGCGCTGCCACAATAGTGTGATCGTGTGCTCAGTGATAAGTGGAATTAAATTTCACCATAAGGAAGGGACCTCCAGTGAAATTAGGAAGTTCTATGGTGATATAAATATATCAGAACACCTTCAATGCGTGTGATATGACATCATAAATACATAGTGCTCACACATTAATTATGTCTATTTCTCCAACATAGAGAAATTTGAGAGGCGGAAATATCCGTGGAACACTATTCCATATGTAAAACATTGGACTGGTTGCAAAGTGCAATCCATAGTGACAACAAACTTTGACGCAAAGTGCGTGAAGAAAAAATGAGTGTATATATCTGTAATTTAGGGTGATTTCATTTATGTAATATGTATTTTGGATGGGGTTTATTAACGTGTCTGGGATAATCGGATAATGGACCGTCGTCACGGTAAATCATCCGATGATCCGAGGCGAATATGTAACGTGTTTTTCGAGGGGTTTTATGCAACTGGCATAAGTCAGTAGGAAGCCCTTCTATATTTATTTACGCGGCAAATCGTTCAGCCAAGATAATTTTTCATGTTAATTTATTATTATTATTAATTTATTATAATTATTATTTAGATATTTTCGGAGCATTTTATAAAAAATTATAAGTATACAGATAGGTTTTCTATGTCTTAGAAAACGCTATCAAGCAAATTATTACGAACGACGATATCATAGAAAATTATCTGATTACGGAATTTTACGGAGTTTTGTCAGTTAGGGTATTTGAGAGAGATGACTCACTGGGAATTCATATACACGCTGAATCTTGTCGGGAAGTATTACGCAAGGCTGGGTCGCAAGGTCTAGAAAAGGCGAATTGTTGGAACGGAACCCTCCCGCCGAGTGTAATGACCCGGAGGAGGAGAAGATCGCGTGATGGGTCAGCCAATCAGGGGAGACGACGTAAGCTAGTTGGGACTGAAGAGTGGGGAGCCGGCGTGTGGATATATCGTTCGACGCGCCGTGAAACGGGGACAATCTGTATAGTTCTTGCCGAGTACGCTTGCACGCGGGAGTCGCTCCGATGTTCCGTGGAACGAGGACAATCTGTGTAGAACTTGCCGAGAACGGTTGCAAGTGCGTGTCGCTCCGATGTTCAGTGGAGTTGAAGACTAACTTTTGCAAAACTTAACCAGTGCGGTTGTACGAGTGTTTGGGTCCGAGGTACGGACCATAGAATTATCTAATCTACCAGAATCTCATCATACATCGACGAAGATGGCGACGTCCAGGAGACTGTGGGAAGCTCACAGCATCATCAAGTACGAGGGAAATGCTTCGGGCATTTCCAGTGGTAAGCGCTAATGACGCAGAAATACGCAATCTCTCATTTTTCTTTGTTTTATATTTCATAATTCAGTAACTTCATAGCTTGGAAATAAGAGTAAAATCAATTTATCAGACTCCGTTTTCACGTAATTTTCTATCGGTAATATTCAAATCACAACGCTCCAATTTATATTTTGTACTTATTATTATTATTAATTTTGCTATACTTGTTTTATATAATAAATTCATTTCTTTTACAATGCAATCTTTGCTTTCAGTAGGTAGCAATAGATATAGACCAATTCCTTCTCCTGATACAATTGTTTGTTGGGTTAATGATCAAATCATACCACGATCTGAGTGAATAGATTCTTGAAGGTGTTCTGCCAGAGCTAGACGTTGTTAAATACAAATTTAGATTTCAACATTGCGTTGAGGTCTTGGCGCCCATTAAAACAACATAGCTTAGGCAAAGGTCAACAATTACATTATCTCCCAACGTTAGGGGCAGCCAAAACGTTTCACTTCGTTTCACAGCTCTATTGTGCGTTACTACGATATTAAGAGCGAATTTATGTTTCAATGTTAAGATCATAGATTTGTTCTCCATCATTAATAAAGCCGGAAACTCAACATTAGTGATTTCATTAGAATGTATTGTATTTATTTATATCAGAGTCTCTTGGCGAATATTTTGAACAATCTCTTCCGTTACGAGATCTGAATGATAGTTGCATTACTTTCTGTTCCCCAGCTTTGAGACTACCAACATTCTGAAGAAATATATACATGTGTAGTCATCTTCTTCTTCTTTTCGTTTGGGCCTTCTGAGGACCACGGGGCTCGTTTTGACTTCTTGTAAGGAATTTATGTTTCTTATTAGCCCAGGCAGCTTTCATCTTCTGGCTGTGTGTCTGCTTTCTTTCCTGTGTCCACTTCGGTCTGGTAGTCCCTGTACTCTTCCTGCTGGTGAGAGACACTGGAAAGACACCATGTTGAATCATCTGTCGGAATTGTGATCGATCCTGTATGATTTTTGATGAAATTCCAAGTTGCTGTAGGTCTGACTTCACTGTGGTGATCCATTTGTTTTTAGAAGCTTTCCCTCTTCCTGTCGTGGTGAAGATCTGGCTGGTAAGTCTATCTGGACCCATGCGTGTCAGATGTCCGTAGAAAGCTAATTGTCTCTTCCTCATGGATGTGACGATATCTTCTTGATAGATCTCATTGTTTTGCCTGATCCTGTAAGTACCACCCTCTTCCCTTATTGGTCCTAAAATCCTTCTAAGTATTTTCCGTTCCTTGAGCTCTAGTTTCCTCAATGGGCCTTTCCAGTTCATCAGGAGACACTCAGAGGCATATAGAATGGAAGGTCTTACTACTGATTTGTAATGTAGAAGAATAAGGTTCTTAGAGAGGCACTTGGATGTGTAGATGCTCTTACAGGAGTGGTAGACCCTTTCCAGTTTCGTGCATCTAGTGTCTATTGCTAAGGTCTCACTCACGTTTGCTGCAATCCACTCCCCTAGGTACTTCACTGCAGGAACTTTTTGAATTGCGGTGTCTTTCACAAGAATAGTAGATGGGGCTCCCTTTATATTTGTCATGAACACTGTTTTTTGTATATTGACCTTCAAGCCAGTTTTAGCTGCTATGTTATAGAGGCTCTGTAGTTGGTGAGTAGCTTCTTCTATGTTGTTCGCTAACAAGGTAAGGTCATCGGCAAAGGCCAGGCAAGGTACATTGAGATTGTCTTTCTTGTACCCAATTTGCAGTCCTGTTCCTGATGGTAACATGGTAGTCCATTCCCTGATGATCTTCTCAAGTACACAATTGAAGAGAATACAAGAAATGCCAACACCTTGTCTAACTCCTGTTTGGATAGAGAAGCTGTCTGAGAGTTCACCTCTGAACTTGACTTTGGAGGTCGTAGTCTTCAGTGTAGCCTGGATTAGTCTGGTGGTCTTCGCATCCAGTCCTAATTCCCATAGAGTGGAGAAGACGGTCTGTCTGCCTATTGAATCATACGCCTTCTGGAAATCCACTAGTATGACTACCCATCGATGTCCGCCGCAATTCTTGTACCTTAAGATTGTCTTGAGGTTCCGTATTTGCTCTATGCATGATCTATTTGCACGAAAACCGGCCTGATATTCACCTAGTTGGGAATCTAGTTGACTAGTAACTCTGGTTAGCAAGGCTATAGATATTATCTTGTATGTGACAGATATTAGAGATATGCCTCTGTAGTTATCAAGGTCAATCCTACTACCTTTCTTGTGTAGTCTATTATAAATGAATGTTATATTTATCCACGTTCTAAAATTATATTGTACAATCCACCTACTTACCATCTAGATATTTATCGACTAAATCATCCACTATTTCTTTAACAGTATCCGTGTCGGAGAGAACCTCAGGAATGCAGGTGGCCAAATCATTGTCTTCACAAATATCTGCCAGCTGTAACAGAATTAAATTTTCTAACTAACTCCAATCCTGGGAATGTCTATAGTATCATGGCAAGCGACATCCATAATCCTCACCTCAAATTCAAATTCTTCATCACCCCACAGATCTCCTAATTTAGGAGCCAGGGCGTCCTTCATGTCATCTATTGCTTTCTTGGCCGGTTCATTCTTCGGATCATTGAGGTCTGGTAAAGCTACTGGCTTCCCATCACGCTTTGGTTTCCTGCACCCATCTGGTGTTGCACGGGGTATTCCACACTGTCCTGTTGGGAATTCACTAGGCCTTCGCCTACCTGGTGACCGACCACGTGGTACACGGGTGTTTGGAGTGTCTGTTGACTCTCCTGGTAACACCGGTAGACTATCCACTGCATCTAAGGACACGTGATATAAAAATCAGTACCAGCGGTGGTGGTGATTGGGGAAGATTGTATTTTTAAGGGGTGAAACATCGAGTTTATCCACCCTATAAATATGTCTTAGTGTGTGAAGTGCGTTATAATTTAGCTTGCAAAGCTTCTTAACGGTTGCTTAAAGTGACCAAAGTATCAACCAATATAGATCTACGCCATGGTGGAACAAGAGACACTAAGGATGAGTGAATTATTTCGCCTTTGTTGTGGAGAAATAGTTCATTACCTTCCCTTACAAGCAGGCCAGCAGTAGTAGTTGATCATTTATCGGTTTGGATAATTTTCCAAATTCAATTTATTTCAGTAGGTTGCTGATATCAAATCACAATCAATAACACACAGAATATTCTGCTGTACTGTGGTATGTCCAAATACTCTAATTTGGGTTTCTTCTGGATAATATGCAACATTCTCCAAAACCAAAAAGGTTTTTTATAGTAAATTCGCAATGGACTATATTTTAAGAAAGTTCGTAAAGAAATTCCCTGGTTGGCGCAATATTAATTGTATTTCAGACATATTGGAATTTCATATTACAGTCAAATTACCTCTCCCGTGTTCCTTGAGGAGAGCTTTCTGAAGCTCCATCAGATCTTCGGGATCTTCTAATACATCCTCCTTGCACTTGACCTTGTCTTTCTTGCCGGAACATATCTCCTCCACCTGCAATATTAAACATTGTTCAGTGATTGATCAATTTCATACATTCACTTATTGATCAACCTTTGAGCCACTCACCTCCTCTTCTAAGGCTGGCTTAGATGGACTCAAATCCACTCCAGTTTGATCAGAGAGGGCATTGATTAGATCATCAACGCTCTTATCATGATTGTCTGGGGTCGGAACGAAGCCTCTAGGTTGCGGCTGATCTGAAATATGAAACGAAAATATTATCAATGGTTATAGGATTAGTTTTTCTGAGTTTACCTGGTGAAACTCACAACTCTGGGTGACATATAGTAAGTCTTGTTCATCAAGAAAGAGAAACAATTATGCCGAAGTCATGTTCGTTAAATTAAATGCGAATGTTGAGTTGTGTAGATTTTTGTATTCGAATGAGTTTCCGATTCTTTCTTCAGACATTTACAGATGTGATAAGTCATTAAGGCTATCCTGTTTATTCTTACAGGTTTACCTTGTTATAAGGTTATAATGTGGTTGTAATAAAAGTATAGGATACATTTAACGATAATGTGCAGCAATTCGCGTTTGCCTGGATGGTGGTGGAGAGCTTCACGACTCTAATATCTTTCCGTAAGTTCCTACGTACTGCAGATGGCTTGCTTCTAGATCATATTTAATCTTTCGTCATCTCTATTCTCCCACTTCGTTTCACAGCTCTATTGTGCGTTACTACGATATTAAGAGCGAATTTATGTTTCAATGTTAAGATCATAGATTTATTCTCCATCATTAATAAAGCCGGAAACTCAACATTAGTGATTTCTTTAGAATGTATTGTATTTATTTATATCAGAGTCTCTTGGCGAATATTTTGAACAATCTCTTCTGTTACGAGATCTGAATGATAGTTACATTACTTTCTGTTCCCCAGCTTTGAGACTACGAACATTCTGAAGAAATATATACATGTGTAGTCTTCTTCTTCTTTTCGTTTGGGCCTTCTGAGGACCACGGGGCTCGTTTTGACTTCTTGTAAGGAATTTATGTTTCTTATTAGCCCAGGCAGCTTTCATCTTCTGGCTGTGTGTCTGCTTTCTTTCCTGTGTCCACTTCGGTCTGGTAGTCCCTGTACTCTTCCTGCTGGTGAGAGACACTGGAAAGACACCATGTTGAATCATCTGTCGGAATTGTGATCGATCCTGTATGTTTTTTGATGAAATTCCAAGTTGCTGTAGGTCTCACTTCACTGTGGTGATCCATTTGTTTTTAGACGCTTTCCTTCTTCCTGTCGTGGTGAAGATCTGGCTGGTAAGTCTATCTGGACCCATGCGTGTCAGATGTCCGTAGAAAGCTAATTGTCTCTTCCTCATGGATGTGACGATATCTTCTTGATAGATCTCATTGTTTTGCCTGATCCTGTAAGTACCACCCTCTTCCCTTATTGGTCCTAAAATCCTTCTAAGTATTTTCCGTTCCTTGAGCTCTAGTTTCCTCAGTGGGCCTTTCCAGTTCATCAGGAGACACTCAGAGGCATATAGAACGGAAGGTCTTACTACTGATTGGTAATGTAGAAGAATAAGGTTCTTAGAGAGGCACTTGGATGTGTAGATGCTCTTACAGGAGTGGTAGACCCTTTCCAGTTTCGTGCATCTAGTGTCTATTGCTAAGGTCTCACTAACGTTTGCTGCAATCCACTCCCCTAGGTACTTCACTGCAAGAACTTTTTGAATTGCGGTGTCTTTCACAAGAATAGTAGATGGGGCTCCCTTTATATTTGTCGTGAACACTGTTTTTTGTATATTGACCTTCAAGCCAGTTTTAGCTGCTATGTTATAGAGGCTCTGTAGTTGGTGAGTAGCTTCTTCTATGTTGTTCGCTAACAAGGTAAGGTCATCGGCAAAGGCCAGGCAAGGTACATTGAGATTGTCTTTCTTCTACCCAATTTGCAGTCCTGTTCCTGATGGTAACGTGGTAGTCCATTCCCTGATGATCTTCTCAAGTACACAATTGAAGAGAATACAAGAAATGCCATCACCTTGTCTAACTCCTGTTTGGATAGAGAAGCTGTCTGAGAATTCACCTCTGAACTTGACTTTGGAGGTCTTAGTCTTCAGTGTAGCCTGGATAAGCTGGTGGACTTCGCATCCAGTCCTAATTCCCATAGAGTGGAGAAGAGGGTCTGTCTGTCTATTGTATCATACACCTTCTGGAAATCCACTAGTATGACTACCCATCGATGTCCGCCGCAATTCTTGTACCTTAAGATTGTCTTGAGGTTCCGTATTTGCACTATGCATGATCTATTTGCACGAATACCGGCCTGATATTCACCTAGTTGGGAATCTAGTTGACTAGTAACTCTGGTTAGCAAGGCTATAGATATTATCTAGTATGTGACAGATATTAGAGATATGCCTCTGTAGTTATCAATGTCAATCCTACTACCTTTCTTGTGTAGTCTATTATAAATGAATGTTATATTTATCCACTTTCTAAAATTATATTGTACAATCCACCTACTTACCATCTAGATATTTATCGACTAAATCATACACTATTTCTTTAACAGTATCCGTGTCGGAGAGAACCTCAGGAATGCAGGTGGCCAAATCATCGTCTTCACAAATATCTGCCAGCTGTAACAGAATTAAATTTTCTAACTAACTCCAATCCTAGGAATGTCTATAGTATCATGGCAAGCGACATCCATAATCTTCACCTCAAATTCAAGTTCTACATCATCCCACAGATCTCCAAATTTAGGAGCCAGGGCGTCCTTCATGTCATCTATTGCTTTCTTGGCCGGTTCGTTCTTCGGATCATCGAGGTCTGGTAAAGCTACTGGCTTCCCATCACGCTTTGGTTTCCTGCGACCATCTGGTGTTGCACGGGGTCTTCCACGCTGTCCTGTTGGGAGTTCACTAGGCCTTCGCCTACCTGGTGACCGACCACATGGTACACGGGTGTTTGGAGTGTCTGTTGACTCTCCTGGTAGCACCGGTAGACTATCCACTGCATCTAAGGACACGTGATATATAAATCAGTACCAGCGGTGGTGGTGATTGGGGAAGATTGTATTTTTAAGGGGTGAAACGTCGAGTTTATCCACCCTATAAATATGTCTTAGTGTGTGAAGTGCGTTATAATTTAGCTTGCAAAGATTCTTAACGGTTGCTTAAAGTGACCAAAGTATCAACCAATATAGATCTACGCCATGGTGGAACAAGAGACACTAAGGATGAGTGAATTATTTCGCCTTTGTTGTGGAGATATAGTTCATTACCTTCCCTTACAAGCAGGCCAGCAGTAGTAGTTGATCATTTATCGGTTTATAGAATTTTCCAAATTCAATTTATTTCAGTAGGTCGCTGATATCAAATCACAATCAATATCACACAGAATATTCTGCTGTACTGCGGTATGTCCAAATACTCTAATTTGGGTTTCTTCTGGATAATATGGAACATTCTCCAAAACCAAAAAGATTTTTTATAGTAAATTCGCGATGGACTATATTTTAAGGAAGTTCGTAAAGAAATTCCCTGGTTGGCACAATATTAATTGTATTTCAGACATATAGGAATTTCATATTACAGTCAAATTACCTCTCCCGTGTTCCTTGAGGAGAGCTTTCTGAAGCTCCATCAGATCTTCGGGATCTTCTAATGCATACTCCTTGCACTTGACCTTGTCTTTCTTGCCGGAACATATCTCTTCCAACTGCAATATTAAACATTGTTCAGTGATTGATCAATTTCATACATTCACTTATTGATCAACCTTTGAGCCACTCACTTCCTCTTCTAAGGCTGGCTTAGATGGACTCAAATCCACTCCAGTTTGATCAGAGAGGGCATTGATTAGATCATCAACGCTCTTATCATGATTGTCTGGGGTCGGAACGAAGCCTCTAGGTTGCGGCTGATCTGAAATATGAAACAAAAATATTATCAATGGTTATATGATTAGTTACTCTGAGTTTACCTGGTGAAACTCACAACTCTGGGTGACATATAGTAAGTCTTGTTCATCAAGAAAGTGAAACAATTATGCCGAAGTTATGTGCGTTAAATTAAATGCGAATGTTGAGTTTTGTAGATTTTTATGCTGGAATGAGTTTTTCGATTCTTCCTTCAGACGTTTACAGATGTGATAAGTCATTAAAGCTATTCAGTTTATTCTTACTGGTTTACCTTGTTAATAATGGCGTTGTAATAAAACTATAAGTTACATTTAGCAATAATGTGCTGCAATTCTCGTTTGCCAAGAAAGGTGAGGAGAGCTTCACGGCTCTAATATCTTTCCTTAAGTTCCTACATACTTTAGGTGGCTTACTTCTAGATCATAGTTAATCTTTCGTCATCTCTATTTTCCCACTTTGTGTGAGAGCTCTATTGTGCGTTACTATGTTACTAACAGCGATTTTATATTTCCAGGTTAAGAGTATAAATTTATTTTCCATCATTGATAAAGCCGGAAAGACAACATTAGTGATTTCTTGAGAATGTATGGTATTTATTTATATTAAACTTGCTTGGCGAATATTTTGGACAATATCTTCTGTTACGAGTTCTGAATGATAGTTACATTCCTTTCTATTCCCCAGCTATGAGACTACCAACATTCTGTACAAATGAGTAGCCTATTACAAATGATTTTTATATTTATATACATTCTAAAATTATATAGTACAATCCTCCCACTTACCATCGAGATATTTATTGACTAAATCATCCACTATTTCCTTAACAGTATCCGTGTCGGAGAGAACCTCAGGGATGCAGGTGGCCAAATCATCGTCTTCACAAATATCTGCCAGCTGTAAGAGAATTTGATTTGCTAAGTAACTCCAATCCTGGGAATGTCTATAGTATCATGTCAAGCAACATCCATAATCCTCACCTCAAATTCAAATTCTTCATCATCCCACAGATCTCCTAATTTAGGAGCCAGAGCGTCCTTCATGTCATCTATTGCTTTCTTGGCCAGTTCGTTCTTCGGATCATCGAGGTCTGGTAAAGCTTCTGGCTTCCCATCTCGCTTTGGTTTCCTGTGGCCATCTGGTGACGCACGGGATCTTCCACGCCTTCCTGTTGGGAGTTCACTAGGCCTTCACCTAAATGGTGATCGACCACGTGGTCCACGGGTGTATGGAGAGTCTGTTGACTCTCCTGGTAACTCCGGTAGACTATCCACTGCATCTAAGGACACGTGATATATAAATCAGTACCAGCGGTGGTGGCGATTGTGGAAGATTGTATTTTTAAGGGGTGAAACATCGAGATCATCCACCCTATAAATATGTCTTGCTGTGTGAAGTGTGTTATCATTTAGCTTGTAAAGCTCCTTAACGGTTGCTTAAAGTGACCAAAGTATAAACAATGTAGATCTACGCCATGGTGGAAACAGAGACACTAAGGATGAGTGATTTATTTTGCCTTTGTTGTGGAGAAATAGTTCATTACCTTCCCTTAGAAGCAGGGCAGCAATAGTCGTTGATCATTTATCGGTTTGGAGAATTTTCCAAATTCAATTTATTTCAGTAGATTGCCGATATCAAATCACAATCAATATCACGCACAATATTCTGCAGTACCGTGGTACATTCAAAAAATGTAATTTGGATTTCTTCTGCATATTAAGGAACATTCAACAAAACAAAAAAAGGACCTTTCCGAGTATATTCGCGATGGGCTATATTTTAAGAAAATTCTTTAAGTAATTCCCTGGTTGGCTCAATATTAATTGTATTTCTGACATATTGGAATTTAATATTACAGTCAAATTACCTCTCCCGTGTTCCTTGAGGAGAGCTTTCTGAAGCTTCTTAAGATCTTCAGGATCTTCTAATGCATCCTTCTTGCACTTGACCTTGTCTTACTTGCCGGAACATATCTCCTCCAACTGCAATATTAAACATTGATCAGTGATTGATCAATTTTAATACATTCACTAAATGATCAACCTTTGAGCCACTCACCTCCTCTTCTATGGCTGGCATAGATGGACTCAAATCCACTCCAGTTTGATTAGAGAGGGCTATGATTAGATCATCAACGCACTTATCTGAATTGTCGGGGGTCGGAACGAAGCCTCTAGGTTGCGGCTGATCTGAAACATGAAACGAAAATATTATCAATGGTTATAGGATTAGTTTCTCTGAGTTTACCTGGTGAAACTCACAACTCTGGGTGACATATAGTAAGTCTTGTTCATCAAGAAAGTGAAACAATTATGCCGAAGTCATGTTCGTTAAATTAAATGCGAATGTTGAGTTGTGTAGATTTTTGTATTCGTATGAGTTTCCGATTCTTTCTTCAGACGTTTACAGATGTGATAAGTCATAAAAGCTATCCTGTTTATTCTTACAGGTTTACCTTGTTATAAGGTTATAATGTGGTTGTAATAAAAGTATAGGATACATTTAACGATAATGTGCTGCAATTCGCGTTTGCCTGGATGGTGGTGGAGAGCTTCACGACTCTAATATCTTTCCGTAAGTTCCTACGTACTGTAGATGGCTTGCTTCTAGATCATATTTAATCTTTCGTCATCTCTATTCTCCCACTTCGTTTCACAGCTCTATTGTGCGTTACTACGATATTAAGAGCGAATTTATGTTTCAATGTTAAGATCATAGATTTATTCTCCATCATTAATAAAGCCGGAAACTCAACATTAGTGATTTCTTTAGAATGTATTGTATTTATTTATATCAGAGTCTCTTGGCGAATATTTTGAACAATCGCTTCTGTTACGAGATCTGAATGATAGTTACATTCCTTTCTGTTCCCCAGCTTTGAGACTACGAACATTCTGAAGAAATATATACATGTGTAGTCTTCTTCTTCTTTTCGTTTGGGTTTTCTGAGGACCACGGGGCTCGTTTTGACTTGTTGTAAGTAATTTATGTTTCTTATTAGCCCAGGCAGCTTTCATCTTCTGGCTGTGTGTCTGCTTTCTTTCCTGTGTCCACTTCGGTCTGGTAGTCCCTGTACTCTTCCTGCTGGTGAGAGACACTGAAAAGACACCATGTTGAATCATCTGTCGGAATTGTGATCGATCCTGTATGTTTTTTGATGAAATTCCAAGTTGCTGTAGGTCTCACTTCACTGTGGTGATCCATTTGTTTTTAGACGCTTTCCCTCTTCCTGTCGTGGTGAAGATCTGGCTGGTAAGTCTATCTGGACCCATGCGTGTCAGATGTCCGTAGAAAGCTAATAGTCTCTTCCTCATGGATGTGACGATATCTTCTTGATAGATCTCATTGTTTTGCCTGATCCTGTAAGTACCACCCTCTTCCCTTATTGGTCCTAAAATCCTTCTAAGTATTTTCCGTTCCTTGAGCTCTAGTTTCCTCAGTGGGCCTTTCCAGTTCATCAGGAGACACTCAGAGGCATATAGAACGGAAGGTCTTACTACTGATTGGTAATGTAGAAGAATAAGGTTCTTAGAGAGGCACTTGGATGTGTAGATGCTCTTACAGGAGTGGTAGACCCTTTCCAGTTTCGTGCATCTAGTGTCTATTGCTAAGGTCTCATTAACGTTTGCTGCAATCCACTCCCTTAGGTACTTCACTGCAGGAACTTTTTGAATTGCGGCGTCTTTCACAAGAATAGTAGATGGGGCTCCCTTTATATTTGTCGTGAACACTGTTTTTTGTATATTGACCTTCAAGCCAGTTTTAGCTGCTATGTTATAGAGGCTCTGTAGTTGGTGAGGAGCTTCTTCTATGTTGTTCGCTAACAAGGTAAGGTCATCGGCAAAGGCCAGGCAAGGTACATTGAGATTGTCTTTCTTCTACCCAATTTGCAGTCCTGTTCCTGATGGTAACGTGGTAGTCCATTCCCTGATGATCTTCTCAAGTACACAATTGAAGAGAATACAAGAAATGCCATCACCTTGTCTAACTCCTGTTTGGATAGAGAAGCTGTCTGAGAATTCACCTCTGAACTTGACTTTGGAGGTCTTAGTCTTCAGTGTAGCCTGGATAAGCTGGTGGACTTCGCATCCAGTCCTAATTCCCATAGAGTGGAGAAGAGGGTCTGTCTGTCTATTGAATCATACACCTTCTGGAAATCCACTAGTATGACTACCCATCGATGTCAGCCGCAATTCTTGTACCTTAAGATTGTCTTGAGGTTCCGTATTTGCTCTATGCATGATCTATTTGCACGAAAACCGGCCTGATATTCACCTAGTTGGGAATCTAGTTGACTAGTAACTATGGTTAGCAAGGCAATAGGTATTATCTTGTATGTGACAGATATTAGAGATATGCCTCTGTAGTTATCAAGGTCAATCCTACTACCTTTCTTGTGTAGTCTATTATAAATGAATGTTATATTTATCCACTTTCTAAAATTATATTGTACAATCCACCTACTTACCATCTAGATATTTATCGACTAAATCATACACTATTTCTTTAACAGTATCCGTGTCGGAGAGAACCTCAGGAATGCAGGTGGCCAAATCATCGTCTTCACAAATATCTGCCAGCTGTAACAGATTTAAATTTTCTAACTCCAATCCTGGGAATGACTATAGTATCATGGCAAGCGACATCCATAATCCTCACCTCAAATTCAAGTTCTACATCATCCCACAGATCTCCTAATTTAGGAGCCAGGGCGTCCTTCATGTCATCTATTGCTTTCTTGGCCGGTTCGTTCTTCGGATCATCGAGGTCTGGTAAAGCTACTGGCTTCCCATCACGCTTTGGTTTCCTGCGACCATCTGGTGTTGCACGGGGTCTTCCACGCTGTCCTGTTGGGAGTTCACTAGGCCTTCGCCTACCTGGTGACCGACCACGTGGTACACGGGTGTTTGGAGTGTCTGTTGACTCTCCTGGTAACACCGGTAGACTATCCACTGCATCTAAGGACACGTGATATATAAATCAGTACCAGCGGTGGTGGTGATTGGGGAAGATTGTATTTTTAAGGGGTGAAACGTCGAGTTTATCCACCCTATAAATATGTCTTAGTGTGTGAAGTGCGTTATAATTTAGCTTGCAAAGCTTCTTAACGGTTGTTTAAAGTGACCAAAGTATCAACCAATATATATCTACGCCATGGTGGAACAAGAGACACTAAGGATGAGTGAATTATTTCGCCTTTGTTGTGGAGAAATAGTTCATTACCTTCCCTTACAAGCAGACCAGCAGTAGTAGTTGATCATTTATCGGTTTGGAGAATATTCCAAATTCAATTTATTTCAGTGGGTTGCTGATATCAAATCACAATCAATATCACACAGAATATTCTGCTGTACTGTGGTATGTCCAAATACTCTAATTTGGGTTTCTTCTGGATAATATGGAACATTCTCCAAAACCAAAAAGATTTTTTATAGTAAATTCGCGATGGACTATATTTTAAGGAAGTTCGTGAAGAAATTCCCTGGTTGGCACAATATTAATTGTATTTCAGACATATAGGAATTTCATATTACAGTCAAATTACCTCTCCCGTGTTCCTTGAGGAGAGCTTTCTGAAGCTCCATCAGATCTTCGGGATCTTCTAATGCATACTCCTTGCACTTGACCTTGTCTTTCTTGCCGGAACATATCTCTTCCAACTGCAATATTAAACATTGTTCAGTGATTGATCAATTTCATACATTCACTTATTGATCAACCTTTGAGCCACTCACTTCCTCTTCTAAGGCTGGCTTAGATGGACTCAAATCCACTCCAGTTTGATCAGAGAGGAAATTGATTAGATCATCAACGCTCTTATCATGATTGTCTGGGGTCGGAACGAAGCCTCTAGGTTGCGGCTGATCTGAAATATGAAACAAAAATATTATCAATGGTTATAGGTTTAGTTTCTCTGAGTTTACCTGGTGAAACTCACAACTCTGGGCGACATATAGTAAGTCTTGTTCATCAAGAAAGTGAAACAATTATGCCGAAGTTATGTGCGTTAAATTAAATGTGAATGTTGAGTTTTGTAGATTTTTGTGCTCGAATGAGTTTTTCGATTCTTCCTTCAGAAGTTTACAGATGTGATAAGTCATTAAAGCTATTCAGTTTATTCTTACTGGTTTACCTTGTTAATAATGGCGTTGTAATAAAACTATAAGTTACATTTAGCAATAATGTGCTGCAATTCGCGTTTGCCTAGAAAGGTGAGGAGAGCTTCACGGCTCTAATATCTTTCCTTAAGTTCCTACATACTTTAGGTGGCTTACTTCTAGATCATAGTTAATCTTTCGTCATCTCTATTTTCCCACTTTGTGTGAGAGCTCTATTGTGCGTTACTATGTTACTAACAGCGATTTTATATTTCCAGGTTAAGAGTATAAATTTATTTTCCATCATTGATAAAGCCGGAAAGACAACATTAGTGATTTCTTGAGAATGTATGGTATTTATTTATATTAAACTTGCTTGGCGAATATTTTGGACAATATCTTCTGTTACGAGTTCTGAATGATAGTTACATTCCTTTCTGTTCCCCAGCTATGAGACTACCAACATTCTGTACAAATGAGTAGCCTATTACAAATGATTTTTATATTTATATACATTCTAAAATTATATAGTACAATCCTCCCACTTACCATCGAGATATTTATCGACTAAATCATCCACTATTTCCTTAACAGTATCCGTGTCGGAGAGAACCTCAGGGATGCAGGTGGCCAAATCATCGTCTTCACAAATATCTGCCAGCTGTAACAGAATTTGATTTGCTAAGTAACTCCAATCCTGGGAATGTCTATAGTATCATGTCAAGCAACATCCATAATCCTCACCTCAAATTCAAATTCTTCATCATCCCACAGATCTCCTAATTTAGGAGCCAGAGCGTCCTTCATGTCATCTATTGCTTTCTTGGCCAGTTCGTTCTTCGGATCATCGAGGGCTGGTAAAGCTTCTGGCTTCCCATCTCGCTTTGGTTTCCTGTGGCCATCTGGTGACGCACGGGATCTTCCACGCCTTCCTGTTGGGAGTTCACTAGGCCTTCACCTAACTGGTGATCGACCACGTGGTCCACGGGTGTATGGAGAGTCTGTTGACTCTCCTGGTAACTCCGGTAGACTATCCACTGCATCTAAGGACACGTGATATATAAATCAGTACCAGCGGTGGTGGTGATTGTGGAAGATTGTATTTTTAAGGGGTGAAACATCGAGATCATCCACCCTATAAATATGTCTTGCTGTGTGAAGTGTGTTATCATTTAGCTTGTAAAGCTCCTTAACGGTTGCTTAAAGTGACCAAAGTATAAACAATGTAGATCTACGCCATGGTGGAAACAGAGACAGTAAGGATGAGTGATTTATTTCGCCTTTGTTGTGGAGAAATAGTTCATTACCTTCCCTTAGAAGCAGGTCAGCAATAGTCGTTGATCATTTATCGGTTTGGAGAATTTTCCAAATTCAATTTATTTCAGTAGATTGCCGATATCAAATCACAATCAATATCACGCACAATATTCTGCAGTACCGTGGTACATTCAAAAAATGTAATTTGGGTTTCTTCTGCATATTAAGGTACATTCAACAAAACAAAAAAGGACCTTTCCGAGTATATTCGCGATGGGCTATATTTTAAGAAAATTCTTTAAGTAATTCCCTGGTTGGCTCAATATTAATTGTATTTCTGACATATTGGAATTTAATATTACAGTCAAATTACCTCTCCCGTGTTCCTTGAGGAGAGCTTTCTGAAGCTTCTTAAGATCTTCAGGATCTTCTAATGCATCCTTCTTGCACTTGACCTTGTCTTACTTGCCGGAACATATCTCCTCCAACTGCAATATTAAACATTGATCAGTGATTGATCAATTTTAATACATTCACTAAATGATCAACCTTTGAGCCACTCACCTCCTCTTCTATGGCTGGCATAGATGGACTCAAATCCACTCCAGTTTGATTAGAGAGGGCTATGGTTAGATCATCAACGCACTCTCTGAATTGTCGGGGGTCGGAACGAAGCCTCTAGGTTGCGGCTGATCTGAAATATGAAACGAAAATATTATCAATGGTTATAGGATTAGTTTCTCTGAGTTTACCTGGTGAAACTCACAACTCTGGGTGACATATAGTAAGTCTTGTTCATCAAGAAAGTGAAACAATTATGCCGAAGTCATGTTCGTTAAATTAAATGCGAATGTTGAGTTGTGTAGATTTTTGTACTCGAATGAGTTTCCGATTCTTTCTTCAGACGTTTACAGATGTGATAAGTCATTAAGGCTATCCTGTTTATTCTTACAGGTTTACCTTGTTATAAGGTTATAATGTGGTTGTAATAAAAGTATAGGATACATTTAACGATAATGTGCTGCAATTCGCGTTTGCCTGGATGGTGGTGGAGAGCTTCACGACTCTAATATCTTTCCGTAAGTTCCTACGTACTGTAGATGGCTTGCTTCTAGATCATATTTAATCTTTCGTCATCTCTATTCTCCCACTCTACCTACAGAAGACCAATTACATGGTAATTTCAAAGCAAAGCATGAAAGAAATCACACATGACAAAATATATATAAATAATATTGAAATAAAAGAGGTTAATCAGGCAAAGTATTTAGGTCTAATCATCGACAAACACCTGACCTGGATTGAACACGTTGAACGAATTGCTAAGAAACTCTCACCTATAGTAGGGATCCTAAGGAAACTTCGGTATCTTATTCCCCTAAACCTTGTAAAACAAATCTACTATTCACTTGTACATAGCAAGCTCCAATATTTAAATGTTATTTGGGCTCACTGCAGGAAATCCACACTGAATGATTTAATGACTATTCAGAATAGGGCTATTAGAAACATATTTAACCTTCCTTACTGCACTCCAGTAAAAGATCTGTACATCAGAAGTAAAATTCTACCCCTCAGCATAAGTGCAGATCTCCGAGCAGCTATGCTAATATACAAAATTAAACACAACACAATACTCTATAGCTCTCCCTACATCTTGAACTCGGACAATCATTCTTATGGAACTAGGCATGCGAAGGACGTAGCCTTATATATCATTCACTCTTCTAAATACGGTAGAAATAGTTTCAAGTTCTCTGCATCACAGTTATATAATAAACTTCCCGATGAAGTAAAAAGTGCACCAACTTTGTCAGTATTTAAGAGGAAAACTACGAAAGTATTGTGGGAAAAATTCGATGCATCGTAATACATCAAATAAGCTCAAAAATCCTGTGCTTATCATTTTAAGAGACCTTGGTCTAAACAATCTTAGATATAGTATCAACTTTACTAATAGGCCTATGCCCTTATTCATCAATTTGTGTTACCTTCAGAATTTTCTTCCTGGTGTGTAAACACACATATTACTGTACAATTCCTCTGTACGAGCCTATGGCTCTTTGGAATTAATTGAATAAATATCATTCATTCACTTCGTTTCACAGCTCTATTGTGCGTTACTACGATATTAAGAGCGAATTTATGTTTCAATGTTAAGATCATAGATTTATTCTCCATCATTAATAAAGCCGGAAACTCAACATTAGTGATTTCTTTAGAATGTATTGTATTTATTTAAGGGTTTAAAGATGGCGATGTTAAATGTAAGTCACGAACGGTTATCTCTTGAAAATTGTTCCCAATCGAGTGATGTAAGTGTTCAATGTGATAACAATTCTTTATTTCTTGAAGAGGTGTGTCTTAATTGTGAAGAAAAATCATGTAGTGGCGAAAAACTTTTGAGATGTGAACGAAATCAACAGGGAAACAAGTACGAGTTGCCGCGAGCGGCGAATGAAGCTGAACTCCTCAAATTAGAATTGGCCTCCAAAGAGGAAATAATCAAAATGCTTGTGGTTGATTTAAAAAATGCACAGTCACAAATATGTCTCCTTAAAGAACGACTACAAGCAGAAGAAGATAGGCCTACTCAGGCAGACTATTTAGAGGTTAGGTCTAAAACCAATGCACGCTTTCCAAGAAGTAGGCCTAACTTTGTGAAATCTGGGAATATTCCTAACGACTTTATCTCCCAGAATCCGTTTGAAATCCTCAGCCGTTCCGATTCCCAAGTAGAAGAAAGACAAGATACCGGTATTGAAAACGAGACATCCAGACGCGACAAACCTACCCATAACCCTAAGAAAAGGAGACGTCCCCGTCTACTTGTCATGGGTGACTCAATTCTGCGAAATGTAGGCCCAGTAGTTGATGATGCCGCAGTCTATTGCTATCCAGGAATAAGAACTGATCAATTAACTAGAAAGGTATGTGCAAACGAGGTTCGAGAAGACCCTGAGGTGGTAATGATTCATGTAGGGACAAATTGCTTGAACAGTTCTCCAACACCAACTCACATTATGAATGACATGGACACGCTCGTGGACGAAGTGAAGAGTGCCTTTCCGAGTTCGAAAGTGTGTGTTAGTGGTGTATTACAAAGACGTGACATAGACCCACGATACATTAATGCCGTGAATTCAACACTGGATTGGTTGTGTAGTGAAAAAAACATTATTTTTTTAGAAGGGAACTCTTGGTTACAAGACAGGGACCTTGCTTATGATGGTCTCCACCTCAATAGAAGAGGAACAATGAAATTTGGAAAACTTTTAAACAGAGTTGCCAAGTTTTTACTCTCGGAAAACTAATTGCTAGAACGAGTGATGATATCTTATTGTTTAGAGAGAAGAAAGCGCTGACTACAAGTGGACACCTAGGTGAAGTACAGTGCAGTGAACACAAGTACAACAGTTTGGATGAGTTCATGCAACAGGACTGTAATATAAGTGCATGCATAAACTCATTAGAATTAGGTGGAGAGGTTAGGTGTTTGTACATTAATAGCAGAAGTATTCGGAATAAGCTTGATGACATTGAAATTCTCTTGCAAATGATAGGCCAGATAGATGTATTGGTAGTTACAGAAACCTGGGTGAAAAGTAATGAGGCAGATTTTTATAACTTCAACAATTTCACAAGTGTGTTTGCTCATAGAGATGACAAAGTTGGTGGGGGTCTGGGTATTTATGTATCACACAAATGGAAAGTGAATGTTAAAAGAAAGTGTGAAATGAATCATAGTTTGATGTGGATTGAGGTATTCAGAGATGATGTTAAAAGTAATAGGCCAACATATAAAAGCATTGATATTATTGCAGCATATAACCCCAATAGAAGCAATGCCATACCTTTCTTAAATTCATTTGAAAGTTTTCTTAGCCAGATAAACAATAAATTATGCATCTTCCTCGGAGATACCAACATTGATATCCTAGCTGATGATCAATTAAGAAGGAAATATCTAAATCTAATAGCATGCTATGGGTTTAAACAGTGCAACACTAAATATGCTACACGACTTTGTGACACTGCAGCTACCTTAATAGATCACGTGTCACTAAACAATTCAGAATTAAGTTATAAAATATCAAATGTCAGCAATGATATTAGTGATCACAGTAGGCTATATTAATTCTTGATATTTCCAAGACCAATTATAGCACGTACACTCAGTCACATAACTCGACAAAATCAACAACACACGAGGACTCTTGGGATAGGCAACACACTCCTGAAACTAATATATCTATAAACGCTGATTCCCATAATGATGCAAACAGTACTGTTAACTCTCTATATAACTCTTTCATCAAACAATTGAATCTAAGGAACAGGCATAGTCAAAGGAAAATAACAAACAAACCTAACAATAAAAGACAGACTACTAACTTACCATGGGTCACAGCTGAACTCCTTACACTTATAAAACAACGAGACACTCTGTATGCAAAGCTCAAAAATCCCCTTCACAAAAATAATAATGATATGAACCAAGAATACTGTAGATGCAGGAATAGTGTAACAAACTTAAAAAGAAGACTAAAGTCAAATTACTACTCAGAAAAATTCAGAACATATGGAAACAATTCCAAAAAAACTTGGGAGACTATCAAAGAAATCATACACAACAAAAAACCAACAGTTGAGACATGCACTTCACTTGAAATAGACAACAAAATTATCACAGACAATCAAGAGCTATGCGAATCATTCAACTTGTTTTTCACAAACATTGCTGGAAGTCTAGCAAAAGCTATTCCTGAACAGAAGGAAATCCTCAGTAAGGACCACAAGCAGTCAAATTCCCTCTACTTATATCCAACAGATGAAGCAGAGGTCAAGTCCATCATCACAAATTTAAAGAATAAAAAGAGCTGTGGCTTAGATAGGATCAAGACAAATTTCATTAAAAACAATATGCAATCATTTATTAAAATCTTGGTTGAAATGTTTAATGAGTCCTTAGTTACTGGCATGATACCAGATGACTTAAAAGTGGCCAAAGTAGTTCCTATATTTAAGGGTGGTGACAAAAGAAATCCAAATAATTATAGACCTGTTTCTATTTTATCGGTAGTTTCAAAAATTCTGGAAGAAGTGGTAAAAACAAGATTGCTTTCATTTCTGAACAAGAATACATTCTTTCATAATATGCAATATGGATTCAGGGAAAAATCTAGTACTGAGGCAGCAACTATTGACCTAATAACAATGCTACAAGAAACTATTGACAAAAATAATATGGCAGTTGGGTTATTTATTGATCTCACAAAAGCCTTTGATACAGTAGATCATAAAATACTGTTGTCAAAATTAGAAAATGCTGGTGTCCGAGGTATAGCTCTAAAATGGTTCCAAAGCTACCTTATTGGAAGAAAGCAGCATGTAGCTTTGAATAAATGCATAAGTTCAGGAAAATATATAACTCATGGCGTTCCACAAGGATCTATACTTGGACCTACATTATTCTTAATGTATATAAATGATATTGTGGAATGTAATTTGAGAGGGCATATCAAACTGTATGCAGATGATACAAATATCTTCTACACTGGGAAAGACATAATTGAAATCATACAAAATGTGCAACAAGATATAAATACTCTCTCACAATGGTTCCAGGCCAATAAATTAACAATGAACCTACAGAAGACCAATTACATGGTAATTTCAAAACAAAGCATGAAAGAAATCACACATGACAAAATATATATAAATAATATTGAAATAAAAGAGGTTAATCAGGCAAAGTATTTAGGTCTAATCATCGACAAACACCTGACCTGGATTGAGCACGTTGAACGAATTGCTAAGAAACTCTCACCTGTAGTAGGGATCCTAAGGAAACTTCGGTATCTTATTCCCCTAAACCTTGTAAAACAAATCTGCTATTCACTTGTACATAGCAAGCTCCAATATTTAAATGTTATTTGGGCTCACTGCAGGAAATCCACACTGAATGATTTAATGACTATTCAGAATAGGGCCATTAGAAACATATTTAACCTTCCTTACTGCACTCCAGTAAAAGATCTGTACATCAAAAGTAAAATTCTACCCCTCAGCATAAGTGCAGAACTCCGAGCAGCTATGCTAATATACAAGATTAAACACAACACAATACTCTATAGCTCTCCCTACATCTTGAACTCAGACAATCATTCTTATGGAACTAGGCATGCGAAGGACGTAGCCTTATATATCATTCACTCTTCTAAATATGGTAGAAATAGTTTCAAGTTCTCTGCATCACAGTCATATAATAAACTTCCTGATGAAGTAAAAAGTGCACCAACTTTGTCGGTATTTAAGAGGAAAACTATGGAAGTATTGTGGGAAAAATTCGATGCATCTTAATACATCAAATAAGTTAAGTTATGTATAAGATTAAAAATCCTAAGTGCTTATCATTTTAAGGGACCTTGGTCTAAACAATCTTAGATATGGTATCAACCTTATAATAGGCCTATGTCCTTATTCATCAATTTGTGTTACCTTCAGAATTTTCTTCCTTGGTGTGTAAACACACATATTACTGTACAATTCCTCTGTACGAGCCTATGGCTCTTTGGAATTAATTGAATTAAAAAAAAAAGAGTCTCTTGGCGAATATTTTGAACAATCGCTTCTGTTACGAGATCTGCATGATAGTTACATTACTTTCTGTTCCCCAGCTTTGAGACTATGAACATTCTGAAGAAATATATACATGTGTAGTCTTCTTCTTCTTTTCGTTTGGGCCTTCTGAGGACCACGGGGCTCGTTTTGACTTGTTGTAAGTAATTTATGTTTCTTATTAGCCCAGGCAGCTTTCATCTTCTGGCTGTGTGTCTGCTTTCTTTCCTGTGTCCACTTCGGTCTGGTAGTCCCTGTACTCTTCCTGCTGGTGAGAGACACTGGAAAGACACCATGTTGAATCATCTGTCGGAATTGTGATCGATCCTGTATGTTTTTTGATGAAATTCCAAGTTGCTGTAGGTCTCACTTCACTGTGGTGATCCATTTGTTTTTAGACGCTTTCCCTCTTCCTGTCGTGGTGAAGATCTGGCTGGTAAGTCTATCTGGACCCATGCGTGTCAGATGTCCGTAGAAAGCTAATTGTCTCTTCCTCATGGATGTGACGATATCTTCTTGATAGATCTCATTGTTTTGCCTGATCCTGTAAGTAACACCCTCTTCCCTTATTGGTCCTAAAATCCTTCTAAGTATTTTCCGTTCCTTGAGCTCTAATTTCCTCAGTGGGCCTTTCCAGTTCATCAGGAGACACTCAGAGGCATATAGAACGGAAGGTCTTACTACTGATTGGTAATGTAGAAGAATAAGGTTCTTAGAGAGGCACTTGGATGTGTAGATGCTCTTACAGGAGTGGTAGACCCTTTCCAGTTTCGTGCATCTAGTGTCTATTGCTAAGGTCTCACTAACGTTTGCTGCAATCCACTCCCTTAGGTACTTCACTGCAGGAACTTTTTGAATTGCGGTGACTTTCACAAGAATAGTAGATGGGGCTCCCTTTATATTTGTCGTGAACACTGTTTTTTGTAAATTGACCTTCAAGCCAGTTTTAGCTGCTATGTTATAGAGGCTCTGTAGTTGGTGAGTAGCTTCTTCTATGTTAATCGCTAACAAGGTAAGGTCATCGGCAAAGGCCAGGCAAGGTACATTGAGATTGTCTTTCTTGTACCCAATTTGCAGTCCTGTTCCTGATGGTAACGTGGTAGTCCATTCCCTGATGATCTTCTCAAGTACACAATTGAAGAGAATACAAGAAATGCCATCACCTTGTCTAACTCCTGTTTGGATAGAGAAGCTGTCTGAGAATTCACCTCTGAACTTGACTTTGGAGGTCTTAGTCTTCAGTGTAGCCTGGATAAGCTGGTGGACTTCGCATCCAGTCCTAATTCCCATAGAGTGGAGAAGAGGGTCTGTCTGTCTATTGAATCATACACCTTCTGGAAATCCACTAGTATGACTACCCATCGATGTCCGCCGCAATTCTTGTACCTTAAGATTGTCTTGAGGTTCCGTATTTGCTCTATGCATGATCTATTTGAACGAAAAACGGCCTGATATTCACCTAGTTGGGAATCTAGTTGACTAGTAACTATGGTTAGCAAGGCTATAGGTATTATCTTGTATGTGACAGATATTAGAGATATGCCTCTGTAGTTATCAAGGTCAATCCTACTACCTTTCTTGTGTAGTCTATTATAAATGAATGTTATATTTATCCACTTTCTAAAATTATATTGTACAATCCACCTACTTACCATCTAGATATTTATCGACTAAATCATACACTATTTCTTTAACAGTATCCGTGTCGGAGAGAACCTCAGGAATGCAGGTGGCCAAATCATCGTCTTCACAAATATCAGCCAGCTGTAACAGATTTAAATTTTCTAACTCCAATCCTGGGAATGACTATAGTAACATGGCAAGCGACATCCATAATCCTCACCTCAAATTCAAATTCTACATCATCCCACAGATCTCCTAATTTAGGAGCCACGGCGTCCTTCATGTCATCTATTGCTTTCTTGGCCGGTTCGTTCTTCGGATCATCGAGGTCTGGTAAAGCTACTGGCTTCCCATCACGCTTTGGTTTCCTGCGACCATCTGGTGTTGCACGGGGTCTTCCACGCTGTCCTGTTGGGAGTTCACTAGGCCTTCGCCTACCTGCTGACCGACCACGTGGTACACGGGTGTTTGGAGTGTCTGTTGACTCTCCTGGTAACACCGGTAGACTATCCACTGCATCTAAGGACACGTGATATATAAATCAGTACCAGCGGTGGTGGTGATTGGGGAAGATTGTATTTTTAAGGGGTGAAACGTCGAGTTTATCCACCCTATAAATATGTCTTAGTGTGTGAAGTGCGTTATAATTTAGCTTGCAAAGCTTCTTAACGGTTGCTTAAAGTGACCAAAGTATCAACCAATATAGATCTACGCCATGGTGGAACAAGAGACACTAAGGATGAGTGAATTATTTCGCCTTTGTTGTGGATATATAGTTCATTACCTTCCCTTACAAGCAGGCCAGCAGTAGTAGTTGATCATTTATCGGTTTGGAGAATTTTCCAAATTCAATTTATTTCAGTAGGTTGCTGATATCAAATCACAATCAATATCACACAGAATATTCTGCTTTACTGCGGTATGTCCAAATACTCTAATTTGGGTTTCTTCTGGATAATATGGAACATTCTCCAAAACCAAAAAGATTTTTTATAGTAAATTCGCGATGGACTATATTTTAAGGAAGTTCGTAAAGAAATTCCCTGGTTGGCACAATATTAATTGTATTTCAGACATATAGGAATTTCATATTACAGTCAAATTACCTCTCCCGTGTTCCTTGAGGAGAGCTTTCTGAAGCTCCATCAGATCTTCGGGATCTTCTAATGCATACTCCTTGCACTTGACCTTGTCTTTCTTGCCGGAACATATCTCTTCCAACTGCAATATTAAACATTGTTCAGTGATTGATCAATTTCATACATTCACTTATTGATCAACCTTTGAGCCACTCACCTCCTCTTCTAAGGCTGGCTTAGATGGACTCAAATCCACTCCAGTTTGATCAGAGAGGGCATTGATTAGATCATCAACGCTCTTATCATGATTGTCTGGGGTGGGAACGATGCCTCTAGGTTGCTGCTGATCTGGAATATGAAACAAAAATATTATCAATGGTTATAGGTTTAGTTTCTCTGAGTTTACCTGGTGAAACTCACAACTCTGGGTGACATATAGTAAGTCTTGTTCATCAAGAAAGTGAAACAATTATGTCGAAGTTATGTGCGTTAAATTAAATGCGAATGTTGAGTTTTGTAGATTTTTGTGCTCGAATGAGTTTTTCGATTCTTCCTTCAGACGTTTACAGATGTGATAAGTCATTAAAGCTATTCAGTTTATTCTTACTGGTTTACCTTGTTAATAATGGCGTTGTAATAAAACTATAAGTTACATTTAGCAATAATGTGCTGCAATTCGCGTTTGCCTAGAAAGGTGAGGAGAGCTTCACGGCTCTAATATCTTTCCTTAAGTTCCTACATACTTTAGGTGGCTTACTTCTAGATCAAGTTAACCTTTCGTCATCTCTATTTTCCCACTTTGTGTGAGAGCTCTATTGTGCGTTACTATGTTACTAACAGCGATGTTATATTTCCAGGTTAAGAGTATAAATTTATTTTCCATCATTGATAAAGCCGGAAAGACAACATTAGTGATTTCTTGAGAATGTATGGTATTTATTTATATTATACTTGCTTGGCGAATATTTTGGACAATATCTTCTGTTACGAGTTCTGAATGATAGTTACATTCCTTTCTGTTCCCCAGCTATGAGACTAGCAACATTCTGTACAAATGAGTAGCCTATTACAAATGATTTTTATATTTATATACATTCTAAAATTATATAGTACAATCCCCCCACTTACCATCGAGATATTTATCGACTAAATCATCCACTATTTCCTTAACAGTATCCGTGTCGGAGAGAACCTCAGGGATGCAGGTTGCCAAATCATCGTCTTCACAAATATCTGCCAGCTGTAACAGAATTTGATTTGCTAAGTAACTCCAATCCTGGGAATGTCTATAGTATCATGTCAAGCAACATCCATAATCCTCACCTCAAATTCAAATTCTTCATCATCCCACAGATCTCCTAATTTAGGAGCCAGAGCATCCTTCATATCATCTATTGCTTTCTTGGCCAGTTCGTTCTTCGGATCATCGAGGTCTGGTAAAGCTTCTGGCTTCCCGTCTCGCTTTGGTTTCCTGTGGCCATCTGGTGACGCACGGGGTCTTCCACGCCTTCCTGTTGGGAAATCACTAGGCCTTCACCTAACTGGTGATCGACCACGTGGTCCACGGGTGTATGGAGAGTCTATTGACTCTCCTGGTAACTCCGGTAGACTATCCACTGCATCTAAGGACACGTGATATATAAATCAGTACCAGCGGTGTTGGTGATTGTGGAAGATTGTATTTTTAAGGGGTGAAACATCGAGATCATCCACCCTATAAATATGTCTTGGTGTGTGAAGTGTGTTATCATTTAGCTTGTAAAGCTCCTTAACGGTTGCTTCAAGTGACCAAAGTATAAACAATGTAGATCTACGCCATGGTGGAAACAGAGACACTAAGGATGAGTGATTTATTTCGCCTTTGTTGTGGAGAAATAGTTCATTACCTTCCCTTAGAAGCAGGGCAGCAATAGTCGTTGATCATTTATCGGTTTGGAGAATTTTCCAAATTCAATTTATTTCAGTAGATTGCCGATATCAAATCACAATCAATATCACGCACAATATTCTGCAGTACCGTGGTACATTCAAAAAATGTAATTAGGGTTTCTTCTGCATATTAAGGAACATTCAACAAAACAATAAAAGGACCTTTCCGAGTATATTCGCGATGGGCTATATTTTAAGAAAATTCTTTAAGTAATTCCCTGGTTGGCTCAATATTAATTGTATTTCTGACATATTGGAATTTAATATTACAGTCAAATTACCTCTCCCGTGTTCCTTGAGGAGAGCTTTCTGATGCTTCTTAAGATCTTCAGGATCTTCTAATGCATCCTTCTTGCACTTGACCTTGTCTTACTTGCCGGAACATATCTCCTCCTACTGCAATATTAAACATTGATCAGTGATTGATCAATTTCATACATTCACTTATTGATCAACCTTTGAGCCACTCACCTCCTCTTCTATGGCTGGCTTAGATGGACTCAAATCCACTCGAGTTTGATCAGAGAGGGCTTTGATTAGATCATCAACACTCTTATCTGGATTGTCTGGGGTCGGAACGAAGCCTCTAGGTTGCGGCTGATCTGAAATATGAAACGAAAGTATTATCAATGGTTATATGATTAGTTACTCTGAGTTTACCTGGTGAAACTCACAACTCTGGGCGACATATAGTAAGTCTTGTTCATCAAGGAAGTGAAACAATTTTGCCGAAGTCATGTTCTTTAAATTAAATGCGAATACTGAGTTGTGTAGATTTTTGTACTCGAATGAGTTTCCGATTCTTTCTTCAGACGTTTACAGATGTGATAAGTCATTAAGGCTATCCTGTTTATTCTTACAGGTTTACCTTGTTATAAGGTTATAATGTGGTTGTAATAAATGTATAGGATACATTTAACGATAATGTGCTGCAATTCGCGTTTGCCTGGATGGTGGTGGAGAGCTTCACGACTCTAATATCTTTCCGTAAGTTCCTACGTACTGTAGATGGCTTGCTTCTAGATCATATTTAATCTTTCGTCATCTCTATTCTCCCACTTCGTTTCACAGCTCTATTGTGCGTTACTACGATATTAAGAGCGAATTTATGTTTCAATGTTAAGATCATAGATTTATTCTCCATCATTAATAAAGCCGGAAACTCAACATTAGTGATTTCTTTAGAATGTATTGTATTTATTTATATCAGAGTCTCTTGGCGAATATTTTGAACAATCTCTTCTGTTACGAGATCTGAATGATAGTTGCATTACTTTCTGTTCCCCAGCTTTGAGACTACCAACATTCTGAAGAAATATATACATGTGTAGTCATCTTCTTCTTCTTTTCGTTTGGGCCTTCTGAGGAACACGGGGCTCGTTTTGACTTCTTGTAAGGAATTTATGTTTCTTATTAGCCCAGGCCGCTTTCATCTTCTGGCTGTGTGTCTGCTTTCTTTCCTGTGTCCACTTCGGTCTGGTAGTCCCTGTACTCTTCCTGCTGTTGAGAGACACTGGAAAGACACCATGTTGAATCATCTGTCGGAATTGTGATCGATCCTGTATGATTTTTGATGAAATTCCAAGTTGCTGTAGGTCTGACTTCACTGTGGTGATCCATTTGTTTTTAGACGCTTTCCCTCTTCCTGTCGTGGTGAAGATCTGGCTGGTAAGTCTATCTGGACCCATGCGTGTCAGATGTCCGTAGAAAGCTAATTGTCTCTTCCTCATGGATGTGACGATATCTTCTTGATAGATCTCATTGTTTTGCCTGATCCTGTAAGTACCACCCTCTTCCCTTATTGGTCCTAAAATCCTTCTAAGTATTTTCCGTTCCTTGAGCTCTAGTTTCCTCAATGGGCCTTTCCAGTTCATCAGGAGACACTCAGAGGCATATAGAACGGAAGGTCTTACTACTGATTTGTAATGTAGAAGAATAAGGTTCTTAGAGAGGCACTTGGATGTGTAGATGCTCTTACAGGAGTGGTAGACCCTTTCCAGTTTCGTGCATCTAGTGTCTATTGCTAAGGTCTCACTCACGTTTGCTGCAATCCACTCCCCTAGGTACTTCACTGCAGGAACTTTTTGAATTGCGGTGTCTTTCACAAGAATAGTAGATGGGGCTCCCTTTATATTTGTCATGAACACTGTTTTTTGTATATTGACCTTCAAGCCAGTTTTAGCTGCTATGTTATAGAGGCTCTGTAGTTGGTGAGTAGCTTCTTCTATGTTGTTCGCTAACAAGGTAAGGTCATCGGCAAAGGCCAGCCAAGGTACATTGAGATTGTCTTTCTTGTACCCAATTTGCAGTCCTGTTCCTGATGGTAACGTGGTAGTCCATTCCCTGATGATCTTCTCAAGTACACAATTGAAGAGAATACAAGAAATGCCAACACCTTGTCTAACTCCTGTTTGGATAGAAAAGCTGTCTGAGAGTTCACCTCTGAACTTGACTTTGGAGGTCGTAGTCTTCAGTGTAGCCTGGATTAGTCTGGTGGTCTTCGCATCCAGTCCTAATTCCCATTGAGTGGAGAAGAGGGTCTGTCTGTCTATTGAATCATACGCCTTCTGGAAATCCACTAGTATGACTACCCATCGATGTCCGCCGCAATTCTTGTACCTTAAGATTGTCTTGAGGTTCCGTATTTGCTCTATGCATGATCTATTTGCACGAAAACCGGCCTGATATTCACCTAGTTGGGAATCAAGTTGACTAGTAACTCTGGTTAGCAAGGCTATAGATATTATCTTGTATGTGACAGATATTAGAGATATGCCTCTGTAGTTATCAAGGTCAATCCTACTACCTTTCTTGTGTAGTCTATTATAAATGAATGTTATATTTATCCACTTTCTAAAATTATATTGTACAATCCACCTACTTACCATCTAGATATTTATCGACTAAATCATCCACTATTTCTTTAACAGTATCCGTGTCGGAGAGAACCTCAGGAATGCAGGTGGCCAAATCATCGTCTTCACAAATATCTACCAGCTGTAACAGAATTAAATTTTCTAACTAACTCCAATCCTGGGAATGTCTATAATATCATGGCAAGTGACATCCATAACCCGCACCTCAAATTCAAATTCTTCATCATCCCACAGATCTCCTAATTTAGGAGCCAGGGCGTCCTTCATGTCATCTATTGCTTTCTTGGCCGGTTCGTTCTTCAGATCATCGAGGTCTGGTAAAGCTACTGGCTTCCCATCACGCTTTGGTTTCCTGCGACCATCTGGTGTTGCACGGGGTCTTCCACGCTGTCCTGTTGGGAGTTCACTAGGCCTTCGCCTACCTGGTGACCGACCACGTGGTACACGGGTGTTTGGAGTGTCTGTTGACTCTCCTGGTAACACCGGTAGACTATCCACTGCATCTAAGGACACGTGATATATAAATCAGTACCAGCGGTGGTGGTGATTGGGGAAGATTGTATTTTTAAGGGGTGAAACGTCGAGTTTATCCACCCTATAAATATGTCTTAGTGTGTGAAGTGCGTTATAATTTAGCTTGCAAAGCTTCTTAACGGTTGTTTAAAGTGACCAAAGTATCAACCAATATAGATCTACGCCATGGTGGAACAAGAGACACTAAGGATGAGTGAATTATTTCGCCTTTGTTGTGGAGAAATAGTTCATTACCTTCCCTTACAAGCAGGCCAGCAGTAGTAGTTGATCATTTATCGGTTTGGAGAATTTTCCAAATTCAATTTATTTCAGTGGGTTACTGATATCAAATCACAATCAATATCACACAGAATATTCTGCTGTACTTTGGTATGTCCAAATACTCTAATTTGGGTTTCTTCTGGATAATATGGAACATTCTCCAAAACCAAAAAGATTTTTTATAGTAAATTCGCGATGGACTATATTTTAAGAAAGTTCGTTAAGAAATTCCCTGGTTGGCACAATATTAATTGTATTTCAGACATATAGGAATTTCATATTACAGTCAAATTACCTCTCCCGTGTTCCTTGAGGAGAGCTTTCTGAAGCTCCATCAGATCTTCGGGATCTTCTAATGCATCCTCCTTGCACATGACCTTGTCTTTCTTGCCGGAACATATCTCCTCCAACTGCAATATTAAACATTGTTCAGTGATTGATCAATTTTAATACATTCACTAAATGATCAACCTTTGAGCCACTCACTTCCTCTTCTATGGCTGGCATAGATAGACTCAAATCCACTCCAGTTTGATTAGAGAGGGCTATGGTTAGATCATCAACGCACTTATCTGAATTGTCTGGGGTCGGAACGAAGCCTCTAGGTTGCGGCTGATCTGAAATATGAAACGAAAATATTATCAATGGTTATAGGATTAGTTTCTCTGAGTTTACCTGGTGAAACTCACAACTCTGGGTGACATATAGTAGGTCTTGTTCATCAAGAAAGTGAAACAATTATGCCGAAGTTATGTGCGTTAAATTAAATGCGAATGTTGAGCTTTGTAGATTTTTGTGCTCGAATGAGTTTCCGATTCTTCCTTCAGACGTTTACAGATGTGATAAGTCATTAAAGCTATTCTGTTTATTCTTACAGGTTTACCTTGTTAATAATGGCGTTGTAATAAAACTATAAGTTACATTTAGCGATAATGTGCTGCAATTCGCGTTTGCCTAGAAAGGGGAGGAAAGCATCACGGCTCTAATATCTTTCCTTAAGTTCCTACGTACTGTAGATGGTTTGCTTCTAGGTCATAGTTAATCTTTCGTCAGTGCTATTCTCCCACTTCGTCTCAGAGCTCTATGGTGCGTTACTACGTTACAATCAGAGATTTTATATTTCAAGGTTAAGAGCATAAATTTATTCTCCATCATTGATGAAGCCGGAAAGTCTACATTAGTGATTTCTTGAGAATGTACGGTATTTATTTACATCAAAGTCTTTTGGCGAGTATTTTGTACAATCTCTTCTGTTACGAGATCTGAATGATAGTTACATGCCTTTCTGTTCCCCAGCTATGAGACTACCTACATTCTGTACAAATATATACATGTGTAGTCTATTATAAATGATTGTTATAATTATCCTCTTTCTAAGATGATATTGTACAATCCACCTACTTACCATCTAGATATTTATCGACCAAATCATACACTATTTCTTTAACAGTATCCGTGTCTGAGAGAACCTCAGGAATGCAGGTGGCCAAATCATCGTCTTCACAAATACCTGCCAGCTGAAACAGAATTTGATTTTCAAATTTACTCCAATCCTGGGAATGTCTATAGTATCATGACAAGCAACATCCATAATCCTCACCTCAAATTCAAATTCTTCATCATCCCACAGATCTCCTAATTTAGGAGCCAGGGCGTCCTTCATCTCATCTATTGCTCTCTTGGCTGGTTTGTTTTTCAGATCATCGAGGTCTGGTAAAGCTTCTGGCTTCCCATCTCGCTTTAGTTTCCTGCGGCCATTTGGTGACTCACTGGGTTCTCTACACCGTCCTGTTGGTAGTTTACTAGGCCTTCGTCTACCTGGTGAATGACCACGTGGTCCACCTGTGTTTGGAGAGTCTGTTGACGCTCCTGGTAACTCCGGTAGACTATCCTCTGCATCTAAGAACACAGGATATATAAATCAGTACCAATGGTGGTGGTGATTGGGGAAGATTGTATTTTTTAGGAGGTAAACATCGAATTCATCCACTCTATAAATATGTCTCGGTGTGTGAAGTGTGTTATCATTTAGCTTGTAAAGCTTCTTAACGGTTGCTTAAATTGACCAAAGTTTCAACCAATGCAGATCTACGCCATGGTGGAAATAGAGACACTAAGGATGAGTGAATTATTACGTCTTTGTTGTTGAGAAATAGTTCATTACCTTCCCTTACAAGTCGTTGATCATTTATCGTTAAGGAGTATTTTCCAAGTTCAATTTATTTCAGTAGATTGCTGATATCAAATCACAAACAATATCACGCAGAATATTCTGCTGTACTGTGGTACATTCAAATACTCTAATTTGGGTTTGTTTTGCATATTAAGGAACATCCACCAAAACAAAAAAGTATTTTTTATAGTACATTCGCGATGGGATATATTTTAAGAAAGTTCGTAAATAAATTCCCTGGATGGCTCAATAATAGTTGTAATTCTGACATATTGGAATTTCATATTACTGTTAAATTTCCTTTCCCGTGGTTCTTGAGGAGAGCTTTCTGAAGCTCCTTCAGATCTTCAGGATCTTCTAATGCATCCTTCTTGCACTTGACCTTGTCTATTCTGCCGGAACATATCTCCTCCAACTGCAATACTAAACATTGATCAGTGATTGATCAATTCTAATACATTCACTAAATGATCAACCTTTGAGCCACTCATCTCCTCTTCTAATGCTGGCTTAGATGGACTTAAATCCACTCCAGTTTTATTAGAGAGGGTTTTGATTAGATCATCAACGCTCTTATCATGATTGTATGGAGTCGGAACGAAGCCTCTAAGGTTGAGGCTGATCTGAAATATGAAACGAAAGTATTATCAATGGTTATATGATTAGTTTCTCTGAATTTACCAGGTGAAACACACAACTCTGGGTGACATATAGTAAGTCTTGTTTATCAAGAATGTGAGACAATTTTGCCGAAGTCATGTGCGTAAAATTAAATTCGAATGTTGAGTTGTGTATTTTTTTGTGCTCGAATTAGTTTCCGATTCTTCCTTTAACGTTTACAGATGTGATAAGTCATTAAGACTATCCTGTTTATTCTTACAAGTTTACCTTGTTAATAATGGGGTTGTAATAAAACTATATGTTACATTTAGCGAAAATGTGCCGCAATTCGCGTTTGCCTAGAAAGGGGAGGAGAGCTTCTCGGCTCTAATATCGTTCCTCAAGTTCCTACGTATTGTAGAAGGCTTGCTTCTAGATCATAGTTAATTTTTTTGCCAGCTCTATTCTCCCACTTTGTCTGAGAGCTCTATTCTGTGTTACTACTTTACTAACAGCGATTTTATATTTCAAGGTTAAGATCATAGATTAATTCTCCATCATTGATAAAGCCGGAAAGTCAACATTAGTAATTCCTTGAGAATGTACTGTATTTATTTATATCAAATTTGCTTGGCGAATATTTTGGACAATATCTTCTGTTACGAGTTCTGAATGATTGTTACATTCCTTTCTGTTCCCCAGCTATGAGACTACCAACATTCTGTACAAATATATACATGTGTAGTCTATTATAAATGATTGTTATATTTATATACTTTCTAAAATTATATTGTACACTCCACCCACTTACCATCAAGATATTTACCGACTAAATCATCCACTATTTCCTTAACAGTATCCGTGTCGGAGAGAACCTCAGGGATGCAGGTGGCCAAATCATCGTCTTCACAAATATCTGTCAGCTGTAACAGAATTTGATTTTCTAAGTAACTCCAATCCTGGGAATGTCTATAGTATCATGTCAAGCAACATCCATAATCCTCACCTCAAATTCAAATTCTTCATCATCCCACAGATCTCCTAATTTAGGAGCCAGGGCGCCCTTCATGTCATCTATTGCTTTCTTGGCTGGTTCGTTCTTCGGATCATCGAGGTCTGGTATAGCTTCTGGCTTCCCATCTCGCTTTGGTTTCCTGCGGCCATCTGGTGACGCACGAGGTCTTCCACGCCTTCCTGTTGGGAGTTCACTAGGCCTTCGCCTAACTGGTGATCGACCACGTGATCCACGGGTGTATGGAGTGTCTGTTGACTCTCCTGGTAACTCCGGTAGACTATCCACTGCATCTAAGGACACGTAATAAATAAATCAGTACCAGCGGTGGTGGTGATTGGGGAAGATGGTATTTTTAAGGGGTGAAACGTCGAGTTTATCCACCCTATAAATATGTCTTGGTGTGTGAAGTGTGTTATCATTTAGCTTGTAAAGCTCCTTAACGGTTGCTTAAAGTGACCAAAGTATAACCAATTTAGATCAACGCCATGGTGGAAACAGAGACACTAAGGATCAGTGAATTATTTCGCCTTTGTTGTGGAGAAATAGTTCATTACCCTCCCTTAGAAGAAGGGCAGCAATAGTCGTTGATCATTTATCGGTTTGGAGAATTTTCCAAATTCAATTTATTTCAGTATATTGCCGATATCAAATCACAATCAATATCACGTACAATATTCTGCTGTACCGTGGTACATTCAAATAATGTAATTAGGGTTTCTGCTGTATATTAAGGAACAATCAACAAAACAAAAAAGGACCTTTTCGAGTATATTCGCGATGGGCTATATTTTAAGAAAATTCTTTAAGTAATTCCCTGGATGGCTCAATATTAATTGTATTTCTGACATATTGGAATTTAATATTACAGTCAAATTACCTCTCTCGTGTTCCTTGAGGAGAGCTTTCTGAAGCTCCTTAAGATCTTCAGGATCTTCTAATGCATCCTTCATGCACTTGACCTTGTCTTTCTTGCCGGAACATATCTCCTCCAACTGCAATATTAAACATTGATCAGTGATTGATCAACCTTTGAGCCACTCACCTCCTCTTCTATGTCTGGCTTAGATGGACTCAAATCCACTCGAGTTTGATCAGAGAGGGCTTTGATTAGATCATCAACGCTCTTATCTGTATTGTCTGGGGTCGGAACGAAGCCTCTAGGTTGCGGCTGATCTGAAATATGAATCATAATTATTATCGATGGTTATATGATTAGTTACTCTGAGTTTACCTGGTGAAACTCACAACTCTGGGTGACATATAGTATGTCTTGTTCATCAAGAAAGTGAAACAATTTTGCAGAAGTCATGTGCGTTAAATTAAATGTGAATGTTGAGTTGCGTAGATTTTTGTACTCGAATGAGTTCCCGATTCTTCCTTCAGACGTTTACAGATGTGATAAGTCATTAAGGCGATCCTGTTTATTCTTACAGGTTTACCTCGTTATAAGGTTATAATGTGGTTGTAATAAAACCATAGGATACATTTAACGATAATGTGCTGCAATTCGCATTTGCCTGGATGGTGGTGGAGAGCTTCACGGCTCTAATATCTTTCCTTAAGTTCCTACGTATTGTAGATGGCTTGCTTCTAGATCATATTAATCTTTCGTCATCCCTATTCTCCCACTTCGTTTCACAGCTCGATTGTGCGTTACTACGATATTAACAGCGAATTTATGTTTCAAGGTCAAGATCATAGTTTTATTCTCCATCATTAATAAAGCCGGAAAGTCAACATTAGTCATTTCATTAGAATGTACGGTATTTATTTATATCAGAGTCTCTTGGCGAATATTTTGAACAATCTCTTCTGTTACGAGATCTGAATGATAGTTACATTCCTTTCTGTTCCCCAGCTATGAGACTACCAACATTCTGTACAAATATATACATGTGTAGTCTATTATAAATGAATGTTATATTTATCCCCTTTCTAAAATTATATTGTACAATCCACCTACTTACCATCTAGATGTTTATCGACTAAATCATCCACTATTTCTTTAACAGTATCCGTGTCGGAGAGAACCTCTGGAATGCAGGTGGCCAAATCATCGCCTTCACAAATATCTGCCAGCTGTAACAGAATTTGATTTGCTAAGTAACTCCAATCCTGGGAATGTCTATAGTATCATAGAAAGCAACATCCATAACCCTCACCTCAAATTCAAATTCTTCATCATCCCACAGATCTCCTAATTTAGGAGCCAGGGCGTCCTTCATGTCATCTATTGCTTTCTTGGCCGGTTCGTTCTTCGGATCATCGAGGTCTGGTAAAGCTACTGGCTTCCCATCACACTTTGGTTTCCTGCGGCCATCTGGTGACGCACGGGGTCTTCCACGCTGTCCTGTTGGGAGTTCACTGGGCCTTCGCCTACCTGGTGACCGACCAGGTGGTCCACGGGTGTTTGGAGAGTCTGTTGACTCCCTTGGTAACACCGGTAGACTATCCACTGCATCTAAAGACACGTGATATATAAATCAGTACCAGCGGTGGTGGTGATTGGGGAAGATTGTAGTTTTAAGGGGTGAAACATCGAGTTTATCCACCCTATAAGTATGTCTTAGTGTGTGAAGTGTGTTATAATTTAGCTTGTAAGCTTCTTAACGGTTGCTTAAAGTGACCAAAGTATCAACCAATATAGATCTACACCATGGTGGAACAAAAGACACTAAGGATGAGTGAATTATTTCGCCTTTGTTGTGGAGAAATAGTTCATTACCTTCCCTTACAAGCAGGCCAGCAGTAGTAGTTGATCATTTATCGGTTTGGAGAATTTTCCAAATTCAATTTCTTTCAGTAGATTGCTGATATCAAATCACAAACAATATCACGCAGAATATTCTGCTGTACTGTGGTATATCCAAAAGTCTGATTTGGGTTTCTTCTGGATAATAAGGAACATTCACCAAAACCAAAAAGATTTTTATAGTAAATTCACGATGGGCTATATTTTAAGAAAGTTGGTAAAGAAATTCCCTGGTTGGCACAATACTAATTGTATTTCAGACATATTGGAATTTCATATTACACTCAAATTACCTCTCCCGTGTTCCTTGAGGAGAGCTTCCTGAAGCTCCTTCAGATCTTCGGGATCTTCTAATGCCTCCTTCTTGCACTTGAACTTGTCTTTCTAGCCGGAACATATCTCCTCCAACTGCAATATTAAACATTGTTCAGTGATTGATCAATTTCATACATTCACTTATTGATCAAACTTTGAGCCACTCACCTCTTCTTCAAGGGCTGGCTTAGATGGACTCAAATCCACTCCAGTTTGATTAGAGTGGGCTTTGATTAGGTCATCAACGCACTTATCTGGATTGTCTGGGGTCGGAACGAAGCCTCTAGGTTGCGGCTAATCTGAAATATGAAACGAAAACATTATCAATGTTAAATGGTTAGTTTCTCAGAGTTTACATTGTGAAACTCACAACTCTGGGTGACATGTGGTAAGTCTTGTTCATCGAGAATGTGAAACAATTTTGCCGAAGTCATGTGCGTTAAATAAAATGCGAATGTTGAGTTGTGTATTTTTTTGTGCTCGAATGAGTTTCCGATTCTTTCTTTAGACGTTTAAAGATGTGATAAATCATTAAGAGTATCCTGTTTATTCTTACAGGTTTACCATATTATAAGTTTATTATGGTGTTATAATAATTGTATTAGGTTAAATTAGGTTACATTTAACGATAATGTGCTGCAATTCGTGTTTTCCTAGGTGGGGGAGATGAGCTCCACAGCTCTAATATCTTTCCTTAAGTTCCTACGTACTGTAGATGGTTTGCTTCTAGGTCATAGTTAATCTTTCGTCAGTGCTATTCTCCCACTTCGTCTCAGAGCTCTATGGTGCGTTACTACGTTACTATCTTAGATTTTATATTTCAAGGTTAAGAGCATAAATTTATTCTCCATCATTGATGAAGCCGGAAAGTCTACATTAGTGATTTCTTGAGAGTGTACGGTATTTATTTACATCAAAGTCTTTTGGCGAGTATTTTGTACAATCTCTTCTGTTACAAGATCTGAATGATAGTTACATGCCTTTCTGTTGCCCAGCTATGAGACTACCTACATTCTGTACAAATATATACATGTGTAGTCTATTATAAATGATTGTTATAATTATCCTCTTTCTAAGATGATATTGTACAATCCACCTACTTACCATCTAGATATTTATCGACCAAATCATACACTATTTCTTTAACAGTATCCGTGTCTGAGAGAACCACAGGAATGCAGGTGGCCAAATCATCGTCTTCACAAATACCTGCCAGCTGAAACAGAATTTGATTTTCAAATTTACTCCAATCCTGGGAATGTCTATAGTATCATGACAAGCAACATCCATAATCCTCACCTCAAATTCAAATTCTTCATCATCCCACAGATCTCCTAATTTAGGAGCCAGGGCGTCCTTCATCTCATCTATTGCTCTCTTGGCTGGTTCGTTTTTCGGATCATCGAGGTCTGGTAAAGCTTCTGGCTTCCCATCTCGCTTTGGTTTCCTGCGGCCATTTGGTGACTCACTGGGTTTTCTACGCCTTCCTGTTGGTAGTTTACTAGGCTTTCGTCTACCTGGTGAATGACCACGTGGTCCACGTGTGTTTGGAGAGTCTGTTGACGCTCCTGGTAACTCCGGTAGACTATCCACTGCATCTAAGGACACGGGATATATAAATCAGTACCAATGGTGGTGTTGGTGGTGGTGGTGATTGGGGAAGATTGTATTTTTAAGGAGGTAAACGTCGAATTCATCCACCCTATAAATATGTCTCGGTGTGTGAAGAGTGTTATCATTTAGCTTGTAAAGCTTCTTAACGGTTGCTTAAATTGACCAAAGGTACAACCAATGCAGATCTACGCCATGGTGGAAATAGAGACACTAAGGATGAGTGAATTATTACATCTGTTGTTGAGAAATAGTTCATTACCTTCCCTTACAAGGAGGTTAGCAATAGTCGTTGATCATTTATCGTTTAGGAGTATTTTCCAAATTCAATTTATTTCAGTAGATTGCTGATATCAAATCACAAACAATATCACGCAGAATATTCTGCTGTACTGTGGTATATTCAAATACTCTAATTTGGGTTTGTTTTGCATATTAAGGAACATCCACCAAAACAAAAAAGTATTTTTTATAGTACATTCGCGATGGGATATTTTTTAAGAAAGTTCGTAAAGAAATTCCCTGGTTGGCTCAATAATAATTGTAATTCTGACATATTGGAATTTCATATTACTGTTAAATTTCCTTTCCCGTGGTTCTTGAGGAGAGCTTTCTGAAGCTCCTTCAGATCTTCAGGATCTTCTAATGCATCCTTCTTGCACTTGACCTTGTCTTTCCTGCTGGAACATATCTCCGCCAACTGCAATATTAAACATTGATCAGTGATTGATCAATTCTAATACATTCACTAAATGATCAACCTTTGAGCCACTCACCTCCTCTTCTAAGGCTGGCTTAGATGGACTTAAATCCACTCCAGTTTTATTAGAGAGGGCTTTGATTAGATCATCAACGCTCTTATCATGATTGTCTGGGGTCGGAACGAAGCCTCTAAGGTTGCGGCTGATCTGAAATATGAAACGTAAGTATTCTTCTTCTTCTTCATTTCCCGTTTCCAGCTTCCTGGGTCGGGTTGTGAATTAAGGAACTCCAACGTTGCCTGTCTCTCCACCACTCCTCTACCCCTTTAAGTACATCTTCAGGTTTTCCTCCCTTCTTCTCCACGAACTCCCACACTGTATCTGCCCATCTCTTTCGGGGCCTTCCGCGCGGTCTCTTCCCCGAAACCTTTTCCAGAAAAGCTTTCTTTGGCACTCTCTCCTCTCCCATTCTCATCATATGTCCATACCACTTTAACTTGGTTGTTTCTATCCTGTCCTGCAGCTTCAAGATTCCTGTCCTCCTTCTTATCTCCTCGTTTCTGATTTTATCTCTTCTGGTCTTCCCTTCTATACCTCTTAGGAATTTCATCTCCGCTGCTTGTATTCTACTCTCCTCTCTTTTTGTAGTGGTCCATGCTCCAGCTGCATATGTTAGTACGGGTCCATAATAGGTTGAATATAATACCTGCTTACATTTCTTTGGGACATCTTGGTTCCACAGAATACCCCTAACACTCTGGTAGAAGCTGTTCGCTTGTTGTATTCTCTTTCCAATTTCCTCAGTAATCTTTCCATCTTCTGTGATCACACTTCCCAAGTACTTGAAACTTTTCACCACTTCTAGAATTTTTCCGTTCACTTCTATCTTTCCTCTTCCCTCCTTACTTCCCCTTGACATTACCATTTTCTTGCTCTTCTCTGTGCTAACTTTCATCCCAAACTTCTCAATCTCTTGGTTCCATACATCTACTTGTTTTTGTACTTCCTTTTCATCCTCACCCCATATCACTATATCATCTGCAAACAGCATGGCCTTTATTGCCTCTTGTCCCAATCTCTGTTTAACATTCTTGTGGATTTCATCCATGACTATGATGAATAGTAAGGGGGACAATACACTTCCTTGACGGAGACCCGTTTCCACCTTGAACCATTCTGTTTCTCCTATAGTGGTCTTTACGCTACTTACACCATATTTGTACATAGCTTTCACCATTTGCACTTCTGCACTGTTAACTTGCCTTTTTCTTAATACATCCCACACCACCTGTCTAGGCACACTGTCATAAGCTTTCTCAATATCAATAAAAGTCATCACCATGTCTTTTCCAAACTCCCATCTTTTCTCCATCATATGCCTTAGTGTAAAGATTAGATCAAAAGTTGATCTGTCTCTCCTAAAACCATACTGTTCTTCTTCCATCTCTCCATCTGTCTGCCTCCTCAGTCTACCTTCCAATACTCTCTCAAAGATCTTGGCTACATGGGCAATAAGGGTGATCCCTCTGTAATTGTTACATTCCTTTTTGTCACCTTTCTTAAAAAGTGGGATAATTAAACCCTTTCCCCATTCTTCTGGGATCTCTTTCTTCTTCCAAATTATTCTAAATAATCTATACAGCCACTGCAACCCTACTGGTCCTGCTGCTTTTATTATTTCTGTGGTCACCTCATCCACTCCAGGTGCTTTGCCACTCTTCATCTTCTTTATGGCTTCCTCTATTTCTAGCATAGATATCTCCTTTTCTTGTTCTTCTTCTTCCTCCATTGTTCCTTCTTGTTCCCTTTCTTCATCCAGTTCAATGTGTTTAACATTCAGTAGCTTTGAAAAGTATTCTTCCCATCTTTTCAATATACCATCTCTTTCATACAATATCTGTCCCGCTTCAGTTTTTACAAATTTTGTGTTTTCCCTACCTTTCACACTGTTTTTTACTACCCCATATAGAACCTTTTTACTTCCTTTGATATCCTCCTCTAGAGTTTCAGTGAAACTTTCCCAGCTTTTCCTTTTTTCTTCTTGTACAATCTTTTGACATGCCTTCTTGGCTTCTCTATATTTTTGCCATTTCTCTGCATCTTTGCTGCATATCCACTTTCTCCATGCCATTTGTTTTTCTTTAACTGCTTCCTTTACCCTGTTGTTCCACCAAGGAGTCTCCCTTTCCTTTTTCCTCCCTGATAATCTTCCACAAGTGTTTACTGCACACTTCACAAATCCATTCTTAAAACATGTCCATTCCATTTCTATGCTTTTTGCTTCATCTTTGGGAATTTCCTGTTTTAGTTCCTCTTGAAACTTTTCCATTACTTCCTTCTCTTTTAGTTTCCATACCTTTATTTTTCTTTCCCTTTTTTCTACTAGTTTTGTGATTTTATCAAGCCTTACTTTGGCTATCACCACTTTGTGGTCTCCTTCAAAATCTCCTCTGGGCATAGCTGTCACATCTACTAACTGTCTTTGTTTATCCTTTTCCACCAGAATAAGGTCAATCATTGTCTTTGTCTTCCTGTCTCCCCATCCATACCTAGTTATTTTTTGCGAGTTCTTTTTCCTAAACCACGTATTTCCAACAGTTAATCCATTCCTCCTACAGAAATCTACTAACAGGTCTCCTTCTTCATCCTGATTTCCATAGCTAAACGGGCCAATAATCTCTTCTTTTCCCTGTCTATCTGTTCTGTCTCCCATAAGTCCAACCCCTCGTCCACGTCGTGGGAGACGGGCAATGGCACAAAGTAGGGGATCGCCTGTAGGGGCGAAGTACAGTGGGGACTTCGTGTGCCCCGGGACCGTTACGGTAGCTGTGAAGGTCCTACAGGAACCCTGAAAAGTGACGGCTAACGGGGCTCTGGTGAAGCTACGATAGGCCCAGCAAGCCAGTAGTGGATGATACCAAATGCTTTCAAAACTGGAACGAGCCTCGGACAGGATGGATTTAATAGACGACACGGCTTTACACACGGACTAAGATTTGGAACTTTAAACCTAAGAACGCTGACGGGGAAGGTGGAGGAGATAGTGGATATGATGGAAAGAAGGAAGTTGGATTTATTGGGATTGGCAGAAACAAAGTGGAAAGGGGAAGGAAGGAGAGAACTGAGAAAAGGCTATAGACTGTACTGGAGTGGGAATGAAGAGGGAAAGAGGAATGGAGTGGGAGTAGTAGTACGAGATGGTTTAAAAGAAGAAGTGAGAAGAATAAGTGATAGAATGATGAAAGTGAAAGTAGCACTGAGGGGAGAGACCATAGAAATAGTGCAAGTGTATGCTCCACAAGTAGGCTGCGCCTCTGAAGAGAAGGAGGAGTTTGAAGAGGAATTGCAGAAGCAGCTGGTCGGAAGAAATATGATTGTTATGGGGGATCTCAATGCCCATGTAGGAAGTGAAAGACAAGGTTATGAGAGTGTTCTAGGACCAGAGGGTTGGGGCGGAAGAAATGAGGAAGGAAAGAGACTGTTGGACTTCTGCCAGAGGAACAGCCTGCTAGTTGGGAACTCCTGGTTTAAGAAAAGAGAGAGCCACACAATCACATGGTACAGTGATGACTTGACCAGGAAGTCGGTGGTCGACTATATACTGTATGAGAAAGAACTAAATAAGAACATCACGGACATCAAGGTTATACCATCGGAGAACCTGGATAGCGACCATGGACTGCTGGTAATGAACCTGAGAGGGAGTAAGGAGAAGAAAGGGACTGAGAACCAGGAAAGACGTATAAGGATATGGAAACTGAAAGAAGGGTCGAGTACCTCAAAATGGTAAAGGAAGGAATTCCAACAGATGAAGAAAGAGGGGTGGAAGAGGAATGGGCTAGATTTAAGAAGACACTAGTAGGTGCAGCAGAAGCAGTATGTGGGAGGACAAGTAGTAAGAAGAGGTGGAAGGAAACACCATGGTGGAATGAGAAGACAAAAGATAATAGTAAGGGAAAAGAATAGAGCCTTTAGAAGGTGGTACCAAAATAGGACGGTAGAGACAAGGGAAGAGTACCAGGAAAGAAAGAAGGAGGCGAAGAGAGTAGTGGCTGAGGAGAGAAGAAAGTGGATGGAAGAGTGGACAAAGATGATGAAGGAGGATAGTGAAGGTACAAAAAAGGTCCTGTATGGGATGGTAAAAACTAAGAGGCGGAAGGATCCTACGGATTATGTTAGAATGGTGAACAAAAGGGGACAAGAGATAGAAAATAGGGAAGAACTGAAGAAAATGTGGAAAGAATATTTTGAAGAACTTCTGAACCCAAATGGAAAAGATGGTGAGGAGGAAGAAATCGGGGAAGAGGAAGATGAACTGCAAACAGAAAAGGACTTAACATGGAAAGAAGTGGAAGATGCAGTGAACAAGATGAAAGGAGGGAAGGCACCGGGTGTGGATGAGTTGAGTGTGGAGATGGTGAGAGCAGCAGGAGAGGTGGGGATACAGTGGTTGTACCGAGTGATGAGGACAGCATGGAAGGAAAGGAAGACCCCAGAGGACTGGAGAAAAGGAATAATTGTCCCGATCTTCAAGAAAGGTAGTAGAACAGATTGCAGAAACTATCGGGGAATAACACTGATGAGTCATTGTGCAAAGATCTTCGAGAAAGTTTTGGAAAAGAGAATTAGGACAAGGATAGAAGGAGGGATGAGGGAAGAACAACATGGCTTCAGAGCAGGAAGGTCCACAGTGGATTTGATTTTTGCTGTAAGGCAGTTACAAGAACAGCACTATGAGTATGGAACAGATCTACTGATGGCTTTCCTGGATATTGAGTAAGCATATGACAGTGTATGCAGAAACAAAGTGTGGAAGTCCCTGGAGGATAGAGGAGTAGAGAAATGGACTATAAAGAGGATAAAGGAGATGTACAAGGGAAGCGTGAGCTGTGTGAAAGTGGGAGGAGAGAGATCAGACTGGTTGGAACAGAGAAACGGCCTGAAACAAGGAAGTGCCTTGTCACCATTACTTTTCATTGTGGTGATGGATGACATAATGACCCGAGTGGCACAAGTAATTGGGGAAGGAAAGATGAAAGCAATGGTGTTTGCAGATGATTTGATGATTTGGGGAAACAAGGAGGAGGAGGTACAGGAACAGTTGAACGTGTGGGAAGGAATAATACAAGGATATGGGATGAAATTTAGCATAAATAAGAGTGAGATGGTGATCACAACAAGGAAGAAGGAAAGAACCACAACGGGAATAACAATTGGTGGGGAACAGCTGAAGAAAGTGGAGAGTTTCAAGTATCTGGGAAGCCTGATACAAGAGAATGGAAGAAACGATAGAGAAATAAATGAGCGGGGGAGGCAGGCAGAAGCATTTCGGAGGAGTGTGAGAAGCATGTTACGGAGCAAGGATGTCCCTCAGAACAGCAAAAAGATCATATATCGGACGTACTATGTCCCTATCCTGACGTATGCCTCAGAGACCTGGGTTATGAAAGGAAGGGAGAAGAGCAAAATACAGGCCAGTGAGATGAGGTTCTTGAGAAGCAGTATTGGAGCTACAAAGAGGGACAGAATAAGAAATGAGAGGACCAGAGAATTAATGAAGGAGGAACCATTACAGGATGGTATAGAGAAGTCTAGACTTAGATGGTATGGACATGTAAAACGAATGGAGGAGAAGAGGATACCCAGGAGGATACACGAGACGAAGTGGGAAGGAAAGAGACCGAGAGGAAGACCGAGAGACAGGTGGCTGAAGGGGGTGGAAGAAAGCGTGAAGAAGAGAGGAGAAGACTGGACAAGGGTGGAGGCTGAGAGATGGTGGGAAGACAGAAGACGTTGGAGAGGCTTGTGTTCCAAACAGACCCGGCCAGTGGCTGGAAACTGTGCAAGATGATGATGATGATGATCTGTTCCCACATGTGCATTCATGTCTCCCATTATTATCACTTCTTTGTCTTCTATACACTTTTCCAGCTCTTCTAGAAACTCTTCTAGACATTCATCTACCTTCCCTGTTTGGGGAGCATAAACCTGTATAAAATCTTTTGTACCACTCTCAAGTCCAAGCCTGACTTTGATAATCCGGTCACTAATCGGGTCAATTTTTTCAACATACTGGTCTAGGTCCTCTCTCAATATGACACCAACGCCATTCGTTGCCTTCTGTCCTCCACTCCAATATAATCTGTACCCTTTCCCTTTCTTCACTTCTTTTCGCCCTTTCCCTTTCCATTTCGTTTCACTCACTCCCAGCATCACTATATCTTTCTTCTCCATATGATCAACCAGCTCTTCTACCTTTCTATTGAGTGTCATGACATTAATGAAACCAACCTTCGTTACGTCTGGTAGCCTACTTCTCACAGCTCCCCCAGGACACCGGGAGCTGTGCGTCGCCTCCGGGGGACGCCCTAGCTGTTTCGTTTCACTCACTCCCAGCATCACTATATCTTTCTTCTCCATATGATCAACCAGCTCTTCTACCTTTCTATTGAGTGTCATGACATTAATGAAACCAACCTTCGTTACGTCTGGTAGCCTACTTCTCACAGCTCCCCCAGGACACCGGGAGCTGTGCGTCGCCTCCGGGGGACGCCCTAGCTGTTTCCGAGGCCTCAATTCACAAACTTTCATAATATAGGCTATTTGTTCGATGGGCTCGCCACACCCAAAGGCATTTTATAACCTACTGCCAGGTTTTTACTTTAGACCGCCCCTAACATGGGGAACAGACGCCTTTTGCAGCCGCTCCTCTGGAGTACAGACGCTGCTGGTGACAGTTCTTCCGCCTTCTCTGCCGTTGGGACACTTGTTCCTCATCCGCCTTCAAAGCCGTTCACTGCTACCAAACGTAAGTATTATCAATGGTTATATGATTAGTTTCTCTGAATTTACCAGGTGAAACACACAACTCTGGGTGACATATAGTAAGTCTTGTTTATCAAGAATGTGAAACAATTTTGCCGAAGTCATGTGCGTAAAATTAAATGCGAATGTTGAGTTGTGTATTTTTTGTGCTCGAATTAGTTTCCGATTCTTCCTTTAACGTTTAGAGATGAGATAAGTCATTAAGACTATCCTGTTTATTCTTACAGGTTTACCTTGTTAATAATGGGGTTGTAATAAAACTATAGGTTACATTTAGCGATAATGTGCCGCAATTCGCGTTTGCCTAGAAATGGCAGGAGAGCTTCTCGGCTCTAATATCGTTCCTCAAGTTCCTACGTACTGAATAAGGCTTGCTTCTAGATCATAGTTAATCTTTCGCCAGCTCTATTCTCCCACTTTGTCTGAGAGCTCTATTGTGCGTTACTACGTTACTAACAGCGATTTTATATTTCAAGGTTAAGATCATAGATTTATTCTCCATAATTGATAAAGCCGGAAAGTCAACATCAGTGATTCCCTGAGAATGTTCGGTATTTATTTATAACAAACTTGCTTGGCGAGTATTTTGAACAATATCTTCTGTTACGAGTTCTGAATGATAGTTACATTCCTTTCTGTTCCCCAGCTATGGGACTACCAACATTCTGTACAAATATATACATGTGTAGTCTATTATAAATGATTGTTATATTTATATACTTTCTAAAATTATATTGTACAATCCACCCACTTACCATCAAGATATTTATCGACTAAATCATCCACTATTTCCTTAACAGTATCCGTGTCGGAGAGAACCTCAGGGATGCAGGTGGCCAAATCATCGTCTTCACAAATATCTGCCAGCTGTAACAGAATTTGATTTTCTAAGTAACTCCAATCCTGGGAATGTCTATAGTATCATGTCAAGCAACATCCATAATCCTCACCTCAAATTCAAATTCTTCATCATCCCACAGATCTCCTAATTTAGGAGCCAGGGCATCCTTCATGTCATCTATTGCTTTCTTGGCTGGTTCGTCCTTCGGATCATCGAGGTCTGGTAAAGCTTCTGGCTTCCCATCTCGCTTTGGTTTCCTGCGGCCATCTGGTGACGCACGGGGTCTTCCACGCCTTCCTGTTGGGAGTTCACTAGGCCTTCGCCTAACTGGTGATCGACCACGTGGTCCACGGGTGTATGGAGTGTCTGTTGACTCTCCTGGTAACTCCGGTAGACTATCCACTGCATCTAAGGACACGTGATAAATAAATCAGTACCAGCGGTGGTGGTGATTGGGGAAGATTGTATTTTTAAGGGGTGAAACATCGAGTTCATCCACCCTATAAATATGTCTTGGTGTGTGAAGTGTGTTATCATTTAGCTTGTAAAACTCCTTAACGGTTGCTTAAAGTGACCAAAGTATAACCAATGTAGATCTACGCCATGGTGGAAACAGAGACACTAAGGATGAGTGATTTATTTCGCCTTTGTTGTGGAGAAATAGTTCATTACCTTCCCTTAGAAGCAGGTCAGCAATAGTCGTTGATCATTTATCGGTTTGGAGAATTTTCCAAATTCAATTTATTTCAGTAGGTTGCTGATATCAAATCACAAACAATATCACGCAGAATATTCTGCTGTACTGTGGTATATCCAAATACTCTAATTTGGGTTTCTTCTGGATAATAAGGAACATTCACCAGAACCAAAAAGATTTTTACAGTAAATTCGCGATGGGCTATATTTTAAGAAAGTTCGTAAAGAAATTCCCTGGTTGGCACAGTATTAATTGTATTTCGGACATATTGGAATTTCATATTACCGTCAAATTACCTCTCCCGTGTTCCTTGAGGAGAGCTTTCTGAAGCTCCTTCAGATCTTCGGGATCTTCTAATGCATCCTCCTTGCACTTGACCTTGTCTTTTTTGCCGGAACATATCTCCTCCAACTGCAATATTAAACATTGTTCAGTGATTGATCAATTTCATACATTCACTTATTGATCAACCTTTGAGCCACTCACCTCCTCTTCTAAGGCTGGCTTAGATGGACTCAAATCCACTCCAGTTTGATTAGAGAGGGCTTTGATTAGATCATCAACGCACTTATCTGGATTGTCTGGGGTCGGAACGAAGCCTCTAGGTTGCGGCTGATCTGAAATATGAAACGAAAACATTATCAATGTTTATATGGTTAGTTTCTCTGAGTTTATGTTGTGAAACTCACAACTCTGGGTGACATGTGGTAAGTCTTGTTCATCGAGAATGTGAAACAATTTTGCCGAAGTCATGTGCGTTAAATTAAATGTGAATGTTGAGTTGTGTATTTTTTGTGCTTGAATGAGTTTCCGATTCTTCCTTTAGACGTTTGAAGATGTGATAAATCATTAAGAGTATCCTGTTTATTCTTACAGGTTTACCATGTTATAACTGGTAGCAGGTAGGATTCCACTTCGGAGGTAGCCCTACCCAGGGAGTGGCGCCCCGGCATATGTGAGTCCCAGAGCGCACTGGCCCAGTGTGTATCAACTGGTAAGGGTCCCAGCTCAGGGTTACGAGTGAAGACCTCAACGGCAGTGAAGGCGGAGAAGATAAACTTCGGTACGGCGGAGCTGGCGGATGGGGCACATGTGTTTAGGCCCAACGGCAAAGCGGGCGGAAGAAGAATCCATTACTTTTATGTTTCCCAATGGTCGTGAAGGCGGAGGAGGCCATGCCAGACGAATTGGCTGTGAAGGCGCACCTCAGTAATATTTTTAGTCTGCTGCAGTTCGTTGCAGTCTCTGTGTCTGGTCTTGCATGTCTCATTTCATATGTGCCGCAGGACACGACTCCGAGATCATAGTGAGTGGGTCACTTCCTGGCAAGTTGTGATACACCCTAAACAAATACACGCCAGTGGCAATTCTTCCATCAGTCACTTATTTTCTTAAGTCCAACGGCGATGGGATATGGATGGTGGGGGCAGGTTGAAACGCTTTGGCTTCCCCTACTGTTGGGTGATAAATGTAACTGTTTACCTTTGCCTAAGCTATGTTGTTTTAATGGGCGCCAAGACCTCAACGCAATGTTGAAATCTAAATTTGTATTTAACAACGTCTAGCTCTGGCAGAACACCTTCAAGAATCTATTCACTCAGATCGTGGTATGATTTGATCATTAACCCAACAAACAATTGTATCAGGAGAAGGAATTGGTCTATATCTAATGCTACCTACTGAAAGCAAAGATTGCATTGTAAAAGAAATGAATTTATTATATAAAACAAGTATAGCAAAATTAATAATAATAATAAGTATAAAATTTAAATTGGAGCGTTGTGATTTGAATATTACCGATAGAAAATTACGTGAAAACGGAGTCTGATAAATTGATTTTACTCTTATTTCCAAGCTATGAAGTTACTGAATTATGAAATATAAAACAAAGAAGAAAGAGAGATTGCGTATTTCTGCGTCATTAGCGCTTACCACTGGAAATGCCCGAAGCATTTCCCTCGTACTTGATGATGCTGTGAGCTTCCCACAGTCTCCTGGACGTCGTCATCTCCGTCGATGTTTGATGAGATTCTAGTAGATTAGATAATTCTATGGTCCGTACCTCGGACCCAAACACTCGTACAACCGCACTGGTTAAGTTTTGCAAAAGTTAGTCATCAACTCCACTGAACATCGGAGCGACACGCACTTGCAACCGTACTCCGCAAGTTCTACACAGATTGTCCTCGTTTCACGGCGCGTCGAACGATATATCCACACGTTGGCTCCCCCACCATGGTACCGTCTTCCAGCTTACGTTGTCTCCCCTGATTGGCTGAGCACGCCGCTAGATCCCCACTCTGCCTCATTACACTCGGCGCGCGAGAGGGAGAAGTCGTTTTCCGTTCCAACAATTCGCCTTTTCTAGACCTTGCGACCCAGCCTTGCGTAATACTTCTCGACAGGAATCAGCTTGTACTTGAAATCCCAGTGAGTCACGTCTCTCGTTATACCCTAACTGACGAAAACTCCGTAAAATTCCGTAATCACATAATTTTCTATGATATTGTCGTTCGTAATAATTTGCTTGATAGCGTTTTCTAAGACATAGAAAACCTATCTGAATGCTAATAATTTTTATAAAATGCTCCGAAAATATCTAAATAATAATTATAATAAATTAATAATAATAATAAATTAACATGAAAAATTATCTTGGCTGAACGATTTGCCGCGTAAATAAATATAGAAGGGCTTCCTACTGACTTATGCCAGTTGCATAAAACCCCTCGAAAAACACGTTACATATTCGCCTCGGATCATCGGATGATTTACCGTGACGACGGTCCATTATCCGATTATCCCAGACACGTTAATAAACCCCATCCAAAATACATATTACATAAATGAAATCACCCTAAATTACAGATATATACACTCATATTTTTTCTTCACGCACTTTGCGTCAAAGTTTGTTGTCACTATGGATTGCACTTTGCAACCAGTCCAATGTTTTACATATGGAATAGTGTTCCACGGATATTTCCGCCTCTCAAATTTCTCTATGTTGGAGAAATAGACATAATTAATGTGTGAGCACTATGTATTTATGATATCATATCACACGCATTGAAGGTGTTCTGATATATTTATATCACCATAGAACTTCCTAATTTCACTGGAGGTCCCCTCCTTATGGTGACATTTAATTCCACATATCACTGAGCACACGATCACACTATTGTGGCAGCGCCTCGTGACCATAATACTTAATCTCTCTTTAAAGTAGATCAAATTAATATTGACTTCTGAAAAAAAAATACAGTAAATGCGCATTACATATAACACCAAATATTTCTGTGCCGTAATCGCCCTGTCTTGTTAAGTTCCCGTTAACCATATTCTACTTAATACTAGTTCTCAACACAGACCATTTCTCCTCACACAAATAATACCATAGTACAAATTATCTTAAATTACACACTTACAAATCTTACATGGCGAGACCGTAAACAGAAATCACGTGTGCTGATATGTATGAGTTTCATGAAGGACTGTCTCGCATTCTGATGGCCCATCTTTTTTCTCGTGGACGCCTTAAGCTAACAAGCCCTATACAAGCGCTCCCCCATCTCTTGGAGATAAATGGGAACCCATCAGCGCTGCCAAAATGGCCTTGGTGCATCGAGACAATTTAGTGCTCAACAGCATCCGACAATCCCGTCATATTTCCCTGTACCTTAAAAACTCTCATTTACTTACATACTACCCCCCTGTGTGACTTCTGATACGCCTGCCTGGAAGACCATCTCCTCCCACGCACCAAATACCACACTTACTCATTTGATAGGCTGGCTCGCCAGCTAAACATCCTCACTTTATGACACATACTTTCGGAGACTATGTATATTATACGTCCCGTATAATCTGTTTCCCTCACTATTCTCCAGCACATATGCTGTTTTGCCAATACGTTTGGAAACTATAAATGGGCCCTCGTAGAGATAAAAGAACTTGGACATGACTTTCTCTAGCTTATTTGACTGTTTCGGCACTCTAAGTAAGACTCTGTCTCCCGGCTCGAATAGGTCAAATTTAGTTTCTTTTTGTTGGCGAATTCTCTTTTGTGCTGACTTAGATAAATTCTGTTTCGCCAACTGGACAATCTAATCCATCCCCGGTTGCTTACCCTCATTTAATCCCAACACCCTCGCTAGTTCATTTTGTGGTCTTTTTCCGAAGTGAACTTCGTATGGCGTCAATTTCGTGCTCTCATGCTGGACAGAATTCAGCCAAGTCTCGACCTTGGGAAGATGTCCAACATGCTTGTCATGCACTAGAGTCCGAAAAAGATGAGCCACTTCCCTTAATGGACGCTCTGCAGAATTACCCTGAGGGTACCTTACAGAGGAATGAACGTGTGTTATACCAGCTTCCTGCATACTGGTTCTCCATTTCTTTGCAGTAAACTGTGGTCCACTGTCAGATAGTATCCTGAGAGGAATGCCAAACTCAGGTACATACTTATTAATGATCAGACGGCTACACGCTAGTCCCGTGGCTTTCCTTAGCGGATATAGCTTGACATACTTACTAAAAGCGTCAATAACTATAAAAATGTACTCGTAGCCGTACTGTCCTTTAACGATCGGGCCAAATAAATCCACACACAGTAGTTCGCCGGGACTACTGGTGAGAACTGCAGATCTCTCCCCCACTAAATATTTAACTGGATATTTACTCCTTTGACAGGTGTCACACTTAGCTAAAATCCTCCTAACGTCCCTTCCCATTTTACTCCAAATGAAGTCACGACCAATTTCATAGAAGACCTTGGCAGCACCAAAGTGTCCTAATTCCCTATGAATGAACCAAATTAGCTCCTCCCGCAAAGTGGCAGGAACACATATTGCCCACCGATTATTCCTACATTTCCTTGCAAGAAGCCCATCCTGCATCTTGTACGTGAACCGTCCTACTTTCACATACTCTTCTTCACCTATTTCCAACCTAGCCAGTGGCTCCTTTAACTTAACGTCATCACGTTGCTCCACTAGCATATTTCTCAGTGTCTGTAACGATGCCCTGTTGCTACTGTCCACACATGCACATATTAAAATACCGTCCTCTGCTTTAACCACAGGATAATCCCTGCATAAATTAGTGTCCCTCGATAGCATGTCTGCTAGAATGTTATCTTTACCTTTAATATATTTTACTGTGAATTCGTATTCCTGCAGAGCAAGAATCCACCTACTAACTCTGTTAGAACTGAGTTTACAAGTCCTCATATACAGTAATGCATGGTGATCTGTGTGGATCTCAAATTTCCCCCCTACTAAATACATTCTAAATTTCCCTAAACTGAAAACAATACCTAAAAGCTCTAACTCATTAATCGTGTATCTTTTCTCCGCTGCTGTCAGTCCTCGCGAGGCTAAAGATACTATGCACAGATTACCCTCATCATCTTTCTGACATAATACTCCAGCAATGCCTATATGTGTGAAGCATCTGTCATAACCACATATTCCTTATCTTTTAACGGATATTTCAGCACTACAGCTTTCTCCAAACCTTCCTTCAGCGCTCTAAAAGCCTGATCATGCTTGGACTCCCATCTCCACCGAGTCCCACTTTTAAGCAATTCCCTGAATGGTTCTACCAACCCTGAGTATTTAAGAACGAACCTCCTGAAAAAGTTGCAAATTCCCAGGTACGTTTTTAACTGTTTAACATTCTGTGGCACCTCTGCGTTAAGTATCTTATTAACCCTACTTTCTTCTGGTGTTACACCTCTACTCGACACTCTATGACCTAAAAATGTCACTTCTGACTGACAGAATGACGACTTAGACAGCTTCAAAGTGAACCCTGCCTGATCTAACTTCTGAAAAACTATATCTAAATGACCTAGATGCTCCTCAAAACTGCGTGAACTAATTACCATATCATCTATGTAAATGGTAACAAACTCTCCTGTGTCATCCCCTAATGCGATGTTTAAAGCCCTAATTAAAGCTGCTGAACTACTCTTTAACCCATAAGGTGTTCTACAAAATTGATAAAGGTTATATTTATGACTAAAAGCTGTAAATGGTCTATCTTCGTACATAAGTGGCACTTGCCAAAAACTGGAACTCAAATCTACACAAGTGAAATACTTCTTCCCCTCAAATGTTTGCATTAATTCCTCTATTGACATAGATTTCAGCTGATCTGAACTAATTCTACTGTTAACCAAACGAGCGTCTAAACAAATACGAACAGTGCCGTCGGTCTTGGGTACCGTTATCAAAGAATTAACATACGGACTGTTAGAGTGCTCAATAATCCCATCTTCAAGCATCTGGTTAATTTGTGCCTCAACTGCACTCTGATAAGCGAAAGGTACAGGATATCTATGTCCTGTGAATACTGACCTATCAATAACGTTCAATGAATGTGTATAGCAATTGGCCATACCAATGCGATCCTCAAAAACTCTCCTATTACACCATAACACATCATAGAGCCGAACACATTGTTCCACCTCTATATTTCCCTGAAATGCAGCCTCACGTAACGAGTCCTCTAGACTTCCGTTCGTAATCACACTGCCCACAAAACATGGAGAACCCCGCTCTACGGCTGGCGATATCTCATTTAAAGTACAAATCACACCTACAATACTACTCCTCTGAATATGGTCATTGAACGCTACTTCTACTTCAGAATCTCCCCATTTAAATTTCAAACTCCCTACATCATAACATAAGTTACCAGACACTCTACTTAGCCACTCTGAACCCAAGATAACACTGAATACTAAATTTGGAATTACAAGGCAAATCTGCTTCTCTACATGATTATTAATTTTAATGTCTACTAAAACTTGCTTAGAAATTACTTTAGACCTCTTCCCAACAGCTGTGATAACAAAAGTGCTTTTAATTGGCATCTCCTCAAAATTTACTCCAGTTCCTTTTATTTTATCATAAAATGCACTACTTATGCAACTCTTCATACAACCACTATCTATTAAAACATCTGTGTACGCCTCGGACACGTTAAATTTAACTATGGGGCTCTTACTAACCACTTCCTGAATAATACCTTCATCATTTAGTTCATGTAATAATTCATTTCTTACATTTAGGTCATAGGGTTCCTGTATAATTGTATGGACAGGGCATGCTACAGACTGAGATTCTGACCTTACTTCGCAGCCTGGTTCGCGTTTAAAGAACCGCTACAGCTGGCCGTAGTACTACTAACTACTAAACTGGTCTGGTTGTTCTGGGCTATGTTGTCATTGTTTGGCTGTATATTACTACCACTAGGCTGTCCTCTTCCTTGACCCCTATTCTGGTTGTAATTATTGTCATTATAATTTCTCCCTTGATTTCCTCTGAAATCATTGTTTCTCCCTTGATTTCCCCTGTAATCATTGTTCCTCCCTTGATTTCCCCTGAAATCATTATTCCTCCCTTGATTTGCCCTGAAATCATTATTCCTCCCTTGATACTGATTACCATAGCCATTTCCTCTGTTCTGATTTAGCTGATTACTATTATTTCTATTTTGAGCGTTGGCCCCTTCGCCACCGTTCCCTTGAACTTCCTGATGCCTGGCTTCGTTAGGTCTATTATTATTATTACCCTGGTTCCTATTGAAATTGTCCTCATAACCCCCTCTCCCTAGTGCATGAAATGTGCTTAACAAATTTTCTACTTGTGATATAGTCTTTACATTCTGGATACAAGCAGCCTCCTTGATCCTATAGGGAAAGTGCCTAAGTAGCAACCTCACCACATCACTTTCCTCCTTCAAGCCATCAAGATATTTACACACTAATACCTGCCCTAAAAAGTATTCGGTCATGGTGGAGCTTCCTTTAGGGTTATATTTACCACACACTACTCCCTCACGATGCTGCGACTGAATAACCTCATTCCAGAACTTTTCACAGAATTTCATTTTAAAATCATTAATATCAGTAAACTTGAGTGCCTCAAGACAGTGTGGAAAGAGTACTTTGAGGATTTGCTGAATCCAAATGGTCATAGGGAGGAAGACAATGTATTGGAAGATGGAGAAGATAACACAGGAATGGAAAAGGACCTGACTTGGAGAGAACTGGAAATGGCTATGGACAAGATGAAAGGAGGAAGGGCACCAGGTGTGGATGAAGTGAGTGTTGAAATGGTGAAGGCAGCAGGGGAGGTTGGGAAACAGTGGCTGTACCGGGTGATGAGGGTGATATGGAAGGAGAAAAGGACCCCAGAAGATTGGAAGAAAGGATTAATTGTCCCAATATTTAAGAAAGGAAGCAGAAAGGAGTGCAGAAATTACAGGGGAGTCACACTCATACCTCACTGTACCAAGATATATGAAAAGATATTAGAAAGTAGAATACGAGCCAAAGTGGAGAGAAAATTGAGAGAGGAGCAGTATGGATTCAGACCTGGGAGATCAACAGTGGATCTCATATTTTCAGTGAGACAGCTCCAGGAACACCACTACGAATTTGGAGAGGATCTGCTGATGGCCTTCCTGGACATCGAAAAGGCCTATGATAGTGTGTGTAGGGAGAAGGTTTGGAAAGCAATGGAAAACATGGGAGTGGAAAAAGAGACTGTAGGCAGAGCGAAGGAGATGTATTGTGGAAGTGTGAGTTGTGTGAAAGTTGGAGGGGAAAGAACAGACTGGTTCAGACAAATGAGTGGCCTGAAACAAGGTAGTGCGCTGTCACCCCTTCTCTTTATTGTGGTTATGGACGAGGTAATGACACGGATAGCAGGAAAGATAGGAGAAGATAAGATGAAAGCAATGGTGTTTGCAGATGATCTCATGGTCTGGGGAAACACGGAGGAGGAAATTCAGGAGCAACTGAAGGCTTGGGAAGAAACAGTGGGAGAGTACGGATGGAAGTTCAACATCAGTAAATGTGAGATCCTGTTAACGACCAGGAAAAAGGACAGACCAATGAGTGGGATAACACTTGGAGGTGGACAGCTGAAGAAGGTGGAAAGTCTCAAGTACTTGGGAAGTATAGTGGAGGAAAATGGGAGAAATGACAAAGAGATTACGGAACGTGGCAGACAGGCTGAAGCATTTCTGAGAAGCATTAGGAGCTTAGTGTGGAATAAAGATGTCCCACAAAAAAGCAAGGAAGTGTTATACAGAAGCTACTATATCCCGATACTGACCTATGCTTCAGAAACGTGGACAATGAAGAAAAGAGACATAAGCAGAATACAGGCAGGTGAAATGAAGTTCCTGCGAAGTAGGATCGGAGTAACAAGAAGAGACAGGGTGAGGAATGAAAAGGTCAGGGAAATGGTGAAAGAGGAGCCCTTGCAAGGTAGGATTGAGACATCAAGACTGAGGTGGTATGGACACTTAAAGAGAATGGATGAGAAGAAGATTCCCAAGAGGATACATGAGATGCAGATGCAGAAGAAACGACCAAGGGGAAGACCAAGAGATAGATGGCTGAAAGGAGTGGAGGAATGTGTCAAGAAGAGAGGCGAGGACTGGACCAGAGTGACAGCGGAGAGGTGGTGGGAAGAAAGAAATAAGTGGCGAGGCTTATGTTCCAAACAGACCCAGCCTGGGGCTGGAAACTGTACAAGATGATGATGATGATGATGAATATCAGTAAACTTGTCTCTGTAGACAGCAAACCAATTCCTCGTTTCCCCCACAAACACTTGTTCTAAAATTTCAACTACCTGGCACCACTCAATACTACCATTTTCCAACCTCTCCCCGAATTTATTTTCTATAGTGTTCATGAACTCCATTGGGCACCCCTGTCGATTGCTGAACTTACCCAGTTCTACCTCCCTGTGTGTACTATTCACAAAAACTGGCCTATTCTGACTATTTTCTTGCCTGATCCTAGCTTTTAATTTTAATTCTAATTCTGCGATTTTCTCCTCAGCCTTCCTCTCAATACTGTTTACTGTTAATTTAATGTTTCCTTCTGATTCTTCTACTTTATCATATAGCTTTGCTTGTTTCTCCTCAATCTTGCTAATGCTCTCTCTATTACTCTCTCTTAAATCATTTACTTCTGCAACTATTTGTGAGTAGACTTTCTCAATTCTACCCCCCAGCTGTTCCTTAACCTCTTTAGTAGCTACCTGAATTTTGTCAATTTCTCCCCCCAATTGCTTTTTGACCTTCTGTGTTTCCAGTTGCACTAGTTCTTTTAAATTTTCAGCCTGTGTACTGATTCTAATTTCCAACTCCTCCTGTACTTTTCCTAATTTTCTGTCTACATCTGCAATAATCTCTTTAGCCTTTTCTTCCATCACCCCCCTGATCTCACCTCTAATCAGTTCGAATTTGTCACTCATTTCCCTGCTGTTTTGTTCCAATTTAGCATTTAAAGTTTCAGTACTCTCTCTATATTCCTTACTGTTTTGTTCTAATCTGGCATTGTTTTGTTCCAGTTTAGCATTTAAAGTTTCAGTACTCTCTCTATTTTCCTTACTGTTTTGTTCTAATCTGGCGTTTAAAGTTTCATTACTCTCTCTATTTTCCTTACTGTTTTGTTCTAATCTGGCGTTTAAAGTTTCATTACTCTCTCTATTTTCCCTACTGTTTTGTTCTAATTTTGCATTATTCTGTTCTAATTTTGCATTATTCTGTTCTAATTTTGCATTTAAGGCATCACTACTAACTTTGTTCTGATACATGAACTCGAGAAGTAAAGTTTTTAATTCTGGTTGGCCGCCTACACTCCCTGTTTCAGTATCGGGAATTACCTCCGCTACCCCGGTACTACCATCACTCGACATACTGCTCGTATCATCACTCTCCAGTTGATGACCACTACGTAACCTCATCTGTCTTTCTTTCTCATCCCCCATAATGATATACACTGATAAAGACAAATAACCCCCAAAATACAGGCACAGAAATATATACCCTTCTTCTTCCACAAATGTTATTAGGTTTTCAGCCCCAAGTTGTCGGCGACAAATGAAACGCTTTGGCTGCCCCTACTGTTGGGTGATAAATGTAACTGTTTACCTTTGCCTAAGCTATGTTGTTTTAATGGGCGCCAAGACCTCAACGCAATGTTGAAATCTAAATTTGTATTTAACAACGTCTAGCTCTGGCAGAACACCTTCAAGAATCTATTCACTCAGATCGTGGTATGATTTGATCATTAATCCAACAAACAATTGTATCAGGAGAAGGAATTGGTCTATATCTAATGCTACCTACTGAAAGCAAAGATTGCATTGTAAAAGAAATGAATTTATTATATAAAACAAGTATAGCAAAATTAATAATAATAATAAGTATAAAATTTAAATTGGAGCGTTGTGATTTGAATATTACCGATAGAAAATTACGTGAAAACGGAGTCTGATAAATTGATTTTACTCTTATTTCCAAGCTATGAAGTTACTGAATTATGAAATATAAAACAAAGAAGAAAGAGAGATTGCGTATTTTTGCGTCATTAGCGCTTACCACTGGAAATGCCCGAAGCATTTCCCTCGTACTTGATGATGCTGTGAGCTTCCCACAGTCTCCTGGACGTCGTCATCTCCGTCGATGTTTGATGAGATTCTAGTAGATTAGATAATTCTATGGTCCGTACCTCGGACCCAAACACTCGTACAACCGCACTGGTTAAGTTTTGCAAAAGTTAGTCATCAACTCCACTGAACATCGGAGCGACACGCACTTGCAACCGTACTCCGCAAGTTCTACACAGATTGTCCTCGTTTCACGGCGCGTCGAACGATATATCCACACGTTGGCTCCCCCACCATGGTACCGTCTTCCAGCTTACGTTGTCTCCCCTGATTGGCTGAGCATGCCGCTAGATCCCCACTCTGCCTCATTACACTCGGCGCGCGAGAGGGAGAAGTCGTTTTCCGTTCCAACAATTCGCCTTTTCTAGACCTTGCGACCCAGCCTTGCATAATACTTCTCGACAGGAATCAGCTTGTACTTGAAATCCCAGTGAGTCACGTCTCTCGTTATACCCTAACTGACGAAAACTCCGTAAAATTCCGTAATCACATAATTTTCTATGATATTGTCGTTCGTAATAATTTGCTTGATAGCGTTTTCTAAGACATAGAAAACCTATCTGAATGCTAATAATTTTTATAAAATGCTCCGAAAATACCTTAATAATAATTATAATAAATTAATAATAATAACAAATTAACATGAAAAATTCTCTTGGCTGAACAATTTGCCGCGTAAATAAATATAGAATGGCTTCCTACTGACTTATGCCAGTTGCATAAAAACCCCTCGAAAAACACGTTACAAGGTTATGGGTGTAACTGGAAGCCCCTAGTTCGGACCTGCACGTTGGCAGCAGAAGTGTGATAGTCGTCTTCCTGGGACTCTGTGGCTACTCAGGAGTTCGGTCCTGCATCTGTGTTTGAGCAGGCCTGTTTAGGATTACTGCTGCTCACCCCACCTGGGGAAGGCCCTAGAAAAGGTGGGCTAAACATCGGAAGTCACATCTACTGTCCGGCTGGGCGGCCGCACCCAGCAGGTCACCCCTCATGCGGTCAAAAAACAAAAACTACCAAGTCAATAAGGACACATAATTTTATCATTGGAACATGGAACTTCAGAACTTTGCTTGACTTAAAAGATAACGACAGGCCTGAAAGAAGAACGGCTCTTATTACTCATGAATTATCCAGGCTCAACATTGACATCGCTGCTCTCAGTGAAACCAGGTTGTCTACTGAAGGAAAAATTACTGAGTTTGGATCCGGTTATACCATCTTCTGGAAGGGAAAGGAGGAGGGAGAACATCGTATTCATGGTGTAGGATTCGCTGTAAAGACCAAGCTAGTTAATGATTTTCAAATTACTCCCACTGCAATCAGCGAAAGACTTATGACTCTCCGCATTCCACTCTGTGGAGATTCATTCATGACTCTCATATCTGCCTATGCTCCAACTTTGAATGCCGATGATGAAGTTAAGGGCCAGTTCTATGACCAGCTTGGCACAATCATCTCCAAGGTACTATCTACAGATAAGCTCTTACTCCTTGATACCAATGCAAGAGTTGGGAAAGATAACCGGCTATGGCAAAATGTGATGGGTAAACAAGGTCTTGGAACCTGTAATCCCAATGGACTTCTTCTTCTTGGTCTATGTGCAGAACATGAACTCTTCATCACCAACACTCAATTCCGATTACCTGACCGCTTCAAGACCACGTAGATGCATCCACGTTCTAAGCATTGGCACATCCTTGATTATGTCATTACCCGACAATGTGATAAGAAGGACATACTTATTACCAAAACAGAAAGGAATATTGACGATTGTTGGACGGATCACAAACTTCTCATCTGTAAACTCAGAATATCCATCAGCCCAAAACCACCAAGGCGTTTCCAAACCCCATCCAGAGTAAAGTTTAACACCTCCAAACTTCAGGATGAATCTATTTCCACAAACTTTGAGAATACGATCAATGCCCAGCTATCAGATCATCCAGTTAAAACAAGTGACATTCGAGAAGAATGGACCAATCTGAGGGAGATAATCACTAAGTCAGCTGAAGAAACCATTGGTTTGGTAAAGCAGAAAAGTCAAGACTGGTTTGATGACAACAACGAAGAAATTTTGCGTCTCATCAACATCAAAAGGGAAGCCTATCTATCTCATCTTCAAGACCCATCCTCAAATACGAAGAAAGCTCTGTATTTTGAACTCAAGAGTAAGTGTCAGACCCAATTAAGAGAGATAAAGAATACTTGGTGGCAGCGGAAAGCTGAGGAAATTCAGAGGCTATCTGATACTCGTGATGTGAGGAACTTCTATGCAGGGATTAAAGAGATATATGGCCCACTTCGTTCTTCATCAGGTACACTAAAAAGTGCTGACAACTCTGCCACTCTTACTGACAGCCATGATATCTTAGAGCGTTGGAAGGAACATTTCTCCATCTTTCTAAATCGTCCTTCAACAGCTGCTGAAGACTTCCTTCATGATGTGCCGAAATATCCTGAACAACCATGGATGGCTGTACCTCCTTCTTACGCGGAATTCAGTGTAGCTCTCAATCAAATGAAACCAAGAAAGGCACCTGGTCCAGATAACATCCCACTGGAATTAATTCAAGCTGGAGGTTAGTCCCTCAAAACGCGGATTTTCACTCTTATTCTCAAAATTTGGGAATTAGGAGAAGTACCTGGTGACCTAAAGAACGCCACTATCATCACAATCTTCAATAAAGGTGATCGTAGTGTTTGTGGCAACTATCGTGGTATATCGCTACTATCTACTGTGGGTAAAATTCTCGCCAGAATTTTACTTAACCGCCTTCAGGTTATCTCAGAAAAGATCCTCCCCGAGTCCCAGTGTGGATTTTGATCTTCCAGAAGCACAACTGACTTAATTTTCTGCGTAAGACAACTACAAGAAAAATGTAGTGAGCAACAGAATCCACTCTTCTTAGTCTTTTATGATCTGGAAAAGGCCTTTGACTCAGTTCCAAGATCTGCTATGTGGGCGGTGCTACAACGCTTCGGCTGTCCTCAACGCTTTGTTGATCTAATCCAAGCTCTCCATGATGGCATGACCGGTCAGGTTTGTCAGCAAAATAAGATCTCTGACGAATTTCCTATCACTCATGGACTGAAACAAGGCTGCGTACTTGCTCCAACACTGTTTACATTGTATTTGTCTGCAATGCTCTATAAATCGCCCACAAACATCCCAGGTGTAGATGTCAGGTACCGATTTGATGGAGGGCTCTTCAACCTAGCTCGATTTCGCTACAAGAAGCTAACTCAGGTTACGAAGATAACCAATATGTTGTATGCAGATTATGCGGCATCGCCTACACTCACGCCAGTGGAGTTGCAACAGACTGTTAATTGCTACAAGAATGCATGTGAACGTTTTGGTCTCACCATTAATGTTCAGAAGACCAAGGCTCTGGCACAACCCTCACCAGGCACTTCCCTTCCGCACTTCAACATTTCTATCTCAGATACTCCATTGGAGCAGGTAGACCACTTCTCGTATCTGGGCAGTCTGCTATCTGTACACGGCAATTGTGGGCAGGATGTTGAGAAGAGAATCGGTGCTGCCCATGCGGCATTTGGGCGACTATCGCACCGGGTCTTCTTGAATAGAGATCTGACCGTGAAGACGAAGCTCATGGTGTACCAAGCTGTTGTCATCTCAACATTGTTGTATGGCTGTGAAACCTGGACCCTCTTTCGACATGACTTCCGAAAGCTTGAGCGCTTCCATCAACAGAAACTTCCATCCATCCTTAAGATAAAGTGGGAAGACCACATCACCAATCTTGATGTTCTTGAGAAAGCGCTTGCTAATAATATAGAATCATCCATCATTGGTCATCACCTAAGATGGATTGGACATGTCCATCGGATGGATACGAGACTACCACGCCAGGTTCTGTATGGTGAACTCACCTCCGGCACCAGACCTCATGGAGGCCCTAAGAGACGTTACAAGGACCAATTTAAGCAGAATATGAAGTTGACAGGTCTCAATCCACAAACCTGGGACCAGCTTGCTAAAGACCGTTCAACTTGGTGCCAGACCATCCCGGCTGCTGTCAAAATGTTTGAAGAAGAACGTCGTAGAATTGTTAAGGCCAAGCGACAAGCACGAAAGCTCCGTGCAGCACAGCCACGCCCTCCACCAACAGTTCTGTGTGATCTGTGTGGACGTTTGTTTCATGCACGCATTGGGCTGTTCAGTCACCTTAAACTTGCCCACAGACCTCAACCTTAGATTATTTTAGACTGTTTTGGAAGAAGATGTATACTCGGAAACGAGTTAAAGCCGCCGCCGGCCGACCATGTTATAAGGTTATAATGGTGTTATAATAAATGTACAGTATTAGGTTAAATTAGGTTACATTTAACGATAATGAGCTGCAATTCGCGTTTGCCTAGGTGGGGAGGAGAGCTCCACAGCTCTAATATCTTTCCTTAAGTTCCTATGCAGGCCCGACGAGAGGGGGGAAGGGGGGGGGGGGGGGGGGTCAGGCAGGGCTGGTGCCCCGGGGCCCGACCCTCCCAGGGGGGGCCGGTGTCCTAGGAGGAATGGCCCGATCGGTGTGATTGATTTATTATTGCCTTTATGTGACTTGAATTTGCTACTGGCAATCATTTAGTGAATGCAATGAACTGTCTGTGAACAATGTTACAAGGATTGAGAAACTTATTATGTCAAGTGCACAATATTTTCCTCTGCAAAGCGCTTGTGGGAAGAACAACTGTCTCAAAGTGGTCAACCATAAAGTGAATTACTGTGTGGACGCTACTTTAAAATGTATTTTCCTTATCTGCCTGCACGGCATACGATACGTCTAGCTAGACAAATATTGAACTCTGCTTAATTTAGAAGAAAATTAAGATGAAGTATTGTCGAATATTAATATAAATACAATTTTGTTTTGAGCTGGCGCGGTGACTGTTATTATTATTGGACATTCCTACGCCGTTTATTCCAAAGAGCAGCATCGATCTGCAAAGCAGTTATATTTAAGGACGCGAAGAGATATTTTCCCTTGTGAATCAAGCCCTTTCATGATACGCTTTAACGTCTCAGTACCGTTAAACATAAAATGAGTTGCTCCCTTTATCTATGACCTGGAAATGACTCGGGTCCTGACGAAGCCGCGGCAGAATTGAAGGATTCAGCTTACCGACTGCGGTGTCATTAATAGTCTTACTCAACAGTTAATAATATCGTATGGCCTCGGGTGCCAGGTGCAAGCTTTGATATTTGACACCCAGAGGGTAGCTTGCATGTCGAATTTCGTTGTTCCTTAAATCAAATGAAAGTCAAGGAGGTTAGATATCTAAGCTCCTTGTACACTATAGCGCTTCTAGTAGAGAAATGAGGAACTTTGTGTTGGCGGAAACTCCCGAGATTAATTTTGCCATTATAAACACGGCCTACTGAATTCAAATGGGTTCTTTGACATGCCAACATCGTATGACATGCGTGTCGTATTTTTGCCGCCTTTCAAAAATCACTTACCATGGCCAGGAGCGAACCTGCAATCTTGGGGTTAGTAGACCAACACGCTATCCACTCACCCACCGTGGCAATAATAATAGGCCTATTTGTCGTTACAGTTGTTCATTCATTTAGGTGCTTGCGACATTTAACCCGTGTACTTGGTAGCTAGTAGGCCTAGTATCACTGGCGGGCAATGAACCATTGGTCCTCGGCTGGGAATCGTTTGCATCAAGTAGTACTGTAGATAGCCCATAATTCAGTATTTGCTGACACGTTAATTTTCCGGTTTGTTTCTGAAGGCCTCCACATTATTGATTGAAGTTGACTGTAATTATTATTATTATTAATATTAAAATAAAAGCGCACAATGTGCAAATACATATTTGTACAAATGATAAATTATGCTAATGCCAGTCTTATTATTGAGGTTGTCCTCATTTTGTGCGTGGTACCTTTCACAATGTTCGTTGCACAGGTCACATACACAGTCTTCGTTCGGTTGGTGGAAATTCTTGGTTTTGCAGAATCTGTAGTGAAATCCATGGGTGGCGTAACGTGTGATTACGTGTCGTTGCTCGTAATTAGCTTCTTTCCACTCTTCCGTCATTATGGCATCTGTGGAGTTAAAGTCGGACCAAATGGCATTACGTTTCTCGTTTAAGGTTGGGCGTGCATTCTCATAGGCTTTGGTGTTTGGCAGGTAAAACTGTATTTTGATGTCATCGATGAAGTAGTCCTCTTGGGTTATATGTCAACCTTGATGGGACAGACTTTCCTATGCCTAAAATCCTCTTAAGATATCGGGCATTGACTGTAAAGCAGTAGTTTTCACAAATAGTAATGAAGTAAATTATAAGATTCACAAACAGCGAACAAAATTGAAAACCAAGGAACGTGCGAATTGTGTAGACTGAAGGGGAGGCTAGTGGTTGCAGTATAATTAGAGAGGTGTATTGGCAACATTTCTGTAACTATTTGTCTTGGAGAGTAGAAACATAGACCCTCTTAAAACCACCCACTCCTGGATGAAAAGCAGGGTATACACTGTGCTGTGCTATGGCCTCTGTGGCATGATCAATCGCATGCCGTATTCTTAGTTGCCGACTGGGAAAAGTGGGAAAGCGTTAGCCGTCGCGACTATTACTGTAATTATTAGAGTTAAGAGTGGGATAGGTGTTCCTGGACTCAAAATACGGTACTATCCCGGCATTTGTCTGGAGGGAGTGTGAAAAACCACTCAGGATAGCTGCTGTCAGCACCGGGATTCGAACGTCCGATCTGCAGACTTGCTTTAGACCCCAATCACGCTCAATGATGAGCTACACCGCGGGGTCTTACTTGAAGGTCCAAGAGCTTCTACTTCAAAATCGGAGAGTCTTTTCTATAGCCACTAAATGTCAATGATCACCAAATTTTTACTCCAAAATATAACAAAAATAATCACCTAAATTGCCTATATCTCAATAATTTGGACCTAATTTTTGCAAGATTTTCCGGAGGAGGAACCCCCGGACCCAACTCTGAGCTTGGTGATATTCCATCCCCCTGATTTATTATTGTCCACTGCCCCATAATCTTGGCTTAAATCCGCCCCCGATGGTCACCAGTCATAGATAGGATTGGGGATATTTAGGAGAACCTGGCTCGAGTTTTGCTTACTGCAACGCAATATTAAATTATAAGAAGTCCACCGACTGCAAATTACAAAATATAGTTCAAATTCACATTTTCTTCTTTTGTGAAAACAATCCCTGATCCGCTGCTATCTACTGATAGAACATAATAAATAACTTGACTTACGTATGAGTATGCCTATGGTTGATTATGAAAATATATTTTGTTGCTTTGTTTAATGTACAATGTTGAGTGATCGCCGTTCAACCAAAACACTTATCAGGGTTTAGGCTTAGACCCAAGGGTGTGATTTTCAAGGGCAGCAAGTTTTAAGAATTTCAACTTAAAAACCCTATATGCAAAACGTATTTTAAAATACGTCGTGACTATGTGTAAAAAACATGTATTCATTATGACAAGAGATTACGTCATATGTCACGGAGGCTGTAGCACTGCACAGTGTACGGTATACCTCTTTCACCTCTTTTAACATGCAGTTCAGTGAGCTGAACTTCCTGTTGATTAATTTTTGGGTTTTGGGACGTCGTGGTCATGAGTCCTTTCTACTTACTGTGTGTGTAGAACTCTGTCCGACAATCTGTATCTGAAGTTAATCATATATTCTTAATTAATTTGGGATAGAATTTAGGAGGAAATGAATTTACGATGGTGCAATTACAGCCTTTAGCACTCAGCAATTTTTCTAGGTTTGTGCCGTGTCTTGTGCGGGATTTCGCCTAGGACACCAAGCTGGCTCATCAGCGGGCTCTTGGTGTCCCCGCCCGGACCCCCACAGGAGTAGCGAACTGCGCGCTACCTCCCTTTTTGGGCATAGCAGTTCAGCATGCTACAATTAGTAATATTATTATTGCTTGCTGGTTTTTTATGTTCTTGTAATTGATTTCGTAATGAACATTTAAAAAATGTTGCGCAAAATCAGTTTGTGCACATTTACGAGGATTATAAATTAATTTTACAGAGTTTGGTTATAGAGGGGGGCCCGGGAGATTCCAGCCCCATGGCCCGTCGCCGCTCTCCACGGCCCTGTTCCTACGTACTATAGATGGTTTGCTTCTAGGTCATAGTTAATCTTTCGTCAGCGCTATTCTCCCACTTCGTCTCAGAGCTCTATTGTGCGTTACTACGTTACTATCAGCGATTTTATATTTCAAGGTTATGAGCATAAATTTATTCTCCATCATTGATAAAGCCGGAAAGTCTACATTAGTGATTTCTTGAGAATGTACGGTATTTATTTACATCAAAGTCTTTTAGCGAGTATTTTGTACAATCTCTTCTGTTACGAGATCAGAATGATAGTTACATGCCTTTCTGTTCCCCAGCTATGAGACTACCTACATTCTGTACAAATATATACATGTGTAGTCTATTATAAATGAGTGTTATAATTATCCTTTTTCTAAAATGATATTGTACAATCCACCTACTTACCATCTAGATATTTATCGACCAAATCATCCACTATTTCTTTAACAGTAACCGTGTCTGAGAGAACCTCAGGAATGCAGGTGGCCAAATCATCGTCTTCACATATATCTGCCAGCAGTAACAGAATTTGATTTTCAAATTTACTCCAATCCTGGGAATGTCTACAGTATCATGTCAAGCAACATCCATAATCCTCACCTCAAATTCAAATTCTTCATCATCCCACAGATCTCCTAATTTAGGAGCTAGGGCGTCCTTCATCTCATCTATTGCTCTCTTGGCTGGTTCGTTTTTCGGATCATCGAGGTCTGGTAAAGCTTCTGGCTTCTCACCTCGCTTTGGTTTCCTGCGGCCATTTGGTGACTCACTGGGTTTTCTACGCCGTCCTGTTGGTAGTTTACTAGGCCTTCGTCTACCTGGTGAATGACCACGTGGTCCACGTGTGTTTGGAGAGTCTGTTGACGCTCCTGGTAACTCAGTTAGACTATCCACTGCATCTAAGGACACGGGATATATAAATCAGTACCAGTGGTGGTGTTGGTGGTGGTGGTGATTGGGGAAAATTGTATTTTTAAGGAGGTAAACCTCGAATTCATCCACCCTATAAATATGTCTCGGTGTGTGAAGTGTGTTTTCATTTAGCTTGTAAAGCTTCTTAACGGTTGCTTAAATTGACCAAAGGTTCAACCAATGCAGATCTACGCCATGGTGGAAATAGAGACACTAAGAATGAGTGAATTATTACGTCTTTGTTGTGGAGAAATAGTTCATTACCTTCTCTTAGATGCAGGGCAGCAATGGTCGTTGATCATTTATCGGTTTGGAGAATTTTCCAAATTCAATTTATTTCAGTAGATTGCTGATATCAATTCACAAACAATATCACGCAGAATATTCTGCTGTACTGTGGTATATATTCAAATACTCTTATTTGGGTTTCTTCTAAATATTAAGGAACATTCACCAAACATAAAGGTATTTTTAGAGTACATTCGCGATGGGCTATATTTTAAGAATGTCCGTAAAGATATTCCCTGGTTGACTCAATATTAATTGTATTTCTGACATATTGGAAATTCATATTACAGTCAAATTACCTCTCCCGTGGTCCTTGAGGAGAGCTTTCTGAATCTCCTTCAGATCTTCAGGATCTTCTAATGCATCCTCCTTGCACTTGACCTTGTCTTTCTTGCCGGACATATCTCCTCCAACTGCAATATTAAACATTGTTCAGTGATTGATAAATTTCATACGTTCACTAAATGATCAACCTTTGAGCTACTCACCTCTTCTTCTAGTGCTGGCTTAGATGGTCTCAAATTCACTCCAGTTTGATCAGAGAGGGCTTTGATTAGATCATCAACGCACTTATCTGGATTGTCTGGGGTGGGAACGAAGCCTCTAGGTTGCGGCTGATCTGAAATATGAAACGAAAATATTATCAAGGGTTATATGGTTAGTTTCTCTGAGTTTACCTGGTGAAACTCACAACTCCGGGTGACATATAGTAAGTAAGTCTCGTTCATCAAGAATGTGGAACAATTTTGACGAAGATAATAAGAGAGAAAAAGAGATAGGTTTCGGCATAGAGACAAGTATTGGCATATATGATGAGAATCCACCACAAAAATTTAAGTTAATTAATATATAGAAGGCAGTTAAATGCGAATGTTGAGTTGTGTATTTTATTGTGCTCCAATGAGTTTCCGAATCTTCCTTTAGAGGTTTAATGATGTGATAAGTCATTAAGACTATCCTGTTTATTCTTACTGGTTTACCTTCTTATAAGATTATAATGGGGTTATAGTAAATGTATTAGGTTAAAATAGGTTATATTTAACGAAAATGTGCTGCTGTCTATTTCATCAGTATTTCCTTCATCAGCATTCTTCCTTAGATTCTCAATCTCCTCATTTAACTGACTTATTATTTCTTCCTTCTCTTGCAACCTGTTCTTTAAATTCTGAATTTCATCATTCAGTTCATTAATATCTCGAGTGTGCAATTCATTTAGAGCATTGTTCTCATCAATCAGCATTTCAATTTGTTTCCGTACCTGATCTTTCCCGTCCAGGGCAACCCGTTCTCCTGCTATAGCCTCTTTCAGTTTGGTCCTGAGGATGTCCCTCTCTTCATTCCGCTGCATTAGGGTAACGATATTCTTCTCTTGCTGTTTGATGAAGGCCTCCCTTTTCCCCTTCTGCGGCATTAAGTCCGGATCGTTCAGCTGAGCGATAAATTCGTCTTTGTTTTTGGCTCCTTCTGAGATGCTAATCAACATGTCTATTTCATCAGTAATTCCTTCATCAGCAGTCTTCCTTAGCTTCTCAATCTCCTCATTTAACTGACTTATTATTTCGTCCTTCTCTTCCAACTTGTTCTTTAAATACTGAATTTCATCATTCAGTTTATTAATATCTCGAGTGTCCAATTCAAGTAGAGCATTGATCTCTTCAAACACTATTTCAATTTGTTTCCGTACCTGCTCTTTACCGTCCAGGGCATCCCGTTCTCCCGCTATAGCCTCATTCAGTTTGGTTCCGAGGATGTCCCTCTCTTCATTCCGCTGCATTCGGGTAATGATAATCTTCTCCTGCTGTTTGATGTAGTCCTCCTTTCCCCCTCAAGGGGCATTAAGTCCGTTTCGTTCAGCTGAGTGATAAATTCGTCTTTGTTTTTGGCTTCAATTGAGATGCTAATCAACCTGTCTATTTCATCAGTCATTCCTTCATCAGCAGTGTTCCTCAGCTTCTCAATCTCCTCATTTAACTTATTATTTCGTCCTTCTCTTCCAACCTGTTCTTTAAATTCTGAATTTAATATCTCGAGTGTACAATTCATTTAGAGCATTGACCTTATCAAAAACCATTTCAATTTGTTTCCGTACCTGTTCTTTCCCGTCCAGGGTATCCCGTTCTCCCGCTATAGGCTCATTCAGTTTGGTTCCGAGGATGTCCCTCTCTTCATTCCCCTGCATTAGGGTAACGATATTCTTCTCCTGCTGTTTGATGAAGTCCTCCTTTTTCCCCTCTTGTGGCATTAAGTCCGGTTCGTTCAGCTGAGCGATAAATTCGTCTTTGTTATTGGCTTATTCTGAGATGCTAATCAACCTGTGTATTTCATCAGTCATTCCGTCATCAGCAGTCTTCCTCAGCTTCTCATTTAACTGACTTATTATTTCTTCCTTCTCTTGCAACCTGTTCTTTAAATTCAGAATTTCGTCATTCAGTTTATTAATATCTCGAGTGTGCAATTCATTTAGAGCATTGTTCTCATCAATCATGATTTCAATTTGTTCCTGTAACTGTTCCGTCCCGTTAAGGCCATCCCGTTCTCCCGCTATAGCCTCATTCAGTTTTGTCCTGAGGATGTCCCTCTCTTCAATCTGCTGCATTAGGGTAACGATATTCTTCTCCTCTTTCTTCTCTTCCAACCTGTTCAGCAGTGTTCCTCAGCATCTCAATCTCCTCATTTAACTTACTTATTATTTCATCCTCCTCTTCCAACCTGTTCCTTAATTTCTGAATTTCATCCTTCATCAGCAGTCTTCCTTAGCTTCTCAATCTCCTCATTTAACTGACTTATTATTTCGTCCTTCTCTTCCAACTTGTTCTTTAAATACTGAATTTCATCATTCAGTTCATTAATATCTCGAGTGTACAATTCATTTAGAGCATTGTTCTCATCAATCAAAATTTCAATTGGTTTCTGTAACTGTTCCTTCCCGTTATAGGCATCCCGTTCTCCCGCTATAGCCTCATTCAGTTTGGATCTGAGGATGTCCCTGTCTTCATTCTGCTGAATTTGGGTAACCATTCTTCTCCTGCTTTTTGATGAAGTCCTCCTTTTCCCCCTCCTGTGGCATTAAGTCCGGTTCAGCTGAGCGATAAATTCGTCTTTGTTTTTGGCTGCTTCTGAGATGCTTAATCAACCTGTCTAATTCATCAGTAATTCCTTCATCAGCAGTCTTCCTTAGCTTCTCAATCTCCTTATTCAACTGACTTATTATTTCTTCCTTCTCTTGCAACCTGTTCTTCAAATTCTGAATCTCATCATTCAGTTCATTAGTATCTCGCGTGTGCAATTCATTTAGAGCATTGTTCTCATCAATCAGCATTTCAATTTGATTCTGTACCTGTTCTTTCCCGTCCAGGGCATCCCGTTCTCCCGCTATAGCCTTATTCAGTTTGGTTCGAGGATGTCCCTCTCTTCATTCCGCTGCATTAGGGTAACGATATTCTTCTCCTGCTGTTTGATGAAGTCCTCCTTTTTCCCCTCCTGTGGCATTAAGACCGGTTTGAATTCTCCAAACTGACACCCATCCTTCTCATCCAGTAGCGCATTTTCTCCATATATGCGACCTAGCGTTGTGACAAACGCACTGCACTCTGCATTCTCTTTCTGGTCCTTGAGGGAGTCGATATCATCCTTGTGATCCAGCTTGACCTTCATCCTCGGACACTTGGTCTTCAAGTAGTCAAGAGTCGATGTGAGCCATGCTCTGCAATAAACCTCCTGTTTGTCCTGTATGTCCACGAACACGTCTTGCGTTAGAGCCTTGTCCTTCTCGTGCAACATGTCGGACAGACGCTGAATCGACTGTTGCTGCATCCCTTGCTCCTCGTGGGCAGATTTCAACTGTTCTTCCTTTACCCGCACCACATCCTGCTGTTTGCTCTCCAGTACCTTCAACTCCTTGTGGAGCGACGGGTCGTCCTTGTCCTCCATCTCCCCCTTCCGCTGCTTCTGAAACCAGGCACCACATTCGTCAGTAGGGTGATATTAATTATTTCAAAACATTCTGCAATTATCTGTTCGCTACAATTGAGTCATCATGTTCAAAAACCCGACATTTCACCTTGATTATTTCCCCCGTTTCTAAACGCTGGTTTTGCTTTCAAAGTATTTCTTCAACAAATAACTTCAAATCGATTAGGTGATATAGGAGGATGAATCAATTGCTAACCTTACAAACTGAAGCACATTTCGTCTATTTTATTTTATTCTTTCTTTTGCCGAGCAGCAAAGACCATGTTTTGAAATTTCAATTTGTAAACCAGTCTACTGTGTTTGAATCTTGCCTTTGAAATATTCTTACGATGGGAATGAGCAAAAGGTCTGACAGACTTACCTGAGACTTCATAAACACACCACCCCACTGACTCCCTCGTCACACGAGCGACTTACCTCTCCAGGGCCGCCTCATCCTGTTCGGCGAGCGTACTGTCCTGCTGGCACTTCATGTGCAGGTAGAAGTCTCGCCCCAGCTCCACTTCGAACCGGAGCAGATCCACTCGACACGGTACACGTCACAGTAGCGGGCCTTATCCACAAGGTCCAGGAAAGCGCTCATCTCATCCATTAGCTGGCCACGGTCGGCCTCCTCGGCGCCGCGATATCCTTGTAGTCGTCCAGCTGCTTCTGGACCATGTCCCTCTCGGCTTCAACATCCTTTAATCGGGCCGTTCCTTCCACATCCCTCAAGAGGCGCTCTCTCGATGCCACAAGCAGCGCGTCCAGTTCCGCCGTCTGAGACTCCAACCTCCTGTTGAGCAGGTCTTTATCACTCTTAATGTCCACTTGCAGGCGTCTGAGCATTTCCTCCAGCTCACGGAACCTGCCCTGTAGACGCCGGTTTTTCTTCCATGAGGTTATGCACCGCCTTCTGCTTGAGCTCCAGTGCCGCCTCCTCTCCCATGTCAGCATATTGGTCTAACTTGTTACGTAGCCAGATCCTCTCCTCATTGAGCTCAAGCGAACGGGACTTCTGCAGCCTGACCTCATTTTGAGTGGACTTATTCTGTTCCTCCAGCTGTGCCACGCGTGTCATGTACTTCACTATCTTCTTCTTAATGTACCTATACACTGAGTCTGCTTCCAGCTTCTTCAGTCTGTCCACTTCGGCCTGTAGGTCACCCTGCCCTGCAATCAGAGCGTCTCGCTCCGACAGCAATCCTTCTTTGTCCTTGAGCTGTTCCAAGAGCATTTCGACCTGACTCTTGAAGGTAGACACCTCGTCCTTGGCTTTCCCACCAGTCTTATGCATCTGGGGCTTAAACCCCTTCACCCTCTCCCTCCATGGCATACACCCCACTATAGGCCTTGGACAGATTCTGGACTCCTGCAGCAGTAACTTGGACTCTTCGTCCGGCGTTAGGTTATGCTGCTTCTTCAGTTTCTCAAGGCGTGCTTCTATTGTCGTCAGATCGTCCTCCATGGATGGATCTGACGAGAAAGGTGGACCATCATCCCGCGTCCTCGATGGCCTCGGGTGTCCGGGAATTGAGGTTGAAAGTACGATGTCATGCTCGGTGTCCGTTTCAAGGTCCGAAGAAAATGCGAGGTCCGTCGTCGCTGTCGACTGTGGATGGTCGTAAGTGTCCGTGTCCGAAGTCGGAGTGACCTCCTCACCTGTCCCTGGAAGAGCATCCGTCGCGTCCAGATTTTTCTGAGACTCACGCAGTAGTTAGAGGGCAGCGTCCTTCTCTTGGAACAGGCGTCTCCATAATCAAAAAGTCAAAGAAACTTAGTAGGAGTGTCTTGGGGATTCTGACAACGGCACAACAGCCCTTTCGTTTCAGGGATCCATTTTGTTTTCGGCAGCAGTCATTTTGTTTTTCTAAGACACACTCTTGCTTTGTGAGAGCTGCCATTTTGTTTTAGATGCCATTTTTCGTTTTTACAGGCGCCATTGGTGTTTTGAAGAGCTGAGATCTCATTTTAACGCTCCACTTTGCACTTCGCATCAAATTTTGCTGAACTTAGGCGAACTTAACGGAACAGATATTTGCCGTACTTACCGAGTTAAAACAAACATATCCGTACTTATCTGAACTGTAACCTTTAGATGCTCCTAATATTTTGCACGTCGCTTTTGCCTAAACAGATGACTGCGACCAACCCTTATGAGCGTACCGGATGGTGATCAGTCACGCTAACTCATAGCCTATTTGGCAGTTATGGCAACTATGGATTTTGTGGAGAGTAGATGCACGAATGAGGAAATTGTCCTGTAACACATTAATTGTCTGGCTATTATTTTATTCTTGATTTAGACAATCTGCCTGAACTATACTTCATTGTACGGTCTCAGAGAACCTATTTAAGACTGAAATGAGCGACAGAATTCAGCAGTTTTATAAGCATTAATATTTGGTGGGAGTTATGGAAGTGAAAACAGGAACATTTCAGTAGAAATGGAATGGCTTCAAGTAAGCATATTGTTGTAAATAGATGTACAGATAAAGTTGGATTACCGGAAATAGTAACGTTCAGCTTTGAGTTTAAGTATAAATAATTTATGTGAAGTGGAATATATATATATAAACAAAAGTTTGGTGCTTCTCAGTCGGTCAACGCGAATGTACCCAAAAGAGTTGGGTAATACCCTAATCCTGAAAAAAATTACATGAAATTAATAAATACACTAGGATGACCAGTTTCTATCGTCAAGCGATCATCATCAGATCCATTACACAAAAGGCCGATTGTGTAAAGCATTTGATCTCAGTTCACCAGGTTCAGCTGATCTTTGCGCGTGCTGAACGCAGAATTTCTGTTGTATAAACTTTAATCTAAGACCACCGCGACTTGATCTGAGTTCATATTTAACAGCCGACAGTTCTCGGTTCAGCGATGTTGATCTTAGTTCACAGCTGTTGTCCATGAAACATTTTAGCGCTTAGATTCCAGTTCTAAGCTGCATTTAAAAAAAGTCCTCTCGGCACGCCGGAAGGCGGAGGTAGATTTCACCGGACAAACTTGGGGATAGGCGAAAATAGGCAGAATATGCAGGTTTTCGTAGAAGGATCAGACCTCATTTATTGCGAGAAGGTATTTTATAATTGGAGCTTAATTAACTTTGTTTTTCGTCATTTTATGCTTATTTTAAACATTTTATTGTCTTATGGGAACGGTAACCTTCTTGTCATTTGGGGTCCATTTTTATACTTGTGGTCACACTGTCCTTATGCAAGGTTTCGACACTGATGTGTAACTATGTAACGGTCTGTTACTTCTTCACGCAAAATTATATCTCCCGCAGAGATTTTGGTTGGTTCCTCAGTTTAGGGGCTGCGACAACGCGGTCATGTAACCCCGTGTACTTAGGGATGGCTGTATTAGTCTGTAATTCAGGTAAGGACTGCAGACGGTCAATTTCAAGCAGTAGTTCCTAATGTTGCTACCAGGTACTACCGTCAACGACACCTACCTGTGAACTTGGCTACTAGATGCCACCGCAGCCAGCAACTCGCAACGAACGTTGGAACTTCCCCTCCAAAGGAAAGTATACTAAAGGGATTTTTAGCGCTCTTAGAAAATCCGACGACTTCGGCCGGCTTTGAACTCGCGACCTTGGGCATAGACATTCAGCATGCTTGCTACCAGTTACGTCGCCGAAGCCGCTTCACACTAAGTCAGATGGAATTCTGAATATGATCTCGTGCAAGTGCGTTATCTTGGCAACGTCTGATGGCTCATCCCTCATCAATTTAGTAGTGTTGCCATGGCAACCACTGATAGCTCTTGGCATTTTCTTATAATTCCGAAATCATTTTTCTCATCCCTTGGCATAATGGTGGGTCATATCAAAATTTCTTTCAGACAAAATTTTAGGTAATTATTAGGGAAATATTGTCCATTTTCTACGGTTTCGATATTGTGGCTATTAAGAGAGATATGATTAATGTTTCCCGAAAAACCCACTTTTCGCACCCCTTTGGTCAATTGTTGATGCTATAAAAAAAACTCTTCAAACATACATTTTTGGGCATTATCCGACACATAGTATGAACGTTGAACGGATTCGATATTTCACATATTAAGAGAGTTATAGCAATATTTCACTTTTTCGAAAAGAGCCCCCCATTTTCACCCCCTTCGACCGATTTAGCCCAGTAACGAACTCGACCGTGATTTTATAGGTATACATATTCGGTAAAATATTCAAAGTGATTGGTGCAAAATTACGGCAGTTATCGTGTCACAAGAAACTGATATGCATATATATATACACATATACATACATAAATTATATATAAACTTTTGAACTGACGGTGGTTTTGGGGTCTGGGGGATGTGAAACGCGAAGATATGTCGAAATTTTCCGGAAGTCGAAACATGGTACCCATTGCAATAGTTAGCTTTCTAATGAAATCTACCTCTGGTTGGTTCCTCAGTTTAGGGGCTGCGACAACGCGGTCATCTAACACCGTGTACTTTGGGTGAGTGTAGAATCTGTCTGATAAACGGTGTGAATTGTAATGGCTGTAGTAGTCTTAATTCAGGTAAGGACTGCAGAGGTCAATTTCAAGCAGTAGTTCCTAATGTTGCTACCAGGTACTACCGTCAACGACACCTAGCTGTGAACTTGGCTACTAGATGCCACCCCAACCAGCAACTCGCAACGAACGTTGGAACTTACCCTCCAAAGGAAAGCATACTGAGGGATTTTAGCTCCCTTAGAAAATCCGACGACTTTGGCCGGCTTTGAAACCGCGACCTTGGGCATAGACATTCTGCATGCTACCAGTTACGTCACCGAAGCCGCTTCACACTTAGATGAAAATACTGAATCTGATCTCGTGCAAGTGCGTTGTCATGGCAACGCCTGATGGCTCATCCCTCATCAATTTAGTAGTGTTGCCATGGCAACCTCTGATAGCTCTTGGCATTTTCTTATAATTCCGAAATCATTTTTCTCATCCCTTGGCATAATGGTGGGTCATATCAAAAATTCTTTCAGACAAAAGTTTTAGGTAATTATTAGGGGAATATTGTCCATTTCATACGGTTTTGATATTGTGCCTATTAAGAGAGATATGATTAATGTTTCCCGAAAAAAACACTTTTTCCCACCCCTTTGTCAATGGTTGGTGATATAAAAAATCTCTTCAAACATAAATTTTTGGGCTTTATCCGACACATAGTATGAACGTTGAACGGATTCGATATTTCACATATTAAGAGAGTTATAGCAATATTTCACTTTTTCGAAAAAAAGCCCCCCATTTTCACCCCCTTCTACCGATTTAGCCCAGTAACGAACTCGACCGAGATTTTATAGGTATACATATTCGGTAAAAAGTGATTGGTGAAAAATTACGGCAGTTATCTGTGACGTATTTTACGCCACTTAGCTGACATAAAAATATACCTAACCTAAGATATTCTTTCCTGCCAAATTTACCCATCCCTGAATTTCCACTTGGAGCGAATGCTCCATAAATTCCTTCACTTACCCAAAATCTGAAGAAAGTTGTGGGCCTAGGCCGACTGTCGCAAGTGCGACCTGTGAAGACCTTGTAAACTAAATCTTCATGGATAAAACCCCGCACTCGCAGTCCAAACACGCGAGGTATTACTCTGGATCTGATGTGCACTGATTCTGGAATTAATGTGTTCCCTAACCTCAAAATAAACATTGGATCGATGCATTTAAAAATACATCAATATTTGGTGTATCGATTGTTCCCAAACCCAAACCATCGCGAGATGTATCGACCGGCGTAGATGACAAGTGACGTACGCATGGCGAGCTACCAGGGTGGCCAACTCTCACGGAAGCGAACACGGAAGTGTCTTATGAACTACGTTCAAGAAGCCAGGGGATTCGAGTGTGCGTGTGTGGCTACAACTATTGCTTTGTCAAAAATCTTAGTGTCTGATATATGTTGAATGTTTGTGTGCGAACTCTCTCTCTTGATTCCAGACTTTCATAAAGGAAACATCTCTCGGGGATTCGGATGCCCCGGGAATGTAGAACAGGTATTCGCTTCCTCGAGAAGCGATATTATTATTTTGTTTGTTGGTTTTCTTAACATGTAGTAGCCCAGGTGAAATCCAGGAAGTGTGATATTTATTTTGCTTGTCTGCCCATTTATTTTTGGGTCTTGGTTTTTCCTTTTCCGTGTAACTACGTCGTAAATTATACGCACCTCGTGGACAATGGCGCAACAGGTAGATGTTCGGCCGATCAATGGGTTGATGTATCCTTCTGTTTTATTCTGAATTGTTTATCAATTTTCATTTCTTCGGAAGTTGTTTTCAGTGTGGGGAATTTTCTTGTTTTTCGGGTGAGTTTTTCCTGTGTTGCGTAACCATGTGCGTCTTTAGTTTGGGTTCCAAATTTATTCATTCATTTTCCCTATGATCACGCTTCTTGGAATTTTCCTAACTGCAGCCATGTTGAGTTTTCTATCATTTTAGTTTTAAGGGGCCCTGTTCCTGGTTTTTGCATCACCTTTCGTCCACGCGCTAGTTGTAGGTTATGTGACGTTTTGCTTTGGTTTTCCTCCCTTACGCTCGTGTGCGTTTCACTTTTGAATTTCGAATTGCAGTATTTCAGTTTAACTTATGGGATTGGTTCAAATCCCAAATTTTAGGAGAGCGCCTTATGGTGCAATCGTTTCTTGGTGTCCCGTTATGAGTCCGCCATTTGGAGAGTCTAGTTTGTGTCAGGGCCCATGATGGTCGTGGGATACCGTCCGCTCCGTTTTTCGGGAGTTTGTCATTTGTAATGTAGTTTTTCATTTTATTTAGTTTTCTTTTCCCTTTACGGAATTCCGGATGTGTTGGTACGTATGTTGGTAACTTATTTCCATTCCGGATGTAACTTGTAAATTTCTGCGGTAGGTATTGCACAACCATTCGCCGTGGCTTTTCATGTTTAGTTTCTGGGCATTCGTGTGCTCTCGTTTCCTAGTTAAGGGTTGTACAATTATTTGACTAAGGATTTGTAATTGTAAGATATTACCTTTTCTGTGTACCTGTTCATTACTCAAATTTGTTGGTCCTGAAAGCGAGTTGAGTGGTGTGTCGTACCACGCGACGTCAACGACGTTTGTCAGCCTCTCAAGTAGCAATTTCTCATGAAACCTTTGTTTGTAACCAAATATTGTTCCTATTTTATATATTATGGATATTTTTACAATACAGACCCCTTTTATATTTTGATTACAATTTCATGTCGCCCTTAACGTCCAATCCCCACCCTCAAGACAGCTGCGGTGGAATGAACCCTCACCAGGTAAGTCTTCCACTTTTCAAACTGGTGGATAAAAGCGACATACTACCTCTCTTGTACATCTGAGGGGGTCACCCGAGTGTGTCGTCAACCCCGGCCACCGAGGCAAGGCCATCAAGTCCCGCAAAGGATGTCTCGAGGCCGCCGTTGGTAAGTTTCCTTCAGGTTGGCAGGCCCTATAGGGGGTCTGTCGAGATGAGCGAGATAAAGAGTGTAGTGATAGGAGTGGGGGTGACAATTGGTAGCAGAGCGTGGTTTCCCGGTTTCCACTTGCTGCTGTCTAGGGGGGGGGGGGGGGAGGAGTGTTGCCTGTAAAATCCCCTGTTAATATTTTAAATCAGTTCCATTTTGGTGGTAAAGATGTCCCTGTATTAATTAACCTGTAAATCTGTTTCATGCAAAATGTCTGCTGCGAGAAGTGTGCAGTTTGCGGCTCGTCTGACACGGGATGAGGCGAATTACGAGTTGACCATACGTGGCCTGCAGTCTTCAGGCGACCTGAGCCAAGACCGGAAAATGCTGGAGGGAGCTTCAGAAAGTCCAGTGTGCCCTCCGGAACTCACAGATGAAGAGCTTGATCGGGGTAAGTCCCTGATTGAACTTAAAGTGTGCCATTTAACTAATATGTGTAACTACTTACAAATTCGTTGCTCTAGTAAGGGAGAATTGGCCCAGTGTGCGTCCTTCTGTCCAGTATCTGTGGATCCGTGTGTCAAATTTGTTTGTGGGTACTAGTGAATGCAACGTCGCATCTATTATCTTGGCCTGAATTTCTTTTGCACGGTTCTTGAACTATCATAATTCTTTCCGGTGATCAATTTAGGGAGATTGGAAGTGTAGGGGACTGGTGACCATGATGTCCACGATGTTGTGTTTTAGAGTCAGTGTTTTTTGGTTTCTTTTAATGGAGTGCTGGTGATTGTGTTGTGTATACGATAGGCCTAGGATTATAGGTTATGTAATCCGGTCAGCTGCTTTCGGGCTGGCGTTGATCTTCTGTGGTTCTCGTGTGTAATAAATCTGTTTCCGATTAATTTGCAAGTGTCAAGTGTCATCAGGTCTCGTACAGTTGTCCCGTGTGTGTGTGTAATTTCATTTATGGTGCATATCACTGCTCCTTGGCAAAATTCCTATTCTGTTTAATGTCGGCGTGTGCGTAAGTAAGTTTAATTAATAAAGGCCGTCCCCTTAGTTAATGTGTTGTTCCATTCGAAGCTTGTTAACGTGTCAATTCATTTGTGCTCGGCCATTTGGTCACAGCAGACTTCCTTAAATTTCTGTCCTGTTAGTGTTCGTTGGGTTGGTCTTCCTGGTTTATCTGTTCATCGTGGATCGATATAATCTGTCAGGTTTCTCGTTGTTCAAAATTGGTCTGCGTGTGTGAGTGTACTGTGCGGTAGATTGTTATGTATTGAGTTTGTGGGTGGGGTCATGCAGCCTAGTTGTTGCGCTGATTACGTTCAGGTTAGGTCGGATATTTTGAAGGTGCATTTTAGTTCACCGTTAGCGGAGGCCAAGTATGCAGGCTGGGATTACGCTGGGGCACCTACCAGCCTGAGCTCGATTTGGTTGTAATGTGAGGATGCTGGCTTTAGGCCGGTTTTGCGATCCTCGGATGGTGCTGTTATTCCCTTATGGTTCATCAAGAAGGCGGACTTAATGTTCGTTTCTCCTTTCTTCGTCTGGGCCGGGTAAGCAAGTGTATGGAAAGGGACTAGGTCGAGCGAAGGTTGGGGTGTATATAGGTCCTTCCGATGTCAACTTCGCCCGGTATGGGACAGCGATGCAGTGACTCGGGAGGGCGACAATTTGGTAAGCAATTTTTTAAGGGAACACTCTGCTCACCTTAGTTGTGGAGAGTCGGGATGCATTTGTTGCTATCCGTCATGGTAAGATCCCTATATTTTTTGCTTGTGTTATGGTATATCTTGTGTTATTGTGTCTTGGTGACTGCTTATTTTGCATACTTGTGCGTAGATGGGGAAATGTATTACTTGGGGTGGGAAAGTTTATTGTGGATGTGTGATGGATGACTGTCGTGTGTTTCTGGTTTGTTCTTCCCATTTCGGTCTGTTGATTTGATAAGTTTTGGTCTGTAAGTTTTACCGATGGTGATATTCGTATCATGGTCTGGTACTGTAGGCATTGTAGCGTTGGTGAGTCTGCCGACAAGGTGAAGCAGATATGGAAGGAGGCCCGCAAGTCCATTCAGGTTTCTCACGAGCGACTAGCTCAAAGGTACAATCAGGGACGGAAGCCCGTCAACCTCAACGTGGGAGACATGATATATGTTCAGGACCATTCACCTAAGCTTCTAGGAAACAAAGTGTCAGGAAAATTGCGGCCGCGATTTCGCGGGCCATTTAAGATTTTATCCTTTGTCAGTCCTGTTTCAGTGCTGGTGAGCGACCCTGAAATGAAGAGGATCTTCAGGACTCACCTCTCACAGTGCAAGCCCGCGCACGAGACGCCCAAGCGAGTCTCGGGGTAGTCGACAACTAAACTGGTGGTATCCTTGTTTTATTTCTTGCCCCTTTTCTTTCATAACTGGTAATGTGTTTCTTTGGTAAAGTTTCCCCCCAAATCTACAGACAACTTGCGTCTCTGGAGGCGTTGATTACCCAAGATGTTGTGAGAAGCGTGTTGCACCTCGTTGTATGAACAAACAGACCGTTTATCGGTCTTTATGATGTGTGACAGGCTTTTCCCAAGATTGGTAAGACCTAGTTGGTATGTGGACCTGGTCTTGATGACCTCGATGTAAAGGTGATATGTGGTTCTGCCTGCCTTGTCAAGGCAAATCTGTGTAAAGCGTAGGATTTAGTATGGCTTGGAGACGGTAACTTACCGTTGGGTTGACGTAAGGTGATTTCTATAGTAACGGGGGGGGGCCCACCTTTATAGGGAATAAAATTGTATGTTTCCTTTTTTTAAAATCAAATTTGTGATGCACCACGTCAGATACCTGATAACCCGTAGTAGGAACTGTAACTGCCCTTCTGGCAATTAGTAATTGCACCATGAACTATCTGTCACTCTGGTATGTCCTGCTACTCGTGTGCTTAGCATTTCAGTGCTTGGCTCGTTGGAAGTGGAGCTCCCTGGGGATGTGGCGGACTGTGCTGTTTCTCCGCGGGATCCAGTGCAGCTCGGGGCGTGCAACATACCCTGGTGGACAGGTGGATGGTGGCGTGACTGGGAAACTGCTGGCGGGGACCTGGGCTCGTCATCCCCCGTTCTCCATCTGTAACTGGGTCATCAGGACGTTTCTACCTAGACCCTTCCAGCTAACATGAGGAGCGGAACTATCACCGAGACAGTGCCATCCACTCAGCTTGTCGCTGTGTGAAATCAAACCTTGAACATTCTGCCTGCCATTCAATGAAGTTTATGCCCAAAATTCCTTCAAACTTGTTGGGACATATGTAAATCTGCAGCAGTACATAAGAGGTGATCCTCTCCCGATCTGTCGCTTCAACATTACGCAATGCTGTCCACCCTGCAGTTTGCTTTGGGGGGAGGAGGATGTGACGTATTTTACGCCACTTAGCTGACATAAAAATATACCTAACCTAAGATATTCTTTCCTGCCAAATTTACCCATCCCTGAATTTCCACTTGGAGCGAATGCTCCATAAATTCCTTCACTTACCCAAAATCTGAAGAAAGTTGTGGGCCTAGGCCGACTGTCGCAAGTGCGACCTGTGAAGACCTTGTAAACTAAATCTTCATGGATAAAACCCCGCACTCGCAGTCCAAACACGCGAGGTATTACTCTGGATCTGATGTGCACTGATTCTGGAATTAATGTGTTCCCTAACCTCAAAATAAACATTGGATCGATGCATTTAAAAATACATCAATATTTGGTGTATCGATTGTTCCCAAACCCAAACCATCGCGAGATGTATCGACCGGCGTAGATGACAAGTGACGTACGCATGGCGAGCTACCAGGGTGGCCAACTCTCACGGAAGCGAACACGGAAGTGTCTTATGAACTACGTTCAAGAAGCCAGGGGATTCGAGTGTGCGTGTGTGGCTACAACTATTGCTTTGTCAAAAATCTTAGTGTCTGATATATGTTGAATGTTTGTGTGCGAACTCTCTCTCTTGATTCCAGACTTTCATAAAGGAAACATCTCTCGGGGATTCGGATGCCCCGGGAATGTAGAACAGGTATTCGCTTCCTCGAGAAGCGATATTATTATTTTGTTTGTTGGTTTTCTTAACATGTAGTAGCCCAGGTGAAATCCAGGAAGTGTGATATTTATTTTGCTTGTCTGCCCATTTATTTTTGGGTCTTGGTTTTTCCTTTTCCGTGTAACTACGTCGTAAATTATACGCACCTCGTGGACAATGGCGCAACAGGTAGATGTTCGGCCGATCAATGGGTTGATGTATCCTTCTGTTTTATTCTGAATTGTTTATCAATTTTCATTTCTTCGGAAGTTGTTTTCAGTGTGGGGAATTTTCTTGTTTTTCGGGCGAGTTTTTCCTGTGTTGCGTAACCATGTGCGTCTTTAGTTTGGGTTCCAAATTTATTCATTCATTTTCCCTATGATCACGCTTCTTGGAATTTTCCTAACTGCAGCCATGTTGAGTTTTCTATCATTTTAGTTTTAAGGGGCCCTGTTCCTGGTTTTTGCATCACCTTTCGTCCACGTGCTAGTTGTAGGTTATGTGACGTTTTGCTTTGGTTTTCCTCCCTTACGCTCGTGTGCGTTTCACTTTTGAATTTCGAATTGCAGTATTTCAGTTTAACTTATGGGATTGGTTCAAATCCCAAATTTTAGGAGAGCGCCTTATGGTGCAATCGTTTCTTGGTGTCCCGTTATGAGTCCGCCATTTGGAGAGTCTAGTTTGTGTCAGGGCCCATGATGGTCGTGGGATACCGTCCGCTCCGTTTTTCGGGAGTTTGTCATTTGTAATGTAGTTTTTAATTTTATTTAGTTTTCTTTTCCCTTTACGGAATTCCGGATGTGTTGGTACGTATGTTGGTAACTTATTTCCATTCCGGATGTAACTTGTAAATTTCTGCGGTAGGTATTGCACAACCATTCGCCGTGGCTTTTCATGTTTAGTTTCTGGGCATTCGTGTGCTCTCGTTTCCTAGTTAAGGGTTGTACAATTATTTGACTAAGGATTTGTAATTGTAAGATATTACCTTTTCTGTGTACCTGTTCATTACTCAAATTTGTTGGTCCTGAAAGCGAGTTGAGTGGTGTGTCGTACCACGCGACGTCAACGACGTTTGTCAGCCTCTCAAGTAGCAATTTCTCATGAAACCTTTGTTTGTAACCAAATATTGTTCCTATTTTATATATTATGGATATTTTTACAATACAGACCCCTTTTATATTTTGATTACAATTTCATGTCGCCCTTAACGTCCAATCCCCACCCTCAAGACAGCTGCGGTGGAATGAACCCTCACCAGGTAAGTCTTCCACTTTTCAAACTGGTGGATAAAAGCGACATACTACCTCTCTTGTACATCTGAGGGGGTCACCCGAGTGTGTCGTCAACCCCGGCCACCGAGGCAAGGCCATCAAGTCCCGCAAAGGATGTCTCGAGGCCGCCGTTGGTAAGTTTCCTTCAGGTTGAGATGAGCGAGATAATATATAATAATAATATCGTATGGCCTCGGGTGCCTGGTGCAAGCTTTGCTATTTGACACCCAGAGGGTAGCTTGCATGTCGAATTTCGTAGTTCCTTGACTATGAAAGTCAAGGAGGTTAGATGTTAGATATCTAATCTCCTTGAACACAATAGCGCTTTCTAGTAGAGAAATGAGGAACTTTGTGCTGGCGGAAACTCCCGAGATTAATTTTGCCATTATGAACTCGGCCTACTGAATTCAAATGGATTCTTTGACATGCCAACATCGTATGACATGCGTATCGTATTTTTTCCGCCTTTCAAAAATCACTTACCACGGTCAGGGGCGAACCTGCAATCTTGGGGTTAGTAGACCGACACGCTATCCACTCACCCACCGTGGCAAGCATGAGCGAGATAAAGAGTGTAGTGATAGGAGTGGGGGATTCGATATTTCACATATTAAGAGAGTTATAGCAATATTTCACTTTTTCGAAAAGAGCCCCCCATTCTCACCCCCTTCGACCGATTTAGCCCAGTAACGAACTCGACCGTGATTTTATAGGTATCCATATTCGGTAAAATATTCAAAGTGTTTGGTGCAAAATTACGGCAGTTATCGTGTCCACAAGAAACTGATATGCATATATATATATATATATATATATACATATACATACATAAATTATATATAAACTTTTGAACTGACGGTGATTTTGGGGTCTGGGGGATGTGAAACGCGAAGATATGTCGAAATTTTCCGGAAGTCGAAACATGGTACCCATTGCAATAGTTAGCTTTCTAATGAAATCTACCTCTGTTTGGTTCCTCAGTTTAGGGGCTGCGACAACGCGGTCATCTAACCCCGTGTACTTTGGGTGAGTGTAGAATCTGTCTGATAAACGGTGTGAATTGTAATGGCTGTAGTAGTCTTAATTCAGGTAAGGACTGCAGAGGTCAATTTCAAGCAGTAGTTCCTAATGTTGCTACCAGGTACTACCGTCAACGACACCTAGCTGTGAACTTGGCTACTAGATGCCACCCCAACCAGCAACTCGCAACGAACGTTGGAACTTACCCTCCAAAGGAAAGCATACTGAGGGATTTTAGCTCCCTTAGAAAATCCGACGACTTTGGCCGGCTTTGAAACCGCGACCTTGGGCATAGACATTCTGCATGCTACCAGTTACGTCACCGAAGCCGCTTCACACTTAGATGAAAATACTGAATCTGATCTCGTGCAAGTGCGTTGTCATGGCAACGCCTGATGGCTCATCCCTCATCAATTTAGTAGTGTTGCCATGGCAACCTCTGATAGCTCTTGGCATTTTCTTATAATTCCGAAATCATTTTTCTCATCCCTTGGCATAATGGTGGGTCATATCAAAAATTCTTTCAGACAAAAGTTTTAGGTAATTATTAGGGGAATATTGTCCATTTCATACGGTTTTGATATTGTGCCTATTAAGAGAGATATGATTAATGTTTCCCGAAAAAACCACTTTTTCCCACCCCTTTGTCAATGGTTGGTGATATAAAAAAATCTCTTCAAACATAAATTTTTGGGCTTTATCCGACACATAGTATGAACGTTGAACGGATTCGATATTTCACATATTAAGAGAGTTATAGCAATATTTCACTTTTTCGAAAAAAAGCCCCCCATTTTCACCCCCTTCTACCGATTTAGCCCAGTAACGAACTCGACCGAGATTTTATAGGTATACATATTCGGTAAAAAGTGATTGGTGAAAAATTACGGCAGTTATCGTGTCCACAAGAAACTGATATATATATACTTTTGAACTGACGGTGGTTTTGGGGTCTGGGGGATGTGAAACGCGAAGATATGTCGAAATTTTCCGGAAGTCGAAACATGGTAGCCTACCCATTGCAATAGTTAGATGTCTAATGAAATCTACCTCTGGTTGGTTCCTCAGTTTAGGGGCTGCGACAACGCGGTCATCTAACCCCGTGTACTTTGGGTGAGTGTAGAATCTGTCTGATAAACGGTGTGAATTGTAATGGATGTATTAGTCTGTAATTCAGGTAAGGACTGCAGACGGTCAATTTCAAGCAGTAGTTCATAATGTTGCTATCAGGTACTACCGTCAATGACACCTAGCTGTGAACTTGGCTATTAGATGCCACCCCAACCAGCAACTCGTAACGAACGTTGGAACTTCCCCTCCAAAGGAAAGCATACTGAGGGATTTTAGCGCTCTTAGAAAATCCGACGACTTCGGCCGGCTTTGAAACCGCGACCTTGGGCATAGACATTCTGCATGCTACCAGTTACGTCACCGAAGCCGCTTCCCACTTAGTCAGATGTCAAAGTCAACCCCTGGCACCATCCAGCCCATGATGGGCTGAGGCCGACCAAGCGACCGCTGCCCAGCCATTTGGCCTGCAGATATTGGGGTGACGCGTGATCAGCGCGTCGGGTCCCCTCGGCCGTTAATATTGGTATTCGTGATCGGGATGCTGTCTCACTGTCAGACAGCTACTCAATTGTCCTCACGAAGCTGAGTGCACCCCGTTCCAACCCTCACGTCAGTTTTAAAATCCATGACAGAGCCGGGGATCGAACCCGGGGCCTACGGGTGAGAGGCAGGCGCGCTACCCCAACACCACGGGGCCGGCTTAGTCAGATGGAAATACTGAATCTGATCTCGTTCAAGTGCGTTGTCATGGCAACCGCTCATCCCTCATCAATTTAGTAGTGTTGCCATGGCAACCTCTGATAGCTCTTGGCATTTTCTTATAATTCCGAAATCATTTTTCTGATCCCTTGGCGTAATGGTGGGTCATATAAAAATTCTTTCAGACAAAAGTTTTAGGTAATTATTAGGGGAATATTGTCCATTTCGTACGGTTTTGATATTGTGCCTATTAAGAGAGATATGATTAATGTTTCCCGAAAAACCCACTTTTTTCCACCCCATTGGTCAATGGTTGGTGCTATCAAAAAACTTATTTGACATAAATTGTTGGCACTTATCCGACACATATTATGAACTTTCAATGGATTCGATATTTCACGTATTAAGAGAGTTATAGCGAAATTTATATATATATATACATACATAAATTATATATAAACTTTTGAACTGACGGTGGTTTTGGGGTCTGGGGGATGTGAAACGCGAAGATATGTCGAAATTTTCCGGAAGTCGAAACATGGGACCCACTGCAATAGTTAGCTTTCTAATGAAATCTACCTAATATGTTAGAAAGCTTGTACATTATCAGGTTATACGAAGGTACTATTTCTTTCTGGACTAGGCCTGATTTGTGCTTGTTCGCTCTCATTGATTATGCATTTAGTGCCACCATCGTTTCCTCCGACTTGACAGTTCACCGGCTGGCTATGCAGTGTTGCCAGTCCACTAACGCGAATCCGCTGACGTTCAGTGGCCTCAAGATAGGAAGATGCCGCGTTAGGGGTGGAAACACAGCCGCTCGAGGGGCCCCACGCCCGGTCGCCAGATTGCAATTTCTAGTTCACTTTTAGCATTGGAGAAGGACACAGCTTCCTGATTGGCTATTCTGACGAAACATGTCTGCAGCAAAAGGATGTGATTAGTCAGCATAGTCATAAGGTGGAACCTATCAGCGATGTCGTTCCAGGTTTGAAAAAAATATGTAGAACTCCAGCTGTTTTAACTTCGTATACATTGTAATGCGCCTTGAAATAGTTGCATGATCATTGTTCCTAGGCCATAAGTGTTTCCATATCTTCTTAAATCAAGAAGAATCATTACCAGAATGTTTTCCATCGATTAACACCCCCTTGTAGCCATCCATTTGGGTGATTATACATATTGGGGAAACTTTATGGTCTGTATAGAGTTTATTATTCTAACAACACAGTTCTATGGAAAATGTATCATTGTATACATAAATATCTTACAAATGGACTAGATTTTAATAAAATTTTGAGAATTGAACAATACAACAAAAAATACGCAATTTGTCATTAGCATGGATGTCCCTAGTCATCACTGCATTTATTGAAGTATGAGGCTTCTTTTCGTTATGAATGCATACATTTGACTAGCATATAAACCAACTTAATGGAACGACATCGCTGATAGATTTCACGCTATATCTATACTGACTAATCACATCCTTTGCGGCAGTCTTGTTCCGTCAGAATAGCCAATCAGGAAGCCGTATCGCTCTCCAATGCTAAAAGTGAACTAGAAATTATTGCAATCTCGCCGCCCGGTCAGCTATGCGTGTACAGTCACATTATTTGACAAGTTGGCCTACCATCATCCCTCCCAGCTTGTTTATTCTGTAGGGCCGTGACATATATTTCACATTTGTGAAGTTCATTTATACAACGTAGAAAACAAGGTATTTGTGTGCATTATGTATCATAACGGAGCCAAGGAGCCAGTAATAAGTTAATAACAGTAACCGATATTTTAAAAAATACTTTGACTAAGCCGTGGGCTATTTGGAAAGGCCATTGTTTTTTATTTTAGGGGCTGCGACATCGTTGTCATATAGCCCCGTGTATTTCAGGAGTGTGTGTGTGTGTGTGTGGGGGGGATTTGAGTGATAACCTGTGTTATTGTGATAGCTGCACTAGTGTGTGTATTTGTAAATTGGCGGTCGGATTGGGAAGGAGGCAGCCGTGGTCTTAAGTTAAGAACCATCCCAGCATTTGCCTGAGGTAGAAGTGGGAATCCACGGAGAACCACTTCCAGGATAGCCGAGGTAGGAATCGAACCCAGACCTCCGGGGCGAAAGCCAAGAACGCTACCCTCTACACCACAAAGCATTTATGTTTAAACACTGAGCATTGCAAATAGGGAATGAAGTACTAAGTGCAAATATCACAATGTAGTTCACAACACATGTACTGTACATAAATAATTATTTATTCACATTGTCACAGTATTATCCCCCTGGGGGTTCAAACCCATACCATTTTAGTATTATCATCAGAACACAATTTAGCGAAGAAACGACGGAAACCATTATTTACAGTCCGTCCAAAGGCAACTCCTCCACTACCGATAAATCACCATCTGAATCTCCACTCTCATCTTCTTCTTCCTCTTCTTCTTCGCTACTGTCTTCACCTAACTTAATAATAAAGTTGTCCACGACTTCTTCAATTAGAGGCTGCTGCTTCAGATACTCTGCTTCATACGTTTTGGCTTTCTCACACTTCTTCATCCAAGACTGTTGTGAGATTTCATCAAACTTCTGTGTTGCCAATGCTCTGACGTCCTCCATTTGAATGTGGTGTTGTTTGCAGCAATCAAAATTTTTAGTTCGGCCCAGACAAGCTCTATGGGGTTGAGTTCTGGGTGATACGGTGGCAGGCCTAGAACCGTGTGACCATGTTTCAGCAGAGAGTCTAACACATATTCTTTATGCAGTGGTTTATTCAGCCTTACAACTCAAGTAACTGAACTTTCACCATGTTGTCGGTAAATGAGATGTTATTACACCTTAACCACTCCTGCAGGACAGTATTTCTGGAGTTGCTTGTGGGACATTTGCTAGATTGAACGTTGTGATACGGGGCGTTATCTATCACAAGCACACAGGTTTTAGGGAGATTAGGGATTAACTTCTCTTCGAGCCACTTGCTGTAATTATTATAATTCATCTCGTTATGGTAATCTCCTGTCGATTGTGACGATTGCCACATTGTCAAACAATTTTCAATAAACCCCATCTCCCCTCCAGCATGTATTACGATGAGTCTCCTCCTTTAGAAATGGGTGTAAATAAGCCTTCAGTCGAGTCATCTGACCACGATTTTGAAATGACGTGGGTAGAATGAATATACGTTTCATCCATAATTATACACCACAGGTCGGCCTTCTGATCTGAATCTTGTGACGTTATGCAGATAACTATACCGTTGAAAAGCGATGTGTTGCCTTTCAACGAGCACGTGCCTATTGTTCCGAGTTTTCTTCCATTTGTAGCCTAACTCTTTGAGAATTGTTCTCAGGCTTGTTTTGCCGCCTGGAAACCCTAAATCCTTCACAAGTCTCGCATGCAGTTTAGGTATTGTCGGTACACATTTCTCCGTTAGATAAAAGTTATTGATCACTCTCCTTAGAACACCTTTATCAAAACCATCCGGGCCTGTGACCGACTTGGTTTTTTTTTTCGTTTTTTATTAGGAGTTTCGAACAGTGGTTCACCTTCATTTCTTTTCCTCTTGGCCTCACGACTTATCCTCGTTAAAATCATTTTAGAACATCCAACTGCAGCCGACACTCTTTCTCGCACCTTTTTCACATCTATCACAAATCCACCTGCTTCACTCTCCTTTTTCATGAATTCCATCACATTATAAATAACCTCACGAGTTTGACTCTTGATAACTTTGCGCGGTAATTTACTACAACTCATCGTAACACAGCAAAACACAACAACAACAAATAATTCTCGTAAACAAATTAATTTCTTTCCAGTTCACTCAGAGACAGAGACAACGATAAACCACTTGGCTCAACAGAATGAGTTACTACTTAGCTGCGGAAACGAACTGTACCGTTAGCTGGCTACCAACAGCCAACAACACCTAGAGAGAAAGCCTTGCGATACGTAATTGACAACTGAGTGACGTCAAGGAGGACCGGCCATGAAAATTGAGACATACCATTCGAGTTATGGAGGTTATGGTGTGGTTTCCACGTGTTGTGTTTCGTGCTTACAGTCCCAGGTACTGATTTTTTCCGAATTCCTACCCGGTTATACTTAAAGGTTATCAGTGCAGTGTAAAGTTATGCCTAATAAGTGCAGTGTACCAAATTGTATATGCAATTATGCCTATGGACCGAAAGTAAACGTTTTCTCTTTTCCTAATGATGAAGGTAGAGACGAAATGGATTCGAGCCATTCACCGCAAGGATTTTATTCCTACGAAATATTCCATAGTACGTGTTACACCAATTATGCTCCAATTCTCACAAGTTTAGTATAATGGGAGGAAGGAACCTTGTAACAAGTCTCTTTTCTTGTAGGTGTGTGGGCTCCATTTCAAGCCACATGAGATTGAATGGAGCACAAGTATGTATGATGAAAAGAATGCAAAGGTAGTTACTGCACCGTTGTATAAATCGCGACTGATTAAATGTTAGTAAGCAGATAGTCCTATCCTATCCTTAAATTTTAGCATGGGCTAGCTCCTCTGTTCGAAAATTCATTTAGATGTAGAAATCAGAATTTTCTAACCTAAATTATGTGCTACAGGCTACTGTCGTAGGTTAGGTTTATTTGTTTTACGGGGGCTAACAATTTCAAGTTGGAGGTGTAAGTGGGTGTTAATGTGGGTAGTATTCACATTTATATTGGGGTTTAATTTGCAAGAACTGCACGAGGTTAGAAACCGATAACCTGTAGCAGGTCCTGGGTAATCTATTTGTTATCTATTGCAGTAATCTCATTCGTTACATTTCTTATTGGGGTGGGCAAAGTGGTGCAAGTGAGTCAGGTTGGTGATTGAATACTTTAAGAATAAGTAGACTAATTAATGTAATGCAAGCTGATAAAATGATTGTATCGCAACTTAAACACCTTAGGAGTCCTCTTCAGGAACCAATAACGACCAACTCGTCTCATAGTTTTTAACAACAATTACACATCCGCCTTAGTCAATACATTAACGAAAGAAAATATAATAAGATTTGCTCCTGGTACATGTTTCAGGGATTAATTGCCTTTTTCCCCTTCATCAGCCAATATTAATACCTTAAGAAAATTATAAAATAGCGTAGCACTAAAAAAATGGCTATTAGACTTAATATGGTGCACCATATAAGTAGGTCAGAGAAAAATATTTTAAAGCATAGAGCAAAACTAAAAAAAAAGTATGAGACGGTGATGATATTCAGCCATCAAACACAAGCGAAGATATACGGAGAACCAGATGACAGTTCATTCACATATTCGCTCAAAAACACAAGTCAACTTGACTTGGCTCGATAGGTGGAAGACAATTGACAGTAGCAGTGAATGAAGGTAGCACGCGCGATAAAATTCTCTACAATACATGAATTAGCCAAAATACCTTATGAAACACTGGGAAATAAATCAGGGAGCTTTATTTTAGTAGATATTCCCTCCTCCGATGTATGTGACCCACCCAGCCATCCCAAATAGGTACACGACTTATATAGCGAAAATTGCAGCTGTCGTCGCCATTATTCTCATCGATCGTTATCAAAACAGTACCATGACAGTATTGCCAACCTCGCACTTACGGTACTATGAAAAACAAAGAGGCGCCCAATTCAGTCGCTAGTGCGCATCATTCGTGCGCACCACTCAATTCTTAGATAGTGCGCCCAATTTAATTGTTTATTAATCATGGATTGTGGAAATTGCCTCCCAAAGGCCGCACCTGCCCCCGACCTTCTAACCTTCGTTTTGTCCAATCCAATGGTCTTTGACAATGGTTACAGCCTAGCGCGCCGAGATCAATGAGTTTTGAGGCAACCGTGCCCCGCCTGCTGCGTGCGGCCACACCTACCCCCGACCTTCTAATCTTCGTTTTGTCCAATTCAGTGGTTTTTGAGAATGGTTACAGCCTAACGCACCCAGATCAATGAGTTTTGATTCAACCGTACCTCACTAGCTGCGTTCGGCCACACATACCCCCGACCTTCTAATCTTCGTTTTGTCCAATCCAGAGGATTTTGAGAATGGTTACAGACTAACGCGCCCAGATCAATGAGTTTTGAGTCAACCGTGACACTACATCAGTGGTCATTGCTCGTATGTTTTTTTTAAAGTGATATGATTGCAATTGAGGCAGAGAAATCAAAAACCCACCAACTCCAGTAAACCAAATTTTACAGGAGAGAGAAAAAACTAATTATCTTCCTCACTGATCTTAAATCTTATGGGTTTATGTGATCATATTAAGTAAAAGTGTATTCTTTATCAATTAAATACTTCATAATCTAAGTGTTTATATTATTTAAGGCTGCAATTTGAATTAAATAGTGGTGGAGTTATGGGTTTTGTGACTCCTCACTACTAAAACCCCTTCTTATAAATCATTTTTCAAAAAGCCCACCGTTCTTACAAAATCAACAAGTGCGCATGCTTAAAAACAAAAAACAAAAATGCTAATTCATTATGGCGTCGACTCGTTGGCCTGTCGTGATTTATTTTTAGTTCTAGAGACTTGAAATTTATTTTGTGGGTAGAGAGGATAAGGACCATGAATTTATGTCAAACATACTATTTTGTGGAATTCCTAGTTTCCAAACTATAAAAATTCCAAAATTGAATTTAAAAAAACTAAAAAAATATAAACTTTTGTTCTAACGATAAAGGATATAGAAGCCATTTGTTTAAGCCGTTGCACGACGTTCTGTCATGTTTGGTTTTCAAAAGATCGCCTACTTTCCAAAACAATAATTTTCTAAATTTTTTGTAAAATGTAACGAGTGGTTTACTGGAAAAAGGGCGTTAGCCGGAGTCCTACTTCACCTCATTTGCCAAAATAAGACCATGGGTTCGCGATATATCGCAAATATTACATGGCTGAGGCTTAGTAGTGGGGTAAAGGGGGTTCTAGACTGAGTCTGAACATGGCTGAGGCTTAGTAGCGTGGCAAAGGGGGTACTAGACTGGGTCATAACCAGCACTACTCCCCTTCTGACACGATTGGCAAGTTAACTGCTGGTGAAGTTTTGGAAAATCCAGTTCAGGAGAGGCACGTGCCAAGGTGACATTGTAGCGTGCGAGAACAGATAATAGACCGCTTTAAGGAAGAAGTTTCATCACGTGACCGCTTATTGACCAAATGAAAAATTACCTATTGGCGGTTCTTTTTATTTTAATGATTATTAAAAATAACTTTCAGAACTTTAGTAACTCTTCATGACAATCAAATAATATTTCAAGTCAGATATTCTCGTTGACCCCAGTTCAAATAACATCTTCGTATTTCTCAATAGCAGTTTGAACTGTCTCGTTGAGTAGGGTTTTATAGAGTTCACTTAGTTTTCGAATGACTTATATTTCTTGGAAAACGTTGCTTCTGCTTGGCATTAATAGCTCCACACCGAAGGTTGAATTTTCCTTAGATATTTCAATGAATTCTCTTCATATATCTGTCAATTATATTGCTTATTTTCGTTGAATTATAACTTCGACTTTCAGAAGTTTTGGAAAATCCAGTTCAGGAGAGACACGTGCCAAGGTGACATTGTAGCGTGCGAGAACAGATAATAGACCGCTTTAAGGAAGAAGTTTCATCACGTGACCGCTTATTGACCAAATGAAAAATTACCTATTGGCGGTTCTTTTTATTTTAATGATTATTAAAAATAACTTTCAGAAGAAATTAAATGCAGAAACGGAAAGAGAATGAGAAACGAAAGCTGATGATGTAAATTTCATTAAAAGATTACAAGGATGAGACAGATATTTACTGATAAAGAAAGTTACAAGGTCGAATGCAACAAACGCCATATTTAATTGTTATCAGAGTGGGGAGACGACGAGAAGGGAGGCATTCTCTGCTTGTCTTCGAAGTTGAATGAACGTGTTAGTCGAAAGTGGAAATAGTTGACCGAGGAATCATAAGAAGACTTGACGGGGAGCAGAGCATCGCCACCGGTCAAGATGAGGACAAGTATCGCTGAAATTTAATACACCAGAAAGTCGAAGTTATAATTCAACGAAAATAAGCAATATAATTGACAGATATATGAAGAGAATTCATTGAAATATCTAAGGGAAATTCAACCTTCGGTGTGGAGCTATTAATGCCAAGCAGAAGCAACGTTTTCCAAGAAATATAAGTCATTCGAAAACTAAGTGAACTCTAAAAAACCCTACTCAACGAGACAGTTCAAACTGCTATTGAGAAATACGAAGATGTTATTTGAACTGGGGTCAACGAGAATATCTGACATGAAATATTATTTGATTGTCATGAAGAGTTACTAAATTATGAATGGGAACTAGCTATTTACAATATGAGGATTCCAGCAGTGACTTAGCCCGCATATCACGGCTTCGTCAAGGAGGGTGTAAGCCTATCATCATGCTTCACCAAATCATGACAAACGTATCTACGACTGCAAGGTAGTTCTGTAACAACATAAGAAATACCAATGAACTACAACAACAACAACAACTATTCGACGCAGAACTTCAAGAATGCTGTTCGCCAGAAGACGATCGCCCGAAACGCCCTAGTTTCAGAAGAATGCAGAGAGATTCGAATCCTAGCACGGAGAAGGAAGCACAGCAGACGGTCTCGGCTGATATGAAGACGATGGGAGCGCGGACAGGTGTTCATCCTGCTGTCTGGCACGCGCTAACCGCTGGTCCCGTTACGTCAGCTGACTGGCAGTCTACTGTTGGTGGAGACTGCGGCGTGGGAGTTTCAGGTCCGATTTGGATTTTGAAAAAAGATTCTGGCAGAAGTAAAAGATACCCAACGAATAATATTGTAGTTAGAAATGCAGTAACGTAGATATCCTTGACCTGACCTAGTTTTGTGTGGCAAATTTGAAATAAATTTTTGAAACTATTTTAAATGTCTTAACTTTGATTTTAGCATCGTAAATGTCGTTTAATGTTCTGGTAAATGTTTTTTGAAACGTCGTCATTAGGATTTTCACGTATTATTGATTTTTAGTCGTCATTGTTTGATATTGCAAGTTTTATTTTGAATTTATTGGTATTTGTTAGATTAATTTGGAATATTTTAAAATGCATTAGTTCTAAATGTCTTCTTTGCGAAGAAAGTGGAAGTAGACTTATTTCTGAGTATGATTTTTCGTGACAGAGATTTATTTAAATTCTGGATTGACAAATAAGTTATTGTTTAGTTCTGTTGAGAACAACAATAAACGTATTTTTTTAAAACTGATCTTTAGTGAAGCGTAACGTTTTATTAAACAATCTGATGTATTGACGCAGATGAAAAACGCTATATTGTGGTACGGAAAAATACGGAATGTATAAAGTAATACCTATGTAACTGAATTTGAAGAGAAATTAAAGAAACATGTAAGATGCAATGTATAAGCACGAAATACTAGAAAGGAGATGTCATGTAACGTATTTATATTTCATTAAGACGAGAATATACAAACAGTTTTTAAATATTTGAAGTTCTATGAACTATGGTTCCATAAAATAACAGAAGGTTAACAAGATCGCATACTGAAATAATTTAAATGATGCTGTAACAGAAAATGTATGAGGAAAGAAAGGAACAGGAACGAAAATACAAGTGGTAATTAAGTAATTGTGAGAGGAATGGAATGTATAAGCGATAGAAGGATTGTAATTTGAACTCTATAAGTAAAATTACTGAATTTCATGGATACCTAGAGTATGCATAGAAATGGGATTATTTATTACTATTGCGTGTACAGGAGATGAATACGGAAGCGTAGGTATTGACGCTAGCTGGTGTTTTGTGATAAAATATTATGATGTTCCTATAGAAGTATAGAAATCAATGCGATTGTATAATGAAGTTCCGACCATGTTGTCGAGGTGTTGTATGTTTGAAGATGCGATTAAGATAATATGTAACTACTAGCAGGTACCCGCGGCTTCGCTCGCGACATAGTTGTGTCATGTTGTTATTCAATGAAATTCAGGTTTAACCCGGTTAACATCCCTTTAGAACCTGAATATCCATAAATCCCTCCTTACTAGACGTTTTGGACACACAACATACATATCCCCAATATATCATTCTTCTAACTTTAATTGTTTTGGTTAGTCGATGAGAGTGAATATCCAAAAATCCTTCCTTAGTGGACGTTTTTCTTCCAGAATTTCACCCCTCCTCATGGTCCCCTTAAATTGGATTCATGAAAAATCAGTAGAACACCTATTTATTTATTTATTTATTATTAAGCTGATTGTTTTCCTCTGAGTTTCAAACTCCTCGCCCAAGTCGTTTAAAAGATGCACGCTCCGTTAGGAATCCTTCAACCCCGTCTTTTCACCCCTTTCACCTCGTAATATACACCACATCGATAAACCCTTAGACAGTCTGCTTATTTTTAATGATTATTTTATATGCCGATCATCCCATCCCCAAAGAAACAACTCATGAGATATCGTTATTCAATGAAATGCAGGTTTAACCCCCTTAACACATCTTCAGACCCCGAATAAACAAAAATCTTTCCTTAGTGGACGTTTTCGACACACAACGAACATATCTCCAAAATTTCATGTTACTAACTTCAATTACTTTGGGTGGGCGATGATGAGTGAGTGAGTCAGTCAGGACATTTTCTTTCATTTATTTTTGAGAATTTCACCCTTCCCCATGAACCCCTTAAATGGAATTTATGAAATAAAACGGTCGACCACCTATTTACTTATTTTTTAAGCTGATTTTTTTCCGCTGAATTTCAAACTTCTCGCTAATTTCGTTTAAGAGATACATGCTCCATTAAGAATCATTCAACCCCCAATTTTCACCCCTTTCACCTCATAATATACATATCGATAAACCCTTAGACATATGTCTGCTTATTTTTATTGATTAATTTATATGCCGTATATCACATCCCCAAATGAAACAACTCGTGAGATATTGTTAATCAATGAAATGCAGGTTTAACCCCCTTAACACCCCTTCAGAACACGAATATCCAAAAATCCATCCTTAGTGGACGTTTTCGACATACAACGAACATAACTCCAAAATGTCATGTTTCTAACTTCAATAATTTTGGCTGGGCGATGATGAGTCAGTGAGTAAGTCAGGACATTTTCTTTAATTTATTTTTCAGAATTTCACCCCTCTCATGAACCCCTTAAATAGAATTTATGAAAAAAAAACCGGTCGAACACATATTAACTTATTTTTAAGCTGTTCATCCCCCCTGAGTTAATGAGTGAGTTCATCAGTTAGAACTTTTTCTTTCCTGTATTTTCCCCCCAGAATTTCACCCCTCTCCAAGGGCCCCTTAAATTGGGTTTTTGAAAAAAAAATGTCGAACACCTATTTACTTATTTTTAAGCAGTTTTCCCCCCTGAGTTTGAAGACTGAGTGAGCCAGTCAATCAGTTAGGACACTTTCTTTCCCGTTTTTTCCCCCAGAATTTCACCCCTCCCCATGGGCCGCTTAAATTGGATTTATGAAAAAAAAACCTGTCAAACACCTATTTTACTTATTTTTAAGCTGATTTTTTTTCCCGCTGAGTTTCAAACTCCTCGCCTATGTCGTTTAAGAGATACACGCTCCGTTAGGAATCCTTCAACCCCCACATTTCACCCCTTTCACCTCATAATATACACCACATCGAAAATACCCTCAGACACGTGTCTTCTTATTTTTAATGATGAGTTTATATGCCGAGTATCACATCCCTCAGTGAAACCAATCCGGAGATATTGTTATTCAATGAAATGCAGGTGTACCGCCTTAACACCCCTTTAGAACCTGAAAATCCAAAAATCCTTTCTTAGTGGGCGTTTTTGACTTAGAACAAACATATCCCCCAAATTTCACGTTTCTAATGTTAATAGTTTTGGCTGGGCGTTGATGAGTCAGTCAGTCAGTCGGTCAGGACACTTTGTTTTATATAATAGATTGAAGTAATTAATTGTACTACGTGTGTAAGGAACCGAAGGGTCGTCTGTTATATGTCCGTCTTAGTTATTTTTTAAATTAATGGATTCGTCTATACCGAGCAGTTTTTAGCTTCACTGTTTTGAAACACTATGCTCATTGGAAGTGAAATTCAACCCTGATTTGGCAATGTTGTAGAAGGTTTCATTATTAAAATGACGAAAGTACAATGCAGGGAGAGTGGTCGATGGATCAAACTATTATCAAGTAGCTAACGATAATACTGTAAATATATGTATAACGTAGTAATAGGATATTTTACGATTATTTCAAATGTTAGGAATTTAGCTTGGAATAAATGTTATTATGGAATGTATCATATAGGGGATAAATGTATAACGATTAGTGTGTGAAATGTTTAACGTGTATAACGAGTACAGTATGAGCCACAAGTGTGACTACTTTTTTTTTGGTAATTTTTCTCACGTTATAGTCATTAGGACTGATAAAATTGTGACAGGAAGTTCACTACGTTTTTATTTTATTTTAGGTATGCTACATATTTTAATTTACTTTTGTATGTATTTGTATCGTGTGAATGTAGGAGTGTATGGACTGGAAGTGTCCTTATTTGAATAATAAACTATCAGGCACGTGTTCGTTTGCCTGTCCGATTTTTTAAATAGAATATCTCGACTTTCTAATTTAATAATCTAATGACGATAGTGCTACTAGTTAGGTACTGGGACTCTTTACAACTTAGTAACCGTTCACCCTCGAGATTTTAGAATCTCGTCCTACCATGCTTGATTGTAGAATGTTTTATTTGTAACTAAGTAGGAGTACTATCGTGGTTTTATAATATACCTGTATTTAGAAATTACTAGCCTTTCACCTAGCGAGGTACTGTTGATTTATATGGCTGGGTATCAACGCCCTTAGCGATTCCTTCCATCCCTAGGATATTAGGTGAGGGCTATATCAATTTCGGGTACAGTAGAAAACACAACCCGCTTGCTTTGTGAACCCCGTTCAGTTTTGTTTCAAGGATGGCGCTATCAGAAACACTTGCGATATGAAAAAACCACCTGCCAGTATCCTGATGGACGGATCGCAGCTTCTCCTTGGCCCCAGCTGGATAAACCACTGTAAGAAATGCCTGACACATGGGATAGATTGGGATACATAGATTTCTTTCCTACAATGACATTATACTACGGAATAAGGACTAAATTAAACATTGGTAGAGTGAGAAACCTGTGCTGCTCGTAAAATCAAATGGGCGCCTATCTTTAATTGCATTCACCTTAATTATCAATCAATAACGCTTGGTTTCTATCAAAACGGTGAACAAACGAAAAATTCTCGTGTCCCTAATTTGTTAAATAGAACAATACAAAAAGAAAACTTTCCTAAAAGAAAACTCATATAAATACTCCTCCACAAAAATTATAAAGTCGCTATATGTCAAGGAAACTTTTAAATGCTTCTCCTCGCATTCCATAAACAGTCACCTAGACTTTCACTTTCCACTGGAGAACAAAAACTTATATTATCTAAATCCTTAAACCGACGATGTAGATAACACATTGTTCATTTTACTCTACACAGTTTAACTCCATTCCACTTCACATAAATTATTTACACTTAAACGCAAAGCTGAACGTTACTATTTCCTTAAATCCAACTTTATCTGTACATCTATTTACAACAATATGCGTACTTGAAGCCAATCCATTTCCACTGAAATGTTTCTGCTTTCACATCCATAACTCCCACCAAATATTAATGCTTATAAAACTGCTGACTTCTGTCGTTCATTTCAGTCTTAAATAGGTTCTCTGAGACCGTACAGTTAAGTATAGTTCAGGCAGATTGTCTAAATCAAGAATAAAATAATAGCCAGACAATTAATGTTGTTACAGGACAATTTCCTCATTCGTGCATCTACTCTCCACAAAATCTATAGTTGCCATATCTGCCAAATACGCATAACTACATCTATCTTTCCAGTCAATATGGCATAAATCTTCACATATTTACGATAACTGACCTACTTTCAGTTTGAAAACATTATAACCAGTTTTCTGTGTTGCACATGTACTCCGTTAAATAATAACCTTTAAAATTACTTTTACATATTTCACACCGTTATTCCATGCCCGTATGGAATTTAACTTTTACTCCTTAAAATCTTGCAACAAACAACATGATGAACAATGCGTTTCCACGAATAACTTAGCTCTTCTAGACATGCTTACAGTATCTGAAGTACTTCAAAGAACACATAAAGTGTTGGCGTTGTAACTTTGTTGAGAGTGCATTTGTATACACAATATTTTTTTCTTCTTCCGTTAACTGCCTCTAAACTTTTGTAAAATGGATTGACTAATTCAGAAACATCTGTGAGAGCGTGAACAACAACTCACCAAAGTTTCATCGCAAACAAATGAATGGTATATGAACGCATACGGGACTTTGTTGAAACGATTCGCGCGCCGTCACCCATTTGTTGAATCTACTCGTACGCTACCTATTGTAATATGGCTTTACTTAGTCAGACAATTTTGCAGGAGTGTACACAGTAGCTCATCAAAGTTTCATTGCAATCGGATGAATGGTAGGTTATATGAATGCATACGGGATTTTGTTGAAACAATTCACGCGCCGTCACTCTTTTGTTGAATCTACTCGTGCGCCCGTAGGAGGAGCAGGGGTTGGGGTGGGGGCATGCCCCCTCTCTGGAATCTTAAAAAGTAAAACGCTAAGAAAATCAGACTGAGAACAAACTTTTTTTTACAAAAATGCTTACAGTATTGTAATTAATTTTGTGCTTATCTTCCGTCAGGCACAACATTAAATATAGCGGCAGTGGGCGCATCATGCCCGTCTGGCACACCTCAGAAATTTGAATTTTAAAGAATTACAATATTTGCAAAAACAATTTTGCTACAATAGTGAACACATTCATTCGTTCTCTACATTTTACGTAATGATGCACGATCAGACGCAATCTGCCCGGAAGATCACTTTTGCAACAACAGCAAATGTGTAGGAGGGTCATTGACAAACTGGCCGATATGGACTTGAATATCATGTGGAAAGACGTAACTACAGAAAGGTGGAAGTGGTCGAACATCAATTCCACCCGGTCCTCCAAGGGACCCAAAAATAAGTTCCTCAAGTCCGCTCAGGCTTTGACAAGGGGTCGGCAAAGGGGTTATCCCCAATGACGTAAACAAATGTCATAACCCTCCTGCTCGCATACCAAGGGCCGGGTCAACGTCAAACACCTTCTGCAGTGCATGAGCGAATTCTTGCATTCCACACGACAACACAAGCTCTCAGGTGTTCACATTTTTGGGAATACCAAAAACAACCCCCACCCTGTTGACAAGTTGGTTAGTGGGTCAGTTGTTTAAACGTATTGTAGGCAGTTACACCAACATCTTTTGTGTTCTCACACAATAGTTAGGGAATGAAAAGAGTTTCATCTAATGTTTTTTGTATAGTTTGAAATGAAGTAAAGATTTATGTGATTTTAAGACGCTGATTTTTCTTATTTTATTAAATTTCCTGTCCATATTTTTATTTAACAACATTGATTAATATCTAGCTCTTTGTATTATGTTTATATCTGATTTAACGATTGAGCGGACTTGGTGGAGGTGATTTAAAATAAATCATAATATTCTTTTACATAAGTCTGCCAAGTTTTCAATTTTTTTCTACTCATGCGCTGCATAAGGTGTTTGACACGGCCCTTGGTATGCGAGCAGGAGGGTTATGACATTTGTTTACGTCATTGGGGAAAAGCCTGGGCGGAGTTGAGGAACTCATTTCTGGGTCCCTTGGAGGACCGGGTGGAATTGAGGTAACCCTGGCTACCTGACTGGAATTCCCGGGTGGAATTGATGCCCGCCCGTGGAAGTAGTTTCGCCCACGCGAATGACGAATATGAGATATGTCCGATCAGTTGCACCCACCGGAAGGTTAAAATCATCCTACATCTCAGTTATGGAATGGTGCTGGTGTGCTTTCACCTTATTTTAGACACTTGAGTAATATTACAATGGAATATTGTAATTTATATGCGCGTACATTTCATCCGCGTGTATTGTGTTTACCATGATTGGCCGCCTAGACTGTGTCTGTGTGCTTGTACAGTCGAAGCTGGCATAACGGACACCCTTATTCAGCGGACACTTGCCTATACGGACATTTTTCCTTGGAACCGATTTTATTTTACATAAGACAGGTGTTAAATTAGCCTCATTTCAGTGGACACCTTGAAGTCCGGACAGCGGACATCGCCATCTGTCCCGTCCACTTGACTTAAGCGGACACTACACACGCTGCAGGACATTTTTTACACCGGACCATGTCATCCTTTCTTTTAAAACCATTCTGCAGACATACGGAAATCCCTCTCGAATGTCTGTACCACACCTATTTCGAGTCAAAGGAGAGAGAGAGAGTGTAATGCACTCTACATGGCAACGCTGTTGTAGCCGTAAAGTTAATCCTTCTATACATTCCTCTTTCCAAACCTTTTGATATGGTGTTCTACCTACTGGTGTACATTCCGAGAATTCGAATTGTCCAGGAATGCTGCCAGTGACTGTTTACTCACGAGTTACCAGGGGATTTTCTTCCCTGCTTGCATCATTCTATTCATAACACAGATTGCCACCGATAAGGTCGAGCTCAGGTAGTCAATTTGAGAAGGAAAAGACTTGCAGTTCAAGCGCTAATTAGTGAGACAGAAATACCGTAGCATTTCAGTCGTCGAATAAACATGAGTAACAAGGGACGAACGTGTTTAGACCTGGAAACAAGAAGAAATGTGATTGTAGAAAGTGGCAAGGGACTTTAAGTGAGAAAGCTTGCCGAAAAATTCAAATGCGGGAAAACTCAAATAATCAAATAATCAAAATAAAGATATGCATGTTTATGTTTAAGGTGGATGTACTTTGCCGTTAAAATGTTCGATTATTTTTACAAACTTGTTTCAGCGGACACCTCTCATAACGGACATCTTCCCTAGGAACCGACGGTGTCCGCAGAAGGGAGGTTCGACTGTAGTATTATTTATTTATTTCGTGTGCAAGGTCTACGAATGGATTTATATTTCATTTAAAGGCAAGTAATGTAATCTTATTCCAAACCCGAGGTACTGACTCATTAATCATCGCATCTTTGTAATCACAAGGGCTATGAAACTGTTCATTACTCTCAGTTTGTTGGGGCTCACTAAGCTCAAGCTTCAAGTGGGTCTGTTCGACCATTTGGCTCTCTTGCATGGGTTAATATAGGCAAAATAGAAATTGTACAAAGACTGGACATAGCACATTTTACGCCTCTCGTCCCGGCTCGCGGAACAATACTCTGGCAAGTCCCAGATGTGCCCCGAAACCACATTTTAAGGCCCGAAAACCAGCCCTTTTCGAGACAGGTCTACTTCCAAATCACTATCTTCGCTCTGGCAAACAGATTAACAAATGGCCAAACAAAACCATGGCGTTAGTAGATCAACTTTACATTTCTCTCGGTAAAAGGGCGAGAAGCGTCTGCTCACATCCCATTATTCTACTGCTTCCCTCTTCGGCTCGGCTCGTTGTTCCAGCTAACCAACTTCGCCTAGTCTCGGACATATCCAAATCGACTCGTTGATTGATACTTTTGATACGTTTTTCTTCTTTCTCTCGGCTCGAATAAGTTCAATTCGTGTTTTGCGCTTGTTAGCGATCATCTTTCAAGATGGTTAGTGGTTAGGTTGCTGAGCCAATGTATTCTATGTGCAGTAAATTAGCAAGTGCCAACATAAGAAATTGTGTTGGTTAAGTGGATTTTCTAAATGATATACAACATTAAACAACTATCAGGCATAACTACCGTAGTGTCAACTCAACACCCGACACTGGATCCTTGTTAGACACTCAACATGATCCGATAGCTTGATCAACCCAACTCCTTCATTAACAATGACCTCGTTGCGTAGTGGCTAGCATGCCCGGCTCTGGCAAGAAATTTAATTCTGGTCTGAGGAATCGAACGGGGTACACTCAGCCTCGTGAGGCAAAACTGAGAAGAGGCCGGTTCAATTTCCACCTCAGCCATCCTGGAAGTGGTTTTCCGTGGTTCCCCAATTCTACTCCAGGCAAATGCCGGGCCATGATCCCTTCCTCCCAATCCTCATCTGAATTACAAATACGCACACTAATACAGCCATCACAATAACACAGGTTATGTCGCCAAGCTTCTAAAGAATCAACAACCAAAACAATAATAACAATGGTAAAAGCTGTACGGATTCAGAATAAAAGGGGCGCTATTATCAGCGTTCTGAAATCTGCCAACTTATTGTGTTTATTTTGAATTGAGGAGAGATGAGCAAACGAAATATTTATTATTGAAAATTCTTTTTTCATAATATCGGGTGAATGTAAAATAATCTACAAATTCTATTTAATCACATTATTAGCAACATTTCTAATGAATGAATTTATTCATCTTTATTTCACCATGTTCCACACTCAATGTACCTCAACTACCACCTCATTTCACCTTCGTTTTTTGTGGGCTTCTACCCATATGACGTACATCAGTAGACCCGATCTTACGGACAGACAGAGCTTCCCAATTGTAGCGAGAATGGTTTAAACGAACCTCTTTTGTATTTTGTCGCTTCGTTTTTAGGAGCTTCCAGCATTCTGGTCATCAGTCCCTTGTACTTGTAACTGGTACCTGGATTCGGAAGGAGGTATCTGTGGTCTTCAGTGAGGTACTATCTGCCCTCCATCTAACCCTCAGAACAAAATTTAACAAATCTTTGGCACGGGCCCTCAAAACAAAAGATTCAATTTGTATCCCTAGACCTCAAATAAGTTACCACACATGCAGAGTTTCGCTAAAGGCCTAACATTTAAGTCGCACGCTATACAACGTCCTAGACTCTAGTAATATTATCCCCATTGTACGATACTCTTATTGTAAGAAGCTGAACATAGAAGTCCTCTGCCCCAATCAATTAGCGTAATATTTAAATATTTTATTCTATCAGATCTTGTAGGCTACTGTGGTGATGATTTCACATGTATTTGTTGTTGTTGAGTTTCAGTCTTCAATCTTTTGACTGGTTTGATGCAGCACTCCATGCCTCCCTGGCCTGAGCTAATAATTTCATCTCTAATAGTTACCCAGTCGCCTCCGTAGCGTATCGGTCAGTATGGTTAGCTGCCGCCCCGGAGGTCCTGGGTTCGATTCCCGGCTCTGCCACGAAATTTGGAAAGTGGTACGAGAACTGGAACAGGGACTACTCAGCCTCGGGTGGCCCAAATGAGTAGAGGGAGTTCGATTCCCCCTCAGCCATCCTCGAAGTGGTTTTCCGTGGTTTCCCACTTCGTCTTCGGGCAAATGCCGGGATGGTACCTTCTTCAAGGCCACGGCTGCCTCCTTCCCTCTTCCTTGCCTATCCATCCTAACCATCCCTTACCTTCCCTCATGAGGCCCCTGTTCGCTTTGCAGGTGAGGCCGCCTAGGCGAGGTGACAATCCCACCTCACCAGTTGTATCCCTTCCGATTCGATGTTCCCAGCTCTAGGACACTGCCCGTAGAGGCGGTAGTGGTGAGTTCCCTCGCTGAGTCCGTGGGTTCCACCAACCTGGAGGGTAAACGACTAAAAAAAAAAAAAGTTACCGCCTCTTACATACGATGCAATCTGTTTAAGGGGTCAAAAATGGGATTTTTTGAAAACAGTGTTATTATTTAGTTAGATAGGTTGACAATATATTCCCAAAGTTTCGTGATGATATTCAGCCTACAAGTGTGTCAAAAGTAATATTTTGTTTCGACGTGCATAAGGCCACGCCCCCTTCGTGGTAGTCATCATGACATAAACTGAAATATTTTGTCCATTTGGACGGGCAAAAGTTGAAATAATTCTTACTGCGGGATCATGAAGGCTGTGACAACTTCCGCGTGCGCATAGCACACTTCCGCTGTAAACACAGTTGCAAATTGTTGTTGTTGCCAAATTATAACCCAATTTCTGAAGTGAGCGGAGTGAGTAAGTAAGTGAGTGAATGTTATTACTTAAGTGGGTTTCTTCGCCTTTTATAATGCCCAGATTTAGTCCGCGAGTTTTTAGAAAAGTGAAGAAGGCCCACATTTTACGAATTCGAAAGGAAAATACAAACGTCCTGTGCCAGGAACCAACTCATGACTCTGAAATGTCACCTGTGAACAATGGTACTGCATCAAAGAAGAAACTTGGATCTCGTATATACTCAGAAGACAGCACGGGACGTTAAGCAACTAGTGGTTACAGATTTATAGATTTAGGAATTCTGAGCAGTGTTATATCTTCTTCTTGTGCATATGTGCTGTTTGTGGAAAAAATCACTGAAACTCTTTGACAGTGAAGACAATATGTGCGTAGTATGCAAGTTACATCTATTTTGTGAGAACTGTCAGACTAATATACCATTTTTTACATCTACCTCACACAATAAGGTTTTTGAAGCACATTTGAGGTTATGCTATACCATGAGATGCATTGGGGTCGGGAGGGAAGGCACAAATTTGTTTTGTGTAGAGATGGGACTATCGACTACTTTTAACCATCGACTGACTAGTCATTCATTGGAAGAAACTATCGACTAGATAGTCGACTACTTTCAGTCGAATGGTTACCTGAATTCGCATAGCTCCTAAAAGCGTGTTGTTTCATGTATTCGACTGAAAGTAGTCGCTTCTAGGCAGCGTATAAAGCACTGCAAGCCGTTACCGGCTGAGTAGAGTCGTACCAACAGATGAAAATCAAATTTTTCCTTTACCCACCTATTTTTGCAGACGTTAGTTTGGACTACTCGACGCTCGGCAACATGCAATTGGTCAAAGTTATTTATTTATTTTTACTGTGCTTCGAAATGGTGGTTTACGTCGTGTAGAGTGCAGCCATTATTTGCAATGTTGCACATTTCATTTAATGCAAAATGTGTGAGTAAATGTTCCCCGATACCGGTATTGATACAGGGCACATTACCTGTATGTACTGTGGATAAGTGAAGTAATAGACCAATACTTAATTAACCTAAGAGTAAATTAAATCACTATTACTGAGAGGGAGTTCTTAAGTAGCGGGAACAATTCCATAGCCAATATTGAAATAATCACACTTCATATTTTAATGCCAAAAAATAGTAAATGTAAAATATGTCCATCGAGCCCGCCGATGAGCCTAGCTTGGTGTCCTAGGCGAAACCCCACACAAGACACGGCACAAACCTAGAAGAATTGCTGAGTTTTAAGTTAGGCTATGTGTTCACTAATTTAAACCTCTCTGAAGTACTAAGAACGTAGAGCTGAAATACGACTTGAACAAGAAAATTACGGCCTACAGTAAATACACACGAAAATAGAATACTTTAGAACAGCAACGAGGGCGAACTTTCAGTGGAGATGTTGGCAACAGTGTAAATACTAAGTTTTTTTTAATGCGCGCGCTATCCATGTGCTGAAACAATTGACGACCAGAACGTAAAACTATCCGAGCGCGTTCTACATGTTAAAAGTTAAAACACAATTGGGATATGTCGTTTGCAAACGACTTGTTTATGTTACGGTGAGTAGTCATTGAATTCATTCGACTGTTTTTTAAAAGCAGTCAAACAAGTCGATGGATTTAACATTTTTCAGTCGACTGCTGCGGTGCTGTCCCAAGACCAACTACAATACTCAGACCTTAATGTAGAAAAATAATGGCGGCGACGGTTGTCCTACCAATAGCTAAGATCATGTCATCGGGCTTGTCACAGTTCGTGTAAATTATTATTTTTACTCACGTATGAACATAAAATATATCACAAGACGAGACTAGGTTCCAAAGAAATTTGCATCAATAATTTAGACTTACCTGAATTAATTTATCTATATAGTGCTGGCCTCGAATATTAGGTTTCTTCGTCTTCACCCAAGGGGCAGATACAATAGTCTCACTGTTTCTGTGGTTGAATAAGAAGCTTTTTGGCGAGTTATCACGATTGGTTTTTAAATATTATTAGCAAAAAATCAAACAGGTTCTGAAGTAGGAGAGAAGAAAGTACCCGGTTACTGAAGTGCTGACCCAGCACATGCAGAGTATTTGTGTACACAATCGGAATGAGAATAATTGCCTGAAATAATCGAACCAACGCCATAGAGATAAATTTCAATTAAGACCTCTCGTGGAATTGCCTAAAATCTCGGGTAAAACATCACACCGAATTAGTTGATTGAAATATGCAAAGAAGTCGTCGTGTGGATATCAGAACATAATTATGGAGAATACTACAGGGTACACACAAGGGACACGATAATATATTACCATCTAACCTATTAAACATTCGCTGTTACCGTTTGGAATAGTTGTACGCTTGAAATAGTTGATTTAGTAAAGTACTATAGGTTGGAAAGCACCATCTCCCTCTTACGGAATTATCGCGGCACACCATCTCGCAATATAAGTACATTATCGGCAAGGTACTCACAACACTTTATTACAAACATCATAATAAAAAATAACTTGCAAGCTGTAAGAATCACAAAAGTATGAATAATGACGGAACACAAAGAGTTCACTGTTTGGCACAGGGGGAACATCTTCCTTAACCAATAAAAGAGAAGTTCACTGTATTATTTGGCGTGTGTACAAGGCAGTGTAGAACATCTGCCAGACTGGTAATGATTTACGGAGGCACATATTGCTGAGCGTTCAAAATAACGTCAACGGTTTGGTCTAGCCGTAGATGCTCATTGCGTTTTCCCTTTACGTAATTAAATTCGACACTACTGACGTGTACTAAGCTATTATTATGTTGTCACTAACTAGCAAATCATTGCGGTGTTTATTCTTGAGACACTTCTATTATGCTTTAGTCTTAGGTACTTCAACATCCGAAGTAAATGGCACAATGCCATCGGTTGACTGGATAATCATCACACAAACGAACCAGTCCATATTAGGCGTATTATCACATATTTACATACGATTGCAGTACATTAACGTGAACTGGACTTTACAGACATACAGAAGACACTAACAATTACAGATGAGCGACGGTTTATCGCAACCTTCATCAAACGAAGCTAATCAAAGCTAAATATTGTATCCCAGCAACGAATGTAAACAAACAATATGCCGGGGCTTCAGCATACGCCATTTTCTCACTTTCGAGACCTGCATTAAGGTCTGAGTATTGTAGTTGGTCTTGGCTGCCCATCTCCAAACAATTGACGGCCAGAATCAATTTGTGCGTACGGTCAAGCTGTCCTCACAGTACCCGCTGCATTAGATGTAGAGATTCACATCACCACTCTATCTTATGATGGATGTCAGTACATAAAATCAGCCATAAGGCAACGGCAGTTTAACCACAGACAACGCTACAACTCTTCCATCCCTGCCCTCATGCCTTTGCCACTAACCCCTTCCCCCATCCCACACAGCACACCTCTGCTCTGACACAGTTGTTAGGCCTGCTACAACAACTCTCAGCCATAACCATGTAAACTACAGCTAAACCAAACCCAGAAACCCCTAATACACTTCATTTGCAGAGCAATAAAATCCATAAAACAACTCCGCAACAAGCTCCACAAAAACCTAAATTATAAACGAAAAGACTACTCCACAAACACCAAAATCAGTAAACCTCCCTCATTTCAGCCAAACTACACCTTAAACAGACATAGAAGGCATAGTCATGACCCCTTCATGGAGTAAGCTATTGTCTAAATACGATCATGTCTCCTTCAACTTTACTGAAGACTTCATTAAATTCAATTAAAAAAATCATAAACTCATTCCACAAATCTTAAAATCAGTATACATCCCTCATTTCAGTTACTCTATTCATTAAACAAACATAGAAGGCGTAGCCATGACCCCTTCATCGAGTAGGCTATTGTCTAAATCTGACCTCGCATACTACTACCTTAATCTAATTCAAAATTACGTCTAAATGACCCATCTGACTGGGAGGCAAAGGTATTTACCGGCTTGCCTGGGATGTTGTGCCACAAAACCGGTATCTGGAGTTAAAACATAACCTAAATATTGAATGACAATATTGAATTGTCCAATAACTTGGACAATTGGATTTAGGCTATTTCATTGAAAGAATCAACGAACTGTATAAAACTATAGTCACCTACAGGTATACTTAAATTATTAATTAAAGCTCTACAATAAACATACAGCACAATGAATTGTAGCATGAAGTTATCCTGAAGAAGTCGTTTGATTAGAACGACTACTTAAATTCGAATGATTCCATTCGCTTGGAATTAGTCGTTTGCCAACGACTTGTTTCATTCGAATGATTTCCAACGATTGCTTTGGGATCAGTCGTTTACAACGACTACTTTTATTCGAATGATTCCATTCGCTTGGAAGTAGTCGTTTGCCAACGACTTGTTTCATTCGAATGATTTCCAACTACTTTTATTCGAATGAATCCATTCGCTTGGAAGCAGTCGTTTGCCATCGACTTGTTTCATTCGAATGATTTCCAACGATAGCTTTGGGATCAGTCGTTTGCAAACGACTTGTTTATGATACGGTGAGTAGTCGTTGAATTCATTCGACTGTTTTTTAAAAGTAGTCGAATAAGTCGATTGTTTTAACTATCGACTAATTCGACTGTTTTCAGTCGACTGCTGCCCATCTCTAGTTTTGTGGTTTGATGAACATGCCACCACCATCAAGCAGGTTCACTACCCTCAACAAACTATCAGTACTATCAGGGGAAATGCTCATCAAAGAGTCCAGGCAAATGAAACAGGTGAAAAGGAGAAGTTTAGAAGAGTCACAAGAAGAAGAGGGATATGGTTATGGCCAGCATTAGTTGTTTGTTTCTGGTAAATAACATTTCAAATTTTCTTTCTTCATTTCCCGTAAACTACATATTGCAACATATACGGAACATTTTCTCCTAAACTAATAGGGCTATTCTACTGAAACTTGGTACAGTTATTTCAAATAACTAGGTCTACAATACCCTCGGACAGTTTTTTCCTAAATAAATTTGGATAGAAATTATGTATTTATATATACCTATAAAAGAGGGTCAATATTTTTTTCTAGAATTGAAAATATAATTTATAAAAAAAAACGCATTCTGACTAATTCAGTTCGAGAGAAATTTTCAACTGCTTTCTTACAGTCTATATACAACATTTCAAGTTCATAGCAAAGACAGTTTTTGAGTGAATGTTCCTTACATCACGACAAAATTTAAAAATTTTGAATTTTCAGAATTTGAAAAATATTAAATATTATCTTTTCATATTGGTGGAAAACATTCCTCAGACACCTATTTATGTGTATACAAAGTTTGGTAAAGCTAACTCTAAAATGCCGTGAGTTATAAGAAAAATGCTGTTATACTGTAATATCGCATACGTCCCGCCTTAACATATTCTAACCTTGGTCTATCCTACAGTTCTTGTCCTTGACATAGGCACCCCCAGGGAGGGGAGGGGGTCAAAGAGGGGCCATGCCCCCTCCCCCATGGAATCCCTAGGAATATTTCGATTCTTCATTGTCACACCACTTTATTTAATAAATTAAGGTTACTGATAGTTAACTGATTTAGATGTACCGGTAGGGATAGTTCCCCACTTTTATTTAACTTAGTAAGTTAATTTGGGATTATTTGAAAATGAAAAAATATCCAGTTATTTAGAAAATCGGCGAACTTGATTAACATTACCATTTTAATGAACTGCTTGATTTTAGCCTATTTTCATTTTATGAAAAAATAGGCTTATGAGATCACCTTTCGTCCGTGTGTCTGTCTGCGTGTGAGTGTGTGAGTGTGTGATTCGTGTGTGAGTGTGTGTGTCCCCCCTAATTACTTCTAAACGGCTGGATCTTGGTAAGATCATAGCACCACTCTGGCCGACCCCGACCGTGCCCTTCAAATTTTATTGTGTCTTACCAATCAAACATGGCGGCTGTGCGAAATATTTCACCAGCATTCAGTATCTCCGAAACTATTACCGATATCACCCTGAAATTTTGTACGGTGATAAACAAGTTCACCTATGAGACTTTCAAAAACCTGGTAACTACAAAAACAACATGGCGGCCAAGCGAATTTGGGACATTTAAATAGACTTTTCTCGCGATTTCACCAACCAAACGTAATGAAACATGGTACAGCAAATGTTTATACACATTGTAATGCACTGGCGTCTAATTTAGCTCAATTGTTTACATAACCTCAAAATAGCGGCTGTGCGAATTATTTCACCGGCATTCTATATCTCCGAAACTATTACCGATATCACTCTGAAATTTTGTACGGTGATAAAGGGCGCTACTAAAAGTTCACCCATAAGACGTTCGAAAACCTGGTAACTACAAAAACATCATGGCGGCCAAGCGAATTTGGGACATTTAAATTGACTTTTCTCACGATTTAACTATCCAAAACGTAATGAAACTTATTACAGCAAATGTTTATATACATTGCAATGCACTGGCGTCTAATTTAGTTCAATTGTGTACATAACCTCATAATGGCGGCTGTGTGAAATATTTCACTGGCATTCTAATATCTCCGAAACTATTACAGATATCAGCCTGAAATTTTGTAGGGTGATAAAGGGCACTGCTACACGTTGATCTATGTAACATTCAAGAACCTGTCAAGTACAAAACGAACATGGCGGCCAAGCGAATTTGAAACATTTTAATAGACATTTCTCGTGATTTAACCATCTGAGAGCAGTGAAATGTGCTACAGTAAATGATTATACATATTGTAATGCAATGACGTCTAATTTAGTTCAATTGTTTACATAAACTCAAGATGGCGGCTGTGCGAAATTTTAAAATTAAGTTTTTATTTCATGTGTCGTAATCATGCGATCGAAGTGAAAGTTTGAATAGTGAAGCTACGCAAAAATTTTCCATTAATGGTACATAACTCTATGGCCTATACATATAACAATCCAAAATGGCGAGCATCCGAAATATTTTGACGGCTCCCAATATCTACGAATCTTTGACAGCAATCAAACTGGCATTTTTTATGTTCATAGAGGCTATGAACATAAGTTCACCTATAGGTCTTTCAATAACCTGGTGAGCACAAAGCCAACATGGCGGCGACGCAAATTATAAATACATAAATGGACGTTTCTCGCAATTTAACCATCAGAGTGCAGTGAAACTTTGCACGTTAAATGCTTATACAAATGTTAAACCACTGGCATCTGATTTATTTTAATTGTTTTCATAACGACAAGATGGCAGCTGTGCGAAATTTTAAAATCTCGTTTTTACGTCTTGTGTCCTAATCATGCGATTGAAGTTTGAATACCACACGTACACAATAAACTTCATGTAATAGTACATGTGACAATGGTTGGTTGGTTCCTCAGTTTAGGGGCTGCGGCAACGCGGTAATGTAGCCCCGTGTACTTTGGGTGTGTGTAGAATCTGTCTGATAACCGGTGTTAATTATGATGGCTGTAATAGTGTGTGTATCTGTTTTTAGCCTACTTTTCACATTTTGCAACACCGTAACGGGACATTTGGCCCAATTCTTGGAAGGAAGATGATTATGATGCAAAAATGAGGAAAAAGTAGACTTATGAGATCGGGCAAATGTGTGTGTGTGTGTGTCTGTCTGTCCTGTCTGTCGGTCTGTCTGGCTGTGTGTGTGTGTGTGTGTGTGTGTGTGTGTGTGTGTGTGTCCCTATCAACTCCTAAACGGCTGCAGCAATCGAAAGAAAATTCGGTAGGAGTAAAGATCTATACCTGAATATCTCACGGTCATATTTGAAAATGATGTCAGTGCTACCAACTGCTGAGAAATCGCAATTAAAATTTGAGCTCCATGTTGGATATCTTGGAAGGTATGAATGGGAGCTATTTCAAAATTGGCACACGTATAGATAATAATATTGCAGTTTAATTTCCAAAAACAATTATAAGCCTGCTGATAGGTCCAATTTTTAAATGCATATAACTTCTACACTATCAATTGGATTTCAACCAAATTTCGTATGTGCTATGTGTACGTAAACAGATATGGCTGAGCGTATTCTTAAGAGCCACCAGAGCTGCCAACTGTTAATAAATGCTCTCAATTTTTTTAATCCAAATACCCATATATCAGAAAGTATGCAAGCCAACAGCTTCAAACTATGCACACGTATAGTACCTGGCATTCTAGATTAGTTTGGACTAACTAATATAGGCCACGCCAACATGATTCTAAGCCTGCTGATAGGTCCAATTTTAAAATGCATGTAACTTCTATACTAACGAATGGATTTCATTCAAAATTGACACAACAATAGATCATATTATTTCAGATTATTTCTGACCAATACATGTATGTCATTGTTCCCAACATGATTTTACGCGCGCTGTTAGATCCAATGTTTAACTGCATGTAACGTCCATGCTATCGTATCCATTGGACTTCAACCAAATTTTGTATTCTGTACCTTAAGAGATGGAACTAAGATTAAGTCACCAGGGCTCCCAACTGTAGTTCTCTATTAGGCTACATTATGCCAGGTATACAGTATTTCGAACTAATTAAAAATTTCGATATTACCAACTTAATTTCGTCATTATTCTAGGTAGATCCATATAGATTAATCATTGGCATGAATCTTAAATTTTAAGAAAAGTAGGCTCTTTATTTCGTCACGGAATTTCTTGTTTAATTCATGTAAGGACTGCAACTTTGAATTTTTCAAATTGTTCCTACTTTTGCCGACAAACGCCACCGTCAACGACTACAAGGCCTAGTTCAGAACTTAGCTACTAGACGCCACCGCAGTCGGCTCTTGGCAACGAACGTAGGAGCCTAAAAGCGTTGATTACATTCTTAACCTATACAATTTTTCTTCACACAGGTGTAATTAGTGGAAGGTTCTTTAACAAGCCATAAATCTATGACATGGGACCGCCGGCTTTACTTCCCCTCCGAAGGAAGGCATACTGAGGGAGTTTTAACGCTCTTAAAAATCCGACGGCTTCTGCCGGGTTTGAACCCGCTATCTTGGGCATAGAAGCTCAGCATGCTACAAATGTGACAATATCTTCCAAAATTTAAGTGTATAGTTTTTGTTTAAATGCAAAAACTATCGCTTAATGTTTTTACCTGGTACAGTTTTCCAGTAAAATAATCGTTTAGTCACTTTTTCCACATTATATTTCTGGATGAGGGCCAATAACTAAGAGTAATCCCACCTCAGGAATATTACATATTATATATTTTAAATGAAATAGAGTACAACACATTATTCAACTATTGATATTACTTGCCATTGAGTAGACCTACAAAAGATGATTGAGTTAACCCTCGTCAGTCGGGCGAGCCACGACATAACAAATTTCTCGTTCCAGTCGTCAGTCGGGCGAGCCCCGACATCATAATTGTGTCCTCTACTGCATGAATTATTTTTCATTATTTTATATTTCAAGCTTCAATATTCAATTCGCGTTTAGTGTCTTAGATTTACCAACAATTTTTAATTGGCGCTAATACCTTAAGACTCGTATGTGATGTGGAATGCCATAATGGAATATATATATGATCTTTTGCGATTCCTACGCTAAGCTTTTAACTCTCGAAGACCGAACATTGCTGCCTACTGGCCATGGGTACGTATTGCAATGTGCAAATACACTTGCACGACCGTAGGTCGGTAATGTCTTTGAGGTTGAGCTAACGGTACTCCAGAAGCCTGGATGGGGAGAGCCCACGGTAAATAAAACGGTGGTTGGTGCGCGTGGATGTTGACGGGGTGGAAGGAGTACCTTTGGTTGTCGAGCTGTTTTGTCCTATGTTATGTTAAAAAGAACAAGGCATCACTGGTATTTGTGTTTGAATGAGTGCACAATTGAATTGTCGTTGATGGTTTGCCGTAAAACTTACTACACTATGCAGTAAAGGGTTAAATACGAGCTGTAGGGAGAGCCAAGAGAATTTTAAATCGAGGGGTAAGGGTTAAACTATCTCTTAAATAAGAAATAGTCAGTAAACTTCAGGGAGGTAGTGGAAATATCATCTGTCAATATTATACACTTACCTGGTATTAAATTGAGGCAAAGAACGGTATTATCAAAAACTGGTGCTTAATTTTCTAAAACATTTCCATCAAAAGCTGAGGGCTCTAGTGCGTTAACTCTTACACCATTCTCAGTTGTCAAATTCTTGTACCAATAATGTAATTTCACTGGAATTGCACCAGTTTTGCATAAACCACAATAGCTTCCATTTTTGCCACACCGATGGTGAATGTCGAAGTGTAAGCCGGAGAAAGCTAAAATGGTTCTTTACGGCGCCTCCCCTGCCATTGATTGAACACAAAGTTTTTAAACTCTTCACTGTGATCTTACCTGTAGAATATCACACCAGAGTGTTCTTTTTCATATTAGAGACATTTTTTTGCAAGCTATCTGACTGTATCCCCATTTTCATCGATGTTTCTATTACGAATCATAAAAGAACTTAGAGCTTGTAGTGTAAGTTGTAGAAGTTGCTGTAAGCTACCTTAGTTCTTCGAGTACATAAGGATCTCGTCTTATCTTTTCCTCGCTTCGATCGAGCTTTCTTGAATATCTCCTTCCAGTGCCCCGATTCAAAGAACTTCTGTGCAATAACTTTCAGGTGTGTCGTTGATATGGCCTGGCATAGAGAAGAACAGCTGCTGCTTTGACCACCGCATGTGTTGGTGAATAAAGATAATTCCGTTACAGTTTCAGGGACCTTGTGTGGAATGTTGCTGTGGTAGAGATGTGAGGTTATATCGTGCCCGAACATTTAACTTACCATGGCTAGATTTTTTAGCCTATTTTCAATTTTGAAAAAAAAAAAAAAAAGGCTTATGAGATCACCTTTTGTCCGTGTGTGCGTGTTGTGTATGTGTGTGTGTGTCCCCCATAATAACATCTAAATGGCTGGAGCGATTTCAATGAAACTCGGTAAGCTCATAGCACTATTCCGGGCGATCCCGACCGCGCCCTTCAAATTTTGTTACGTCTCACCAATCCAACATGGCGGCTGTGCGAAATATTTCACCAGCATTCAATATCTCAGAAACTATTCCCGATATAACCCTGGAATTGATTACGGTGATAAAGGGAACGACTAGAAGTTCACCTATGTGAATTCTGAAAAACTGGTAAATACAAAACCAACATGACGGCCACGCAAATTTGCGACATTTAAATAGACGTTTCTCGCGATTTAACCAACCAAACGCAATAAAACTTGGTACAGTATATGTTTATACACATTGTAATGAACCGACATCTAACTTCGTTCAATTGTTTACATAACCACAAGATGGCGGATGTGCGAAATATTTCACCGGCATTCTATATCTCTGAAACTATTAGCGGTAACACCCTGAAATTTTGTACGGAGATAAAGGACACTACTGGAAGTTCACCTATAAGACTTTCAAAAACCGGTTAACTAGAAAACGAACATAGCGGCCAAGCGAATTTGAAATTTTTAAATAGACCTTTCTCGCGATTTAATGTTCCAAACGCAATGGAATCTGGTACAGGAATTGTTTATACACATTGTAATGCACTGGTATCTAATTTAGTTCAATTGTTTACACAACCTCAAGATGGCGGCTGTGCGAATTTTAAAATTAAGTTTTTATTTCTTGTGTCGTAATCATGCGATCGAAGTGAAAGTTTGAATAATGAACCTACGCAATAATTTTCCTTTATTGGTACATGACTCTATGGCCTATACATTTAACAATCCAACATGGCGACCATCCGAAATATTTAGTCGGTTCTCAATATCTACGAATCTATTACAGCAATCAAACTGAAATTTTGTATGTTGATAGTGGCAGTTAACATAAGTAGGATATATGAAAATAGGCTGTATAGTTCTTCACGGAACTACTTGTTATAATATCCATGGAAGCCTTCAACATTAAATGTCTAGACTTGTAACTTACATCATTTTGCTCGCCAAGTCACGTTTTAGAAAAAAGAAATACAGTAATTAAACAGGAAGTAGGATAACTTCATGGTGCTATTACATTATAATGTTTAGCCGTGGTTAGTGATGTGGGCCGGGCAAATGCCCCGTGGGCAGGACATCTATAAATTGGCATGAGTCCAAAGTAGTTTTAAGCGCCCAAAATCTGGGCACTAAAAAGTATTTTTTAAACTTTTTACTACTTGTGATTGTTACTAGAGCTTCTAAAACATAATAAAAAAAGATCCGAGCCTTACAGTAGTCGCATATGATGTGTAACATCTGACATGTTATCCTACTCGTATACTACACAGCTTGGACATTCTTAAAATGTTAATTTACACTCCATTTTCATACTGGTACTATGATGAATTGTGACCGTACGTCTTCTATTTGGGGGAGGTGGTAATGATTACCTTGAAGGACACTTTTCTTACAAATATAACCAACCTTTATTATATTCTCTTCACAATTCCTTCATATCTTCTCATGTATAACCAATAACCAGATCTCCAACACTAAATCTAGCAGTATCTTCCTAGCTAATTTCATCTTCCCAAAACACACAACAACCTTCTCCTAAGATAAAACAGACAGATATTCACTAATAACTAAATCCCCCAGTGCGGACACCCAACAAAAATAGTCAAAGATAATATATATATATATATAAACAAAATAGCATCCAAAAAAATATACTGAACATCTAACTTCATTGGCAAGGCCACCTGCCATGCCACACAGAGATGCATAACTGCCCTCCCAGCAAGCGCCATTTTCTTACCTAACAAAAGAGCTGAACCTTGCAATCAGAATGGTTGCAGAATGTATAGATTAAATTGGAGATATGCTACTGTCACATTTGTGGCGCAGCGGTCAAGCTGTTAGTCTCTCACCAAAGGTAGACCGGGTTTGATTCCCGGTCAATACATGTGAGATTTTCGAATTGAAATGCCATGTCCTGTGGTTCGCATTCCACGTAAAAGGGAGTTCCGTGGATCATGATCGTGAGATTAACGGACACGCAAAACTACAAGCTTCCTTCCTTCCTTTTACATTAATAATTCATAATAACAAAGTGACACACAACGTCGACAGTACTCTCAAATACTGTGAGCACATTCCTCAGTAACTATAGGCTAACATTCATTATGCTCATGGCTCTCATACAGTTCGTCGTAAACAATCAAAACATGGTTTCCTACAATCATGAAATGACCTAGTATCACATATGATGAAAATACAGCTTTTATTCCACTCATATAACAACATTCTGTTACCATGCATTTAATATTTGACTACTCACCCACAGCTTGAGAATAATGCCGCTTACTTAAATGTCATTTGTCGCCTTGTCCTACCCCATCTGATATTCAACCTTGAACGTGAAGCTTCATAAACTGCTCAATGACAAAGGAAAGTCAGCGGCTTCGGTGGCGTAGTCGGTAGCATGCTGAGCTTCTATGCCCAAGATAGCGGGTTCAAACCCGGCCGAAACCGTCGGATTTTTAAGAGCGTTAAAATCCCTCAGTATGCCTTCCTTCGGAGGGGAAGTAAAGCCGGCGGTCCCATGTCATAGATTTGATTTATGGCATGTTAAAGAACCTTCCACTAATTGCACCAGTGTGAAGCTAAATTGGATAGGTTAAGAATGTAAACAACACTCTTAGGTTGCTATGTTCGTTGCCAATAGACGACTGCGGTGGTGTCTAGTAGCTAAGTTCTGAGCTTGGCCTAGTAATCGTTGACAGTGGCGCTTGGCGGCAAAAGTAGGAACTATTTGAAAATTCTAAGTTGCAGTAGCCTACTTAAATTAAAAACAGATAACGCACACTAATACAGTCATCACAATTAACACCGGTTATCAGACAGATTCTACACACACCCAAAGTACACGGGGCTACATGACCGCCTTGTCGCAGCCCCTAAACTTAAGAACCAACCAACCAACAAATGAAAGTCGGTGAAACATTTGCCACTGTGCTCGTCAAACCAGTGCCTGCTATTGCTATAACATTCTCGCGCTACAGAGCACACACTGCCTTGTTTCCAATACACACATTTTCAATTTTCAAGCTGGCAGTGCGATCCACTTCCGTTCGATCCACTTCCGCCCGATTCACTTCCGTCCCCAATTTTCAAAATCACTCCCACAAAACTATCCAGCAACCGAGCGGAAAGATGTTACACATCAAAAACCATTAATCAAATGTACATAGATAAACTAGTAATGCCCGAATATTGCTAATAATAATTTAATTATCCTGTGTCAATGTTGTCAATAACATCTAAATGGGAATTAAGTACGGTATATCTGGTTTGAATAAAACATTGTATTACTGAATTAGGACTGCAGGCCTACTCATTTAAATGTAGGGGCACCTGTTACATCTGCTACCATAGAGTGGACCTTTAGCACTTTGGTTGGATTCATAGTAAAAATAGAAACAGGCTCACATTTGAGAGGGCTGCCAAGTTGACAATTGGAAGCTGATGACTGGAGAGAATGGAACATCTAAGCGTAAGCCCGACAAAATAACTGAAGAGACTCGTCAGAGTAATCCAGAACAAGGAGAAGAAACTCCAACACCCAGTCAAGAACGAATTATAGGCCTAGAGGAAGATTCAGATTCAGAACTACTTGAAAGTTCAATGAAGAGGAAACAGAAACAGAAGAAAGTTATTTATTTATTTATTTATTTATCGTATGGCTTTTAGGTCCGGGAGTGTCCGAGGACATGTTCGGCTCGCCAGAGGACACCCCTAAGGTGAGCTACAAGTTCCGTTCAATTTCGAGTAGTTCCAACTTTCGCTACCAGATGGCAATGATACCTAGCGGTGAACGTTGGAACTTTGATAGAGCGTTACAACGAAATCTAACCAAGAAATTTCGCTCCACACAAGTTTAGTCTGTGGAAGGATCTTTTACATGCCATAAATGTATGACATGGGACTGCCAGCTTTACTCCCCCTCCGAAGGAAGGCATACTGAAGATGTTTCTGGCGACTGCTAATGAAGAGAAGAGATAGGTTGGTAGGACACATACTAAGACACCCAGGAATAGCAAGCTTAGTTATGGAAGGAAGGGTCGAGGACAAGAAATGTAGGGGTAGACCAAGGTTAGAGTATGTTAAACAGATTGCCTCGGATGTAGGGTGTAGTAGCTATGTAGAGATGAAACGATTAGCTCAGGACAGGAAGGCTTGGAGGGCTGCATCAAACCAGTCAAAAGACTGAAGACTCAAACAACAACAACATGTCCTCATTTGTTTCATTGTTAATGTAATAGCATACATTATGTATTCAGTATTAGTCATTTGTCAGTAAAATAGCAAACCCATTTAAGAATTATAAAGATGTGTTGATGTGTTAGGTGAAGTATTTTCCCCAATTATACAATCAACATTCATAGGCATATGCATAATTATTATGTATAAAAATTCACTTGAGTTGAGAGGCTATAGAAAAATATTAGGACTACTTAACTACTTTTCCATCAATATAAATTAAATAATTTTGTATATTAAATATGTATACTGTATACATTACATATATATATATACTAGCAACCCGGTCCGGCTTCGCCCGGGAACAGTTGTGAATGCATTATGCGATAAGCGCTTCTTTACGATGTCGATGAACTACGGTCTATATCCGTTTTACGTCTCGGCATGATGGGTTAAAATCACTGACTGGACTATTAACTATATTATCAGGGAGATGCATGTGCAACAAATTCTTGTCAGACGTAATTTAAGAATGGCGAGGTGCATGAAACACAAATAAAAACACTTATAGTGGACGATATATTGAATATAGAGATGTGCTCTCGCGTACGTTTTTGTAGAACTTTTCATGCTGAACAATTCTTACACTCATTGTATATTGATATTTTTAACGGTTTGCCCAGCGTAAGCTTAAAAAGCGCACGGGGAAATCGTTACTGCTTGGCTTCCTTTGATCATAAATACATTATTTTCTACAAAACCCTTCCTTGAGGTATCCGTTACAGAATGGTGAAAACCGCATCAAAATCCATGCAATGGTTCTCGAGATTACCCGTGAAATCCAAGAATCGGGGACGCCAATCAGTATAATTTAATATAATATAATCCCCCTTCCGTCCAATCTTTAATTGACTGTGAATTTTGCGGAACGAAATGTTCACAGGCGAAATGAGAGTTGCACTTCCAGGGAATGGCGAGGTGAATGAAATTCAAAATCCCCCTTCCGACGAAACTTAACTTTACTGTGCTTCACAGGCGAAATTAAGAAAACCCGAGTTGCACTTCTAGGGAAACTCCAAATACAACCACCCTTCTCAGAAGTCTTAACTCAACACGGCTCAACGGTTTGCTGCTGGCTGTATCTGGGGCAATAGGTTCACCCGCTAGCTAGTGTACCCGTTCGTCCTGAAGATGCGATGACCCATCTGCTATAACATCACATCCCTGGAGTTCCAGGACAGAGCGGAGTTAAATGAACCTCTAGTCAAATAAGGAATGTGTCGGAAATTCAGCTGAGTTCTCGAAAAAGCAGTGGGTTTCACGAGACAAAGTATCTCTAGGGTCGTTACGGGCTTAAGTTAATAAAAATAATTCAAATATAAATGGGCGCCATCAACTGAATTCCTAGCAAAACCACTTCCTTTCCGGATAAGCCTTACTCAAGACAAGGAAAGAAAAAGGAACATCACACCATCATCAGATCACAACTAAGATAAAAACAAATTTATTTTACTTTGAAAGTCAGACAGACATTTTAAATATAATTCCTACCTAAGAGTATGGTCGAATGCAAAGTTAAATTGTCATTGTCCAAAAATCGAACCATCTCCGTTCTAATGCAAAATTAATTTTATCCACATAACAAGAAAAATGTATAAAGTTCTCTTGGGTTCTCAGGATCACTGTAGCACTATGTCTTTCGTCACTGACATTTGTGAAACCTGAGACCTAATTCTCTTTAATTTAACATCAATGTGGATTTAATTAAGTTATTACTCTGTCTAAACATACACATATAATAATCACTCATATTAAATATCACATAAATTATGGTTTGCATGGTATAATTTGAACGTAGAACATGTTAATCAAATGTTCCTAAACATTGAATAATTAATTTACACTATTTACATCGTCATTAATCTCTTATCTGTGAAATACAGAAATTTCAAATTCTCATCGGTCATCATCATCATTATTATCAAAATTAAATATTTCTCACATTAATTCTCACTTCAAAATTCTAAATATTCCTGTCAGAATCGTTAATTCATCACCATTACATCATTTCAATTCGCATCTCAAGTTGCAATTCCTTCGAATTATCTCTCAATTAAATTTATTTAATTGCATATAAATTCATTAATCATAAGCTTCTTTAATTAATCATCACCTTCTATTTCAGTTATTCATCATCATTACAATCGTCTAATAATTCATTTCAATCAGTTTATTTATTCAATCATTAATTCATCCCCTTATTTAATTCATCGATTTATTTCAAAATTTAATTTATCAACTTATTTAAATTTCAATCATCTGGTTATTTAGATTTTATTATTTCATCTAGTCATTCTGATTTTTATTTCATTAGGTCAGATCGTTAATATGCTTAAATCTCAGATTATTATTTCGTTAATTATTATTTTCAGAAAATCTTGTATTATCAACTTCATTTATTTGTTTAATTTCCTAACAAATTGTTTAATAAGGTTTATAGAACGTTGTCTTACAGTTTTATTACTTCCAAGTTATATCTCGTATTTAATTTATCATGCCAAAAAATATTATTGTCTCCACGACATCACGTTGGATCTAACTATCCACAACGACATTACATTTCTTCAATATTCCAAATATCACATTTGAATATAAGAATTACTCCAAAAACTCCATAAATATTCAGCACATACAGCATGAATCTCAACAAATATGCTAGACTGGGTACGACGACCTCATGTCTGCCTCAAAATACATTATCAACGATGCAACTATCACATGGCAAATTCCACAAAATGCCTATCACAAACTCCACTTAACCACGTTGCATGATCGACAAAAAATATATAAATGGCTTCAAATTATCAACGCACATAATCTCCAATGACTGTAATTACTCTGATCACATCTAGACAACTTTTTAAACATTTGGAAAAATATTACTTCAGTAATTTAATATCTGCTTTCAAATAGCATAAATTCTTTTACAATCTTCATAAATTCACATCGCAGAAAAACACCAATGTGCTATAATCTCTCACATCAAAATCTGCAATACTGATCTGCCTTTAAAATAATTATGACCATTAATGATTAATCTTACAAGATTCAATTACTTTAAATCCTTCTCAAAGGTATCAAACACAATTATAAAAATCATCAAAGCATCAGCTGTAATAGCTGTTAAACTGAAATTACTCTCAAAAGAGTATAGCAACAAAATATTGGATTGGCAAACAAGAATTACTAAATGCAATCCTGTTGACATTTATCGTTACTTTATTTAACAAAATTTCGACTGATATGTGACTAGTAGTTCCTTGTTTAATTCACTTACATCTCGTGTACATTCGGATGATAAAAATGAGTCCCTCAATGGCGAGTAAGATGTGTAACCACCGTACAATCGTATAAATACGAAGGACCTCGCCCCGTCGACTTGGATGATAGTTCCCTGAACGATGGGTAAGGTGAGTAGCCACCATACAATCGTATAAATACGAAGGACCCCATCTCGTAGGCTTGGATGATTGAATGTACCAGAAAGGAATCAACAAGTTTCTAGTTGTCATATAAAAGCGATGTTCATTCACTAAAGTGAATAACTTCTTAATATCTCCAAACAATCCAATGGAAAAAATCCCTACTGATGAATAATACACACTCGCTAGTATGTAATGAACTGACGAGGTAGTTTCTGATAATCAATTGCAGATCACGAGTTCGAAATACTCGTTACACAAAAAAAAGAACTATTCATGAAAAATATCCTAGCTGGAAAAATGTCTAACAGACCAAACATCTGCTTAATAAAGCCAAACAACGGTGAGAATTTCGTATAATGATGCCTGCCATATCATATGGTCACTCCATATTCTAGCAAATTCGAAGTATATAAATTCAAACCATGTCTTAATAATCAAATCACTCCTATTAGAAAAATATACATGTGTGCCCAGTATTCATGAAAATAATCGTATCAGGTAGTTAGAACTCTTACAATACCTTTCATTATCAGTTGTAATATAATTTCCAAGATCGTCGATTTTCCCTACCTAAAGATTTTCTCGTAAGATCGGCGTGAATATCATTTCATCCATGAAATGACGATTTCCTTCGAAATCCCAAGCGAATCAGCTGTTGGACTCCTCTCGTCAGGAATCGAATCCATCGCTCTGTGGTGCCATCTTGTCTCTATTCACGTTTACTCGGTCATGTTGAACCTCGGATTACCCATAGCGGATATTGTCCAACTCCTTCTCGAAAAGTTCATGGAAACAGCGGACCCCCTTACTCTTCTTCTAATATACGCCACTGTTCCTTTAAATGTTCAGTTTGAGAATTGTAAGTCCAATCTCAACTTACTGCAAAGTCCCACTTGAGTAAAATAAAATTTTACTTGATAGTGTTCAAGATTACGATACACCCTGTATCTGTTCGTAATATGTAACTCATGAAAATTGTATAAGATATACATCTTATAAATGCACGATATAATGTTCATTAGAGCCTATGCTAAACATTCAGTTTACTTGGAATAGTAAAAGTCGCTTTGAATGTGTTATATAACAGCATAGTTATAAGGTTATTCGTAAAAGCCTGTGTTTGAACAGCGTCGAAATGAAGCTTGAAATAAAGTCTTCAAATACGATCAGTGTGGTTTTGAAATACCCCGACTGTCTACAATTGCCTTCTCGGCCCGCCCGCCTGGATCGATGACCCGCTCGGCCTTGGCTACTCGGTGATACGAGAACTGTCGCCTACACTCCTGCTGTGACAGTTTACGTATGTTGCGTGACCTTCAATGCGCCCCGCTTGTGCTACAGAGCTGCTCTGAACTGCCCGTCTCCTTGGGCTCAACTGACTTGCTAGCGCTGTGTTCTGGCTTTTTGTGCTCCGCGCGGCACGTGGCTCATTCCCCCACCAGTGCGCTCCCACGTCATGAACATAGTCTCGAACCCGAATCCTCTCGGCCTTCTGTTATAAAATAACTTACTTCCATAAAATTATTTCCACATATAATGCATGTTATATATCCTCTTCTAAGATGTTTTAATTATTATAATCCCATATATGTTTCAATAAAGCTTCACATCTTTATCCATAATTCTATCTTCTTACAGATTTCAATGCCTCCTTGATTCTTGACCTCCTACGTCATCTTGGCATTCTTCTTGACGCGATCGATGCGCTATCTTTTCTTAATGCTACCCAAAACCTCAACTACAGCTTAATGTCAGCTGGCGTAGCCGATAGCCTAAAATAGGTATCGGGTACACTAGGCTGTAACAGGGATGATAGACTCGCCCTTAGCTACCTCGTAAACTGTCGCCTCAGTAGTTGAATGGATATGGTTGTAAGAAATTAAAACGCAAAAACACTTATAGTGGGCGATGTATTGAAGATAGACATATGCTCTCGCGGACATTTTTGTAGATCTTTTCATGCTGAACAATTCTTACACTCATAGTATTGAGATATTTTTAACGGTTTGCCCAGCGTAAGCTTACAAAGCGCTCGGACGCCAGTTTTTTTTTTCGACTTTTCCACTGAAATCGTTACTGCTCGGCTTCCTTTGATCATAAATAAAATATTTTCTACAGAAATCATCCCCGAGATATCCTTTACAGAATGGTGAAAACCGCATCAAAATCCATCCGGTGGTTCTCGAGTTCACCCGTAACATCCAAGAATCGGGGACTTTGTTTTATACTAAGTAGATATATGCAGGGTACGGCAGAAATAACACAGCAATGCAACACGACATTTACTTGCGCAGTTTAAAAGAGGAGCGTTTGCAATTTATGGTATCTACCTCCCATATTGGCCACAGCAGGTATTATTGTCGATGTGCGTGTGGCCTTGGAGAACAAGTGCATCGCCTCGTCTCGTCAGTCGCTAGCATGGCGTGGAGTGGTGAGTATCGAGGCTTCGTCATTGAAACGTACTTCAAAAATGCCGACTCTGTTACCACAACACAGCGTAGACACTTTGGGTTTGGAGTTTGTGTTTGAGAGCAGGGGCGAAACTAAGGTACTTTTTTTTATTGGGGGGGGGGTTGAATGCCAAAAATTTGTCGACTCGGATATTTTGGAATCACTTTTTGCCGACTAATATTTTTTCCAAACTCAGGCATGCATTCGTTACATACCTTCATTTGATAAATTAATCAGCAGACATGGTAGCCTAACAGTAGCAAATACGTCATTTATTTATTCATTTTACAAAAACATAGAAATGAAACGAAGATATAATACCAACTTGGAAAAAAGAAAAGAACTCAGACACAACCATTTTAAAAAACAACAGGACCATTAGGTACCTATACATAATTGCTCAAATATTAATTCGCCTCTTCTTCAATAGGGACCACATTTTAACAAGAACATCTAAGTTTATTTTGGCTGATAAATCTTTTTCACAATGCAAAACCATGAGGTTCGCTGAGCTATCATTGTTCATTGTACTTCGTTTGAAATCTTTTACATTTTTCAACTTACTTAAACCACGTTCATTACTAGCTATTGATACAGGTGCTGTAACTGCAATTCGACAAATAATTTGCTGCAGGAAACGCTTTTTTGAAAATGTCACTAATTCGCAAGATATCTTTCATGTTTTCGGCGTTTTCACATTGGTCGGAGAAAATTTCCAATTCGGCTTTCACAGCTAAACTATCTGCAAATGGGCAGCAAGGAATTAATTTCAAAACATTCTCAATGCGTTCTATGGTACAAGATTCTTGGTTGAATGGTGATTTGAACATTTCAAAAAGTGGTTTAATCAAGTCGATTAATACAGAAAGGCAATCACACGTCTTCTGGATCAACACATTCAGAACTTCTTTGAATTCTTTGCGATAAAATTGCTCCATATTTAAAACAGTTGCGTTTTGAGGATTTCCATCGACTTTTTTTTGGGCGAATTCATCTTCGATGATGTTTCACAAAATCGTTTTCATCATCCACGTTCATTTTTGAAGGGAAAATTTTTGCTGCTTCTACTACTAGATCATTCATTTCGTTCTCATTTGAAAGCATAGATTCAAAGGATTGAATACTACTTTGTATCACAATAGCAGCATCAACTACAGTATATTTAGATCAGGCGATTCTGAAATGTCTGTCAAACCTTTAGCCTTGTACATAACATTTCTCATGAACATCATGAATACAATGAAATCGAAACTGAGCATAGACTTCTTTAAGCTCAGTGCTTGTGATTTCGTTTTATTATCAAAATTCGAATCACCTTCCAACATTTTTTCCATCACTTCCACAATATCTCAAAAGAAGTCCAAACGGCTTTTAATGCTTGCGCTTGGGCGGTCCATCGAGTTTTTGTTAAGTTGGCCAGCTGTAACGAATTTTCTATCATTGAAATATCTTCTCTCAAACAGGAAAATCGTTTGGTGCTACTAGAAAAAATGTATACAGTGATTGTAGGGTAACAAACATATTGGTAACGATGATGCTCGCATTACAGGCATGTTCCACAAAAGTGTTTAGGCGATGAGCCTGACAAGGTATGTATGGAACAGTTCTACCTAAAAGCTCAGACAGTTTTTTTTTACTCCTTGCTTTTCTACGGACATAGCACTCGCATAATCGTATGATTGGAAAATTAAATTATCTGTAAATATTTCATGTTTATGCAAACATTGCAGTATGCTAGATGCTAGGCCAGCTCCTGTTTTGTCAGTTACTGCAATCATGTCGATGATTCGTTCCAAAACACTACCTGTATCACCAATATAACGTACAATAATCGAAAGCTCATCGTCATGAGATACATTAGGAGTAGTGTCTGCCATTACTGCGAACATTTGTGCATTATTCACTTCTTGCGAATATCTGTTGCCAGTAAGTCGATTAATTCATTTTGGGATTTAGAAGATAAATACGACGCTCTATAAGTTTGGAAATAAGCTTCATGCAACCACGTTTTCAAGGTAGGATTATGACGTGAAATTAATTCTAGTAGCCTATCTGTAGAAAATGTCCTTCTTTGGCATCACCATGACCGTGAAAAGCCAATCCTTGTTTAGATAAAGTGCAAGTAAAATTGAATAAAAATTTAATTGCATCTTTATTGAAATGATGCAAATTGTCCTTCCTGATGTCTTCTTTTTGTGCTTCTTTTTTTGAGAACATTGAATCAACGTGGGAATCATATTTAATAAAATGACAGTTATCTGCCACAGCGGCCTTATGTGCATCAGAAGAAAAGTGCAATTCAAGTTTGCCCTGTTTTCCCTTCCCACGGCTCTTCATTTTGTGCCATTGGTGCATACCTGAAGTGGTCCACGTCGGATCTGCTTTTGATCTATCGGGTCCAGAAGGAAATAAGTATCAGGAAAAACAAAAAAAACGCATCTTTGGTTATATTGTACTCCAGATGTTCGTATTGTTTGAACCAAAGAGGAGTAAATTTGTGCTGTTTATTTGACGTAGTCAATTCATTTGCAGGGTAATGAGAAAGTACTGGTCGGTGTGGACCTATTGATAATAAAAATAACTTTTGGTTCCAAGTGAGCGTAGGAGGTCGATTGCCAGGATCGTGAGAAACAATATTGTCATCACTAACTGCTGACCTACTCTCTTCTGTGCTAAAGTCTGCCATTACCTCTTTAAAGGTTGCTTTCACATTTTCTAAAAAATCCACACATTTCTGTCATATGTCTTCAACTTCTAGCATACTTTTAGCCAAAAACGAAACTGGATTGATCATATTCATTTCTACCTGAAGTGGAGACAGTTTTCAATTTGCTCTGTTAAAATTTGGAGTTTTGCAACGCAGGAGCAGTGTTTTAAATCGTCGTCGTCAACGTCCTTGTTGTCATCTACAACAGAAGAAAATAAAAATTCTATAAAATGAATAGGTAAATAAAGGTACATTACAGACAATTACTACAACATTGAGAGTAGGTACTCTCTATTAATTTCTGAAACGTTTCTATCTCCTGTTTTATCAAAACGTTGGTTTTCCTCTTGTTCCATTTCATCATCTTCACTGTCAAATTCTAAAAATAAAAATAAAAAATGAAGAATTCGTGTTTTTCAATTCAAAGTAAAGAAATTTATCTATCCGTACCTATCCAATGGAAACAATTTTTATTTGGTGACTGTAGGCCTAATGAGAAAATTGACATTGACCTACCATTCGTTGTAGTTTGGATATCTAACGAATCTTGTTTTAGAACCTCGTGCTCATCGACAGAAATCACTTTGGAACTGCTTAAAATTTCTTTCATAATATTGTGAGGTGTCGTATCATTTGAATCAAAGCACGTTTTTGAAGAGCTTGAAGCATCACCCTTTAAATCACACAAATAGAAGACTACATTAATCTACTTGAAATTTATTTCACATATGGTACGGTAATTGCATAAAAATGAATCTGTTCAACTACCGTGTTCATAATTTGAAATCAGAAATTTGTCATAATATTAATATTTCAAATACATAGGCTAATTTATACCTACCTGATCGTGAGTCTCACCAGTTTTCTTTCTTGATTGTGCATGCAAAAGCGCCAATATGGAGCTGGAGCTCTCTGGTAATCCACATCGTGTGGTTTTAATGGGCGGATCATTATGTTTCTTTTTTTTTAATGATGAGATACATAGTCGTCATTAAAAACGATGCCACAATCAAGACACTGAACTTTGTATCGCTTTCTATTCTTATTCTTATCCATATTAAAATTTGATATTAAAACATGAAACACAAACTCATATCGCAAGTAATTGGACAAAAACACAATAAGACGTCAAGAGACTCGCAACAAAGAAGATGAATAACAGTTTATAAATTATAAGCAGGAAACAAAGACTAGTCTTCACAAAGAATTAACAACTCGAACACTTAGGGAACAATTTCTGTGAATGCCATCGCGCAAAGATGCATACATAGCAGTCTAGCTACATATGACACATAACCGTACCAGAACGAACCCAGTCTTGTGTTACAAACGTAACAAGGCTTATTTCGTTTACTGGCAAAATTTCTAACTCAGTTTGTTCGGCAATGATGGGAATATTAAAACATTTTGTAGATAAATGCAGAGTCAGCAAAATCATTTCCAAGTTGGCAATATTTTCAATTCGGCAATTATAATTTTTGAAAACTTTTTTCTTTTATGTGTGAATGTCATCATATGAATTGCCGACGTAAATAACAAACAAGTCAAATATGCCGACATTTTCAACTGGAAAAAAATATTGGGGGGTGGGGGTGTTCTGACCCCCAATACCCTCCCCCTAGTTTCGCCCCTGTTTGAGAGGAACTGGTTCGAGTGTTAAAGCGAAGCGAGGCCTTATGGCGTCCGAGAACATCCGTGCAGTGAGACATTCCCTCCTCAACTTAGGCACGCGCGTGCTATGGGACTCTCAGATCGCACCGTAAGGAGACTTTTACACACCGCGATGAAGTTCCGCATAAAATGGTGGGTGTGCAGGAACTCAGTGAATGTGATTGGACCAACCTCAGAGCGTGTTGTGAGACTATCCTGGAAGCTGTGGCAGCCGACTCCAGGCTACTGGCAAGTGATGAAGCGTAGTTTCATTTGCCGGGCTACCGTACGTTAGTAAACAAAAGTGTCAGTACTGGTCCGCAACCAATCCTCGACAGATCCATGAGTGACCTATCCACAGTGAACGTGTGACAGTTTGGTGCGCTGTCCTTGATTTCAGAATTGTAGGCCCTTGCCATTCTGAAGAGAAGGCCAAAACTGTGACAGTAACATCTGCACGTTACATACAGCGACTTAGTGGATCATCCTGTGTTGCTGTTTCAAAAATATGATGCCACTGCACACACAGCTAGGGAACGTCCCATCTCCTTACGGGGCGACGTTCCATGGCCAGCCTTTTCCCCTGATCTCGCCCCTTGTGTTTTCTTTTTCTGGGGATACCTGAAGGCTCGCGTCTTCCAACGTAAGCAACGAACACTACATGACCTGAAAGCAGCTATCCATGAGGAAATCGAGGCAATACCACTGGAAATCACCAAGAGGGCAGGGCCGTGGAGACCGGCGACGGGCCCTGGGGATGGAATCTTCCGGGGAAGGGAGGTGGAAGGGATGTACTGTACACTGTGCAGTACTACGGCCTCTGTGACATATGACGTAATCTCTTTTCATAATGAAAACATGATTTTTACACAAAGTCAAGACGTATTTTAAAATACGTTTTACATACAGGGTTTTTATGTTGAGATTCTTAAAATAGATAGATAGATAGATTTTTATTAATTCCATTTGATCAAATACATGCATTCAATACATTTTTGATATAGGACACGTCAGAATTTACATGCATAAAATAAAAGAACTAACAGGTATATATTACTAAGATTATAACTATTTATAACTTATTATAATAGCAAATCTTAATAGATACAATCTTATTGCACAACTATTTACACCTCACTCTATTATCATAATATGAAAACTTAATTCTATAAATACAACAACATACAGCTAGGTATTAAAATTAAATTAAAAAAGTAAAATATAGTTATAGATTCCATCACTCCTATACGCTAAAATATTCAACTACTGAGTAAAAACAATGGCACTGCAGATAAGCTTTCAACATTCTATCAAAGGTTTTTATTTTTGGGGCCAGTTTTATATACTGGGGTAGTTTATTGTATAATTTAACTCCAGTGTGAAAAGTTCCTTTTTGATATATGCTTGTGTGTGTGTGTGAAATATGAATGTTTTGATTTTGTCTTGTGTTATGCCTATGAACATCATTGTTTGTTTTAAGAAAAACATCTTTATTCATTAAATTCTTTTTAAAAAACATAATACTTTCAAAGATATATATGCAGGGCAGTGGGAGAATGTTTAAATCTTTAAACAGAGGTCTACATGATTCTCTCGAGTTTACATTTGCCATAATTCTAATCGCTCTCTTTTGTATCCTAAACGTGCTTAGTACATCTGGCGACATACCCCAAAATATGATCCCATATCTTAAGTATGAATGGAAATAAGCAAAATAAGTATTTCTTAATGTGTGCATGCTAGTGCAGGTTTTCAAAATACGTAACGCAAAGCACATCGAGTTCAGTTTAGTATTCAGATATTGTATATGTTTATTCCATTTCAAGTCTTGTTGTATCCATAGTCCTAAAAACTTTGTTTCTGATTTATTTTCTATTTGATGACCATTTAATGTTATATTGGGCATCGCAGGATTCCTATTCTGTATAGTGTGGAAATTTAGACATACTGTCTTTTTATAGTTTATTATGAGGCGATTATCTTGTGACCATTTGGTTAACTCTCCTGTAACGGAGTCAGCAGACTGCTGTATGACCTGTTTAGTTTCACCTTTTATTACGAGTGTTGTATCGTCCGCAAACAAAATTTCCTTATGTGAATGAACGTTCTGTGTTATATCATTGATATATAGAAGAAAGAGTAGTGGGCCCAAAACCGATCCCTGGGGTACTCCAAATTCAATAATTCCCTCATTGGACAATGTTTCATTAAGTAATTTGGTTCCATCATCCTTGTGTCTCAAGCTTACTATTTGTTTACGCCTTGTTAAGTAAGACTCTATCCATTTATTAGCTAGACCTCTAACACCATATTGATTTAGTTTGGTAAGGAGGATTTTATGGTCAACTACATCAAATGCTTTCGATAAATCCAAGAATAGGCCAGTTACATGTTCCTTATTGTCAATTAATTTCAGTATACTATTACTACATTCGTAAATTGCTGTCTGTGTAGATTTTTCCGTTCTAAATCCATGTTGTGAGTTTGATAATATTTTATTTTTTTCTATGAAACTTATCAGTCTCTTATACATAATTTTTTCCACAATTTTTGCAATACCAGTTGGTAAGGTAATAGGACGATAGTTATCTAATTCATCTTTTGAACCGTTTTTGTGCACTGGAATTACTTTTGATAACTTCAAAATATCCGGGTAAGTTCCTGAGAGAATTGAACTGTTTATTAAGTGCGTAAGTGGATTTATTATATTTTCGGCACATTTCTTTAAAATTGCATCAGGGATGCCATCAATGCCAGCACAGAATTTATTTTTTAGCTCTTTTATAACTATTCTTACCTCTTCACTTGTGACATGATTTATAAATAAAGAATCACTGCATATATTTATTTTATTATTAGAATTTAGTGTATTTACCTGTGATTTATTTAATAATTTTTGCGGAATTTCCAGAAAATAGTCATTAAAAGTGTTTGCTATTTCCTCTGGATTATTAATCACTTTATTATTTCTGGTCAGTGTAATGTTCCTTTGTATTTTAGCATATTTTCCAGTTTCTTTCTTTATTACGGACCACATAGCCCTGTTTTTATTAGATGATTGGGAAATAAAATTATCATTATGCATTTTCTTTGCTAGTCTTATTACCTTATTTAATATGCTAGTGTATTTTTTGTAGTATAAATTGAATTCAGGTGTTGTGTGGTATTGTTTATATAATTTGTGTAGAAATTTCTTTCTTTGACATGAATTTATAATCCCTGTTGTTATCCAATTGCTAGTTTTGTTATTTTGAACAGTTCTTCGTTTAAAGGGGAATGCTATTTCAAAATAGTGTTTTAGGGTACTGTTAAATGCATTAAATTTATCATTTACATTTTCTAGTTCATAAATTTCTGACCATGTTTCCTTATTTAATAAGTCATTGAAATATGTAACATTTGCTTCAGTGAATGACCTGCACTTTGATTTTACTCCATTATCATTATTATTGATTACTTCGGATACTTCAAAACTCAGTATTTGTCCATGGTGGTCACTAAAACCCGGACAATAGACTTCTATTGAATGGTGATATTTATCTGTATTTATAAAAATTTGATCAGGAGTGGTTTTACTAAATTTTGTTATTCTTGTTGGTGTATTTACTGTAGGTTTCAGTCCATAGGAAATTAGTAACTGGTTTAATAATTCACAATTTCTATCAAGTTTTAAGAAATCCACATTTACATCCCCACAAATTATTATATCGAAATTTACTTTGCTCATGTTATTGAGTAACAATTCTAGTTTATCTATAAATAGAGGAAACTTTCCTGACGGAGAACGGTATACGCATACAATTATTAACTTAAACTGCTGAATTTTTACGGCAGAGAATTCAAAATCCTGTTCCATAATTAGATAATCATAAGCTGTTATCTGTTCATGATCTAAATTATTTCTTAAGAAGATGCAAGTACCACCATGGCTAATATTAGATCTAGAGAATTTACTATGTAATCAATTTTATTATAAAGAGACTGGACATTCTGGTGGTAAATTTTAAATTTGTTACTTTTGCAAGCTTGTGTTGGTGATTTATTTACATTATTATTATCATAATTGTTATTATTATTGTTGCTAGACAAATCCGAAATACCATTGTTGCACTCCGTTAAATTTGACTTCAAAAGATGTGAATGCCAAACCTCACGTTTGGCTTCTTCTACCAGTTTCCCTGCTTCCACTCTAATGATATTACTGTCGAATTATTCTTACCATTTGAATTTACAATTTTGCAGATTTCATCACTAAGATACTCTTTTCCTAATCTATTTAAGTGTAGGCCATGCCGAGTGTGGAACTTCCTGTCTAATTTACTTACATCTACAATTTGGACATTTGGAAAACTCTTACAAATTTTATGAATTTTTCCATTTGTAGCCTCTATTTCTATATTTACACATGACTTGGGAATTAAATCGTGTCTCTGCGGAATGTTTACAATAATGACATTTGTTTTTTGCATGGATGGCAATGTACCCTTTAAATCTTTGATTACCTTTTTACTCTCATTTCTATAGACGTCGTTTGCTCCAGCGATGATCACTGCGTAGTCCTTTGCAGTAAGGGACGCACACTCTCCTATCATCCCGTTCGTGACTTCTGCAATCTGAGCTCCTGGCTTCACTGTCGAAGTGACCTCCATTTCTCGGCTTCTCTCCAAAACGCTTGCTGCTACATCTCGCCCGTGGCTATCCGCAAATATCCGCATCTTCCTGGATTTTCTCTTTATCACTTTCTTCTTTTCTTCTTGAGGAAAGTCATCATTTTCTTCGACAAGCACTCCAAATGAATTTGAGACGGGAATTTCAGTTACATGTACTCCATTTATAGGCCTAGGCTTATTCAATCTTACCTTACCAGCAATCACTGTCGACCAAGTTTCCTTGCTTTCCCCTCTGTTTCCTTTTAATTTATTCAACTCTTCCATTAACTTAGCAATATCTTCCTTTAGCAGCTTTATAATTTCGTCTTTTGAGGACAGTTCGTTTCTCAGGTTATGACATTCGCATGACGGTAGCGGTAGGCCTACATTACGACAATCGGTTTCACTTTTCTCCTCATTCAATTTTACCTGAGATCTTGTGATGATTTTATTTGCATTTTTTACTTTTATTTTGCACGACGAGCATAAATCCGTTACGGTTACACAACCTGACGAGATACTAACACTGTTGACTGTCGTCATACTAGAGATCTAAGTGAGCCTAGATGTTTACACCAAATTACACTAAATTTAATTTAATTATTACTACCTAATAGAATTAATCTAATAACCTACCAATAAAGAAGAATGTGAAATACGTATATCTTCCAATCGGGTGAAGTCTCGTAAAAGCACCACTGCTCTACTTGGTTCAAACAGTGATTGAAGAAGTCACCGAATCTTTGGATACACGTTCCCACAACTTAGTTTAAGTTTATTAAATTATCAACAAGAATTTCTAAATACTATCAATATTCCGTATTACACTTGATCTAAGGAAAGTAACTTTATAGATTTTAAGCCTCTGTTATAATATTTTACCACTTTTATCAAATATTTACACTAGCTGCTATTTCACTACACTTTCACTGTGACGCCATCTTGCTTGTTGCCATTGAAGAATCACACCTTGGGTCTAAGCCTAAACACTGGTAAGTGTTTTGGTTGAAAGGCGATCACATATTTTTGTACATTAAACAAAGCAAAATATATTTTCATAATTAACCAAAGGTATACTCATACGTAAGTCAAGTTATTTATTATGTGCTTCAGTTTATTGCAGCTGACCAGTGATTGTTTTCACAAAATAAGTAAATGTGAATTTGAACTAACGTATATTTTGTAATTTGCAGTCAGTGGACTTCTTATAGGCTAATTTAATATTGCTTCGCTGTAAGCAAAACTAGAGCCAGGTTCTCCTAAAACTCCCCAACTCTATCTATGATTGGTGACCATGGGGGCAGATTTAAGCCAAGATAATGGGGGAGTGGACACGCCGAGGATCTGGGGGTATGGTATATCACCAAGTTCAGTGTGAGATCCTGGGGTCCTCCTCCGGAAAATTTTGCAAAAATTAGGTCCAAATTATTGAGTTATAGACCATTTGGGTGACTATTTTTGTGATATTTTGGAGTCAAAATTTGGTGACCGTTGACATTTAGTGGCTATAGGAAAGAATCTCCGTTATTGAAGTAAAAGCTCTCGCACCTTCAAGTAAGACCCCACGGGGTAGCGCACCAATGACCGAGATGGGGGTCTACAGCAAGTCTGCAGATCAGAGGTTTGAATCCTGGTGCTGACAGCGGCTATCCTGAGAGTGGGTTTTCACACTCCCTCCAGACAAATGCCGGAATAGTACTTTATTTCAAGTACAGGGATACCTACCCTACTCTTAACCCTAATAATTACAGTAATAGTCGCGAAGGGCAACGCATTCCCACTTTTCCCAGCCAGCAACTAAGAATACGGCATAGCACAGCACTGTGTATACCCTGCTTTACGTCCAGCAGTGGGTGCTTTTAAGACGGTCTAAGTTTCTACTCTCCAAGACAAATAGTTACACCTCTCTAATTATACTACAACCACTGATCTCTATACATGGATGGCTGGTAGCTAAGGCAGCAGTAAGCCGAATAGACGATGATGGGTATAGCAAGATGGCAGCGAGCGCAATATTGCGAATCCAGCTCTGTGATTGGATACTGGTAGTTTGATGTTATACATGAATTTATACTGGCAGTAAATATTTTGTTTCTTGTATTTGTAAAATGGGCTGAATTTGGTTATTCAAAGCGTAAAATCTTAGTTTTAAGTTTGGTGACCCATCATCCCAGGCAAGCCGGTAATACCTTTACTTCTCAGGCAGATAGGTCACTTAGCCGTAATTTGGAAGTTATTTTGAAGTTATGTATACATATGCGGTGGTGCTGAAGCAGACTTGATCGGGCTAGGCCATTGCGTTTTTAAATTTGATCCCATTTCAGGGTTTTTCGGTTCTGGGTGCGAATAGTTCGCTTAATAGTTGTAAAACGGTAGGGAGAGTATATTTTGAGTAGCTTTTTAGTTGTGTTAAGTTTTATGTGGAGCTGAGGAGTGAAATTGTTTCGGCTTAAAGTGCATTTTTGGCTTTGATAGGCCTATACTTCCCGTTATTATTAAGTTTTTTGTGCTGCTAGCGTGATTAAAAGCCGTAGTATTTGATGTAGAGTGCTGGGATTACTTGGGGGTAAGTGTTTGTGAGAAGGAGAGAAGTGAGGGGATGGGTTTATGGAGTTGTTGCTGTTGTTGCAAAGCATTACCAAGCACCGATTACGATATGTCGAATCTAGGCCTGTATAGTGAGCTACGTTTATAGGTACATCATTTGAAGAATGCATAATTTCGTGGCATATATACAGGCCCACAATTTACAAGAATGTTTCCAGAAATTGTTTTTCACTCGTTACTCTGTTACTGATCGCTAATTGCGTGTACTCAGCACCTAAGTTGATATTTGTCAGCCGTTATTATACATTCATTTTTATTGCTATTCCGGAGATTTACTGACCTCGGAATGACGTGTCAGTGATCCCAATGCCCTTATGCTATGAGTGAGCATATCTCTATATTTTTATTTGTTCCAAAGCAACATTAATTACGATTTAAAATTGACTAGATTATCATTGCTTCCCCATAAGGTGAGCTCGAGAATGGGTAGGCCAACATGGCGGACCGCGCGCTCAACCTGGCGTACTTTCTCGTGCAGCGGAGAGCTGCCATCAGCGATCAGTGACTACAACCACTAGCCTCCCCTTCAGTCTACACAATTCGCAGGTTTCTTGGTCATCTATTTTGTTCGCTGTTTGAGAATCTTATAATTTACTTCATTAATATTTGTGAAAACTTCTCCTTTACAGTCAACTTCATTCAATAATGTGGAGGCCTTCAGAAACAAACCGGAAAATTAAAGCGTCAGCAAATACTGAAGTATAGGCTATCTACAGTACTAGTTGATGCAAGCGATTCCCAACCGAGCGGGAATGGTTCATTGCCCGCCAGGAATACTAGACCTACTAGCTATTATACCAAGTACACGGGTTAAATGTCGCAAGCCCCTAAATGAATTAACAACTGTAACGACAAATAGGCCTATTTTTAACTTTTGAGTAAGACTACGAATGACACCGCAGTCGATAAGCCGAATCCTGCATTCCTGCCGCGACTTCGTCAGGACCCGGAGTCATTTCCAAGTCATAGATAAAGGGAGCAACTCCTTTTTTTGTTTAACGGTACTCAGACGTTAAAGCGTATCAAGAAAGGGCTTGATTCGGAAGGGAAAATATCTCTTCGCGTCCTGAAAAATAAGTGCTTTGCAGATCGATGTTGCTCTTTGGAATAAACGGCGTAGAAATTTCCAATAATTATAATAGTCACTGCACCAGCTCAAAACAAAATTGTATTTATATTAATATTCGACAATACTTCATCATAATTTTCTTCTAAATTAAGCAGATTTCAATATTTGGTCTTAGAAAAGTCTGCGCGGTTGCCTACATGCGATATATTAATTTCTCCATCGCCATGCACACCACTGACGTTACTTATTTTTGTTTTAAGGGGCGGAACAGCTAGGCCATCTGCTCCTACCCCTGACGTTACGTCTTGTTGTTTTATGAGGCGGAACAGCTACAGTAGGTCATCTGTCCTTACCACTGACGTTCCTTGAGAGGAATTGGAAAACAAATTTGAGTGTTTCAGTGCCCTAGGTTAATTGTAATTTTTCTCCTGGTTAATTAAACACTCAGTCTAGAAAAATACTGGAATGTTACCTTAATTTCAGTCTTTGGATACATTTCCGAGCTCTAGTACCAAGGAAACTGGAGAAAAAATTAAAGTGGGAGTGAAGATTCAAGGAGAAATAATTTCAACTCTGAGATTTGCTGATGACATCGTCATCTTGGCCGACAAGCCTGAGGATTTGAATGAGTTTTTGAATGGTATGGACTCGGTCTTACGGAAAGAATTCATGATGAAAATTAATAAATGTAAAACAAAAATACTGGAATGCAGCCGAAATAAATCAGAAACCTCTATGGAGATCAAATTGGCAGGTGAAAAGCTGAAGGAAGTAGGAGACTTCTGTTACTTAGGAAGAAGAATAACCAGTGATGGACGAAGCAAAGAGGATATAAAAAGTAGGTTGGCTCGGGCAAGGAAAGCATTTCTACAAAAAAGGAATCTGTTGACATCGAATATAGATTTAGGTATTAGGAAGTCATTTTTGAAAGCCTTTGTCTGGAGCGTGGCGCTATATGGAAGTGAAACTTGGACTATTGGTGCAGCAGAAAAGAGGAGAATTGAAGCTTTTGAAATGTGGTGCTACAGGAGAATGATGATGATCAGATGGGTAGATAGGGTTACAAACGAAGAGGTATTAAGACGAGTGGGAGAGGAGAGATGTTTCTGGCGACTGCTAATGAAGAGAAGATATAGGTTAGTAGGACACATACTAAGACACCCGGGAATAGCAAGCTTAGTTATGGAAGGAAGGGTCGAGGACAAGAACTGTAGGGGTAGACCAAGGTTAGAATATGTTAAACAGATTGCCTCGGATGTAGGGTGTGGTAGCTATGTAGAGATGAAGCGATTAGCTCAGGACAGGGAGGCATGGAGAGCTGCATCAAACCAGTCAAAAGACTGAAGACTCAATCATCATCAGTACCAATAGTAATATAGGTTTTCAATAAATCCCTTAATCAGAAATGATTTGCGCATGAACCCATGTACCAAGGATTGTTGATCGTATTGAATGAACCAGTTATAATAATAATAATAATACTGCACCTAAGCATACAGATTATACAAATGTTAGCATTGTTTTATCAATTCAGTATACGAGAAAATGAAAAATTTCGCATGCTTTCTTCTATCTACGTTTGACAACAGAATCATCCCACCTCGGGGGCGTGGTGGCTCAGCGGTCTAGCTGTATGCCTCTCACCAAGGCGGTCCGGGTTCGATTCCCGGTCAATGCATGTGAGATTTTCGAAGTGAAATGCCATGTCCTGTGGTTCGGATTCCACGTAAAAAGGAGGTCCCGTGGCTCATAATCACAAGATTCATGGTCACGTAAAACTACAAACTTCCTTCCTTTCCTTCATCCCACCCTTTCGCAAGATATTTAGCCAGCAATGATAATTTTTCACATAGTGTGAAAATGAATTACTATAACCGGTGCGAGAGTGAACACGAAACTGCTTGAAGTCCCAGTTAGGAAGACAACCGGATAAGTATTCAGCCTGTATTAATACAGTATAACCATATAATCACCCCAAACAGACAAATTCCGGATTTTTATCACCATTTTAGAATTTCACCTTACATTAGATAATTATAACACATTTAGCATACACCGACAGTTGCATTACCAACACTGCATAAATGTACATATTTTTCACCTGTATTCTCAAACATAGATGCTATAGCCTAAGTGTAATGGATCGCTTGACTGGTCATCCTAGTGTAGGCTATTTATTAATCTCATGTAATTTATTTCAGGATTAGCTCTATTTGGATACATTCGTGTTGACCGACTGAAAAGCACCAAACTCTTGTTTACTTAGGCAACACTGAAAAATGGCTTCAAACCTTACAACAATATATTCATTTCAGACCAAACTTGAAACTCTTGAGCTAGCTGACCAAACACACCAGGGCCTTGGCCTTGGCGAAATAAGTGAAGGGATGAGAAAGTTATTTCAACGATTGGTGCATAAGCCGAATAAGCTAAATTTAGAATAATGGAATGCTCTCTCTGTCTTCAGGTATATTCAGTCTAAATTTTCCAGTGTACATTAACTCAACGACTTGCTCGTTTTTGAATGATATTTTTTTTGTTTTTCCGTAATTTTTGTTTATTTTTATAATTTTTATTTTTATTTAATTTTTTGTTTGATTAATTTTTGGCCTTTTTCAATTTAGGTGTCCACCTCAACATTTTTAATTCAATTCCAAATGTGTATTCTTTAATCTGTGTCAAGAGGGACAGATGACCTCGTAGTTCCGCCCCTTAAAACAACAATAACTAACTTCAGGTATATTCTGAGAACAATACATAGCGAAGCCCCATCGCCTGAGTTGACCTCTTTGAGACAGTTGTTCTTCCCACAAGCGCTTTGTAGAGGAAAATATTGTCCACTTAACATAATAAGTTTCTCAATCCTTGTAACATTGTATTCACTAAATGATTGCCAGTAGCAAATTCAAGTCACATAAAGGCAATAATAAATCAATGCCCGATCGGGCCCATCCTCCTAGGACCCCCCCCCCCCCCTGGGAGGGTCGGGCACCAGCCACCTGACCCCCCCCCCCCCCCTCTCGTCGGGCATGCAGGAGGGTAATGCGGAATTTCAGGGAGGGGCTTCAGAAATGCATCGAAAAGGGCCGTTGGCATTTGGATGACATTATTTTCAAAACCTCGTGTGTATGTGTATATGATGTAAATGGCAAACACTGATCTTTCCAACTAGGCAATACATTTTTTAAATGGCTCTTTGCGTTGCTGTGTTATTTACGTTTGAAACAAAAACAAAAACTCTCTGAGTGCACTAATGCCTTTTTCATGGCCACAATTGAACCATAAATGCATTTGGTGACTTTATCGAAAACAACAAGTAGTTCCGTAAAGAGCCTACTTTTCTTAAAATTTAAGATTCATGCCAATCTACAGTAATAGACCTATCTAGAATAATGACGAAATCAAGTTGGTGATACTAACATTTCTAAGTAATGCAGTATGAAATACACCTGCGTGTAGCCTAATAGAGTAACTTACTACAGTTGGCAGCCCTGGTGCCTCTGAATATATTCTTAGTTCCATCTCTTAAGGTATAGAATGCACATACAAAATTTGGTTGAAGTCTAATGGATAGTATGGACGTTACATGCTATTTGATATTGGATTTGTCAGTGCGCGTAAAATCATGTTGGGAACAATGTCATGTATGTGATGCTAAGTAATCTGAAATATTACGATCTATTATAGTGTCAATTTTGAATAAAATACATTTATTATTTTAGAAGTTACATGTAATAATAAATTGAAACTATCAGAAAGCTTAGAATTATATTGGCAGCAGTGAGGTATATTAGTTACTCCAATTTAATCTAGAATGTCAGGTACATACGTGTGCAAAGTTTAGAGCTGATGGCTTGCATACTTTCTGATATATTGATATTAGGATTAAAAAAATAGAGCGAGCATTTATTAACAGTTGTCAGCCCTGCTGGTTCTTACGAATACGCATAGCCTAGTCATAACTGTTATGGTACTCAAAGCGCATACGAAATTTGGTTGAAGTCCATTTGTTAGTATAGGAGTTATATGCATTTAAAGACTGGACCTATCAGCAGGCTTAGAACACTGATGCATATAAGTAACTCCAACCTAAAGTACAATTTCAGGTACTATACGTGTACAAAGTTTAGAGCTGTTGGATTTCATACTTTCTGGTATATTGATATTAGGATTAAAACATAGAGTACTTATTAATAGTTGGCAGGCCTGGAGGCTCTTTAGAATACTCATAGTCATATCTGTTGTAGTACACATAGTACGATACAAACGAAATTTGGTTGAAATCCAATCAATAGTATAGAAGTTACATGCATTTAGACATTGGACCTATCGGCAGGTAGGCTTAGAATCATGTTGGCAACACTTCTGAGAATTAATCTGGAATATTCACTGCCTGTGCAACTAAACGTGCGCTGCAAGATGTGCAGTAACTTCCCTGGCAGGCACGATCGCCGGACTTGTCGCCAATCGAGCACATGATTTGCCGACAAGAGACTCGTGCGACTCGTCCACCCACAACTCTTACAGAACTGTCTATATTGTTACCTGGCAATGCGGGCTGCATCACGTCGCCCCTACCCGTGTTCTGGTGCAGAATTGCGAGCTGCTTATAAATTTCAGTCACGGGGAGTAATTAGTGCAAAATATTTCTTAGGCCCCTTAAAATATGCTGCTCAAAAAAATTAAAGCACCACTTTTTTTCAAAGGCAATCAAATTTTAAAAGTTGACCGCATAACCTCGAAATCCCAGTATGACGTTTTTCCTGACGCCTACCAAGCATATGCTTCAGCACAACTCTCCAACGTGAGTAGTTTCGGGGTAGCGCCCCGAAAAACAGCCCATTTTCGAAAACCGCAAATTGAAGTTTGCGAAAAACGCTGTAGGACTTGTCGCAGGTTGCCAAAGCAGTCGAAAATGAATCAGTCTTGCTCTTAAAGGTTCCACAAACACGTTGAAATCGTTACATTTGACGTTTTGGTATTGTCAACCGCCTTTATCATCCCCTAAACATGGACTACCATTGGGGGCGTCTGAGAAGGTACAGGGTGTGTTTAACCACCTGAAAACCCGCACACCGTCCTCAGTTGCTGATTGCAGTAAGTTCTTAAGGCCTCCGGCAATGTTCACCCCCTCTAACACCCTCAACTGGCATGGGACCAAACCACCCCCTCTCGATTCACCCCTAAGGAAGGTTTTAATCGAGATGTTTATCTGCTGTGAATGGGGGTGGGGGTGGTCTTCCCCTAACGTTTCAAAAAAGGAGCTGTGCCTCTGTCACCACCCCTTTACCCTGCTAACCCCGTTTGTATGATTTTTCGAATCAGGCCCTTTTGAAGAGCTGAAACGAGGTCTTAACCGCTGAAAGGGCTGTAAAGGTCCTTAGAAGTAGTGGTGACACGAAATCAACCCCTTCCGATCGTTGATTGGCATTCCATCCCCCAAAATTGAAATTGTTGCACGCTCAACCCTCCCTGTCTGGACGCGTAACGCGTCATGGCAGAGTTTTCCGAGTTGGATGAAAATGAAGCTTATGGCCTGCAATTGAGCCCAAAACAGCAGGTTGGATGGGAATTCATCGGTAGGGTGAGAGACGGTACCAAAAGTTTTCAAAAAAGTTAACAGCCTCTAGTAAGTACACTCATGAATAGGCAACCCACATCACGTCATTTTCTCCCATTTCCAACCTTTTTAACCTATTGGTGATCATAGGCAACCCGCTCGCATAGACGTAATGTGGGTTGCCTATGCATGGGCGTACTTATTAGGGGGTGTTAACTTTTTTGAAACCTTTTGGTCCCGTTTCCACCCTACCGATGAATTTCCATCCAACCTGCTGTTTTGGGCTCGAATGCAGGCCATAAGCTCCATTTTCATCCAACTCTGAAAACTCTGCCATGACGCGTTACGCATCCAGACAGGGAGGGTTGAGGGTGCAACAATTTCAATTTTGGGGGATGGAATGTCAATCAACGATTGGAAGGGGTTGATTTCGTGTCACCACTACTTCGAAGGACCTTTACAGCCCTTTCAGCGGTTAAGACCTCGTTTCATCTCTTAAAAAGGGCCTGATTTGAAAAATCATACAAACGGGGTTAGCAGGGGAAGGGGTGGTGACAGAGGCACAGCTCCTTTTTTGAAACGTTAGGGGAAGACCCCCCCCCCCATTCACAGCACTGATAAACATCTCGATTAAAACCTTCCTTAGGGGTGAATCGAGAGGGGGTGGTTTGGTCCCATGCCAGTTGAGGGTGTTAGAGGGGGTGAACATTGCCGGAGGCCTTAAGAACTTACTGCAATCAGCAACTGAGGACGGTGTGCGGGTTTTCAGGTGGTTAAACACACCCGGTACCTTCTCAGACGCCCCCAATGGTAGTCCATGTTTAGGGGATGATAAAGGGGGTTGACAATACTCAAACGTCAAATGTAACGATTTCAACGTGTTTGTGGAACCTTTAAGAGCAAGACTGATTCTTTTTCGACTGCTTTGGCAACCTGCGACAAGTCCTACAGCGTTTTTCGCAAACTACAATTTGCGGTTTTCGAAAATGGGCTGTTTTTCGGGGCGCTACCCCGAAACTACTCACGTTGGGGATTTGTACTGAAGCATATGCTTGGTAGGCGTCAGGTCAATCGTCATACTGGGATTTCGAGCTTATGCGGTCAACTTTTAAAATTTGATTGCCTTTGAAAAAAGTGGTGCTTTAATTTTTTTGAGCAGTTAGTCATCATCATGCCAGCGAGGCACGAGGAGGGCGTTAGCGAATAGTGATTCAGTGTAAATATCTTACCTTTCTTCGTTTCCTCCACGGTCTAACTCTTTTTGTAATCCCGAAGCACACCATTTTTCACTTTCATATAGTAAATTATCGCCATAGTTACGTTTCTTCTTGAAAGCCTAATTGTTGTCATGCACCTAGCACTGTTATATAGTTGCTATGCCCAGGAGGTAAGGGAACGTACCCACACTACAGGACCCGTTTACGAGGGGGAGCGAGGTCTTCAAAGTACTACGCTCAGTTACTGGAGCGAGGGGGGGGGGGGGTAGATTTTTGTTTTGTAGTCGATTTCGCCGAGAGAAATTTCGCGCTTTTTCGACCTATCTTTGAATATGGCGCGCAGTGTTTATTGCTTCTTAAACTCACAGTTGGTGGCGCTGACGCACATATGTCGAGACGTAGCTGATCGAAAACAGACACTATTTGTCAGGCAGTTTGTAGTTCAGTGAAGTTGTCAAGCAAGTCGACGAGAGCTCATGCTGTACAATAATGTTGTTGTACGATCGGCTGTACAAAGCTTTTATAAAATGTGACAAGGATTCCTCGTCAATGCAAAAAATACAAAAATTCATTCTTCTTCTTCCTCCTCGCCTTTTCCCGTTACGCGGGGTCGGCTTTCTTAATCCTGAGGCGCCACTCATTTCTTTGTAAAGCATCATCAGCAGATAGGCCCATACTCTCATGTCCCTCTGGACATTCGTCATCCATGTTGTTTGAGGTCTGCCGCTCCCTCTCTTTTGCGTAGTCATGGAAAGGCACTTCTTCACTACATGATTCTCCGGTCTTCGCGTAACATGTCCACACCACCTTAGCCTGGTTTCTAAAAGTTTCTCTGTTATAGGCGCTACTTTGAAACTGCCCCGCACATGTTCATTACGGATTTCATCTTTGAGGGTAACTCCACCTGCCCAACCTAACATATGCATTTCAGTGGTATGTAGCTTTTGCTCATGTGCCTTTGTAGTAGCCCATGTTTCACTACCATAGAGTAGGATTGGTCTTACGGCAGTTTTATAAACTTTCCCCTTTGTTCTTATGGGTATTTTCGGATCACATAAAACTCCTGTTAGTTCGCGCCATTTGTTCCACCCAGACGTGGCCTATGGATTATATCGGCGGTTATCGTGCCATCTTCTGCAATGAAAGAACCTAGATATTTGAATTTTGTTACGCTTGGTAAAGTTCCACCATCTAGTTTAAGTTCAATATTTGTCATACTGGGTTTATTGTGGTGGAAGTCGCATACCATATATTCAGTCTTGGTTCTACTAATGCGCAGTCCATTAGACTCGAGAGCTCTCCTCCATTTGTCTAAAGTCTCCTGTAGGTCATAAATACTGTCAGATATTAGTGTCACATCGTCAGCGTACAAAAGATTCCACGGTAAGGGTTTCTGAAATTGTTTTGTTAGGTAGTTTATAGTAATATTGAATAACAGTGGACTTAGAGCACTTCCCTGATGAACCCCCACTTTGATATCAAAGCTTTCGGACAAACCAGCTGGGCTTCTGACACATGTCTTTACATTGTTATACACATCCATTATGGATTTTATGTATAGTTCAGGAACGTTTTGCGACCTTAATGCTTGCCATATTAATGGTCTTGGCACACGGTCGAAGGCTTTCTCAAGATCTATAAAAACCATACATAAACTCTGCTTGTTTTCACGAGCTTTTTCAATTACCAGCCTTATTGCATGGATTGCGTCAATGGTTCCTTTCCCAGCAGTGAAGCCAAACTGATTATCTGTTTAAACTTTATCAAATTTTGAAGGCGCTCACAAAGGACTCGTTCCCAGACCTTGAGTGTGTGCGATGTAAGTTTTATACCACGGAAGTTTCCACAAGATCGAACATCTCCTTTGTTTTTGTAGAACGGGACCAACGTACTCTTTCTCCAGGCATCTGACATCTGTTCGTGAACTAAGATGGCATTGAATAACCTTGAAAGCCATTCAGCTCCATCCGCTTCAAGACATTTCCAGAGTTCAGCAGGTATCTGATCTGGGCCCGTTGCTTTATGATTCTTCATTTTAGAGATAGCTTTCCTAACTTCCGCTTCTGTGATTCCATTAATAGGTCCTTGTGTCATAGGTAATTCCACTTCTTGTCGCCTGGGAAATTCTTCATTTAATAAATCGTAATAATACTCATGCCATCTTTCACAAATGCCCTTGTCGTTTGTTAATAAATTGCCTTCTTTATTTTTAATGTATTTTGGGGTTTTAAAGTCTTTGCAGTCATTATGTTTGCGCTTGGCTACCTTATATATATCGTTGTTATTGGCTAATTATAAACGCTGGTAGAAATCAAAATCAGCTTTTTCTCTTTCAATTGCACCGGTTTTCCTTGCAGCTTTCTTTGCTTGTTTGTAATTCTCTTTATCTTCCTCAGCACCAGTATTCTGCCAAATTCTAAACAAGCGTTTCTTTTCAGCTTCGCTGTTCTTGGCGTGGTTGTTCCACCATATGGAATCCTTTGCATTATGTAGGGCACCTTTGCTAATACCTAACTCACGTTTCGCTGTAGCGACACAAGATGTTTCAAAGCCTGACCATAGTACTGTTGGGCAGGCGCGGATTCAAGGGATTCATGACCCCAGCCAAACGGTGACCAAATATTTTGCATATCCTGGTGAGAAACAATCTAAAATATTATGATCTCTGGCTGTGCTAATTTTGGATGAAATCCATTTGGCAGTATAGAAGTTACATGCATTTTAAAATTGGACCTTTCAGCAGGCATAGAATCATGTTGGCAGCACTGACTTATATTAGTTACTCCAAATTAATCTAGAATGTCAGGTACTATACGTGTGCAAGGTTTTTAGCTGTTGGCTTGCATACTTTCTGATATATTGATATTAGGGTAAAAGAATGGAGACAGCATTTATTAACAGTTGGCAGCCTTGGTTGCTCATAAGAATACGCATAGACATATCTGTCATGGTACACATAGCACATATGAAATTTGGTTGAAATCCAGTTGATAGTATAGAAGTTACATGTATTTAAAAATTGGTCCTATCAACGGGCTTAGAATCATGTTGGTAGCACTGATGTATATAAGTTACTCTAAATTAATCTAGAATGTCAGGTACCATACGTGTGCATAGATTAAAGCTGTCGGCTTGCAAACTTTCGGATATGTTGGCATTTGGATAATGAAAGAGAGAAGGCATTTATTAACAGTTGGCAGCCATGGTGGCTCTTAAGAATATGCTGTCATATTTGTTTATGTATACATATTACAACCGAAATTTGGTTGAAATCCAATGGATAGTGTAGAAGTTATATGCATTTAAAAATTGGACCTATCAGCAGGCTTAAAATCATTTTGGCAACACTGCCCTGTATGGCCTCCTGGAAGTTAAACTGAAATATTATTATCTATATGTGTGCCAATTTTCGAATAGCTCCCATGCATACCTTCCAAGATATCCATCATGGAGCTAAAATTTCTAGTATGTTTTTTTCAGCAGTTGGTAGCACTGACATCATTTTCAAACATGGACGTGAGATATTCAGCTATAGATCTTTACTCATACTAAATTTTGTTTCGATTGCTGCAGCCGTTTAGGAGTTGATAGGGGAGGGGGGACACATACACAGCCAGACAGACAGACAGACAGACAGACAGAAGGACAGACAGACACACATTTGCCCGGATCGATCTCATAAGTCTACTTTTTCCTCATTTTTGCAAAATGTGAAAAGTAGGCTAATTATACTCTGCAATACTACGTAAAAACTTTAAGGGGGGTCTTGGCATATACTACGAGTGGTCACGGAGGGGTAAAAAAATCTTCACCCAAGGACTTTACGAGGGATCGCAAGGACGGTGTCTGGGAGGTGAACACACACAACTGGGGATGGGGACAAGCTTTTCAGTCGGTCAACACTAATGTATATAAAACGTAAATTACCCTCATGTATTAGTTTATGATCGTTGCCCCATTATAATAGTGATCATTAGGGCCTGGATAGTTATGTGATTAACATTTCAGAAATATGTATTTATTTATGTGCTTCAAAGTGGGATATTATGTGATTAAGTTTCCAAAATATGTTCTTAAATTTGTACCATATTTATGTTCCCCAGTTACTCTAAAAATAGTTGTAGGCTACATATTTTACCAACTATGATGTTGGCTACGTAACGGCCAGTATCGTCGGTCGTCTCGTCCATTGTAATCCACACAGCTTTGTCGCCAATTTCACTACGAATTCTGTGCACTACCTCAGAGTAAAGTTTAGGTAAATAGTCCTTACGCAGTGTTGACTCGTCAGGGAGAGGAATTTTGACGTACTTTTCTAACGAGCCACGTAGCACTGGATTCTGCAGTTTATTCAGTGGTATATCAGCCGCAAGAAATGCATGACAAATGTCTTGTGAGAACTGGCAGTTTGCTGGACCAGATCTCACATTCTGCATTTCGGGAAGCAAACGTTGTGTCGACTTCTTTAAAGATATACATTTGACGTGTTTCGCTATCGCAACATGTTGCGTAACTTGTGAACGCCTGTCTGCCGCTATGGGTTTCTCACAAATGTTACAAAATAAAACAGTTCCATCAGTTCTAAAAACGTCTCCGAACTCTCGCACTAAACGATTCAAAGTAACACATTTCGCACTTTTGGGACTCATCGTATTCGTTGAAACGAGAACGCCACTGTCAGTATATTCCCAAGCTTCGCAGACCACTGTGATTTCAAATAAGTTATTCACTTGACGTTACAGACAGTTAGGAACGGGACTTCGAGTGAAAGCCGAAGTTAAACGATTGACTTCGCGTCACCACATGGTAGCTTTACGATTGGTTACAAAGTGAGAAGCTTATTATCCTCTCTGTTTCAAAATAAATCATGTGATTGTGCCAGAACTTATCTATATTTACGACACTTTACTAAATGTAAAATACTGTATGTATGTATGTATGTCTACCCCTTATTATTCCCGTTTTCCAACGGGGTCGGGGATGAGATGCGATGGAAGTCTTTGTGGCGATGGTTTTTACGGCCGGATGCCCTTCCTGACGCCAACCTCATGAGAGGAGTTAATGAGAGATGAAATGAATGATGGTGAATGAAATTGGGCAAGGATGTGGAAGGAAGCGGCCGTGGCCTGTCAGAAGGTACCGTCCCAGCATTTGCCTGGTGTTGAAAATGGGAAACCACGGAAAACCATTTCAAGGACGGCCGACGGTGGGGCTCGAACCCACGCGTCTACCGAGTCAGCAGAGAGCTTGGCCCCATGACCTAATGCTGCGCGTTAGCCAGCGTAGCCACTACTGTCGGTACTAAATGTAAAATACTGTAGTGTAATATTCAACATATCATATTCTCAGAATACAGTACATTGAAGTACCTCCATTTTCTTCACACTTCACATCGCACTGTTGGTCTAGGGGTATGATTCCTGCTTTGAGTGCCGGAGGTCCCGGGTTCAAATCCAGGAAGTGCCCAGCATTTTTATTCAAAAAGTATATAAAAGAACCTTACGAACTTTTTTTTTTTGTGCGAGACTTGTACTTACTGTGTGCCAGTAATATAAATACATAGTTACGCTATTTTTTATTTTAGTCGCTTTACCCTACAGGTTGGCTTTTCCCTCGGATTCTGCGGGGATCCCACCATTACCGCCACCAGGGCGGTGTCCTGGAGCTTGAAACACCTGTACGAAGGATAAAACTGGGGAGGTGGGACCAGCACCTCGCCCAGGCGGCCTCACCTGCAAAGCGAACATGGGCCTCATGAGGGATAGGCAAGGAAGAGGCAAGGAGGGTGGCCCCACCTCCCCAGTGGTATCCCCCAACCAGGTGTTTCAAGCTCCAGGACACTGCCCTTACGGTGGTTATGGTGGGATCCCTCGCTGAGTCCAAGGAAGGGTAGCGGCTTTGGTGGCGTAGTTGGTACATGCTATTCTTCTATGCCCAAGATCGCGGGTTCAAACCCGGCCGAAGCCGTCGTTAAAAATCCCTCAGTATGCCTTTCTTCGGAGGGGAAGTAAAGCCGGCAATCCCATGTCATAGATTTATGGCATGTTAAAGAACCTTCGTTCTTTAACGAAGAACGTTCGTTGCCAGGAGCAGACTGCGGTGGCGTCTAGTAACCAAGTTCTGAACTAGTAGTTGTTGATGGTGGCGTTTGGCGGCAAAAGTAGGAACTACTTCAAAAAATCAATGTCTACAGTCCTTACTTGAATTAAAAGCAGATAACACACACTTATACAGCCATCACAATTAACACCGGTTATCAGACAGATTCTACACCCACCCAAAGTACACGGGGCTACATGACCGCGTTGTCACAGCCCCTAAACTGAGGAAGCAACCAACCAACCAACCTAAGTCCGAGGGAAAAGCCAACCTGGAGGGTAAACCGACGGGGAAAAAAGTAGCGTTTACCTCAACCTATGTATTAAAATTACCGGAAGTCTCGCCCGAAAAAAAGAACGTTCCTAAGGTTCTTTTACATACTTTTTGAATCTTTTCAAGAGATAAAAACAAAAGTAATAAAAATGCTAGGATATTCCGGGGTTTGAACCAGGGACCTCACGCACTCAAAGCAGGAATCATACCCTTAGCCCAACAGAGCGATGTGTATTGCGCAGAAAATGGAAGTACTTCAATGTAATGTATTCTGAGAATATGATATGTTGAATATTACACTACAGTATTTTACATTTAGTAAAGTGTCGTAAATATAGATAAGTTCTGGCACAATCACATGATTTATTTTGAAACAGAGAGGATAATAAGCTTCTCACTTTGTAACCAATCGTAAAGCTACCATGTGGTGACGCGAAGTCAATCGTTTAACTTCGGCTTTCACTCGAAGCCCCGTTCCTAACTGTCTGTAACGTCAAGTAAATATTCCGTCTAGGTAAGGACTAGTGGAGGCTTAATGAACCTGTTAACTCCAGCCCCCCTGCTGTACATAATGACCTGGAAATCCCTGTCTTGAAATACTACTACAGTACCGTATGGAGACAATGGAACACTGACGAAATAGAGAAGCCAATTACTGGAGTTTCAAAGGGTGAAAAATTTGGGCAGCAGTCATCCATGAAGTACAACATACGACCAAATATAGCAAATATGTGCTTACGAATAAGCACGCCAAAATATGTATTTATTTATAAAAACTGTAAAAATATGTAAATAAATAGAAAATATTTAACTAAATAAAATTATTTAAACACATAACTATGCGGGCCTTAGTGATCATAAACTAATCCAGCAGTGTCATACATTATATCCCGCCCAGTAATAACGGTCGGCATTTACCTGGTGGTGAAAATGGGAAACCATGACAATATTTTCAGTATTATTTTTTATTTATTTATTTATTTATTTATTTATTTATTTATTTTGCGTATGGCTTTTAGTGCCGGGAGTATCCGAGGCTGTAGATGCTTTAAGCTGACACCCATGGGGTGAGCTACAAGTTCTGTTTAATTTCAAGTAGTTCCAACTTTCGCCACCAGATATCACTGACACCTAGTGGTGAACGCTGGAACTTTGATAGAGCGTTTCACATAAGTTTAGTTAATAGAAGGATCTTTTACATGCCATAAATCTATGATATGGGACCACTGGCTTTACTTCCCCTCCGAAGGAAGGCATACTGTAGGATTTTAAAGCTCTTAAAAATCCCACGATTTCGTCCGGGTTTGGGCACAGCAGTACCACGTTTCAGGATTGAATTGAGTTAGCTTTGCTTGTTGTAATGAAGAGCGCTACTATTGTGTGTGTATGTCTGTTTGGCCAGTGAGCTTATTCCAAAAGCTAGGTGGGTGGGTGAGTATACACCGGGGAGTGCTTGCAGTGTGTGCTCAGTGGTGAGATATGGAACTGCGCCCATAATCAGTGGTATTTCCAGATCCTTTTAATTAGGCCGATTGAACTGCGCCCATAGTCAAGTCGGCCGTTAGCCCAAGTTCGGATTAAGGGGAAGTGACGGACTGTCTCCCACCACTAGCTTCCGCACTGCTGAGAATAAGAGGTAGTCCCCCGTCCCGATAAGCAGCTGTACTACGGGCCTCCGGGGGTGGCAGCTAATCACACTAACCACTACACCACAGAGGCGAATAATAATAATAATAATAATAATAATAAGGCGTAGGGATGTGGCGACCCCATCGCCCAGTGGGTGACCACTGCAATCAGTCACCCGAGTATTGGCGGGAAAACCATACCTATTTCGAGTAGGAGGAAATGCCTGCTCTTAGCCAGAAGACATCATGAGGCCCTCCAAGGCTCACAACCTTGGTAGTATTTTGGTCAGTGCGAAATATCACTGACCCCAATCTACAGTTTTTCAACTGTTCAAAGCATGGAGAAAAATTCAGCAGAAGCTACTACCCCAGGTGGTAACCAATCCACCTTCTCCTTGAGTGAAGCATGCAGGCCTTCGGATTCTGGGGAGCCTGCGCAGACATGCGTGGAGGTATCGGAGACTCCAAGAAAAATCAGATTCAAACGCCGGAATTTTTTTGCTACTTTCAACGCAAACTCACTTCTTAAGACCGGCAAACTCAAACAGGTTACTGATGTCTTGTCCCGATACCAGCTATTGATCGCTGCAATTCAGGAAACAAGATTCACGGATGAACAGTGCTTTGAGTCACAAGGTTATAGAATCTTCAAAGGCAAGACCGGTAAACGTGTAGTAAAAACCATCCCACACTTAGGCACAGGATTTATTGTCAACAGGAAGATTTTGGGTTCGATTGTGGACTTCACATCCCCTAACAGCCGAGTCTCTACTCTTTCTTTTCGGTGTACAAATAGAGTTTACACAATGGTGAACGTACATGCGCCAATCAATCAGGCGTATAAGAAGGACCCGGAGGGAATAGACGCATTCTGGGAGGAGCTAGGTACCTGACAAACATACCATCATTCTGCTAGGGGATTTCAATGCCCAGCTTGGCAAAGAACGAAAATATCAGAAGATTATTGGAAACTACCCAGCTCACAGGAGAACTAATCGTAATGGAGAGAGGCTTGTGGAGTTATGCAGAGCATTCAATCTGGTCCTAAAGTCAATGGCGTTCAAACACCTACCCAGAAAACAGAAGACCTGATTTCTCCAAACTCCAACCTTGGTGAATTCCAAATTGATCATGTCGCCATTGCACGGAAAGCGCAACGAGAGATCCAGAACGTAAAGGTTCTGAGAAGTGGCAACTTAGACTCGGATCACTACCTATCGCAGATCAAAGTTAGACTAATTCCAAGAAATAACAAGAAGATTACTCCAAAAAAACTGATAAGTTTGACAGAGACAAGCTAAGGAGCAACCAAGAATTCACCCACAAGTTGGAAACTTTAAATCCAGAGAATTGGGAACAATTGCAAGAGGCTATAGTCAGAACAGCAAAGGAGACTGTCCCACTCACAAAATCAAGAAAGCATCTTTGGTGGGATCATGAGTGTGATACAGCAGTTCAGCTAAGACAGGTTGCGTGGCAGAAATGGAATTGCCACAAAAATGAAGAAAACAGGGTCAACTTCCTAAACGCGAGAAAATCTGCATCAAAAACAATCCGTGGCGTGAAACGTATGTTTAATAAGGAGCAGTTGGTACAGATTGAGCAAGACTTCCAGAAAAATAACACACGTAACTTCTATAAAACCTTCAAGCACAGTCTGAACAAATACAACCCCCCTGGTGTATTCTTGGAATACACGGTACGAGAGATTATAATTTTCAATGCTTTTGCATGTTCTTTCCTTCCTCTTTGTCAAACACCAACAGTGATCTTCTGTTTCTTCCTTGATGGGCAAATCTCTTATGTCTTCATGAGTCTGTTCTAGATATATATTCTCTGTGACTCACCTAGCGTCGTCTAGCAGCGAATCTCTGAAGCTCTTCAACTCTTCCTGGTGCAAGATGACTTACTTATCCATTTGGCCACCAGATCCTGTTACCATCGCCAGCTATTATCTCCTTGAGCAAGAGAACTACGTCTACTCTTTTACTCACCATGCTGCGCTAGTATCGCCTGTTATCAACTCTTTGAAGACCAGCTCAGCAAGAGAAGATCAATTTTTTGTTGTAACATTGGCAATGCTTATATGTTCTCCTTTTGTCTCCTACCCCCACTCTTTTCCCTTCCTTGGACCCTCCGTGCTCCGTTGAGCTGGTCTCACTTCTCATTCGGCAGTTGACTCGGTCAGTTAAGGCTCCTCTCGAGCTAGTCTCCTCAAACCAAGAGGCATACTCTCTTCTACGCCATGTTGGCAAAGTAGTTATCGTCATACGGAACTTCAACTTCAACATGAAATCAAGATAAGTACCATCTTAAAGTTTTAACCTCATCTTCATGGTTTTAACTTTCACGTGCTTTTAACGATACTTTTATAGACAGTGTGAGATTATTTATTTTGGGGCAAAAATCATTCTTCGTGGGATTTGCCATGTTGAGCTTTTGTTCGTACAAGCCAACCTTTCTAAAAAAGAGCTTTTCTTAGGCTATTCAAATGAGAAATCCTCTCACTACGTGGGATATTATCTAATACCCGCTGTCTATAATTCAACAAGCTAGTTCCTCCGTTGGATTTTCTCAACCCCATTTTTCTACTAAGGTCGTTCTGGAACCTTCTAGATTTTGTACTTGATCTACAAGTCCTGTCGTCATGTATTTTTCCTCACTCGTGAGAATACTATTTAAAATTGAAGAATCTCATTTCTGAATTAAAAGCTTAATAGCTAACTTTCTTCCACCGCTGGAACCGCTGGAATGTTCTATGGCGCATTTAACTGTAATCCACCATTTTCTCCAGCAATAGACTTTCGTTCATCTAGTGCAACCAGTCATTTTGTTCAAATTGAAATAACTTTCTTTGCCAAAAACTTTCGTGTTTCTATAGTGAACTTTTCATATATTTCAACGAACTATAGTGAAAATCAGTGCTTGTTCAACTTTCTACCGCGTCGCGATCGTCCGTTTACATATAAATAAGGCCATGAACATTTTTCCTCAATCCCTATTTCTCTTTCCTGAACCTCTTACTAACAACCTGTAATAAACTTTTAAATTTAGGTCTGTTTCAACGAGGTGTCAATCTATAGATGTGCCCTCCCATTTTTTCTCATGTGTAATTAATTAATTTCTGTATAAATTACGTGTCCAGCACACGTTTCAAACTTACATTGTTTCTCCCTTCTAATCAGGGAAAACATTTCTTTCAACTCTTGAGTGAGTTATTTCTAGGTCTCACGAAATGGAAACTGCCCCATTTGGTTCGTGATTCCCATTTAAAACATAGGAGGTCGAGAACCTTCCTTTTGATTATCTCTTCAGGTTTCACAGTAAGTGACCTGCCCTTATTTGCATAGTAACCAACATTAATTCTGTATAAATATAAGAAGTTGTAGGAACTTCTATCTTATTCTTCATGTTTTTCTTATTGTTATTTTAGAAGTTTTCAATCTTTCTAGAATATTCTCTCAGGAATTTCTTAAGGTACACTCTTTGTACTCCAATTAACGTTCAAACTTTAATTACTTCATTGGTTATTTGTTTAAATCTTATAAAGATTTTAGAAACATGTAAGGTTTTAAACCTTGTAAATTGTCAATTGCCTGGAGTAACCGTTTAATGTTGGGAGGTCTGCGACCCCATTTGTTAAAAAGTTCAAATGAACTATGTTTGTCAAAAATATATTACATACTTGTTAAATTCATTAACCTTCTTTGAATTGTTTAATTAATTAAATATTTGTTTTTGGATTCATAATTTCTCTGATACTACAGTTAGGCAAGATCCTGGCTTTCCTAGCTCTTCCTAGGTTCATGCCCTCGTTCATACTCAATAAAGCTTTTACTATTTGACTTGTCAGACTATCACCCTTCCCCATAGTAGTTTTATACATGCTTGGGAGGAAATACACTAAAGCCTCTCTCTTACAAATCGCCCAAGTCCTAGCTGCGGTTCCCGTTAGCTTCGACCAAGCTCGTACCTACTTTAGGTATCAGAGAGTTAATTTTCAGTGGCAACTGCCTCTAAAGGTATTTAAAGTTAAATTTACAACTTTTGTGGGACTCTCCTCCTATTTTTCTATCCTTTTTCTCCAATCCAAAACCTACTTCCTTTTTTTAATCATCTTCCCTTGGTGGGTGGGTTATTCCTTATCCAATAATCTACCCAAAATTTGGTGCCGAAACCCGGGAGAGTCCATTTTCCATTTTTTCTTTTTAAAAAGTGTCATTTGACAATACTTTGCAAATTATTAATATCTGCTTTGAATTTTTCAGCTATAACTACATCATGCAAAGCCTGTGAAGGGGAAAGAGGCTGCTCCTGTCTCCTTTGGCGTGTCCCGTTCTTTCTACTTATTTGCTGCTGCCAGCTTAACAGCATTTCCAAGGTTCAACAGTATCGTGAGTTACATTTCAATCTATTTTTATAACGTGGCTCCTACTGACAAGGATAAGGATGAAAAACTTACTTCTAAACGAGCATCCTATAAAGGGCAAATTACCCTATTCAGAAAGTACATAAAAGAATTGGATCCCTCAGAAGCTCAATTAGACTTGTTGAAACATCGTGTAAGGGATTTTGAACGTTCTTATGAAAACTACTGCAACATTCAAACTGAAATAGAAACTTGCATGCTCAATCAAACCGAAGATCGAGTCGAAGTAGAAAACCAATATTACGAAGGCATAGGTTCTGCTTTCAAAATAATACGCCAACTCGAAGAGGAGCAGAAAAAGGACGCTTCTGTTCTTGGTTCCCTTCACGAACCACAAACTTCTTTCCGTGAGGGCACTCACAAGCCCAAACCAACTTTACCGAAAATTGATTTACCCCATTTTTCTGGAGATGAATCTGCTTGGGATTCTTTCTATGAATTATTTTGCTCCCTTGTTCATGTCAATGAAGACATTCAAGTCATTTACAAGTTTCATTATTTGAGATCTATCCTCCGAGGTCAAGCTTTGCAGTTAGTCGAAGCACTTCCTCTGCGTGCCGAAAATTACCCCATTGCCTTTAACTTATTAAAGGAAAGATATGGAAATTTACGGTTACATATTCAGCGCCATATAAAGGCTCTATTCAATCTACCTGCGTCACAGCACAATGACGTCACTAGTTTACGTACTCTAGTTGACACTACACAACTTCACGTTAAGGCTTTGTCCCAATTAGATCAACCTACTAATTATTGGGATACTTTCCTAATACATTTAGTGGTTTCTAAAGTTGATGCTGCTACCCTCAAAGCTTGGGAAATTGAACTTTCTAAAGAAGACGATTACACTTACGAGCATTTAGTTACTTTCATAAACGCTAGATGCCAACTTTTAACCGCTCTAGCTAATCAAAGTGAACCTTCATCTCCTAGTTCTAAATTCGAATTAATGTCCATCAAACCCAAAAGTGAACGCTCAGCGTCCAATACCCAAAAACCCGGGTTCAGCTCATCCAAATTTAAATCAAACACTACTGGTTACCCAACTAGGTCTAGTGAACGTCGTGTTGCTAGCTCCATTGTTTTAAACACGCAAAGCGAACCTCGCAAGAGTTTAAACGAACCTGTAAAGTGCATACTTTGTAAAGATCCCCATGCCCTATACCTCTGCAAATCTTTTAAAGAAATGTCAGTCGACGACAGACGAAAATTAGTCGCTCAAAACAAACATTGTTTCAACTGCCTAGCGCCTACGCATTCTGTTTCTAATTGTAAGTCCACAAGACTTTGCTACCATTGTGAAAAGGCTCACCATACTTTGCTACATCGTCATGATCAGGCAAGGTCATCGACGACATCTACTTCTCCGAAAAATGATAGTGCTAACAGTTCTAATGCGTCATCGTATATTCAAAATGCCAAGTCCATTCGCAGTGCTCAAGTATTGTTGTCTACTGTCCAAATTGAAGGTCAGGATAACTTTGGCAACTGGGTACGTGCACGCGGTCTTCTAGATTCAGCGGCAACTCATGATTTTGTGTCTAATTCCTTGATTAAAAACTAGGCCTACCCGTAAACCCCACTTCTATCAATGTGTCGGGCATCAACGGCTCAAAATCGCAAGCTTTACAATTCTCAAAACTAACCATAAGAGATATTTGTCATAGAAACAACTTCTTTAAACTTAATTGTCTAATTCTCAATAGCATTGGAGAAGACACTCCAAGTCACTCTGTGGATATTTCAGGGTTAAACATTCCCTCGCATTTAAGGCTAGCCGATCCTTCGTTCAATATGCAGAATCCTATTGACATACACTTTAGTGCCAATGTTTACTGGAATTGCCTACGTAAACAGGTTCGTAAGTTATCCTCAAACGTGGTCGCCAGAGACACTAATTTTGGATGGATCGTCACAGGGCAACTTCCCCATTATTCTTCCCAACCTGCATCGCAATGTTACTTCTCCAATACTGACCTGGAACAGTTCTGGAGGCTTGAAAATGTTGATTCTCCTAATGTGACCTCTTCAGAAAATGAATTATGTGAGCAACTTTTTTTGAACACCACCACTCGTTCTTCTGATGGCCGGTTCGTCGTTCAAATGCCAAGATTACACAATCCTCCCAAACTTATCAACTCTCAGCCTAAAGCTCGCAAAGCTCTCTTTGCTATCGAGAGCAAATTCAAAAAAGAACCCCTTGTCAAACAGCAGTACACTGATTTCATGGATGAGTATGAAAGTTTGGATCATATGGAAGTTGTTAACAAATCTGATGATGAATCGCACCCCCCAATTGAAACGGTTTATTTAAATCATCATCCCGTGTGGAAGAACCCTCTTGTAAAAGATAAAATCCGAGTTGTTTTCAATGGTTCATCGCCCGACGTTAATGGCAACAGCCTTAACGACACTCTTTATTCTGGTCCTGCTATTCAGTCAGATCTATCCGCTATACTTTTAAACTTTCGGTTATTTCCCATAGCTGTTATAGCCGACATAAAACAGATGTACCGTCAAGTGTTAATTCAACCAGAACAACGAGATCTTCAAAGAATCTTGTGGCGTGATGAAATCAGTAAGCCCATTAAGGTATTTCGCTTGAAAACGGTTACTTATGGCTTAAAACCCTATGCTTTCCTTGCTATCCGATCCCTACACTTGCTAGCCTCACAAGATGGTCATTTATTTAATTCCAAAGCCTCTGAAGCACTAACTACGTCATTCTATGTTGACGATTATTTGCAGTCCTTCCCCTCTTTGGAGGAAGCTTCTTTTGTGTCTTTAGAACTTCAGGCATTGTTAAGAAATGGAGGTTTTCCACTTCATAAGTGGAACTCCAACTCCCCTGAGTTTCTTGCTCAGTTTCCCATCGAAGACGTAGATCCTTCTTCTGTCAAAATTTGTGGAAACCCCGAATCTATAAAAACTCTAGGAGTTCACTGGTGCACTAGCACTGACACTCTTATCTATAAAGTTTCGCTCGCAGAAGAGCTTCCTAATACAAAAAGACAAATCCTATCTGAAATTGCAAAAATTTTTGATCCGCTTCAATTCCTTGCCCCAGTTATCGTTATCGCCAAACTCTTCATGCAAGAGCTGTGGTCGCTTAAATGTGAATGGGATGATACTGTCCCTCTTTCTTTTCTTAATCGTTGGCTCTCGTTTCGCAGCAATTTGCTGGATCTTTCCCTTATTGAAATTCCCAGGAATTTAATCAGCTCTCATTCTAATGCATCCTTTTTCCTTCATGTGTTCGCGGACAGTTCCGAAAAAGCTTATGGTTGCTGTGCATATTTAGTTCATCACGATTCACTCTATGGATCTCCAGTTTCCAACCTTGTTTGTGCCAAATCGAAGGTCGCTCCTCTTAAAACTATCACTTTGCCTAGGCTCGAACTGTGCGCTGCACTCATGGCTGCAGAACTTGTTAAGAAATTACGGGAAGTATTAAAAATCGAATTCTCGCAAATATATCTCTGGAGCGATTCCATGATCACCCTTTCTTGGATCGCCAAGAACCCCTCTCACTGGCAAACTTTTGTTGCAAACAGGGTTTCCAAAATTCAAACTCTTTCTTCTGGATGTCAATGGAGGCATGTGCCCAGTGCGGATAATCCAGCCGATATTATCTCTCGTGGTTGTTTACCCTCTCAATTGGCAGCTTCCCAATTGTACTGGCATGGGCCCTCGTGGCTAATCGAAGACTCTTCTTCATGGCCTTCTAAACCTCCAGCTACAAATTCCAACCTGCCAGACGCTAAAGTACCTCTATCTATTGCTTCGTGCCTTGTTTCCAACGCTTCTCATCCCTTGTTGTCCCGCTATTCTTCTTTTCATAAATTAATACGAATCGTTGCCTATCTCCTTAGATGGAAATATCTTGTGGTTGATCAGCCTCTTCTTCCAAAACCACACCTTACCAATCATGAATTGAATCTCGCTACCATTAAGGTTTTACAACTGACACAGCAAGAAGCCTTTTCTTCTGAATCATCTTTGCTTTCTTCTAAAAGGGATCTTCCCAAATCCAGCCGTCTTCGTGCTTTAGTCCCGTTCCTTGATGACCATGGGTTACTCAGGGTAGGTGGAAGGCTCTCGCAATCTTTACTCTCTGAGGACAAAAAGCATCCGGTTATTTTGCCTTCCAAACATCACGTAACTTCCTTAATTATACGCGACTTTCATTATCGTAAACTTCATGCTGGTACACGCACTCTGCTTTGCCTCTTAAGGGAAAAGTACTGGATTATAAATGGAATTCATGAAGTTTCTTCTGTAATTCACAAGTGCATTCCTTGTTTCAAAGCGAAACCTAAAATCAAAACTCAATTAATGAGCGATCTGCCCTCTTTTCGCTCTTCTCCTATACGCCCATTTGCTTTAACTGGTGTGGACTATATGGGTCCGTTCCAATATCAACGAAATTCTCCTGAAGCTAAACGCAAATTGTTTGGTAAGCTTTATGTTTCTCTCTTTGTTTGCATGGTTACTGGCGCAATCCACTTGGAACTAGTAACGAATGCTTCTACTTCTTATTTTTTATCAGCTGTCTCTCGCTTCACCGCTAGGCGTGGTGTTCCTTCAGAGATGTTCTCTGATAACGCTTCCACTTTTCAGGGCGCAGCTTCCCTTTGGAAGAAAGCTCTCACTTCCTCTCCTGCCATGGAACAAATTTCTAATTTTTCCTATTCAAAAGGTTTCAAATGGCGCTTTATACCTCCCTACGCTCCTCATCACGGTGGTAGGTGGGAATCTTGCGTAAAGCTCACTAAACGTCATTTAAGAAAAGTCTTAGGTAATCGAATTCTGACTTATGAAGAATTCAATTCACTGTCTGTTCTGATTGAAGGTGTTGTTAATTCTCGCCCTTTAACTCCGCTTTCCAATGACCCTGATGACCTACTTCCACTCACCCCTGGTCACTTCCTTATCGGCACTTCTCTTTCTGCCCCTCCTCCTCTTCCCAATTCTTACAGGGATTCTAATCTACCTATCGCTTGGCGTAAACTTGAAGCCCTCCGTAATTCTTTTTGGAAGAGGTGGAACTTGGAATATTTAACTTCCTTGCAACGGAGACAGAAGTGGTTTCTTTCCAGTCCCGACATTAAAGTGGGGGACTTGGTCTTAGTTAGGGATGTTTCACCCCCCCTGGTCTGGCCTTTTGGAAGAGTGACCGAGTGTTATCCTGGAAGAGATGGGAGAGTCAGGGTGGCCAAAATCTTAACTACTAACGGTCCGATTACAAGACCCCTGTCTTTGATCGCTCCTCTTCCTTCAAATGTCTAACTGCTTATTTGTTCTCTGTTGGTGTTTCCCCTCCCAGTATGGTGTATTCTTGGAATACACGGTACGAGAGATTATAATTTTCAATGCTTTTGCATGTTCTTTCCTTCCTCTTTGTCAAACACCAACAGTGATCTTCTGTTTCTTCCTTGATGGGCAAATCTCTTATGTCTTCATGAGTCTGTTCTAGATATATATTCTCTGTGACTCACCTAGCGTCGTCTAGCAGCGAATCTCTGAAGCTCTTCAACTCTTCCTGGTGCAAGATGACTTACTTATCCATTTGGCCACCAGATCCTGTTACCATCGCCAGCTATTATCTCCTTGAGCAAGAGAACTACGTCTACTCTTTTACTCACCATGCTGCGCTAGTATCGCCTGTTATCAACTCTTTGAAGACCAGCTCAGCAAGAGAAGATCAATTTTATGTTGTAATATTGGCAATGCTTATATGTTCTCCTTTTGTCTCCTACCCCCACTCTTTTCCCTTCCTTGGACCCTCCGTGCTCCGTTGAGCTGGTCTCACTTCTCAGTCGGCAGTTGACTCGGTCAGTTAAGGCTCCTCTCGAGCTAGTTTCCTCAAACCAAGAGGCATACTCTCTTCTACGCCATGTTGGCAAAGTAGTTATCGTCATACGGAACTTCAACTTCAACATGAAATCAAGATAAGTACCATCTTAAAGTTTTAACCTCATCTTCATGGTTTTAACTTTCACGTGCTTTTAACGATACTTTTATAGACAGTGTGAGATTATTTATTTTGGGGCAAAAATCATTCTTCGTGGGATTTGCCATGTTGAGCTTTTGTTCGTACAAGCCAACCTTTCTAAAAAAGAGCTTTTCTTAGGCTATTCAAATGAGAAATCCTCTCAATACGTGGGATATTATCTAATACCCGCTGTCTATAATTCAACAAGCTAGTTCCTCCGTTGGATTTTCTCAACCCCATTTTTCTACTAAGGTCGTTCTGGAACCTTCTAGATTTTGTAATTGATCTACAAGTCCTGTCGTCATGTATTTTTCCTCACTCGTGAGAATACTATTTAAAATTGAAGAATCTCATTTCTGAATTAAAAGCTTAATAGCTAACTTTCTTCCACCGCTGGAACCGCTGGAATGTTCTATGGCGCATTTAACTGTAATCCACCATTTTCTCCAGCAATAGACTTTCGTTCATCTAGTGCAACCAGTCATTTTGTTCAAATTGAAATAACTTTCTTTGCCAAAAACTTTCGTGTTTCTATAGTGAACTTTTCATATATTTCAACGAACTATAGTGAAAATCAGTGCTTGTTCAACTTTCTACCGCGTCGCGATCGTCCGTTTACATATAAATAAGGCCATGAACATTTTTCCTCAATCCCTATTTCTCTTTCCTGAACCTCTTACTAACAACCTGTAATAAACTTTTAAATTTAGGTCTGTTTCAACGAGGTGTCAATCTATAGATGTGCCCTCCCATTTTTTCTCATGTGTAATTAATTAATTTCTGTATAAATTACGTGTCCAGCACACGTTTCAAACTTACATTGTTTCTCCCTTCTAATCAGGGAAAACAATTCTTTCAACTCTTGAGTGAGTTATTTCTAGGTCTCACGAAATGGAAACTGCCCCATTTGGTTCGTGATTCCCATTTAAAACATAGGAGGTCGAGAACCTTCCTTTTGATTATCTCTTCAGGTTTCACAGTAAGTGACCTGCCCTTATTTGCATAGTAACCAACATTAATTCTGTATAAATATAAGAAGTTGTAGGAACTTCTATCTTATTCTTCATGTTTTTCTTATTGTTATTTTAGAAGTTTTCACTCTTTCTAGAATATTCTCTCAGGAATTTCTTAAGGTACACTCTTTGTACTCCAATTAACGTTCAAACTTTAATTACTTCATTGGTTATTTGTTTAAATCTTATAAAGATTTTAGAAACATGTAAGGTTTTAAACCTTGTAAATTGTCAATTGCCTGGAGCAACCGTTTAATGTTGGGAGGTCTGCGACCCCATTTGTTAAAAAGTTCAAATGAACTATGTTTGTCAAAAATATATTACATACTTGTTAAATTCATTAACCTTCTTTGAATTGTTTAATAAATTAAATATTTGTTTTTGGATTCATCATTTCTCTGATACTACAGTTAGGCAAGATCCTGGCTTTCCTAGCTCTTCCTAGGTTCATGCCCTCGTTCATACTCAATAAAGCTTTTACTATTTGTCTTGCCAGACTATCACCCTTCCCCATAGTAGTTTTATACATGCTTGGGAGGAAATACACTAAAGCCTCTCTCTTACAAATCGCCCAAGTCCTAGCTGCGGTTCCCGTTAGCTTCGACCAAGCTCGTACCTACTTTAGGTATCAGAGAGTTAATTTTCAGTGGCAACTGCCTCTAAAGGTATTTAAAGTTAAATTTACAACTTTTGTGGGACTCTCCTCCTATTTTTCTATCCTTTTTCTCCAATCCAAAACCTACTTCCTTTTTTCAATCATCTTCCCTTGGTGGGTGGGTTATTCCTTATCCAATAATCTACCCAAAAATTGGTGCCGAAACCCGGGAGAGTCTATTTTCCATTTTTTCTTTTAAAAAAGTGTCATTTGACAATACTTTGCAAATTATTAATATCTGCTTTTAATTTTTCAGCTATAACTACATCATGCAAAGCCTGTGAAGGGGAAAGAGGCTGCTCCTGTCTCCTTTGGCGTGTCCCATTCTTTCTACTTATTTGCTGCTGCCAGCTTAACAGCATTTCCAAGGTTCCACAGTATCGTGAGTTACATTTCAATCAATTTTTTATAACATGGCTCCTACTGACAAGGATAAGGATGAAAAACTTACTTCTAAACGAGCATCCTATAAAGGGCAAATTACCCTATTCAGAAAGTACATAAAAGAATTGGATCCCTCAGAAGCTCAATTAGACTTGTTGAAACATCGTGTAAGGGATTTTGAACGTTCTTATGAAAACTACTGCAACATTCAAACTGAAATAGAAACTTGCATGCTCAATCAAACCGAAGATCGAGTCGAAGTAGAAAACCAATATTACGAAGGCATAGGATCTGCTTTCAAAATAATACGCCAACTCGAAGAGGAGCAGAAAAATGACGCTTCTGTTCTTGGTTCCCTTCACGAACCACAAACTTCTTTCCGTGGGGGCACTCACAAGCCCAAACCAACTTACCGAAAATTGATTTACCCCATTTTTCTGGAGATGAATCTGCTTGGGATTCTATGAATTATTTTGCTCCCTTGTTCATGACAATGAAGACATTCAAGTCATTTACAAGTTTCATTATTTGAGATCTATCCTCCGAGGTCAAGCTTTGCAGTTAGTCGAAGAACTTCCTCTGCGTGCCGAAAATTACCCCATTGCCTTTAACTTATTAAAGGAAAGATATGGAAATTTACGGTTACGTATTCAGCGCCATATAAAGGCTCTATTCAATCTACCTGCGTCACAGCACAATGACGTCACTAGTTTACGTACTCTAGTTGACACTACACAACTTCACGTTAAGGCTTTGTCCCAATTAGATCAACCTACTAATTATTGGGATACTTTCCTAATACATTTAGTGGTTTCTAAAGTTGATGCTGCTACCCTCAAAGCTTGGGAAATTGAACTTTCTAAAGAAGACGATTACACTTACGAGCATTTAGTTACTTTCATAAACGCTAGATGCCAACTTTTAACCGCTCTAGCTAATCAAAGTGAACCTTCATCTCCTAGTTCTAAATTCGAATTAATGTCCATCAAACCCAAAAGTGAACGCTCAGCGTCCAATACCCAAAAAACCCGGGTTCAGCTCATCCAAATTTAAATCAAACACTACTGGTTACCCAACTAGGTCTAGTGAACGTCGTGTTGCTAGCTCCATTGTTTTAAACACGCAAAGCGAACCTCGCAAGAGTTTAAACGAACCTGTAAAGTGCATACTTTGTAAAGATCCCCATGCCCTATACCTCTGCAAATCTTTTAAAGAAATGTCAGTCGACGACAGACGAAAATTAGTCGCTCAAAACAAACATTGTTTCAACTGCCTAGCGCCTACGCATTCTGCTTCTAATTGTAAGTCCACAAGACTTTGCTACCATTGTGAAAAGGCTCACCATACTTTGCTACATCGTCATGATCAGGCAAGGTCATCGACGACATCTACTTCTCCGAAAAATGATAGTGCTAACAGTTCTAATGCGTCATCGTATATTCAAAATGCCAAGTCCATTCGCAGTGCTCAAGTATTGTTGTCTACTGTCCAAATTGAAGTTCAGGATAACTTTGGCAACTGGGTCCGTGCACGCGGTCTTCTAGATTCAGCGGCAACTCATGATTTTGTGTCTAATTCCTTGATTAAAAACTAGGCCTACCCGTAAACCCCACTTCTATCAATGTGTCGGGCATCAACAGCTCAAAATCGCAAGCTTTACAATTCTCAAAACTAACCATAAGAGATATTTGTCATAGAAACAACTTCTTTAAACTTAATTGTCTAATTCTCAATAGCATTGGAGAAGACACTCCAAGTCACTCTGTGGATATTTCAGGGTTAAACATTCCCTCGCATTTAAGGCTAGCCGATCCTTCGTTCAATATGCAGAATCCTATTGACATACTCTTTAGTGCCAATGTTTTCTGGAATTGCCTACGTAAACAGGTTCGTAAGTTATCCTCAAACGTGGTCGCCAGAGACACTAATTTTGGATGGATCGTCACAGGGCAACTTCCCCATTATTCTCCCCAACCTGCATCGCAATGTTACTTCTCCAATACTGACCTGGAACAGTTCTGGAGGCTTGAAAATGTTGATTCTCCTAATGTGACCTCTTCAGAAAATGAATTATGTGAGCAACTTTTTTTGAACACCACCACTCGTTCTTCTGATGGCCGGTTCGTCGTTCAAATGCCAAGATTACACAATCCTCCCAAACTTATCAACTCTCAGCCTAAAGCTCGCAAAGCTCTCTTTGCTATCGAGAGCAAATTCAAAAAAGAACCCCTTGTCAAACAGCAGTACACTGATTTCATGGATGAGTATGAAAGTTTGGATCATATGGAAGTTGTTAACAAATCTGATGATGAATCGCACCCCCCAATTGAAACGGTTTATTTAAATCATCATCCCGTGTGGAAGAACCCTCTTGTAAAAGATAAAATCCGAGTTGTTTTCAATGGTTCATCGCCCGACGTTAATGGCAACAGCCTTAACGACACTCTTTATTCTGGTCCTGCTATTCAGTCAGATCTATCCGCTATACTTTTAAACTTTCGGTTATTTCCCATAGCTGTTATAGCCGACATAAAACAGATGTACCGTCAAGTGTTAATTCAACCAGAACAACGAGATCTTCAAAGAATCTTGTGGCGTGATGAAATCAGTAAGCCCATTAAGGTATTTCGCTTGAAAACGGTTACTTATGGCTTAAAACCCTATGCTTTCCTTGCTATCCGATCCCTACACTTGCTAGCCTCACAAGATGGTCATTTATTTAATTCCAAAGCCTCTGAAGCACTAACTACGTCATTCTATGTTGACGATTATTTGCAGTCCTTCCCCTCTTTGGAGGAAGCTTCTTTTGTGTCTTTAGAACTTCAGGCATTGTTAAGAAATGGAGGTTTTCCACTTCATAAGTGGAACTCCAACTCCCCTGAGTTTCTTGCTCAGTTTCCCATCGAAGACGTAGATCCTTCTTCTGTCGAAATTTGTGGAAACCCCGAATCTATAAAAACTCTAGGAGTTCACTGGTGCACTAGCACTGACACTCTTATCTATAAAGTTTCGCTCGCAGAAGAGCTTCCTAATACAAAAAGACAAATCCTATCTGAAATTGCAAAAATTTTTGATCCGCTTCAATTCCTTGCCCCAGTTATCGTTATCGCCAAACTCTTCATGCAAGAGCTGTGGTCGCTTAAATGTGAATGGGATGATACTGTCCCTCTTTCTTTTCTTAATCGTTGGCTCTCGTTTCGCAGCAATTTGCTGGATCTTTCCCTTATTGAAATTCCCAGGAATTTAATCAGCTCTCATTCTAATGCATCCTTTTTCCTTCATGTGTTCGCGGACAGTTCCGAAAAAGCTTATGGTTGCTGTGCATATTTAGTTCATCACGATTCACTCTATGGATCTCCAGTTTCCAACCTAGTTTGTGCCAAATCGAAGGTCGCTCCTCTTAAAACTATCACTTTGCCTAGGCTCGAACTGTGCGCTGCACTCATGGCTGCAGAACTTGTTAAGAAATTACGGGAAGTATTAAAAATCGAATTCTCGCAAATATATCTCTGGAGCGATTCCATGATCACCCTTTCTTGGATCGCCAAGAACCCCTCTCACTGGCAAACTTTCGTTGCAAACAAGGTTTCCAAAATTCAAACTCTTTCTTCTGGATGTCAATGGAGGCATGTGCCCAGTGCGGACAATCCAGCCGATATTATCTCTCGTGGTTGTTTACCCTCTCAATTGGCAGCTTCCCAATTGTACTGGCATGGGCCCTCGTGGCTAATCGAAGACTCTTCTTCATGGCCTTCTAAACCTCCAGCTACAAATTCCAACCTGCCAGACGCTAAAGTACCTCTATCTATTGCTTCGTGCCTTGTTTCCAACGCTTCTCATCCCTTGTTGTCCCGCTATTCTTCTTTTCATAAATTAATACGAATCGTTGCCTATCTCCTTAGATGGAAATATCTTGTGGTTGATCAGCCTCTTCTTCCAAAACCACACCTTACCAATCATGAATTGAATCTCGCTACCATTAAGGTTTTACAACTGACACAGCAAGAAGCCTTTTCTTCTGAATCATCTTTGCTTTCTTCTAAAAGGGATCTTCCCAAATCCAGCCGTCTTCGTGCTTTAGCCCCGTTCCTTGATGACCATGGGTTACTCAGGGTAGGTGGAAGGCTCTCGCAATCTTTACTCTCTGAGGACAAAAAGCATCCGGTTATTTTGCCTTCCAAACATCACGTAACTTCCTTAATTATACGTGACTTTCATTATCGTAATCTTCATGTTGGTACACGCACTCTGCTTTGCCTCTTAAGGGAAAAGTACTGGATTATAAATGGAATTCATGAAGTTTCTTCTGTAATTCACAAGTGCATTCCTTGTTTCAAAGCGAAACCTAAAATCAAAACTCAATTAATGAGCGATCTGCCCTCTTTTCGCTCTTCTCCTATACGCCCATTTGCTTTAACTGGTGTGGACTATATGGGTCCGTTCCAATATCAACGAAATTCTCCCGAAGCTAAACGCAAATTGTTTGGTAAGCTTTATGTTTCTCTCTTTGTTTGCATGGTTACTGGCGCAATCCACTTGGAACTAGTAACGAATGCTTCTACTTCTTATTTTTTATCAGCTGTCTCTCGCTTCACCGCTAGGCGTGGTGTTCCTTCAGAGATGTTCTCTGATAACGCTTCCACTTTTCAGGGCGCAGCTTCCCTTTGGAAGAAAGCTCTCACTTCCTCTCCTGCCATGGAACAAATTTCTAATTTTTCCTATTCAAAAGGTTTCAAATGGCGCTTTATACCTCCCTACGCTCCTCATCACGGTGGTAGGTGGGAATCTTGCGTAAAGCTCACTAAACGTCATTTAAGAAAAGTCTTAGGTAATCGAATTCTGACTTATGAAGAATTCAATTCACTGTCTGTTCTGATTGAAGGTGTTGTTAATTCTCGCCCTTTAACTCCGCTTTCCAATGACCCTGATGACCTACTTCCACTCACCCCTGGTCACTTCCTTATCGGCACTTCTCTTTCTGCCCCTCCTCCTCTTCCCAATTCTTACAGGGATTCTAATCTACCTATCGCTTGGCGTAAACTTGAAGCCCTCCGTAATTCTTTTTGGAAGAGGTGGAACTTGGAATATTTAACTTCCTTGCAACGGAGACAGAAGTGGTTTCTTTCCAGTCCCGACATTAAAGTGGGGGACTTGGTCTTAGTTAGGGATGTTTCACCCCCCCTGGTCTGGCCTTTTGGAAGAGTGACCGAGTGTTATCCTGGAAGAGATGGGAGAGTCAGGGTGGCCAAAATCTTAACTACTAACGGTCCGATTACAAGACCCCTGTCTTTGATCGCTCCTCTTCCTTCAAATGTCTAACTGCTTATTTGTTCTCTGTTGGTGTTTCCCCTCCCAGTATGGTGTATTCTTGGAATACACGGTACGAGAGATTATAATTTTCAATGCTTTTGCATGTTCTTTCCTTCCTCTTTGTCAAACACCAACAGTGATCTTCTGTTTCTTCCTTGATGGGCAAATCTCTTATGTCTTCATGAGTCTGTTCTAGATATATATTCTCTGTGACTCACCTAGCGTCGTCTAGCAGCGAATCTCTGAAGCTCTTCAACTCTTCCTGGTGCAAGATGACTTACTTATCCATTTGGCCACCAGATCCTGTTACCATCGCCAGCTATTATCTCCTTGAGCAAGAGAACTACGTCTACTCTTTTACTCACCATGCTGCGCTAGTATCGCCTGTTATCAACTCTTTGAAGACCAGCTCAGCAAGAGAAGATCAATTTTTTGTTGTAACATTGGCAATGCTTATATGTTCTCCTTTTGTCTCCTACCCCCACTCTTTTCCCTTCCTTGGACCCTCCGTGCTCCGTTGAGCTGGTCTCACTTCTCAGTCGGCAGTTGACTCGGTCAGTTAAGGCTCCTCTCGAGCTAGTCTCCTCAAACCAAGAGGCATACTCTCTTCTACGCCATGTTGGCAAAGTAGTTATCGTCATACGGAACTTCAACTTCAACATGAAATCAAGATAAGTACCATCTTAAAGTTTTAACCTCATCTTCATGGTTTTAACTTTCACGTGCTTTTAACGATACTTTTATAGACAGTGTGAGATTATTTATTTTGGGGCAAAAATCATTCTTCGTGGGATTTGCCATGTTGAGCTTTTGTTCGTACAAGCCAACCTTTCTAAAAAAGAGCTTTTCTTAGGCTATTCAAATGAGAAATCCTCTCACTACGTGGGATATTATCTAATACCCGCTGTCTATAATTCAACAAGCTAGTTCCTCCGTTGGATTTTCTCAACCCCATTTTTCTACTAAGGTCGTTCTGGAACCTTCTAGATTTTGTAATTGATCTACAAGTCCTGTCGTCATGTATTTTTCCTCACTCGTGAGAATACTATTTAAAATTGAAGAATCTCATTTCTGAATTAAAAGCTTAATAGCTAACTTTCTTCCACCGCTGGAACCGCTGGAATGTTCTATGGCGCATTTAACTGTAATCCACCATTTTCTCCAGCAATAGACTTTCGTTCATCTAGTGCAACCAGTCATTTTGTTCAAATTGAAATAACTTTCTTTGCCAAAAACTTTCGTGTTTCTATAGTGAACTTTTCATATATTTCAACGAACTATAGTGAAAATCAGTGCTTGTTCAACTTTCTACCGCGTCGCGATCGTCCGTTTACATATAAATAAGGCCATGAACATTTTTCCTCAATCCCTATTTCTCTTTCCTGAACCTCTTACTAACAACCTGTAATAAACTTTTAAATTTAGGTCTGTTTCAACGAGGTGTCAATCTATAGATGTGCCCTCCCATTTTTTCTCATGTGTAATTAATTAATTTCTGTATAAATTACGTGTCCAGCACACGTTTCAAACTTACATTGTTTCTCCCTTCTAATCAGGGAAAACAATTCTTTCAACTCTTGAGTGAGTTATTTCTAGGTCTCACGAAATGGAAACTGCCCCATTTGGTTCGTGATTCCCATTTAAAACATAGGAGGTCGAGAACCTTCCTTTTGATTATCTCTTCAGGTTTCACAGTAAGTGACCTGCCCTTATTTGCATAGTAACCAACATTAATTCTGTATAAATATAAGAAGTTGTAGGAACTTCTATCTTATTCTTCATGTTTTTCTTATTGTTATTTTAGAAGTTTTCACTCTTTCTAGAATATTCTCTCAGGAATTTCTTAAGGTACACTCTTTGTACTCCAATTAACGTTCAAACTTTAATTACTTCATTGGTTATTTGTTTAAATCTTATAAAGATTTTAGAAACATGTAAGGTTTTAAACCTTGTAAATTGTCAATTGCCTGGAGCAACCGTTTAATGTTGGGAGGTCTGCGACCCCATTTGTTAAAAAGTTCAAATGAACTATGTTTGTCAAAAATATATTACATACTTGTTAAATTCATTAACCTTCTTTGAATTGTTTAATAAATTAAATATTTGTTTTTGGATTCATCATTCTCTGATACTACAGTTAGGCAAGATCCTGGCTTTCCTAGCTCTTCCTAGGTTCATGCCCTCGTTCATACTCAATAAAGCTTTTACTATTTGTCTTGCCAGACTATCACCCTTCCCCATAGTAGTTTTATACATGCTTGGGAGGAAATACACTAAAGCCTCTCTCTTACAAATCGCCCAAGTCCTAGCTGCGGTTCCCGTTAGCTTCGACCAAGCTCGTACCTACTTTAGGTATCAGAGAGTTAATTTTCAGTGGCAACTGCCTCTAAAGGTATTTAAAGTTAAATTTACAACTTTTGTGGGACTCTCCTCCTATTTTTCTATCCCTTTTCTCCAATCCAAAACCTACTTCCTTTTTTTTAATCATCTTCCCTTGGTGGGTGGGTTATTCCTTATCCAATAATCTACCCACCCCCCAAGTCTACAGTTTAAAGATTCCAACGGGAAATTAGCTCACAATGATACAGATAATTGTCAGATTCTAGCAAGTTATTTTGAAAACCTCCTCAACTGTAAGGCTCCTGAGACCCCTTTCGTTTATGAAATAAATCCAAACAACCATCCTGTTTCGTCCCCTCCTACGAAGGCTGAAATCACGAAGATCATCCAAGAGCTGAAGGACAACAAGGCACCGGGTGAAGATTTGATAATTGCTGAACTGTGGAAACATGCAGGGGAAAATGCAGTCTACAAGCTTGTTGCAATTATTCAAGAGATGTGGAAGAGCGATAAACTCCCAAGTGGATGGACCTCTGCCGTAATTCATCCACTACATAAAAAAGGGGAGAAAACCGATGTGAACAATTACCGTGGCATCTCTCTTCTATTAATAACTTATAAGATCCTCTCAAAAGCTCTGCAGAATAGGGCGGAACAACAAATCGATCCACAACTGGGGGAATACCAAGGGGGTTTCAGAAAGGGACGATCATGTGCTGAGCAGAGTATGAATCAAAAGTCCATCCTTTCATATCTGAAACTCAGGAACAGGGAATTCGTGATGACCTTTGTTGATTTTAGGAAAGCGTACGACTCAATTGATCAAACCACCCTATTGCAAATCCTTGAAGAGCTTGGCTTAGATAACAAGACACAATCAATTATCCAGCAAACTCTGACCAACACCACCTCCAAAGTGAAGTTCAGAGGAGAGATGTCTGATGCCTTTGAAATCAGGACAGGAGTGAGGCAAGGAGACGGGCTATCACCGCTTCTCTTCAATTGTGTTTTGGAAAAGGTCATCCGAGAATGGCGGAAGGAAATTAAAAATTCCAGGGTAGAAAATGGCGTAAGGCTAGGGTACAATTATATGAATCTTACAATCGACTGTCTAGCCTTTGCAGATGATCTAGTGATCTTTTCAGATTCCATTGATATGGCAGAAGAACAACTTAACCAGCTGAAAAATCAAGCACTGAAGACTGGGCTTCAAATCTCCTTTGAGAAGACATAATTCATGACAAATATAAAGTCAGCGCCCAGGGAACTGAAGGTTGGACTAGGAAAAGTTCAGAAGGCAGAAAAGTTTAAATACCTCGGTGAATGGATAGAGCCTAACCTATCAAAGAAGGAAGCCTTCATGTCACGCATTAATAAAATGGAAATGGCATACAACCTGACTAAAGACATCTACAATAAGAGATCGATATCCTTAAACGCCAAAATTAGACATTACTGCACAGTTATTCGACCAGATTCTCTGTATGCGGCTGAGACTCTAATAATGAACAAGAAAGGTCTGATGGAAAAACTAGAGGCTAAAGAAAGGAAGATTTTGAGGAAAATCCTGGGTCCCATCAAAGAAAACAGCGAGTACAGAAGGCGTCACAACCACGAATTGTACAAGCACGTGGAGAAGATCAGTGACACGATTCGAAAAAGAAGGATTGCCTTTTATAGCCACGTGACACGAATGAGCCCAGGCAGGATATCAAAACGGATATTGACGTACTTCCAAGATAAGAAAACCAAAGGGGCATGGTTTACGGAAGTTGAGAAAGATTTACGTGAAATGGAAATTTCCCCTAAAGATATCCAGGAGCGTGTTCCACTTCAGGAAAAACTACGTACGCACAAAGGTTTCCAGGAAAAGACGAAGCTGAAGACAGGGAAGGCGTGGTCCCAAGAGAGAAAAGAACAACACCGAAGACGAATGCGGGAACACTGGGCGGTAGATAGAGCTCGGAAGAAGAGATAGTTGAACTGACGTGGTCCCTAGTTGGCCGAATCGAAGAAAGAATAATAATAATGAAAATCCACAGCCTTTTTCCAGTCATTGGACCGGGTCAGAGTTGGAATGAATGAAGCCCCCCATAGAGGCGAAGATAGGCATTGTGCTGGCTTCCGAAGCCTGTCGCACTCCTCTGGGACAATGATTAATGAATGACAGATGAAATGAAATGATATTGGAGAGTGTTGCTGGAATGAAAGATGACGGGGAAAACAGGAGTACCCGGAGAAAAACCTGTCCCGCCTCCGCTTTGCCCAGCACAAATCTCACATGTAGTGACAAGGATTTGAAGCACGGAACCCAGCGGTGAGAGGCCAGCGTGCTGCTGCCTAAGCCACGGAGGCTACACTAATAATAATAATAATAATAATACAACTCTCTCTAATCCACCATAAATAACTACCCCTCTAAAAATATAATAATCTTCTAAATGGTAAGATTACCTCAAACTAGATTATTAAACATCTGCAATAACAAAACTATTTTTAAAATATGGTTAGGTTGTCGAAAACATCCCAATGTACCAGTTAATGCTAATATTGCTAGATGAAACATTAAATATTAATGTGTTTTGAAAACTGTACCTGTTTTATGTATCCCAGGCCAACACTAATCTCTTGTCCGCAATCTGGACAGTGTATATTTAGTTGTTCGCAATCAAGGCACAGCCGATTTGAAATGAGTCACTTCAAATTCACACCACTCGACACAACATAATTCAGTAGAGGGGAGGAGGGAGGGACCATACCTGACCACTCTCAATGGGCGCAGTTCCATACAACCCGCTCACTGATACGATTGTTTTATCTTCTCAGTTCTATCGTTAAGCCACAAGGGACATTAGTCATCCACATTGAGCTCTCTCTTTGGGGAAGATGACCTCGTAGTTTCGACCCTTAAAACAACAATAACTAACTTTCTTGTCAATAAGTGGGGTGGGAAATACTGAAGAACGTCGATTCAGTGAGTTTATTGCCTAAATTTCTCCTTTTCTAAAGATCACCAATTAGCTGAACTTATTATTATTATTATTATTATTATTATTATTATTATTATTATTATTATTATTATTATTATTATTATTATTATGACCGGCAGCGTGGTGGTGGGGAGGCGCACCTGTCTCTCAGCATCTCGATCAGGATGGTTGGTTGGTTCCTTACTTTAGGGGCTGCGACAACGTGCTCAGATAGCACCGTGTACTTTGGGTGTGTGTGTGTGTGTAGAATCTGTCTCATAACCGGTGTTAAATGTGATGGCTGTAATAGTGTATACTGTATTATCTGTAATTCAGGTAAGGACTGCAGACGCCACCGCAACTGGCACCTGGTAGCGAACGTTGGAACTTGGAACGTTAATCGAATCTAACCTACAAATTTAGCTTCACACAATTGTAGTTGGTGCAAGGTTATTTTACATGCCATAAATCTATGACATGGGCCCACCGGCTTTACTTCCCCTCCAAAGGAAGGCATACTGCGGGATTTTAACGCTCTTAAAAGAATCCGACGACTTCGGTCGGATTTGGACCCGCAATCTTGGGCATAGAATCTCACCATGCTACCAACTAAGCCAGCAAAGTCGCGACCGAAGTGGGACCCCGCAATCTGCAGCTTAGGAATCACTCAGCGTTGCCAACTCACGAACTCACCATCCGTGAGCCCTTGTCCAGGCTGCCTCCTTTAGAAGGTAGGACCTCTGACCTCTAGAAGAATGAGGGCATCAGGAATGATGTGACAAGGACCAATTAAGGCGCGAACGCGAAAGGCTCACTACGGGACTGGAAGGTCGTTTTCTCGTGATTTTGGTTAAAACCTTCTAATCAGTTGCGTCACTACGGTGGTGTGTGTGTGTGTGGGGGGGGGGGGGGGGGGTGCGGAGCGCACCGGGTGACACCAAAATTAAGGCGGTTGGTAAAAATTGCAGTGACAGGTGAGAAGACGAGAGATGCTCGACTAACTCTGCAAGAAGAAAACAAGAGAGCGATGTTTGTGTGTATTGATCGTTTCCATTCTGAACCCCAGATCAGATCAAGAGCCATCAAGGAAGTAGCAGCCATGTTTGAGGCTGTTCAAGCCAAGAGTTTGATATCTGCCACTGAAGAAGAGTTACTAGTGTCCATTCCAAAATTAACCCCTTTCTATGATGAGTTATCAGAGGAAGAGCTTTTATTAGAAATACCAAAGCTGAGAAGGCACCTGAAGACAGCAGAGATTGATCTCGAAGAAGTCAAAGATTGGTCAGTACTCGACGTTTTGAAATTCATAGCTGAATGGGACTTCCTAGAATCTCTCCCATATCTCTCAGTGAGCCTACAATTATTTCTTACGATCTGCGTGTCTGTGGCTTCATGTGAGAGGACTTTTTCAAAGATTAAGTTTATAAAGAACTAATTGCGATGTACCATGGGACACTCAAGGCTTTCTAATCTTGCAATATTATCAATTGAAAGTGATTTAGCGAAAGAAGTTGATTTCGATTAAGTAATTAACAAGTTCGCAGCTCTAAAGGTTAGGAAAGGAAAGTTTTGATTTAGTCGAGATTTAATATGACATAAAATTTAATGTTAAAATAACAATTAAAAAAGTGACATATTTTCTATGTAGTTCTTAGTTCTTAACTTCTCACAATCTTTCACCAACCTACCTTAAATTAATTTTTTCTTCCATTGCCTTTGTAAATATAGGACCTATGTTTATAAACGTTACTAAGGATTCTGTATGTTTGGCACTGGCTGGCTCGGAGGAGGTCTATGGGGTGACACCAAGAGTGACGCCACTGCTTCTAATGGTAGTTAATAACCACAGATGGATTGTTTATGTATTGGAGACTATCTTTATTTGACCACGACAAAGAATCACAAGACTAGATTAACCCGACACACAGTCCACCACCTTCCGAAGCAGTCGAGTCTGAACATACTCGGCTGGAGTCCTGTTTCACTATTTGTGAGCCCCTGGAGATGCTGTACAGCACTTCACATAAGGGCTTGAGAAACTTTGGTCATCAGCCTCGTTTACTTGGAACTGTAGGAATATTTGTGTTTCTTTGGTGGCCGTGTCGTCTCAAAACTCACGAGTCTTAAAACTCACGAGTCTCAAAATTCACGAATTTCAAGATGAGGTAAAAAACTCAGCAATTCTTCTAGGTTTGTGCCGTGTCTTGTGTGGGGTTTCGCCTAGGACACCAAGCTAGGCTCATCGGCGGGCTCTTGGTGTCCCCGCCCGGACCCCCACAGGAGTGACGAACTGCGCGCCACCTCCCTTTATATAAGGTGCAACTGCACCACTTGACTACGAGAACTAAAAGTTCAAGCAGCCTTAACCTCCCTATGAAGGCTTCCCAAAAAGATGGTATATTGGCTTTCACGGCCGGTGAATTAAAACTCAGCAATTCTTCTAGGTTTGTGCCGTGTCTTGTGTGGGGTTTCGCCTAGGACACCAAGCTAGGCTCATCGGCGGGCTCTTGGTGTCCCCCCCCGCCCGGACCCCCACAGGAGTGACGAACTGCGCGCCACCTCCCTTTATATAAGGTGCAACTGCACCACTTGACTACGAGAACTAAAAGTTCAAGCAGCCTTAACCTCCCTATGAAGGCTTCCAAAAAGATGGTATATTGGCTTTCACGGCCGGTGAATTAAAACTCAGCAATTCTTCTAGGTTTGTGCCGTGTCTTGTGTGGGGTTTCGCCTAGGACACCAAGCTAGGCTCATCGGCGGGCTCTTGGTGTCCCCGCCCGGACCCCCACAGGAGTGACGAACTGCGCGCCACCTCCCTTTATATAAGGTGCAACTGCACCACTTGACTACGAGAACTAAAAGTTCAAGCAGCCGGGCGGGGACACCAAGAGCCCGCCGATGAGCCTAGCTTGGTGTCCTAGGCGAAACCCCACACAAGACACGGCACAAACCTAGAAGAATTGCTGAGTTTTAATTCACCGGCCGTGAAAGCCAATATACCATCTTTTTTCAAGATGAGGGTTAGTAAAAGTAGGTTCTAACCGGTTTCTGTATCTGGGCCAGTCTCAAAACTCACGAACCAAGCCATAGCCAACTATAAGGTTATAGGTAGTCATGGCCAAGCCAGTTCATTGGGAAAAGGTCCATTGTTAGAGCCAGCCAGAACTGCTTGCCCTCTCGTAATTGGCACCTCTCTCATCAAGATGTTGTTGATTCTTTTAGGGACTTTGCGACATCGTGGTCGTGTACTTGGGTGGGCATAGAATTTGTCTGATAACCTGCGTTACTGTGACGTCTGTACAATACAAACGAAATCCCATTCTAAAAATGGGTAGACAAACATTGGTTGAAGGGCAGTGTGCTCTCCGAAGTCGTGAGTTTTGAGACTATTATTATAATGTTCATTCAGCTAATAGTTTATTGTCGAGAGTTTTGATACTATTTGTTACTATTTTTAGCTCGTGAGTTTTGAGACGTAACCTTGGTGGCTGTAACACGGTCAATGATTAGAGAAGTAGGGTGTGTGTGGAGAAAATCTAGGAAACGTCACATTCAGAACGATCAGTCGTTTAGCAGTTACTGGAGATTGACAAGGAAGTGGGTAGCATTCTTTCTGCTTGATTCAAAACACTGAAACTACCCTTACCCTAAAAGAGCAAAAGTCAAGCGTATTTATTTCACACAAAGCCTTCACAAAATTGAGTCATTCTCCTACGAATTATTTAAACATAAACATAGTTGACATCTTCTGCCGAAGATAGCTGAGATAGTGTAGTGTAGTAGTCCTTTCCACTATAACTAGTGAAAATTATATCATTCATTTGTGAAATAATACAAGATAACTGTAAAGTTAGTATCACCTCCTACCGAAGGTTGGCACAACTGTCACCGCCGAGGCCCGGCTGCGAGATTGCAATTTCTAGTTCACTTTTAGCATTGGAGAAAACACGGCTTCCTGATTGGCTATTCTGACGAAACACGACTGCAGCAAAGGATGTGATTAGTCAGCATAGTTATAGGGTGGAACCTATCAGCGATGTCGTTCCAGGTTTGAAGAAAAATATGGACAACTCCCGCTGTTTTAACTTCCTATTTTCTTGGTACCCGTATAAATTGTAATGCGCCTTGCAATAGTTGCATGATCATTGTTCCTAGGCCATAAGTATTTCCATATCTTCTTAAATCTAGAAGAATCATTACCAGAATGTTTTTCATCGATTAACACCCCCTTGTAGGGTTGTAGCCTACCATTTGAGTGATTCTACGAATAGGGGACACTTTATGGTCCCATGGCTGTATAGAGTTTATGATTCTAACAACACAGTTCTATGAAAAATATATCATTGAATATATGAATATCTTACAAATGGACTAGTTTTTAACAACATTTTGAGAATTGAACAATACAACAACAAAATACGTAATTTGTCATTAGCATGGATGTCCCTAGTCATCACTTCCTAGGTGTTCGCTATTGCCTTTACTGAAGTACGAGGTTTCTTTTCCGTATGAATGCATACATTTGACTAGCATATAAACCTTAACTTAATGGAACTACATCACTGATAGATTTCACGCTATATCTACGCTGACTAATCACATCCTTTGCTGCAGACGTGTTCCGTCAGAATAGCCAATCAGGAAGCCGTATCGCTCTCCGATGCTAAAAGTGAACTAGAAATTGCAATTTCGCGGCCCGGCTCATCGAAATGGGATACACTAAACTGAAAGCGAAAGGCCCTGCCCCGTAGACTACCATGATAATGCCCTAGACGATGGGTCAGGTGAGTGCCACCACGCAATCGCATAAAGCGACAGGCCCCATCTCGTAGACTGATGAGTGAGTGTACCAGATTGAAATCAACAAGTCTCTAGTTGTCACATAAAAGCGATATTCATTCACTTGAGTGAATAAAATCTTAACATCACCAAACAATCCAATAAAAATTCCCTACCGATGAATTATACATACTCGCTAGTATGCAATGAACTGACGAAATAATTTATAATTATCCAATTGCAGATCATGAGTTCGATACACTCGCCACAAAAAATATCTATCCAAGAAATACAATCCTTACTGAAAAATATCAAAAAGACCAAACTTCTGCCTAATAAAGCCAACCAATGGTGAGAACATCGTATAACGGTGCCTGCCATATCATATGGTAACACCATATTCTAGCAAATGGAGCAAAAAATATCCAAGCCATGCCAAAAATAGTCGTAGAACTCCTACTAGAAATATATACAAGTATGCCCAGTGTTCATGAAAAATCATATCAGGAAAGTCATAACTCTTACAATACCTTCTTATTTCAGCTGTTAATATAATTCAAAGATCGCCGATAATCCTCGTGTGTGTCACAAATTTCTCGATAGATCGACGAAAACATTGTATCACCCACTGAACTAACGATTGACTTCATATTCCAAGTGAATCTGATGTTGGATATCCTCCTCTTCAGGAACCAAATCCATCGCTCTGTGGTGCCATCACGTCTCCGTATTCGCCTAGCCCGACATGATGAATTCAATATTATCCATCACGGATATTGTCCAAACTCTTCCATAAAAGTTCAAAATTGTAGAGTACCCCATACTCTTCAAATATGTCACGCCACTGTCCCATATAATGTTCGGTTTGCATATGACAAAAAGTTAATCTCCACAGCGGCTGAATTTCACTAGTAGAAAATAAATTATTTAGAAAAGTGTATTGATTTCTTAAACACCCTGTATCTGTGTTCGTAACTGATATTTCATAATTGTTCATGAAAAGCAACTATAATGCTGCACGTGCCACTGTTCACAAAGTGCATATTCTTGTAACTGTTCACTTGCCAAAAGCAGTAATGTTGTACTGACCCCATGGTCGCCTTAAATATTCCGGTCTAAAATGCATCATCTAATATGCCGTAATACCGTTGAAATATATCTAAGTCCATTTAGAAGTTCACAATAGCAGTGTATAATTGCTATCTGCTTGCACAATTGGACTGTCTAAACACAAGTCCAAACTTATTAAGTTTGACAAAATGTCGAAATAATGTTCAGCTGCTTGCATATCGCCTGCTTGTAAAATGTCGGCCCCAGCACGACCTGTTCCGCCTCACCGTTCTCGTATAATGCCACACTGAAAACTGGCCTCATTATATCACTTCGCTGTGCCGTTCTGTATTAAGAATGTAGCTCGAAATAATGTTCTCAATTCTGTCACAAAGCTGCGTATTACTTTAACGAACTGTAACATTGGAAAAGCATTGCTGTTTCACATAACTGTAGCCACGATGCTGAAAATACATCTGCCCGAACACCGGCTCTCTTTCACTTCCACGGCTTGTGTAGCCTGCCTTGCTTACTGATTCTCGCACTGCATACCGTGCTCCGCTCAGCTTGACTGACTGACCTACTTTCGTTCCCCTGGCGCACGTTGCTATCAGCTTGACTGGCTGGACTAATACTGCTGTCGTTTTCCTAGCGCACCATGTGCTCTGCTCAGCTTGTCTGGCTGGAATAGAACTGCTGTCGTTCTCAAACTGTGTGATGAGCTTCGCTCGGCCCTATCACGTGACCTTCCCCTTCCTTCTGCGGTCATACGTCACAACTATAATCTCGACCACGATTATATCGGCAAATAAGTTATAACGTAACTTAAGGAGTTATCTGCCTTTCTTCAAGTTATCACCATAGATTTCATGATATTTCCTTCTCTTCTGAGATTATATAATGTTATATTCCATATAGATCTTTATAATAATCCAATATTCCTCCCATAGTTCCATCTGCTTGACTGGTAGTGCCTCCTTCTTTCTTGGCCTCCTACGTCATTTCCTACCATTCTTCTCGACTCGATCTGAGCGCTATCTTTTCTTCTTTTCCCATAAATCTCAACTATGGCTCGATCACAACTGGCGTAGCCGATAGCCTCAACTAGGTATCGGGTACAGTACGAAGTTTGACTGAATAGACGATTTTGCCCAAATACAGGATGTCCCACCTAACTCTGCGACCTCAAATATTATCGAAATGTAACAAGATGTGAAAAATCTACTTGCACAGGAATGTAGCCACGTCAGGGGGTCACACAATGGGAGGATATGCACAATCCAGGAAATTATAACATACCACTTTTAACGCAAAGTTACCTTTTTTATATGGAACATACATGTTTTTCTAGCAAAATCAATAGTAAACATACAATTATTGATAACAGAATTGGTGTCACTTCTCTAAACCTCGTACTTTCTGAAATAATTAGAGTTGTAGGTTACTAACCAACCATTTTTTTAGCGTATGGCTTTTAGTGCCGGGAGTGTCCTAGGACATGTTCGGCTCGCCAGTTTTGTAGCTGCTTCGAGACGGACACCCAATGGGTGAGCTACAAGTACCGTTGGGGAGGAATGTTGGATGGGAGGGTCGAGGAGTTGGAAGGTAGCGGCTGTGGCCTATAGTTAGGGACCAACCCCGGCATTTGCCTGGAAGGAAGATGGGAAACCACAGAAGACCATCTTCAAGGTTGCCGGCGGGGGGATTCGAACCTCCTCGCCTCCCGGATGTGAGCGACTGCCAACAGTCATGCCGCAACGACCTCGGCTAACTCACCCGGTAACCAACCAATGTTTGGTGCGGTATCACTGGCAACCGTATTGTAGGTCCCTATTTTTTTTTATCAGGGAACACCAAACGAACAGCGATATGCATCATTTCTTCAAGACACGTTACCCCTTCTCATGGAGGACGTGGGATTGGAAACTCGTGTATCAATGTGGTTCCAGCATGATGGGTGCCCCGCACATTTCGCACGTGTTGCCAGAGATGTAATGGATGAGAAGTTTCCAAATCGGTGGATAGGACGTGGTGGTCCTGTGAGATGGCCAGCACGGTCCCTCGACTTGACGCCATTAGACTACTTTCTCTGGAGCGCATTGCAAGATAGTCTATCAGAAAGTCCCAACTACAATAGCGCATATGCAACAGCGTATTACTTCAGCGTGTGCGGAAATATCTGTGGAAACACTGGGATCAGTACAACGCTCTGTTGTTCACCGTTTACAGAAGTGCATTGATGCAAACCGTGGTCACATTGAACATCTGCTGAAGTGACACAGTTTCATCAGTTACGATGTTACTGCTTACTTGTGAATGTCTCTTCCGTGCTGGATGTAATTTGGAAACATGTCGTTTCTTTAAGCTATAGGCCACAAGTTTGTTTAGGAAATCGGTAATTGTACATTTTGAACTATGTGTACAGTTCTACGCATTTGTTAAACTTGACAAACACTGTGTCGATTGCCATCCTCTACAACGTTAGTTATTTCAGAAGTTACGGGGTTTAGAGATGTGAAACCAATTCTGATATCATTAATTGTATGTTTACTCTTGATTTTGCTAGAAAAAAACATGTATGTTCCATTTTTTTAAATGTAACTTTGCGTTGAAAGTGATATTGTTATAATTTCCTGGATTGTGCATATCCTCCCATTGTATGACCCCCTGACGTGGCTACATTCCTGCGCAAGTAGATTTTTGAAATCTTGTTTCATTTCGATAATATTTGAGGTCGCAAAGTTAGGTGGGACACCCTGTATATTAGCCTAAACTAGGGGTGAGCCTAATTGATCAATAACTAATGTAATATTTCTGTGAGGCTCCCCGCCTAATATAATCGCGCACACTCTTGATCACCGATTGCTGACAGCTTACTAAGCAATACTTCAATGAAATTGAGTGATCTTTCAGATAATTCTTCGAGGGTGACCTCAATGATGTATCTCATAATATACAGATCTCCACGACGACTCCCTGACGTGAGCTAATCGTTTCATCTCTACATAGGTACCACATCCTACATCCAAGGCAATCTGTTTTACATATTCGAACCTTGCTCTACCCTAAAGTTCTTGTCCTCGACCCTTCCTTCCAAAACTTAGTTGCTATTCCTGGGTGTCTTGCCAACCTTTCTTTTCTCTCCATTAGCAATCACCAAAAACATCTCTCCTCTCCCACTTGTCTTAAGGGGAGATTCTGATGGAAATACCAAAATCTATACTTCATTAGGTACACACTTGATACTTTGCACACTATTGAAGTTGGTTTAGCCTACTTACAACACAAAATTTGAAACCAGTGTGTTGAATAGTTTTTCAGAAAGTTCATTTTTGCATTAAAATGTTTCACAAAAATGGTAATCTAGTGAAAAAGCATTATAGTTTTCATTGTAGGCACTTGTTTTTTTATACAAGTTCATCTTGATATTTCCAAGGATTTCAAAGAGGCTTTTTTAAATTATGATATTACCCGTTTAACATTTGATTGCCGCTGAGCCTGGCTGCGCCAGTTTTTGTTGTTGATTGTAGCAGCTGCCCCACGGGACGAAGGAGGGGACCCAGCGATGACAAGAGTTCGTTCTGCACATAAGGCAAGCAGCATTGCGCGTCACAGGAGCTCATGTCACCACGGACAGTTAAACGATAAGTGAGACTATTGGAGCTGAGTCATATCCTACTCGCGCAACTGTACCTGTCAACGAAGCAGGCTGACGTGTGACACAAATAAACAAGGAATAGTTTCCATCTCGACCGCCGGCAATCAATTCGTGAAAGGGTAATACAGAGATATTAATTATTTAATATGGGTTACTTAATTTTTCACAATAATTGCCAGCTTTATAATTGAATCGGTCATTTCTAAAAGGCCCCATGTGCATGGAGACTAGTTTTGAGAAAAACACAAAAATATGTTTTACATTTAAACTATTGATCTGAGCCCAGCAATGTTTTGTACATTACATGTCACTGCCATAATAGCTGTTTTGTTTGGTTTGGTTCATTAGAAAGGACAGAATAAGCTTCCAAATTCCGCAAAATAAGGCCTTTTAGAAATGACTCTCAAGAGTCAATATTTCTATGTACTAAATGTTTAATATTTGTTTTTTTAATGATCTCTTGTATTAAACTTGCAAAAAACTTTATTGTGTAATGTTATGATTCCCTAATGTACACATATTTTATACATATAATGGTATTTCATAACACAGAGTAGCACCATGTATGCCTCTAGGTGTCCTCTGTTGGGCATTTCGATAAATCGCCATAATACTCCACCTATTCATGTCGGATGTACGTCATAACTTTGTTGATGTCTTCTATCTTGTTCGGGTTAATGGGAACACGTCCGTCCTGCACAGGGCACTAAATTCGCCAATCATGTTGTATACCCACAAAAGTTCCACACGTATAGCCAACATGAAGCCCCATCTTCTTATAATTCAGAACACATTTTGCTCATCCCTTGGCATCCGGGTGGGGCATATCAAAAATGCTTTCAGACCAGAAGATTTTAGAGGACTAATGACCATTTTAGACGGTTTTGACATTACGACTATTAAGGGAGGTATGATTGTTTTTCTTTCAAAACTCCATTTTTCTCACCCCTTTGGTCAATGGTTGCTGCTATAAAAAACTTCACTGAGTTAAGATGTTGGCCCTTATTCGAAGAATAGAACGATTGCATCTGTTCCTAGCTTGCTTTGGTTCCTTGCTAAACTGCCCCTTCTACCGCAGAAAGGGCCCTTTAGAAATGAATGTAAATAGCACTGCCATCCTGTGGCTACACTAAAAGGTAGAAAGAGGCCTTTTCAGCATGGAATGGTGTGTTTACCTCTGAAGAACCCCAATCCATGTTAAACTCATTTTCATAAAAAATATCATAAAGGGCCTTTTAGAATTGACCGATTCAATTTATGATTAATGAAAATTAGGTCTTGTTTTCCTTTTTTCTTGAAACCCCTCTTTGAATCTTTACATAACTTATCAAGGAATAACTGTGCAAGTTTACAAGACAATTGGATAAGAACTGCTCTGCAAGGAGCAATTTAAACATGAAACAAGAAGTTCCGTGACGAACTAAAGAGCCTACTTTTCTTAAAATTTAAGATTCATGCCAATGATTAATCCATATGGATCTATCTAGAATAATGACGAAATTAAGTTGGAAATATCAAAATATCTAATTAGTTCGAAATACTGTATACCTGGCATAATGTAGCCTAATAGAGAACTACAGTTGGCAGCCATGGTGACTGAATATATTCTTAGTTCCATCTCTTAAGGTACAGAATACAAAATTTGCTTGAAGTCCAATGGATAGCATGGACGTTACATGCAGTTAAGCATTGGATCTAACAGCGCGCGTAAAATCATGTTGGCAACAATGACATACATGTATTGGTCAGAAATAATCTGAAATAATATGATCTATTGTTGTGTCAATTTTGAATGAAATCCATTAGTTAGTATAGAAGTTACATGCACTTTAAAATTGAACCTATCAGCAGGCTTAGAATCATGTTGGCAGCACTGGCGTAGGCCTATATTAGTTACTCATTTATTAATATAGAATGCCAGGTGCTATACGTGAGCAAAGTTTAGAGCTATTGGCTTGCATACTTTCTGATATATTGATATTGTCTGTTAGGTAGTCAGCCCGTAGGCTGGTTGGATCCTCAAATAGTACCGCCGTTACGTTATGTGAGTAGATACCCACAAAAACCCAAGGCAGCGCTATTTTGAGGCGTTCTAGGCAAGAAGAGGAGTGAGGTAGTTTGCCATTGCTTTCCTCACTGAGTCAGAACAGTAGTCCTAACCCTATGAGTTGAACCTTTCACAGCATTCACAGGCACTGACTGTGCCCCGAATGCCATTACTAAGCACCACCCATACCTCAGTAGCTTCCATATAATCACAGCCATGAGTGAGACTGAGACATCGGTGAAAAGCCACCTTTTACTCTAGCCTGTGCCAACTGACAAATGCAAAAGTACTGTATTCATCAAGAGATGGCGAACAGGCCATATATTGATATTAGGGTAACAAAAATAGAGACAGTATTTATTAACAGTTGGCAGCCCTGGTTACTCTTAAGAATCGGCATAGACATATCTGTTATGGTACACATAGCACACACGAAATTTGGTTGAAATCCAAATGATAGTATAGAAGTTACATGTATTTAAAGTTGGACCTCTCAGCAGGCTTAGAATCATGTTGGTAGAACTGACGTATATAAGTTACTCCAAATCAATATAGAATGTCAGGTAATATACGTGTGCATAGTTTAAAGCTGTCGGCTTGCATACTTTCTGATATATGGATATTTGGATTTTAAAAAGATTGAGAGCATTTATAAACAGTTGACGGCCTGGTGGCTCTTAAGAATACGCTCAGTCATATTTGTTTTCGTACACATAGCACATACGAAATTTGGTTGAAATCCAATTGATAGTGTAGAAGTTATATGCATTTACAATTTGGATCCATCAGCAGGCTTATCATCATTTTGGCAACACTGCCATGTATGGCCTCCTGGAAATTAAACTGCAATATTATTATCTATACGTGTGCCAATTTTGAAATAGGTCCCATTCATACCTTCCAAGATATCCAACATGGAGCTCAAATTTCAATTGCAATTTTTCAGCAGTAGGTAGCACTGATATCATTTTCAAATATGGCCGTGAGATATTCAGGTATAGATCTTTACTCCTACCGAATTTTGTTTCGATTGCTGCAGCTGTTTAGGAGTTGATAGGGGGGGGGGGGGAGGGCACATACACAGCCAGACAGACAGACAGAAGGACAGACAGACAGACAGACTTTTGCCCGATCTCATTAGTCTACTTTTTCCTCATTTTTGCAAAATGTGAAAAGTAGGCTAATAAAAATAAAAAAGTTTTGGAGAAAAATTAGTTTAAAGTTCCAAGACACATATAAGCAGGCAGCGTATTCTGATGTCATGTCATCTTTTAAATTGTTCACCACAGACATTGCTAACTTATATACAAATCCTGTTCATGGCCTCCACGTTACAGAAATGCATATTTATTAAGTCATTTTTTGGTCATTTTTCTAAGTATTATATTTTTAGGCCATTTTCTCGCTTTTCGCGTCATTATTATGTCATTTTATGAAATTCATTAGAATATTTTATACGTTTTGAGTCATTTTCTCACATTCTTAATGGTTTATGATGCATTTTTTGTGTATGGCACTGGATATTAACGGGGCTGAAAGTGAGGATAAATACGGAGACATGAGAATCTTCACAACTTTGTTCAACCCTTATTTCTTGGAATATCCACATTCCAGGAGACACATTAGACTGAAATAATAACCAATATTTGTGTGCAAATAATTCGTATTTGTAAAATAATAAATAAATTATATTAGGTAGTTATTAAAATAATTTCAACATACAATGCCATAACTAACAATGACGTACTCTGTTTGCTTTGTGTGATGAAATTATTGTCAGTTTCATTCAAATTTTTGGTAATTTTTTAAAGTTTTCGTTTTTTTTTTTGTATTTTTGCAGTCATTTTATAGGTAATTCTTTAAACATTTTAGGTCATCAAAATCCGGGCCCTACTTATAAGCTGCCTAAAACTCTCCTGCACCATATGTAGACCCTTCCGTCTTCTTCAGGAACTCTTCTACCCTTCTTTTCTTAAGTTCCAATTTCCTCCTCCCTTTTTGGACTGCTCAGAACACCTAGTTTTCGATAGGTAGATACGTTGCTTGTCTCGTTGTCCACTGATGTTCCTTGCAATGTCACTTATTTCTCCTCCTGAGACAACTTTCCGAACTTCCAAGCTAGTTTCGCAACCCATGTTGAACTGGCTTACAGCTGATACAACAGCATATTCCAGTCGTTTCTTGGACACAAATTTTGTTTTAGGGTATTTTGACCACACAGTGCTGTCAAGACTCTCATTAGCATTCTGTGTCCTCCCACTAACACACCTGGTAAGAAGTTCATTTGCTGCCAGCCTTTGGTAAACGGCCATGATTTTTACTACCACAGCAGGCTCAAGCTTGGATGTCATGTCTTTGTGACTTGCTGACTTTTCTTTCTTCGCAATTGTCCTATTGTAGAAGCACCATGTGCTAATCCCTGAGGGGCACTTGAAGTGAACAGGATTGCCATCAGTGCTCATGTAGTGGTATAATGTAGCATACACTGCAGATTTAATTTCCTGCACATTTGGAATGTTATTTTTCAGGGCATTCCTGTAGTAGGAAGCAGTGGCGGATCCAGAGGTTCACCTCGGAGGGGCACTCTAGGATTTCAGAGTAGTTAGAGAAAATAAGTAATAAAATTACTACATTTGTATTTAATCTACACACACTACACATAACATTCAACCACCAGATTTTATAATTCTACAAGAAATTCATTATATTAAAATGGTGTATTGGTTTCAGTTTCAATAACACAAGTCATTGTCATTATGAAAAAAAAACTTTTTAATTCTACAGAATATGTACATTTCCACATTTTAATGCACATTACACAGTCTAATATGTATTAAAACATATGTAATCATAGTGACTATCTGGAGACAATATACAAGTCTACTACACAAATGTTACAAAATATGTGCATAGTACCAACATTGTTAGTCACTGCCTCACAACTAGTCACATAAATAACAAGTAGTTCTGTGAAGAACTAAATAGCCTATTTTCATATATCCTACTAATATTTATTGCCTCTATCAACATACAAATTGTCAGTTTGATTGCTGTAATAGATTCCTAGATATTCAGAACCATCTAAATATTTTGGATGATCACCATGTTGGATTTTTATATTAAAGGCCTTAGATTTATGTACTATTACATGAAGATTATTGTGTAGGTGTTTTATTCAAACTTCAATCGCATGATTAGGACACAAGAAATAAAAGCGGGATTTTGAAATTTCGCTCAGCCGCCATGTTGTGGTTATGAAAATAATTTAAATGAATTAGATGCCAGTCGATTAAAATTTGTATAAGCCTGTACCGTATCAAGTTTCACTGCGCTCGGATGGTTAAAACGCAAGAAACGTCCATTTGAATACTAAAATTCGCGTCGCCGCCATGTTAGATTTGTGCTCTCCAGGTTATTGAACGTCCCATAGGTGAACTCATGCTTATAGCCTCTATACACTTACAAAATTTCAGTTTGATTGCTGTAGTAGATTAATAGATATTGAGAACCGTCTAAATATTTCGGATGGTCGCCATGTTGGATTTTAATATATGTAGGCCATAGAGTTATGTACTATTGGATGATGATTATTGTGTACATTCGTTATGCAAATGTTGATTTCTATCGCATGAATAGAACACAAGAAATGAAAACTTAATTTTCGAAATTCGCACAGCTGCCATCTTGAGGTTACGTAAACAATTGAACTAAATTAGATACCAGTGCATTACAATGTGTATAAACATTTCCTGTGCGAAGTTTTAATGCGTTTGGATCATTAAATCGCGACAAAAGTCTATTTAAAACTTTCAAATTCGCATGGCCGCCATGTTCGTTTTGTAGTTAACCGATTTTTGAAAGGCTCATAGATGAACTTCAAGTAGTGCCCTTTAACTCAGTACAAAATTTCATGGTGATACCGGTAATAGTTTCAGAGATACAGAATGCCGGTGAAATATTTCGCACAGCCGCCATTTTGAGGTTATGTAAACAATATAACAAAGTTAGATGTCGGTGCATTACAATGTGTATACACATATACTGTACCAAGTTTCATTGCGTTTGGTTGGTTAAATCACGAGACGTCTATTTAAAAGTCGCAACTTCGCTTGGCCGCCATGTTGCTTTTGTAGTTACCAGGTTTTCAAACGTCACATAGGTGAACTTCTAGTAGTTCCCTTTATCACCGCACAAAATTCCAGGGTGATATCTGTAATAGTTTCGGAGATATTGAATGCTGGTGAAATATTTCGCACAGCCGCCGTGTTGGATTGGTGAGAGTTGTAACAAAATTTGAGGGCACGGTCGGGGTTGCCCGTAATAGTGCTGTGAACTTACCGAGTTTCATTGAAATCGCTCAAGCCGTGTAGAAGTTATTAGGGGGGGGGGGGGCACACAAAAAATCTCTCTCTCTCACACACACAGACAGACAGACAGACACACGGACAAAAGGTGATCTCATAAGCCTATTTTTTTTTTCATAAATGAAAATAGGCTAAAAATACCGGCCACGGCCAGTCAAATAGCCAAGTAGTATAAGAAGGCGCTCCATGGCACAAAGGATTATGAAATATATTTCTACTTCTACCTGTCCTAAACATTAAAAAAATCCTCTCGGCAGGCCGGAAGGCGGAGGTAGATTTCACCGGGCAAACTAGGGGATAGGCTATAATAGGCAAAATATGCAGGTTTTCGTAGGAGGATCAGACCTCATTGATTCCAAGGAAGTATTTTACATTTGGAGGTTAATTACCTTCTTTTTTTTCTCGTTTTTGTATGCATATTTTTATCATTTTATTGTCTTATGGTGATGGTAATCTTCTTGTCATTTGGGGTTCATTTTTATACTTGTGATCACACTGTCCTTATGCAAGGTTTGGAACTGATGTGTAACTATCTGACAGTCTGTTACTTCTTCACGCACAATTTTATCTCCCGCAGAGATTTTTGTTGGTTCCTCAGTTTAGGGGCTGCGACAACGTGGTCATGTAACCCCGTGTACACTGGGTGTGTGTAGAATCTGATATACGGTGTTAATTGTGATGACTGTATTAGTCTGTAATTCAGGTAAGGTCTGCAGACGGTCAATTTTAAGTAGTAGTTCTTAATTTTGTACCATATACTAACGTCAACGACACCTAGCTGTGAACTTAGCTACTAGATGCCACCGCAACCAGCAACTTACAACGAACGTTGGAACTTGCCCTCCAAAGGAAAGCATGCTGAGGGATTTTTAGCGCTCTTAGAAAATCCGACAACTTTGGCCGGCTTTGAACCAGCGACCTTGGGCTTATAAGTTCAGCATGCTACCAGTTAGCCGCTTCCCACAGAGTCAGATGGAAAAATGAATGTGATCTCGTGCGATGGCGTTGTCTTGGCAACCTCTGATAGCTCATCCCTCATCAATTAAGAAGCGTTGTCATGATAACCTCTGATGGCACTTGGCATTTTCTTTAATTCCGAAATCATTTTTCTCATCCCTTGGCGTAATGGTAGGTCAGATCAAAAATTATTTCAGACAAAGTTTTAGGTAATTATTAGGGGAATATTTTCCATTTTGTACGGTTTTGATATTGTGCCTATTAAGAGAGATATGATTGATTTTTCCCGAAAAACCCACTTTTTTCCACGCCTTTGGTCAATGTTTGGTGCTATCAAGAACTTTTCAAACATAAATTTTTGGCACTTATCCGACACATATTATGAACTTTGAATGGATTCGATATTTCACGTATTAAGAGAGTTATAGCGATATTTCACTTTTTCGACGACCCCCCCCCCCCCCTTTCAACCGATTTTGCCCATTAACGAACTCGACCGAGATTTTAAGGGGATACATATTATGTAAAACATTCAAAGTGATTGGTGCAAAATTACGGCAGTTACCGTGTCCACAAGAAACTGATATATATGCATATATATACACACACACATATATATATATATACAGGGTGCTTCAAAAAAATGTATACACACTTTAAACTATCGTAGTTTTCCCGCTCTACAAGGCTAATGTTATATTTCTTCGCCAGGTGGCAGCATAATCGTCCCTCTATGTTATATTGTCAGTTGGAATTTGTAATATCAACATGGCGGACGTACGTTTGAGTTTTGAAGAACGTAAGCAGGTTATTAAGTGGTACTGGAAGTTTGAGAATGTAAATGAAGTTCAAAGACAGTGGAGAAGGGAGTATGATACAGATCCACCTTCAAGATTAACAATTACACGCATACGAGACAAATTCGAAGTTCATGGAACAGTGTGTGATGTGCATAAAGGTCATTCAGGTCGACCTCGAACAGCTACAAGTGATGAGTCATCAACGGCAGTCTTGGAACTGTTTCAACGCCCTCCTAACAAATCTTCAAGGCAAGGGGCACGTGAAAGTGATGTAAGTGCTAGCAGCGTGCTACGCATTCTGAAGAGAGGCAAGTATCGTGTTTACATTCCAAGGCTGGTGCAACAGCTAAGTGACGACGATCCAGATCGAAGGTTGCAATTTTGTGAATGGGTTCAGGAGATGGTGATACGTGAACCGGGATTTATGGGTAGCATCATTTGGTCGGATGAAGCCCATTTCAAACTTAATGGAACTGTCAATAGGCACAATTGTGTTTACTGGGATGAAGAAAATCCTCACATTACAATTGAAAAAGCTGTAAATTTGCCTGGTGTAAATGTGTGGTGCGGTTTGTCTTCAAGGGGACTCATTGGACCTTTTCGATTTGAAGGCACTGTAACTGGTATAACTTCCCTAACAATGCTTGCTGATTCCATATTTCCTGCCATTCGTGCATTATACGGTAATGATAATTTTTATTTTCAACAAAATGGTGCCCCGCCGCACTATCACAGGGATGTACGAGCTTACCTGGATCAAAATTTGCCGGGCCAGTGGATAGGACGCAGGGGGCCAATCGAGTTTCCAGCACGATCTCCAGACCTTACACCACTGGATTTCTTCTTATGGGGCACAGTAAAAGATGAGGTGTACAAACGTAAACCACGTAACCTAGACATTTTTTGGAATGAGATTCAAGCCGTGTGTAGAGAAATCTCATTGGACGTTTTGATACGATGTACAGAATCAGTGGTGACTCGTACTCAGAATTGTATTGATGCTGCAGGTCGCCAATTTGAACAGTATTAACATTTGTTATTTATGTTTCATTTACATTGGACTTTCAGCTTTCTAATTTCCTGAAATTTAACTTTGTAGAACGGTAAATAAATTTTCTATGGAAGTTCAAAGTGTGTATACATTTTTTGAAGCACCCTGTATATATATATATATATATATATAAACTTTTGAACTGACGGTGGTTTGGGGGTCTGGGGGATGTGAAACGCGAAGATATGTCGAAATTTTCCGGAAGTCGAAACATGGCACCCATTGCAATAGTTAGCTTTCTGATGAAATCTACCTAAATTGCAATAGTTAGCTTTCTGATGAAATCTACCAAAAATAGGCTACATAATTAAAAATTACTACCATCAACGACACCTAGCTGTGAACTTGGCTACTAGATGCCACCGGAACCATCAACTCGCAACGAAAGTTGGAACTTCCCCTCCGAAGGAAAGCAAACTTAGTTTTTTTTAGCGCTCTTAGTAAATCCGATGACTTCAGCCGGGTTTGAACCCTCGACCTTGGGCATAGAAGTTCAGCATGCTACCAGTTCCGATACCGAAGTCGCTTCCCACAGACAGATGGAAAACTGAATGTGATCTCGTGCAGTGGCGTTGTCATAGCAACTGCTGATGGCTCATCACTTATCAATTAAATGTAAAGTTGTCATGGCAACCTCTCTTGGCACTTGGCATTTTCTTATAATTTAAATCATTTTGCTCACCCCGTGGCGTAATGGTGCGTCATATCAAAAATTCTTTCAGACAAAAGTTTTAGGGAATTATTGGAGGAATGTTGTCCATTTTGTACGGTTTTGATATTGTGCCTATTAACAGAGATATGATTAATGTTTCCCGAAAAACCCACTTTTTCCCACCCCTTTGGTCAATGGTTGGTGCTATCAAAAACTTTTCGAACATAAATTTTAGGGTCTTGTCCGACACATAGTATGAAATTTGAATGGATTCAATATTTCAGATATTAAGAGAGTTATAGCGATAATTCACTTTTTCGAAAAAGAAAAAAGCCTCCCATTTTTACCCCCTTCGACCGATTTTGCCCATTAACGAGCTCGACTGAGATTTTAAGGGGATACATATTATGTAAAAAATTCAAAGTGATTGGTGCAAAATTACGGCAGTTATCGTGTCCACAAGAAACTGATATCTATATACATAAATTATATATAAACGTTTGAACTGACGGTGGTTTTGGGGTCTGGGGGATGTGAAACGCGAAGATATGTCGAAATTTTCCAGAAGTCGAAACATGGGACCCATTGCAATAGTTAGCTTTCTAATGAAATCTACCTAAAAATTGTATGTCGATGTAGCAATTATGTTAACAGTGCTGCCATTACATACTATATGATAACAAACATTGACCACATTCATGAATGCAGGCAATACAGCAAAGATTTTACTTGCAGTGCAGTTTGCAGAAACAATCATTTTTATCGGCAAAATCAATGTGGCAGACAACTGGTTTTTCGGGCGGGGCACTTGCCCCTGGTGCCCCCCTCTGGATCCGCCACTGGTAGGAAGTCAATTTCTTTATGGTAAGAGCAGTCAAACTCCCCAACAGTAATGGCTGTTTCCTCATAAGCAACACAACAATAACATATCATAAAACTGAGAAACTATAGCATAAAACAACAATGCTAGCATAGTATTGTTTCATAATGTAATTACAACATCTGAGACAAATATTATATCATGATATTGCATAAAGAAGGGCACTGATGAATAATTTGTCACAACGGAAGCTCCAATTCCACTTTGCAAGGTGATTTAAAATGGCGCTGAAAGGCCTTTAAACATTCTAAATGTCAAAAGTAACAGCATCTCATGAACAACAAGTGTTGTGAAGTCATTAAAATAAAATAAAATCACGTCATATTTCATCATTTTATCTTATTTTTCACCAGACTCTCCCCTTAATACCTCTTTATTTGTTACTCTATCTACCCATCTGATCTTCATCATTCTCCTGTAACACCACATTTCAAACGCTTCTATTCTCATCTTTTCTGCTGCGCCAACAGCCAAGTTTCACTCCCATAGAGCGCTAAGTTTCAGATATAGGGTTTCAAAAATGACTTCCTAATACCTTAATATATATATTTGATGTCAACAAATGTATTTTTTGTTGAAATGCTTTCCTTGCCTGAGCCAACCTACTTCCTATATCCTACTTTCTTCGTCCATCACTGGTTAGTTTGCTTCCTAAGTAACAGAAGTCTCCTACATCCTTTGGCTTTTCACCTGCCAATTTGACGTTAATAGGGGTTTCTGATTTATTTCGGAAATAGTGCATCGCACGAGTTTTGAAAAGCAACGTATTGTTGATCAGATAAAACCTGTGCCTTGAGCTTTCATATTTTCGAGTACTCTGGAGCATTTATTGGTTTCTTTATGGGTATTGTAACCTGCGTCGCGGAGGGAAAATTTTTAAATCGAGTAAATTAATCAAAATGAAAGATTGCAATAAACGAACGGAACGAAATGACATTATGGAGTGGGCCACACATGATACCCTCGAGATACAGCGTGCAGCTTCACCAGTTTGCTGTGTGGGATTTGATAGGACGAGATGCAGCTACATGTACCGCTGATAATATCGCTACAAAAAACTCCTCTTAAATGCTATAAAGCTAAATTTACAAGTGTTCTAAATTACACGTTGTATGTTGTCTCCCTTTATTTATATACGTGAGTATTTGTTTGTTGTTTTCTTATGTCGCGGCAAAATATTAATCCACTGGTTCTATCGCATACATATATTGTGCCCGATTGACGAGGATTCCGGGGAGCCATCGACCTTAAATGATCCTTCCCAAACCCCCATCTCCCAGGAAGACATATAGGTCGGGAAGGAATGCATTCTTGGACCGGGAAAGCACTCAAGAAACTGTACTCGGGGGGTGTCGGGTGTAATGAGAGGAAAAACTACCAGTCCAGAGGAATACATACTCAACAAATACAATAAAGAGGCAAGGCTTACATTTAAATCACACTCAGTTTATTCAAAAATGTGGCAGACCCCTAACCCCTTCCGAGAGGTAAAAACGGCGAGTCCGTGCTAACAATGATCATAATAATGTAAGTCGTCTCCGTGCGATAATCCTAACAAATTAAACCTCTCGAAGTCCTACGCAAAAATGGAAAAAACAAAGAATGCAATCTAAGAGAATGACACGTAGATTTTCCCTATCCAATTACTTCGGAGATTCAATAATAATGATAGTACAAGAATGATTCTACAGCGAGGTGAGTTATTTACTTGTTTACAATGCAAGATATTAGTTACATTTAAAGCACAATAAGTTTAAGGCTACGCTATGATGGTGTCATCTCCAACATTTAACGTTAAAATCATTTAATCTAATGCCTATCGTACGTTAATAATAATAGCAACGATGTAAACGAGAAGCGTTCCATCCAAAATTTATTTCCAAGCTAAAGCTATGCACATTCGGATCCTAACAGAAAGTATGAAAAATCTAGCCTAATTACAACACAAATGTATAACATGTAAACACTCTTAAATTATATTACCCCAGGCATTATATGCAAAAAAACACGGCCAACCTAAAAAAAAAATGTAAAGCTGAAATTTGGCATAGATGTTCCCTAGTACCCTAGAAACAAATCCTGAAAAGTCCCCATCTCTGCGGTGTCCGCGTCATAGTTTTTGGAGGATTCAAAATGGCTTAAGTAGGGCCTAAGTGACAAAAACAGCATTTTTGCTTCCTGCGTTTAAAATATTGATCCAGATTTAGTTCTCGCGAGCTTAAGCAATTAATAAAAATGAACCAGTGGGATAACGGACTTATCAGGCCTAATTATTGCTATTGATGAAGCAAAAAAAAACAACTAATTATAATTTTTAACACAATTTTTACACGAAAATTTGGATATTTTCTTTTAGCAGGTTATTATTTTTTAAACAACTGCTGATATTGACTAAAGACCCAGAATGAAAGTTATAAAGCATACTTTTAGCTTTACATTGGCACATTACCCATGTCTATGCAAGAAACGGTTACCGAGTTACGGTCCCAAAGCGTAACCGCTGTTGAACCGATCGCGTTTCTAGGTGACAGCGCTCGGACTGTCGGAGCAGGCCAACAATACTCCAAACAATTAATTCAGCTTCTAAACATTCTTGGATTTTCAGTAAATTTGGCGGAAGTCCACAGGTACGAAGTTTCAGCGCTTCGTGAAGAACGTCCAATCCCGAATGCAGGAGCGTTCACGTAGTTTTGCTTTGACAACGCTGACTTTAACATAAGGACATTGGACGGGCGAAACACATTTCACTGCATGGGAGGCATCAAGTGCTTGACAGTGAAATATCTCCACTCCCACGTACACGAGAAGTTCCTAATGCTGGTGTGATTGCGGCGATTGGAAAGTTCAACATTTCGTGGTATCGGAAGCCCTCTTCTCCTGGTTCAAAGGACGTCAAGATTAAGGAGTTAAATGTGGAAGCCCCAAACTCTGTGGCTATTTCGTCGATGATGGACTCCTTGTGGTTATCTGGACGGTGGTCAGATATTAATTTACCCGCCTCGTGGAACGGCTTTATGAAGACGTCACTGTCTGCTCATGCTCAACCAGCTCCCCAGACGACGTCAGTTGATACCCTGCCGTTCATTAACTTGGAACCGAGCAATCCATCAACTACATATTCCGCGTTGAAGGTTGCCGCAAGAGAGTGCGTGGAACTGAAACACAGCACTTGTTTCGGAACCTTTGACCAGCCCCTATACGCGAAAGCTGCGGAGATAGTCGCATCGGACACTTCAGAGGAACTCAAAAACGTGGTTGTTCATCTAGGCGGATTTCACATTCTAATGTTGTTTCTTGGGGCAATCGGCTACGTGATGAATGGAACCGGTTTGGAGGAGCTCTGGGTGGAAATATACGCTAAATTGTCAGTGACTCACATGATGTCTGGACACGCATATTCTAGTTAGGCTTGCAATTAGCTCGCTCTTAAAAATGATTGTTATATGCCTTCAATTTCAAATGTATCAATAACGCGAAACTGTGCATGTTCTAGGGCCCTCAGAGCGCATTTTCTGATAAAACAGGCTGTCGGGACAATGTTACTCAACATGAACGACGGGATGAAGAATGACAAGGACGAAATACAGGCGCTTTTTACCGCATTCCAAGAAGGCGCCGCCAACGACTTGCTATCATATCCTTGCTTTCAACATCTCAACGAGTCGCTTCATGACACATTTTCTTAAATGAGCCAGAAATCTCGCGCAGGAAAGCTGTGGGTAGAGTACATCAAACAGCAAGCCTGGAAAATATTGAAGGATTCCGCATCTTCACGCGAGGAAATGAAGGTATTCGTCTCTACGGCTCCAGATGAAAAGGCCATAATATCAGCTGGAGAGAAGTTCGCCACTTGTCTCTACGATAGTGCCAAATTGGAGTGCAAAAGCCTCCACGAGCTTCGGGTAGTGAAATACAGCCAAAAAATTGCCAAACAACCGGTCACAGCGTCATTTCACCTGGCTTCACTTCCGCCGACTTCGGTGGCATGCAAACAACATTCACTGCGGGTATATTTGCAAGTTCAGGAATGGTTAGGATTTTCTTTGGACCCGACCCAATGGGGATGGAAAATCCAACTCTTAGCTTTAGTACCAGTGACAACTCATCTTCCAGCTACTCCAGATCATCTCCTCAATTTGGTGTCCTGCAACTGCAAGAGCTCTTTTGGCAGCCGGTGTGAGTTCTGCTGATAGCGACTAAAGACCCGAAGTAAAAGTTGTAAAGTACCGGTACACTTGTAGCTTTAAAACGATACATTGCCCAAATGTGTGGGCACTGCAGTGGAAAAGCATGTGACAACGTCATATTTGATGGCTCAGACGATGAGGAGGACGACTGAGTCCGATGTAAGCTTTGTTTTGCAAGTGTTCTTTGTCTAAAGAAAGCTTTTTAAGCTTTGTTTTGTTATTAATTGCATTATGCATATTATGAATGTACGATTAACTACTAACTGCATTAAACTCGTTTTGTTCTATGCAAACTGTTTCTGCTAGTTTACCTGGATTCAAAGGAATACCATCCTAAAAGTTCTTGAGCAAGGATACAAAATGGAGTCAGCGAAGGTGAATAGATGGAGCCCACCAGCGTAAATGGGCGTTCGTTCGGAAGGCGACTGCCACACTTCCACTTTTATATTTTTAACTGTGTCTCTGCTGCTGTTTGTCGGATGAACATGGGCAATGTAACGTTTTAAAGCTACAAGTGTGCTTTACAACTTTTACTTCGGGTCTTTAGTCGCTATCAGCAGCTATTTACAAGATAAGTCCCGGCTAATGACACATTTTCGTGAGAAAAGTTGAGCCAAAAATGTTTGATTACTCATCTGTTTAAATGTATGGCAATAATTACGACCAATAAGAGCGTTATAAAACACAGTTCTTCTCTTATTACTATCAAAGCTTATTAGAACTGATTTTGGATCAAAAATTTGAACGCAGGAAGCAAAAATGCTGCTTTTGGCACTTAGACCCCATTTAAGCCCTTTTGAACTCTCTAAAAACTATGACGCGTACGCCGCAGAGAAGGGGACTTTTCAGGATTTGTTACTAGGGTACTTGGGAACATCTATGCCAAATTTCAGCTTTACATTATTTTTTTTTAGGTTAAAACTTAATATGCCTGGACTATATGCGCAATGGGCGCCACTGCAGTTACCTTCCTACCTCGCAAATCCACTGTTTGTGAACTTGGGTCATGTTTGTGTTGGGAGAGAAAAGTTACGTCGGCGATAGCATGAGTAAAACATGTCTAACATCGCATTATCAGTTAGTTACCGAGTTTAGACACGTAACTACTGACTGTCGTCGCTCAATAGGGGAAGCTATATTTGTATTTAAAAAGAATCGAAGAAGCAAATCTAAGTTGTGGCCATCAAGGTTCATTTAAGTTTATAGGTTTGGTAAAATTTTATTAGAGTTCCTAGCTTTTGGTTTATACTCAGTTTTAGTTGAAAATCCTGATATTTGATTATTACGTTTATATTTATCAGATTAGTTGAGTCCTATCAGTTCCATTGTATTTTTAATGGCCATGTTAAACTCGTGTAGTGTAAACAATTGGTGTACCAAACATCCAATACAAACACATATTTGGAAGAAAAATCAATTCCACAACCTCACATAACACATCTGTGTGCTGATCAATACCACTAATCAATTGATCATCCGCTGTAATGACGTGACAAACGTCGTACATGTTACCAGCCCATAAAGTACTAAAACTTGTACTTGAATCTAAGGGTAATCATATCCTACCGCTGTAGTGCGTTTTAACATAATATAGTTCTGCTTAAATCTATACAATCCAAGCTTGAGGATAAGGTTTAATAGTGCTGTCACAACAGCTGTATACTCTGAATTTATATAAAGGTGTTTCATTTACTTATATATCGGACGCCTAATGTCTGGAAATCTAGTGTTATAAACCAGGGTCTTTTTATTACAGTCCTATAAAATGACCCGTTCTTTCGAACCCAAGATAGCTTGCTCAGCTCATCTTAAAATGTTACAATTCATAGCTGATTTGGCAGTCGTCTGCTTGTCAAATTAATACAGTTATTTGCTTCACTTCTCCACACTGCATAAACAGGTTTTCAGGTAGTAATGTTCGATATTCACTTCTATGTAATTTAATAAAGAAAAGAGTGCTCTGTCATCGCGTTTACAAGGTCAAAATAAACAAAATAAAGTGTGACATTGGCTTCTTTCATGGCCAACAGCTGGTCGTTGAGTTTCACTGCTCAAATAAAGTACAACTATTGAGACATGACTGTGTCACAATTCCTACACGCTAAAGTGTGTTGGTTCGATGCTCTGTCGAAGTTATATAAAAACGTTATCTACAAAAACTGTTGGCAAATGCATTTATCCTCAGCAATTGCCAATGATACGATATTTTGTGGTTCCTCTACCACTAAGAGTACATGTTATCAATAAAGCCTACCTAGGAATGTGCGTCGTAAGGTCATAACTAATCTAATCCCCAAAAACAGGATCGTACATAAAAATATGTTCGGCAATCCGCCAGACTCACGTGTGCTCTTCATATTTTCTTGCATGGTTTAAGTAGCAAGTTAGGCATGTAGATGGAATCCCTGTAGTCCACGTGCTTGCTTTATAGTGCGATCCAGCCATCGCTAATCCATTTGTAGTGCGATACAACCGTCGCTAGACCATTGGTGATGCGATCCAACCATCGCTAAACCCCGCCATCCTATGGGGTTTGTTACTCCATCTCTACAGTTATAGTTAAATGAATAATTGGCATTTCTTCTGTAGAATAAATGTGCGTTAATAATGCCATGATGCCGTGAGATTTGGTTGCACTGAATTTACTATTACGCCTCAAATAGCAATTGCACTGAATTTGCACTGGTGTAGCGGTTAGCAAATTATAAAAGCCATGGGTTTTCCACTCACAGAATTTAGATCTTGTAGCTTGTGCTACAGTACACACTAAAAACTGGTTTACTTTAAATTCACACGTAAACTGTCCTTCACTGTTCTGCACTGTTCTATAAATTTCGCTGCACTTATGAAAACGTGGTTTGGCAGCGTGCTCAATGCCTGTATTAGATAGTACTTGAAATTTCACAAATATTCAGAATTTACTATTTCTGTTGGTTTTAAATGCACTCAGCAGTTATACTGCACGCAAACGCGTATCCTTATGTATCAGATTGAGTTAAATGATACCGATATTCCTCGATTATGTCGAGCACGTTTTGACGTTGTTCAGGACCTTAGACCATAAATTCAATAGATGGCTGATGACGTCACATTGTTGAAACCAACATCTCGATCAGCTGACTGAAGGGAACTACGGATAGTGATAATAGAATTATCCAATATGGAGTTCCTTTTGTATTCCTTGACGTTGCTTAGCATTCGCCATTAGCCAATTGTAGTCGGTCTTGAGCCATTACCCTTCAGTCAGCTGATCGAGATGTTGGTTTCACGTCACAGTACAGGCGCAGTGTGGCAATGCGCCCTCTGTTGTATTTATGCTCTAAGTTCAGGTCCGTGCCTGTTAAAGGTTACACGTCAAGCTATCATGCTTGCGATAGGAGAACGACTGTTTCATCAAGATGCCGGATGGACTCTCTAGTCAATAGTCAAGTGTGCGACTAGGTGAATATCTATGGCATTCACTAGGGATCATTCATAATCATGTCTCTTATTTTTAATAAATCATATTCTTCTCCTGTGCATTGAAAGTATTTACAACATCGGTTAAAAATCATGTGTTTTACAAAACATAAAAAATATAATACACTCTCGGCGCGACAACTCATATAAGTCAAATGAGCTCTCAATCGGCCTCCTCCATGGATGGTGTACTTTACATGAGCCAAAGAGATCACATGGCAAATGTGACATCGGGTTCAATATATACATTCCAATTCTTCTTTGATAATAATTAATCCAGTCGATTAATCCCAGGGCAGCCTTAAAGTATCGCGCTTTGACTTTTTCAATTGATCTGAGATCGCTCAAGCTTAATTTATCCCAGACTATGTCTAACCCATATATGAGGATCGGAACAATCTTGCCATCAAAGAGTGCTAAGGCGGATTTCAGTGAAAGTCGAGATATGTTTCTAATATCGAAAATAGCTTTAGTGGCCGATGCCACCCGCTGTTTTATGTGAATCCTGAAGGATTGCATGGTAGTTTGCAGAGTCAAGCCTAGATAGGTGAAGCTATTTACAATTTGAAGGGGAGTTGGTTTCAAAATTATACTGTCGTCCTTGGACGCTCGTCCGCCTTTCCTGAAGATCATATATTTTGTTTTCTCGACGTTAACCTGCAAATCGTTGGTAGACGCCCATGCCTCCAGAGAGGAAACAGCCGATTGTAGCTCACTGATATGTCACGGGAGCCCAGAACCATATCATCCGCATAAATGTACAGTTTTATTTCCGGTGAGTCTTCTTTAATTGCTCGAACAACATCGTGGGTTGCGACGTTAAAAAGAAAGGGACTCAGGGGGTCTCCCTGAAGCACGCCATTTGTTTGCAATATCTCTTTCGATACTGTTACATTGTCAGAAATTTGAACGTAGTTACTCCTTAATATATTATGGATCAGGATTGTGAGTGGTTTGTTGTCCTTCACCAACTCATCTAGTTTCGAGGAAATTATGACCCGGTTTAAGTTGTCGAAAGCCTTTGTAAAATCAATGAAAACTGCGTGAAATTTGCCTCGTGGTGATTTAAGGGCGTTTTCAACATCATCCTTGAGATTTTTAATGGCCTGAATTGTACTCCTCCCCCTTCTAAATCCAAATTGCTCTTCTGGTATCTTACTAAGAATTTCATCGGTGAGCCGTTTTGCTACAAGTTTGGTGAGCACTTTGAGAAGATTATTTTCTAACGCGATCCCTCTATAGGAATTGGGGTCAAACTGGTCTCCTTTCCCCTTATAGAGCATCTACAATGTTGACAATTTCCACGTGGAAGGAACGTCCCCTGATCACAAACAAAGATTCATTAAATTTGTAAATACCGGTAATAGCACGGTACCTGCTGTTTTAATGTGCTCATTAAAGATGCCATCTGGCCCAGACGCTTTTCCGTCCTTCAGAGTCATTAGAGTACTACGAACCTCATCTGGTGTGAACAAGGGGATAGCAGTGCCATCTTGTTCAGATGGTTTCATTTGGAATGCTGTTAAGGTTCCCTTCTGATTTAATATGGCAGTGAAGTGTTGCTCCCAAATACTCATGTCAATTTTCCCAACCATTTGCGTTTTCCTTGGTGTTAATGCCAAGTAAGGGTTCGCTTTCGCATTCTCCACCATTTTGGCCACCTCAAGTTCAATAAAGTCCTTTCGTTTCTACTTGAGTAATTCCTTATAATTCTTCCTCAAAGTGCCGTATATATCTAGGTCCTCATGTCTATTGCTTACTCGCGCTACGTGAAGGGCCTGTAATACTCGTTTTCTCTCGAAATAGCAGGTGTGGTTAAACCAGTTTTTTCGTTCGCGAAATAGTGGAACTGATGATTTAATAATGTCCTCAAGGGCAGAGGCGGCAGAGTCAAGATCACTTGCTTCAATTCTATTGTTAAAGTGAATTAACTTGTTGGTATTTTGAGTCAGTAGGCTTTCATTCAGTTTACGTGAAATGTTTAGGACGCGTTTTGACTCTATCTTGAGCGGAATACGAGCAACCACATTAAAGTGTGCTACAACAGGGCAATGATTTTTAAGTGGAGCTTCGGAGCTGGAATAACACACCTTATATTCGGACAACTCGATCCCAGCACCCTTAAAGAATATTAAGTCTATCGTACTTGAGCCGTTGCATGCGAAATATGTTCTGTCCGCCGCTTTGTTAACTAGAGTGTATCCTTCTTCCGCCATCAACTGCAGTAGTACATGTTTCCTATGGTTGTCAGTATCTACTCTGCAGTTGAAGTCCCCTGCAATGATAATATTACTCCCGGGGTGCGTTTTTCCTAGTGAAATCATAATTGTTGCTATAATATCTTCTGGGAGTGTTGATGGATCGATGTATATGCCTATTATTGTTAAGCTAGCTGATTGGAGAATTATGGTGTCCTCGTCTTTGTACCGTGTTGAAAAACTCCCTAGGGTAGGTTTAAAATAACAAGATATACCCCCTGACGGGTCGACCCCTTGGTCCTTGAGTGGCGAAGACGTGTTCCGAATAAAATCCATTAATGTCTATTGCCTTTGTTGCGAAAGCCTCAGTGAGAATTAGGAAATCCTGCTTATCTAGAAGATCACTCTGAGCTAGATCTAGAACGCTCCTCTACCCTTCCACGTTCCATAGAAGAAGATTCATATTCGAACCTCGCTCCTCGTCTTTGGGAACGAAAAAGACGATATCGTCTGACGAGAGCCCCTTTTGGCCAAAGTTCCGGTGTTATGACTTTGTGAAGATCTGTCATGGGAATGCCAACTTTGAAGGCTTTGAGATTTCCTTGCGTTTGTAATTGTTCACAATCATATATCTCGGTAACGTGCAGATCCTTCAAATGTCTCTCAATCTTCCCTGTGTTAGCGGTCGTAAGTAATCGGCCTATATATAGCCACGCTCTAGGTGATATCGCCTGAATTTCATTGGATTGTACCGCATCTTCATTGTCTGAGTGAATGCGTTTCGTCCCAATAATTGTTGGTGTATGTGGGGAAGAAAATTTGTTTCCTCTTCCTCGTTTCACAACGGTAGTCCATCGAGTGTCATCATCATCCGAATGTTGTTGAGATAAGAAAGGAAATCCTTCCTCACGTTCAGCCGTGTCATCCGTATCATTGTGGGTAGGGGTAAAACTTACCCTTTTTGATAGGACTAGCATGTCCCTTGTTGAGGCATTGTCCGATCTAATAGAAGTATAATTTCTAATCATATGAATAGTCGTCTGTACTGACGGACCTTGAGTGGTCATTTCTTGTCTATATTCTCCATGATTACCATCCGAGTGTTTCCTGGACGCTTTTGTATTCTTGAGTAGTATGTCTTTGGACGGATCGACCGTATTGTCCAATCCAATGGAAATGTCATTTCTAATCATAGGAATAGTGGTCTGCACTGATTCTACGGACGTACCTTGAGTGTATATTTCCTGTATGTAATCTCCATGATTACCATCCGAGTGTTTCCTGGACGATTTTGTACCTTTGGGTGGTCTGTCTTTGGGCGGATCGACCTTTTTTAGGCTCTGGCAGAATGGGTGCCTTGTATTGTAATGTTACAGAGTATATTATATCTGTTAGATCCTTTAACTTTAAGTTCATTTCCTCCCTTAGGGATTCTATCTCCCTTTGAACGGTCTTGCCCGCCTTGTAGAGACCATAATCCTGTTGACAACCGTGGCATAGCCACATTACCTTAGGTTTTTTTCTTGTTGCTGGATCTTAGTGCATTGAATTGGCCTTGCTGTAGCTCGGCACATGCAATGTGATGCCATCTTTGACAAATCCCATCGCATTCGACGGCTGAATCCGTTTCTACTACCTATCTCCCGCAGATGGGGCAGTCGTCATTACAAATAGTTTCGGTTTGTTTTTCGTTGTCAGGCATGATCAGACAGGCCGTGAATTTCTCTCACCTTATATAATTATGTTGGTATAATCTATGACCCGTGTCGAACCTAACTTCGAAATAGAGGTGGGACTATCGACTACTTTTAACTATCGACTGACTAGTCATTCGTTGGAAGAAACTATCGACTAGATATTCGACTACTTTCAGTCGAATGGTTACCTGAATACGCACAAGACCAACTACAATACTCAGACCTTAATGCAGGTCTCGAAAGTGTGAAAATGGCGTATGCTGAAGCCCCGGAATATTGTTTGTTTACATTCGTTGCTGGGATACACTATTTAGCTTTGATTAGTTTCGTTTGATGAAAGTTGGGATAAACTGTCGCTCATCTGTAATTTTTAGTGTCTTCTGTATGTCTGTAAAGTACAGTTCGCGTTAATGTACTGCAATCGTATGTAAATATGTGATAATACGCTTAATATGGACTGGTTCGTTTGTGTGATGATTGTCCAGTCAACCGATGGCATTGTGTCATTTACTTCGAATGTTGAAGTACCTAAGACTAAAGCATAATAGAAGTGTCTCAAGAATATACACCGCAATGATTTTCTAGTTAGTGACAACATAATAATAGCTTAGTACACGTCAGTAGTGTCAGTGGTGTACGTAAAGGGAAAACGCAATGAGCATCTACGGCTAGACCAAACCATTGACGTTATCTTGAACGCTCAGCTTCATGTGCCTCCATAAATCCTTACCAGCCTAGCAGATGTTCTACACTGCCTTGTATACACGCCAAATAATACTGTGAACTTCTGTTTTATTGGTTAAGGAAGATGTTCCCCCTGTGCCAAACAGTGAACTCATTGTGTTCCGTCATTATTCATACTTTTGTGATTCTTACAGCTTGCAAGTTATTTTTTATTATGATGTGTGTAATAAAGTGTTGTGAGTACCTTGCCAATTATGTACTTATATTGCGAGATGGTGTGCCGCGATAATTCCGTAAGAGGGAGATGGTGCTTTCCAACCTATAGTACTTTACTAAATCAACTATTTCCAGCGTACAACTATTCCAAACGGTAACAGCGAATGTTTAACAGGTTAGATGGTAACATATTATCGTGCCCCTTGTGTGTAGTATTCTCCATAATTATGTTCAGATATCGACATGACGACTTCTTTGCATATTTCAATCAACTAATTCGGTGTGATGTTTTACCCGTGATTTTAGGCAATTCCACGAGAGGTCTTAATTGAGTTGTATCTCTGTGGCGCTGGTTCGATTATTTCAGGCAACTATTCTCGTTCCGAGTGTGTACACAAATACTCTGCACGTGCTGGGACAGCACTTCAGTAACCGGGTACTTTCTTCTCTCCTACTTCAGAATCTGTTTGATTTTATGCTAATAATATTAATCTATAATTACTAAACTTATATACAAATCGTAATAACTCGCCAAAAAGCATCTTATTCAACTACAGAAACAGTGAGACTATTGTAGCTACCCCTTGGGTGAAGACGAAGAAATCTATAATTCGAGGCCAACACTATATAGATAAATTAATTCAGGTAAGTCTAAATTATTGATGCATATTTCTTCGGAACCTAGTCTCGTCTTGTGATATATCTTATGCTCTTAGGTGAGTAAAAATAATAATTTACACGAACTGTGACAAGCCCGATGACATGATCTTAGCTATTGGTAGGGCAACCATCGCCGCCATGTTTTTTCTACATTAAGGTCTGAGGATTGTAGTTGGTCTTGCTTCTAGGCGGCGTACAAAGCACTGCAAGCCGTTACCCGCGGAGTTCTGTTGTACCAACAGATGAAAAACAAACTTCTCCCTAACCTACCTATTTTTGCAGACGTTAGTTCGGACTACGCGACACTCGGCAACATGCAATTGATCCAAGTTATTTATTTTTACTGTGCTTCGAATGGAGGTTGCGGCGTTGTGTATAGTGCATCCATTATATCCAATGTTGCAATGAGTAAATGTTCCCCGATATTGGTATAGGACACATTACCTGTATGTACTCTGAATAAGTGAAGCAATAGGGCAATACTTAATTAAATTACTAGAAGTGAAAGGGAGTTCGTAAGTACCAGTAACAATTCCATAGCCAAAATTGTGACGTACCTTTTATTTCTTAGTTGTTTTGCAGAAAATACTAAGAATGTAGAGTTGAAATACAACTTGAACAAGAACACGACAGCCTAGAATAAATACACACGAGACACGACAATAGAGCACTTTAGAACAGTAACGAGAGCGAACTTTCAGTGGAGATGTTGGCAACCATGTGAATACAAACAATTTATGACCAGAACGTAAAACTATGCCAGCGCTCAGAACATGTTAAAGCAATTGGGATCAGTTCAGTCGTTTGCAAACGACTTGTTTATGTTACGGTGAATAGTCGTTGAATTCATTCGACTGTTTTCTAAAAGCAGTCAAACAAGTCGATGGTTTTAACTTTTGTCAGTCGACTGCTGATACCCATCTCTACAAACCAATTGACGACCAGAATCAATCTGAGCGTACACGCCCTCCGACTTGCTAAAATGCTATTAATATTGGATCCCAATATAAAATATTTTCTGATTTAATTTTCCTGGAAAATCTATTCTATGTTTGCATCGATCATTACCATCACGCTATGGGGAGAATTTCATAATAATTTTCTTGTAATTCATTTATCACGCGGTAGAATAAATGAATGAAATTCAATCATAAAATAAATAGAACTCTAAGCCATAATTGGTAAGCCCATGTTCAAGTTGTGTAATAATTCAAGAATGCACCCAATTCTCATTAAAAGTGTATAGACTGTGTTAAGGAGTTCAAACATAACCTAAATATTGAATGCTTAACATTTCCAATGAAATGACATACATATATATTTGGACAACTGGACGTAGGCTATTTCATTGAAAGAATCTACGAACAAGAAACTGTATAAAACTATAGGCACCTACAGCCGTTAAGCTGTCCTCACAGTACCCGCTGGAGATTTACATCACCACTCTATCTGTACGGTACCTCGGGATAAGCCTAAGTGCGCCAACTTTGAGGGAACACATAAACTCTTCCACCCCCCCCCCCCCCCAACCCCCCACCCCCGCCCTCCCACACAGCACGCCACTGCTCTGACACAGTTGTTAGGCCTGCTACAACAACTCTCAGCCATAACCCTGTAAACTACAGCTAAACCAAACCCAGAACCCCCTAATACACTTCATTTGCAGAGTAATAAAATCCATAAAACAACTCCGCAACAAGCTTCACAAACCCTAAATTATAAACGAAAATACTACTCCACAAACACCAAAATCAGTAAACCTCCCTCATTTCAGCCACACTACACCTTAAACAGACATAGAAAGCATAGTCATGAGCCCTTCATGGAGTAGGCTATTGTCTAAACACGATCATGTCTCCTTCAACTTTACCGAAGACTTCATTAAATTCTATTAAAAATGCATAAACTCATTCCACAAATCTTAAAATCAGTATACATCCCTCATTTCAGTTACTCTATTCATTACACAAACATAGAAGGCGTAGCCATGACCCCTTCATGGAGTAGGCTATTGTCTAAATCTGACCACGCATACTACAACCTTACTCTAATTCAAAATTACGGACAAATGATCCATCTGACTGGGAGGCAAAGGTATTTACCGGCTTGGCTGGGATGATGGGCCACAAAACCGGTATCTGGAGTTCAAACATAACCTAAATATTGAATGCTTAACATTTCCAATAACTTGGACAACTGGATTTAGGCTATTTCATTGAAAGAATCAACGAACTGTATAAAACTATAGGCATCTACAGGTATACTTAACTTATTAATTAAAACTCTACAATAAACGTACATCACAATGAATTGTAGCATGAAGTTATCCTGAAGAAGTCGTTTGATTAGAACGACTACTTAAATTCGAATGATTCCATTCGCTTGGAATTAGTCGTTTGCCAACGACTTGTTTCTTTCGAATGATTTCCAACGATTGCTTTGGGATCAGTCGTTTACAACGACTACTTCAATTCGAATGATTCCATTCGCTTGGAACTAGTCGTTTGCCAACGACTTGTTTCATTCGAATGAATTCCAACGATTATTTTGGGATCAGTCGTTTGCAAACGACTTTTTTATGATACGGTGAGTAGTCGTTGAATTCATTCGACTGTTTCCTGAATGCAGTCGAATAAGTCGATTGTTTTAACTATCGACTAATTCGACTGTTTTCAGTCGACTGCTGCCCATCTCTTCTTAGTATCCAGCATAAGATCCATGTTTTTTTTTCTAGGAACCAAATTCAAGAGCCAGGTGAAGAAGGACATGCCACGGATTCTGCCCTCGTACCGGAGCTTCCCGAACACGTCCTTGCTATAGTTGGAAACCCCGTTGAAGGTATATTTTTAACCTGCACATTTATTTTCATTGCATTATGTTTTTATCTAAACACGATTACGGTATTTAACGATTTGGTTTTATTTTCAGGAACTCCAGCTACTGCATCCAACATAGCAGTAGCAATGGTGGCAGGCTACCTAGTGCGCGTAGCAGAAGAAAATACCAGCTGTGAAGGTTGTTTGCAATATATTTCTCTTCCTGCGAGTGAAAGCCCTGTCCTCAGCCTCATACGATTTCAAGATCGTGGAGGACTGAGGTACCGTACCCTAAAACATCATTTGTTGTTTTACTAGAGCAAATTATGCAATGCGTATCACGTGCTGTCCAGTATCTGCCACGGAAGAACTTACTGACAAACTGCACACTTTTATTAAAAGACAAGTTCTGCCAGACAATTAAGTGTGACCAATGCAACGATTCTGAACTTCCGATTCTCCTTTTGAAGAAGTTCCTGAAGCCGCTCCTGGACAACCTAGCCTTCAATCGAACGAGCAGGAATAAACGATTTTTACAGCTTCACAATAAGCCTCTGAACAGGAAAGTACTGAAGCTCTAAGAAAAGACTGATTGTTTATGATATTCCGGTGAGTTATAGATATGAATGATAAACCACACTTTTGTAAATGTGCATGAAATAGCCCGCGTATTCTCTCATCTCAATACTAAATTCATATAGTGCGCTCATATTGAGTGTGTTACAATGCGATCCTAGCGGCTGAATGCTGAACTCAGTTGCCCCCAGTCGCGGTGCGGCATCTCCCGGCCTTGTATTATAACGTAGGCAACGGTTTGTACCGTTGCCTACAAGGCCGGGAAATGCAGGCTGTTTTCAGCCACAGATTACCTACGTTTTGAGCTAAAAATGAATCACCATGAAGTGCCGCCAGTGACCGCTAGGATCGCTTTGTATCACCCTAGTTCCAGCAGTCGCGCCAGTTTAACTCAATTGTGACATTGCAATTAGTGGTTGTTTACATGCGTATTTTTTAAATGGTTTACTGCTGTGTTCCGTTTTGTACGTCCCGGCAGGGAATGTGCAAATCAGTTTCATTTCAACCGTTTCCTATCAATCAGGAATTAAGAAATAAGTGGATTATAGCTGTTTCTCGACGAGGTGATAAGCTAGGTAGTGTGTGGACTCCTTTTAAGAGATCAGCGGTTTGTAGTAGGCATTTCAGAGAAGACAATTGCAGTGTGAGCACAACTAGAAGATTTCTTCTGCCTAAATCCGTACCTTCAGTATTTACAAACTTCCCTCACCACAAACAAGTGACAACTACAGCTAGGAAACCACCAAAACGACGACAGTGTCAAACTGACGAAACTTTTGCATCCAAACGAAAATGTGACTCTCCAGGAACTGTGAGTAATTTTGTCCCTATTTGTGAAGACGAGATAAATTGTAGAAGTATACGGACACAGTTTTCACCTATTTCAAGGCCAGTTGTTAGGAAGTCTCTTCGAAAGAAACTGCGAAGTGCTACGAAAAAAGAACTGCTAAGCGAGACGCTGTAATTCACAAGCTACGAAGAAAATATCATGATCTTCAGGCTGAATTGAAGAAATATAAAACTAAGAAATATAGCTGTCTGCAATTCAAAATGAAGCCCAACAAGGTAGCCTCAAAGCTATTTTATTTTTTGCTCGAACAGCTGCAAGCATTAGGAAAGAAGAAATATAAGTACCAAGAAACTACAATTAAAATTTGTTTTCTTCTATCTACTAGGTCACCGACAGGCTATCGATTGTTACGAGAACTAAGTATCTTGCGCCTACCACATCCCAAAACTTTGAAGACATACGTAGGGTACTCGAAAGGAGTGACTGGCATCACCTCATTGATCAGAGCAAGATTGATGGCTGAGGAAAAGTCACTGGAACACGAGAATGCAAAAGTGGGCACCCTTATCATTGACGAAATGGCTATAAAGCCTAGGCTTGTGTACGATAGGAATTTAGACATGTTTCTCGGCATGACTGACGCAGACTTAGACGCTCTTGGTATTGAAGACAAACTAGCCAACAAGTTACTTTGCATTCTTTTCAAAGGACTATCTTCTTCTTCTTCTTACAGAATTCCTGTGTCATTTTATTTTACTTGTTCTATTTCTGGAGCGCACTTAGCAAAATTGGTATTAGATGCTATGAAGGTAGTCGAAGAAAGTGGTTTCAGAGTGTTAAGAATTGTAACTGACAACTGTCAAGCGAATGTTTCGATGTTTGAAACGCTATGCGGGGGTCGTATAACGCATGAATTTAAAGATCCTCTTGATGAAAATCGACCACTCTTTATTTTTTTTATCCCAGTCACATTATCAAGAATGTACGATCGCAGTACTTGTCTAGGGAGTTCTTTGTAAATGGCAACAATGTGACAAGTGATCATTTGACGAACCTTTATAATCTTCAGAAAACTCTGGTTATAAAATCTGTCAGGAAACTCTCCAGGAAGGTGGTTTATCCTACTAATTTGGAAAAGATGAATTATTCTAGGGCCAAAGTTGTGTTTTTCACCTGAAGTTGTCGCAGGCTTAAAAAGTATGGAAGTCGTATGCTCTGAGAAAATTAATGACAAAGGCAGTTTACTTGAGACTATTAATTTTATGGAACATTTTCAGTAATGGTTTGACATCCATGATGTCTGTAACACATCCCATGACACGCACTCCAGAAATGACAATAAGATGATTTTTGTGAGATGGACGATGAAAGACTGCACTGATTAACGGACGTATTTCTGCCATATATTTAGGACATTCAGCAACATCCCGAAAAGTTCAGGAAATTTACTAAAGATACTTACCACGCTCTGGAGTTGACAACTCTCTCTCTTCAGTGGCATGCATATGATATTTAATAAGCATCAATTTCCACTATGTCCTAACAAGGAATTTATCGAGTGACGATGTCGAGCTCTTTTTCAGTCACCTCAGACGAAAGGGGGGGTTCAGTGATATGATGGATGTGAGATCTTGTATCCATGCTATTGAATCTACCCTTCACACTGGAATTATCGCAGCTTCGAGCCATGGGAACGTCGAACTAAGGAATGAGGACTTAGTATCCAGCGTAAGGTCCAGGTTCTTTTCTAGGAACCAACTTCAAGAGCCAGGTGAAGGACATGTCACGGATTCTACCTTCGTACCGGAGCTTCCCGAACACGTTCTTGTTATAGTTGGAAACCCCGTTGAAGGTACATTTTAACCTGCCCATTTATTTTCATTGCATTGTGTTTTTATCTGAACATGATTACGGTATTTAACAATTTGGTTGTATTTTTAGGAACTCCAGCTACTGCATCCAACTTAGCAGTAGCAATGGTGGCTGGCTACCTAGTGCGCGTAGCAAATGAAAATACAAGCTGTGAAGGTTGTTCGCAACATATTTCTCTTCCTGCGAGTGAAAGCCCGGTCCTCAGCCTCATACGATTTCAAGATCGTGGAGGACTGAGGTACCCTAAAACATCATTTGTGGTGTTACTAGAGCAAATTATGCAATACGTATCACGTGCTGTCCAGTATCTGCCACGGAAGAACTTAGTGACAAACTTCACCCTTTTTATTAAAAGACAAGTTCTGTCAAACAATTAAGTGTGACCAATGCAACGATTCTGAACTTCCGATTCTCCTTTTGAAGAAGTTCTTGATGCCGCTCCTGGACAACCTAGCCTTCAATCGCACGAGTAGGAATGAACGATTTTTACAGCTTCACAATAAGCCTCTGAACAGGAAAGTACTGAAGCTCTAAGAAAAGACTGCTTGTTTATGATATTCCGGTGAGTTATAGATATGAATGATAAACCACACTTTTGTAAATGTGCATGAAATAGCCTGGATATTATCTCATCTCAATACTAAATTCATATAGTGCGCTCATATTGAGGGTGTTACAATGCGATCCTAGCGGCAGAATGCTGAACTCAGTTGCCCCCAGTAGCGGTGCGGCATCTCCCGGCCTTGTATTATAACGTAGGCAACGGTTTGGACCTGGTTTGGACAATGCATCTTCGTATGCTCGAAACAATGCATAGCACTTTTTTTGTAGGTTAGGTAATGGGCATAGCACGGATGCTCTGGACCTGGTCGCAGCCCTAAAAAATACTGTTACACGTGAAGAGTATCCAATATTTGAACTATAAACTACTGGAAAATTGTGACACAGACATACAAGGACACAAATAGGTACTAATCTTCACACCAAGCGACGTATCTTAGTGACTTACTACTTGAACACAAACATGACATCGTCACACGTAAGGGTATGGAAATTAAAAAGTAAGGGAGCATTCGTGCAGAAATCTAAGGAAGGCATGCTAAAAGAGAAGTCATATAACATTTAATATCATGACGGTCAACTGTGCTCCATGCGGCAAAAAGATCAAGAACAATCAGCAGGCAGTAGGATGTGATGGTGAGTGTGGACGCTGGTTTCATGTAACATGCATGAAAATGAGTAAAGACACGTACCAACAATTCCGGAAAGATGATACTTTCAAATGGTCATGCAATCGGGAAGACTGCCTCCCGCAACCTAACCTCAAAGAGGTTATGGCATCTTTCTCCCAGAAACTTGAGGAATCCCTTTCGGCGATGAGAGAAGAAAACCACGAGGTAAGAAAACTAGCAACTTTCTTATCAGAAAAGTATGATGAACTCCGCCGGGAAATTGAAACTCTGAAGAAAGAGAGAAAAACCGTCAAGGACGCAGAAATGGCAGCATCTAGAGCTATCAACGAATTGGAGGAACTAAAACAGTACCAGCGCAAGAACAACTTGATAGTGTATGGAATACCCACTGAAAGAGAGGAGGATGTATTTCACAAAATCTCGGACATTGGCAAGACGTTAGGAGTTGAAATCACCAGGGCAAACATAGACGCAGCTCACCGCCTCCCGTCAACAAAGCCTGGGCCTCAACCGATAATTGTGAAATTAAATAATAGGTGGAAGAAGGAAGAGATTCTCAGTAGCAGAAGACAAAAGAAGACCCTGAAGACGAGTGAAATTGGTTACAGTGATGGTGGTAATATATATATCAATGAACACCTGACCCCAAGAAATGAAACCATCGCCAAAAAGTGCCGTGAATTGAGACAACAGGGAAAAATCTTTGCAACTTGGGTCAGAGACTGCAAAATATACATTCGGAAAAATCAAAATGGACCCTCAAAGCTTATATCAAGTGTTGAAATACTGGATGAACTCGCCCTCTCAAACTAAAATCTATGTAATAGTAAGATATCTACTAAGTATTATCCCATATGGAACTAAAATTACAGAAATTAAATTTTTTAGGTAATGCAAATAATAATACACTAGAATTAACCGAGTGTAACTGTAATACACTTAGCGATCATTATAAGATTAAGGACAGTAAACAGATAATAACCGATACCAGTACACTAAAATGCGTACACATAAATGCACATAGCATAAAAAACAAGTTCGATGATATCCAAATAATGTTAGACAGAATCAAAGTTGTAGATGTCCTAGCAATCTCAGAAAATTGGTTAACAGAACAAACAAAAATGTTTTTCAATATTGAGCAATATGTTGCTATCACATAGTTAGAAAGCAAACTGGAGGGGGAGTATCTTTGTATATTTCAAACAAATGTAGCAGTACCCTTGTAAAGGAAATAAATTCCACCCACAGCATACTGCATATTACTGTGAGAAAATGCCATCAAGAATACAATATAATCACTGCTTATAACCCTCATAAAAGCAACATTCCACACTTTCTAACTGATCTCGAAGTAATTATTAGTTCTTACTCAACGAATCCTGTTATAATACTAGGTGATATGAATACCGATCTATTATTTGGGGACAGATATACTAGTAGTTATATTAACCTAGTCAAATCATACGGTCTAGTCTTATGTAATACAAAATATCCAACCCGTGTAACACAAACTAGCTCTACTCTAATTGATCATGTATTGGTGAACGACTGTGACAAAATATGTAATGTCTATAATATTGATAATGATTTGAGTGATCACCATTTACTCATCTGTGAAATGAGAAACAAAAAGATAAACAGGAACTCAATATGTGATGATAGGTCAATAGAAAAGGATAAAATAAACTACAAAAAACTTAATAAATATTTAATAACTCAAGAATTTGTATGCAATGAAACTAACATCAATGACTACTACAATAAATTCTGTGATTTTATTAATAAAGGAATAGAAGCCTGTACTATGAAATATACGAATAAGGAGCCAAGTGCCCCACCAATAAAACCCTGGATCACACAAGATCTTTTAGCACTAATACACAGGAAAGATAAGATATATACAAAAACCAAAGTTAAAAATCCATCTGCAGAAATTTTAGAAGAATATAAAATTATTAGCAACCAAGTTACAAAACTTAAGAGAAACCTACAAAGAAACTACTTTGACCAAAGAATTCAAAATGCAAATAATCAGAGGGAAGTGTGGAGTGTTGTCAATGAGATGTTAAATAGACCAAAGAAGGGGAAAAATGACATTGTCAAACTTATAGTCGACGGCACAAATGTCGAAAAAAGGAAAATATAAGTGATGAAATTAATAAATATTATGTCAATATTGCTAACAGTATATGGGAAAATCAAGGAAACGGTTCTACCTCGGACATTACAAGCTATAAAAATACTACTAGCACTAAGACAATCTTTATGTTACCTACTGATGCTAATGAAATACAATCAATTATAAACTCCCTAAAACACAAAAACAATATAAGTGAGGACAACACTACTAATGTCATGCTACAATTGTGTCTTGAGGGCCTTACACCATATCTTGTCAAAATAACAAATCTTTCACTGATGACTGGTATATTCCCCGATGCCTGCAAAGTCTCTAGGGTGGTCCCGATCTACAAAAAAGGAGACAAAACCCACCCATCAAATTACAGACCCATTAATATTATATCTGCCATCAGCAAGGTTCTAGAAAGCGTTGTTAAACGAAGACTTATGAATTTCTTCATGAAAAATGATTAGTTTGCAAACTGCCAATATGGGTTTATTCCAAATAGAGGAGCTGATAGTGCTATATTTGAAGTAGTAACTGATGTAGAAAAGGCATTAGATGAAAACAAACTAGCTGCTGGTGTACTAATTGACCTTCAAAAAGCCTTCGATCTGGTTAACCATAAGATTCTCCTTAATAAACTAGAATTTGCAGGCATCAGAGGAGTGGCACATGATTGGTTCAAGAACTACCTCACTAACAGAAAACAATATGTTGCAATCGATAATGTAAAAGGATCTCAAATGAGAATTGACACAGGAGTACCTCAAGGTTCTGTCTTAGGACCAATTCTTTTCTTGGCCTATATTAATGTTATAGTATTATTAGAATTGAAAGGCAAGCTTAAACTATTTGCAGATGATATTTTATACTCTATCTGGGAACATCTGAACAGGAAATTATGCTAAATATTAATTATGATCTCAATAAGCTGGTGGATTGGTTGAGAGCACACAAAATGGTTATCAATATCACTAAAACAAAATATTTATTCTTCCATAAACCATCATACAAGATTGAGACCACAAACATAGTCAACATAGCCAACAAAGAAATAGAAAGGGTTAAATCGGCAACATACTTAGGTATCACACTAGATAGTACACTAACCTGGGAAAATCATGTAGAAAATGTAAAACATAAAATCAGCCCTTTAATTGGTATTGCCCCCGTAATTGAATTATTTAGAGACCACGGTGGCTATATTGGAAATTATGAAGAAAGTTATGGCTGTCATAGTTATGACGTGGGTAGTCATGACGTAAGCACGGATGACGCAGACGTTATGCCAGCAGGCTACTTGAGCTGAGATTCTCAGTGACGTCAGCATTTAGTCGAGAAAGATCCGAGATGTACGACGCAGTCGCAGGAATCGTGGAATTCTGCTGAGGAAGAAATTATGCTTTTGGAGGGGAGGCTCGAACCAATGAACGATAGTCTGATGGAAGACGGAGATTGCTGAAACTATGGTATTTTTAATGCTTTTTGGAATGCAGAATTGTGGAAATCCATTTGCAGTAGAGGCATTGTTCTGGAATTTTGGTGAAATTTATTTTCAGTTTTTGAATTTTGAAAATCCGTCATGTATTGACGAAGTTGGAACTTCTAGCGATGACGCAGTAACACGCTATGGAAGGGATGGATACGCCCCTCATGATGTTTATAAAAGGCCTTGCGCAGAAGAGAGGAGTCTCATTCTCAATCGTCTGATAGCTCAATCGTCAGATCTCAAATAGTCATTTCGGTGAAACGTCGAGTGAGATTATTAGAAAGAGTCGTCTTTATAACGCGTGGTGAAGCCACTGCATTAAACGAGAGTCGAGCATACTAGCAGTGCAAGTTTACTGTGAGTAAATCTAGGTGAAGTTGAAACGCACATTATAACGCGTCTACAAGATTAGCTGTGAACAGTTAGCGGTCGCCTATAAGCTAATTCTATTGTGCAGTGTTATAGTAAGGAGTGTAGAAAAGTTGAACAATTTCAAGGAGTTATTTTAGAAGATATTAGCATTTTTAGACGTCTGACAAAAGTGATTTTCTCGCCACATGAGAAGCACTTTGTATCGCCAGAATCTACGCCACGGCTGACACTGCTAGTATAACAGGGAGACTTCAGATTGCTTTTGTGACACAACGCTACAGTATTATGGAGCAGTTTAATATGGCAGTTTGTTCTTCTATTACCATAACCGAAGAGAAGATGGAAGGCTAAAGGACTTTAATGCAATTGGGACATATTTCAACGGAGTAAGATAGCAGCATGGAACTTCGCTAATTGCCATTCCACACAAGCGAACATGTGGTGAATAACCATCTACACCCATGTTTCGTGGTTCAACGCTGAATACTATCAAACAGCAATGGAAACGATTTCATACTCACTGAATATGAATATTTCTTCGGAAATTACTACAAAAACTTCATGGCGATTTTCTACTGGAACTTCAGGGATTTTTCAAGAGAGGTCAGGGTTGTCCCGACTCACAAAGAAGATTATTGCCGGAAGGATGTCGTTCGTCTTCACGGAGCAGTGCAATTTCCGGAGGAGGAAGCAGTTCGATTCTCCGAGGGTGCTGTTTCCTATTTCGAGGATGGAGCTCAGCTTTAACTTGGTGAAATGGATCCATCAGCAGTCTTCTTTGGGGAATTTTCCTCTGGAACGTCAATCGGCAGATAAGGTAGTCGTGAACGTTTATTGTTGTATTTGAGTTTTGTAGCAATGTTTGAGCAACCATTTTCCCATATTTTTTGTCCCCATATTCTTGTTTGAGATTCCTATTCTCAGTACACCTTGATGTGTTATGCCTTTTTCGACGATTTATTAAGACATTGTTATGTCATGGGCATAGTTAAATGATTTTGGATCAGTTGAGACTGATATTTAGATTTTTCAGTAATTTGCTTATTTTTTTGTAGTCACGATTTGACTGTAAGTTAATGATTTTTATGGCAGATTTAAATTCAGACAGCGTGTCACTTTATTAAAGTAATTCTACCCCAGTTTAATTACTTTGACCAATTTTCTGTCATCATCAAGAAGGAAGAACATTTAAATGATTTTAGAGCGTTAAAATCCATTACGTTGTCGACGATCTTGGAAATACTAGTCGTTATTTGAATTGATTGCAACACAGACATGTATCGTCAGTTATGAACGATCATTGCATCCTAGACCATTTTGTGAAAGATGAACTTTAATTATGAATTATTGAATGCATTAAAGTCGTGAACTTTTGTTAGGAGTTTTTTCTCATTTAGAGATTTATATAATGATGTTTGCATTCCCAGTCTAATTGGATTCTATTCGACTATTTTACAGTTTAGTCGCACTTTGTTTGATGATAGTATTTTTATACTATTTGATAGACCAGACTGGCGTATATAAGCGTATTCACTATTAAATTTGTTTGTGATTGGCAAATGTTTACTTCATTTCGATTCATGAATGAAATCCACGAAGGTTAAATGACAACAGTTTTGAAACAATTAATGATTATAAGAATTTTTAAGTGGAACTATAAATGTATAATCGCTAGTGCAGCTGACGTGTTGAAAGTCGCTGATGTATAATGCCCTTGAATAAATGAAGGAGGTTCCCACAGTAATTAATGATAAAGAATTTGTTAGTGGAGGTTTTTGTAAGTTCTGTGGAAGATTTTGATGCCATATATATTAATATATGATGGATTTTGGGCCTATTTTTAATGCAGTTTATGCATTATTTTGTAAGCGAATTATTTTCCGCTGGAGTGTATTGTCATAGTTCGTTGAAAATTAATCAAGTGAATTTACTGTTATAATTAACAAGAGTTTTGAAAGAATTTGAGATAAGATTTTGAATGAAGATTACCGTCACAAATAATTATAATAATTATTACAACCTTTATTAAACCAGATTGTGACATAAAAATGTATAACTAACCTTCATTGGTCGATTATATTGACACGATTATGAAATTACCAACCGGATGAACATGTGGTTAAATGTATTTCTTAAATTAATAATTTAAATAATTTAAATGTTAATATTGTAGATAATGATGTATATATCTTTGACAATAACGTGGAACGAAAGTAATGTTAGAGGCGTGTTTAAAATTTTTGTAATTATCTTCGACAATATTATAAACAATTTCTAATTGTTATAAATAATTTATGTGGTTTTGTTATAAACATTTAAGAGTGTGTTTTATACTCTAAACTATGCTTATTAAACATTTGGAGGATAACTTAACAAGTTTAGGGATTGTCAGAATAATCCAGTGGTATGTGAGTAAAGCATTTGAAAGATTTGCGTCAATATATATGAGTTGTCTTGCAGACATTTAAAGCTTTGAGAGGGAGCTGAATTCTTACGCAGTGTGGCGTGACAAGTGAGCCCCCATTTGACAGGTGTGCGTCAGGTTGAAGGGTAGATCGCAGCTGGCCCGACAACTGGTTATCAGCGGGCGAGGTCGTTCACATTGAGGCCTTGCGCCTATAAATACAAGTGTCATGTTTATTAAAAGAAACAAAATGCTCTATATATGTGTCTCGTCCTGACTTCCTTATCCAATCCAAATGTGTTTTTGAATGTTACGTTATTTTGAGCTCATGGGAGCTAACATCTTGTTTGATAACTTTGCAAGTCCTTCAGGTGGACATAGTCAGATTGACATGGGCTACTGATAGCCACATTTATTTTGTTGTGTTGTTAAAATCATACCCTTTATTTGAAATAAAAGCTCTTGTACAGTGCAAAGTTCTCGTCTTCGTTCTGGTTCATTTTTAAATGTCATGGTGAAGGTTATTGTGGGAGCATACTTTAGAGATCCTGTTGTCAACCCAATCCCCGAGATAATTTTTAAGAGGTAAGTAAAGGTAAGTATGAACCCCCGTCTATTTTGGTGTGTTCCACAATAATTTCTTGGTAACTTCTGTGCTTAAACCTCGGTAGTATCTGTCAGTGCCATTTTCATTGATGTAGCTGAGCCGGTGCGATTGATTGTTGGCAATCCGATTGAGGGGGCGGATATCTGACAGCCTACTATCCGGGTAAACGGGGACAGAAGGATTGGCACACCTAAAACGTGGGGCTGATTCAACATAAGTGGATCACCAGGTTGAACGCCAGTAGGATTGGCAAACCTAAAACGTGTGGCTCGATTAGACTCAAATAAAGAGGTTGATTCTTTGTTAGATGTCTTGGCCAATTGTAGAATTTAAGAGTGTGATTATATAGGAATTAAATGTTGTATTGTATTAGGAAAATTACACTCAGAAAAGATCAGATCTTATACAACTTGAGAAAGGTTAAATAGGCTGGAAACTTAGGAAAATCGCCTATGATCTGGAATCTTATTTTATTTGACCGGCTTATGACATTTTAGTCATATTAAAGATAAAATTAAATTATTTGGATTGTAAATGTAAATTATTTGTGTTAGGATATTTTAAAATGAGCCAGGGAAATTTGAACATGTGCTTGAGTTTGTTTCAACATGAAGTGTCTTCGAAAGTTAATTATAAGGTAGTTATAAGTTAGATTTAAGACAGAAAATTGATCAATTTTTTTTTTGGTGAAAAGTGTTGCTCAGATGTTGTTATTTTGCTCTATTGATGTATGTCCCTACAGCAGTCTAATTTTTGAATAATATTGTAATGGCAGATGAAAGTTTGAGGATGATGTTAGAGGAGATGTCTGCTAACATGAAGCAGATGATGGAGGAGAATGCTAACTTGAAAGTAAGCATGAATAGTAGTATGAAGCAGATGCTGAATGAAAGTATGAAGGAGAATACTAGTCGAATGGAGGAGAATGCTAGTAATTTGTCTGCTAACTTGAAAGCAAGCATGAATAGTAGTATGAAGCAGATGATGGAGGAAAATGCTAGTAATTTGAAAGCTAGCATGGATGAAAGTTTGAAAGCTATTCAGACTAGTTCTGTTAACTTAGAGGATAATATGTTGCGTTTACAGATTAATACCCAAGGAATTGAGAATACTGTAACTGACATGCGCACAGATGTGTCCAATGTGCATAAAAATGTTGCTGATGTTAAAATTGATATTTCTAAGGTCCAGAAAGATCTTACAATGTTGAATCTAGATGTAGCTAATGTCCGAGGTGATATTTCTTGTGCTAGGGCTGAGGTAGTTGTTGTTAAAAATGATGTTGCGACTGTCCAAGACAAGGTTGAGGAAGTCCAAAAAGAAATCCAAAATGTTAGAACTGATGTATCCAATGTTCAGGTTGATATTAATAACATTCATTCGGATGTAAACGAGGTGCAAAGTGACATAACTAAGATTCAAGTAGAAGTCAACACAGTTTTCGTAGATATTACTAGAGTCCAAACTGATGTAAATAAAGTCAGGGAAGAGATAGAAAATTCGCAAACCCTTTGTACACGTAATATAAGTGCATTAACGACTAGATTAGTTGATGAGTCAGTTAGAACAACAGCGTCTTTAGCAGGTTTAAAGTATGATGTAGAGGTCATGAGAACCCAAGTATTAGACCATAATAAAGTATTGAAAGAAGATATCGAAGTAGACATAGCAGAAATGTTAACGGCAAATGTAGCAGTATGGAAAGACGAGTGGAATAAGTCAAGTGGGGAACATGTAACCCAAATTCAGGAACGTATTGAAAGGAAACTTGCCAGTACTCAAATTGATATTAACAATGAAGTAGTACAGATTAGGAAAGATTTAAGCGTCAGGATGGATTCGCTATCCGAGAGACAAGTAGAAGATAGAACACAAATAGATCGGGATGTGCAAGCATTAAAATCTGCATTAGAGGAACAGATTCATAAAGTTGTCTCTGATGTGAATGAAACGTCGAGTAAACTGCAGAATTTGAAGCTAGGAGAGGCTAATTTGATGGAGACCTACAAAGAAGAATTAATCAAGAAAGTCTTAACGGAAATCACTGACAAGGATACAGAAGGCTTGGCTTGCGAAACCAATAGGAATTATGCCAGAAGATATAACCTAGATCCAGAAGAGAGAGACGTGACTCCGGAAGAACGTATATCCAGATTCAGGGAGGAAGATGACGAGAGGAATATGGAACCTGAGTGGAACTATCGAGATAGTGGAAAAAACTACCCGGATGCATATCCGAGGAACGTGACGGTCATCAGGAATTTTGAAGACAAACCGCAAAAATTCAGCAACACTGATAGTTTGACACCTATAGAATATGTAAGGAACCTCAAAGATTATTTCATCGAAGCTCACATTCCCAGAGAGAGAGAGATGAAGATAGTGGAGAGATTTTTGATTGGAGGACCCCTCGAATGGTTTCGCGCATTTAGATACACATTCAGTAACTTTGACGAGTTTGCAGAGGCATTAATCAAACGATTTTGGTCCATAGAAGCGCAGAATTCGTTAAGAGCGGAGGTGTATTCAAGAAAATACTCAGGTACTCTTCCAACACGGTACGCTGATTTCTTTACGAGTCAATTGTCCCGCTTGAGATTTTTGCAACCCCCATTGTCAACGGAGCAACTTATTGATGCGATTTCTCGTATGCTGCCTGTGGAGGTGAGGAGACTAATAATTTCGTCAAACATCAGGGATTTAACCAGCATGGATGAATTACTGAGGAGGTTAGACTACACAAGTCCAATGCCTAACGTGGTACAGAAAGTTCAAAGGCATGACTTCAAAGAAATAAATACTGTATATATGGACCAAGTCCAACAAACTGACAAGCCAGATGAAGAGAAAACTGACAATGTAGGTCCTCACAGGAACAATCAGTTTCGAAATAACAGATCGCAAGGTTACCGGCCGTATCAACAGAGAAGAGGCTGGAATTATAATCGAGGAAATTACAACAATGGAAGAGGCAGATATTACAACAATAATGGTTATAACAGAAATTATAATAGGAATAACCAGAACCAAAACAGAAATCAGAATCCTCAAGGTCAGGTTATGACACCCGATCAGTATCAGGAAAGAGAGAAGGAAAGCCAGCAATACCTGAAAGAATTACGGGAAAAAGAAGCCGACAACCAAAAGAAAAGGCAGGATGTTGTAATCGATCCTGGGCCTTCTACGAGCCAGCAGAATTTTGAGGTCTGTAACACAAAAAAAAACGCCGATTTCTCAACGACAGTGAGAACTTGTAAATACATTGCCACACCACACCTGATTACAATTAATGAGATATATGAAGTGACTGATGAAGATTTGCTAGAAGAGAGGGGTATCGTTAAAGAGGAAAGACCATGTGCCTTACCTATTATTTCTGTACGGATAGATGACCAACAGTACAAAGCCCTGATGGATACTGGTGCAATTATCTCCATCATTTCAGAGGAATGTTATCAAAGTCTGCTAAGAGGAGATAACATGACAGTTCTACCTGTTTCTACCGTCAAAGTGAGAGGGATATTCCAAGATAAGGCAGTGAAGTGCAAGATTCAAGTGTTATTGAACTTTGAGATCAATGGAAGGAATTATGAACAGATCTTCATTGTGGTGAGCAAGATCAATTTTGATATGGTGCTTGGAATCGATTTTATATCGAAGGTCGGAGCTATTATTGACATGAAGAACAGAAGTATTAGCTTTAATGATGGGTACATGATCACCGAAGAGATAGAAAAACAGGACGTGAAAAACAGTCTGGAAATAGACCTTAGGGAAGAAATTTTGAATACTATTATTAATGAAGTGGAAAATTTAGCAGAAATACCCAGTAGAAAAACTGAAGGATTTGAAGAAATTCAGGGGGAATTTGAGGATCTGATAAAGGAATTCCAAGATATTTTTGATGAAAAGCCTGGATTGATTAAGGATTATAAATACAAGATAAGGCTGACAGATGAAACCCCTTACCAGAAGAGAATATACCCCATTCCTGAGAAATACTATCAAGAAGTACGAGGGTTAATCAGAAAAATGGAGGTAGACGGGATTATTAAAAAACAGGCGTCGTCTTATATAAACCCCATCACAGTAGTGAAGAAAAGTAATGGTCAGATACGTCTTTGTCTCGATGCCAGGACCATCAACTTGAAGATTCTTCCAGAAAATGACCGACCACCCAAGATTAGAGATCTGCTTCGAAAATTCAAAGGGAGAGCATGTTTCAGCGTTCTTGACTTGACGTCTTCATTTTATCAAGTTCAACTAGAAGAAGATAGTATGCAGTACACTGGATTCTTATTTGACCAGACGTCATGGGTCTTTGTCAGAATGCCTTTTGGTATGGTTAACAGTGGACCAGCACTTATTCGAGCACTTGATAGTAAGCTCACTGACGAAGTGAAAGAAAATGTAATCTGCTACATTGACGATTTAATCGTATCTTCACCCAGCGCCGCAGAACATTTAGTGCACTTGAGAAAGTTGTTCGAGAATTTAAGGGAGGCCAATATCAAGGTCAAATTTGGAAAATGTCAATTCTTGAAGAAGGAGATAAATTACTTGGGGCATACTATTGATAAAGATGGATATCATCCAAACTTGCAAAAAGTAGATGCGATCACGAGATTTCCAAAGCCAACTAAGGTGAAACAAGTCAGAGAATTTGTAGGCGCATGCCAATTTATTAGCAGCCACTGTCCAAGATACTCTGAAATTATGGCTCCTCTGTATGACTTACTCAAGAAGAATAACAGATGGAAATGGAGTACCGCTGCAGACGAGGCTTTTGAGAAAGCAAAAGAGATGCTCAGAAATAATGTGAAACTGGAGTACCCAGACTTTGAGAAGGTGTTCTATATTGAATCTGATGCATCAAGAATAGGCATTAGTGCAGTCTTATACCAGAAAGACGAGGCAGGCAACAAGCACTACATTGCGTTCACTAGTCGGAAGTTGAAGAAACACGAGGAAAACTACTTCACGACAGAACTTGAAGCGTTAGCTTTTGTAACAGCATTGCAAGCCTGGAAGAAAATCCTGCTGGGACATAAGGTCATCATTATTACTGACCATAAAGCACTACAGTTTATGCTGCAAACTGACATGTCAAGTGATAGATTGACACGTTGGGCTTTGTTCACCCAACAGTTTAACGCCACTATCGTCCACCAGCCTGGGAAAGATAACTTACTGGCTGATGCTCTATCACGTAACCCTATTAAAATGTGCAGATACACCATGTACAATTGGAGCAAGAAGATCAGGAAACCGTTAGGAGGTTAGCCCGAATCGGTGTGTCACAGAAGAGACACGCTCCAATAAGGAAAATGTACAGGTTCCTCAAGGGTTACATGGACAATACTGATGTTGACTATGCAGCTACACGGAGAAATTCACGACACTTTGTCTTGAGTGGAGACATCGTATGCAAGTATGCTGACTCTGCGCATACAAAACTCCGAATAGTCGTGCCACCTAAACTTGTTGTCAATTTAGTGTGGGTAGCTCACCACGCAACTGGACATGCCGGTTTAGATAAAACTCTTAATACTCTTCAAGAGAGATTTATCTGGACTAACATGCGTTCCAGCATTGCCAAGGTCATTCGATCATGTGACAAATGTCAAAGAGCAAAGTATGCTTCTGCTTTATTAAAAGGAAAACCGAAGGCTATGATTCCTTCTAAGCCAAACGAACTAATGGCGACGGATATATTTGGCCCCTGTCCGAAGGGATATCAGGGTAACCAGTACCTGTTGGTTACCGTGGATGTTTTCTCAAAATTTGTTACAATGAGTCCCATGCAGAAAGCTAACACGAGGAACGTAGTAAGCAGACTGGAAAAATGCTGTATTTCCTAAAGCTGGTAAACCAGAATATCTACTGTCAGATCATGGAACGCAGTTTACATCCGTGGAATTTGCAGCGGATATGGAAAGGCTTGGCATTAAGCACTTATTTTCAAGCGTGCGTTATCCAGAATCGAATTCCTCAGAAAGATATATGGCTGAATTTTCGAAATTCTGTCGAATTTTCTGTCCAAATGATCATTCTGGTTGGGTGAGATTTGTACCCCTTATTGAGGAATGTCTGAACTCTACAGTGCAGGAGAGCACAGGAGAAGTGCCAATGCGACTTCATCTAGGAAGAAACCCAGAAAGGCCGTGGGATAATCTTTTCAACCACGTTCCTAGAGATCCCGACCTAGGAAGGCAGCAGAGGATTGACAAGGCGAAGGAACAACTCCAGAAAGCAGCAGAGAAACGATTGAAAAGAGTAGCTGGAAAACGTTTTGGTACACCCTTACAAGTTGGAAATCTTGTATTATTACGCAGACCTATCAAGGCTGATATGAGCAAGAAAATCTACCCCAAATTTGGAAATGTGTTCATGGGTCCGTTTAGGATTACGAACGCCTATGGAAACAACTGCTATGAACTCTACGATGATGAGAATAATGTCATTTACGGCAAGTTCAATGCTGGAAATTTGAAAAGATACTATACTAGAGTAAGCCAGTAATAATTCAATTTCGTGTTCAAGAGAGTTGAGGTACTCGTAACACTGAGTTTAAAAACAATTTGCAACTGTTTTTAAAACGTGGTGAGAGGAGAATGCCCCCGTAATTGAATTATTTAGAGACCACGGTGGCTATATTGAAAATTATGAAGAAAGTTATGGCTGTCATAGTTATGACGTGGGTAGTCATGACGTAAGCACGGATGACGCAGACGTTATGCCAGCAGGCTACTTGAGCTGAGATTCTCAGTGACGTCAGCATTTAGTCGAGAAAGATCCGAGATGTACGACGCAGTCGCAGGAAACGTGGAATTCTGCTGAGGAAGAAATTATGCTTTTGGAGGGGAGGCTCGAACCAATGAACGATAGTCTGATGGAAGACGGAGATTGCTGAAACTATGGTATTTTTAATGCTTTTTGGAATGCAGAATTGTGGAAATCCATTTGCAGTAGAGGCATTGTTCTGGAATTTTGGTGAAATTTATTTTCAGTTTTTGAATTTTGAAAATCCGTCATGTATTGACGAAGTTGGAACTTCTAGCGATGACGCAGTAACACGCTATGGAAGGGATGGATACGCCCCTCATGATGTTTATAAAAGGCCTTGCGCAGAAGAGAGGAGTCTCATTCTCAATCGTCTGATAGCTCAATCGTCAGATCTCAAATAGTCATTTCGGTGAAACGTCGAGTGAGATTATTAGAAAGAGTCGTCTTTATAACGCGTGGTGAAGCCACTGCATTAAACGAGAGTCGAGCATACTAGCAGTGCAAGTTTACTGTGAGTAAATCTAGGTGAAGTTGAAACGCACATTATAACGCGTCTACAAGATTAGCTGTGAACAGTTAGCGATCGCCTATAAGCTAATTCTATTGTGCAGTGTTATAGTAAGGAGTGTAGAAAAGTTGAACAATTTCAAGGAGTTATTTTAGAAGATATTAGCATTTTTAGACGTCTGACAAAAGTGATTTTCTCGCCACATGAGAAGCACTTTGTATCGCCAGAATCTACGCCACGGCTGACACTGCTAGTATAACAGGGAGACTTCAGATTGCTTTTGTGACACAACGCTACAGTATTATGGAGCAGTTTAATATGGCAGTTTGTTCTTCTATTACCATAACCGAAGAGAAGATGGAAGGCTAAAGGACTTTAATGCAATTGGGACATATTTCAACGGAGTAAGATAGCAGCATGGAACTTCGCTAATTGCCATTCCACACAAGCGAACATGTGGTGAATAACCATCTACACCCATGTTTCGTGGTTCAACGCTGAATACTATCAAACAGCAATGGAAACGATTTCATACTCACTGAATATGAATATTTCTTCGGAAATTACTACAAAAACTTCATGGCGATTTTCTACTGGAACTTCAGGGATTTTTCAAGAGAGGTCAGGGTTGTCCCGACTCACAAAGAAGATTATTGCCGGAAGGATGTCGTTCGTCTTCACGGAGCAGTGCAATTTCCGGAGGAGGAAGCAGTTCGATTCTCCGAGGGTGCTGTTTCCTATTTCGAGGATGGAGCTCAGCTTTAACTTGGTGAAATGGATCCATCAGCAGTCTTCTTTGGGGAATTTTCCTCTGGAACGTCAATCGGCAGATAAGGTAGTCGTGAACGTTTATTGTTGTATTTGAGTTTTGTAGCAATGTTTGAGCAACCATTTTCCCATATTTTTTGTCCTCATGTATTTTGCCCATATTCTTGTTTGAGATTCCTATTCTCAGTACACCTTGATGTGTTATGCCTTTTTCGACGATTTATTAAGACATTGTTATGTCATGGGCATAGTTAAATGATTTTGGATCAGTTGAGACTGATATTTAGATTTTTCAGTAATTTGCTTATTTTTTTTGTAGTCACGATTTGACTGTAAGTTAATGATTTTTATGGCAGATTTAAATTCAGACAGCGTGTCACTTTATTAAAGTAATTCTACCCCAGTTTAATTACTTTGACCAATTTTCTGTCATCATCAAGAAGGAAGAACATTTAAATGATTTTAGAGCGTTAAAATCCATTACGTTGTCGACGATCTTGGAAATACTAGTCGTTATTTGAATTGATTGCAACACAGACATTTATCGTCAGTTATGAACGATCATTGCATCATAGACCATTTTGTGAAAGATGAACTTTAATTATGAATTATTGAATGCATTAAAGTCGTGAACTTTTGTTAGGAGTTTTTTCTCATTTAGAGATTTATATAATGATGTTTGCATTCCCAGTCTAATTGGATTCTATTCGACTATTTTACAGTTTAGTCGCACTTTGTTTGATGATAGTATTTTTATACTATTTGATAGACCAGACAGGCGTATATAAGCGTATTCACTATTAAATTTGTTTGTGATTGGCAAATTTTTACTTCATTTCGATTCATGAATGAAATCCACGAAGGTTAAATGACAACAGTTTTTAAACAATTAATGATTATAAGAATTTTTAAGTGGAACTATAAATGTATAATCGCTAGTGCAGCTGACGTGTTGAAAGTCGCTGATGTATAATGCCCTTGAATAAATGAAGGAGGTTCCCACAGTAATTAATGATAAAGAATTTGTTAGTGGAGGTTTTTGTAAGTTCTGTGGAAGATTTTGATGCCATATATATTAATATATGATGAATTTTGGGCCTATTTTTAATGCAGTTTATGCATTATTTTGTAAGCGAATTATTTTCCGCTGGAGTGTATTGTCATAGTTCGTTGAAAATTAATCAAGTGAATTTACTGTTATAATTAACAAGAGTTTTGAAAGAATTTGAGATAAGATTTTGAATGAAGATTACCGTCACAAATAATTATAATAATTATTACAACCTTTATTAAACCAGATTGTGACATAAAAATGTATAACTAACCTTCATTGGTCGATTATATTGACACGATTATGAAATTACCAACCGGATGAACATGTGGTTAAATGTATTTCTTAAATTAATAATTTAAATAATTTAAATGTTAATATTGTAGATAATGATGTATATATCTTTGACAATAACGTGGAACGAAAGTAATGTTAGAGGCGTGTTTAAAATTTTTGTAATTATCTTCGACAATATTATAAACAATTTCTAATTGTTATAAATAATTTATGTGGTTTTGTTATAAACATTTAAGAGTGTGTTTTATACTCTAAACTATGCTTATTAAACATTTGGAGGATAACTTAACAAGTTTAGGGATTGTCAGAATAATCCAGTGGTATGTGAGTAAAGCATTTGAAAGATTTGCGTCAATATATATGAGTTATCTTGCAGACATTTAAAGCTTTGAGAGGGAGCTGAATTCTTACGCAGTGTGGCGTGACAAGTGAGCCCCCATTTGACAGGTGTGCGTCAGGTTGAAGGGTAGATCGCAGCTGGCCCGACAACTGGTTATCAGCGGGCGAGGTCGTTCACATTGAGGCCTTGCGCCTATAAATACAAGTGTCATGTTTATTAAAAGAAACAAAATGCTCTATATATGTGTCTCGTCCTGACTTCCTTATCCAATCCAAATGTGTTTTTGAATGTTACGTTATTTTGAGCTCATGGGAGCTAACATCTTGTTTGATAACTTTGCAAGTCCTTCAGGTGGACATAGTCAGATTGACATGGGCTACTGATAGCCACATTTATTTTGTTGTGTTGTTAAAATCATACCCTTTATTTGAAATAAAAGCTCTTTTACAGTGCAAAGTTCTCGTCTTCGTTCTGGTTCATTTTTAAATGTCATGGTGAAGGTTATTGTGGGAGCATACTTTAGAGATCCTGTTGTCAACCCAATCCCCGAGATAATTTTTAAGAGGTAAGTAAAGGTAAGTATGAACCCCCGTCTATTTTGGTGTGTTCCACAATAATTTCTTGGTAACTTCTGTGCTTAAACCTCGGTAGTATCTGTCAGTGCCATTTTCATTGATGTAGCTGAGCTGGTGCGATTGATTGTTGGCAATCCGATTGAGGGGGCGGATATCTGACAGCCTACTATCCGGGTAAACGGGGACAGTATTATTTTCAGATTAAGATATAGCTGTCTTACTAGCCAACAATTGAAAAATATATACTTTGCTCTGATACATTCATATCTAATGTACATGAATTTCATATGGGGATATTGTAAGAAGGAGCTGATAAAAGAACTTGAGATACTCCAGAAACGTGCTATAAAAACTATCTTTGGATTACCTTGGCTCACACCCTCAAATGAATTGTACTCAAGAACTAAAATTATGCCACGGCAAAAACAAATAGCTATGTCAGCAACAGTATTTGTATACAAATTAGAAAACAAATTGATACACACACACATCCATTTTACCCATGCAAATGACATTCATCATTGTGCAACAAGAGGAGTAAATCAAATATTCACCAGCCATTCCCAATCCATTAAATTTGGAACTAAAGGAATTATGTCCTCTATAATAAAAGAATACAACTCGCTACCATTAGGCATAAGGGAAAGTTTCTCTATAAAAACATTTAAGAGGAAAACAAAAGACTTCCTATTAAGGAATGAATAGCCAATGTACAATAGCCTTAAGCAATGCAATGTATCATACCGTATTATCTCTGTAAAGTTAGTCACTAGCAATCTAAGTTACTATTAAACTAAACAATAATGTTACAAAAATTATATATATGCCATGCTGTAACTATGTTACTTGATTGTCCCTAACACGAGCTCAGGCTCATTGGGACCTATGTAAATAAATAAATAAATAAATAAATAAATAAATAAATAAATAAATAACAGAAGGAATAGGAGAATGAAGGAGCACAGAAATGTGGAGAGGGAGGGGGAAACCTAAAGAACGCAAAGTATGTAGAAAGGGGGTTCGTTGAGTGTCAAATATAGGACATTGAAAAATTAAATGATTAATAGTACCGATTGCCTGAGAACAGTCGCAGAGAGCCGAAGGACGAAGCTTACAGCGGGCCATATATATCGGAGTCAAAGCATGATGAAATCGTAAACGAATAATCGTAATAATATGCCGTCGAGTGTAGGATCCATTATAAAACCAAGGGTGCCTAGGGATAGTAGGTTGAATTCTATAATATAACCTGGCTTTCGTGCTTGTATAATCCTGCCATTGGTGTAACCAAACATTAAGTAATTGAGATTTGAGAATGGGGAGATAATCTGAGGCGGGGGTAGCCATATTCATCAATACAGCATGACCCAATGCCGCTTCCTTGGCCGCTTTATCCACTAAGTCATTCCCAGATAGGTTGGCATGGCCGGGTATCCATGAAAACACTATCCGATAGCCCGAATGATATAGGTCATACGTTAATTGAACAATATTGAATACAAACCAATTATTCGTAGTTTGGACATGATGTAAAGCCTGGAGGACACTTTGAGAATCAGATAGAATTAATGCTTTAGTGATGTTATTCCGTTTAATAGACAGAAGGGCTTGTCGAATAGCAAAGGCTTCAGCCGAAAAAATAGAGAGGGTATGCGGTAATTTAAAAGAGGCAAGATAAGATAGAGAGGGGATATAAAAAGCAGCACCCGTATTCGAAGGAGAGGGAAATTTTGATTCATATGTATAAATTGTCGTATATTGTTGATGATTCAATGCAAGATTATATACATATTTGCGGGCAATCATAGGGGTAAGCATAGAAGACATACGAGATACATGTGAGGAATGTCTCACAACATCAGGTTGAAACATTAATACCGAGAGCGGTGCATTATAACAAATGGGTTTTCGTGTTTGAAGAATTTGAGGGCGAAAACCCGAAAGCTCTAGATAAGACAGGAGAATAGAGGGAGGTGCATAGCGTTTGAATAAACTTTTTGATGATATTCGGAGAGAAGTTGTAGTTTGGGAAGAATGGGCGCTGTTAATAGTGCCATTTGTCGTAGGAGATATCGTGAAGAAAGATAACGTCTCCGAAGGTGAAGCGGTTGCTCTGCCGCCTCAACGAGAAGAGCTTGTGTGGTGTGGAAGTAAGGGCCCCGAGAACAATTCTGAGGGCGGAAAATTGTAGCTTATCCAATCATTGAGGCGTGTTTTCGGCATGACGTCATAGTAGTGACTACTGTAATCAAGGACAGAGCGAATAAGATTTCTGTAAAATAACAATAATATCTGAGGATCAGCTCCCCACTTACGACGAGTTAATGACCGCAAGATATTTAATTTCTGGAACACATGAGCTTTTAAGTGAGTATTTGAGGCGTCCAGGTCAACTTATCATCTATAATGAGTCCTAAATATTTTGTATGGCGTACAATAGGAATGGTACCCTGCTTATAACGGTTAGGCGACCGGTCACACACCCGTTTATGAGTGAAGAGCAAAGCCGCATTTTTGAGTGGAACAGTATCAAGACCATGTGAGAACAGCCATGGATGTAATATCGTGAGAGCACGTGACATGATCTGCCGACACATATTGATATCAGAATGGGAACAATATAGGAGTATATCATCAGCATATTGTATTAGGCGGACATGAGGAAGTAAAAGCCGCTCAATCTCACTAGTATAAATAAGGTATAAGATTCCACTCAAAATATCACCCTGCGGTAAACCAGAAGACGAATACCTGTAATTTAATCCAGTAGGAAAGTTGGAAAGTGTGATATGCCTTCTTCGGAGAAATGCCGAGATGATTTTAATAAAGCTGATCGGAAATTGTTGTTGTTGTTGTAGTGTTTGCAGTAAAAGAACGGTATTCACATTATCATAAGACCCTTTCAATATCCAAAAAGACTGCGAATGTTGAGTGTTTACGGCAAAATGACAAAATTACATCAAGAAGAAAAATATTCAAGGCGTCAGTAGTAGATTTCCGTTTAGCAAAGGCGTATTGAGTTTTTGGAAACATATCATAATATTTTAAAGTCCATACTAAGCGTGTTAACAGAATACGTTGGAATGTCTTCCTAATACAGGACCCAAGATGTATACCACGATAACTTCCTGCTAAATACGGATTTTTCCCAGGTTTTAAAATAGGAACTACTAAAACCTCATTCCAATCCTCGGGAACATTGCCGGAGGCTAAGACGGAATTAAAAACATCTATTAGAACTTGTTGTGCATTATTGGGGAGACTCTTAATGACGTGGTATGAGATATAGTCTGGTCCAGGTGTAGTAGATTTTTTGTGTTAGGGCTAATTGAAATTTGGAAACAGTAACTGGATGCAAAAGACAAGAAAACATAGGGTTGTGTTCCAGGGATGGAAAGATAATTTCTTGTTCTACAAATTCAGGAGTCATCGTGCGATAAAATTCTACTGACTGATCATAATTCAAACGATGTAGACTTGGACCCAAGTGGCGGCGCGATAAGGTTTTTAACACAGTTCATATTTGAGTAATGGGGGTCTGATGATGTATGTGAGAGACGTATTCTCTCCAAGCTGATCGTCTTTTATCATTAGAAGACTGTTGGCATTTTGCAACAAACTTTTTATAATGGCGATAAGTATACGGAGTACTGTACGTTCTAAAAAGTCGTAATAAATGTTTGCGTCTCTTCACCATTCTCGTACATTCCTCGTCCCACCAGGGTAGTAAGGACCTTCTCTTTCCAGAGGTGCGTGCATTGGGAATTAGCGGATGATAGGTGTCAAAATATCGAACAATATAAGTAAGTAGCAAATTATAGGAGGCACGAATCGGGGGAGCCGTATGACAATAGTGCTGTTGGATGTAGGTGAAAAATTGAGCTGAATCAAAACTTTTGAAACTCCTAGTAAAAACCGGAGTATGCAAGGTATTACTAGGACGAGGAGCAGAATCAAAGGTCATCAATATCGGATAGTGGTCACTTTGATGTAAATCAGGGGTTGTGTGGCATATAATTCTGTGGGCCAGAGAAAGGGAAACAAACGTTAGGTCAACCACACTGGGGGCCTGAGCAGGAGGTGAAATACGAGTGGGTGAACCATCATTTAAAATCTGGAGATGAAACTGCTGAGTAGTGGTCATGATATTCCTACCCTTGGGTGTTGTACGGACACAACCCCAGTCGGTATGATGGCCATTGAAATCCCCACCAATAATGTGGGAGGTAAAGGAATTACAGTAGGAAAAAAAGGAATTCCATTGTCGGAAATTACCTTTGACAGACGGAGGAATATACAAATTAGTGATATGTAGGGAGGCAACAGTTATAGTTAGCACATAGGTTCTGGGGAGAGGAAAAAGAAATGGGGTAACCTGGTACGAAAGTCTTTCATGGATTAATTTTAGGACACCACCACATTGCGGTCCATCTTGGCGCTCAATATTATATCGTGGAACGTGAAAAGATAAATTTGGGGATAGCCATGTTTCCTGGATGAGAATGATATCAGGGGTGTACTCTTGGATTATAAGTAATAATTCATGTCTCTTGTTTTGAATGCTACGAGCATTCCATTGAATAATTTTCATGTTGAAGTAACAGGATTACAATTCTCTTTACTAGAAGACGGTCGGGTTTCAGCAGGAAAGGATAAGAGTGAAATCTTCTCATAAATATTTTTGAGTAAATGGGTCCATTGGACATTGGAACCCAATAGTTCCATCAAATGCATAACAACCTCTGTAATATCTTGAGGCACACCCTAGGCGGGAGGCATTGGAAGTGGGGGAGTGGGGGTTGGCCCCACCTGGGACGGTTACAAGGAAGCAGAAGGGGGCACATAGCCTGAGGCTTTGTCCCCACGGATAATGGACAAATATGCATGTCGGTCATACCCCAACGGGGAAATGACCTTAGGGGGGCTCGTGACGATCGTGGTAAACTTGCGTTTCTTCTGTACAGAATTCGGTGTAAGAGAAGCTTGCTGTGTAAAGGGGGGGGGGAAATTGCTGCGGGACTGAAAGGGGTTGAAACGGATGTCCTGATAGGGAATGGAGAATTTCTTGATACGTTTTATTTTCAGTGCACATCCTAGTTTTAATGTCAATTTGTTTTGCGTGGTACTCACACCTCGGCGAGCCACTCATATGATTTTCATCGCAATGTGCACAGCGCACCAAATCCTGAGTACATTGAGTCATTTCATGTCCTTGGCCGCAACGCCCACATCTCGGTGCCCGAGCTCTACAGTTTTGTCCAGTGTGCCCATATCTTTGGCATCTATTGCAAATAATAGCGCGAAAGATGAAAACCTGCACTTCTAACATCACATGGAATATAGAAACATAGGCGGGCAAAGTTTGAGTTTCAAAGACGATCTTCACCGTACCTGTAGGTAATAAGTCGACCTTCCCATCCGTGACTTTTCTTCTGTTCATGCGTTGAATTTATACAATGGGGCAAGGCGACTTCAAATATTGTAATATTTCATCAGACGAGAAAGAAGTGTCAACCCCGCGGATCAGACCCACTCTATGTATATTAACTGAGGGAATGAACGCCTTTAACCTTTTTTCCGTGAGCAGTGGGTTCTGAAGAAAATTATTTGCACCCCGGCAGGTTCGAAAGGTGACCTGAATTCTATTCCTACCTTTGCGGTGGATTTCTTGTAGTCCAACAATCTTACGTTCGTAGAAAAGTTTACCGAGAACCATCGGATGTAAATTACCTATCCTGTTGGTGGGATCATAAGATTCCACCATGACATAATATGGTCCAGTATGGTGCTCATAATACATTCTAGGTGACTCATTCACAGTAGGTGGTATGACGGGAGCTATAGAGATTGGTTGTGTAGGTCGTGTATTAGGCGAGAGAATCATAGGGGTTACATTAAGGACAGATGCCGTGAGTTCAATGACTTCAGTAGTAAAAAATTCCATCCCTTCCTCAGGAGGACGCGTATCTTCACCCCCTCCACTATTATCACCCATGTTGTCGTCAGAAGAATGGTATGTGACTTACCCACACAGGAAGGAAACACACACACTAAAGAATCAAAATGGTAGGACACACAAAAACTATTGGATACTCTCACCAACAAGTATTTCTACGGAGCAGGTATACGTCAACCGTCACACTCGGAGGGTCACACGATACTGCGAGCATAGCACTTTTTTGGGCATAGCACATTACCCAGTCAATTCTACACAATTCGGACTAAACATTGTTGGGAGTATCCTATTGGCAACTCCAGCTATCTGATATGACATCTAGCAGTAAAAATGAGAAACTTACCAAGTAGGGTACATTTGTCACCTGGTTAGTTAGAAGATTTATGGGATTATTATAATCATGCAGTCTAGACACCTTCATACAATTTATAACCACTTCCCGTTTTTAATACAAGACCTCATTACTTCGTTTAAGATCCAATCCTTTTTTTAACTTCATATATAAACAACTATCCACTTATTACTTCCTTTGTCTTTTAATACCTTTTTCTCTGCCTTCTAAAGATATGCCACACTACCTTCTATGGACTCCACAGATATGCACTCACAAACACCTAGTTCATTATCTCAACACCTGAGCGCTCTTATTACATACCACATACAAATAGCAAACATCTTCTATGGCTTCATAAAAATGTCACATTCGCCCCCAGAAATCTTTACAACAATGTTATTTTGGGGAGATTTCTAACACACATTTTACCCAAATATCCATTATTACATAAGATACTAAGTCCAAGACCATATTCATCTTTATACACTGTTTCACCAAACACTCCACTGTAAAATACTTGGCAGCATTCAATCTCCAGGAAGAAATAGCAGTTACTTTGCAAACCAAATGATATACTGAACCCATGTACCATTGGTTCAAGGGGTCGAATCCATGTATTATGGTAAAAGAAGGAAGGAAATATACAGTCTTCAGAGGAACATAGAAAGATTTTATACAGGAGGGCGAGCATAATGTTGTGCAAGAAATGAGGGTCCAGGTGGCCAGGAAATGATATCACGCATGACGCACCGATAGGAGCCGATCATGGCTATAATTAGAACGAGTGGAACTTTCCGTCGGAGTGACTGCGAGCATGTTTCGGAAATTGATCTTACGTTGCAGTAAATTGGCATCGTCGCAGTTGTGCAAGAAGAAGAATAATTAGATTTAAAGCACTTGCGAGCATATAATTAACTAAAGAAATACATCATTGTGAATCATTTCGGAATAGAGATTTTTGTGTGGAGAAAAAGGTTTTAATAATTGCCTAGAAAAGAAGTGCAAACGTGGCCATACGTCATAAAAAGTTCCCCGAGACCCGAGATGGAGGGGATTAAAAATCAACCTCAACACCCACGTACCTCAAGAGTAAATTTCATTTAATATCTCGGAATTATACGATCGATTTTCACGTACAAAGAAATCAGTTTACGTTTAGAAAACAAGCTTTCCAGAGATATAATTTTTAAAAGTGTGCGACCATTTCTTCAAAAGTTGGTTATAAAAAGACGAGGATTTTATCTTTTTTTTAGCCAAAGAGTATAAAAGTCCTGGCAGAGCCAGACCAATCATTCAGTACCATAGGTGCCTGGGGGCACGGTGCTGTTTCAAAGTACATGCAGTTACTAGTCAGCCCGGGGGGCGTGACGTTGGAGCATCATCACCGCAAAGAATTATTCAGTCTTGAACGACCGCTGAGGCGGGTCGTACTGTTTCGACAACAATTCAGTTTACCAAAGACGCCGGAGAGCGTAGTACTGTTTCAAAGTACATGCAGTTTCAAACAGCCCGAGGGCGTCGCTGCATCGACAACCAACGTGCACCCGTAAGGAGTGGCCGAGAAGTATCATCATAGTATCGCCGTGTGAAGACTTAGGAAAATCCTAATACAGGATTTAGTTCCGCCAGTATCAGTCTTATAGTGAAAGTTCCGTATTACAGTCAAAGTAGGCTGCGAACTTAAAGAACCAGCGATAGGTCTTCAAATAACAGTTTAGTAAAACGATAGAAAGTATCGTAACGCTTGAAGTACCAACGATAAAGAAACGAACAGTTCTATTAAAAGTTAAGGAACCCGATCAGGGTCGACGAAATAAGTGCCGCCTAGTATTCTGAATAAGATAGGGTCTAGAGCGAAGAAAATAATAAGGGAAAATTTAATCCAAGACATCGTCTCACTGGAGACAAACGAACAGTGATTAAAAGCAGTAAGGAAGAGCAGTAAATGCTAGAGAATCATAGGTCACCGATAAATATTCGAGAGGCCGTAAATAGGACAAACTGTATCTAGACAAACTAAATAGTGTCTAGAGAGCAACGACTTCGAGCTAGTAAAAATAAAAGCCGAATAGTCAGGAAACCGGATCTGAAGAATTACCGTTCCAGGGAGGGGTAGATTGATCGAGACTTTCAACTTCTTACCAGATAGGGAGCCGACATCTAAGAGTTTCAACCTTGGAAACGGGAAGAAAGAAATCACGTGTGTAAGGCCAAATCAAAGCCTCAGTGATTAGAAGCAGTGTAATGTAAATATAGAAAATTTGTGTTAGTATAGTAATTTTCAGTGAATTTATTTGTGTATAATAGAAGAATACAGAATTGTATTCAAAATGTTACCAGTGTTTAAGGTATATAAGTTATATGTGTGTCAAGAATTGTCAGTGTGTGACATGGAAATAATCAAGATGGCTTAAGCACATTAAGTGGGCGAAATGAAACATCGTTGGAAAATACGGTCGGGGACCGTCAGATCAAGTAAGTAACTATTTCATTATGTTTTGTGTTGGGGAATATTTGTGTACAATCCACCTGAGAATGAGAAAGAGGGATGTTTTGAATAACAAATAACAGAATAAGAGCGCGATCTGAACAAATACATATTGAGAAAGTATAAAATGATTATGTGAAGTGAATAAATCCCTTAGAGGAAATGTATGAAATAAAATATATCAGTGTATTTGATAAATGATTGAATTATATGAAAGCAAGCGTAATAATAATAATAATAATAATAACAATTATATAAATGAAGATTAAGTTGAATATTATGAAAGTAGTAGCTTTTGTGCTCCTGTAAAAGAATATACATGTTGTGAATACATGGTCTTAAAGTATAGCGATTATTGTCACGGGAGAGGATTAATATAAAAATTGAGATGTAGATCAAATGTTGATTTTGAATTTATCAGTTCTTTGGAAGACACTAGGCCGTAAAGTAATGTATAGCGCATGTCGCGCATTGAAGTAATTTGTCACGCTAGGAAGGCGTTGAACCTAAATATACTTGGTAAATTAATTATGAGGGGCAGTTGATTGCGGTAATTGAGCTATGATAAGTCCTCCATATAGTGATGTAATCACGAGGCCGTTGTGTGTATTTTTAAAAGGGTGCTATTTATTGTATTATGAGCGCAGGTTAGACAAAGGTCGCCCTAAGTCGCTAATGTTGTATAAGTCCTCCAGTATGGGATGTGGTCCCCGAGGCAGTGAAAGAATCGAACCCAGGTTCGTTTATGTGAAGCACCTAAATATTGTTGTTGTATTGAATTATTCTTACCCATCAATGAGGACACTTCATAATTAATAAATGCCAAGGTTACGAGAGTGGTCTATGAACCTAAATAATGTTGTTAAAATAAATGAATGAAAAGCCAGGTCTGTTCAAAGAACTGCGTATAAGAAATAGCTGTTTAAAGCAGAGTGTAGCCCGTCTCTGTGGGCAAGACTTGGGGTCCTGCTCCCGGCCAATAAATCACGCTGAGTGGTACGGTCCAACCCTTACTATTAACGGAAGTGCGGTAGGTCGGGTGACCGTCTGTTTGAAGTAATAATACACCATGAGTGTTTAGAGTTTGTTAATGACCCGGGATTCGAACCGAGGTTCTTGTAGATGAAAGATACCGCTTGCAAGTTCAGATCGTTGCTTTCTTATGAGATAATGGTCTTTTAGACAAATAAATATAAATCCCTAATGTAATGTTATACTTATGTAGGATTTCACGAGTTCAGTGAAGACAATTAGATTTCGGGAGTGATCATAATTTTTGACATGTTCAAGTAGTCTTCTATGACTCGGGAGTACACAAGTGATTTCCCTATCACTGTAGTGAATTTGTTTGCTTGAGAGAGGTGGTAACATAAGAACATTGTGAAAAGCCCAAAAGTTTAAGTGAAGGAATAACAGTACTTTAATAAGAATTATATATTGTTTTGATTATAAGATACTCATATAATAGGAAGTGAGGTGTTGTATAGAATAACACAGCGTATATAAAAAGTATCGAGCTATTGGAGCTCTTGATTATTGAATTTTAAAAGGGATACTTTATGGAAGTGAAAAGAAACGTAAGTTTGTTGGTTTATAGGAAACCATTTATTATGATTTAACCTTTGTTTGTTTATGTATTCCTTGTTCACTCTGAACAAGTTAGAAGTATTGGTCAGTATTTTATTTGTTTATTTTGTTGTAGCGCCATATATTTGGTTAATTAAATGTTTTATAGTAGGAGTTGATTTGTTTATTTATTTTGGAAGTGTATCCTCTATTTAATCCAAAATGTGCAAGTCACAGAGTGGGAGAACATACCATAACCCCGAAAATCCCGATTTGAGCATTGCTGGCATACTGTGATTTGCATATTTCATGCTAAATGGGCACAATACAAGGTTAGTTCGTGCAAAGCCAGAAAATTGTCAGAACCACAATCATAATCTCCGTCAAAGAAGAACATATTTCCCATGGCAAGCAGCAATTCAACAAGTCCTACTCTTCCAGATTCCTCCACATCTTCTTTGTAAGACCAAAATGTTCGATGTCCCAACCAACTTCCTTGAGGGCAGGCTGCACATCCAGATAACCATCAACACAAACAATCTTCTTCTTTGGATCCTTTCCAAGAACTCCTAGTAATTCAAGTGGTTGACCAAGTTCCTCACCATAATATAGGGTCTTAAGGTCCTTTACTTGAAAATCTACACTTCGGTAGATGCCAACTTTTATAGTACATTCCACAAAACAGGTGTATATAATTTCCATCATGTATTTTGTAATTGAAATACAGATGGCACATCCGTTGCTCTGATACAGATTCACACTTGTCTATGATAACCAATATTCATTTCTCCATTTAGACTTCTTGAATCCAAAAACTTAGAAATCATATCTCGATTAAACAAATTTACAGTACAATATCAAATAATTAGATGCAAAAACCAAGTTCAAATTACGGTCAAGAGATGAATCAAAATCAAAGTATTGACACAAAATAAGAAAGAAAGTTAAATAACATTCTCATCAAAAGATATGTACATTACAGCGAACCAACAAATGTACACTGTGCAAATGTATCCTAAGATAGATCACAACATAGACATAATATGCCTAAAAAAAACACACCACATAATCTATAATAACAACGAAGTCGCTAACACGCCCCCTACACATTAAATTCCAAATATACATTCATCACATACACACCTCTTTCACACATAAGAATATAGATAAATATAATTAACTAAACCAAAAATCCTGCATCCATAATACCTATCTCTAAATGCCAGGCATAGATGTACATATACCTCCTGTCTCCTTTTCTCGGGCTTCCTTTTCTTCTGTTTTCCTCCGTCTCCATTCTTTTTTTTCTGCTTTCCATCTCGTCTTTCTCTTCATCCGCCATGTCATTCCGTACCTTGTACTCCTCATCTTCCATCTCCACCGTTCCTGTCTCCTTCCCTTCTTCCTTTACCTCTGTTTCTCCTTCGTCTCCATTCTTCTTTCTTTCTCTGCCTTCCATCTCGTCTTTCTCTTCATCCGCCATGTCATTCCCTACCTTGTACTCCTCATCTTCCATCTCCACCGTTCCTGTCTCCTTCCCTTCTTCATTTTCTTCTGTTTCTCCTTCGTCTCCATTCTTCTTTTCTCTGCCTTCCATCTTGTCTTTCTCTTCATCCGCCATGTCATTCCGTACCTTGTACTCCTCATCTTCCATCTCCACCGTAGCTCTCTCCTTCCCTTCTTCATATTCTTCGTATTATTATTATTATTCTGATCCTTCACACTCTTATCTTCCTTTGCCTGACATGCCATCTTCTTCCTACTTCTTTTCTTTGCTTTCCAACTCATCCTTTTATCTATCCTCCTGGTCCCCTTTTTCTTCATTCTCAACCACTTCTCTCTTCTCTCCGTTTTACATCTCATCCTTTTCATCTCAATCTTCCTTCTACAATGATTCTTCACCTCATCTTTTTTCATTTTGTTGTCTTCATGATTCAGTCCTGCACTTTCATCCTCATCTTTAACCTCTTTTTCTTGACTGCTACTGTTCTTCTCATGACCAACCTCATCTGCTTCTCCTTTCTCTTCTTCAGTTTCTTCCATCTCACCTACTTTCTTCCATTTCATCTTCTCCGTTATACGTTTCTCCTTTCTCTTCTACCTTGCCCTCTATCTCATCTTCTTCCCTGTCCTCAGTTTCGTTCTCTTCCTCCATTTGACGTCCTCCTTCACCTTCTTCTCTCTCTTGTCCATTTTCATGTTTTATTTGAGACCTTAATCTCACTTCCATATCTAATATCCTCTCACCAGTCACCTTTTCAACCTTCTCATTTTTTTCTAGAATATGTTCCTGTATGTACTCTTTCCAATGTATTATCTGCTTCTATAGTCATATCATTTATATATGTTCTATATTTTGTAATTACCATCCAAATTACATGAAATTCTAGGACTGAGTTGTTGTTAGTAACAAAGAATATTCCAAAATTTGGACCGGATTGAGTGGTTAGTTTCGAAAATATGATCATTTTTCTCAAAAAAATTGTTGATTTTGATAATGTCCCTGATGCAACAATTTTACATTTTTGATCTCAAAACTTTTTCATTATAGTTATGAAGGACTAATTAATAAATTTTACTATTATTGTTATAGTCTGCTTAGTACTTTTATGTTATGAAGGTATTTTCTTGTACATTGTATAAATCTTACAAAAAACTCCAATATTCCAAGGCCTGGCACACCCTAATTCAAAAATTTACCAACCATTTTCTGTGTTAATATTACAAATTTTGAATACTATAAAACTGTATGTGTATTTAAAATTTCAAGTCATTTTGATCAAAACTTATGCGTATGGAGCATTTTGAACACTGAAAATATATACTTTCGAGAAAAAGCCATTTTAGTTAGCAGACACATTTCAAATGAACATACCTGCCTCAGAACTTGCCAGCACCATACATATCCCCTTCCTTGTACTTTTTTTCTTTCTTCTGCCTTGGTTTTTGCCAGCCTCATCTTTTTCCTAGCAGTTTTTTTGTCGTGTTTGGTCCTTTCTATACTCTTCTTTTTTCGCACATCGTCTATGTCTTTGCTTATCTTATGTACACTGTCACTTATTTCTCTCCCTAAAAGGGACATTTTCAGTTTCTGAGTAGCAAGTGCACCCATATTAAATACACTAACAGCATTTGCCACTGCCATGTCTACTCTTGACTTTGTCGTAAAAGAATGTTTAGGGCACCTCTGCCAAATAAGAGAATGCAGACTTTCATTTGGGTTTTGTGTTTTCCCCCGAGCACATCGTTTTAACAGTTCATCATTTGCCAGACGCTGATAAAGGGGCATTAATTTACATACTAGCATGGGGGTTAGTCTGACATTCATCTTGTTATGAGACTGTGGTGTTTCTCCTACTGCAACAGCCTTCTTAAAAAACACCAGGAATCAGCTCCATCAAGGCAGGTGATGTGCTGGGGATTTTCATCTGTAGACATGCAGTGTCTGAGAGTGGCACATTAGGAACATTTGAAGCTATAGCAGTCCTGTAATAGAAAGTCAGTGACGTTATTGTACTTTCCTTCAGTGTTGCTGGTACCCGCCCTCCATTCTTTGACAAGATTTCTGAGCCCCATACCCATTCTCTTAGAAATGTGATCTACACATTCCTCTTTTTCAATTGGTTGTTCATAAACCTGCAGGCTGTTGAGGTGCCGAAAAGTCTTAGCGTCACCATCAGATAGCATGATAGTATAGCGCAGCTTACAGTCAGAAACAGAACGTTGCCATATTCGTTCTGCTGCTACCACTTCCATTGCTCCTGAGGTGCCTTCAAAATTTATTGAACATTCCCCAAATTTCTTATGCACCTCCTGCCAAATGGAATATTCAGGGATGTTTATTCTCAGTTCCGCAGCTGTCACACTGCATATATGGCAGAACTTGGACATGGTTTCGTAGTCAATAACTAGACCAGTCAATATATCAATGACTACACCAACCCCATACAAAGAGGCGTGGCCGCGTTTGTGCCAACTGCCATCATAGGATACAGCAATATCCAGAATGTCTTTCTGCTCGAGTGACGGGTCGACAGCTACATGTTCCCTTCGAACGACCTTCCTACTTTTCAAAGAATCTCATTTTTAAATTGTGAGGTGCTATTTCCTAGTCCACTAAAATGAGTTTCATAGTTTTTTTTGCCATCCCCTTCATACCTACTGCACTACAGAATTTGTTCATAGCAGAATGGCATGTTCCTACATTTACAAATGCTTCTACCATCCTTCTATTAATGTCAAAGCTTGGTCTCTGTGATTTTTCATTTGAACGAGGACTTGTGTAACCTACTGAGTTAACAAAATCACATGCCTGACATTTCATCACCAACTTAGTACAAAAGCCATGCTTGTCCCTAAGGAGTAAAACTAAACTTTTCTTATAACACTCACTGCACTTGAGGTTTCCAACGAGCTGCTGCAACATCCCCAGGTGCACTATAATGTATTCATCACTAATTAGGCCTACTGTAGCACTGGCATCAGTAGAGAAATATTCTAGCTTCTTTTCAGTAGCACTAAAGGAAGCGGGTGTATCTGTCTCATTTGCCACAGTTGGCCTAGCACTAACATTAGGATTTGATTCACTATCAACAACTTCAGCAACAGATTTATCACCCTATCGTTTCCTAATATTTACACTTCCCGATTCACTCTTTTTGGATTTCCTGCTCTTAGGCTTCTTCCAACGACTATGTATGGAGTGCATTTGACACACTTCACACCACAAAACCAATAAAATGAACACAAATCAAATAAGTTAGGCTACTGTAAGACGTAAAATCACCAGGCAACTTCAAATCAATAACAGTTCCTTACAAACCATGTGGTTCCTGTACCACGTAACCATAACAACACTTTTAATTTCAACTCAATTCAATGAAAGCGATCATTTCCAGTTACTATAAACTTTTAAAAATAAATATGAATTTAAATAACATCTCCAATCAAATTTCCAACAGTAAAGTAAAGAAAAAAGAAAAACAATACTTTATATTATAGTTTCTAATATGAGATGTGCGTCTGGTTACCGTATACACCGAGAGATGGCAGCACTCATGTATCCTATACATTATCTGACCTTTTGCCAGAGAATTAAAACATAAAAATACGAAAAACAAGGTATTTCTAACATGAGCACAGTAAATGTGGGTGTGACCTTTTAGAGCGCCATGCACGCACAATTTAAATGGCTCCGTTAGACATTAAAAATGTCCGCGGATAAAAAGAAATAGTATCCACATGTGCTCTGATGTCTGGACTTCCAACTTCTGACAAAAACTCATTTTCGATTTTTGGCCGTTTCTTTTGTCTAAAACTCAGTAGGGTCCCCCCTTAATTTCTCTGGGATTCTCGCTTCCATTTTCATTGATTTCTGATCTACTTCTTTTATAATTGCTTTCGCCTTTTCTTCCACCATACTCCTTACCTCTCCTCTAATCTCTTGTCTCACCCCCTCAAATCTATGCTGTGTAGAAATTTCTAGAGCTATCCATGGGTTTCAATACACGGGATAAACGGATTGATACACACGAACACATGTTGACATGGATGTATTTAACAAGACACTATGACACATGATACAGAGTACAGTCTATATACAAAAAAGGCAAAGAACATAAAGGTCAAAGAACATACATGTGACAAAAGACAAACGACATGTAGAGCGAGATTAGAAATTACGAAAAGTATTCATTCTCTTCAACACTCTCCCTTAATCGAGCAATGCTACATTATGTTGCAATTAGGATAATCCAATGCCAGTAACACATTTCACATGACCATGAACTGGCAGACCTTTTGTCAATACATCAGCAATCATTTCAGCAGTAGGCACATATGATAACTTTACTTTGCATTTCTTTAAGATGTCCCTAATGAAATGATAGCGCACATCTATGAGTTTTGTTCTCTGATGAAAACCTTCATTTTCAGCCAACTTCTGAGCACTCTGACTGTCATTACACAACTGAATCGGACCTCCTCTCTTACACAATTCAAAGAAGAAACCTCTAAGGAACAGAGCTTCTTTACATGCTAAAGTCAGACCTATGTATTCTGCTTCAGTGCTAGACAATGCTACAACTGGCTGCTTCTTACTTTCCCAAATTATTGGGTCTTCTGCATATTTGAATACAAAACCACTCACAGATTTCCTGTCAGTTAAATCGTTTCCAAAAGAAGCATCAACAAAACCCTTGACGTCACATTCTGATTTTTATACATGATACTGCCCCCGTAAATTGAATTATACTGAGACCACGGTGGCTGTATTGGCATATGTGAATAAAGTTATGGCCGTCATAGTTGTGACGTGTATATTCATGACGTAGGCGTGGATGACGCAACGCTCGAGCAAGTAGGCTGGCTGAGCTTAGAGTCTTGCTGACGTCACGATTTTGTTCGAGAAGGATCTTAGATTTACGACGCAGTCGCAGGGAAGCAAGTAAACGTGCTGAGGAAGAAGTTAGGCTATTGGAGGAGAGGCTCGAACCAATGAATGATAGCTTGAAGGGAGACGGAGATTACTGAAACTACCATATTTAATAACTTTTGGCATGCAGAATTGTGGAAAACTATTTTCAGTTATGGCATTGATTTGGAATTTTGAAGAAATTAATTATATGTTTTTGAAATCTGAAAATCCGTCAAGAATAGCCAAAGTTGGAACTTCGAGTAATGATGGAAGAAGAAGCTATGGTAGGGATGGATACGCCCCTTCATAGTTGATAAAAGGCCTTGCACAGCAGAGAGGATGCTCTCACTTCGTGGTTTTATTCTGACTTGTTAGTCTGACTTCGTGTTCTGATAGAACAAGCATATCGTCATAAGCAAGCGTGGCAGAGCCCACCGCATCGAACAGTATTGGGTATCCAGCAGTGCAATTTTACTGTTACTAAAACTTGGCGAAGTTGGAGCGCACACATAAACGATTCTACAAGTTTATCTATCAAGAATTAGCTACTGCATTTATACTAATTCAATGGTGCATTACAATATTGAGGCGTGTGCGAAAGTTGAACATTTTCATTATAATACTTCAGAAGATATTCGCATTTAAAGACTGCAGAGAAAAGTGTTTTTCTCGAATCCTGAGAAGCACTTTTAATACCACATTCTACGCTACGGCAGACACGTGTATTGCAACCGTGATACTGAAGATTACATTTGGTGATACAACGCTACATTCTACAATGGAACTATACAATCTGGCAGTACTTTCGACTAACATTATAATGGAAGTGGAGATGGAAGACTAAAACTTTAATGCAATTGGGACATACATCTGTAGTGTGAAGTAGCAACATGGAGCTTCGATAATCGTCATTCTACAAAGACGAGCATGTAGTGAACATTCAGCTACACTCATGCATCGTAATCCATCGCTGAATTACATCAAATGGCAGTGGAAATAAATTCATACTCCACAATTATGAACATTTCTGCGGAAATATTTGCAATGAACTTCATGGCTGATTTCTACAAGAACTTCAGGGAACTTTCAAGAGGGGCAAGGGTTTTTCCCAGCACACAAAGAAGAGTTTTGCCAGAAGGATGTCTATCGTCTACACGGAGCAGTGCGATTTCCGGAGGAGGAAGCTGTTCTATTCTCCGAGGGCGCAGGTTCCAGGTTCGAGGTCGGTGCACATCTATCCTGTGGTGAATTGGAACCAGCAGCAGACTTCTTTGAAATTTTCTTCTAGAACTTCAATCCAACAGATAAGGTAGCCGTGAACGTTTCTTGATTTATTTGAGCCATTTTAGTGAGATCTGAGCAACTATCTTTCCCATATTTTCTGTCATATATTTGATTGTCCCATATTCTTTTGCTAGATGTTTCTGTACTCTGTACACTTTGCACCTTTATGCCATTTTCTTCGATTTATTGAGACATTATTATGTCATTTGCATATTTAAACATTTTGGATCAGTTTATATTGAAGTTAAATATTCTTTCGAGAATTTGAATTTTTCTTGTAGTCACGATTTGACTGTAAAGTTAACGATTTTCTATGGCAAGTTTGAATTCAGACAGCGTGTCGTTTTATTAAAGTAATTCTTTCCAGTAAATTACTTTGACCAATTTTCTGTCATCCTCAAGAAAGAAGAATGATTAAAAGATTTTAGAGCGTTAAAATCTACTACTTTATCGACGATCTTGGAAATACTAGTCGTTTTTATGAACATGATTGAAACACAGACATTTTAGTCAATTCTGAAATACCATTGCATTATAGACAATTTTATGAAATATGAACTTTGAATACGATTTATTCAGTACACTATAGTAATGAACATTTGATAAGAGATTTTCTCAATTCTAGATTGAAACAATAATGTTTGCATTTTCTGGTCTATTTGCATTCTATTCGACTATTTCTGCAGTTAAATGAATTTTGCTTGAATATAGTATTTTATACTGCGATAATTATGATGAGATTAATTCATTTTGACAGACCAGGGAGGCGTGTCTAATCGTATTTGTTATTAAATTTATTTGTGACTGGCAAATTTTTACTTCATATCGCTTCATGAATGAAACCCACGAAGGTTAAATATAATAACAGTTTTCGATACAATTGATGAATATAAGAATTTTTTAAGAGGAACTATGGATGTATAATCGTTAGTTCAGTGGACGTGTAAAAGTCGCTGATGAATAATGCCCTTTAATAAATGAAGGAGGTTCCCACAATAATATTGATGATGATGATGAATTTATAAGTGGAGGTTTTTGTGTGTATTGTGGAAGATTTTGATGCCATATATAATGAGATATATGATGAATTATGGGCCAATTTTGTGCGTTTGTGCGAGGTATGTTTCCGCTGTGTTGTATTGTTCAGGTCCATTGAAAATTATTCATGTGAAGTTACTGTTAAAATTAACAAGAGTGATAAATTGATTGAATTATAGATTTTGAATGGAGGTTACCGTCACAAATTATAATTATTAAATCTTATTAAACCTGAATCTTATAATTATATGTGATGATGGCCTCCTCCCTTGTAAAATTTCAATCCGGAGGTAAACTAGTCCCCCGTTCGGATCTCCGGGTGGGGACTACTCGAGAGGGGGTTAACATCACAGAAGTGACAAAAAGGAAATCTGACATTCTACGGATCGGAGCGTGGAATGTTAGAAGTCTGCTAGGAAGTGGAAGGTTAGAAAACTTAGAAAGGGAAATGGATAGGTTGAGGTTGGATTTGGTTGGGATTAGTGAAATGCGCTGGCAGGAAGAACAGGACTTTTGGTCAGGAGACTACAGGGTCATTAGCACTAAATCAAACAATGGCCAAGCAGGGGTTGGCCTCATATTGAGTAGGAAACTTGGACAGCGGGTGGAATATTATGAGCAATATAGTGAACGGATTATTGTAGCAAAAATCAATACAAAACCTACCTGCACTACAGTGGTACAAGTCTATATGCCTACCAGTCAAGCTGATGATGAGGATGTTGAAAAGGTCTACGATGAAATAGACGAAATTCTGAGGTATATCAAGGGTGATGAAAATGTTATAGTAATGGGAGATTGGAATGCTGTGGTAGGAAAAGGGAGAGAAGGGAAGATAGTAGGAGATTTCGGATTAGGTGAAAGGAATGATCGAGGAAGCAGGCTGGTAGAATTCTGCACCGAGCATGAATTGGTCATAGCTAACACCTTATTCAATAACCACAATAGAAGAATATACACATGGATGAGACCAGGAGATACAGGGCGTTACCAAATCGACTTCATTATGGTCAAGCAGAGGTTTCGAAACCAGATTTTGGATTGTAAAACATATCCTGGTGCTGACATAAACTCTGATCACAATCTGGTTGTAATGAAATGCAAATTAAAGTTGAAGAAACTGAAGAAAAGTCAAAAGCCAGAAAGGTGGGCAATAGACAGACTGAAAGAGAAGGATGTAAACGAAAGATTCAAGAAGAGTATAAAGGAAGGACTAATGAAAAACCCTAAACAAACTTCAATTGCAGACGAATGGGCACTTTTGAAGAATGAAATAACAAAATCCGCAGAAGAAAACATTGGTAGGAAAGAAAGAATAGGCAGAAAACCGTGGATCACTCAGGATATACTAGAATTGATGGATGAAAGGCGGAAACACAAGAATCTAAGAGATGAAAAGGGGAAAGCAGAATACAGACGTCTGAGAAATGAGGTTAAGAAGAAGTGCAAGGAAGCGAAAGAAGAATGGTTGAAAGAGAAATGTGCAGGTATAGAAAATTGTCTGAAATTAGGAAAAGTAGACACAGCTTATCGAAGGATTAAGAATACTTTTGGGGAAAAGAAGACTAAGTGCTGTAATATTAAGGACACAAATGGAAAGCCTCTAACAGATAGGGAAGAAAAGGTGGAGAGATGGAAAGCTTACATAGGGAGTTTGTATAAGGGAAAGGAGATTGAGAATCATGTAATGGAAAGGGAGGAGGAAATTGATGAGGATGCGAAAGGAGATTTAATATTGAGATCAGAATTTGATAGAGCTTTGGAAGACTTAAGCAGGAACAAAGCACCAGGCATAGATGATATACCGATTGAGTTGCTACGCTGCATAGGAGATGAAGGTCTGATCAGGTTATTTCACTTGGTGTGTAGGATTTATGAGACAGGTGAGGTACCCCCTGATTTCAAGAAGAATGTAATCATCCCTATACCAAAGAAAGTGGGAGCTGACAGATGTGAAGATTACCGTACAATCAGCTTGATTACTCATGCTTCAAAGATCCTGTCTAGAATAATTTACAAGAGGATTGAAAGCCAGATAGAAACGGAGTTGGGTGAAGACCAGTTTGGTTTCAGGAGAAATGTAGGAACAAGGGAAGCTGTACTAAGTCTTAGGCTGATTTTAGAAGGTAGAATAAGGAAAGATAAGAGAACGTTCATGGCTTTTGTAGACTTAGAAAAGGCTTTTGATAACGTTGATTGGACTAAATTGTTTGACATTTTGAAATCAATTGGAATAAAGTACAGGGATAGGAGGGTGATATACAATCTGTACAGAAACCAGACAGCAGTCATTCGAGTTGAAGGACATGAGAGAGAAGCTGGTATTCAGAAAGGTGTAAGGCAAGGCTGCAACTTATCACCCATACTTTTCAATCTTTACATTGAACAAGCAATGAAGGAAATTAGGGAAAAATTTAAAGTGGGGGTGAAGATTCAAGGAGAAACAATTTCAACTCTGAGATTTGCTGATGACATAGTCATCTTGGCCGACAAGCCTGAGGATTTGAATGAGTTTTTGAATGGTATGGACTCCGTCTTACAGAAAGAATTCATGATGAAAATTAATAAATGTAAAACAAAAATACTGGAATGCAGCCGAAATAAATCAGAAACCTCTATGGAGATCAAATTGGCAGGTGAAAAGCTGAAGGAATTAGGATACTTCTGTTACTTAGGAAGCAGAATAACCAGTGATGGACGAAGCAAAGAGGATATTAAAAGTAGGTTGGCTCAGGCAAAGAAAGCATTTCTACAAAAAAGGAATCTGCTGACATCGAATATAGATTTAGGTATTAGGAAGTCATTTTTGAAAGCCTTTGTCTGGAGCATGGCGCTCTATGGAAGTGAAACTTGGACTATTGGTGCAGCAGAAAAGAGGAGAATTGAAGCATTTGAAATGTGGTGTTACAGGAGAATGATGAAGATCAGATGGGTAGATAGGGTTACAAACAAAGAGGTATTAAGACGAGTGGGAGAGGAGAGATGTTTCTGGCGACTGCTAATGAAGAGAAGAGATAGGTTGGTAGGACACATACTAAGACACCCAGGAATAGCAAGCTTAGTTATGGAAGGAAGGGTCGAGGACAAAAACTGTAGGGGTAGACCAAGGTTAGAATATGTTAAACAGATTGCCTCCGATGTAGGGTGTCGGAGCTATGTAGAGATGAAACGATTAGCTCAGGACAGGGAGGCATGGAGAGCTGCATCAAACCAGTCAAAAGACTGAAGACTCAAACAACAACAAATTTTAATATAAGTAACCTTCATCGGTCGATTATATTACCACGATTTAAGAAAATATCAACCGGATAAACGTGTGGTTAATGTATTTCAAATATAAATAAAATATGAATAATGTAAATAACTATGTAAATATCTATAATAATAATTTGAAACAAACGGGATTAATAGAGGTGTGTAAATAATTTTTCAATTGTCGTTTGATTAAGTTATGAACAATCTTAATGTTATAAATAATTATTGAACACTATGATATGACATTATGCGTTTTGCTATTTACATTTAAACAACGCTAGTTCGATAATTGGAATAAACATTTAAATAATATTTGAGATTAACAGAGTAATCCATTGCAATGTGAACGGAACTTGTATAAATTTTGCGTGATAATATTTGAGTTGAGATGTGAGCATTTAAATTGTTTTGAATGAGAGCTAGACTCTGCGTTGGCCAGCATATGGTGACACTGGTTAGGCAGCTGCGTCCATTTGACGAAGCAAGCATGCAACACTGCTTAGGGTGTATTGCAGGTGGCCAAATAACTGAATGGTGGAGGTCAAGGTCAACTACTTAGCGACCTTGCGGTTATTAATAAATGTGTGTCAATGAACTAAATTATGAAGTTCATGAACAAGGAAACAAATATTATATGTCTCGTCCCAGCTCCCTTATCCATTCCAATGTGCATTGTTATTATTACGTTCTTTTGAGCTAGAGAAAGCTGAATTTTGTATGTGAAGTCTGCAGTCCTACAGGAGGACATGGTTGCATTGACAATGGCTTCAGACAGCCATAACTATTTTGTTGTTAAATTTTGTTACAATATTTTTTTCTTTATGTGAAATAAATTATTGTGCAGTTTAAATTTTCTGGTCTTCGACTTGGTTCATTTTAAATATCGTGGTGGAGGTTATTGTGAGGGCATACTATTAAGTGATCCAGTTGAAAACCCAGACCCGAGATTAAATTGAATAGGTAAGTAAAAGGTAAGTATGAACCCCCGTATATTTTGGTGTGTTCCACAATAATTTCATGTTAACTACTGTGCTCTAATCTCGGTGGTATCTGTCAGTGCCATTTTCATTGATGTAGCTGTGCCGGTGCAATCGATTATTGGCAATCCGATTGAGGGGGCGGATTTCTGACAGCCTACTATCCGGATTATCGGGGACAAGATCCACCGTACCTTTCAAGTATCTGAACCTCTCTCTGGACACATGTCCAATGTTCCTTACCATAACAATTATTGAATTGACTCAAATAATTAGTTACATATGCAATATCTACCATGGTACAAATGGAAAGGTAGGCTATAACAAAGCACCAATGGCCTGTTGATAGGGATATGATTTATCACAGGATGTGGATTTCTCCAACAACAAACCTGTTTCCATTGGAGTTTTCACAGGTGTACAATCTGACATGTTAAACATATCCAACACATCTAACAGATAACACTTCTGATCCAATTTAATACAATCTTTGCTTCTTTGAACTCTCATCCCCAGACAATCAGAAACTTGTCCCAAATCTTTAATCTTAAAATGAGAATACAGACTTCAGTTTCTCCACTTGGACATAATCATTAAAAATACAAAAAAATCATCAACATAGAGGGCAATAACAACAAAAGATGATGAATCTTTACAGTAATATACACATGGTTCATACAGAGACTTCTTAAAACTAATTTCAGTAAGAATTTCATGAACCCTCTCATACCAAGAGCGAGATGCTTGCTTCAAGCCATAAACAGCTTTTCGAAGCTTACAAACTTTAGAACTGTCACACTCATAGCTTTCTGGGGGGTACATATAAATATCATTTTTAAGAACGCCATTCAAAAAAGCTGTTGAAACATCTAGGTGATGAACTTCCAGATCCATATTTACAGCAAGAGCCAAAAATATTCTCAATGTACTATACCGCACTACAGGTGCAAAAGTTTCCAGATAATCAACTGCATACCGTTGAGAACAACCTTTAGCCACTAAGCGTGCTTTAAATTTAGACACATTGCCTTCAGTATTATGTTTCACTTGAAACACCCATTTGCATCTTACAATATTTGTTCCCTCAGGTTTCTCAACTAATGTCCATACATCATTATCATGAAATGACTTGAGTTCTTCCTCCATCGCCTTTTTCCATTGCATGCCATCCTTACCGCTAAGTGCTTCAGACACAGTGGTCGGTTCCACATAACCACCACTTTCAGCAAAATAGACTTCATAATCAGGAAATTGTTTTGGAAGTCTCTCCCTTAAAGGGTACCTCCTATCTGCATCTTCTGGAACACCAGCCTGGTTAATCTCATCATTTTCATTATCATCATTATCATGAATTACAACAATGTCTTCATTTACCTGAGCAATACCTGGACCATCAATGTTGCCCCTAACCTGACCAGCAACCGAAACTTCAACGACTGGCAGGTTATCATCCTGTCCAATTCTGTTTTCATCATCATTTACAATGTCATGCAACGGACAATACATTACATCACTCATTTCAACATTTTTCTCAGCACACCTGGTGAATTTATGTTCTACAAATTTAACAATGTGCTCTACAAAAATTTCTTTAGGCTTACTGGGATCAAACAGACGGTAACCTTTCTTTTCCCCATCATACCCAACAAACACAAAACATTTGCTTATGGGTTCCAATTTGCCACTACGCACCTGTTTTGGAACATGGGCATAAGCATCGCAACCGAATATTTTCATATTCTCATGACTTACAGCTTTACCAGTCCACAATTCCTCTGGTATGGCATTATCAACTTTACTATGAGGACACCTGTTCAAAATATACACTGCCGTATTGGCTGCTTCCGCCCACAGTTTTTTAGAACATCCTGCTGTAAACAACATGCATCTAACCCTGTCCATAATAGTACGATTGTGACGTTCAGCTACGCCATTTTGTTCAGCTGTATACCTTACAGTTCCCTGTTGCACAATCCCTTTTTCCTTGAAATATTTGTTCAGGTCAGAATTGACAAATTCCTTACCATTGTCTGATCGAAAAATCTTTGGTGTCTTACCTTTCTGAGTTTCACAATATGCAACAAAATCCTTGACTTTCTCCTTGGCTTCAGATTTTTGTTTCAAAAAATAAACAAAAATCTTCCTGGAAAAATCGTCAATTATTGTCATCATATATTTAACACCATTCCAGGTCTCAGGGAGCGGCCCACACAAATCAGAGTGCACCAAATCCAAAAGACTTTCACTCCTCGAGTGACTTACTTGTGGAAATGACTGCCCCTGCTGCTTCCCGAGAACACATGCTTCACACAATCCCTTTGGGATTTCCTTAAATTTAACAACATCAGACATTTCCCTTAAGACCTGTAACTTCTGTCGCCCAACGTGACCCAACCACTCATGCCACAAATTGTAATCAGAAACATCACTAACAAGGGCAGACATCTTCGTTAACATTCAGATAATATAGACCATTCAGAACTGAACCAGTAGCTAGCACGCTACCATTCACTGAGCAATTCTCTGAATCCAAGATTTCACATCCATTTTTGTTAAATACAACAACAGCTAACTAACCGACAGCAAGTTAACACTCAGTCCTGGAACATGCAACACATCTGACAGATTATTAATACTGTCGCTTACGTTCAGTGCAATGTCACCAACTCCTTGTACAGACAACTTGTCATTATTACCAATTACAATCTTAATATCTGGATATCATTGCATTTATAATTTGACATAAGTTTAACATTAGGAGACATGTGAGCACTACTACCAGAATCAATGACGAAACAATTCTTTGGTACGTGAGCAGTTAAAGCACAAAACAGACTTTTATTGGATTTTGGACACTTCGGCGCACTTTGAACTTTTGTCTTCTGTGGACAAGTGTCTCTTCCGTGACCCTTTTCACCACAAACCCAACACTTCCAACGACTTTTGTCAACCGCTTTTTCACTACCGGTAGAGCTCTTTGGTTTCTTGACATACCTGAATTCCTTCTTGGTGTTACTGTACAGGGCTGCCCCATCACCTGACTTCTCACCTTGACTTCAGCGAAAGTTTTCGTCCAACAAGATAGACTTGATGCGGTCCAACTGTAGTTCCTCCGATGTTGAGGTTACGGCCATAACCAAGCTATCGTATTCATCAGGAAGAGCTCGAAGTATCATAGCAGCAACAAACTTGTCAGCGACAGGCTCATCAACAGCTGCTATCTTCTGTGTAACAGACATAACCTCACCAATCGAATCGAAATCTGATAACTTGAGCGAGCACAGATTTCGCATCAGCGTGATATACCTCCACTTTCCTTTATCTTCAAAATCCTTTTCAAGGGCATGCCAGGCAGGCATCCTTAGCCTTTGCACAGCCTCGAACATGGGGATAATTGTGAACAGCCACCATGAGACATATATCCGCCAGCGCTCTCTCGTCACGCCGTTCATGTCCCTCAGACACATCTGTGCCTCGGTCACTGGCCCACAATCCATGCATTTTGAGATAATTTGACATCGCAAAAGACCAGTTCGAATAATCCTCCCGACCACTCAATTTCGGAAACCCATAGGCACAAGGACTCGAAGCATGTTCACTCATTTTGCCTTCTCACTTTGAACTTCACTGAAGAAAATTATCGCAGAACACTGTTATGTCTGGGCCCATAATCTGTAGAAACTTCTAGAGCTATCCATGGGTTTCTATACACGGGATAAACGGATTGATACACACGAACACATGTTGACATGGATGTATTTAACAAGACACTGTGACATGATACAGAGTACAGTCTATATACAAAAAAAGGCAAATAACATAAAGGTCAAAGAACATACATGTGACAAAAGACAAACGACATGTAGAGCGAGATTAGAAATTACGAAGAGTATTCATTCTCTTCAACATGCTGTAACAATCCATACTTCCTATCTAACTCCTCACTAACATGCATTACTTTATCCAATTTCTTATTCATCTCCTGATTATTCTTATCACATTTTTCATTCATTTGTCTTATCATCTCCTGATTATTCTTATCAAATTTTTCATTCATTTGCCTTAACATCTCCAGATTATTCTTATAAAATTTTTCATCCATTTGCCTTAACATCTCCTGAATATTCTTATCAAAGTTTTCATTCATTTGCCCTAACATCTCCTGATTATTCTTATCAAATTTTTCATTCATTTCCCTTAACAAATTTAGGATATCCTGCACCGGCATTAACACATCCTGTACTGGCCTTACAACATCCTGTACTAGTACATCAGTCATCTCTCCTTCCATCACACTACTGCCAGTCTCATTTCCATCACTCTCCAACATGCACACCACCACATTTTCTCCATTCATCTCTATCCTGCTACAACTCACTCCATTCCCATTCATCATTCTCATTCGTTCATCATCCATGTAAATACGTACACAATAACTTATCCCTCAGATAGCACTTGCACATTTCACACTCTCCTACTCCCACACTGATGCATCCTGGTTCTCGAGTCCCACGTTAAGGTGCCAATTGTTATGTTTTTCTTAAGTTGCTTTCTCTGTAACCATACCTGAAGAGTCCCCCCAGCAAGCAGAATATAAAATAGGGAAATCCCGTTGGGCGCCAAATCAAATAAAAATGTATTAGAGTACCAATATACTTTAATTCAAAACAAGACAAACACGAGGTCTCTATAATATCAGGGTGTAGGGTAAAAATATATACCAACCCGGATACAATCAGTTTGGGAAGTAGTTCTGATATTCACTGTAATATACAAGCATTTACTGAGAATATTACTTACGGTTCAGTAGTAATATTATGATACATAATATATGTAGTACTGCAGTGTAATGCTATGATTTTATAGTTTCTTTTATTATAAGTACTCTTTTTAGTTAGAAGATTTATGGGATTATTATAATCATGCAGTCTAGACACCTTCATACAATTTATAATCACTTCGAGTTTTTAATACAAGACCCCATTACTTCGTTTAAGATCCAATCCTTTTTTAACTTCATATATAAACAACTATCCACTTACTTCCTTTGTCTTTTAATACCTTTTCCTCTGCCTTCTAAAGATATGCCACACTACCTAGTGTTGGATCCTCTTCTATGGACTCCACAGATATGCACTCACAAACACCTAGTTCATTACCTCAACACCTGAGCACTCTTATTACATACCACATACAAATAGCAAACATCTTCTATGGCTTCATAAAAATGTCACAAGTAGACCATTGAGGTGCCTCTAACTCCTATCCTAGAATAAAACTACATTCTACATTTTAGCAATATTTACCAGTTAATGGAATTTATTCCAGTTTTCTTCAGATGAAGTTATTTATTAGCCTTCTTTTAAATTCAATATATTCTACCTAGCCTAATCCCTTCTCCCTTCGTCTCTATATGGCCCTAGGGCATAGCAATCACAATGACTCAATGCTCCTCCGAGATTCTACACAGAAGGGAGGAGGCACTCAACTACGAGTATGACCTTTGTTCCTCACACTCAATGTATTATTACATAAAGGAAGGGGGAGAGAAAAAACAGAGGTTTGTATCAGCACCATGCAGATTAAAAAATCTCTGGGGAGTAGGGGGCAGAGGTTGATCCATCCCTAGCATGTCCCCAAAGGCAACACCTTGTCCCTAAATACTACTACTACTACTGGGAATGAGATTAATATTAACTACATTGAAATATTATGTGGATGACATAACTCTCACCTGAATTCTTGACATTCTTATCACATACAGTAGTATGAAAAAGTCTACTTTATAATTGCACATTCTTCATAAGGACAAAAAGGAGGAAACACAAACCTTGTGAATTAGGAGGAATGCCTACTGGTTCTGGTGGGATCAGTTGGTGTTAGGATTGCAGCAGTTCAGGAAGCAAGGCTCAAATCATACACATTGTTTTCTTAAACAAATTATTATTCAAATAGAACACTTAATTTATAACATAAAATTAAACATTTGAAAATACAGCAGTTTGCACAGCAATGCTCCTGTGGAATGTGTCCCATTGTAGAGATAATCAAATCCAGTTTCTTTCTTCGTCTTCTCATTCAGACCAGGTCACTGGAAGGTGTAGCACAGATTTTTTTGGCATAGAATCCTGGAAAATTGAAAATCAATCCCTTATATTGTTAACAGTACTGTGACAAAAAATATAAACAAATTTCTAGATTAATTTTGTATCATGACCTGGAGATGTGCACGTGTAGCCTATACGCTACATTCTTAAACTCAAGTTAACCATTATAGTGTAACAAAACAATTTAAACCGGCTACATCCTTATGCGAAAACAAGAATAATTATTTTAAATAATAATAATAATAATGGTTTTTTTTTCTTTTATTTTCTTTGAGGAGCAGTCTTGTGTAGTAGTTTGCTAAATTTCCATGCTGGGAAGTGTCTGGAAATACTCTCAAGAAATGAGAAAACTGCCCTTCCTATACTACTGAGCAAGACCAATAAATGCAATCACTTATCAGACTCAATCGTCACAAATGACCAACACACTAAGGAAAGCCTAACCTCATGTCAACCATCTTCAGTTTACAGATTAATAATATCATTTATTACCCAGTCAGGCAAATGACCTTGATGTAATCCGTCATTTCGATCACCACTAAAAATAAAATAAAGTTACCCAGCAAATAATACAAGTGTACATTAATTTGGTAGACCGGCATATAAAAGCCTCCAAATGAACCTCGTATTACGCATGATAGACCGGACTTTGAGAGTCAGAGTAATCAAGTCGTTGACGTAAGCGATCAGCTGACGTGTAATACCTCTCGTTAAGAATGCACTACCAAGTGCTTAGTCACAGAATGTTGGTGTTGCATGTGATATGAAACGGCGATTCCCAAAGACTGTGTTCTGACGTTGTTGATCAGCCACTGCGAAGTGAGCCGTCACCCTATCGTGTTGAAACCAAACACTGTTTAAGATTCCCAAATTTTGCAGCTGCGGGATGAGCCAGTCATTAGCAACGATCAAAAAAAAAATTGGTTCAAACAGATGCGTTTGTATCATGCCGGCCCAGATCATGACGTGAGGTGGGTTCGCTTGATTTCTTCAGCTGTGCAGAGACGGACAAATATGATGTTTTGAATTCCTAAGATGTAAGTAAAAATGTATATGTACTGACAATATAAATAAATAATAATGAGTAGGGGTATACGGTCTTTGTGCGCACACTGTAAGATTTTCATGCATTGTTTCGTCTTCTGGGGGACATCGCCAACTGATATTACTAACCATGGTCACTACAGCACCAGAAATATGTGTTAATATTTATTGCTCATTCAACGAAGGCAGCCATGTTCGACAGTGCACGAGGTGTCTTCAACTGTTAATAAGACGCACACATTGACATCAGCACAGGTTGGGGTTAACATTGTTCACGATTGGTCCGTATTGACGAATGATAGTTTAAAATTTGAAATACACTTATGTTCCGTCTAGTCAATGTCCTAGGGCGTAAATAAACACAAAAAAGTATTGACTAGACGGAAGATAAGTGTATTGGCAACTCCAGCTATCTGATATGACATCTAGTGGTAAAAATTAGAAACTTACCAAGTAGGGTACATTTGTCACGTGGTGACTGGTTGTATATGGTTTCTTGTATTCGTAAGCAGATGAAGGTAATTTCTTCGTGTCTTTATACATAAGTAATAAGTTTTACTCGTTGATGGAGTGTAAAATGAGTAAAAGCAACGTATATTGCTCAGTTTACGGCTGTAAGTTGATGCATAAAAGAGGGCTGCGGATATAAGTTTTCATCACTTTCCAAAAGATGTAAATAGCAATAGCCAAAAGGTGACGATACCAAATAAATACGGGCAACAGGAACGGGTTGGACCACTCACCACTACACTCACTGACGACAGGACGGGTTGTTCACTGTTTTCGCCGAGCCAAGCCGTACCAAGACAGCTAGGCCTACACCAGCCGACTACAGCCAAGCTTCATCAGTCAGGTATCCTTCCCCCTCCCTAGTTCATTTCCAATTACCCTACCAATCGCCATCACCTCGCTCTGCGATATCCGAGCCATTGCACTACGAGTCATATAGGCCTAATTTGACTTCGCAGGGTAAATATCTACTCTGCTAGAACCTGCTACCAGTCCGATATTCTACACCAAACCCACCAGCTAACCATCCAAATCAAGCAATTCCTATGTCCCCCGAGCTTTAATACAAGTTAAACTCATCCCTTCGCCCTACCAAGCAGCAAATAATTTCTACAGTCTATGGTACAGTGAGCAAACTCAAATATAGCTTTTAAAGTAACAGCGCCATGACTCGAACTGCTCAAAAACAGATACCAGCAGACAACCGATGCTTGATAATATGCAATTGACACATAAAATCCAGAGGGACACACAAATTAGATCACGTGTATCGCACAGTTATACATATATACAATCAAAAATAACACTGTCATTATTTTAGGGACCACATTTACTGATTATAACCGAAAAATAAAAAGTGTTCCATATCAAACGCGTGTTATTGAGTATTTTACCCTACTTAACCAGACCGACCGCAGCGCCCCAAGTGTTAGTTTGAGTTGCCAATTTCAAATTTTAAACTATCACCACAGTTGCCAACTTGTGGGATACAAAATACACCACTCAGGTCTGGTCTGGATAAAGATTATTGATGCACGATTACCCCACTGTGCATGACAGAAACCAGGTGTGTATATATGGCTACGGATATCTAGCAATTATTGGTATAGGCAAAGCCCATTGGAGTGGATTTAAGAAATTTCACTCTCACAAAAAACATTAATTACAGCAGTGCACAACAAACATTACTGTGCGAGACAAAAACCAGGGGTGTATTCGTGTAAATGGCTAACGCAGCCCTCCACCTAATAATTATTGGCCCAGGCAAAAGCCATTGGTCTGCATTAAAAAAATACTATTACAAATGACTTTTATTGATCTAGAAAAGGCCTATGATAGCATCCCTAGAACAAAAGTTTGGGAAAGCTTAACAAATAGGGGGATAGGCAAGGAACTGAGAGACATGATAAAAGGAATGTTCATGGAGTGCTACAGTAGTGAGAAGACTAGAGTCGGGACATCGAAATGGTTTAAAATTGACACTGGACTAAAGCAAGGAAGTGTGGTGATGGATGACATCATGAAGGCAGCAATGAAAGAATATAGTAGGGCAAAGATGAAGGTAATGTTGTTTGCAGACGACGTTGTGATCTGGGGCGAGGATGAGAGGGAGGTACAAGAACAGTTAGACGTAATAAATGAAAAGATTGAGCAATGGGGATTGAAGATAAATGTGGAGAAGAGTAAAAGAGTGGTGATGAGAAGAGAAAAGAAAGAAGGAAAAGGAGTAATCAAATTACGAGATAAGGAATTGGAAGTAGTTAAACACTTCAAATACTTGGGAAGTGAACTAACTGAAGATTTGGAAATTAGCAGAAGAATACAACTCGGGAGTGCTTTCTACCAACAGGTACGGGGACTAGTATGGAACAAGGATATACCAATTGAGGCTAAAGAAGTCATGTACAAAGCATATTATGTTCCTATAATGACATATGCAGCAGAAACTTGGACAATGACTAAGAGGGATGAGAGCAAAGTACAAGTAGCTGAGATGAGATTCCTGAGAAGTATGGTCCAGAAAACGAGGAGGGACAGAGTGAGAAATGAAGATATACGGAAAGAACTGGGAGTACAGAAACTAAATGACAAACTGGAGCAAAACAGATTGAGATGGTTTGGACATGTCAAATGGATGAATGAAGTAAGGCTACCAAGACGAGCACTGGAACGACGGATCACAGGGAAGAGAGGACACGGAAGACCAAGAATGCATTGGATGGACTCGGTGGAGAATAGTATTAGAAAACTGAACCTGGATTGGAACACTGTGTCGGAAGAGGAATGGTGGAACGACAGAACAAAGTGGAGAGGAACCATATTTGCCCCCACCCAGTGTCAACTGGAAAAGGGGAAATGAAGATGATGATGATGACTATTACAAAACGCACCATACAGATTCCGGCGTTTAGCTGTACACTTGACTTTGAGAGCTCAGCGGTAGGAGAGAAAAGGTATTTTAGCTTAATTTCAGACGCTATTTGATGCCGAGCAAATTTGCCCTTTAAAATAAAGTGTAATATTGCGTATTTTGCACCACATAACACATGACCCAGGTATGCAATTTTCCTACATTTGATGGTAATCATCAGCTCCCACTTAGAATTTGCTCTCCGCAGTACCAGCTCATTAGAGATGTGAATAGAGTAGATTAGGGGGAAGGGCAAATGACCTCGTAGTTCCACCCCTTAAAACAACAATAACTATCACTGCTGCACAATAAAAAATACTGTCAAATATCACTAATATACTGTCAAATTTCACTAATATTGCTTAAATGAAGGTTTTTATTTTGTAGCTTGGTCAACGACGGCAGATGATTGTGGCCGACAAATTGACGTCATATTACGTTGCCAACATATCCGATACAAAATGCACCACGTGACACCTTTTTAATTATGTGGAAAAAAACTCCCAATACCATCACGTCATCAACTACGTCATCAAGGTAACTAAGAATTCCCCTAAACGCCAGTGCATCGCAAGGTATAGATGAACCTTATTGGTCTAGGCTAAAACCATTGGTCTGCCGGATGTGATATAGTATCGAATACATGTGGTTGCCAATACTGTACATGGTGCTAAAAATGGCAGAGTCAGCTGGAATTTCATCTATATAAGTCGTGATCCTATTTGGGATGGCTGGGTGGGTTACAGACAGCGGGGAAGTAAACATCTATTACTATATTGTCTCAAGATACCATTACTGCAGGTATTTTGACTAATTTCAGTAGTTTAAGAATTTTTACTTCGGTTCAGGTAAACTCCACTCCTGGAAAGCTTTACGCCTTGCTGCATGTAGTTAGTTCTCAAATGATAACACAATGAAATGAAGAAAATTAACGTACCTTTATGTTAGACATAAACTCCCAAAGCACCATGTTGTGATTTTTCTTTCTCATCTGATCCATTTATAAGACCGAGCTGTGTCATACCAGGTTATTAAAACTGTGAGCAGCTACGTGTATCCAGTGCTAAGGTTTTAGTTTCCAGCAGAAGCATGCAATGTAATCTTTTACATGAAAGTCCTCCCTTCGCAATGACAACTTGCCAAGCAGACTGACCACAAACTTTCGTTCATTTGGGGTTTGATATTATTTCTTATTTCTCCCCTACACTGTTAATCGACTGCATGCATTACATGTACCGTAACTAACTTCCCTCATTAGTTCAATATGAAAGCATAGTACAATACTGGTACTCTTTATGTCCCAGCCTGCCTACTAAGGCTATTTGCGAAGGTCTTAAATGATAGTCTATTGTTTATATACTTACGGGATCAGGACTGAATGCTTTGACATTACCAGTTCTGACGATGGAGATAATAATTCCTCTCATTCTCTTAGGTAAATGAGTTAATTTCCGTTTGTGAAAGTCCATTATGATAATTATGTTGTCATGTCTCTTCACCACAATTAAGTTAATTATAATTTACCAATGGCATAGGCCAAGGCCGTGAAGTAATGTGAACATTTGCAGCCTTAATTTAAATAATTAAAAGCACAATTGCCGCACATTAGGTATGGGGACGTGGTGGCTCAGCGGTCTAGCTGTATGCCTCTCACCAAGGCGGTCCGGGTTCGTTTCCCGGTCAATGCATGTGAGATTTTCGAAGTGAAATGCCATGTCCTGTGGTTCGGATTCCACGTAAAAAGGAGGTCCCGTGGCTCATGATCTCGCGATTAACGGTCACGTTAAACTACAAGCATGCATGCATGCACATTAGGTAGGTATTCGTCTTCAAACTTCTGACAGCAATTATTTACATAACCTAGAAACAGGCTTGGAGGACTACTGAATACAAGCTTCCGCAAATATGATTCGAATTCTACAATTAAAATGAAAGCTAATTATTTCCAAAGTAGTAAAATAGCACTTAAGTTTCTTCCCCATCAAATAATCGTTTTAGATCGCTTACGGCATCTGAAAACAAAAATAAAAGTTTTTTTTACGAGCACTCATTTTTATTCACTGACAGAAAACATGTACATATACAGATGTTGTATCAAAATACAGGGTGAATCCCACATAAGATAAACTTGTGCGTGGGCTTCATGAACATAATTTCTTAATTTATTTGCAACATGGTATTTGACTGATAATAGTAAGAAAAGTTTATAGTAAAGGCATTAATTAAAAGGATACTAAAATAAAAGAAGACGATACATTACTTATTTGTGACTGAGTTGGTTTAAATATGTTGGTGAAAATTTATTAGTTCATTTACTTTATCAAAGTTATTAAGCAGCCATGTAAAAAGCCTTTTCTTCAGTATATTCAGGGTGTTATTTGTCACATTCACTGGCAATATATTGTATATCCTAGTGCTAAGACAACTTAATTTCCTTTGGCCAAGTAGTGTGTTTCGACGAGGGATATGTATTCCAGTTCTGTCTTGAAGTCTAGTGCACATTTTAAGTTGTTGTCCATTGGAGAAGAGCTTCATATTTTTATGTATAAATATGATTGATGACTGTACAAATAACTGTCGTATATTAAACACCTTACTTTGTTTATACAGTTCACATGTTGGAAATGTTGGTGGCTTTTTGTACATAGCTTTTAGAATGAAATTCTGGCAGGTATTTACCTGAGCCAAAAGTGAATCAAGTATTCCACCCCAACCATTTATTCCATGTTGTAGTTGTGACTGGACTAAGGCAAAATATACAGTTCTCAAGACTTTTGCTGACAAGATATTTCTGATTCTGTAAAATATACAAATTAACTTTTGGAGTTTATTGGCCAATTTTGATGCATGCATATTCCATTTTAAATGACTATCTGTAATAATCCCTAAATATGTAGCATTCATTGACTTCTGTAGGGTATAGCAGTTGCATCTTTCGCCATTGTTACAATTTGGTGTGTGGATCTTCAGTGTTAAATTGTCTGTGGGTTGTAATGTTTTGTTGTGTGAGAAGCATAGGTATTGTGTTTTGGTTTCATTTAAGGTAAGGAGGTGGCTTCTTAGCCATTTTTGGACTGTAGCAAGGGTTTCTTGAGTTCTATTAAAAGTGTCCTCCGAAGTTGTTCCTGTGACGACAGTGTCATCAGCATATGAGGAAATCATCGCATTACAGTCCAGCTCACACAAATCGTTAATATATAACAGAAAAAGAATAGGACCTAAAACTGTTCCTTGGGGAATTCCAATTTTTACTTCAGCACTTCTACTTAGAGTATCTTTGATTCGTACCTTTTGAATTCTGTTAAAAAGAAAACTTTTTATTAGTTCTTGAGGAGTACCACGAATACCCTCCTTTTCCAGTTTTCTAATGAGTATATTGTGGTCCACGGTGTCAAAGGCCTTTTTTAAATCCAGGAACACAGAAATTGTTCTTTTAGAACCATCGATGGCTTTATACAAATTATCAGTAAGGGAGAATATCGCATCTTGAGTACTAGTGTTTGGTCTAAAACCAAACTGATTTGGTGACAATATGTTGAACTTATTCAGATAGTTAAGTAATCAGGTTTTGATGCATTTCTCTAGTAGCTTAGAGAGGTGGGTTGTGAGGGAAATTGGTCTATAGTTATTTAACTCTCTTTTATCATCTGATTTATAGACTGGGATTATAATGGCAATTTTGAATGAGTCTGGAAATTGCCCCTTCGTTAGTGATAAATTAAAAATATGGTGCAGTGGTAGTAGAATTTCTGAACTAATTATCTTAATTGTTTTACTAGAGATATTATCATAGCCATTTGCTGAGTTATCTTCTAGAGCAGCTATGTGGTTTGTTATTTCTGATTTTGTTATGGGTATAAAAAAGATAGACTGAGGTTGAGATTTTGCAGTGCTATCAAGTGCATTTGTGTTGTCAGGTTCCTTTCTTGTATTACTTATCTTTTCAGAAAGTTCTAAACCTATGTTACTAAAATAGTCTACAAATTTGTTTGCAATGGCAGCTGGTTGGGATGTTTCTTGTGAGTCTCTGATAAATATGCTGTCAACAGCTGAAGATTTATTTCCCTTCCTACATGTTAAATCATTAATATTTTTCCAAAGGACTTTAGAATTATTGGAGTTTGACATAATTTGTTTGGCATAGTACCTTTCTTTTGCTATTTTAACAAGCCTGTTTATCCAGTTTCTGTACAATTTATGTTTATTAACAGTTTCTCGGACCTCATCACTGTTTGGGGATCTCTCCCTTTGTTTAACAATTTTCTGATGTAATTTATCTCTTATTCTAATAGAAGTTAAAATTCCAGTTGTGATCGATCCATGGAGTAATTTTTTAAAATTTTGATCTTACGTTATTTATGGTAGTAGAGTGTTCATAGATGTTGTTGTTGTTTGAGTCTTCAGTCTTTTGACTGGTTTGATGCAGCTCTCCATGCGTCCCTGTCCTGAGCTAATCGTTTCATCTCTACATAGCTACCACACCCTACATCCGAGGCAATCTGTTTAACATATTCTAACCTTGGTCTACCCCTACAGTTCTTGTCCTCGACCCTTCCTTCCATAACTAAGCTTGCTATTCCTGGGTGTCTTAGTATGTGTCCTACCAACCTATCTCTTCTCTTCATTAGCAGTCGCCAGAAACATCTCTCCTCTCCCACTCGCCTTAATACCTCTTCGTTTGTAACCCTATCTACCCATCTGATCTTCATCATTCTCCTGTAACACCACATTTCAAATGCCTCAATTCTCCTCTTTTCTGCTGCACCAATAGTCCAAGTTTCACTTCCATAGAGCGCCACGCTCCAGACAAAGGCTTTCAAAAATGACTTCCTAATACCTAAATCTATATTAGATGTCAACAGATTCCTTTTTTGTAGAAAGGCTTTCCTTGCCTGAGCCAACCTACTTTTTATATCCTCTTTGCTTCGTCCATCACTGGTTATTCTGCTTCCTAAGTAACAGAAGTCTCCTACTTCCTTCAGCTTTTCACCTGCCAATTTGATCTCCATAGAGGTTTCTGATTTATTTCGGCTGCATTCCAGTATTTTTGTTTTACATTTATTAATTTTCATCATGAAGTCCTTCCGTAAGACGGAATCCATACCATTCAAAAACTCATTCAAATCCTCAGGCTTGTCGGCCAAGATGACGATGTCATCAGCAAATCTCAGAGTTGAAATTACTTCTCCTTGAATCTTCACACCCACTTTAAATTTTTCTCCAATTTCCTTCATTGCTTGTTCAATGTAAAGATTGAAAAGTATGGGTGATAAGTTGCAGCCTTGCCTTACACCTTTCTGAATACCAGCTTCTCTCTCATATCCTTCAGCTCGAATGACTGCTGTCTGGTTTCTGTATAGATTGTATATCACCCTCCTATCCCTGTACTTTATTCCAATAGATTTCAAAATGTCAAACAATTTAGTCCAATCAACGTTATCAAAAGCCTTTTCTAAGTCTACAAATGCCATGAACGTTCTCTTATCTTTCCTTATTCTACCTTCCAAAATCAGCCTAAGACTTAGTACAGCTTCCCTTGTTCCTACATTTCTCCTGAAACCAAACTGGTCTTCACCCAACTCCGTTTCGATCTGGCTTTCAATCCTCTTGTAAATTATTCTAGACAGGATCTTTGAAGCATGAGTAATCAAGCTGATTGTACGGTAATCTTCACATCTGTCAGCTCCCACTTTCTTTGGTATAGGGATGATAACATTCTTCTTGAAATCAGGGGGTACCTCACCTGTCTCATAAATCCTACACACCAAGTGAAATAACCTGATCAGACCTTCATCTCCTATGCAGCGTAGCAACTCAATCGGTATATCATCTATGCCTGGTGCTTTGTTCCTGCCTAAGTCCTCTAATGCTCTGTCAAATTCTGATCTCAATATTAAATCTCCTTTTGCATCCTCATCAATTTCCTCCTCCCTTTCCATTACATGATTCTCAATCTCCTTTCCCTTATACAAGCACTCTATGTAAGCTTTCCATCTCTCAAGCTTTTCTTCCCTATCTGTTAGAGGTTTTCCATTTGTGTCCCTAATATTACAGCACTTAGTCTTCTTTTCCCCAAAAGTATTCTTAATCCTTCGATAAGCTGTGTCTACTTTTCCTAATTTCAGACACTTTTCTATACCTGCACATTTCTCTTTCAACCATTCTTCTTTCGCTTCCTTGCACTTCTTGTTAACCTCATTTCTCAGACGTCTGTATTCTGCTTTCCCCTCTTCATCCCTTAGATTCTTGTGTTTCCGCCTTTCATCCATCAATTCTAGTATATCCTGAGTGATCCACGGTTTTCTACCTATTCTTTCTTTCCTACCAATGTTTTCTTCTGCGGATTTTGTTATTTCATTCTTCAAAAGTGCCCATTCGTCTGCAATTGAAGTTTGTTTAGGGGTTTTGATTAGTCCCTCCTTTATACTCTTCTTGAATCTTTCGTTTACATCCTTTACTTTCAGTCTGTCTATTGCCCACCTTTTTGGCTTTTGACTTTTCTTCAGTTTCTTCAACTTTAATCTGCATTTCATTACAACCAGATTGTGGTCAGAGTTAATGTCAGCACCAGGATATGTTTTACAATCCAAAATCTGGTTTCGAAACCTCTGCTTGACCATAATGAAGTCGATTTGGTAACGCCCTGTATCTCCTGGTCTCATCCATGTGTATATTCTTCTATTGTGGTTATTGAATAAGGTGTTAGCTATGACCAACTCATGTTCGGTGCAGAATTCCATCAGCCTGCTTCCTCGATCATTCCTTTCACCTAATCCGAAATCTCCTACTATCTTCCCTTCTCTCCCTTTTCCTACCACAGCATTCCAATCTCCCATTACTATAACATTTTCATCACCTTTGATATACCTCAGAATGTCATCTATTTCTTCGTAGACCTTTTCAACATCCTCATCATCAGCTTGACTGGTAGGCATATAGACTTGTACCACTGTGGTGCACGTAGGTTTAGTATTGATTTTTGCTACAATAATCCGTTCACTGTATTGCTCATAATATTCTACCCGCTGTCCAAGTTTCCTACTCAATATGAGACCAACCCCTGCTTGGCCATTGTTTGATTTCGTGCTAATGACCCTATAGTCTCCTGACCAAAAGTCCTGTTCTTCCTGCCAGCGCATTTCACTAATCCCAACCAAATCCAACCTCGACCTATCCATTTCCCTTTCTAAGTTTTCTAACTTTCCACTTCCTAGCAGACTTCTAACATTCCACGCTCCGATCCGTAGAATGTCAGATTTCCTCTTTGTCACTTCTGTGATGTTAACCCCCTCTCGAGTAGTCCCCACCCGGAGATCCGAACGGGGGACTAGTTTACCTCCGGATTGAAATTTTACAAGGGAGGAGGCCATCATCACATGTATTTATGCATAGAGAGGTGCATATCCTCGGGAATAGCATTACGGCTGTAGTTTCCCGTTGCTTTCAGCCGTGCAGCAGAACGCAGTGTAGCCATTAGTTGGCTTATATTATCAATATCTTAACCGTCTATTAGACTAGTAAAGAATTGATTTATTCTGAAAGGCTGCTACTCCCTTTCAGAATAAGTAAAGAGCAATTCTACTACAAAATACTAACCTTCTACTAACAATGAAATACCAAAATTCTACTAACGAAAAAAAAAAAATACAACAAATACTACTACTAAAACAGTCTGTCACCAGGCCCACTCACATGCACCCTCACCAGATACACTCACACACCACAGTCTAATAGAACAAGGACATATATGTATTGAGTCAGTAATTTAATGAAACTATCAGCTGCTTTGTTAGTATCATGTTCAGTTATGACGGATTCCCAAGTTTCCTTAGTTAAGGATTTTTTTAGAGTTTCATAATTTATTCTTACATATTTCAAAATATTTTCTCCTGTTTGTGGAGTGTATTTTTGATATTTATTTTGTATGATAAATGTAGGACTGTGATCTGTGATACTGGTATGCAGAACAAAAGGGTCAAAGTTGCTGTTTCTGTGGGACTTAACATGTATGTGATCGATACATGTTCTGGATTTTGGGGTTATTCTAGTTGGTGAGTCTATGTACGAAATGAAACCATTTGCATGTAATACATTTAAATACTCATTTTTATTATTTTGGGCATATTGCCTTGTAGGATTTAAAATATCAATATTTATATCTCCTATTAATATACTGTGTGTAGCTGTGGGCAAGTGCTGGAGAGTATTTCCTAGTTCTTCTATGAATTTCTTCGGGCTTATGGAGGGTCATCTGTATATATCAAGTATCATGTATCTTTCTTTATTATATATGAAGGTGAGTAGGCTAGCATTTGCAGCTTTCAGTGTTTTTACAGTAGATATTGTAATATTTTGAATGAGGTTTTCATGCACATATATCTTTAGGCTGTCATGGGTAGAATTTTGAGGTGGTATGAAGTACTCATTATATCCAAAAATAGCAAATAGTATATCCTCAATGAGCTGAGTTTCAGACAGTATAATGACATCTGGTTTATGATCAAGTTGATCGAGCATAACTAGCATACTTTCAAAATTTGTTATCATGCCACATATATTTAGGTGCATGATTTTAATTCCCACAGTAAAGCTAATTAATTTGTTCAAGTCTTGAGTACTGTTTACAATGTTTGAAGCAATATCTTGGAAATTAAGGTCTACTTCGTTATCTGATGTCATACCGTAAGTTAGTTGTTTTATTTCAAGGTACTTCCATAATTACTTTATACTCACTTAGAAACAGATTTCATGAAATATTGATTGATCACTTGGCTCAGGCAAACATACCTTCAGTTTCCTTGATTCCCATGAACTGTTGGTAGATCAGCTGCAGTCTTGATTTGTAGAATCGGGCTGTTTTCATTTTTCCTCATGAAGATCTTCCCGTTCCTGGTCCATGCGAATTTATAATTCATTGTCCGTTTTGAATTCCTAGCAAGCCAATATAAGTTTTGTTTGTCTTTGGTTAAATGTTCATTTATATACACTGGCGAGTCTCCGTTGATCTTGATATCTGTGCAAAGAATGTTTGCGTTTTTTGCTCATGATCATGTTTTTAGTTTGGCGGGAATAAAATGTTGCTACTATGGGGGGCGTTTTCTTCTTTCCATCCTTATCTGTAAAGGATGGAAGTCGGTGGCAATATTCAATGTCCCTATCAGTATCAACTTCAACACCAACTGCACCTGCCACTTGAGCCACAATATTATACACATTCTCGTGTTCGGAGACTGGTATCCCGGCGATTTCAAGGTTGTAATTCTTGGAGTATTGCTCCAAGTCATTAACTTGCCTCTTAAGATGCCCATTTTGTTCTTTAAGCAAGCCATTCTCAACTTTAGTGTTGTTAACCTCTTGGATGAGTTGGTCAATGCAAGATTTTAGTGTGATATTTTGCTCCAATAGTTCATCAAATTTTTTTGATTGATACTCCAGAGAGTTACAAACATCTTTTAGCACTTGTTGCATATTGTTAACTGCTTCACATAAACTTACAGTGTCCGGTTTGACCTTATTCGGCTGAAAACTAGATGTAGCTGTCCTGATTGAATTTGGGTTATGTTTGCATTGTTTACAATGCCACAGAATTTCGCCCGGATTTGCAATCATTGCTTTAAAAACGGCGTTCGTCACACGAGCACAGTTTAGATGAAACACTTCACCACACTTCCCGTCACATTGTACGAAATTTTCATTCTCCTTCAGGGAAACTTTACAGGAGGTACATATAACATTACTATTCTTGGGCGCCATGTTGCACGTAAGTTAATAATATTACATGGGGCGACATTATTCATATTAAGTATACTATTTACCATAATCGTCAAAGAAAGATATTTGCACAACTTGAAGAATCAAAAATATATTGTTTTGTACTTACCTTAGCCCGTATTCAATGTCTGTCTGTTAGGTAGTCAGCCCGAAGGCTGGTTGGCTCCACAAAAAGTACCGCCGTTAGGTTATGTGAGTAGATACCCACAAAAACCCACGGCAGCGCTAAATTGAGGCGTACTAGGCAAGAAGAGGAGTGAGGTAGTTTGCCATTGCTTTCCTCACTGAGTCAGAACGGTAGTACTAACCCTATGAGTAGAACTTTTCACAGCAGTCACAGGCACTGACTGTGCCCCGAATGCCATTACTAAGCACCACCCATACCTCAGTAGCTTCCATATAATAACAGCCATGAGTGAGACTGTGACACCGGTGAAAAGCCACCTTTTACTCTAGCCTGTGCCAACAGACAAATGCAAATGTACTGCATTCATCAAGAGATGGCAAACAGGCCTCGTATTCAATGAATAAATTAATATTCAAGCCATTAAGTGATAACATACATATCAGCTGTTAGCTTCCATCTTTGATTTTTCATTACAAATAAGCTAACCATGGACTAAAACACGGCTAACAAGCCCTCGGAACATGCCTTTACTAGAGATGGGCAGCAGTCGACTGAAAACAGTCGAATTAGTCGATAGTTAAAACAATCGACTTATTCGACTGCATTCAGGAAACAGTCGAATGAATTCAACGACTACTCACCGTATCATAAAAAAGTCGTTTGCAAACGACTGATCCCAAAACAATCGTTGGAAATCATTCGAATGAAACAAGTCGTTGGCAAACGACTAGTTCCAAGCGAATGGAATCATTCGAATTGAAGTAGTCGTTGTAAACGACTGATCCCAAAGCAATCGTTGGAAATCATTCAAAAGAAACAAGTCGTTGGCAAACGACTAATTCCAAGCGAATGGAATCATTCGAATTTAAGTAGTCGTTCTAATCAAACGACTTCTTCAGGATAACTTCATGCTACAATTCATTGTGATGTATGTTTATTGTAGAGTTTTAATTAATAAGTTAAGTATACCTGTAGATGCCTATAGTTTTATACAGTTCGTTGATTCTTTCAATGAAATAGCCTAAATCCAGTTGTCCAAGTTATTGGAAATGTTAAGCATTCAATATTTAGGTTATGTTTGAATTCCAGATACCGGTTTTGTGGCCCATCATCCCAGGCAAGCCGGTAAATACCTTTGCCTCCCAGTCAGATGGATCATTTGTCCGTAATTTTGAATTAGAGTAAGGTTGTAGTATGCGTGGTCAGATTTAGACAATAGCCTACTCCATGAAGGGGTCATGGCTACGCCTTCTATGTTTGTGTAATGAATAGAGTAACTGAAATGAGGGATGTATACTGATTTTAAGATTTGTGGAATGAGTTTATGAATTTTTAATAGAATTTAATGAAGTCTTCGGTAAAGTTGAAGGAGACATGATCGTGTTTAGACAATAGCCTACTCCATGAAGGGCTCATGACTATGCTTTCTATGTCTGTTTAAGGTGTAGTGTGGCTGAAATGAGGGAGGTTTACTGATTTTGGTGTTTGTGGAGTAGTCTTTTCGTTTATAATTTAGGTTTTGTGAAGCTTGTTGTGGAGTTGTTTTATGGATTTTATTGCTCTGCAAATGAAGTGTATTAGGGGGTTCTGGGTTTGGTTTAGCTGTAGTTTACAGGGTTATGGCTGAGAGTTGTTGTAGCAGGCCTAACAACTGTGTCAGAGCAGTGGCGTGCTGTGTTGGAGGGCGGGGGGGGGGGGGGGTGGAAGAGTTTAAGTGTTCCCTCAAAGTTGGCGCACTTAGGCTTATCTCGAGGTACCGTACAGATAGAGTGGTGATGTAAATCTCCAGCGGGTACTGTGAGGACAGCTTAACGGCTGTAGGTGCCTATAGTTTTATACAGTTTCTTGTTCGTAGATTCTTTCAATGAAATAGCCTACGTCCAGTTGTCCAAATATATATGTATGTCATTTCATTGGAAATGTTAAGCATTCAATATTTAGGTTATGTTTGAACTCCTTAACACAGTCTATACACTTTTAATGAGAATTGGGTGCATTCTTGAATTATTACACAACTTGAACATGGGCTTACCAATTATGGCTCAGAGTTCTATTTATTTTATGATTGAATTTCATTCATTTATTCTACCGCGTGATAAATGAATTACAAGAAAATTATTATGAAATTCTCCCCCATAGCGTGATGGTAATGATCGATGCAAACATAGAATAGATTTTCCAGGGAAATTAAATCAGAAAATATTTTATATTGGGATCCAATATTAATAGCATTTTAGCAAGTCGGAGGGCGTGTACGCTCAGATTGATTCTGGTCGTCAATTGGTTTGTAGAGATGGGTATCAGCAGTCGACTGACAAAAGTTAAAACCATCGACTTGTTTGACTGCTTTTAGAAAACAGTCGAATGAATTCAACGACTACTCACCGTAACATAAACAAGTCGTTTGAAACGACTGAACTGATCCCAATTGTTTTAACATGTTCTGAGCGCTGGCATAGTTTTACGTTCTGGTCATAAATTGTTTGTATTCACATGGTTGCCAACATCTCCACTGAAAGTTCGCTCTCGTTACTGTTCTAAAGTGCTCTATTGTCGTGTCTCGTGTGTATTTATTCTAGGCTGTCGTGTTCTTGTTCAAGTTGTATTTCAACTCTACATTCTTAGTATTTTCTGCAAAACAACTAAGAAATAAAAGGTACGTCACAATTTTGGCTATGGAATTGTTACCGGTACTTACGAACTCCCTTTCAGTTCTAGTAATTTAATTAAGTATTGCTCTATTGCTTCACTTATTCAGAGTACATACAGGTAATGTGTCCTATACCAATATCGGGGAACATTTACTCATTGCAACATTGGATATAATGGATGCACTATACACAACGCCGCAACCTCCATTCGAAGCACAGTAAAAATAAATAACTGCAAAAATAGGTAGGTTAGGGAGAAGTTTGTTTTTCATTTGTTGGTACAACAGAACTCCGCGGGTAACGGCTTACAGTGCTTTGTACGCCGCCTAGAAGCGACTACTTTCAGTCGAATACATGAAACGACACGCTTTTAAGAGCTATGCGTATTCAGGTAACCATTCGACTGAAAGTAGTCGAATATCTAGTCGATAGTTTCTTCCAACGAATGACTAGTCAGTCGATAGTTAAAAGTAGTCGATAGTCCCATCTCTAATACTAAGTCGTCATTCTTTAGTTCGACGTTTCCATGGCTCGAAGCTGCGATAATTCCAGTGTGAAGGGTAGATTCAATAGCATGGATGCAAGATCTCACATCCATCATATCATTGAACCCCCCCTTTCGTCTGAGGTGACTGAAGAAAAGCTCGACATCGTCACTCGATAAATTCCCCGTTAGGACATAGTGGAAATTGATGCTTATTAAATAGCGTATGCATGCCACTGAAGAGAGAGTTGTCAACTCCAGAGCGTGGTAAGTCTCATTGGTAAATTTCCTGAACGTTTCGGGATGTTGCTGTATGTCCTCAAAGTATGGCAGAAATACGTCCGTTAACCAGTGCAGTCTTTCATCGTCCATCTCACAAAAAAATCATCTTGTTGTCATTTCTGGAGTGCGTGCCATGAGATGAGTTACAGACATCATGGATGTCAAACCATTTCTGAAAATGTTCCATAAAATTAATAGTCTCAAGTAAACTGCCTTTGTCATTAATTTTCTCAGAGCATACGACTTCCATACTTTTTAAGCCTGCGACAACTTCAGGTGAAAACACAACTTTGGCCCTGGAAACATTCATCTTTTCCAAATCACTAGGATAAACCACCTTCCTTGAGAGTTTCCTGACAGGTTTTATCACCAGAGTTTTCTGAAGATTATAAAGGATCTTCAAATGATCACTTGTCACATTGTTGCCATTTACAAAGAACTCCCTAGACAAGTACTGCGATCGTACATTCTTGATAATGTGACTGGGATCAAAACTTATAAAGAGCGGTCGATTTTCATCAAGAGGATGTTTAATTTCATGCATTATACGACCCCCGCGTAGCGTTTCAAACATCGAAACATTCGATTGACAGTTGTCAGTTACAATTCTTAACACTCTGAAACCACTTTCTGCGACTACCTTCATAGCATCTAATACCAATTTTGCCAAGTGCGCTCCAGAAATAGAACAAGTAAAATAAAATGACACAGGAATTCTGTAAGAAGAAGAAGATAGTCCTTTGAAAAGAATGCAAAGTAACTTCATAACGAGTAGAATAAGAAGTGATATCACTGGCCTAGTACGCCTGGTCCGCCGCAGCGCAGTGCTGGCTCCGATCTGTGATGTAAGTTAGCATTGGCGCTTACGAGACTTAAAACCTTGCGACCTGTTTTACACGTTAAAACACCGCAAGATATCCTCATAGGCGCTAATAAGTTCGACATCTACACTTACTTTACTGTGCCCAATTATAATTTCATAAAGTCGTATCCTGTAATAGTCCAGTTTCGACAATAAGCGAAGACAGAGAGCAAGTTCAAAATGCAATTAGTTTTGCCAGCTATCGGTACCGTGAAAAAAAAAACGGAAAAATGAACCTCGCTATCAGAAAGGATTTCTTCACATTGTTACACATTTTACATTCCCTTAACAGACTTGCAACACAACCAAAAATAAAAAATAAAAATAAACAGTACGAACGCAACTCGCGTAGGGCATTGACATTCAAAAGGAATATTACCTGAAATAAACAGGAACAATAAGAGAGAATATAATTCGCAACGGAAAGTGAAACACATAATTCAAATTTTTAATAATAATAATAATAATAACACAATAATAACAAAACTGAGGAGTCATATTCTTTCTTTTAATTCTTGCCTTCAGTTCGATACCTTAGAAAATTTCCTGGTAGATTTTGACATTTTCCCTGATCTCAGTTCCTTCCGGAGTTCCTTCATCTTGAAGTAGAAACGACACTTCATGTAGTGAAAGATCAGTTTTGGTACAGTCTCAATTGCATGTTGCTCATTACACCCCAATCCTGAAGGTTGAATTGTAATGTTCTCCATGCAATCATAAAACAAGTAACCCCAGAAACCAGAGGGAGATGAGAGGTGGGCACTTATTGTCTCTTCTGCCTGAAGCAAGACATTAAATAATGCCTCTGAAGGGTGGCATAAATAGTTTTGTCCCACTTGAGAGCCATAGTCCCGTAAGTTTGTAAAGAGGGCAAAAGAATTAGTTGTTACTGCTGATGTCTTGATAACATCAACACAGGAAACACACTTCAGAATTCTGGGGGCCTGATGTACAATATAACCAGCTAAATTGTAAACCAAACATCTTTTAACACTACCAAGGGCACTGACGGATGGATTTTCTCCCTGCACTGAAAGACTTTCATAACCACTTTCAAAAACAATCTTTTCCTCTAAACTGCCCAACACTGATGCTTTTATGTCCCTATTTTCCTTCTCAGTCTTCTTTGCTAGAATTCTGATCTGGTTGACATATGATGTTAAGGAGCATTCTGACTTTAGTTCACAATTCCCTCCTTTTGATAAAACATTTTTTACTGGAACATAAATAGATTGCAACATGTGTAAGTGCAAGAAATCAACTGTTGAAGGATGGTCATCACATGTCAATGATCGCATGATGCCAAAATGTCTCTCTAGTGGATCCTGATTCACTTTTCCTGTCAATACATAGTTTAAACCTTGACTCCACAAATAAACAGCAATTTCCAGTGTGCTCTGAATAGTAACTCTCAATGATTCTAATGTTCTGTTGGAAGCAAAAGTACTATCTGAATTATCTAGAATTACAGAGATGTCTAGTAAAATTTTATGATGTTTAGAATCTTTTCTCAATGCAAATGATGGTGTGGTGGAATTTAAAGCATAGGCCATATCATTCAACACCTGCGTGAATCTTTCAGTCGCTTCACTCTCTTCAAAACCTGGAATGCCAGTTTCTCTAAAAAAGATGTAAGGCCTTTGCCATGCTAGTGCTAAATAACTGAAAGGCAAGTCGGGCATTCATCCGCTGGAAGGAGGTTGGATGTATATGTCATAAAGTCAATTTACTGGATGCCTTTACACCAGCGAGTTCTGATGAATTGTCAGTATTATACACAAGTTCATAAAAGCGATAGCCCACTGTGTCTGTATCAAACACGACAGCACGCTTGTCATGGAAGTGGTTGCGTATACATTTTAAAATATGTACTGCGTCTGAAAAAGCCCATACTTTCCTACTTCCATCAACAGGGTTAGAGAAGCAACACTTAACATATCCTTTCTTTCCTGATACTTGTAAATGCCTCCAGGCCTGTTTGTTTGATTGGCTGCCATCACATGTGAACCCTACCACTTTACACCCTGCCTATTCAAGTTGGATTATAATTTGTACTAATATTTTAGCCAAAAGCTCTCCAGGAGTAGCATTTTTACTAGCAAAGACAGCAACTGGTTGCACCCAACTGTGTAAGAGAGGTACAAACATAAAAACAAGGGCATGGTCAGCCAACACATTACACTGGTCTTCACCAAAGTCCACAAATCCATCTATGAACAAAGAGGACCCATTAAATTGTACATCTTCTCTTAGTTTCACCTCATCAAAAATGACAATCCCTGTCTTTTTATTCTCATCCCTTTCTTCACTGAAGTAGTCTTTAATGGCATCAAGAGCATTTTTATTTACACCATATGAGCATTTTAAACCCTTTAACAACCTCCTTAAATGCACCTCAGATGGAAGGGGCAGCAAACCATGTTTCAGGCAATGTCTATAACCCTTGGGTGATTTTATGTGTAGCAAAAAACTATCTAAAAGAAACTCACTGTCATACCTCATACCTTTGGGGTTCTTTTTCTGACACTTTTGCAACATAGTGTCCACAATAACTTTTTGTTTCCTAGATGGCCCTTCTTTACACTGACAGGCACCTTGTCCTGAAAGTCTGTGTTTCATCCTACCAAGTTCACTTTGCAGAACAGAAACTTTAGCCCTCTCTAACTTAATCGTTTTGTTTGCCCTAGCCAACTTCCGTTTTAAGTTCCTTAATTGTTGTTTTAATTCAAACACTTCAGATTGAGAATCGTCGGATTTAGGCATGTTGGAAAACTGGATATTGCTGTTGTCACAAGCGGATTCAGAATCAAATTTCGAACATTTGGGGGGTGTCTTTGCCAGAAGATTATCTGACGATTTTCTTTTTTGGGGAGATTTCTTCGAGTTACAGTACTGGACAAATACTTAGGCAAATTAGGAAATATATGTGGAACAGAATAGTCTTTCAATCGCCAGTTGGTTCTTGGGAGAAGTACTTCCTTCCCTTCTATCTCAAATTTGTCAAATTTAACAATTAAATCATCTGAAAAGTGAGCATCACAGATGTAGGACTTTTCAGTAAGTTCCCTATCCTTCCTTGGTATGGCCCCTTTCCACTTGATAAAACGTTCCTTATCTTTAGGGGGTTTGAAAAACCGTCTTACCTCTTTACAGTCCCCATAGCCAGTTCTGCATCCTGGTACAAAACAACAAGGCAACTTCACTACTCACATTAAGCACTCATGAAAATGTAAGGGCTAAACTGCTGTTTACTTGCATTAAATAACAATAAAATTAACACACGAAGATAACCTCAACACACGACAAGAAATTAAATTCCCTTTCAGTTAATGCTTCCTACAATAGCATTTCAGGTATTAATACTATGAGATAATTGTGTAAGCACTTGTATATCAATAAAAATTTGTACAGAACACCACCAAAACACTCCGACCGATTAAATACTTAATATATCGCACATAAACACATAAACATACGTGGAAATCAACAATCACAAATTGACTGAAGCGCTGCGTAGCGGCGAGTGCCAACCCGATCCGTATTCATTACGAGCTATTGAGGGAGAAGAGATCACACTTCTTATTCTACTCGTTATGGTAACTTGTTGGCTAGTTTGTCTTCAATACCAAGAGCGTCTAAGTCTGCGTCAGTCATGCCGAGAAACATGTCTAAATTCCTATCGTACACAAGCCTAGGCTTTATAGCCATTTCGTCAATGAAAAGGGAGCCCACTTTTGCATTCTCGTGTTCCAGTGACTTTTCCTCTGCCATCAATCTTGCTCTGATCAATGAGGTGATGCCAGTCTCTCCTTTCGAGTACCCTACGTATGTCTTCAAAGTTTTGGGATGTGGTAGGTGCAAGATACATAGTTCACGTAGCAATCGATAGCCTGTCGGTGGCCTAGTAGATAGAAGAACACACATTTTAATTGTAGTTTCTTGGTACTTATATTTCTTCTTTCCAAATGCTTGCAGCTGTTCGAGCAAAAAAATGGCTTTGAGGCTACCTTGTTGGGCTTCATTTTGAATTGCAGACAGCTGCTTGTTCATGTCATATTTCTTAGTTTTGTATTTCTTCAGTTCGGCCTGAAGATCATGAAGTTTTCTTCGTAGCTTGTGAATTACAGCGTCTCGCTTAGCAGTTTTTTTTCGTAGCACTCCGCAGTTTCTTTCGAAGAGACTTCCTAACAACTGGCCTTGAAATGGGTGAAAACTGCGTCCCTATACTTCTACAATGTATCTCGTCTTCACAAATAGGGACAAAATTACTCACAGTTCCTGGAGAGTCACATTTTCTTTTGGATGAAAGAGTGTCGTCAGTTTGACTCTGTCGTCGTCTTGGTGGTTTCCTAGCTGTAGTTGTCACTTGTTTGTGCTGAGGGAAGTCTGTAAATACCGAAGGTACGGATTTAGGCAGAAGAAATCTTCTAGTTGTGCTCACACTGTAATTGTCTTCCCCAGTGGCGCCAATAGCATTTCTCTGAGGTCTAGCGAAACAGTTTAGACACCCACCCACCCCTTCCAACCCCCCCCCCTCCCCCTCTCATACGAGTTATGCACACATATTGTTTACCAGTGCCGACAACTATCCCGTTTCCGAAATCTAATCAGACTTCTCAATATTCTTAGAAACTTTTAGCGATAAGTCGAGTTGAAAAAACAAAAACAAAAAAGCAACACTCTCATCGAGTACCGGTAAGCGTTTAATTCAATTAGGAGGAAAACCAGTATTTTTTACAGAATTATGATATTCTCAAAATTTGAATGGTAAAAAGTGTCCAACATCAAAATACTGCTCACTTAATTTTTGATAAAGATAAATAAGGGAAGTCTGAAAACAAACATTACTCCTCGGCAGACAGTTTTCATTTCGCTTAATGCGTTGTCTTCAAACGGCAATGCTTTGGGCTTAAGGTGGTTGGAGCGCGGCAGTCACATCAAAAAGTATCGATTTTTCAAAGTGCTCAAATAGGGCCAAAAAGAGTCTAGAAGTGTTGTGGAAGGTCCAAATTGTAATACCAATACTAACTCCTTTGGAAAACTGCTAACTGAAAGCAGCCTTAGGGCTTTGAAAATGGCAGAAACATTGGTTTTAGTGTTTTTTTTTGGCGGAAAACGGCCTTTTGACCTTCGTGTTCTCTGTTAGATGTCCGGTGACCCCGGTATTTCTTAACGTTTTCTTTTTTATCGCGTTGAAATCGTTACTTTTGGAGTTTTTGGCAGGAATCTATTCACTAGAACACACTTAAAAACGAACAAAATATTAAAATTCGCCCTAAAATGGCCGTTTTAAGCTAATTATACTTTTGACCTTCCACCACACTCCTAAACTCTTTTTGGCCCTATTAGAGCACTTTGAAAAATCGATACTTTTGGACATGACTGTCACGCTCCAACCACTTTGAGAATATCTTCGGCCGAACAAAAGACTACCGTATATAAAAATATTTCATTACATCACCTTATTTCTTAGTACAGTAACTGTTTCAAAAGAATTTTCTCCTAAATTGAAAAGAGAATGATGCGATGATGATGCGAACTTTAATATGACATTATCGTATTCAATATTTACGTCGTGTTCACAAGAAATTATCATGAGGTCTTCCAATCGCTCACCACCCATAGTCGTACGTAGGCTGTTTTTGATTATGCGTAACTACGAAAAAATTTTCTCGGGTGTGGCGTTTAATACCGGGATTGTCACTGCAATCTTCAGTGCGGTGTACAAAGTGGGGAACACACTTTTCAAGCCTGCTGAGTTCATAATTTGAAATACAGTCATTAAGCTTCCAGTATTACCGGGTTCCGCTCGATCTGGGTTAACATCCCTGTCTTCAACCTCTTCTAGAGAGCTTCCTTCTTCAGTTTTTGATTCCTCCTCGCCTTTGTCGGTCTTCGCGAAATCGTCGTCAGCAGAGTATTCATCGGCAAAAATGCCTTGCTTGTGCAGTTTCTCGGGCAATGAAGCTGCCTTCTTGATTTGGGGGTAGACTTTCGGAAAAGCAGTATACTCTTCTAAGAGTTGAATTTTGTCCGTGAATTTCCCATACAGTTGACAGAAGTGATCGAATGCATCATCAGGAAGAACGTTTCTACGACCGTTCACCCCAAGTAGACGACGATGAGAGAAGAGTGCCAAATCGCGGTATAACCCAACAGTTGTGTTGCCGAATTTATCTTCAAGGTGAGAAATTATGACGTCCAGGCAAACGTTGTAGGTCTCGACTCGAAATTTCTTGATTGACTCATCAATTGGCTCATCTGCAGCATCCTCGCCATCCATCATCTTCTTGCGCCGCTTCAAGGGATCGGCCAGTTTTTGGAATTAAAAGACGGGAAATCCTCTGAGAAAATCTTCTTTTTCTTCAAGAATACATTCATAGGCTCTCTCGTTTCGAAGGTGCTCCATTTCTATGAACGTATGCTGGATTGCACTTACAGCTGCCAATAAATCGATATCAACACCTTGCAAAACTTTGCTCACAGATCCCACCTTTTTGAAGACTCTCGTAAAGACGAGTGCTGTGAGAACAAAGCGTTCTGATAGCAAGTATCTTAAGGCCTTGCGCTTCTGAGGCAGCTGATTTTTCGGCTGGTGTAACTTTGTTGGGTGGGTCTTCACGGTCAAGGGTTTGCAGTGGTGTCTGAATTACATGAAGCAGTGTGTCGATTAGAGCAGCAAATCTTGACAGAGCGACAGTAATGAATAAGCGTGAGTCATCCAGCGTGTCGTGCTGACTCGTTTTAGTCGACGAACTCGCTCTTTCGGATACAGTTTTGTTTGGTAATTTTCGAAAAGTTTGACTCGTTCTTTTGACGAACAGGTGAATGCAAAGTTTAAGAAAAAATGAAAACAGATCTTTTGTGTTTAAACATGCCATTACCGTATCAACCACTACCAAATACATTCCGTGCGCAAAACACCAAACGTAATCAGGCGCAGGGTTTTCGTTTTGAACTTGAGCCTTGAGACCATTAAAATCACCGTCATAGAATTGTCCGACAAGCAAGTTTTTCCAGTCTAGATTAAGTTCTCTGCATATGTCCTCGAGCATCTTGAATAGGTTCTTGCTCTTCGTCGTCGCACATGCCCTTAACGCAACAAGCCGTTCATGCACTTTCCCTGTCTCTTCATCGACGTACCGGATAACGAAAGACAGTTGTACTTTTCTCGATAAATCAAAAGTAGTATCCATTGACATGCTAAAGAACCTCCCTTCAAACAGTTGTTTGTGAATCTCATTTTTAATAACTCGAGAGATGGCATGAATCATTTGATTCTGTCTATTCCAGGTAAGAAAGTTTTGTTTCTTGCGCTTAGGGTTAGCCTCCAAAGAAGCTAAATACGCAGCCATTGGTGGGGAGTACTTTGCCAACAGCACAACTAAGTCTTTAAAGTTCCCTTTTAGTTCTTCAGTCATTTTTTTTCGGTGTCCGCGCAGAGCTCGATTCCGCCTACCTAAATAAAGAATCACGTCTGTTAATTCTTTGACAATTTCCCTGTTTTCGGTTATTTTTAATTTTCTTCCTTCTTCGAAAGAAGGGACTAACGGTACGGATAAATCTTCTAGTTTAGCTTTTAGTGACGCCTCAATATGTTGTACACTAGTCTCGTGTAGGAGAATAGAGCTTGTACCAATTGACCAAGTACGGAATCCGTGGCGTGTCCACTCTTTCTTTACCTTCGACTGATTACCGAAGAGCATACAGTGAAGTCAATAAAGCCTATCTTTGACTACGAGTACGAAAACCACTCGCGCTGGACCGCGCCACCATCCGGAAACATTTTGCGGTACCAAGCTGCATGGCATGACCTTCCCTCTTTGTCCTTGGGGAAGCCCCCTACAAGCTCTCGGTTTGGTTGGGAAGGACCTTTTGCTCAAATGTACTTAACCATTGCCGGAGTCATATGTTCCAGATTACAAAACGTTGCCGGATCGGAAGTTATCTCCAAATCGCCGCACCTTGTCGCTACTCGGATGCCAGTTACATTCGAACTAGGACTTTAAGGGGATGATTGGAAGGATAAGCGGGAAGCGAGTCCTAGTTATCAGTCAAGTGCGAGTTGGAAGAGCCGGGGGTGCAGGTACCGCTACCACCGCAACTTGAAGCAAAGTTAACGGAATCGAACAACAAACAACAGCACACGACGCACGACACAGCGACATCAACACAAACCCAACTCCCTCCTCTTCACCGCACAGCCCCGCTTCCCCCTTCGCTGATTGACTACTGAGACGGGCTCGTGCAGGCTCAAGCGGGCTCGGGCGTTTCTCGCGCCACTTCTATAACCACGGCGCGCATTTCAAACAGAGAAGTCCGGAGCTTTTACACATTCACAAAACGATAAGCGATACTTTGAACGAGCTTGCTTGGGAAGACTCGGCAAAGGCATTAATGTTACGTTCCTGTGAAGCGCTAGGTTGGGTAGAAATATTCGATTCATACGTTAGGTTACAGCAGTGTTCCCAACCTTTGCCAGCTGACGCCCCCCTTTTCAGATACGGGTGGTCATCGCGCCCCCCACCCCTCCACTCCTCGCATCTATAACCTCTTCGATAAATTGACGCTGAGGATATAGACCTAACCTAATAACACCACATAATGGAATAATTATTTCTGAAAAAATAATATGAAGTACGCGCTTAATATCTATTACATACTAACTTCATTTTAGCACAATACATTAGATGGTGATAATTGTTATTTTAAGGGGCCCCTAATGGTCTGGGTGATAGCGAAAATGACAATGAAATGAAAACCATAACGAAAATTAAGTGAGACCGAAAATACGTAGAAAATGGAACTCAGAATGAAACGACTTACAAAATGGAGAGAGGAAATACTTACAAAACGTAATTTAGAAGGAAGATACTCACAAAAGGAATAGATTGAAAAACATACTCAAAATGTAGGTTAGGTCAAAATACGTACAAAATTCAATTTAGAGTCGAAATACTTACAAAATGCAAATGAGATTGAAAATACGTTCAAAATGCAATTAAGGTCCAAAATACTTAAAAAAGGCAATTGAAATTGAAAATACACAATGCAATTTAGATTTAAAAAGCCCATTTCAGATTCAAAATACTCACAAAGTGCAATTGATATTCAAAATACTTACAAAATGCAATTTAAATTGAAAATGCTAACTAAATGTATGGTAGAATCAAACTACTTATACAATTGAAAATCAAAATACTTACAAAATGTCCACAATGCAAAATGCATTGTAGATTGAAAATACTTGCAAAATGTGGTTTAGGTTGAAAATACTTACAAAATGCAATTGAAAGTCAAAATATTGAAAGATGTACAAAAAAAGCAATTTAGATGGTCAATTCTTACAAAATGAAATTGAGGTTGAAAATACTCGCAAAATGAAATTTAGATCGAAAAGACTTACAAAATGCAACTTAGATTGAAAATACCTTCAAAATGTAGTGTAGATTTAAAGAAATTGGTTAAGGTAATTTGGATATAGGGGGAGCCAATTAACAAGAACAGTGCGGGAATCTTAAAGAGAAAAGGAAATGTAATAAAAAGAAAGCAAGTCTGACCCCTCGAAGAATGCGGGATAAGGAAAGATGAGACGGGCCACGGATACCCTAATACCGTCGGGGTCGGAAAAGAACAAGAGTTGACAGGAAAGAAGACGGAGAGGAGCCCGCACAAGTAACTGGAAGCAATGCCGGACTCAGCTGGGGTCCCGTGGTCACCAACTCACGTCCCACTAGATGTGAGCCCTTGGGGGGGGGGGGGGGAGCACAATACAAAGAACACACTTTTACAATAAATCCTTAAATTAGTCAACAAATGTCAGTGAGAGGGTTGACACTGTTTTCTCTTGGTAAGATTCGGTATGCGGCTATTTCAGAATACACTGCAAGACAGTTTACCCATTTTTTTTTGTGACCTCCTGAGAGGCCGAGTGCAGGTCTTTCTAGTCGACGCCCGTGGGCGACCTGCGCGTCAGGATGATGGATGGAATGGATGAAGATGAATGAAACTGGGCAAGGATGCGGAAGGAATCGGCCGTGGCCTGTCAGAAGGTACCGTCCCAGCATTTGCCTGGTGTTGAAAATGGGAAACCACGGAAAACCATTTCAAGGACGGCCGACGGTGGGGCTCGAACCCACGCGTCTACCAAGTCAGCAGAGAGCTTGGCCCCATGACCTAACGCTGCGCTTTTAGCGAGCATAGCCACTGCTGTCGGTAGTTTACCCATAAGTCACCCAATCCTTATATTTTGGAATCATCTTTTAGCTTTGAATCACACTTCAAATCTATGGCTTCTTCTTGAAGTTGTGCTGGCAGTGCTTCAATGTCAATGGCAAACGGATTTCTTGTTAACATCCATGACCATTCATCCGACGAGGTATCAGGTAGAAGTTGAATTCTTGCGCCAGGGAATCCAAATGTGACTGAATTCGCACCTTTAGTTTTTTACAATCACGTTCATTTTTCGGCAAAATTTCGTTAAGGCGGTGAAAGGATGAGAAGTTGTTCAACTGAAGCCTGCGTTTCCATAACTGCATTTTTTCCGGGAAAGCTCTAATGGCATCATAAGCAGGCATAATACTGGAGTTTTTGCCTTGGAAGCTTTAAGTTCAAACTGTACAAAGCTTCAAAGAAATCACAAAGATATGCCAATGAGACGATACACTTGGCATTGATTTTGCTCCTTACAACACAGCAAATTCCTTATTTCACCTCCAACCTCGCGGCTCCGCAGAGATTTGTGCCGATATTTGGCAACTACCAGTGCTTTGAACGATTGACTTGACACGACAATCACTAAGAGATTCGAAAAATGTTTATTATACAAAATTATATTATTCGAGTTTAAAAAAAAAACTTAATTCGGAAATCACCTCACGCCCCCCTTGATAAAGCCCCCACGTCCCCCAGGTTGGGAACCCCTGGGTTAGAGGATTTGATGTCTCGCTTATTTGTTTGTATGTAAATCCCAATTAACCATCATGAACATTCAGCTCACGCTGAATAATGATAAAACTTTTATTTTATGTTTAAACGAACGAACAATACAGTAACTCAGTAACAATATTTTGTGGCCGGTACTGACCGTTCGTGCCAGGACCTTACGATCTATTCAGTCATTTAGTTCTATTCTCCGTCTTTCTTTCTTTCATTCTTTCTTTCTTTCTTTCTTTCCCCGACCCAAACCCACCCACCCACTTTGCGGTCTAGCGGCCGCTAGACTTCAACCATACAGTTGGCGCCACTGGTCTTCCCTGAAATGCTTACTACAAACTGCCGGCCTTTTAGAAGGAGTCCACACACTACCTGTCTTATCACCTCGTCGAGAAACAGCTATAATCCACTTATTTCTTAATTCCTGATTGATAGGAAACGAGTGAAATGAAACAGATTTGCACATTCCCTGCCGGGACGTACAAAACGGAACACAGCAGTAAACCATTTAGAAAATACTCATGTAAACAGCCACTACAAGCAATGTCACTAATGAGTTAAACTGGCGCGAATGCTGGAACTAGGGTGGTACAAAGCGATCCTACCGGTCACTGGCCGAACTTCATGGTGATTCATTTTTAGCGCAAAACAGCTTGCATTTCCCGGCCTTGTATGGCTGTGTTTCTATCTCCCAAAATTTTAATAATGGCACCCCGTCGTGTTCGTTAAGCCGCCATTTTGGACACGATGACGGCCTAGGGTGGGGGCTAAACGAAGCCCTGAGAATCAAAACGATCTAAAATTTTTCCGAGCATGGTCTCCAATCAAAACGTCCCTGATTGGCTGAGCACTTATTGGGTCCTTCCCGCCACATAGCCGCAATCAAATCCGCCATTAACCTCAATTTAACATAACCTAAGTTACTTAAATTACAAATATTATTAATGTTGGTGAAGGGTGGGTGACTTGTGGAATAGATAAGCCATTTTTAGTGTTGCCTTCTATAGATTTGTGGTTTTTTGGCAATCTCGTTATCTTGTCGACATTAAGATAAATCGTTATATTTCGGGGGCCTATCACTCAGTAGCGGTTCATCACAACAGTAGCAACTATTACGAATAGCTGTACTATAGTAAGATTTTTCTGCACCTTCGCGAAATAGTGGCGGTGGTTTGAGATTATTTTTGACTACCATTATGGGGTTTTAATAGTTTTTCATAGAGCATTTTTGTTGTCTTGTAGGCATGATTGATTTGACATGTTAGGTCTGCATGTAGCCTACAGTTTTTTTCTGGTTTTTGGAATAATTCTCATTACCATTAAGTGCAACCGTGTTGACCGACTGAAAGACATTGAATATTTCGTTTACTAAGGCAGCACTGAAATATGGGTTCCAACACGTTATGGACTTGGAACTTATGTTCGCTTAACAAAATAACGATACATCAACAAGTCATCCTTGTAATCTCTGCAAATAATAAAAATATTTCCCATCCAATATAGGCCTATTCATGTTGAACGGTAGAAAGTTATCAACCTTTATTAAGGCAACACTGAAAATGTTCATTTTGATGTAGCCTACTTACTCGGAGTCATCTGCATCAATGTCCCTAGAGGTTCAGTTTTTTAAATTCTCCCTTTCCTATGGTCAAATAACACATGGATGTTCCCTATTTTTCTTAAGGGGATTCAATGATCTTATGCTGAACTAATTAAGAATAGGGCATGTACCCCAACCCCTTAAAATATGAAGTTATCAGGATAAAAATAATGTCCATAACCATCAGAAACTTGAGAACACAGATCAGGAGAATGTTGATCGACCATGGATGCAAGACCAGAAAGTCTTAAAGAGGAGTGTTTCATTTAGAGGCTTGGAACATCATGGTCAAGACCCCTGTACTTGGGTGTGTGCTCAATTTGTTTGAAAACCCGTTGACAGATCATAAGTTAATCTGTGGCAGGAATCCACTCCGTCCTATGCTAAGCTGTGCGTACTGGGCACCATTAGTGTTCTGTGACTACTGTATCAATTTCTGAAAATTGTGTCATAGGCCTATGCATAGACAAGTCGCTGAGAATGTTCTCTGAATGGTGAATACCAGTAGGCTAGCCTACTTAGCTGCCTCCTTCACTAGCATTTCCAGGCACCTGGTTAGTTGGTAAAATGAAATAGAAAAATCACTTGAATGATTCAAGTTGTCCTTGATTGCCCTCGAGGGACAGTGTACCCCATTCCAGATCTTAGTTCAGAATTAGTTTCCTTGACGGAGTTGGAGAAACAGTCACAATATATATGGTACTACTAGACCTAGTACGGTACATGTAGATGGAAGCATTGTGAGACCAACCACTAGGTAGCTTATGTCCCATTAGTTGGGAGTGTTAGGGAATGGGAGATTGGTTCAACATTTCAGCCTATGTTGTTGTATATTTCATTAATATACGAGATCTAAAAGTGTATCATAGGAATATTAAAGCAAACCATAATATATTACCAGTTGGTCAATTGGATACAACAATTCAATGAAACATTCTGTTAATAATTAGGAAGTGTCGTAGGCAACCAGAGAAGCAACACAAGAAAAAACACCCGAGTCTTCCAGGCAGTTGTCATCAACTGTATTTCACATAGAGAAGAATGACTAAAATGGTTCCTCATGAAAAAAACAACTGGTCAATGGCTTGAAAGACAGTAGTAAGGACTTACATGCTGTCAGTAAAAGTGGAGTTAAGAAAGATGTCTGGAATATTTAAATCAGTAGTTGATAGCCGTGATTTTTAAAATGACCCTAGTTAATTGCACCTTAATATGATTAGTAGCCTACCGGTATGTGCAAGATTTTAAATGGTAGGTTTTCCTGTGAACCAAAAAACAGCTCTTAACATGGATTATGTTCAGGTTAGGCCTACAAGTTATTGGGAGGGAGGTTTATTTTACATACCTGTTGCACATAAAATGAGCTTCTGATTAGAGCTCTGTGGGAATGTTTAAATGGTTTGATGATACAGGATTTATCAAGCCTCTTTCTATGCATCTTTTAAAAACATTTTAACAATTCATAAATTACTGTCATCATTGCTAATGCTGTAATCTGTCATGTTTATTTATGCAGCATGAGGAATTAGGAAACATTTGTAGGATTGGTAGCCTATATTGAGTGGAGATATAGTAGGATAAAATGCAACTGTGTCATGGAAACCTAAGATGTATTTTTATTTCTCAACTTTATTTTCTGTAGACTCCAACACAGCCCACCACCAGGGGAAAAAAAAAGGGTTGGTGATATTTAATGAGAGCAAATCTTGAAATACTGTGATTTAAGTGGTTAGTATCAAAAGCTGTATAGGAAAAATGAAAATGTGAAGTCATGCCCAAGTTTATGAAGCCTTGCCAGACTCGGCTGAAATTATCTTCGATGCAAATCAAGTCTCAATAGTTAAAACTTTAGGACGTCCTTTGACATGAGCACTATAATAGGCCTACATTTAGGATCGACATAGCCTGCAGTAGGTCTTGTGCTACTGTATGCACCTGGGCATGTTTAAAAAAAACTCAGCCTGCAGGTTAATAAGGTAGTATATTACTATAAATCTATCTCAAGCAAATCCAAGAAGTTACCAGACTGAGAAACTACATATCAATATTTAAACAAAAAAAAAGGGTGGCAGTGCAAACTGCACTTTTAATCCTTGCTTCATTAGTTAAACCGTAATATTTGTACATAAATACAGTAAGGACTTCACATTACAAACGGCCAAATGTCCAAATTGTAGAAGTAAGTAAATTAGACAGGAAGTTCCACACTCGGCATGGCCTACACTTAAATAGATTAGGAAAAGAGTATCTTAGTGATGAAATCTGCAAAATTGTAAATTCAAATGGTAAGAATAATTCAACAGTAATATCATTAGAGTGGAAGCAGGGAAACTGGTAGAAGAAGCCAAACGTGAGGTTTGGCATTCACATCTTTTGAAGTCAAATTTAACGGAGTGCAACAATGGTATTTCGGATTTGTCTAGCAACAATAATAATAACAATTATGATAATAATAATGTAAATAAATCACCAACACAAGCTTGCAAAAGTAACAAATTTAAAATTTACCACCAGAATGTCCAGTCTCTTTATAATAAAATTGATTACATAAATCTAATGCTTAAAAATGAACTTAAAGACATCTCAGCACTATGTATTTCAGAACATTGGCTGAAAGAGGAACAACTCGAATTAATTCAATTCCCAGGGTTTATACAAGCTAGTAAATACTCTAGATCTAATATTAGCCATGGTGGTACTTGCATCTTCTTAAGAAATAATTTAGATCATGAACAGATAACAGCTTATGATTATCTAATTATGGAACAGGATTTTGAATTCTCTGCCGTAAAAATTCAGCAGTTTAAGTTAATAATTGTATGCGTATACCGTTCTCCGTCAGGAAAGTTTCCTCTATTTATAGATAAACTAGAATTGTTACTCAATAACATGAGCAAAGTAAATTTCGATATAATAATTTGTGGGGATGTAAATGTGGATTTCATAAAACTTGATAGAAATTGTGAATTATTAAACCAGTTACTAATTTCCTATGGACTGAAACCTACAGTAAATACACCAACAAGAATAACAAAATTTAGTAAAACCACTCCTGATCAAATTTTTATAAATACAGATAAATATCACCATTCAATAGAAGTCTATTGTCCGGGTTTTAGTGACCACCATGGACAAATACTGAGTTTTGAAGTATCCGAAGTAATCAATAATAATGATAATGGAGTAAAATCAAAGTGCAGGTCATTCACTGAATCAAATGTTACATAGATTTTTATTAATTCCATTTGATCAAATACATGCATTCAATACATTTTTGATATAGGACACGTCAGAATTTACATGCATAAAATAAAAGAACTAACAGGTATATATTACTAAGATTATAACTATTTATAACTTATTATAATAGCAAATCTTAATAGATACAATCTTATTGCACAACTATTTACACCTCACTCTATTATCATAATATGAAAACTTAATTCTATAAATACAACAACATACAGCTAGGTATTAAAATTAAATTAAAAAAGTAAAATATAGTTATAGATTCCATCACTCCTATACGCTAAAATATTCAACTACTGAATAAAAACAATGGCACTGAAGATAAGCTTTCAACATTCTATCAAAGGTTTTTATTTTTGGGGCCAGTTTTATATACTGGGGTAGTTTATTGTATAATTTAACTCCAGTGTGAAAAGTTCCTTTTTGATATATGCTTGTGTGTGTGTGTGAAATATGAATGTTTTGATTTTGTCTTGTGTTATGCCTATGAACATCATTGTTTGTTTTAAGAAAAACATCTTTATTCATTAAATTCTTTTTAAAAAAACATAATACTTTCAAAGATATATATGCAGGGCAGTGGGAGAATGTTTAAATCTTTAAACAGAGGTCTACATGATTCTCTCGAATTTACATTTGCCATAATTCTAATCGCTCTCTTTTGTATCCTAAACGTGCTTAGTACATCTGGCGACATACCCCAAAATATGATCCCATATCTTAAGTATGAATGGAAATAAGCAAAATAAGTATTTCTTAATGTGTGCATGCTAGTGCAGGTTTTCAAAATACGTAACGCAAAGCACATCGAGTTCAGTTTAGTATTCAGATATTGTATATGTTTATTCCATTTCAAGTCTTGTTGTATCCATAGTCCTAAAAACTTTGTTTCTGATTTATTTTCTATTTGATGACCATTTAATGTTATATTGGGCATCGCAGGATTCCTATTCTGTATAGTGTGGAAATTTAGACATACTGTCTTTTTATAGTTTATTATGAGGCGATTATCTTGTGACCATTTGGTTAACTCTCCTGTAACGGAGTCAGCAGACTGCTGTATGACCTGTTTAGTTTCACCTTTTATTACGAGTGTTGTATCGTCCGCAAACAAAATTTCCTTATGTGAATGAACGTTCTGTGTTATATCATTGATATATAGAAGAAAGAGTAGTGGGCCCAAAACCGATCCCTGGGGTACTCCAAATTCAATAATTCCCTCATTGGACAATGTTTCATTAAGTAATTTGGTTCCATCATCCTTGTGTCTCAAGCTTACTATTTGTTTACGCCTTGTTAAGTAAGACTCTATCCATTTATTAGCTAGACCTCTAACACCATATTGATTTAGTTTGGTAAGGAGGATTTTATGGTCAACTACATCAAATGCTTTCGATAAATCCAAGAATAGGCCAGTTACATGTTCCTTATTGTCAATTAATTTCAGTATACTATTACTACATTCGTAAATTGCTGTCTGTGTAGATTTTTCCGTTCTAAATCCATGTTGTGAGTTTGATAATATTTTATTTTTTTCTATGAAACTTATCAGTCTCTTATACATAATTTTTTCCACAATTTTTGCAATACCAGTTGGTAAGGTAATAGGACGATAGTTATCTAATTCATCTTTTGAACCGTTTTTGTGCACTGGAATTACTTTTGATAACTTCAAAATATCCGGGTAAGTTCCTGAGAGAATTGAACTGTTTATTAAGTGCGTAAGTGGATTTATTATATTTTCGGCACATTTCTTTAAAATTGCATCAGGGATGCCATCAATGCCAGCACAGAATTTATTTTTTAGCTCATTTATAACTATTCTTACCTCTTCACTTGTGACATGATTTATAAATAAAGAATCACTGCATATATTTATTTTATTATTAGAATTTAGTGTATTTACCTGTGATTTATTTAATAATTTTTGCGGAATTTCCAGAAAATAGTCATTAAAAGTGTTTGCTATTTCCTCTGGATTATTAATCACTTTATTATTTCTGGTCAGTGTAATGTTCCTTTGTATTTTAGCATATTTTCCAGTTTCTTTCTTTATTACGGACCACATAGCCCTGTTTTTATTAGATGATTGGGAAATAAAATTATCATTATGCATTTTCTTTGCTAGTCTTATTACCTTATTTAATATGCTAGTGTATTTTTTGTAGTATAAATTGAATTCAGGTGTTGTGTGGTATTGTTTATATAATTTGTGTAGAAATTTCTCTCTTTGACATGAATTTATAATCCCTGTTGTTATCCAATTGCTAGTTTTGTTATTTTGAACAGTTCTTCGTTTAAAGGGGAATGCTATTTCAAAATAGTGTTTTAGGGTACTGTTAAATGCATTAAATTTATCATTTACATTTTCTAGTTCATAAATTTCTGACCATGTTTCCTTATTTAATAAGTCATTGAAATATGTAACATTTGCTTCAGTGAATGACCTGCACTTTGATTTTACTCCATTATCATTATTATTGATTACTTCGGATACTTCAAAACTCAGTATTTGTCCATGGTGGTCACTAAAACCCGGACAATAGACTTCTATTGAATGGTGATATTTATCTGTATTTATAAAAATTTGATCAGGAGTGGTTTTACTAAATTTTGTTATTCTTGTTGGTGTATTTACTGTAGGTTTCAGTCCATAGGAAATTAGTAACTGGTTTAATAATTCACAATTTCTATCAAGTTTTAAGAAATCCACATTTACATCCCCACAAATTATTATATCGAAATTTACTTTGCTCATGTTATTGAGTAACAATTCTAGTTTATCTATAAATAGAGGAAACTTTCCTGACGGAGAACGGTATACGCATACAATTATTAACTTAAACTGCTGAATTTTTACGGCAGAGAATTCAAAATCCTGTTCCATAATTAGATAATCATAAGCTGTTATCTGTTCATGATCTAAATTATTTCTTAAGAAGATGCAAGTACCACCATGGCTAATATTAGATCTAGAGTATTTACTAGCTTGTATAAACCCTGGGAATTGAATTAATTCAAGTTGTTCCTCTTTCAGCCAATGTTCTGAAATACATAGTGCTGAGATGTCTTTAAGTTCATTTTTAAGCATTAGATTTATGTAATCAATTTTATTATAAAGAGACTGGACATTCTGGTGGTAAATTTTAAATTTGTTACTTTTGCAAGCTTGTGTTGGTGATTTATTTACATTATTATTATCATAATTGTTATTATTATTGTTGCTAGACAAATCCGAAATACCATTGTTGCACTCCGTTAAATTTGACTTCAAAAGATGTGAATGCCAAACCTCACGTTTGGCTTCTTCTACCAGTTTCCCTGCTTCCACTCTAATGATATTACTGTCGAATTATTCTTACCATTTGAATTTACAATTTTGCAGATTTCATCGCTAAGATACTCTTTTCCTAATCTATTTAAGTGTAGGCCATGCCGAGTGTGGAACTTCCTGTCTAATTTACTTACATCTACAATTTGGACATTTGGAAAACTCTTACAAATTTTATGAATTTTTCCATTTGTAGCCTCTATTTCTATATTTACACATGACTTGGGAATTAAATCGTGTCTCTGCGGAATGTTTACAATAATGACATTTGTTTTTTGCATGGATGGCAATGTACCCTTTAAATCTTTGATTACCTTTTTACTCTCATTTCTATAGACGTCGTTTGCTCCAGCGATGATCACTGCGTAGTCCTTTGCAGTAAGGGACGCACACTCTCCTATCATCCCGTTCGTGACTTCTGCAATCTGAGCTCCTGGCTTCACTGTCGAAGTGACCTCCATTTCTCGGCTTCTCTCCAAAACGCTTGCTGCTACATCTCGCCCGTGGCTATCCGCAAATATCCGCATCTTCCTGGATTTTCTCTTTATCACTTTCTTCTTTTCTTCTTGAGGAAAGTCATCATTTTCTTCGACAAGCACTCCAAATGAATTTGAGACGGGAATTTCAGTTACATGTACTCCATTTATAGGCCTAGGCTTATTCAATCTTACCTTACCAGCAATCACTGTCGACCAAGTTTCCTTGCTTTCCCCTCTGTTTCCTTTTAATTTATTCAACTCTTCCATTAACTTAGCAATATCTTCCTTTAGCAGCTTTATAATTTCGTCTTTTGAGGACAGTTCGTTTCTCAGGTTATGACATTCACATGACGGTAGCGGTAGGCCTACATTACGACAATCGGTTTCACTTTTCTCCTCATTCAATTTTACCTGAGATCTTGTGATGATTTTATTTGCATTTTTTACTTTTATTTTGCACGACGAGCATAAATCCGTTACGGTTACACAACCTGACGAGATACTAACACTGTTGACTGTCGTCATACTAGAGATCTAAGTGAGCCTAGATGTTTACACCAAATTACACTAAATTTAATTTAATTATTACTACCTAATAGAATTAATCTAATAACCTACCAATAAAGAAGAATGTGAAATACGTATATCTTCCAATCGGGTGAAGTCTCGTAAAAGCACCACTGCTCTACTTGGTTCAAACAGTGATTGAAGAAGTCACCGAATCTTTGGATACACGTTCCCACAACTTAGTTTAAGTTTATTAAATTATCAACAAGAATTTCTAAATACTATCAATATTCCGTATTACACTTGATCTAAGGAAAGTAACTTTATAGATTTTAAGCCTCTGTTATAATATTTTACCACTTTTATCAAATATTTACACTAGCTGCTATTTCACTACACTTTCACTGTGACGCCATCTTGCTTGCCCTCAATGACTTATTAAATAAGGAAACATGGTCAGAAATTTATGAACTAGAAAATGTAAATGATAAATTTAATGCATTTAACAGTACCCTAAAACACTATTTTGAAATAGCATTCCCCTTTAAACGAATAACTGTTCAAAATAACAAAACTAGCAATTGGATAACAACAGGGATTATAAATTCATGTCAAAGAAAGAAATTTCTACACAAATTATATAAACAATACCACACAACACCTGAATTCAATTTATACTACAAAAAATACACTAGCATATTAAATAAGGTAATAAGACTAGCAAAGAAAATGCATAATGATAATTTTATTTCCCAATCATCTAATAAAAACAGGGCTATGTGGTCTGTAATAAAGAAAGAAACTGGAAAATCTGCTAAAATACAAAGGAACATTACACTGACCAGAAATAATAAAGTGATTAATAATCCAGAGGAAATAGCAAACACTTTTAATGACTATTTTCTGGAAATTCCGCAAAAATTATTAAATAAATCACAGGTAAATACACTAAATTCTAATAATAAAATAAATATATGCAGTGATTCTTTATTTATAAATCATGTCACAAGTGAAGAGGTAAGAATAGTTATAAAAGAGCTAAAAATAAATTCTGTGCTGGCATTGATGGCATCCCTGATGCAATTTTAAAGAAATGTGCAGAAAATATAATAAATCCACTTACGCACTTAATAAACAGTTCAATTCTCTCAGGAACTTACCCGGATATTTTGAAGTTATCAAAAGTAATTCCAGTGCACAAAAATGGTTCAAAAGATGAATTAGATAACTATCGTCCTATTACCTTACCAACTGGTATTGCAAAAATTGTGGAAAAAATTATGTATAAGAGACTGATAAGTTTCATAGAAAAAAATAAAATATTATCAAACTCACAACATGGATTTAGAACGGAAAAATCTACACAGACAGCAATTTACGAATGTAGTAATAGTATACTGAAATTAATTGACAATAAGGAACATGTAACTGGCCTATTCTTGGATTTATCGAAAGCATTTGATGTAGTTGACCATAAAATCCTCCTTACCAAACTAAATCAATATGGTGTTAGAGGTCTAGCTAATAAATGGATAGAGTCTTACTTAACAAGGCGTAAACAAATAGTAAGCTTGAGACACAAGGATGATGGAACCAAATTACTTAATGAAACATTGTCCAATGAGGGAATTATTGAATTTGGAGTACCCCAAGGATCGGTTTTGGGCCCACTACTCTTTCTTCTATATATCAATGATATAACACAGAACGTTCATTCACATAAGGAAATTTTGTTTGCGGACGATACAACACTCGTAATAAAAGGTGAAACTAAACAGGTCATACAGCAGTCTGCAGACTCCGTTACAGGAGAGTTAACCAAATGGTCACAAGATAATCGCCTCATAATAAACTATAAAAAGACAGTATGTCTAAATTTCCACACTATACAGAATAGGAATCCTGCGATGCCCAATATAACATTAAATGGTCATCAAATAGAAAATAAATCAGAAACAAAGTTTTTAGGACTATGGATACAACAAGACTTGAAATGGAATAAACATATACAATATCTGAATACTAAACTGAACTCGATGTGCTTTGCGTTACGTATTTTGAAAACCTGCACTAGCATGCACACATTAAGAAATACTTATTTTGCTTATTTCCATTCATACTTAAGATATGGGATCATATTTTGGGGTATGTCGCCAGATGTACTAAGCACGTTTAGGATACAAAAGAGAGCGATTAGAATTATGGCAAATGTACACTCTAGAGAATCATGTAGACCTCTGTTTAAAGATTTAAACATTCTCCCACTGCCCTGCATATATATCTTTGAAAGTATTATGTTTTTTAAAAAGAATTTAATGAATAAAGATGTTTTTCTTAAAACAAACAATGATGTTCATAGGCATAACACAAGACAAAATCAAAACATTCATATTTCACACACACACACAAGCATATATCAAAAAGGAACTTTTCACACTGGAGTTAAATTATACAATAAACTACCCCAGTATATAAAACTGGCCCCAAAAATAAAAACCTTTGATAGAATGTTGAAAGCTTATCTGCAGTGCCATTGTTTTTACTCAGTAGTTGAATATTTTAGCGTATAGGAGTGATGGAATCTATAACTATATTTTACTTTTTTAATTTAATTTTAATACCTAGCTGTATGTTGTTGTATTTATAGAATTAAGTTTTCATATTATGATAATAGAGTGAGGTGTAAATAGTTGTGCAATAAGATTGTATCTATTAAGATTTGCTATTATAATAAGTTATAAATAGTTTTAATCTTAGTAATATATACCTGTTAGTTCTTTTATTTTATGCATGTAAATTCTGACGTGTCCTATATCAAAAATGTATTGAATGCATGTATTTGATCAAATGGAATTAATAAAAATCTCTCTATCTATCTATCTATCTTAAATTATATGCCTTATTAGGCATAACCTACAAATTACATGTCATGAAATTGGTAAATATAAGCAGACAGCAACATCAATATGCAATGGTCTATAATGTAGTTCTATAGTGCACAAAAGGTTATTGTACTGAATGTATTTCGAAGTGATGAATAAAACTGGTAGAAACGACAGCCAATTGATTTACATCCATTACATCCAAAGTAGTAGAAACTTTCAGTTGATTGGCAAGAGTGTTGATTTGTACTTTTATTTTTACAAATTTTGATGAACAGTGTCACGCGTCAATTTAAATATAAACGCACATACAATTCCTCATCAATAAGTGATTTGCACTTCATACTGTCATGAACTGGAGTAGATTTCTAGCAATTTAATTCATGTACAAATCTATTCCTCTCGCCACCGTGTTGGTGATAATTGTAAACAAACCCGCGGGCAGCCAATGGCTGGTAATAATCGCCAGCCAATAACAAGCCAGGATGTTGCGGATCATAATTCGCGTTTCACTCTCATTGCGTTTTAACTTGAGGTGAGGAATCAGGGGGACGAAAGATCATAGGGAGCGCGTGGGGTTCGATAAAGCTCCGCTATAGATGTTCTGCCAACCAATGAAGAATTAATTTCAGTACTATGTTTCCGTAGTTGGCACTTACCCAACGCTCACAGCCTGACGGAAGCGGGAATGGTCTGTTTTGATTGATTTTCCTCGTGGTGGTGTTGGTTGTTGTGATTTGTTGGGTATTTTGATTGTTTATTTGAATTGAATTGAGAGTCAATCATGCCACTGCAAGGGAGGAAAAATTGCCAAGCACCGGGATGTAAGAATTATGATAGTAAGAACAATACGGCAATTTTCATCTTCCTGGAGTTGACCATGTGTAAAACTAGTGGACAATATGGACCATTCTCGAATAAAAATATATATAGAGAATAAATGTGTGCATTTCATCTCTTGTTTGTTTTCCTACCCATTCTCCTTTGCATTGCAATAAAATTTGTGGTTTACGGCTATGGTGAGGAGTGGGTGGCAGTGGCATGCTAGGCAAAAGTGAGGTTATGTAAATATAGAGTGTGCATTTGGACAGTTTTCTTTATATTCATGTAATATCCCAACAATTCTGTTGAGTAGGAGAGCAATGTTTAATTAGCCTAAAGGTGAATTAAGCTCTAGAACGGCATAATTTTATCCTTCGTGACAAATCTATTGCCAACATTGATATATATCAAAGAGTACTATTTTCCTATTAGGGCAAACATTTCCACGCCTAGCGAAAGGCGCAGTTATGTTTGTGTTATTTTCATCAATAATCAATAACTCATCGCAGAACATATTGTTCAATTACGTGTAATAAAGGCTACATTCATATGGCTTTTTATGTTGCCAGACTTGGTATAGCGGAACATAGCCTCAGGCGGTGCTCTCTCCCGGAAATTCTATAACCAAAAGTGACGAATCTCTTATAGTTTATATCATCCTTGGAATCAGCTGTTCGTTAACGCCACGGGGTGCCATTATTAAAATTTTGTTAAGGTTCCAGCCAAGCGCAGCTGAGTTCCCTCCAGCTGGTTCCTGAAGCTACTGGTATTCACTGGATTGACAGTTGACAGTAATTGACAAGAGTGGGCGGATGATATGGTTGTGGCATCGACATCAAAGGAAACCTTGCAATCGTCCATTGATAAACTTGCCACATGGGCTCAAGAAAATGATATGACGATAAACTGCACCAAGACAGTAATGCTGGCATTCCGTAAAGGCGGGAAACTATCCGCAGATGAGCATATACTACTAAATGGAGAACCGCTAGTCAATGTAAATCATTTCAAATACCTAGGAGTAGTAATGCAAATGCAAGGGAACGTATTCACGCGACATGTCAGGGATAGAACAACATCCGCCATAAAAGCAATGCAAGACATAATGCAACTGGGAAATCTATCTTTACAAACCGCAATGAATTTATTCAGAACGAAAATAACTCCAATAGTGACATACGGCATTCAAATAACTTGGGATCATTTGACACAAAGTAACCTTCGAGAGATAGAAAGAGTTAAGTCTACTTTTCTAAAGAAAATTCTGCACTTATCAAAATACACGCCATCTCGTCTAACGTACGTACTAGCAAGGGAGACTTTCTTCATAGAAGACCTGCGTTTGGAGAACTCCCTACCATCAACAGTGCAATACCAGAGACTGATCGAAGAACTAAACCTCAAGCGTAATGACATATGGCCTGATTTCTATTCCACAGAAGCTCTTATGTCGACGGACTGGATGAATGCCAACTTTGAACTGCGGCATACGATCACCCGTTTTGCAGTCCACGGTTTTCATTTTAAGATATGCACAGCAAGAGGATTTCATGACCCAGGCCCCCAATGCACCTGCTCTCTGTGTGGTAGTGCTTGTGATAGATATCACGCCATTTCCTGCGCCCAGAGGAAAGTATCGCTAACACGCTTCTGCTGCGAATAACTATACATATAGCAAAGAACCTGTCAGACACTTTGTATATAGACACTTTGATGAGTAAGATTTAAGTTATTAGTATTAGTTTTGTATCTCGGCATGGCTATTTGCTGCAATAAATGATTATTATTAAAATTTTGGGAGATAGAAACACACCCTATATAGCGTAGGCAACGGTCCAAACAATCTGACAATGAGTGTGTTTCTATCTCCCAAAATTTTAATAATGGCACCCCGTGGCGTTAACGAACAGCTGATTCCTCACCTCAAGTTAAAACGCAATGAGAGTGAAACGCGAATTATGATCCGCATCATCCTGGCTTGTTATTGGCTGGCAATTATTACCAGCCATTGGCTGCCCGCGGGTTTGTTTACAATTATCACCAATATGGTGGCGAGAGGAATAGATTTCTACATCATTTAAATTGCTAGAAATCTATTCCAGTTCATGACAGTATGAAGTGCAAATCACTTATTGATGAGGAATTGTATGTGCGTTTATATTTAAATTGAAGCGTGACACTGTTCATCAAAATTTGTGAAAATAAAAGTACAAATCAACACTCTTGCCAATCAACTGAAAGTTTCTACTACTTTGGATGTAATGGATGTAAATCAATTGGCTGTCGTTTCCACCAGTTTTATTCATCAGTTCGAAATACATTCAGTACAATAACCTTTTGTGCACTATAAAACTACATTATAGACCATTGCATATTGATGTTGCTGTCTGCTTATATTTACCAATTTCATGACATGTAATTTGTAGGTTATGCCTAATAAGGCATATAATTTAAGTGGCCGTTTGTAATGTGAAGTCCTTACTGTATTTATGTACAAATATTATGGTTTAACTAATGAAGCAAGGATTAAAAGTGCAGTTTGCACTGCCACCCTTTTTTTGTTTAAATATTGATATGTAGTTTCTCAGTCTGGTAACTTCTTGGATTTGCTTGAGATAGATTTACAGTAATATAATACCTTATTAACCTGCAGGCTGAGTTTCTTTTAAACATGCCCAGGTGCATACAGTAGCACAAGACGTACTGCAGGCTATGTCGATCCTAAATGTAGGCCTATTATAGTGCTCATGTCAAAGGTCGTACTAAAGTTTTAACTATTGAGACTTGATTTGCATCGAAGATAATTTCAGCTGAGTCTGGCAAGGCTTCATAAACTTGGGCGTGACTTCCCATTTTCATTTTTCCTATACAGCTTTTGATACCAACCACTTAAATCACAGTATTTCAAGATTTGCTCTCATTACACATCACCAACAATTTTTTTTTTCCCCCTGGTGGTGGGCTGTATTGGAGTCTACAGAAAATAAAGTTGAGAAATAAAAATACATCTTAGGTTTCCATGACACAGTTGCATTTTATCCTACTATATCTCCACTCAATATACCAATCCTACCAATGTTTCCTAATTCCTCATGCTGCATAAATAAACATGACAGATTACAGCATTAGCAATGATGACAGTAATTTATGAATTGTTAAAATGTTTTTAAAAGATGCATAGAAAGAGGCTTGATAAATCCTGTATCATCAAACCATTTAAACATTCCCACAGAGCTCTAATCAGAAGCTAATTTTATGTGCAACAGGTATGTAAAATAAACCTCCCTCTCAATAACGTGTAGGCCTAGCTGTTTTTTAGTTCACAGGAAAACCTACCATTTAAAATCTTGCACATACAGGTAGGCTACTAATCATATTAAGGTGCAATTAACTAGGGTAATTTTAAAAATCATGGCTATCAACTACTGATTTAAATATTCCAGACATCTTTCTTAACTCCACTTTTACTGACAGCATGTAAGTCCTTACTACTGTCTTTCAACCCATTGACCTGTTGTTTCTTTCATGAGGAACCATTTTAGTCATTCTTCTCTATGTGAAATACAGTTGATGACAACTGCCTGGAAGACTCAGGTGTTTTTTCTTGTGTCGCTTCTCTGGTTGCCTACGACACTTCCTAATTATTAACAGAATGTTTCATTGAATTGTTGTATCCAATTGACCAACTGGTAATATATTATGGTTTGCTTTAATATTCCTATGATACACTTTTAGATCTCATATATTAATGAAATATACAACAACATAGGCTGAAATGTTGAACCAATCTCCCATTCCCTAACACTCCCAACTAATGGGACATAAGCTACCTAGTGGTTGCTTCCATCTACATGTACCGTACTAGGTCTAGTAGTACCATAGGTATTGTGACTGTTTCTCCAACTCCGTCAAGGAAACTAATTCTGAACTATGATCTGGAATGGGGTACACTGTCCCTCGAGGGCAATCAAGGACAACTTGAATCATTCAAGTGATTTTTCTATTTCATTTTACCAACTAACCAGGTGCCTGGAAATGCTAGTGAAGGAGGCAGCTAAGTAGGCTAGCCTACTGGTATTCACCATTCAGAGAACATTCTCAGCGACTTGTCTATGCATAGGCCTATGACACAATTTTCAGAAATTGATACAGTAGTCACAGAACACTAATGGTGTCCAGTACTCACAGCTTAGCATAGGGCGGAGTGGATTCCAGCCACAGATTAACTTATGATCTGTCAACGGGGTTTCAAACAAATTGAGCACACACCCAAGTACAGGGGTCTTGACCATGATGTTCCAAGCCTCTAAATGAAACACTCCTCTTTAAGACTTTCTGGTCTTGCATCCATGGTCGATCAACATTCTCCTGATCTGTGTTCTCAAGGTTCTGATGGTTATGGACATTATTTTTATCCTGATAACTTCATATTTTAAGGGGTTGGGGTACATGCCCTATTCTTAATTAGTTCAGCATAAGATCATTGAATCACCTTAAGAAAAATAGGGAACATCCATGTGTTATTTGACCATAGGAAAGGGAGAATTTAAAAAACTGAACCTCTAGGGACATTGATGCAGATGACTCCGAGTAAGTAGGCTAGATCAAAATGAACATTTTTCAGTGTTGCCTTAATAAAGGTTGATAACTTTCTACCGTTCAACATGAATAGGCCTATATTGGATGGGAAATATTTTTATTATTTGCAGAGATTACAAGGATGGCTTGTTCATGTATCGTTATTTTGTTAAGTGAACATAAGTTCCAAGTCCATATCGTGTTGCAACCCATATTTCAGTGCTGCCTTAGTAAACGAAATATTCAATGTCTTTCACTCGGTCAACACGGTTGCACTTAATGAGAATGAGCATTATTCCAAAAACCAGGAAAAAAAACTGTAGGAACATGCAGACCTAACATGTCAAATCAATCATGCCTACAAGACAACAAAAATGCTCATTTAAAACTATTAAAATCCCATAATGGTAGTCAAAAATAATCTCAAACCACCGCCACTATTTCTCGAAGGTGCAGAAAAATCTTACTATAGTACAGCTATTCGTAATAGTTGCTACTGTTGTGATAAACCGCTACTGAGTGATAGGCCCCCGAAATATAACTATTTATCTTAATGTCTACAAGATAACGAGATTGCCAAAAAACCACAAATCTATAGAAGGCAACACTAAAAATGGCTTATCTAATCCACAAGTCACCCACCCTTCACCAACATTATTAATATTTGTAATTTAAGTAACTTAGGTTATGTTAAATTGAGGTTAATGGCAGATTTGATTGCGGCTGTGTGGCGGGAAGGACCCAATAAGTGCTCAGCCAATCAGGGACGTTTTGATTGGAGACCATGCTAGGAAAAATTTTAGATCGTTTTGATTCTCAGGGCTTCGTTAAGCCCCCACCCTAGGCCGTCATCGTGTCCAAAATGGCGGCTTAACGAACACGACGGGGTGCCATTATTAAAATTTTGGGAGATAGAAACACAGCCAATAGGAAGAGGAAGAGGAGGAATTTAGTCAAATGGACAGCAGACCGAAAGGCGTCAACAGTATATAGCCTATAAAGTAAGAGTTATAGACTCATATAATTATTTAATTTAAGAACTAATTTGTTTAGCTTATTTTTATTATTATTTCCTGTTTTATCTTTTGTAAAAATTCTAAAGAAGTGAGTTTCTGGTCCTGAGGAACTGAGCAGGATAATATTGCAAAGGTTTTTGCGCCCCACTGTCACTAACTTAACCAATGACATTAGACTAATTATTGAGAACAAAGAATCAAGTCGTTCCTTTTCTCTAAAATTCTACGCTGGTCTACGCTGGTCTACGCTAGTAAAAACATTAAGTGCAACCATCTACCTTACTTTTGGGCGGCTTCGGTGGCGTAGTTTGTAGCATGCTTAGCTTCTATACCCAAATCCGGCCGAAGTCGTGGGATTTTTTAAGAGCGTATGCCTTCCTAAGGAGGTTAAGTTAATTTTGTAGGTTAGATTGGGTTAATGCTTTAAGTTCCAATGTAGGAACTACTTAAGGTAAATGCACCAATGGTCGTCATGTTAAGGGAGATTTAGACAAGAAATCATATACACCGTACACATTTTGGTAAATTTAATCAACAAAAGCACTGTACCTAACCTCAAACTCTACTCAAACACTAGGAAAGACCAAAGATATTCGTGTTAGGAAAAATGACGTATTTTTTTAAAAAAGTGTGTTTTTGCGCCAGTGTTCGGCACGATGTATTTGGATTTTTCCTATATTTGTCCCCCTTTTGCACCAATTGCCGTCACATTGTTAATTTTCCTTGTCTGCTGTTTATAATGCATTTCTGTCAATTGTTACGTAATACACCGATTTATCGACTTGGAGGCTAACATTTACGAATAAAACAGTACCAGTAATTATGTTTTTAATAAAAATGGAATATTAAAAAAAAAAGACGGCAACGGGAAGCGGGATTGGTGGGTAGAAGACATACGAGCAGGAAAATATCGTAATTCTGCTCTAAACAAGTGAGACCACGGCATAACAGCCCGGAAAATGACCATTCGCCGAGGCCTAACACCCATTGTTGCCATAGAAACCCTCTGAATTCGCCAGTCATGTACATTTTTCTTCCAGGCAGTCTTTAGTAGCTTAAAACCCCTACATCCGTGGGTTGAAGTACGTGTGTGACATTGGGTAGTAAAGCGACCAAAACAATTCCATCATCCTAACAAAATTTACTAGTATGTATGGTCAAGTATGAGAAGTGCCGGTTTATGAATAATGTCAGGGAGAGGAATCTCCTTCTCAACCAAACCAGGATGAAATATGTTACTGAGAAATTCTTAAAACACTTCCCCCCGTCATTCACCCGTTTGGTGATTTGCCAATGCCCCAGTGTGCTGGCATTGAGGCAATAATGATGTCTTGCGGCAGACGTTCATACTTGAACACTACAAGGGAAGGAGAAATATCGCCGTGGGCATTGCCTGTTAGAAGTACCGTCAAGCATTCTTTCTCATCCGAATTCACTTGCTGATATATTGTCTTGTAACCCCTGTTCGCCAGCACTTTGTTACCTTTCGGATTGAGAAAGAAAACCGTCTAGTCAGCGTAGAACAGTCGCCGAGGGTCTGACAAAATAGACTGGAAGTCGTTTTCCACTGAATAGCTGTAGACTTCTGAAACCCAGGTTTTATTTTGATGTTCTGTAATTGCAGCATAAGTGTGTCAAATTTTGAGGAGTTCGTAAAAGATAGACCTGGATTTCTTTTTATGAAAGATTCACGCCATTTCCTTCCTGGTGGCCATCTTTGAAAGGAAAGTCCCTCTTCAATTCTTGTGTAAGGCACTGGACGCTTTTGCAAATCGTCCTTTGTTACCGGGACCCCGCTTTTCGTAGTGAGATTACCCATTGAACTAGCATAGCCTCAGCTTCCTTTGTTAAAATGGAACTTAGCCCCATTTTCCTCTCTCTAGGAGATTTTTCTTTAATTTTATCCGAGAGGGTGTTTCTCGGAACACCATTCCTCTCCGCGGCCTCATGCCATCCTCCACAACGGCCTTAATAGCAGCTTCCATTTGCTCAATATCATAATTCAGAACTGTGCATTTCGACATATTGCCTGGGGCAGATGACCTCGTAGTTCCGCCCCTTAAAACAACAATAACTATCTAACATATTGCCTGAAAGCAAAGATTTAGTCTTGAATAATATATTATTTATCATCTCAATAAAAATAAAAAAATCCTCTGTAGCACGCCTAGCCAAAAAAAACTAGGCCTACTGAGGTGCTGCCGTCAAGAAGAGAGACCTACGTAATAATAACAATACCCTGTAAATATTTATTGGTTGCAAAACGTTAACATTAACATTATCGTGCACTAGTGTTCGTCACGAATGTGCTCTAAAGTTCGTCAGCTATGACGACTACTGGACAAGATGATCAAATGATAATTTAATTAATACAGGGTACTTTAGAGCTACATTATAAGTATATTGCCGCTGTTAGTTAGGTCTTGCAAGGAGAAATGACAGTGTGCCAGTTTTCGTCACAAATGACGAGCATTGGTAAAGTGCATTTTTTTAAATCCAGTGTTCGTCACCGGCATTTCTAACAAAACTAGGCTCGTGAGGACGAAATAACAAATCACATATGTTACAGAAACAATTACCAACTATATCACGCACTTGTAACATTTTAAAATGTCGGAACATAACATGCATGCATATAATTAACTCGCGCGCGTGCTTAGCACATGCGAGAAGCAAATGGCGCGTCAAGACAGCTCAGCTCACAGGAGATGTTTGACGCAGGAAATCACCTATTACATTGCACGCATGATTTCGCAAAGTTGCTCCTTATCGGCAAGGAAGGTATGACGCATCTCGTAAGACTTCGTGCGTTGAGAAAGACCCGTTGACATGCTTATTTTTTGTACTTATATACGAGAGTGACGAAGACTGGATCAGTGACGAAAACCGGTACAGTTACCTTACCTGAATTACAGATACCACACACTAATACAGCCATTACAATTAACACCCGTTATCAGACAGATTCTACACACACCCAAAGTACATGGGGTTACATGACAGCATTATCACAGTCCCTAAACTGAGGAACCAACCAACCAACCTACCTTACTCTTGTACAGATCAAACATTAGTTATTAATTCTTTACGAGAGGGTTTCCTTTCACCACATGACATGAAATAAAAGGCAGAACTATTGGCCTGGATAAAGATTATTGATGCGTGACTTCCCCCACTGTGCGTGACTCTATCAATCCACCATTGGTCTGGACGAAAATATTGGTCTAGGCAAAACCATTGTGAAACCCTCTTGTGAAGGTTTACCCATTAGTTTCGCTAGTTGTGCATGCTATCTAATGATCCACAGATGAAATGAACTTCCATTAGTAAAAGATGAACATCTCATATATTTACTTCATTTTACTCAACATGTATTCATGTAGGCTACTGTAAACATAAAGTATAATTTACGCAGATGACATGGTTCTAACGGCAAGTGAAGTGGTGCTACAACAGGCTTTTAATAAAGTGGCGGAGTGGGCGAAAGCAAATTAACTTCAGTTGAATGAGAAGGGTCTCCCATAAGTCAAGCCCCTCGTCCACGTCGCGGGGCAATGGCACAAAGTAGGGGATTGCCTGTAGGGGCGAGTGGGGACTTTGTGTGCCCTGGGACCGTTACGGTAGCTGTGAAGGTCCTATAGGAACCCTGAAAAGTGACGGCTAACAGGGCTCTGGTGAAGCTACGATAGGCCCAGCAAGCCAGTAGTGGATGAAACCAAATGCTTTCAAGAATGGAACGAGCCTCGGACATGATGGATACAATAGACGACGACACGGCTGTAAACGCGGACTAAGATTTGGAACTTTAAACATAAGAACGCTGACGGGGAAGGTGGAGGAGATAGTGGATATGATGGAAAGAAGGAAGTTGGATTTATTGGGATTGGCAGAAACAAAGTGGAAAGGGGAAGGAAGGAGAGAACTGAGAAAAGGCTATAGACTACTGGAGTAGGAATGAAGAGGGAAAGAGGAATGGAGTGGGAGTAGTAGTACTAGATGGTTTGAAAGAAGAAGTGAAGAGAATAAGTGATAGGAATGATGAAAGTGAAAGTAGCACTGAGGGGAGAGACCGTAGAAATACTGCAAGTGTATGCTCCACAAGTAGGCTGCGCCTCTGAAGAGAAGGAGTAGTTTGAAGAGGAATTGCAGAAGCAGCTGGTAGGAAGAAATATGATTGTTATGGGGGATCTGAATGCCCATGTAGGAAGAGAAAGACAAGGGTATGAGAGTGTGCTGGGACCAGAGGGTTGGGGCGGAAGAAATGAGGAAGGAAAGAGACTGTTGGTGTCGGGAAAGCTCTTTTCATGGGAGTTTTAACACAGTTAACGGATGAATTACCAAATTTTTTCAATACTGAAATGAAGGTATAATCGAGCGGCTCTCGGCAAGTAACTTATAAAATTCGCATCTCAAAAGGCTCCGTCCGTAGGACGCATTTGAGTCCATTGGTCTACACAGGGACTTCTGCCAAAGGAACAGCCTGCTAGTTGGGAACTCCTGGTTCAGGAAAAGAGAAAGCCACACAATCACATGGTACAGTGATGACTTGACCAGGAAGTCGGTGGTCGACTATATACTGGATGAGAAAGAATTAAATAAGAACATCACGGACATCAAGGTTATACCATCGGAGAACCTGGATAGCGACCATCGATTGCTGGTAATGAACCTGAGAGGGACTAAGGAGAAGAAAGGGACTGAGAACCAGGAAAGACATATAAGGATATGGAAACTGAAAGAAGGAGATAGAAGGGTCGAGTACCTCAAAATGGTAAAGGAAGGAATTCCAACAGATGAAGAAAGAGGGGTGGAAGAGGAATGGGCTAGATTTACGAAGACACTAATAGGTGCAGCAGAAGCAGTATGTCGGAGGACAAGTAGTAAGAAAAGATGGAAGGAAACACCATGGTGGAATGAGAAGACAAAAGAAATAGTAAGGGAAAAGAATAGAGCCTTTAGGAGGTGGTATCAAAATAGGACGGTAGAGACAAGGGAAGAGTACCAGGAAAGAAAGAAGGAGGCAAAGAAAGTAGTGGCTGAGGAGAGAAGAAAGTGGATGGAAGAGTGGACAAAGGTGATGAAGGAGGATAGTGAAGGTACAAAAAAGGTCCTGTATGGGATGGTAAAGAATAAGAGGCGGAAGGATCCTACGGATTATGTTAGAATATTGAACAAAAGGGGACAAGAGATAGAAAATAGGGAAGAACTGAAGAAAATGTGGAAAGAATATTTTGAAGAACTCCTGAACCCAAATGGAAACTACGGCGAGGAGGAAGAAATCGGGGAAGAGGAAGATGAACTGCAAACAGAAGAGGACTTAACATGGAAAGAAGTGGAAGATGCAGTGAGGAAGATGAAAGGAGGGAAGGCACCGGGTGTGGATGAGTTGCGTGAGGAGATGGTGAGAGCAGCAGGAGAGGTGGGGGATACAATGGTTGTACCGAGTGATGAAGACAGCATGGAAGGAAAGGAAGACCCCAGAGGACTGGAAAAAGGGAATAATTGTCCCGATCTTCAAGAAAGGTAGTAGAACAGAATGCAGAAACTATCGGGGAATAACACTGATGAGTCATTGTGCAAAGATGTTTGAGAAAGTTTTGGAAAGGAGAATTAGGACAAGGATAGAAGGAGGGATGAGGGAAGAACAACATGGCTTCAGAGCAGGAAGGTCCACAGTGGATTTGATTTTTGCTGTAAGGCAGTTACAAAAACAGCACTATGAGTATGGAACAGATCTACTGATGGTCTTCCTGGACATTGCGAAAGCATATGACAGTGTATGCAGAAACAAAGTATGGAAGTCCCTGGAGGATAGAGGAGTAGAAAAATGGACTACAAGGAGGATAAAGGAGATGTACAAGGGAAGCGTGAGCTGTGTGAAAGTGGGAGGAGAGAGATCAGACTGGTTGGAACAGAGAAACGGCCTGAAACAAGGAAGTGCACTGTCACCGTTACTTTTCATTGTGGTGATGGATGACATAATGAACCGGGTGGCACAAGTAATTGGGGAAGGAAAGATGAAAGCAATGGTGTTTGCAGATGATTTGATGATTTGGGGAAACAAGGAGGAGGAGGTACAGGAACAGTTGGACGTGTGGGAAGGAATAATACAAGGGTATGGGATGAAATTTAGCATAAATAAGAGTGAGATGGTGATCACAACAAGGAAGAAGGAAAGAACCACAGCAGGAATAACAACTGGTGGGGAACAGCTGAAGAAAGTGGAGAGTTTCAAGTATCTGGGAAGCCTGATACAAGATAATGGAAGAAACGATAGAGAAATAAATGAGCGGGGGAGACAGGCAGCAGCATTCCGGAGGAGTGTGAGAAGCATGTTATGGAGCAAGGATGTCCCTCAGAACAGCAAAAAAAAATCGTATATTGAACGTACTATGTCCCTATCGTGATGTATGCCTCGGAGACCTGGGTTATGAAAGGAAGGGAGAAGAGCAAAATACAGGCGAGTGAGATGAGGTTCTTGAGAAGCAGTATTGGAGCTACAATGAGAGACAGAATGAGAGGACCAGAGAATTAATGGAGGAGGAACCAATACAGGATGGTATAGAGAAATCTAGACTTAGATGGTATGGACATGTAAAACGAATGGAGGAGAAGAGGATACCCAGGAGGATACAAGAGACGAAGTGGGAAGGAAAGAGACCAAGAGGGAGACCGAGAGACAGGTGGCTGAAGGGGGTGGAAGAAAGCGTGAAGAAGAGAGGAGAAGACTGGACAAGGGTGGAGGCTGAGAGATGGTGGGAAGACAGAAGACCTTGGAGAGGCTTGTGTTCCAAACAGACCCGGCCAGTGGCTGGAAACTGTGCAAGATGATGATGATGATGATGATGATGATGAATGAGAAGACAGTTTCCATGTCTTTCCGGAAAGGAGGAAGAGGAGCAACATTTATTTACGGAGATAAACCACTGGCATGTGTGACACACTTCAACTATCTTGGGGTGACTTTTCAGATGCAGGGCAACATTTTCACAATTCACATGAAGGACAGATCAAACGTGGCTATAAAGGCCATGAATGACATACGGCATCTCAGAACACTTTCCTTAAAGACTGCAATGAGACGCTTCTGGCTGAAAATCTCTCCGATAATTGCATATGGTCTGGAAAACATTTGGTCCCATCTAAAGTACAGGGACTTTGTTTTATATGCGACGGGGATTTTCACTCGCTTGCCCACGTAGTGAGCCTCTCTCCCGCCAAGCACTTTGCCGTAAAACGGCGCCCGCCCGGCACCGAGTCGTTGAGTATAAGAATTTGTACTTACCAAGTTCACAGCTGGTGCTGAAAATGTGCCAGCGATGTGTAGCAGTGAATGGCGAACATTTTCAGACCAGCTGTGAATTAGGTAAGAACAAATTCCGATACTCAATGACTCAGTGCTGGCCGGGCGCCGCATCACGGCAAAGTGCTTGGCGGGAGACAGGCTCGCAACGTGGGCGACCGAAAATCCCCATCGCATATAAAACAAAGTCCCTGTATAAGGATCTAGTGGTGATAGAAAGGTCAAGGCCGTCTACCTAAAAAAAAATCTTATGCCTCTCTAGATTTACTCTTTCTCGTTTGGTATATGAACTCTCAAGTGAGCTTCCCTTTGTCGAAGAACTGAGACTGCAGATGCTTTTGCCAACAACACATGGTTATGAGACACTACTCTAGGAAATGAAGTCTAAGAAAATTAGCATCCGGCAAGAATTTTACGCTACTGATGTGATGACATCACAGGATTGGACAGAGAACTCCTACGAGCTGAGGCACCTAGTAACGAGATTCTCGGTACAGGATTTTCACTTCAAAGTGTGTAGTAAAAGAATTTATCATCAGCCAGACTTAAATTGTGTATGTGCCCTATGTGGTAGATGTGATCGATACCACGTGATGTGGTGTGGGCAGAGGAGGTTATCTCTGTCTCAGTTCTGTGCAAACTAGTAATTTCATACTGCATATTTTGTGCTTTAATAAATGTATTATAAATTTGTGCTGGTTTTAGCTTGCGATAGCTATGTGTTGATGTTAGGTTGTAGCTCGGTGCTGCAGTGGTCAATACGCGCACTACTATGTGGATACCGTTTATGCAGAGAACGCCGCGATTGAGTGGGCTTTATATTATTGGAGGCTGAGGTTGGACCAAGATTAACAGCCAAGGGGAACCAACGCGCTGACCATGCGTCACTCCATAATCTGCATGTCCAATGGCCGGGCAGCAATCGCTTGGTAGGCCTGGGGTCTTCATGGGCTGTAGCGCCACGTGTTTGTTTGGTTTTTTGAGGTCTTAGTAGGTGCGTGGTTCAGAAGCCCTGGACAGTGACCACCGTCTGCTGGTCGCCAAGGTGAGAGGACTGAAGGAAAAGAGGAGAACTGAAAACCAAGAAAGAAGAATAAGGATATGGAAGCTGAAGGAGGATGGAAATAAGGAGAAGTTCCAGATATTAGTGAGGAACAAATTACCGAAGGATGATCCGAAAACAGGTGAAGAAGAATGGAATAGGTTCAAGGACGTGTTGGTAGAAGCAGCGGAAGTCGTGTGTGGCAGAACTAGTGGAAAGAAAAGGTGGAAGGAAACACCATGGTGGAACCCCAGAACTAAGGAAGCAGTGAAAAAGAAAAATGAAGCATTCAGGAAATGGTTCCAACAGAGGACAGACAGAACAAGAGAAGAATACCAAGAGCGGAAGAAAGAAGCAGGAGAAGTAGTGAAGGAAGAGAAAAAGAAATGGCTGGAGAAATGGACAGAAATGATGGAGGAGGACTGTGATGGCAGTAAGAAAGTGTTGTATGGAATGATAAAGGCAAAGAGAAGAGATACAGGGGAAAATGTCAGAATGGTGGACAGGAATGGAAAGGAGGTCGAAAATATGGAAGAAGTAAAGGTTATCTGGAGAGAATACTTCAAGGAACTCCTAAATCCAACTAAAACCAGCGTAGTGGACATTGTGGAGGAAGAAACAGACAGTAACGAAGACATTTCAGAGAAGGAATTGACATGGAAAGAAGTGGAGGAAGCATTAAAGAAGATGAAAGGGGGAAAGGCACCGGGAATAGACGAAGTGAGTGTGGAGATGGTGAGAGCAGCAGGGGTGATAGGAACACAGTGGCTCTTTCGAGTAATGAAAGTGATATGGAGGGAGAAGAAAATACCAGAGGACTGGAAAAGAGGGATAATAATACCCATATTTAAAAAGGGAAGTAGGAAGGAATGCAAGAACTACAGGGGAATTACACTCATGTGCCACTGCGCCAAAATATTTGAGAAGGTACTGGAGAGAAGAATTCGGACAGAAGTTGAAGATGGGCTGAGGGAAGAACAGTATGGATTCAGGCCAGGAAGGTCAACAGTTGACCTCATCTTTGCAGTAAGACAGCTACAAGAACACCATTATGAATATGGGAAAGATCTGGTGATGACCTTCTTGGATATTGAGAAAGCATATGATAGTATTAATAGAAACAAGGTATGGGAAGCAATGAGAGCAAAAGCAGTGAACAAGGAGACAGTGGCAAGAGTGAAAGCAATGTACGAGGGAAGCAAAAGCTGTGTAAAGGTGGGAAGAGAGAGAACGGAATGGTTTCAACTGGAGAGTGGTCTGAAACAGGGAAGTGCCCTCTCACCCCTGTTATTTATAGTGGTGATGGATGAAATCGTACGAAAAGTGGTAAATAGCATTGGGGAAAGGAAAATGAAGGCAATGTTGTTTGCTGATGACCTTCTGGTATGGGGAGAGGATGAGGAAGAAGTACAAGAGCAATTAGATGAGTGGGAGAAGGTAGTGTTATCATATGGGATGAAGTTCTCAGCACAAAAGAGTGAAGTGGTCATCACAACGAGGAAGAAGAACAGACTGGATATGGGCATAACACTTGGAGGACAGCAGTTGCAGAAAGTAGAATGCTTCAAGTATTTGGGAATTATAATTGAAGAAAAGGGAGGCAATAGGATGGAAATAAATGAGTGGGGAAGGTGCGCAGATGGATTTTTCAAGAGTGTTAGGGGGATGATATGGAATAAAGATGTACCACAAAAATGTAAAGGAATCATCTACAAAACCTACTTTGTGCCAATTTTGACATATGGTTCAGAAACATGGGTGATGAAGGAAAGGGACAAGAATAAAATACGAGCAGTGGAGATGAAGTTCCAGAGGAGTAGGGTAGGAGTGACAAGAATGGACAGAGTAAGGAATGAGAGAGTCAGGGAGATGGTAAGAGAGGAACCATTGCAAAATAGAATAGAGCGATCTAGGCTACAATGGTATGGACATGTGAGGAGGATGCAAGAGGAGAGGATACCGAAGAAGATGTTTGGAATGGAAATGACGGGAAGGAGGCCAAGGGGAAGACCAAGGGACAGATGGACGAAAGGAGTTAAGAAGAGTGTGGAGGAAAGAGGAGTGTGCTGGGACACAGTAAATGACGAGAGATGGTGGATGGACAGGAAACGATGGAGAGGCTTATGTTCCAAGCAGACCCGACCAGCGGTTGGAAACTGCTCAAGATGAAGAAGAAGAAGAAGTAGGTGCGTGGCTGCCAATAACAATTTATCTGGTAGGACCTAATGCTTATAAATAGTAATAGGCCCGTTTCTGAGGCATTTATATGTTTCGTAATTAGAAGCTATTTGTTTAAATTTGAACACCTCTCCCCATTGCTTTGCGAACCAACATTTGTGGGCTTGGTACGGTATCAGCTTTCTATTTTCAAAATCCAGACACTTTCTAAATTGTGTCCACTGGACCTTATTATTGTTGTAGGCTATAATAGGCCTTCTAATATTGAAAACCAAACTACCGGTAGAGGCAAAATGTATACAAACAAATGTGGTTTTTCATCTGTCGTGTTGTGTCCATAAACTATAAGCCTTCAAGATGTTAAATCGAATTAAAATGTCTGATGCGACCATGACTCGAACCTGGGACCTTTGTATTTCTGGCCAGATGTTCTTTCCAACCGTCTGCTTAACATATTTATGGCGTGTACTTTGTGTTGGCCTATTCAAAGCCACCTAACACCTCAAAAATCACATTTGATAGTCAAGCGATCGTGAAAAATACATAACAATTAAAATGGTTATACTTTTCAGAACCTACTGTTTCACTGGCATTTTAAATTCCACACATTGTGTCTGCGTTTTCATTGAAATTTAAATTGCATATTGGTACTTAGGCCGCCTATCTGTTGATTAAGACCTCAAAATGCGACTGTAGTCAGGATTCTCAAAACTGAATCTCTTGCTGCTTGGGCAGGTGCGTTTAACCACCAATGTAGTCACGCTCCAACCAGGGTGCATTTTTAAGTCCTAGATGGAAAGATGCTGTTGCAACTTCTGGAATGACATCCGTTATTACTGGGACAACTCACACAGAGAAAGACAGAGGGCATCGGGCAAATGGAGTTTTCATATCTGTTGAATAAGACTCAAAATCAACTTAACATGGTATTTCTGCCTTGTCCACGACAGGATGTCTGTTGCAATTTTCAGTTGTTTAATAAAGAACACATGATGATAAATAAAACAACCAAAAGTAACAGGGCATAAAAAAGAAATCCTGGATATTATACCCAAGTTTGGGCTTGGGATCAAGTTCTGTATTCCTGAGCAGGTGGGCTTATTTAATACTAGACTTACCTATACCTATAGAACGGAGCAATGGATGCGCCACGTCACAGGTGGGTCACTGTGTGTAGCAGCGTGTCGAGCAAGGCACTGGCGCTAGCAGGAGCGCTCTACTAGTTTAATACATTTGTTGATAATTTCTGTTCCGAGTTCTTCTGGATACAACGTCTGAGAAAAGTCACTTATCCTCAGTAGAGTTGATGTCTTCCTGTTGACAGTGGTGCGATTTTTTGCGGAACTTCAAGCCATAGAAAAATTGGCGTGGCTTTTCGTAGGAAGACTTAAGGACTTCACTACTGTCACAACACTCCTTGAGATACCTTGAGAAAAATGTAATAGACTGTCACTTTGATGTCAAAGAGATAATAACTAGAGGAAGAACCAAAGCCTTCAGAGTTGGTTTCTGCTTTCTGTATTTGGAGAAAACTAATTCTGTGGACTTCTGGCCAAAGGGAGTTTTAGTTTGTAGATTTCTTTCTCGAAGGTCACGCTATGAGGGAGTTACACTCGACACATAAGAGACGCCTATAATGATAATAATGGATTGGAACGTCGAAGGCCTAGTCACTGCTTCCCAACAACTAAATCACAATATTTTAGCCGACAAAGATGTGATTGTTCTAACAGAGACTTTCCTCTCCAAAGATTGGTCTTCTCCCAACCATTACGCAATACGTTCCTTCGCCTCAAAAGGACGACCCAAAGGAGGAATAACCATACTTCTAAAACCTTGGCTATAAGTCCCTTTTGCATCATTCACGAAGCAGAAAACATTCTGGCTGTAAAGACCAAATCCAATGTCATGGCGGTCGCATATTTCCAACCAGAGCTAGAAATACAATATCTTCTTACAGAACTGAGCCATGTCATAAACAAGACAAATAAAGAGGAGACTGATAATAGCTGGTTATCTGAATTGTTGCATTGATATAATACAGCGAGATTCTTTTGCTGGAACGGGACCGGCAGCCCACTACCGGGCGCGCATGCCTTCCGCCAGCCAACCGAGGCAGAGGCGAGCTAACCAGGGTCATTAAAGTCATTAAGACACTAAACTTTCATCAGCAAGGGTGTGTAGTGTCAGCACACAGATAAGAAGGTAACATAAACAACAGCTGCAAGATTTAATTAAAGAAGCACAGCTATTTTTCGATTTTTTTTGGAATCTAGATGACCTTACATCACCAGCTAAAGGTTATAACTTATCTTTTCACAGAAGATACTAAAATGTTCTCCATCAGCTGACAAACAGTAACTTTGGAAGTTACATTGTTACATTATGTTGCTACTCCTGCACCCGCCTGCGTGTTTACTGTAATTAATCGAAGCACGGACCTAGGCCGTTTGATGTTCAATTGTGGTTTAATTTTAAATGCAAAGTGTACAGATCAATTACCCGTACTCTAGTGGAGCTGAAGAACAATATACGGCAGCAGATATCCCTCACAACAGAAGGGAATCACAACGTATTCACGCTAATTTATTTACAAGGTACAACGCCTGTCTGTCAGCTGAAGGAGAACACTCTCAGCATCTCCGGTGGATAGGTAAGTGATTTGCTGGTGAATTTACCATTAATTAATGTACTTTGTTACCGTTTCCACCTGCGTGCAATCCGCGGTGTGAGCTCTGTTGGCCGGCGGAAGGCGTGCACGCCCGGTAGTCGGCCTCCGGTCCCACTTCAGCAAAAGAATCACCCTGTACAAGAAAACGCATATGCTGTAATTTCATATTTGGAAGAGGAAGGTCTCTCTTTAATGGCGGCTTCGGTGGCGTAGTCTGTAGCATGCTGAGCTTCTATGCCAAGATAGCGGGTTCAAACCCGGCCGTCGCATTTTTTAAGAGCGTTAAAAATCCCTCAGTATGCCTTCCTTCGGAGGGGAAGTAAAGCTGGCGGTCCCATGTCATAGATTTATGGCATGTTAAAGAACCTTCCACTAATTACACCTGTGTAAAGCTAAATTGGATAGGTTAAGAATGTAAACAACGCTCTTAGGTTTCTACGTTCGTTGCCAAGAGCCGACTGCGGTGGCGTCTAGTAGCTAAGTTCTGAACTTGGCCTAGTAGTCGTTGGCGGTGGCGCTTGGCGGCAGAAGTAGGAACTATTTGAAAAATTCTAAGTTGCAGTCTGTACTTAAATTTAAAAAACAGATAACACACACTAATACAGTCATCACAATTAACACCGGTCATCAGAGAGATTCTACACACACCCAAAGTACACGGGGCTGCATGACCACGTTGTCGCAGCCCCTAAACCTAAGAACCAACCATCTCTCTTTAATACATGATAGATGCGATAAAACCTACTTCTGCCATAAGGGCAGCAGCACAATTGATCAAATTTTCACTAATTTGAAGAGACTACATGTAACAGACAGGAAAATAGCTAATGCTGTAGTAAAAAGAAAACACCTGCCAATCATCGCGTTCTTCATCATGGATACCACTTGGAGCATAGCCCCAAATCGCAGCACAAAATCATAAAGGAAACTTTTATCGAAACAAATGAAGAGTAGCTACCCAAGAATAAAAACAGCGATAGAATACATCAATGGGGGTAATATGGATACCGGATTAGAAATTATGGTAAATATTATCAAATCCGCCATCATTCCGGCAAAATCAGACACAGGAACAGCTCAACCCTGGTTCAACGCAAGATGCTGTGAAGCACGAAAGACAACACTATACGCCCTTCACAGAGCAAGGGACTTGGCCTGGCAGATCACTTGAAGTAATGCTCAGACAGCCGCAAAGTATATAAAACGATACTCATAGAAACCAGAAACCAATATATGGCCCAGGAAGAAGCCAGGCTTTTTCAGGATGCAGAGAATGCCCCCCTTCAAGGATCTAAAATGTAGAATTCCACGTTTTCCAAGAGATATACCCATTCAAAAGTGGGAAGACCACTTCCAGGGTCTCCTCTCACAGATAGACATAAGTACAGAATCCACGAGCCACACTCAGGAATTCACAGTAGCGGAAGTGACGGAAGCCATACACTCGACAAAAAATAACAAAGCAATGGTACCCAATAATATCTGCAATGAACATCTCAAAGCTTCTCTACACATACTCAAAGAAGTGTGGACAAGGCTTTTCAACAAATGCATTTCAGCAGGCACTATTCCAGTTAGATGGAGATCTTCTATTATGAAAGTATTATATAAAGGAAAAGGCAACATGGGTGATATGAATGCTTATAGAGGAATCGCCTTAGAATGTTCCACGTTTAAGGTTCTAAGCAAACTATTCTACAAAAGACTAACCGAGTTGACTAACATGACACCGGATGGACAATTTTGTTTCAGACAGGGACAGTCAGCCCTCCAGGCTGTCCAATGTTTACTAAACGATGTCCATGAGGCACTCATACATAAGAATGGGAGAGTGATATGCACTTTTGTGGATTTCACAAAAGCCTTTGACCTACTAGACTGTCAAAAAATGGTTCATAAGTAAGCAGATACCTTAGGACCCATGCATTATAACACAAATTTAATAAAATATATCCTCTCCTCAAACTACATACAAGTAAATGACAAATGACAATCTGGCCACTTCCAATTCCATAAAACAAACCATCGGCATATTATAAGGGGATCCATTAAGCCCACTGCTCTTCAATATTGGAACCATGGATGTCAGTAAGGAGGTGAGAAAGAACAAGGTCTACGTCTATGCGGACAACATGGCCATCCTCTCCGAATCTCAAAGTCAACTCTAAGCAGCCTTTAACGACCTGGTTAGGTGGGCAACCGAGACATGCCTAAGAAACAAAAAGTGAATCGATGGTTTTCAGACAAGGAGGTAGAATGACACCGAAAGATATAATCTGTCTCAATTGAACCCCTTTATCACATGTTAATCACTTTCGCTACCTTGGTGTCACTTTACAGCCACAAGGAACTTCCTTCTCAAAGCATGTGAAGGAGAAATCTAGGGCCTCCATAGTAGCCATAAGCGATATAAAGAGTTGAGTAAATTGTCACTGAGAAAATTCTACCCATACTGAGTTACGCAATAGAACACACATGTACACACCTCGCGGAAGGGAAAATAGCTGAAATGGAGAAAGTCAAAGCGACTTACTTAAAACGCGCACTATGTCTGTCACCATCAACCCCATCGAGACTGGTCTATGAACTCACTAGGCAGCCCTGTCTGGTGGAAGATTTAAGAACCCAGTATCTATTGCCATCTGCCAGCATGAGTATGGTGTTTTGGCAGAAGTGACGGCAGAAGAAAATACACATTTGGACTGAGTTTTACAGTACCGAAGCGATATCAGACCTCTGGACGCAAGGGAACTACGAGTTGAGACACCTAGTACATAACTGTGCAAGGTTTTCATCACAAGGTCTGCAGTAATACACACTTTCACTCTCCAGATGGAAATTGTGTATGTGTGTTGTGCAAGAGAGCATGTGATAGATACCATATTCTATCGTGTCCTAAAAGAACTCTGTCATTACTAGCATATAGTGAAGACAATGACTGTACGGCAAAGCCCTAATACTTTCTTTCTTTCTTTTTACACAGGCGGCTTCGGTGGCGTACTCGGTAGCATGCTGAGCTTCTATGCCGAAGCTGTCGGATTTTTTAAGAGCGTTAAAAATCCCTCAGTATGCCTTCCTTCGGAGGGGAAGTAAAGCCGGCGGTCCCATGTCATAGATTTATGGCATGTTAAAGAACCTTCCACTAATTGCACCTGTGTGAAGCTAAATTGGATAGGTTAAGAATGTAAACAACGCTCTTAGGTTTCTACGTTCGTTGCCAAGAGCCGACTGCGGTGGCGTCTAGTAGCTAAGTTCTGAACTAGGCCTAGTAGTCGTTGACGGTGGCGCTTGGCGGCAAAAGTAGGAACTATTTGAAAAATTCTAAGTTGCAGTACCGTACTTCAATTTAAAAAACAGATAACACACACTAATACGGTCATCACAATTAACACCGGTTATCAGACAGATTCTACACACACCCAAAGTACACGGGGCTACATGACCACGTTGTCGCAGCCCCTAAACTTAAGAACCAACCAACTCTTTTTACACAAATGTGCGCATTATTTTTCTACTTTATTATTATGTATTTTTCTGATAAATATATGTGACGTTTTCAATTTTTGCCATAAAGAAATCGTGGAATAAGAGTAGAAGACAGGTACCCATAACATTACTTGGCTTACTGGCCCATATAGCAAAATGAGAAAACAGTCAATAATCATGTTATAGATTTTGTTCTACAAGGTTATTCATGATTCCCTCGGCAGTTTCAAATCTAAATTGTGCACTAGTTAAGACAGTTGTAGGAAACGGACTTTTAATATTACATACAGTATTCGTAGATAAATACTACTTATTCGCTTCTGTAGTTCTATTTTGAGGGCCTATCGCTAAAGCATATCGTAGCAGTAGCCACACATTCATGGTTTAATGGTGGAGGGCTGCAACTGTTTGTGGGTTTGGTGGTGCTAGTTTGTTGTCTTGTACGAGGGTAATTCCAAAAGTAAGGTCCGATTCACCGTAAATATTTGAAAGCGGCGCCAAGGGCAATACACGCATGCGCGTTGACTCCTGGCATACCTTGCGCGGCAAAACCCGCCAGTAGCGTTGTTACTGTTACTGTGTGCTGTTGATAGTGTCAGTTCACAATGTTTAAGACAATCAGCCCGCCGATTGTGAAGTAAGGGCAGTGATACGGTTTCTGTCTGCAAGAAACATTTCTGCGGCAGAAATTCATCGGCAGATTACTGAAGTGTATGGTCCTAACATAATGAGTGACAGTTAAGTGTGCAAGTGGATGCGAGCCTTTAATGAAGGACGGGAAAATGTGCACGATGAACCCTGCTCTGGCAGACCATCAGTGATTTCAGACGAGTTGGTTCATGCGGTTGACGACAAAATTCGTGAAGATCGACGATTCACTATTTCAGGGACAACGATCAATAAAGCCGCCTACTGCGCTACCCTGACTAAACTTCGACGTGCAATCCAGAATAAGCGACGTGGTCTTTTGTCGTCTGGAGTGTTGTTGTTGTATGACAATGCCAGACCCCATACTGCGAATGACACGCAAACTCTAATCAAGAAATTTGGATGGGAACAGATGGATCACCCACCGTACAGTCCGGACTTGGCGCCAAGTGATTTCCACCTGTTCCGCTACCTAAAGGAGTTTCTTGGCAGCAAGCGTTTCGACACAGAGGATGAAGTGAAAGAAGCTGTTAAAGACTGGTTAGCTTTGCAGGAGGCCGGGTTCTACGACTTAGGCATTCAAAAGCTTGTGGAACGATGTGACAAATGTGTAAATAACTATGGAAATTATGTAGAAAAATAGAGAAAGACGTAAGGAATGTCAATAAAACAATTGTTTTAGAAACAATTTTGATTTTGGATGTTTTTTTTATAACCGGACCTTAGTTTTGGAATAGCCCTCGTATATAATTATGATTGATTGACTAACCCAAATTTAATGGTGTTCGCTTGACAAACAAAACATAATTCTTGTAAACCCCAGCCCTCGTAATCTGTGCTCAAATGTAAATTTTTCACAGGTAGAGCCTATTATATTTCTTGCCTAATACAGTATAGAATGGAGCTTAGCCGGCCCGTGTGACAGGCAGAGAGAGATTAGTCACCACCAGTTGACTACCATTTGCCAATTACATAAGAGCGGGACGAGAAGCCTTGAATGACTAACGCTTAGAGACAGCCCAGCGGGGCTGACGAAGTGACCCGAATACTGACGGCCACAACCGATCATCGATCCCCCTTCAGGATCTTTTGACACACACCGAGACAGACCAGCACAGTGGGGCAAACCGAACCTACAATAACAAAAACTTCACAACCTAGACCGATCATTAGGGCTAGGATTTTGATATAAATACCTATTCCTTCCATTTGCATATACATAACTAAAACTGATAAATGTCCCTGAATTAGAACCTTGGCTATCATCCAATTACATTTTACTGTTACATATTTTACATATTTTATCATAATGACATTTGTTTTAGATATTTTTACTTTAAAATTAATATTCTGTGTTTTTACTTTACATATATGATCAAAATGACATTTTTCAACATAACTTTACTTGATTGATTTAAAATTACATATTCTGTGGAGGAGATTGTGGATATGATGGAGAGGAGAAAACTGGATGTACTCGGACTGGCAGAGACTAGATGGAGAGGGGAAGGAAGAAAAGAACTGAGAAATGGCTTGCAGCTATACTGGATAGGAAATGAGGAGGGGAAGAGAAATGGAGTGGGAATGGTGGTGATAGAAGGGCTGAGGGAGGAAGTAAAGAGGGTAAGTGATAGAATAATTAGAGCCAGAATCACAGTGAAAGGTAGAAACCTGGACATTCTGCAAGTCTATGCACCACAGGTGGGATGCACAGAAGGCGAGAAGGACGAGTTTGAAGAGGAGTTGCAGAAGCAGTTAGCGGGGAGAGACCTGATAGTCATGGGAGACCTAAATGCCCATGTCGGAACTGATAGAAGAGGTTTTGAGGAAGTGATTGGTGGTGAAGGATGGGGAAACAGGAATAAGGAAGGAGAGAGATTGTTGGAACTGTGCAAGATAAATGGGCTAATGGTTGGAAACACATGGTACAAGAAGAGAGAGAGCCATAAAATTACTTGGTACAGCAGGGATTTGATTAGGAAATCAGTGGTGGACTATATTCTATGCGGGAAGGAGACAAAGAAGAGTATCACGGATATAAGGGTAATACCTTCAGAAGCCCTGGACAGTGACCACCGTCTGCTGGTCGCCAAGGTGAGAGGACTGAAGGAAAAGAGGAGAACTGAGAACCAAGAAAGAAGAATAAGGACATGGAAGCTGAAGGAGGATGGAAATAAGGAGAAGTTCCAGATATTAGTGAGGAACAAATTACCGAAGGATGATCCGAAAACAGGTGAAGAAGAATGGAATAGGTTCAAGGACGTATTGGTAGAAGCAGCGGAAGTCGTGTGTGGCAGAACTAGTGGAAAGAAAAGGTGGAAGGAAACACCATGGTGGAACCCCAGAACTAAGGAAGCAGTGAAAAAGAAAAATGAAGCATTCAGGAAATGGTTCCAACAGAGGACAGACAGAACAAGAGAAGAATACCAAGAGCGGAAGAAAGAAGCAGGAGAAGTAGTGAAGGAAGAGAAAAAGAAATGGCTGGAGAAATGGACAGAAATGATGGAGGAGGACTGTGATGGCAGTAAGAAAGTGTTGTATGGAATGATAAAGGCAAAGAGAAGAGATACAGGGGAAAATGTCAGAATGGTGGACAGGAATGGAAAGGAGGTCGAAAATATGGAAGAAGTAAAGGTTATCTGGAGAGAATACTTCAAGGAACTCCTAAATCCAACTAAAACCAGCGTAGTGGACATTGTGGAGGAAGAAACAGACAGTGACCAAGACATTTCAGAGAAGGAATTGACATGGAAAGAAGTGGAGGAAGCATTAAGGAAGATGAAAGGGGGAAAGGCACCGGGAATAGACGAAGTGAGTGTGGAGATGGTGAGAGCAGCAGGGGTGATAGGAACCCAGTGGCTCTTTCGAGTAATGAAAGTGATATGGAGGGAGAAGAAAATACCAGAGGACTGGAAAAGAGGGATAATAATACCCATATTTAAAAAGGGAAGTAGGAAGGAATGCAAGAACTACAGGGGAATTACACTCATGTGCCACTGCGCCAAAATATTTGAGAAGGTACTGGAGAGAAGAATTCGGACAGAAGTTGAAGATGGGCTGAGGGAAGAACAGTATGGATTCAGGCCAGGAAGATCAACAGTTGACCTCATCTTTGCAGTAAGACAGCTACAAGAACACCATTATGAATATGGGAAAGATCTGGTGATGACCTTCTTGGATATTGAGAAAGCATATGATAGTATTAATAGAAACAAGGTATGGGAAGCAATGAGAGCAAAAGCAGTGAACAAGGAGACAGTGGCAAGAGTGAAAGCAATGTACGAGGGAAGCAAAAGCTGTGTAAAGGTGGGAAGAGAGAGAACGGAATGGTTTCAACTGGAGAGTGGTCTGAAACAGGGAAGTGCCCTCTCACCCCTGTTATTTATAGTGGTGATGGATGAAATCATACGAAAAGTGGTAAATAGCATTGGGGAAAGGAAAATGAAGGCAATGTTGTTTGCTGATGACCTTCTGGTATGGGGAGAGGATGAGCAAGAAGTACAAGAGCAATTAGATGAGTGGGAGAAGGTAGTGTTATCATATGGGATGAAGTTCTCAGCACAAAAGAGTGAAGTGGTCATCACAACGAGGAAGAAGAACAGACTGGATATGGGCATAACACTTGGAGGACAGCAGTTGCAGAAAGTAGAATGCTTCAAGTACTTGGGAAGCATAATTGAAGAAAAGGGAGGCAATAGGATGGAAATAAATGAGAGGGGAAGGTGCGCAGATGGATTTTTCAAGAGTGTTAGGGGGATGATATGGAATAAAGATGTACCACAAAAATGTAAAGGAATCATCTACAAGACCTACTTTGTGCCAATTTTGACATATGGTTCAGAAACATGGGTGATGAAGGAAAGGGACAAGAATAAAATACGAGCAGTGGAGATGAAGTTCCAGAGGAGTAGGGTAGGAGTGACAAGAATGGACAGAGTAAGGAATGAGAGAGTCAGGGAGATGGTAAGAGAGGAACCATTGCAAAATGGAATAGAGCGATCTAGGCTACAATGGTATGGACATGTGAGGAGGATGCAAGAGGAGAGGATACCGAAGAAGATGTTTGGAATGGAAATGACGGGAAGGAGGCCAAGGGGAAGACCAAGGGACAGATGGGCAAAAGGAGTTAAGAAGAGTGTGGAGGAAAGAGGAGTGTGCTGGGACACAGTAAATGACGAGAGATGGTGGATGGACAGGAAACGATGGAGAGGCTTATGTTCCAAGCAGACCCGACCAGCGGTTGGAAACTGCTCAAGATGATGATGATGATTCTGTCTCTTACTGTAAAAGATAAATATTTTTTCGCAAGTGAAATATATTTGTTCACTAGAAATTCGGGTAGCCTACATGAAACGGATTTTCCAAGCAATTCATACGGTAAGCTGTTGAGAAAGGGCCAGGGAAGATATTAGTGGAGATAAGGGGATGGACACCCTGCCGGAGACTCAGCGGCTGGACTTTAGTTTATTTCAGTTGTGCAGTGAGTACCTGAGACTCTAAGAATTAACGCACAAAACAACAAATCAAGCGATTATTCACAGAACAAATAGCCCGTCAATAAACGAAAGAAAAATGGCTGCCCAAGGATCATGCCCCGCTTGGTCTGTCTAGAAGAGGTTGGCTGATCAGTTATATTCGTGAGCATTCGGGTCACTTTGTTAGCCCCGCTGGGCCGTCTCTAAGCGCTAGTGCGGCTGTCATTGCATTTATTAAAATCAGAGCTGGCACGATACCTTAGTTGAGATAATTAAGACTTGTGGTGAAGTACTGTGGACTATCTCGTATCCTGTGAACATGGTTAGGTATGAAACAAAACATCGAATTTTCCTAGAGGAAACTTATCTTCTCAAGAAGAGGTTTTACAGTAAATATGTTCGTAAGTTTCAGCGCCGTGGGATTTTTACTTGTAGGGTAATCTGAAACAAAATGTATACAGAAACAATCCGCATATTCTGTAAGCTCTCGAGAACAAAATAATTGCACTGATACGAAATATCAGCGAGGATGAATTACAGCAAGTGTACCAAAACTTTCTACGTTGGTGCAACGTGTGTTTAGAAAGTGAAGGACAGAATTTCCAGCAACTACTCTGAAATTCATGCAAGTAGTGACTATTCAATACGTTAAAAAGTGAAAGTGTGTTGCCCGAGTGCCCCGGCCGTCACTCGGCGCATGCAAAATTCCGTTCTGTAGAGCAGCGTTTCCCAAACTGTGGTACGCGTACCACTGGTGGTATGCGCTCATACTGCTGCAGTGGTACGTGGTGATGTTATGAAAAATATAAAAACATTGATAAGTTATGTTGCCGGAGGACTTAAAGGCCAAAGACAGGGAGCAGTTTTATGAATTGAATTGTGATTCAGAACTAAGGCAAACGTTTTCGATAATGACTCTTGTGAACTTTCGGGCTGAGAGGCGTGCAGACTATGCAGACATAGCTGACCAAGCAGTTAGATCTTTACTGCCTCTCACTACTTCGTACTTGTGTGAGACTGCATTTCCTTCACTTGTTTATCTCAAGAATAAATACTGGAATAGGCTCCTACAGTGGAGAACGATCGTCGTTTGGCTTCTAATCTTCAAGCTTACCGGTACCCTTCACATTGAAGTTGTTCGTTGAACTTTGGTTTTTATGTTTAATTATTAGAGAGTTATTTTATTCATATTATTTGTATAGTATTAATTCCGAATGGGGTTTCGGTGGCATAGTTGGTAGCATGCTGAACTGCTGTGCCCAAGATGGCGGGTTCAAACCCGGCTGAAGTCGTCGGATTTGTTAAGAGCGTTAAAATCCTTCAGTATGCCTTCCTTCGGAAGGGAAGTAAAGCCGGCGGTCCCATATCATAGATTTATGGCATGTAAAAGATCCTTCCACTGACTGAACTTGTGTGGAGCTAAATTTCTAGGTTAGATATCGTTGTAACACTCTATCAAAGTTCCAACGTTCACCACTAGGTATAATTGACATCTGGTAGCGAAGTTGGAACTACTTGAAATTGAACGGAACTTGTAGCTCACCCTAGGGGTGTCAGCTTGAAGCAGCTACAGGCTCAGGCGAGCCAAACATGTCCTCAGACACTCCCAGCACTAAAAGCCATACGATAAATAAAAAATTCTGAATGTTTGAATTGAATACTTATTGTAATAAATAATAAAACCAATGGACACACTTTTCATTATTTGAACTTTTAACTCCAACAGACTAACTCTATCAAACACAACTTACAATCCGTAGTGGTGGTGGTGATGGGGTTATAGTTACTATATCCCCCAACTATTAGGTGGTACGCGAGAGATTATCATCCCTTAAAGTGGTACACACACAAGAATGTTTGGGAAACACTGCTGTATAATGGAGCGTAGATATGTGTTGACCAACTGAAAACTGATAATGGCTTCAAAGCTTTCTTTATCTTTTCATATTCTATCTTCGAAGATCAGTTAGTACAACTTCCCTTATTGAGACAGATGACCACTGCTCAGTCATAGCCTGCATATTGAGGCTTCCTCAACCAGGCTCACTGCCTTTCAGTTCAGACAGTTATTCAGTTGTCCTCATGACAGTTCTAAAATTGAACCCAAGACCTCCTTGGTAAGAGGCAATCGTACTATACTCTGATTTACAAAAGATGAACAGTGAAAGCTGTCATCCGCTTGAAGGGTGAGGTAATAATAATAATATCATATGGCCTCGGGTGCCGGGTGCAAGCTTTGTAATTTGACACCCAGAGGGTAGCTTGCATGTCAAATTTCGTTGTTCCTTGAATCACTATGAAAGTCAAGGAGGTTAGATATCCAAGCTCCTTGAACACTATAGCACTTCTAGTAGCGAAATTAGGAATTTTGTGTTGGCGGAAACTCCCAAGATTAATTTTGCCATTATGAACTCGGCCTACTGAATTCAAATGGGTTCTTTGACATGCCAACATCGTAAGACATGCGTGTCGTATTTTTGCCGCCATTCAAAAATCACTTACCACGGCTAGGGGCGAACCTGCAATCTTGGGGTTAGTAGACCGACACGCTATCCACTCACCCACCGTGGCAAGCTAAGGGTGAGGTGAGGAGTGGAGATGAGAGGGGTAGCAGTCTCCATACCATCAGCGAGCAGTGTTGCAATGTATGCAACACAGCAGTGAGCACATGGTTTGACGCAGTGTTCTACTGTGCCTTGACTCGTCACGGTCATTAGACTAGCAGACAGGGGGCTAACTTCCCCAGTATTTGTGTCTTCCTGCAAGCCTCCTGGAATGTTATGAGTCATGATCTGCCTCAGTGGCAATGCACCATTTCCCCACGTGCTAGCTTTGACAGCTATCGGCGCTCATTATTGGTAATGCAGAGTATAGCCCTACTCCATGTGGCCAGGACAGGAATAACATTCTTCTTAAAATCAGATGGCACCTCACCAGTCTTGTAAATCCTAGTTACTAAGTGAAATACCCAGATCAAACCGTCATGCCATATGCAATGTAGCAACTCAATTGGTACATCATCAATGCCGGGTGCTTTGTTCTTTCTTAGATCTTCCAGAGCCCTGTCAAATTCTGATCTCATATTAAATCTAATCTTTTCATCATCAATTTCTTCACTTTTCATTACATGATCCTTTTTCTCCTTATCCATATCTATATCAATGCTCTATGAATGCTTTCCATCTTTCTACATGCTCAGAGGTTTTCCATCAGAGTACCTAATATTGTAGCATTTAGGCTTCTTTTTCCTGAAAGCACTAATTCTTCTAAAAGCTGCATCTACTTTTCCTACTTTCATGCAATGTTCTATACTTGCATATTTCTCTTTCTACCATTCTTATTTTTCTTCTCTTGCTTACCTAATTATTCAGACATCTGTATTCTGCTTTTCCTGTTTCTTCTCTTCCATTCTTATGCAATTTTGACCAAATGAAGCTCCTTTTTTTTTTGGTCTCGTAACAGCAATAACCAGTTGAATAGTTTTTTCACATAAGAGTAACAGGACAACAGACAGATTAGAGTTTTATATATTAGCATAGATACTGTACATTTTGATCGACTGACGGGGATTTTACATAGACATATTTTGAAAACCACCCGGGATGCCAACTGTGCATTAATGCTCTACTTTGGAATACCTTGGAATACTGTAATCTCTGAATTTCAAACCTAACCAACTATTAGGTTGTAATGACATGAAATGAATCGTGTTTGAAAGGTTTCCTTATTGACGTTATCTTCTTCTTCGTCGCGAATGGGTCTCTTAGGACCACGCGGAATCAACAATGGTTAGCCTTTCTTGCAGCCCAGTACTCCTTCATACGCAACGAATGGGTTTGCTTCCGTTGAGGTTATAATATATAATTGAAATACTATTAGTATTTATTAAGTTTGTACACCTTAGTCAATAATGTTGTAATGGTAATAAGTTATACAAGTTTCAGCCACATTGTGGTCTTCTTTAGTAACTATTCTCTAAAAGTAAAACTTAATATAATTATTGAACAAAGTTGTTTCAATATTAATTTTCATTAAAAAACGTATTCAAAAATAAAACAGATCTGTTGACAAAAGTGAGCTTTAAGAAATGTTAATGATACATACTCAGAAAATAATTCTTTTGAAAAACATGTTTTATAAAATAGAAGAAATAAATTTGTTAAAAATATCCTATGATGGTATCCCGGTCACTCCATGTGAGATCTGTGCTGGACAAAACGGAGGCAGACAGGTTTTTCTCGGGTAATCCGGTTTCCCCTGTCAAAATTTCATTCCAGCAACACTCTCCACTATCATTTCATTTCATCTGTCATTCATTTAATCATTGCCCCAGAGGAGTGCGTCAGGCCTCGGCAGCCGGCACAGTTCATATCCTCGCCGCTAGATGGGGGCTTCATTCATTCCATTCCTGACCCGGTCGGAGACTGGAAGCAGGCTGTGGATTTTCATTCATCCTATGATGGTCCCTCTTTGGATGAAAATTTGGTTCTTTGTTGAGAGGAGCATTCGTGATGATGAAAAATCAGGAGTTTATTATGGTCCGGAAATTTGTTGCTATTAATCTCCGCTCAATTGAGAATTTTGTTTGTGGTAATGGATGGTCCTGGGCTGATACAATTCCTTGTATATGTTTTTTTGTTTTTTCTTTGTTTCCGACTTTGGCCAACTGTGGACCGCATGGAACCTAAGGCTTTCTGGTCATTTTTTTTTCTTCTTTTCTTCCCAGAACCTCTTCATTCTTTCACTTTTAATCATTCTCTGCTCCTCTGTTATTACCAAATTTTCCCTGTGTTGTGGTGGTTTTTCTTTGAACATCTTGATATTGTCAACTCGGCTTCTAAACGTTTTCCTATCGTGAATGACAAGTTCAGTTAGTCCAAGTTCAATGGCGTCTCTTGGCCTCTTCTACCCATTTTGTAGTAGCTTTCAACCCTGTGATGTATTTAAAAATTGTCTTTGTCAGCTTGTTCCCGTCCATTCTTATCAAATGCCCATAAAATTTTAGCCTTCTTTTACGCATTGTGACCACAATGGTTTCCGTCTGCATATGCAGATCTTCATTTTCCTTTTTTTTCTATGTTCCGTCATCTTTCCATGGTCCGAGAATTTTCCTCAGGATCCTCCTTTCCTTTATTTCAAGTTCCTTCAGCTCCCCTTTTTTTGTTCAGGGTAAGACACTCGGAGGCATACAGACCCTCTGGCTTTACCACTGTACTGTAATGTCTGAGTTTTGCTTTGTATGATATCGCTCGTTTGTTATACATGTTTTGAGTTAATCTATATGCCAGGTCCAATTTTCTTGATCTTGCCTTGTTTGCCTCTTTATCCAGTCCATTGGGATGTATCCATTCCCCAAGATATTTGAGCTTATCAGTTCTTTTGACAGTTCCATGTTCCACCAGCTTACGTCTCTCTTCCCGGTGTCTATATTCCGTGTACTCAGTCTTTTCATATGATACCTTTAGACCTGTTTATGTATTATGTAATTCAATTGCATTCATTGGGTGTTGATGTTATGTTGGTGTTACAGAGTGGGTCATGCAGTAATAGTTACTGAAGAAGGCTGAAACTTGTATAACTTATTGCCATTACAACATTATTGACTAAGGTGTACAAACTTAATAAATACTAATAGTACTGTATTTCAATTATACACTTGTCTATGTCCTAGCAAGAGAAACCTTTCTGATGGAAAATCTCAGGACCAAATATAATCTACCCTTTACTAAGAACGGGGAAAGACAAGTGGAAATGAGAAGACAAAGGTCAAAAGAGATATGGCCCGACTTCTTTGCAATGGAGGCCATGGTAAATAGATCATGGATGGAAACCAACCAAGACCTGCACCATTTCGTGAACTCTTTGGCAACGCACGGGTTCCACCACAGAGTGTGCTAAGTGAAGAACCATCACAAGCCGAACAAGGCATGTTTATGTGATCTTGGTGAACGCCTATGTGATCGGTACCGCATTACAACATGCAAAAGACTATCCAAGTCAATAATCGAGACTTGCTTAGAACCATACGACTGAAACAAAGTTAATGTAGTGTAAATATATTTGTATGCTTAATGCACAACTTGTGCGCGTTTCTTTAATATAATTATACACTATTAGGTAGTACTTCAGCTACATTTTTAAATTATATTATCAGGGTCAGTTTTACCAACACAATTGCATGCATGCTTATTAATTCCATGTTTAACTGCATGTAACTCTCATACTACTAAAACAATTTTTAGAAGATTTTGCTCATACAATACATGTATGAAGGTAAACTTTCAGAGTCCTGTCTAGTAACGTTCTCCAAACATTTATGTCCTCAATTCTCAGAATCTATGTAAAGGAACGACTTGTAACCAAAACTTAGTAGGTTTCAGAGCTTGCTTTAAGTTTCTTTCTGTTGGTGGTATTTATTTTTGTTTTGAGGTTACCATGGGGCACCATGGAGAGTCTTGTGCTTTGATTGATAGAGATTCTTTGTGGGTCCAGCAGTGGGTGGCAGGCAAGGAGTAATAAGGAGAGGCTCGAACGGCAATGAAGTGAAGCCAGAAGTTACTCCTTCGCATATGCTCAAAACATTGCGGTAGTCCCATAAGGAAAGCATGTAATGGTGTGACGTACGTACTTAAAAGTGGTGATATTTCGTGTGTGGGACGAAATATCGATGTGTGGGACAGCACAAACAGAACTCCCACCTGCCAAAGTAATGTCATTTCACAAGTAAATGCACTTTATTTGCCATTTATTGTGTTAAGTTTTCATCCTTAGAGTAGCCACCTTACGGTACTGTTCTAGTATAATTCGTTAAATATTCAAATATTGGCATATGTGTCCAACAATATAAGTATTTTGATTGCCAGGAATTAATTACGGATATTTTCCTTCGTTTCTTACTGGAAATAGTTTCTGCTTGTCAATTAATGAACGGTATCGCTGTACCGGTAATCAAATTACCCCAAACTATTTTTAACGTGGCTCGTGGGTGTTAGAAGATTGATATGCCATTATTTGCATATTTTAGCGTGTTAATCTCAAACCTGAGCCTAGACCTTGTTTAGTTTGTTACCGGAACTGAACTGGCCTATTTCTTTAAAAACATCATGCACTGAAAAGAATAACGCCACTATCCAATTAGTTCACATGCCTTAATATTATAAATTAATTTAAATTATTTAATACACATTCGTAAATATAATGGCAGACCTACTGGTATCTCGGTAATTATTCGCCAGCAGAGATCAACAAATATTCCTTGATTTCCATCATCATATAGGCCTACCTTACAACTTCGTACTATACCTGCACACGAATCTTTTACTAGTAATTATACTTAAATCCCACTAATAAATAAGTCTATGGTCATAGGCTCCATTTACCGCTCGAGCCGGGCAAGTATGGGGACGAGGTCAGTGCTTCAACTCTCCGAATGCTGTAGCGCTGGTAGGGCATCACCTTATTACTCCTTGGGTGGCAGGTGGCTTTGATCTAATGGCAAGGTAACCATGGGAATGTGTTATTTGGATTGATAGTTTATGCCACAGAACACCTATATAATAGAAGTGAATGGCCCATGGTAAAGCATGGAAACAAGAAACTACTGCAGCACGCCTAGTGGTGTGGCAGCCAACTACCAGTGTGGAAATATTAGCTCCCGAATATGTTTTCATTTTATGTTTTATGTTTTTATTTTATTTATTTGGGTCACTCCAAGCCGTATTTTATTGGACTGGGTGGTTTTATTCAGAACTATTCACGCCGATGTCGTACGACTCATATTCTTTGGTGTGAGCAACATCATCAATTGTCAAATACGGTTTACGAATGAAAAGTATGGATCACGATTATAAGCTTCAGAAATACGACAGTATCGTGTTACCCAGGAAGAATATTTGCTATTGCGAGTAGTTTTAACGTACAAATTACTTAAATATCTCTCAAAATCAGGATAGTGAACAGTTACCGTAACGTGTTTCAAGCATGTGAAGGCGCCATGTTATCAACAACACAGAACACCAAATATAACAAGGCTGAAAGCTCTTGTGAAAGCCCTTTGCTCCTTGGAGGAAAAGGGCATAAGTCAAGTAAGTTAAAATCAACCAATCACGAGGCGAACTTTTGCCTAACAGCGCACGTAGTGGGGTGGCGCTGAAGTACCCTGTGTTGTCAGTTACTCGTATCATAGCTTCACCCCCGTGGTTTATGCCTTGCGGAATGGAGGTGATTGATAGATAGTTTTTGCTTGGAGAATTGTGAGGTTATCTGGTATGGCAATTGGTTTTGAGGAAGAATTATTATGGAGAACATCTAGTAATAAGGACAGAAGCAGAAGAATACTAAGAATTGTGTGAGGGATAGACTATGAAGATAGTTGTGCATACTGTGTGAGAGATGCAGGTAAAGGAAGATTGCTTACATGTTGACAAACAGGTATTGATAGTTTTTGATTGCCAGAGAACTACCAGAAAAGAAGAATTTGCATGTTGGAGAAGAATTGTTATGTATATAGTCAAAGTTATTAATCATCATCATCATCTTGAGCAGTTTCCAACCGCTGGTCGGGTCTGCTTGGAACATAAGCCTCTCCATCGTTTCCTGTCCATCCACCATCTCTCGTCATTTACTGTGTCCCAGCACACTCCTCTTTCCTCCACACTCTTCTTAACTCCTTTCGTCCATCTGTCCCTTGGTCTTCCCCTTGGCCTCCTTCCCGTCATTTCCATTCCAAACATCTTCTTCGGTATCCTCTCCTCTTGCATCCTCCTCACATGTCCATACCATTGTAGCCTAGATCGCTCTATTCTATTTTGCAATGGTTCCTCTCTTACCATCTCCCTGACTCTCTCATTCCTTACTCTGTCCATTCTTGTCACTCCTACCCTACTCCTCTGGAACTTCATCTCCACTGCTCGTATTTTATTCTTGTCCCTTTCCTTCATCACCCATGTTTCTGAACCATATGTCAAAATTGGCACAAAGTAGGTTTTGTAGATGATTCCTTTACATTTTTGTGGTACATCTTTATTCCATATCATCCCCCTAACACTCTTGAAAAATCCATCTGCGCACCTTCCCCGCTCATTTATTTCCATCCTATTGCCTCCCTTTTCTTCAATTATGCTTCCCAAATACTTGAAGCATTCTACTTTCTGCAACTGCTGTCCTCCAAGTGTTATGCCCATATCCAGTCTGTTCTTCTTCCTCGTTGTGATGACCACTTCACTCTTTTGTGCTGAGAACTTCATCCCATATGATAACACTACCTTCTCCCACTCATCTAATTGCTCTTGTACTTCTTCCTCATCCTCTCCCCATACCAGAAGGTCATCAGCAAACAACATTGCCTTCATTTTCCTTTCCCCAATGCTATTTACCACTTTTCGTATGATTTCATCCATCACCACTATAAATAACAGGGGTGAGAGGGCACTTCCCTGTTTCAGACCACTCTCCAGTTGAAACCATTCCGTTCTCTCTCTTCCCACCTTTACACAGCTTTTGCTTCCCTCGTACATTGCTTTCACTCTTGCCACTGTCTCCTTGTTCACTGCTTTTGCTCTCATTGCTTCCCATACCTTGTTTCTATTAATACTATCATATGCTTTCTCAATATCCAAGAAGGTCATCACCAGATCTTTCCCATATTCATAATGGTGTTCTTGTAGCTGTCTTACTGCAAAGATGAGGTCAACTGTTGACCTTCCTGGCCTGAATCCATACTGTTCTTCCCTCAGCCCATCTTCAACTTCTGTCCGAATTCTTCTCTCCAGTACCTTCTCAAATATTTTGGCGCAGTGGCACATGAGTGTAATTCCCCTGTAGTTCTTGCATTCCTTCCTACTTCCCTTTTTAAATATGGGTATTATTATCCCTCTTTTCCAGTCCTCTGGTATTTTCTTCTCCCTCCATATCACTTTCATTACTCGAAAGAGCCACTGTGTTCCTATCACCCCTGCTGCTCTCACCATCTCCACACTCACTTCGTCTATTCCCGGTGCCTTTCCCCCTTTCATCTTCTTTAATGCTTCCTCCACTTCTTTCCATGTCAATTCCTTCTCTGAAATGTCTTGGTCACTGTCTGTTTCTTCCTCCACAATGTCCACTACGCTGGTTTTAGTTGGATTTAGGAGTTCCTTGAAGTATTCTCTCCAGATAACCTTTACTTCTTCCATATTTTCGACCTCCTTTCCATTCCTGTCCACCATTCTGACATTTTCCCCTGTATCTCTTCTCTTAGCCTTTATCATTCCATACAACACTTTCTTACTGCCATCACAGTCCTCCTCCATCATTTCTGTCCATTTCTCCAGCCATTTCTTTTTCTCTTCCTTCACTACTTCTCCTGCTTCTTTCTTCCGCTCTTGGTATTCTTCTCTTGTTCTGTCTGTCCTCTGTTGGAACCATTTCCTGAATGCTTCATTTTTCTTTTTCACTGCTTCCTTAGTTCTGGGGTTCCACCATGGTGTTTCCTTCCACCTTTTCTTTCCACTAGTTCTGCCACACACGACTTCCGCTGCTTCTACCAACACGTCCTTGAACCTATTCCATTCTTCTTCACCTGTTTTCGGATCATCCTTCGGTAATTTGTTCCTCACTAATATCTGGAACTTCTCCTTATTTCCATCCTCCTTCAGCTTCCATGTCCTTATTCTTCTTTCTTGGTTTTCAGTTCTCCTCTTTTCCTTCAGTCCTCTCATCTTGGCGACCAGCAGACGGTGGTCACTGTCCAGGGCTTCTGAAGGTATTACCCTTATATCCGTGATACTCTTCTTTGTCTCCTTCCCGCATAGAATATAGTCCACCACTGATTTCCTAGTCAAATCCCTGCTGTACCAAGTAATTTTATGGCTCTCTCTCTTCTTGTACCATGTGTTTCCAACCATTAACCCATTTATCTTGCACAGTTCCAACAATCTCTCTCCTTCCTTATTCCTGTTTCCCCATCCTTCACCACCAATCACTTCCTCAAAACCTCTTCTATCAGTTCCGACATGGGCATTTAGGTCTCCCATGACTATCAGGTCTCTCCCCACTAACTGCTTCTGCAACTCCTCTTCAAACTCGTCCTTCTCGCCTTCTGTGCATCCCACCTGTGGTGCATAGACTTGCAGAATGTCCAGGTTTCTACCTTTCACAGTGATTCTGGCTCTAATTATTCTATCACTTACCCTCTTTACTTCCTCCCTCAGCCCTTCTCTCACCACCATTCCCACTCCATTTCTCTTCCCCTCCTCATTTCCTATCCAGTATAGCTGCAAGCCATTTCTCAGTTCTTTTCTTCCTTCCCCTCTCCATCTGGTCTCTGCCAGTCCGAGTACATCCAGTTTTCTCCTCTCCATCATATCCACAACCTCCTCCACTCTTCCCGTCAATGTCGTTATATTCAAAGTTCCGATTCGTAGTCCATTTCCATAGCCAGGTCTGCTTCCTTTAGATCTGTCCTTTCCGAGGCCCGTTCCCGTTTTAAAAGCAGTTTCATATCCACTACTGGCTTGCTAGGCCTAACGTAGCTTCACCATAACCCTGGCAAGGGGCCTGTTTTTGGTCCGCGAGAGGTATTTTATTTCCCTCAAACCCTCCGCACAAGTCCGGCGAGCCCCCCTATCCACCACCTGGGACGCGCCCGATAGAGGAACAGTCCCAGATACTTGAAACTCTCCACTTTCTTCAGCTGTTCCCCACCAATTGTTATATAATAAATGTATATATTAGTGAAGTCGGTGTATTGTACTTGGTGTGATTCATTTAGCGAGTATATCGCCCCGCTACCCTGAGGTGGCTAGCTTGGATTTTATATTTATTACAATGACGCACCAACGTGTGGCTAGATGAAGGAAGTACCAATAACAATCACGACTTTAAATACCAGTATGATATTTATTACAGACTTTAAATACTGCCATGATTAGGCACAATATATCAGAGTGGGCAAAATCATTTATGCCAGTGTCATCATCATCTTGCACAGTTTCCAGCCACTGGCCTGGTCTGTTTGGAACATAAGCCTCTCCAACGTCTTCTGTCTTCCCACCATCTCTCAGCCTCCACCCTTGTCCAGTTTTCTCCTCTCTTATTCACGCTTTCTTCCACCCCCTTCAGCCACCTGTCTCTCGGTCTTCCTCTCGGTCTCTTTCCTTCCCACTTCGTCTCGTGTATCCTCCTGGGTATCCTCTTTTCCTCCATTCGTTTTACATGTCCATACCATCTAAGTCCAGATTTCTCTATACCATCCTGTAATGGTTCCTCCTTCATTAATTCTCTGGTCCTCTCATTTCTTATTCTGTCCATCTTTGTAGCTCCAATACTGCTTCTCAAGAACCTCATCTCACTGGCATGTATTTTGCTCTTCTCCATTCCTTTCATAACCCAGGTCTCCGAGGCATACGTCAGGTTCGGGACATAGTACGTCCGATATATGATCTTTTTGCTGTTCTGAGGGAGATCCTTGCTCCATAACATGCTTCTCACACTCCTCCGGAATGCTTCTGCCTGTCTCCCCCGCTCATTTATTTCTCTATCGTTTCTTCCATTATCTTGTATCAGGCTTCCCAGATACTTGAAACTCTCCACTTTCTTCAGCTGTTCCCCACCAATTGTTATTTCCGTTGTGGTTCTTTCCTTCTTCCTTGTTGTGATCACCATCTCACTCTTATTTATGCTAAATTTCATCCCATATCCTCGTATTATTCCTTCCCACACGTCCAACTGTTCCTGTACCTCCTCCTCCTTGTTTCCCCAAATCATCTGCAAACACCATTGCTTTCATCTTTCCTTCCCCAATTACTTGTGCCACTCGGGTCATTATGTCATCCATCACCATGATGAAAAGTAACGGTGACAGAGCACTTCTTTGTTTCAGGCCGTTTCCCTGTTCCAACCAGTCAGATCTCTCTCCTCCCACTTTCACACAGCTCACGCTTCCCTTGTACATCTCCTTTATCCTCCTTATAGTCCATTTTTCTACTCCTCTATCCTCCAGGGACTTCCATACTTTGTTTCTGCACACACTGTCATATGCTTTCTCAATGTCCAGGAAGGCCATCAGTAGATCTGTTCCATACTCATAGTGCTGTTCTTGTAACTGCCTTACAGCAAAAATCAAATCCACTGTGGACCTTCCTGCTCTGAAGCCATGTTGTTCTTCCCTTATCCCTCCTTCTATCCTTGTCCTAATTCTCCTTTCCAAAACTTTTTCAAACATCTTTGCACAATGACTCATCAGTGTTATTCCCCGATAGTTTCTGCATTCTGTTCTACTACCTTTCTTGAAGATCGGAACAATTATTCCCTTTTTCCAGTCCTCTGGGGTCTTCCTTTCCTTCCATGCTGTCTTCATCACTTAGTACAACCATTGTATCCCCACCTCTTCTGCTGCTCTCACAATCTCCACACTCAACTCATCCACACCCGGTGCCTTCCTTCCTTTCATCTTCCTCACTGCACCTTCCACTTCTTTCCATGTTAAGTCCTTTTCTGTTTGCAGTCCATCTTCCTCTTCCCCGATTTCTTCCTCCTCGCCGTGGTTTCCATTTGGGTTCAGAAGTTCTTCAAAATATTCTTTCCACATTTTCTTCAGTTCTTCTCTATTTTCTATCTCTTGTCCCCTTTTGTTCACCATTCTAACATAATCCGCAGGATCCTTCCACCTCTTATTCTTTACCATCCCATACAGAACCTTTTTTGTACCTTCACTATCCTCCTTCATCACCATTGTCCACTCTTCCATCCACTTTCTTCTCTCCTCAGCCACTACTCTCTTTGCCTCCTTCTTTCTTGGTACTCTTCCCTTGTCTCTACCATCCTATTTTGATTTATGCCAGTGTAACTAACATAATTCTGTAGATAATATATTCTGAATGGGTGTTAGAGCTAATATCTGAATGCATGGTAGATCTTTCCACCAGATCTTTGTGCCCTGATCACAGATACCTAAATAATAACACTAGCCTGCAAATTTAAACATTTGTTGCCTAAAGTAAAAAATGTGTTTTTATATAATGTTGATGTGCTGAATCCAAATTTTCAATCCGTTTATTTCAATCACATAAGGTTTTCTTGCAAAATCACTTTACATGTAGTGTGTAAATTATGTGAATTTCATCACAAACTTTTTTAATGTGTATGGATGTTAATAGGCTACATGTTACTACTGTCGGCGCAGAAATTATGTGCACCCGAGTTTGGAGATAAATAGCAACATAACCGAAAGGCCTACAGAAAAACAAGTGACATCACCCTTTTCCTTGTTTATTTCTGCGTTGATTGATGATAAAGGTAGTTTTTAGGAACTTATTTTAATATCCCTTATGGCAGGTATAACATAAGAAGTACAGTTTTTTTGCGGGGTTCGAGCTAAGTGTCTACTTTAGAGATTCACAACTCTTAACTCAGTTGTGCTACAACACCCAACTTTGGATATGTGTTAGTCAGATATGTTTTCTGTGTATATGTGAAGTTTCAAAATTTGATCTCCTACCCAAACAATGAAACAATCAACTATGTGAAAGGCTCTTATTTCGAAACTGGACTCCCACAGAAGTTCGGTCTTGGGTGCGTTGTAATCCACATATAATAACAGTTTGCGATATGTAACTATCCGTGATCTAAATAAATGGGCTTAGTTTATATGGATTGATATTTATTATGCGATTGGTGTATGCTGTTGACAGGCGCAGGGGGATGACAGATCATAGGGAGCGCGTGGGGTTCGATAAAGCTCCGCTATAGATGTTCTGCCAACCAATGAAGAATTAATTTCAGTACTATGTTTCCGTAGTTGGCACTCGCCCAACGCTCACAGCAAACAGACTGACGGAAGCGGGAATGGTCTGTTTTGATTGATTTTCCTCGTGGTGGTGGTGTTGGTTGTTGTGATTTGTTGGGTATTTTGATTGTTTATTTGAATTGAATTGAGTCAATCATGCCACTGCAAGGGAGGAAAAATTGCCAAGCACCGGGATGTAAGAATTATAATGATAGTAAGAACAATACGGCAATTTTCATCGTCCTGGAGTTGACCATGTGTAAAACTAGTGGACAATATGGACTCTTCTCGAATAAAAATATATAGAGAGAATAAATGTGTGCATTTCATCTCTTGTTTGTTTTCCTACCCATTCTCCTTTGCATTGCAATAAAATTTGTGGTTTACGGCTATGGGGAGGGGTGGGTGGCAGCCGGCATGCTAGGCAAAAGTAAGGTTATGTCTATATAGAGTGTGCATTTGGACAGTTTTCTTTATATTCATCGAATATCCCAACAATTCTGTAAAGTAGGAGAGCAATGTTTAATTAGCCTAAAGGTGAATTAAGCTCTAGAACGGCATAATTCTATCCTTCGTGACAATTCTATTGCCAACATTGATATATATCAAAGAGTACTATTTTCCTATCAGGGCATACATTTCTACGCCTAGCGAAAGGCGCAGTTATGTTTGTGTTATTTTCATCAATAATCAATAACTCATCGCAGAACATATTGTTCAATTACGTGTAATAAAGGCTACATTCATATGGCTTTTTACTTTTTATGTTGCCAGACTTGGTATAGCGGTACATAGCCTCAGGCAGTGCTCTCTCCCGGAAATTCTATAACCAAAAGTGACGAATCTCTTATAGTTTACATGATCCTTGGACAGGCGTGGTCTGCAGGATAGTTCGTGCTCTGTTGCCGGATCACTGCTCGTTTAGCGCTGTCTCGGCACAGAGCATGTTCAAGTTAAATGTATTTCATTTTCACATTTCCCATCTGCTTCTCTCAAAAGGGCTTTGGACCTTCAACGGCAGCTTTAAAAATATGTTTCTTTTTTCTCAGTTTTTGTAATTTATTTTAAAATTTTCTATTTATAATTTCATAAAATATGCAGTATTTACATGACAAACATCTCGGAAAATTATCAGTTATCGTCATCTGATTGAATGTGATCATCCAAAGTAAAATGTTGTGTGACCTCATCTTCACTATCTGAAGAGCTGTTCAAATCAATTATTAGGGGTTCGACTTGAGGTATTTCTTGAGACAGATGATCCTTTTCTCAGTAGAAATCTTCAATTTTTATAGCGTGCCCGATACATTTCTTCCCTAACTCAGCTGGTACCGAAGTTAGGGCCTCATCACAAAGATCTTTCAGCACCTTAACCGAGCGAAGGGACACTCCAAGAAAATCAGCAACTCGCTGGGGCACCGGATATCGCTTATCGCCAATTTTCTCGCCCTCTAACTTGAAGAAACAAATAGCACTCAAAATCATAGTAATCTCGCACTCCGTAAACGGAGTTCTAGGAGGCATTGTGAAGGTATCTGCTCCATCCTGAGTGAATCTGGAAACTACACATGACAATGCCAGAGATACTAAGATAAACAGTGACTCACTGATGTGTATAAATACTTCCTTTGACACATCTTAAGGGCAGAGTTGAACAGTGGATGTTGACACTGACTAAGAATGCGATCATTCCGTTATTCAAGGCCACTCATCCAAGGATGACAAAATTTGTTTTTAATATAATTTATTTATTTTTGTTGTTTTATTCTTTACTCGCTAAATATTCAGAGTTTGTCTGAATTAAATTGCTTCCTTTACTAAACACTAATAAAATAATTGTGTTATGAAGAGACATGCTACAATATAATAACATATGATTTCCTTTTCATATTCATTTTGGTATGAATGTGTGAATTAATTAGTGTATGCATGCCTACTCCTTATTATTCCCGTTTCCAACGAGGTCGGGATGAGATGCGATGAAATTGTATGTGGCGGATGGTTTTTACGGCCGGATGTCCTTCCTGACGCCAAACTCATGAGAGGAGTTAATGAGATCTGAAATGAATGAATATGAATGTAACTGGGCAAGGATGTGGAAGGAAGTGGCCATGGCCTGTCAGAAGGTACCGTCCCAGCATTTGCCTGGAGTTGAAAATGGGGAAACTTGTGAATTAATTAGTATTTCTTAATTATTATCACTATTTCTATTTTTTATGTATTAATTCATTCATTTATAGATTGATTGCCACGTCTTGTTCCTGGAACTGGCTTTCTCTGTTTTTCTTGTTTTTTATTACCGCCGAGATTCATCTTAATGGTAATTAGTGTACAGTATACCAAATTGAAATTTTAAATGACCCTTCACCACTAAAATCTACGGAACACACAATCACCAACTGGAAAGGTATAGGCCTACTGCCAGACACAATTTCACAAAATGTCCTACATGTGGCAGTACAAGTATTTTCATATACTTAATATAAATGTAGGTACAGTTCTACATTCAAAAAGAGATATTGCAATCATGACGAAGCAGAGTGAACGAAGTGATGATCCGTCGGTGGCATTCTCGGGCAGGTCAGAGCAAGCTAACGCGGCAACACAGCACAAGCTTTCTTGCGGACCTCGCCAGTCAACAACATACACCAAATGCATAATAAATATCAATCCATATAAACTAAACCCATTTATTTGGATCACGGATAGTTACATATCGCAAACGGTTATTATATGTGGATTACACCGCACCCAAGAACGAACTTTTGCGGGAGTCCAGTTTCGAAATACGAGCCTTTCACATAATTGATTGTTTCGTTGTTTGTGTAGGAGATCAAATTTTGAAACTTCACATATACACAGAAAACATATCTATCACATATCCAAAGTTGGGTGCTGTAGCACTACTGAGTTAAGAGTTGTGAATCTCTAAAGTCGACACTTCGCTCAAACCCCGCAAAAAAAAAAAAAAGTACTTTTTACGTTATACCTGCCATAAGGGATATTAAAATAAGTTCCTAAAAACTACCTTTATCATCAATCAACGCAGAAATAAACAAGGAAAGAGGTGATGTCACTTTCGGTTGTGTTGCTATTTATCTCCAAACTCGGGTGCACATAATTTCTGCGCCGACAGTAGAGTGTTTTTGCTTTGTTTTCTTCACTATTGTAAAGTTACACACAAAATTTACACCCGTTGCCTCTTACTTGAGAATATCCTCCTGTTTCTTTCTCTTTTATGTTTGTCTTCAGGTATTTCACGCTTTAATACCCAACAATAGTCTGCAAGCATACTGATGCTCCACCACCCCTGGTACCTACTTTCGAACTCCAGCACATCCTTGTGAAATTGTTTGCCTGGTTCTTTGCTCAAAAATCCTAGATTTTCAGGGAAATAATCTAGGTGAGAAAACAGAAAATGGATTTTCATACTCATCATGTTACAACCAAGTTCCATGTATGCTTCAAGCTTGTTAGCCACAATGTTTCGGTAATTGGGATTCTTGTTGTTACCAAGAAACTTTGAAACAACTTCACAGAAAGATATCCTTGCAGCTTTTTCCTTTTCATCCATAGTGTTTTTAAATGCTGCATCTGACATCAATTTTCTTATATCAGGACCATTAAATATACCTTCTTTTAGTTTTGCTTCAGATAGTATTGGGAATTTCTCACATATGTACTTGAAACAGTCTTCTTCCTTATTTAAAGCCTTTACGAATTGTTTCATTAAGGCAAGCTTAATGTGGAGAGAGGTGGCAGCAAAATCTTACAAGGACTCACAAGGTTTTGGCACACAACATTCTTACAACAGACTTCCAAACTTTCTCGAGGTGGCCAGCCTTTCTTAGTCCAACTTGTGCCCTGCTATCCCACAGGCAAAGAAAGCATTGAAATTTGGTTAAGCCAGATTGTTGACCCAGCAGCATAGTAAGAACTTCGAAATCGCCACAAACTTACCAGTTGTGTTCACTGTAGTTCACTCGCAATAACATCAGTTGCAAATTTGCATATGATTCTTTGAGGATCACTGAATAGGCAACAGGCATTGTACCAAAAATCTTTCCATTATGAATGAGAACACCAAGCCTCCGTGGCTTAGGCGGCAGCACGCCGGCCTCTCACCGCTGGGTCCGTGGTTCAAATCCCGGTCACACCATGTGAGATCTGTGCTGGACAAAACGGAGGCAGACAGGTTTTTCTCCGGGTACTCCGGTTTTCCCTGTCAAAATTTCATTCCAGCAACACTCTCCACTATCATTTCATTTCATCTGTCATTCATTTAATCATTGCCCCAGAGGAGTGCGTCAGGCCTCGGCAGCCGGCACAGTTCATATCCTCGCCGCTAGATGGGGGCTTCATTCATTCCATTCCTGACCCGGTCGGAGACTGGAAGCAGGCTGTGGATTTTCATTTTCATGAATGAGAACACCCTTTAAACTTTGCTTGGAAGCATCAGTGAACAGTCTCCTGGGGGCGTGGTGGCACAGCGGTCAAGCTGTTGGCCTCTCACCAAGGTGGACTGGGTTAGATTCCCGGTCAATGCATGTGAGATTTTCGAAATGAAATGCCATGTCCTGGGGTTCAGATTCCACATAAAAAGGAGGTCCTGTGGCTGATAATCACCAGATTCACGGTCACGTAAAACTACAATCTTCCTTTTGAACAGTTTCCATTCACTTGGATCATAGCTTGGAGGTTCAAGTTTTAGCATTCGTTCTTTCACATTATTGCAATATACAAGGGAGCTAAAGTGTGTGTGGAAACGGAAATGTGTACCAGAAGACTGGAATAATACCAGTGTTTAAGAAGGGGGACAAGAAGGTGTGTGATAACTATAGAGGGATCACCCTCATATCAGAGATAGTAAAATTACTGGAAAGGATATTAGAAAGAAGAATGAGAAGAAAGGTGGAAGGAGAGTTGCAAGAGGAACAGTATGGCTTCAGGAGTGGAAGATCCACAGTGGACCCAATCTTTAGCTTGAGGCAGGTGAAGGAAAAGAACTGGGAATATGGAGAGGATTTGATCATGACTTTCATAGATCTAGAAAAGGCATATGATAGTGTCCCCAGAGAGAAGGTATGGGAAACCATGGTTAAGAAGAGACTGGGAAGAGAAATGTTGGAAATGGTGCAAGCAATGTTCAACAACTGTGTTAGCAGGGTACTGACCCCAGTTGGAAAGACAAGATTGGTTTAGGAACAAGACTGGACTAAGACAGGGGAGTGTGCTGTCACCTCTTTTATTCATAATGGTCATGGATGAAATTGTAAAGGAAACAAAGGAAGCATATGGACATAAAGAAATGAAGTTACTGTTATTTGCAGATGATATTGTGGTCTGGGGAAGGAACACCGAAGAAGTGCAAAAACAACTAGATGCACTGAACAAAAATATTCAGAAGTATGGCCTGAAAATCAGTATAGAGAAAAGCAAGACCATGGTGATGACAAGAGGGGAAAGACAAGGAAAGGGCACTGTGAAAATTGGAAGTCAGAGTTTGGAAATTGTGGACACGTTCAAATACCTAGGAAGTGAATTGATGCAAACTGGTAGGTTGGACATGGAGATTGGCAGGAGGGTACAGCAGAGCAATGCATTCTATCAAAGTGTAAGAAAACTTGTTTGGGCTAAGGAAGTACCAAGGAAAAGCCAGGAGGTAATGTATAAAGTGTACTATGTTCCCATATTAACTTATGCAGCTGAGACTTGGACCCTGACAAGCAGGCAAGAGAGTAGAATCCAAGCCAGTGAAATGAAATTCCTAAGAATTATGATAGGAAAGACAGAGTGAGGAATGAAGATGGGATGGGAAAACTAAATGAGAGAATTGAGAAGAATAAACTAAGGTGGTTTGGACATGTAAAGAGGATGGAGGAAAATAGAATACCAAGACAGATGCTGGAGGCAAAGTGCAAGGGTAAGAGAGCAAGAGGAAGACCTTGAACAAGGTGGATTGATTCAGTTAAGAACAGCGTAAGAAAAAGAAATCTGGACTGGGACAAGATCGTGGAAGGAAAGAGGAAAGTGGAGAAGTGCCATAAATACCCCGACCCGGCAGGAGCTGGATAAGGGGAAATTATGATGATGATGATGACACGGTAGCCATCTTCTGAACGAGAAAAAAGGATTTCAATTCTATTTCACGTTGTCTGTACCAATAGAATGATGTTTTTCGACAAAGCACATTTTTTTCTTGGAGTCAGAACCCAACTACTCAGCTAACTCTTTAGAGACGGCAAGCTCCCTCATTAAGTCGTTTAATTCACTCTGGTTAAAACACCCACGTTCTGCAGCAGACTATCCTGGTAGTTAAGTCACTGTCACCCGTCTCAGTTTCCATCACTTCTACATCAGATTGGGATGAAAACTGTCCAAAATTTTCTGGTCGCACAGGGATTGGTACATCAGGCACATGGGGGACAGGTAAAATGGCTGACCGAACAACTGGATGCATAATATGCTTTTTATTTTTAGAATAGTACCCCTTCACATCACAAGAACAGAAGTAGCAGTCATTACTATGGTTTGACTGCTCTCTCCAAACCATAGGTATTCCAAAAGATAGTGACAGTCGTTTGCCATTGACCCAATTATGAAGATCTTCAATGCATACTCTACATACTTTTTGGGGTGCCCAAAGTTTACTTTGGTCTCCAAGTTTGATTCCAAAATAGGAAAGATATGATTTTTTTTTTTACAAAATCTTTAGTTTTTATGCCTCTGCTTAGGCAATGTGTATTTTGCACACACATAACAAAAGTGGTCTGGTTCATTTATACATGAATGATGCGACATGGTAAATATACTTTTGTATTGAACTACGCTCTCACAACATTCTACTCCACAATACAGCTTGAAACTGATTTCATTTTCAGATGATGCACACTAATGCAATGTGAGAGAAACTAAGACAAACACATTAAAAGAATTCTACATACATTTTGTTTTCAAATCGAGACATCATAAAACTACTCATGGTAAAGTATTACAGTTAATATAATTACTCTTTAGGCATAAGAAATTTATGCTATAAGGAAAATTAAATTAAATTTTAAATAAATGGTACGTGATAGGAGCTTTCTGGCTTTGAATTTGATTTCAGCATGCTAAAAATACCCCAAAAACATTAAAACTTCAGAGGCAGCAATTTCATCACAGACTAGTGTAATTAGTGTTTATAACCTTGGTGATTAGATTGTAATTTTCGCAGTATGGATATTTGAGAAGTAGCCTGCCTATATTATCATCTTGATCCACCATCATGTTAATTATATTTTCTTTTATGACAGGGAAGAAGAACGTGACATGGAAGAACTGGAAATGGATGCCCAAGTAGTAGGTGAAATCAGTTCGAACAGTTTTGTGCCAGCGAGTACTGACAATCTGGAAGAAAGATTGGATGGCCCAAGTAGACCCTATGTTCCCATGTCAGTCGAGGAAGTTTCCTCTGCAAAGTGTTTGAAACATTGGACTAATACTAATGTTCGTGTTCTGGGTAAAGTGCACTTTGGTACAAGCTCATGGCTTGAAAGCGTGTTAGAAACAGATGGACCTCATAATATTAAACTCGAAGTGAATATGTTGACCAGTTGCCCACCTAGCTTTACAATTGTTCAGGTTTTTGGAGAGTTAGTGATTGTTTCAGATACACCCATTATAAAGGTGACCTTTTTCAGAACATTGGACAGTGTTGATTTGAATGCCTATCAGCTAGCTATTGAACTTCAAAGAAAATATATTCCCTTGTTCTTTAAGTCAAAATCTTGTTGGAAATAAACATTGTCCATATCTCATATAGTGGATTTTAATTTCACCTAACTGCAACACATTGGAAACCATTTCTAGAAATACCATGAGGATGGCTTCTCATGAGTGCTGTGAATGATGTACAGTCCCTCAAACAAAGTACAGGCACATTCTTGATAACTATAGTTTTTCTTTCTTGTTTAGTTCTCAAGCCCAGAGCCAAAATCGAAAGGAATGAGCAGCGCAAGCTGATTATGTAATCCCTCCTTTGGAACTTTCCAAAAGAGTTTGTTAAAGTGCACTAATTTTTTGTTAGAGCAACTGTACATGCCACCAGGATCTAACCCATAAAATGGAACATTCAAAAACCCTTGGAACTAATATGCCATAAAGTAAACCATATTGGTTTCTTATATTTGAGGTTCCGTATTGACTTACAAATCAAGTTTCAATCAAGAATATGATTAGTTGTTTACTCAGTCAATACTTTTCAGCACGACCTGACAACTTAATAGAAATAAGTAGGAAAGCAAAAATGTGAACACTCCACACAAAATATTATTCAAGATGTTGTGTTTTAAGGTTTAAAGTTATTTTGAAGAAGGCTTATAAATAACCTGAAACTTGTCCACATAAAAAGTTTTTTAGTACGATAAATACAAGTATTGACTGGGTGGATAGCTAAGCATATTCTTGTTGTAACTTAACTCTTGGAAACACGCGCTCCATGTCTTCATAAGATAGTTTTACGAGCCCACTGTATATGTACTGGTATTTAACATTGGAAATGGTGTGACTTGAACTGTGACAGAAACCAGTTATGACACTAGTTAGCAGCGAGTCGACTATCAAAAGGGTTTCCAACAATGATAATCGCCGACTTTGTGTATTGGGGAGAGACGAGTTATCTAGCGGAATGAGTCAGGCAGAGAAGGGCTCGACACGGGGCAGCAGTAGGTTAGGTAAACTGGTTTGGCAGAGAGAACACAGTGCTATGTTGAAATGAAAAACAAAGGAGGATCATTGCATGTGGCAAACAAGATATTAAAAAAAAAAACTGTCGACCAAAGTATTATGTGCACTCGAGTTTGAAGGTTGTTTGTGAAGTTACCAATAGAGCTAAATCCAATAACATCATCATTTTCGTCGTTCTATTTTACGTTCGTTTATGTAGGTTTGGAATTTTTAATTTATATTTTAATATTTTTTATCGCAGTTGGAACACAAAAAGTGCCAGTTTTTAAGCGTGTTTCAACCATGCGTCACATTTAAGAATTATTATCTCAAAAACCAGTCATCAGATCGAATCCAAATTTTAATACAATATACATTGGAATGTTGTATAACTGGTTTATTAATTTACAAATGTTGTGTGTCCAAGAAACAGAGTTGTTATCATTTTTGCAAGGTAACTGTTTCTCGGCTCGGGGTGGTTGGAAAATGTAGTTCTTGGTCAAGGTTAGTAGAAGAGAGGTTGGCTCGTAACTTGCCTTCCGCTGGCAGTAGGGTGGGGGTAACGCGTCATCGGGCCTGCGAGAGGCACCCCAATCTCCATTTACAGAGAGTGGACAGAGGAAACTACGTGTGTTATTTACTTGTTTGTTAATACAGTATTTATTTTGTTCATGATATGAATTATGTTACGTGGTGTATTATACATTAATAAACAGGTGTATATTATGTAAATTAATTAGCCTACATCAGATTACTATGGAATCTATCTTTGCATATTCTAGCCCATGGGTAAGTTGTTTCTTTACGTTGGGTTCTCTTTCCTTTCAGTTGTTTAAGATGCCTGAAAAATTTGCAGTGTTGCAATCTGCAAAAGTAATTCGGAACTTGTTAAGAAAACGGGAGAAAAATATCTTTCTTCAGATTTCCAAAGGATGCTAATCGTAGGAAAACGTGGGTAAAGAAATGCCATAGGAAAGATAAATTCGATCCGAATAACAAACGGATTTGCAGGAAACATTTCATACCAAGTGATTTTGAAGACTAAATTCGAGCTCGACTGACACATACTCACCCTAGAATATTAAAAAATATGTCAATACCTTCTTTAAATTTACTGCCTCAAACACAGAGCCAAGACACAACTTCACGTACAGAACGCTCCCAGAAAAAAGAAAACAAACAATTACTGAACAAAATATTGAATTCGACATTTTCCAGTGACAATGATGCCGTCGTCAATGACGCCAATGTCAATGATACTGACACAAAATATGACGATCTTCTCATTAAATACAACGCATTACTTGAAGGGACAAAAAAAAAACTGAAGGAAAACATGCAACACTTGGAGACTAGAGCAAACTGTTTGCAATCAAGAAACGTGGAATTAGAGAATTCTATTCAGCAGTATGAATGTGATTTTGACAAGAAAATTAAAGATACGTTCAAAGATTTATTGACACCAAATCAAGTCGACATTGTTAGGAAACAGAAAACAAAGGCAAGATGGACAAACGAGGAAATAGCGAAGGCATTTACCTTAAGATATTTAAGCTTCCGAGCATACATGTATACCAGAGTCACACTGAAATATCCATTACCTGGATTATCAACTTTGAAGCGCTGGGCCGGCAATGTTGAATTACGCAACGGTTTATTGAAAAAACGTAATAGAAGTAATGAAAATTAGTGGATGAAAGAAGAATGGTCGAGAGAGAGTCACTGTTCTTTCTTTCGACGGAATGAAAGTGTCATCACTCTATGAATATGATGCTAAAGCAGACGAAGTCGTGAGCCCACATACATACATGCAAGTTGTAATGGCAAGAGGGTTATTTCAGAACTGGAAGCAACATGTGTACATTAATTTCGACAAGAAAATGTCGAAAGACATTATAAATGAAGCGGTTATGTCACTACATAATATTGAATACGATGTCGTTTCGGACTGTGGCGGGGGGAATATGGCACTGTGGAAAGAACTCGATATTACCATTGAAACTACACATTACATGCATCTGATGACACAGGAAAAAATCTACTTTTTTCGCAGACGCACCTCACCTGCTTCAATTAATTCGTAATGTGGTTGGCGAAAGTGAGAATGACATTCCGCGGGGTCACCAACATCGTGGTGCTGTTATCAGTGACAGTTTTGCTGACTCCGAGAGTGGCGGAAATGAAGACGAACGTGCAGGCACCAATGGACAGCAATGACAGCATTATAAATAATAATGCAGTGCTTAGCGAAGCAATGGGGATAGGTGGATCTGCGCCTGTTGGAGATATAGTCGGCTGTGAGTATGTTTATATATATCAGTTTTATTATGTTGAAGGAGGTGTATAATTAAATTAGTCATGTAATTAAGCGTTCAGCATCATCTATTATTCACAACATATCATTAGTTGACACTCTGAAATGGCTGCTGCCCTTAAAAATATTATTTACTGAGCTCGTAATGCGCTACGGACTAACGACTGATTCAAATGCAGCAGGCCCGTGACGTATTCCCGCGCGCTCTCCCATTGGCCGAGAGTTATGAGCCAACCTGTATTCTACAAACCTTGGTTCTTGGCCGCGTTGTAATCCTTATACATAAAAAAGTTATGCTGTATGACTGTGAAATACGTAAATTAATTCACTTATTTTATATCGGTTTGTATTTGTTCGGGGAAATAAGGCATGTTTCACCAGCTAGCCACTCCGCGGAAAGCTGTACAGCGTTGCTGAAATGGAGCCCATCACTTCCGAGCGAGGCGCGCCATGGCGCAATAATATTTGGAATTGCAGTACGCCTGGCGTAATTGATTTTTAATCAGCCACCAAGAATTTCCTGTGAAAGAAGAAAAGGACGCAATTGTGAAGCTTACATGGGAGGTTCTTACCTGGTGAGACGCTCAAGGGAGCGGAAGTATTTTGTTCGAGACCAGAGTAGGATCAATATTGTGTATTGTTATACGGAAGACGAGACGGCAGTATCGGTCTTTGTGAATACGATCGGACGGTCAAGTGAGTTCGAGCATAGTGCGGACTTGTGCTTATTTGTCACTAGCTGAAGTACCCGTGCTTCGCTACGCGTCATAAATAAATTAAAATGTGAAGGTGACAGTTAAAACAGGGGATAGGCGAGATGCTGCGCAGAGGGATATTAAGGATGGAACATTTTGTCCAACTACACCGCTCGGCGTTAAACGTGTTTTATAGCACAAATTTAGGTTTTCTCGCTAACCGTTGGAGATACCTTTCGGATAGAAAATGTAATTTTAAACCTCGATATGCCATCAAAAGTTTGCTATTTCTTAGCGTTCTCTTTTTATTTGAAATGGAAATATGAAAGTTTGAAACCAAAGGGTGTAGTGACGTCACTAAAATGGTCGCCATCTTTAAATAGTGCAAATTATTGAAATCAAAAGTAACCTATATGTTAACCAGGTAAATCAGCTACTTCCATGTAAAATTCATGTAAATCGGACCAGTGGTACTTGCGTGATTGAGTAATACACACACACCATCTCATTTTTAGCCTCGCTTCGCTCGCGTCATAGTCCTGTCATATTGTTATTGAATGAAATGCAGGTTTAACCCCGTTAACACCCCTTTAGAACCTGAATATCCAAAAATCCCTCCTTAGTAGACATTTTCGACACACAACGTGGCATTCCGCAGGGGTCCGTTCTAGGGCCACTACTTTTTCTCCTTTACGTAAATGACTTGCCATCTCAGATACCTGCATTTAAAACTGTACTATTCGCAGATGATACAAGTGTTTTGATGAGGGGTGAAAATGACACTGAACTTCAAAAATCAGTAGAGGAAGTAACAGGTCAGCTGTCCTTATGGTTCAACAATAATGGATTCCTTATCAACACTAGTAAAACAGTGGCTCTTAACTTTCACACAGCTCAGAATAAAAGTATTAATTCTCCCTCCATAATCTTAAATGACCTAAAAATTGGTAACGCCTCTTCTACTAAATTCTTAGGCCTTTGGTTGCAGGATGACCTAAAATGGAACTCTCATACCACTAAACTTGCCAAGAAACTAAGCTCAAGTTGTTATGCATTAAGAGTATTAAGACAATCGACTAGCTGGAGAACTGTTCTTAGTACTTATTTTGCTTATTGCTATTCGCTTATGAAATATGGAATCATATTTTGGGGAAATTCACCTGCTGCTCACCAAATCTTTATTATCCAGAAAAGAATAATTAGAACAATGAAAGGAACTACTAGATTGCATACATGTAAGCCTCTGTTTAAACAACTGAAAATTTTACCTTTGCCATGTATTTACATCTTTGAACTTCTATTATTTGTCAAACAAAGCTTAGGAAATGAGGATATCTTTGAGATGAATTCAAATATACATAACTACCAGACCAGACAAAAGAACAATCTTCATGTACATCCTGCAAATACAACACTATGTAAAAATGGTGTATTCCATGCAGCTATAACGCTGTATAATCATTTGCCAAATAATATTAAAAGTACAGCAAATTACATCAAGTTCAAAATAAAAACTAAAGAGTTCTTGCTGGAGCACTGCTTCTACTCAGTTAAAGAGTTTTTAGAATATCAATAGTTATGTATTCATAGGACTAAATGATGTAAGGTTATCCTTGTGTAGGCCTATATTATTATTGTGATTGTAAATTAGTATTAGTATAATTTGTGAATTGACGTGTCCTATATCATTGTACAATGTACATTATATGATTGAATGGATGAATAAAAAATACAAATATCATTCTTCTAACTTGAATAGTTTTGGTTGGTCGATGAGAGTGAACATCCAAAAATCCTTCCTTAGTGGACGTTTTTCTTCCAGAATTTCACCCCTCCCCATAGGCCCCTTAAATAGTATTTATGAAAAAACGGCCGAACACCTATTTATTTTATATATTTATTTATTTTTAAGCTGATTGATTTCCTCCGAGTTTCAAACACCTCGCTTATGTCGTTTAAGAGATACACGCTCCGTTAGGAATCTTTCAAACCCCACTTTTCATCCCTTTCACCTTATAATATACACTACATCGAAAAACCATTAGACATGTGTCAGCTTATTTTAATGATTAGAATATATGCCAAGTATCACATCCCCAAATGAAACCACTCGTGAGATATTGTTATTCAATGAAATGCACATTTACCCCTTAACACCTCTTTAGAACCTGAATATCCAAAACTCTTTCCTTAGTGGACGTTTTCGACATACAACGAACATATCCCCAAAATTTCATGTTTCTAACATCAATAATTTTGGCTGGGCGATGATGAGTGAGTGAGTCAGTCAGGACATTTTCTTTCATTTATTTTTGATAATTTCACCCCTCCCCATGAACCCCTTAAATTGGATTTATGAAACAAACGGTCGAACACCTATTTACTTATTTAAAGCTGTTTTCCCCCTGAGTTTGATGAGTGAGTAAGTGAGTCAATCAGTTAGGACACTTTCTTTCCTGTTTTTTTTCCCCCAGAATTTCACCCCTCTCCAAGGGCCCCTTAAATTGGATTTATGACAAAACGGTCGAACACCTCTTTACTTGTATTTAAAGCCGTTTTTCCCGTCGAATTTCAAACTTCTCGCCTATGTCGTTTCAGAAATACACGCTCCGTTAAGAATCCTTCAACACCCAATTTTCACCCCGTTCACCTCATAATATACACCACATCGATAAACTCTTAGACATATGTCTGATTATTTTTAATGATTAGTTTATATACCGAATAACACATCCCCAAAGAAACAACTCATGAGATATCGTTATTCAATGAAATGCACGTTTACCCCCTTAACACCTCTTTAAAACCCGAATAAACAAAAATCATTCCTTAGTTGACGTTTTCGACATACAGAGAACATATTCCCAAAATTTCATGTATCCAACTTGAATAGTTTTCGTTGGGCGTGATGAGTGAGTGAGTCAGACAGGACATTTTCTTTCAATTATTTTTACCAGAATATCACCCCTCTCCACGGGCCTCTTAAATTGGATTGATGAAAAAACGCTTGAACACCTATTAACTTGTTTTTAAGCTGTCTTTTTTCCCTGAGTTTGATGAGTGAGTGAGTTAGTCAGTCAGTTAGGACACTTTCTCTCCTTTTCCCCCCAGAATTTCACACCACCCCATTGGCCCCTTAAATTAATTTATGAAAAAACGGTCGAACACCGATTTACTTACTTTTTAAGCTGATTTTTTCGCTGAGTTTCAAATTTCTCGCCTATGCCGTTTAAGAGATAGGCCTACACGCTCCGTTAGGAATCCTTCAACCCCCACTTTTCACCCCTTTCACCTCATAATAATACACCACATTGAAAAACCCTTAGACACATGTCTGCTTATTTTTAATGATTAGTTTATATGCAGAGTATCACATCCACAAATGAAACCACTCGTGAGATATTGTTATTCAATGAAATGCAGGCTTAACCCCCTTAAGACCCCTTTAGAACCTGAATATCCAAAAATCCTCCCTTAGTGTACGGTTTTGACATACAACGAACATATCCCCAAACTGCCATGTTTCCAACTTCAATATTTTTGGCTGGGCGATGATGAGTGAGAGAATGAGTCAGGACATATTCTTTTTTTTTCTTCAGAATTTCACCCCTCCCGATGAACATCTTATATTTGATTGTTCAAAAAACTGTCGAAAAGCTATTTACTTACTTTAAAGCAGTTTTTCCCCCCTAAGTTTGATGAGTGAGTCAGTCAGTCAATCAGTTAGGACACTTTCTTTTCTGCCCCCCCCCCCCCCGAATTTCACCCCTCCCCATGGGACCCTTAAATTGGATTTATGAAAAAACTGTCAAACACATATTTACTTATTTTTATCCTGATTTTTTTTTCCGCTGAGTTTCAAACTCCTCACCTATGTCGTTTAAGAGATACACGCTCCGTTAGGAATCTTTCAATCCCCACTTTTCACCCCCTTTCACCTCATCATATACACCACATCGAAAAACCCTCAGGCAGGTGTCTTCTTACTTTTTAATGATGAATTTATATGCCGTGTATCACATCCCCCAATGAAACCAATCGGGAGATATTGTTATTCAATGAAATGCAGGTTTAACCCCCTTAAGACCCCCTTTAGAACCTGATTATCCGAAAATCCTCCCTTAGTAGACGGTTTTGACAAACAATGAATATATCCCCAAACTGTCATGTTTCTAACTTCAATAATTTTGGCTGGGCGATGATGAGTGAGTGAGTGATTCAGGACATTTTCTTTTTTCAGAAATTCACCCCTCCCCATGAACCCCTTAAATTTGATTTAAGAAAAAAAACTGTCAAACAGCTATTTACTTACTTAATTTTCCCCCGAGTTTGATGAGTGAGTCAGTCAGTCAATCAGTTAGGTCACTTCCTTTCCTGTTTCCCCCACCCACCCCCCCAGAATTTCACCCCTCCCCGTGGGCCCCATAAATTGGATTTATGAAAAGCCGGTCAAACACATATTTACTTCTTTTTTATGTTGATTTTTTTCGCTGAGTTTCAAACTCCTCGCCTATGTCGTTTAAGAGATACACGCTCCGTTAGGAATCTTTTAATCCCCACTTTTGACCCCTTTCACCTCATAATATACACCACATCGAAAAACCCTCAGACACAGGTATTCTTATTTTTAATGATTAGTTTATATGCCGAGTATCACATCCCCCAATGAAACCAATCGGGAGATATTGCTATTCAATGAAATGCAGGTCTATCCCCTTAACACCCCTTTAGAACCTGAATATGCAAAAATCCTCTCTTAGTGAGCATTTGCGTCCCTTGAGGAAGCTGCATACCAAATTTCATTCCAATCCGTTCGGTGGTTTCTGAGATTTCGTGATGAATGAGTGAGTGAGTGGTATTTGACAAATATATAGTAGAAGATGGTGTCAAGTCTTTGTTATGCTAAACTCGGTTGACAGTGCTGTGTGAGTAGTTGAGTAACTAACGGGATATCAAGTAAAGATCCTCATTTTCTATACCGGTAGTGCAGAGCGCGAATGGCATCCAGTCGGCCGTGTCTCGACTTGAGCTATGTTGCCATGGAAACTATCTGCCTTGCCATTCCTTCATGAGTATATTTTATAATTTGATTTGCCTGTGCTAGAGTGCAAAAGGGCCGAAATCAGAAGAATGAGAAAGACTATCGAAAATTCATGTAGCCAGCGGTTCGTTCTGGGTCCTAAACCATGTGTATGCAAAATTTGGTTGAGATTGGTGGAACGGTGTAGATTTGTATACGGAACAGACCCACCCACATACATACATACAGACTTTCACTTTTATATATAAGAAGATGAGACGTGATAATTGCTGAACAGTGGAACTTGATCAGAATAAGACGATATTATTATTGAAAGGAGTGCTACAGAATATTGAGCAAGTGAAATACAATGTAATACTGAACTGTATCGACTACGAACATTATTCCTCGAACATTGAATCCAAAGAATAAATCTACGAGGGTTATTCAAAAACTGAAATTATCAACATATATTCAACGAAGTTATATTATTTAACGAACAATTACTATTTCTACGAAATCACACTATATTGTGAAGCAACGCAATTATTGAACAAACATTATAAAATCTACGAGAATTATTTAAGAAATGAAATTGTTATTAAAATTATTTCACCATGGCAAATATTCCAAAGTTGAGAGGAATGCATTATGACATGAAGAGAGCTGTTATTAACGAGTAGATTATGGATTGGGGAACACAACATATTAAGCCATGAAAATATGAGGAGTAACCTAAAAAATTCGAACAGCTCAAAATACGAGGAGTTACTTAAAATATTCAGAAAGATGAAAACATAAGGATTAACCTAAGATATTGGAAATTATGCGAACGAGAAGAAAAAAAAAAGGAAGCTTGTAGTTTAACGTGACCGTTAATCTCGAGATCATGAGCCACGGGACCTCCTTTTTTACGTGGAATCCGAACCACAGGACATGGCATTTCACTTCGAAAATCTCACATGCAATGACCGGGAATCGAACCCAGACCGCCTTGGTGAGAGGCATACAGCTAGACCGCTGAGCCACCACGCCCCAAGAACGAGAAGAACAATGGCTACAATAATCGCAGATAAAAGAAGAATGAAGCGAACTTCCAGATGCAGCGCTAAGAAGAGAGGAGAGATGACGATCCATGCCCGAGGGGAGAGTTTGGGGCTCAATGCTGGAGTATCATCTTGTAGGTGGACGGTGTTTCTTCTGGTATATTCTTCAACATTCATCTTGATCCAGCAAAGGTAGAAGATGATTTCATGAGTAGTCATTGGTAATTTATAGAGCATATTTTGGAGTAACTTAACTATTTCAACAGTTTTTATTAGTACTTCAATTATAAATTTGGATAGGAGTTTGGAGTTTATGTATACCGTATTTTAGTTGTTTTTGAGAAGTAGAAGATTTTTGACTTTAAATTAGGACTTTTCGGACATTTTAAGTTTATCAGCGATGTTTTTCGAATTTGAGTTTTGGATTTTTAAAGTCGGGAAGCTTAGATATTTAGGTTTATGATTAATTCGATGGAGATTTTTATAGTATTTTTACATCTTTATTAGATTTTTAAGACATTTTAAGTAGGTGACGATATGAGCAGATTGTATTCTAACATCAGATAGAAATAGAAGAGTTTACAATGGAGTTGAGTTGATAGATGTCTATATTTGGAATGATTCGGAGATGAGATCTGAATTGCTATTTTGAAAATGACTGATCATTTGTCAATATTTAAGTCAGAAGCTATAGACCAGAGATGGGCACAATTCGGCTCATTGAGCAGCGCTCCCGCTCCGGCAGGAGAAAGAGCCGAGTATGCGCTCTCACCGGAGTTAACCTTGTAGCTGCTTGCACAGCTTCCCGTTACAAGCGGCGTATCACAACAGCTTTATACTTGTGCCCTGTTTGTTGTGCATTAGATGATTAGATTATGGTGCTACCTACATACGCTTAATTATATTCCTTCTATTAGGTTCTGTGTAGTAAACATAAATAATTACTTTGACAGCTGATAAGTACACACTCCTTTACCCACTACCGATAGTACTGAAACTACAATAAGCCAGCCTAACAACTTGTTTAGAACACAAGGAACAAAAACTTGCTCTAGGAGTACAGAAATAAATACATGAATAAATATCATTCACCATAAACAAAACATAGGCCTATATAGTCTTATATATCTGAACTGTCATTCTGCAGATGATGAGGAGGTGTGCGTATCCTTTCGCTGAAGCAGACGGGTTACATTTGGAGCGATCGATCTTGCACTTGCAATCCGAAGAACGGCAGCGAGATGTGCGTCAGAGTGACTCTTCGTGGAGATTTATTTATCTTCATTAGAGAGAACAGTTTCTCATACAGATATGCTGTGGAGATTTATTTATCTTCATTAGAGAGAACAGTTTTTCACACAGATATGCTGAACCAAATATTGATAGAAGTTTGGCAGTCATTTTGTGCATGTTTGGGAAATCTGTTTGCGAAAACTGTTCATAAAAAATGTGCTACTAAGCTTGTTCACGATTCATATTTAGCGTACAGCCATACACATAATATAGGCCTACAATGCTGTACCTACGCTTGTGCCTTGAATGCGCATATTGCCATCTAGTCGTTCCAGCACAAACTATTAGCGAGCAGTCAGCTGGTCCCGGCTCTTTGGCTCCACTCGTGCTCATGCAATTGGCTCCTGAAGCTGCGCTCTCTCATTGCCCACCTATTCTATAGACAGTCAGACACTGATATTCTGCGAGTTTAGTAGGATTTATAGAATTCTAGCTCATTTTATGTTAGTTTCAATAGTTTAATCTTTGATTTTTCTTCCTTTATTTATGTTCTTCCTTTAACTTCCTCTTTTTCATAAACGCCAACAGAGACGTTCTTGTTTCCTGCTTTCCCTGTGCACATACTCTTATATTTTTTGAAAGTCTATTTCAGATGTGCATTTTCTTTGTATAAGATTCCTCTACAGCACTCATGCGGCAACCCGCTGAAGCTTTGAACTTCAGTCCTTCCAAAACCTGATTCTACAAACATCAAGTAGATGGCATCCACATCGCTGTCTGCATTCTCCTTGAAGAATTCGCTTTACCTAAAATCTATTCTGTGAAAAATGTACAATGTATTTTTCTATGTTAGTCCTACTGTATCCCTACTATGTTCCCCTTTTCCCCTACCCGCTTGACTCTCTCGTTCATTCTGTCCTAAGTGCTCCGTCGACTGCAAGCTCTCCTCTTCGGAGAAGGTCTACTCCCCACTATGTTGTAAAAATTTAAATAGACGCCATGTTTTAAAAAGGTTTTAACTGCTGGCCGGTGATCACAACCTATCCACAATGCAAAGATAAGTAACCATCTAAGTTTTTTTAACCAAATTTTATGGGTTTTACATCAATCTGAAGGCTTAAAATGAACACTTTCGGCAGAATTTAAATTTTCGCATACTTGTGCAAGCTTCTAACTGCCCAATGAGGGACATTTCCTTGCTTGCTAAAGCTTAATAGAGCTCACCATTCTCTAGTACTTCTATGTCAAAAAAAAAAGGAGGTTCTTTTCATACCTGCCAAGGTTTCCGGATTTTTGGGGTGTTTTCCGGTTGTCCGGATTAACATAGTTTTTTCCGGATTTTCAACTCCCTAGCTTTTTTTCCGTTCTCTGCATCCAAATCTCATTTCAGGTTTGACTTTCGATAATAGCTGTTATTCTGAGATGCGAGTGTTAAAATTCAACTGATAATCGACTCAGGGTGTCTACCGGTAACGAAAAAGTAGCTAATTTTATAAAGGTAACGAAAAGTAGCTAATTCTTTTGTCTGAATAGTTGGAGGTAACGAAAATTCGCCGAGGTCTTAAAATCATTTAAACCCGCGCCACTAGGCTCGCGGATGCAATAATGCGAGTTTCACGCAAGCGGCGCCGATTGCGTAAGCTATATTTCACCGTGCACGACCTCAAGGAAATTCATACTGAGGATACCTTCAGTGGTACTGTATACATCGGTTCAACGTTTATTTTCGGCATCGAGAAGATTTAAGTTTCGTGTGAAATATTTTTCTGTATTAATTGGAAACCTGACTTTTTGCGCGACGTTGATTCACGATAACTTCCGAAACTCACCAGAAACCTCTCATTTCTGATATTGGCCTCTAAATTTGTAAATCTCAAATTGAAGTCCAGAAATAACGCGAAATAATTTATTGTTTCAAAAAATAATCTCAAAAGGCTTCGAAATACAAGGACTATATTTTAAAAATCTATCCGTCTAGTGAATTTGCGACATCAAGTGTGGTTAATTCGAAACTCCGTAATAGGCCTATGTCTAGTTTTCCTTCGAACTATGGTTCCGGTTATCTCGAAAACTTGTATAATTTGAATTCGAAAGAAAATGTGCCTTCTTGTCGGATTATTCGTGCAATCCTCTCTGAATAATTCATAATAACCGATACCTACTTCGAACGTTCATCCTCCCAAGTCACATCCTCAAGACGGCCGGCTGACAGCACGATTTGTTTGCGGGAATCTCGTCAAACGGACCACGATCGACGCCAGTTGCGTAAAATTATAAAACCCGTGCCCGGCCGCAAACGTGTGTCCTCGAGGACTGTGGGAATCACGGCGCCGATCATACAATATGTCCATAACTGCTCGTGAATTTTAACCATGTCCAACCTCGAGCTCGCCTCCGCCATTCTGCGAATACAGATAGACAGGCAATCGTTGAACGACCGGATGCGGTGCAGATATGCATAATATCGTGTTCTCATTGTGCAACCGCGAGGGACGTGAATCTCGTAAAACGACCGAGAGTGGCAGCGATTGCGATACATAGCGATTGCGATACATCGCAATATTTCTCCGCATTCTCAGATTCTTGTCAAATGGACAGCAAGCGGTGCTGATTGCGTAATAATAACTTACCATATTTTTCCGTGCCCGACCTCAAGGACAATAGAAATCTCGTCGAACGACTAAAAGTGACATCGGTGATGTAATCGCGATTTTTCTCCGTGTTCTATCTAAAAAACTACGAATTGCATCAAACGGCTGAGACCAGCGCCGATCGCGTAACGTCTCGATATTTCTCTGTACCTGACTGCGAAGACATAATTCGCTGATGATCACGTAACGTCGCATGTATTTCTTCGTGGTCTACCGCGGGGACAAAGGAAATCTCCCCAAACGGCCAAGAGCAGAGCAACTTCTTGGTAATTACAACTTCTTGTACACAAGACGGCATATTTGCTGAATCAACTCATTTGATATTAAATATCCATTATTTATTTTTATCTAAATTTTTATCACTCTTATTCACTGCTTTAAACTCAGTTCATTGTTGTTTCCCTTCACCGCGCGATGAGCTTCTATGGTTGCCGCCCGCGGACGTATCTTGAATTAAAATGTAACTAAAATTAACTAAATGGTGGCTAAAAAGTAACAACTTTTTACTTCATCCTTACAGTAGACACCCTATAAAGTTTATCGATAATTCCGTCTCGCAGATTATCGCTGCGCTTTTGTCAATAATTCCTTGCGTTTTACATTACGCTGAAAGTCGATAGAACTGTCTATCTACAATCACATCTCGCAGATTATCGCTGCATTTATATTACTCTTTGTGTTTTGACTGTTTGTAAGCGGGAAAGCTTGGTTTTAAGCGGTGCTTGCTGTAGTTCTGGTATTCGTGCAATTGTGTGACAAATTATTGTGAGATTTATTGTTTTCGTAATGAATTCAAGTAAGAAACGATATCATCAGTCTTTCAGGGAGGCATATTCTTCAGAATTTTTGGAAACTGGCACAATGAATTAGTCTCACATGACCAGGAGTTTGTAATCTCATTCCCTGTAGTCTTTTCTCGCTATTTTTAAGACCTTGCGACGCATGTACACGTTAAATTTTTGCCCTTTGGGATCTTCTGGATTTCTATTTTTGAAAGTTGGCAGGTATGTTCTTTTCCTCTTAATAAGGGAATACTTTTCCTTCAACGTGGGATTATGCTAAACCTATAGCATTTTGCAAATCATGCTTTCTTCTTAGTGGGATTGTTCTACTAAATCTTGAAACTGAACCAGGTTATTCTCCAATTTCATCGTGGGATTTCGCTTCTTGCCCCATTGTATATTATTTTCAACTTGTTAAACTTTAAATCATGCAATAGACTCGGCCCAGTGCAGGCGCGGATCTAGAGTTTGGCTTGGGGGGGGGTCAGAGAATCGAAATTGTTAAGAAAAATGGTATTACTAAAAACACAATCACAAAATAAACCAACATAAAAAACCAGACCAATTTTTTTGCAAGCTACATGGATAGAAATTTGATGCGTTTAGCGCACCAAAAATATTCGTACAAATTGCAACAGCGTGTTTGGCGACTTTTACACCGGGCTTCGAGAAAAGTATCAAGGTACGTTACAGTTTCGGCAAGTCGAGTTGGTACCGACAAAGGGAGAAAGTCACAGCTTAAATTGCCAACCAAGCTTGCAGTTTGGACGTCTGCAAAATTTTTGGTGCGAAAAAAGCCCCAAATTCCTATCGGTGCGTTGCTGCACATTCATCGTGACTATCACTATAAACATCGATTCGGTAATCACAAGGTTTGCTAAACAAAATAGACGAGTTGATTTTGTTATATAAATAATCGTTTTTATATAACAGGTAATGGAGTTGTAAATATGTACAGTTGTAACAGAACATAATAATTGCAATAAAGATACAGGGTGAGGCAATGAAACGGCACGATTTCAACTCCAGCTGACGGGCGGGGTGGGGGGTTACGGAAGTAGGGGATATGGCCTCGAGCGTTTAGGTAAGTGGAATTTTCAGTTGCCATGGAGCGTTGGACGGGTGCGCAACGTGCGTTTGCTGTAAAGGCATATTACTAAAACGCGGATAGTGTGGTTTGTGCTCGGCGCGCTTTCCGTCGTGAGTTCAATCTACCACTACGCGCTCCCGTGCCGTCAAGGAAAGCTATCCTCCATTGGGTGAATAACTTTGAAGCCAGTGCTAGCACGACAAAGAATAGTGGTGGTAGTGAAAAAACATTCTGGATCCCAGAGAACATTGATCATGTGCGCGAAGCATTGCAACGAAGTCCTCGAAAATCAGCGAGACGTCACAGTGCAGAACTTGGTCTCAGCAATCGATCGGTGAGACGGATTTTAAAGAACGACCTACACTATCATCCATACAAAATACAGATAGCGCAAACCCTACAACCTCACTATTACAATAATCACATAAGCTTTTGCCGAACAATGCTTAATGTTCTCGGAAGAAACGAAGAAAGAGTACACAACTTATGGATGAGTGATGAAGCCCACTTTCATCTAAGTGGCTACGTGAACAAGCAGAACTTCCGATATTGGTCCGAACATAACCCACAAGAACTTCAGGAAAAACCTCTCCATTCTGAAAAAGTAACAGTGTGGTGTGCAATGTCATCTCGTGCAATCGTGGGACCCTATTTCTTTGAAGATGAACATGGCAACACGGTGACGGTGAACTCTCAACGTTATTCTGACATGTTGGTAACGTTTGGTCTGCCTGAAATCTATCGGTATCATCCAAATGAAGAAACACTCTTCCAGCAAGATGAAGCAACAAGCCATACCGCTAATGTTTCTATGGATTTACTGAAACTCACATTTCCTGGACGCCTTATCAGCAAGATTGGTGAATAACTTTGAAGCCAGTGCTAGCACGACAAAGAAAAGCGGTGGTAGTGAAAAAACATTCTGGATCCCAGAGAACATTGATCATGTGCGCGAAGCATTGCCCGTTCACCAGACTTGACAGCTCCAGATTACTTTCTTTGGGGCTATCTTAAGTCCAAAGTCTTCCAGGAAAATCCACCAAGAACAAAAGAAGACCCGAAGGAGCGAATTCGGCAGGAAATTAACAACATTCCGTTGCAGATGCTACAAAACGTCATGGGTGGATTTCATCTCAGACTCCGACAATGCGTGCAAAACCAAGGATGCCATCTTACTGGCACTGTATTAAAAAAATAATAATGTTTTTATGGTTGAACATTAATTTCCACTCATGTACTTAAGAATTATGTGAAAACAATTATCCTTTTTTTCTAAATAAATTATTTGTGGGTTTTCAAAATCGTGCCGTTTTATTGCCTCACCCTGTATTTTCAGTATTGAATAAAATGAAAAAACTGTTTTTCAGTTAAAATTCGTTAAGTTTTATTTGTCTGGTTACTGTGTTTTCGTTTTTTGAGTTTGCAAAAAAAAATATGGTCTCCGTTTGGGGGGGTCAAGACCCTCGTGACCCCCCCCCCCCCCCTGGAATCCGCGCCTGGCCCAGTGAACAGCTATACAGGGTCTTTCATATAAAATAAGAGCGCCAAGCGGCGGCTTTGCTAACCGCGGCTACAGTCACCTTGGCCGAGCTTTTGACGCACCAAGGCCCCCTGCTTTAAGCGTGTGTACAATCCTATATGATGCAGCGGCCTTGCTAGCGTGTGTACAATGCTGAAATCTTACTTTAGTTAGTTAGTTAGTTATTGTTGATGAAACCGAAACCTCTACTTGTGCTAATTTTGTGAGTGATTTATTCGGAGACCGTTCAAGATTCTCGTCAGTGTCATCTAGCTCATCCTCTGTTAAAACTGTTCGTGTGCGGGCATGATTTTTATTGAGCACCGAGCCAGTAGTGTCAAACTTATTTGCAATTACGTGAATCTGTGTTAGTGAAGGTGGCACTTCATCAGGATATTGCTGAACAAATGCATCACGAACCCGCCGAACCGACTCGTACTTAGGATAAGTTTTACATAAAAAATATGATGTTGCAATGATAATTGTCTCACCATGTTAGCACTTGAGGTTTAGACTGGCGACTGAGCAACTGCACGCTTATTGCAAGGTCTAGTTTGGTAATATCAATCTGTTATTTTTATACAGTCCATCGGAACTTGAAAAAAAAAAACAAAACAAAAAAAAACGCCATCGTATGTACTATCGCTTTCAATACTATAGGGGTTTCGGTTTCATCAACAATAACTATGGAGATCAAATTGGCCGGTGAAAAGCTGAAGGAAGTAGGTGACATCTGTTACTTAGGAAGCAGAATAACCAGTGATGGACGAAGCAAAGAGGATATAAAAAGTAGGTTGGCTCAGGCAAGGAAAGCCTTTCTACAAAAAAGGAATCTGTTGACATCGAATATAGATTTAGGTATTAGGAAGTCATTTTTGAAAGCCTTTGTCTGGAGCGTGGCGCTCTATGGAAGTGAAACTTGGACTATTGGTGCAGCATAAAAGAGGAGAATTGAAGCATTTGAAATGTGGTGTTACAGGAGAATGATGAAGATCAGATGGGTAGATAGGGTTACAAACGAAGAGGTATTAAGGCGAGTGGGAGAGGAGAGATGTTTCTGGCGACTGCTAATGAAGAGAAGAGATAGGTTGGTAGGACACATACTAAGACACCCAGGAATAGCAAGCTTAGTTATGGAAGGAAGGGTCGAGGATAAGAACTGTAGGGGTAGACCAAGGTTAGAATATGTTAAACAGATTGCCTCGGATGTAGGGTGTGGTAGCTATGTAGAAATGAAACGATTAGCTCAGGACAGGGAGGCATGGAGAGCTGCATCAAACCAGTCAAAAGACTGAAGACTCAAACAACAACACAACAATAACTAACTAACTAAAGTAAGATTTCAGCAGTACACACGCTAGCAAGGCCGCTGCATCATAGAGGATTGTACACACGCTTAAAGCAGGGGGCCTTGGCGCGTCAAAAGCTCGGCCAAGGTGAGCGCAGCTACGGTTAACAAAGCCGCCGCTTGGCGCTCTTATTTTATATGAAAGACCCCGTACAAGCTATGTTATTTTCAACTCGTTAAACTTTAAATCATGCAATAGACTCTGCCCAGTGAACAACTATACAAGCTATCACCTCAAAACTCTATAACGTCAAATTACTGCTAACTTTCAACTCGGTACAAACTACATAAACGGCAATAATGAAAATCTACTAATGCTCAACAAAAACTTTCAGTGCTACAAAAACTGGTGTTCGTTTAACTATCTTCCACGTCGCGTTGTGTGTGAAACAATAAAATTCGCCAAACTTTAATCACCCCTTTTCCTATTACTAACAATTTAAAATAATTTTCTTGTAATTTTTTCTATGAAGCTTTGTCTGTTAATAGGCTAACTCCCATTTTGTATTTATGGCTAACTATGGTAACTTCTGCTTCAATAATCTAGGTGGTTATAAATCCACTTTTTAAATTTTCCTGCTGCGCCCAGGAATTTCAAATTATAACTTTATATTTGTCTAAAGCTCTTGCCGCTTTACTATAAAAGCATTCTTGTCTAAAGGTTGTACACAATTAATTTGTTAAACAAAGCATGTACACCCTTTGTAAGGGTTTCCCTTTAATTATGTTATAGATTTGGAATTGTCTAAACCACTTTAGAGTTTCCTCAATTAAAAGTTTCTCTTCTTTGTTCGAGTGCATTCTATTGCTCTAAGTGCATTCTAACCTTGACGTTCCCTTTCCCCTTATTCTGGTACTATTTTCTGTACTTGCAGAAATGATTACAAACAATTCATCTCATCTCAAAATTAATCCGGCATCTGTTGTGTGTATGGCAAAACTTAAGTAGTTATTTCTTGTAAATTGTTAAAGGCGAGTCTAGTTAGCTCAGCCAACTTCCTACTCAAGGTGATTCTGCCTTGTCCTATAATTTACCTCTTAGAATTGTAGTTTTGTCTAAGTTAGGTTTGGGTTTCCTACCCCTGCTAAACTTCTAGTCGGTACTCTGCTGGATAAAAGTTTAGCATACTTTAAAGACAACAGTTGTTTTCTTCTAGTAATTTCTACTATACTAATAATAATATTGTATGGCCTCGGGTGCAAGCTTTGTTATTTGACACCCAAAGGGTAGCCTGCTTGTCGAATTTCGTTGTTCCTTGAAGCACTATGAAAGTCAAGGAAGTTAGATATCTAAGCTCCTTGAATACTATAGCACATTCTAGTAGAGAAATGAGGAACTTTGTGTTGGCGGAAACTCGTGAGATTAATTTTGCCATTATGAACACTGCCTACTGAATTCAAATGGGTTCTTTGACATGCGTGTTGTATTTTTGCCACCTTTCAAAAATCACTTCCCACGGCCAGGAGCTAACCTGCAAGCTTGGGGTTAGTAGACCGACAAGTTAACCACTCACCTACCGTGAGCTTTCCATCTCTGTCTACACTGAATGCGATCAGTCTCTCGCCTATAAATCCATCCTCGGTGGGGAGCAAAACTATCCCTCTTAATTCAAACCTTCATTTCAGAATACTACCTAAAACATTTCCTTTTTGCTTGGAAAAGAAATAATTTAATTGCCCCTTGTTTGCATTTTTCCTGCTCGGGAGGGACAGTACACTTAGCGACTGCTTGCCGGCAATCTCAGCTAGCTTTGCTTGCATCATTATACTTGTTTATAAGTACTTGGTTGTACACACTATTGATTGCTCTATGCGTAAGCAAGACTGTGTTCTCTTTATTTACTTTCATTTATCTAGTTTTTCCATAACCAATCCATCCTTGAAAAATGCCCCATTAACTATTCAATTTTAAGACTGGTATTTGCTTTCCCATCTTGCACTTACCAGCTTTGATCCACCAAATATTTGATACTAGTTTTTTATTATCTAAAATAAAGTTATTTTTTGTGGGTTCGATTCCTTTTTGCCTCTAAGTTTGTTTCTTTCCTAGTCTTTTCCTAATAATCAAACGATTTCCTAGTTCCGCCTAGTCAATACTTTATATTCAAAATCTTGTGATGTAATCACATGTCACAATCTGATCAATTGATCAGGCGGAATTCCTGTCCCTTTATATTTGACTTTTAATCAATACGGAACCATGAGTGATTGTACAAAGACAATGACAAGACAGGATTCAGCCTGCATTGTTATTCTGCAGACCTGATATTTTTTTTTGTCAATGGGTACGTTTGCCAATCTTTGTAAAGCTCAATGTGACAGGGAAGGATATTCAGAAGAAGTAGGAACCAACCATTACTCTACTTCGCCTTTCGTCACTTTAACAAGATTTCTGCTGTTCCTATGGTTCAAGCCCTGCGCGGATATCCGCGAATATAGTTTGCATTGCTGTGCGGATAATGTTTCGAGTAAATTTGCAGATAGACTTTAGAATACAAACTTGCGTTAATATTACATATTTGATATGCCAATCTACAGCTTCATGCTTAAAAGAGGAATACTCCTATCGCCTATTGCGTACAAAATATTCAGGCATGTATTGCACTTATACACGAGAAGATCATTTTACTCATATACTTTCAACTACATTTTATTTAGTACCGTATGTTTGTAGTAGATGGTCTTGACATATCATCAATTCTCACTGCAATTATTACTATACGTAATGGATATAATGCTGTCAATAAGCTTGTTAGTTCATCGTGGTGACATCATTAACATTCCTCATGTCAGCTACTTCGCCATCTAAGCTATCCTGGAAGATCGGGATCCAGGTTTATCTGTAGATTTATTTCCAACTTGTCACTGAAGCACATTGGCTGTGATATTGCAACATCAACTATGCGAACATGGATGGGTCCAGAAGCAGAAGGATGATGACTGACTTGGAATTTCCGGCCAAATGTCAATCCTTATCACCAAGGGATAAACTATCGTTTAAAATAAAACAAGGTGAATATCCAATAGCGCGTGAAACAAAGCTCAAGTCAACGATATGGCAGACATTTGGTTACGTTTTCAATGGAAACGAAAAGGTGAACGATATAGTGATGTTTAACCTGTAAAAAAAAAGTGTATACATACTCAGGACACAAATCGGGCACATCAAACTTACTGAGGCACAAGTGCGAAAGTAGCCAATTTTTTGTCTTAAGCGGAGGTCAAGGAACCAGAAGTGTCATCCAACTTGAAGTTCCTTGCAATAAAGCAAATTGTCAGGAACGTTATTCTTGATCTAATGAATTAAACATAATATTGAAATATCAGCGGATTTGGATAAAGGTCCTACGGATGCGGGGCGGATAACGTTTTGTTTATCCGCTCAGGGCTCTACCTAAGGTTTTGAGGTCGAGGCTGGGTACTAAGGGACAATACGGGAGGGTACTGTATTGCGACGTTCGGCCGTTTGATAGGTTTCACTATCCTTGCGGTCAAATATCTTTAAATATTGTGATATTACGTGATCTGTGCCGTTCGTGGTCCGTTTGACTACATTCCTGTTCTCCCTGTCAAGACGCGGAGAAATATTGTGATGTTACGTAATTGGTGTAGTTTGACACAATTTCCGTTCTCGTGGTCTGGCATGGATAAATATCCGATGTTAAGCAATCAACGCCGCTCTCTGCCATTCTCGTTGTCCTCCTCGAGCAGAAATAATAAGATCTTACGCAATCCACGCTCGTCGTCCGTCTGGCAAGATCTCGCGCACGGACACAGAAATGTTGCTATGTACATTATTGACGCCACTCTCTGCCGTTTGACGAGATTCCCGTCAACCTAGTTGAGTGGAAGGAGGCAAATTCGCAGTCGGGTATGGTCAAATTTGGCGAGTAGGTATCGGCACCACTCGCAAGCGGGTTGACTAGCTTATTTCCCGCAGTTTCTACTCTGTGGTCACGAGTTTACGGTAGAGTGCGGTCTGACTTTGGGGCAAGTCGTGAGTACATTACGCAATGGGATGTGATCGGCTCCATTCGTGTATGGCAGGAATCCCGCGACTTTCACGATCTCAAGTTATACTTTGTCGTAATCTGGTTAGTCTCATATCTGGATAATGACCAATCTAGATGGACTTAATTTGTCTCTAGTACGTGTTCCACTGTCGCTATGCAGTTACTCGTACGCTAGAAAAACTTGATTCCCGCTTTAAGATTAATTTTTCAGCCATTCGTTACACGAACTCGAGTTTCAAGCAGTTCTAAAATATACGGGAATTTGAAAACCGGTCACCACTAGACACCATGTATCTATTGAATTTCATATGTGCTTTGTATACCTTTACAGATATGATTATGCATATTCTTTAGTCAAGAGGGCTGCCAACCGTTGATAAATGCACTCTATAATTTTGAACCATAGTCACAATATACGACGGCAGATCGGAAAGTAACGCACAATCACCGGCTGGAATGTTGAAATTTCACGACGATTTAGTTTTAAGTTTGCGCTACATAGGGTATTTTGTGTTCTTGTGCCGCTCTCGCGAGAGGCAAACTACGAAACAAACATGGCGTGCATGTTACTGTCAACTTGTATCGAGCAGCAAAGTCTAGTTCAATATTTGTGGGCTAAAGAACATAAGAGTGAAATTCACAGGGATATGTACGGGGACAACTGTATGGACCGTAGGAATGTCTCCAAGTGGTGTGCTTTCTTCCAAGAGGGCCGTGGGTACCCTAGTGATTCGCCACGCTCCTGGCGGCCGGTAACAGCTGCATAATGTCAGAGCCATTGAGGTAGCAATTTTGATAGACCTACGTCTTATAGCCAGCGTATGTACTAGCCAAGAGTCTTGGTGAGGTGTACCATAACCAGCTGAAGAGCCCATTGGTACACTGGGGCGAAACGCTGGCAACTGGCAAATTTATTGTGAATTTGTTAAAACCATATTACCTTAGTAATTACCGGCTTCGGTAGCGTAGTTGGCAGCATGCTGAGCTTCTATGCCCAAGATTGCGGTTCAAAGCCAGCCGAAGTAGTTTCGAGGGGAAGTAAAGCTGGCAGTCCCACATCATACATTTATGGCATGAAAAAGAACCTTCCACTAACTACACTTGTGGAAGCTAAATTTGTAGGTTAGTTTGATAATGCTATATTAGTTCAAACGTTCGCCGCCAGGTGTCGTGGATGGTAGCAAACGTAGGAATTACTTAAAAAAATAATCATCTGCAGTCCTATCTGAATCACAGATAAAACACACTAATACACCCATCACAATTAACACAGGTTATCAAGACAAATTCTACACACACCCAAGTACACGGGGCTACATGACCGCCTTGTCGCAGCCCCTAAACTAAGGAACCAACCAACCTTAGCAATTCAGCTTGGTGTGATGAGAGTTCGAAGCACTCCTCGAGACAGAGACCCATGTCATATTCTTGGCAGCAGTAGCCTATACCGATGTCTTCCTTTTACCGTGCTTCGAACACAAGACTAGTGATGTGGGCCGGGCAAATGTCCAGTGGGCAGGACATCTATAAATGGGCATTTGCGCAAAACAGTTTTAAGCGCCCAAATTCTGGGCATTTATAAAAGCGTTTCTCTTTTCTACTATTTACTACTTGTGATTGTTATTAGAACTTCTAAAACATAATAAAGACCATTATTCAAAGGTACATTTCATGGATTAACTATGAAAGCCCGAATATTGATAATAATAATTTAACTATCCTGCGTCAATGTTGTCATTAACATATAAATAGGAATTATATCTGGTTTGAATAAAATATTGTATTACTGAGTTAAGAAGCCTCCGTGGCTTAGGCGGCAGCACACCGGTCTCTCACCGCTGGGTCCGTGGTTCAAATCCCGGTCACTCCATGCGAGATCTGTGCTGGACAAAACGGAGGCCGACAGGTTTTTCGACGGGTACTCCAGTTTTCCCTGTCAACATTTCATTCCAGCAACACTCTCCACTATCATTTCATTTGTCTTTCATTTAATCATTGCCCCAGAGGAGTGTGACAGGCTTCGGCAGCCGGCCCAGTTCATATCCTCACCGCTAGCTGGAGGCTTCATTAATTCCATTCCTGACCCGGTCGGAGACTGGAAGCAGGCTGTGGATTTTCATTTTTCATTACTGAGTTAGACCTGCAGGCCTACTTATCTATATTTAGGAAAATTAGGTAGGAGTTTGATTATGGTGTGAATAGTGGCTTTGGAAGGGGGTGGATGGGCTAGGCCCTGGGCAGCCATTGTGCTATGATCTTGGAATGGGGGTAGGGTGTTTGTGGCCTTGAGATTGGCGAGGCTTTCTACCACCAGCAGCCCAGCCCAGTTAGTTGTGAAGTAGAGCTGTCTGTTGAGTGGTTGAGTCTGTGATAACCTCACTTCTTTCTAGGCTATTTATATTTTTAAGACGTGATAGATTAAATCATTACAAACTGCTTAGGAAAAAAGAACCTATTTGGTACTTTTTTAATTTGAAAGGGAATGGAGTATCTTGTAAATATTGTAATAAGGACTATTAACAGTAACTTTGTAACAAAATGAAAAATCACATTAAAAAAGTGTTTTAAGTGCCCTCAGGATCTAAAAAAAAGTGCTTCAGTTAGGGGTTGAAAAACCTTTTCGATAGAAAACCCCTTATGAACCTTAACCAATTGAAGTGGATGATTTCAACAACAAATCTGCAGTACCAAGCACAAGCTCAGCCTCAGAACCAAAATCAAGTTCTTTCAGTGAATTCCTACAACTTCCACAGGCTATTTTGGCCTCAACTCCTGTTTTTATGGATAAATATATAGAATACATATATGGCTAAAACAATATTTATATAAGCATTGGATTATGAATATGTTTTTAAAAGAGGTAAATGCCCAAAATGCCTGGGCATTTGCTCTGACTTATAAATGCCTCGACATTTTACATCACTACACACAGTCTTTTCGAGGTTTAGATTTATCAGTTTTGGGTGCTAATTTAGTTATAAAATGTATTTCCCATAACCTTGGAACTGTTTCATCTGATGCACACCAGCTTTGAATATTTCGTTCCGCGCCCGAGCGAGCGTATTTCGTTAACAAACCTTCCACAAGCTGAACCCGATAAGATAATTGCTCAATGTTTGCCCCTGTCTCTTGCCTAAATATTATTAGAGACTAAACTTTCATCTGAATTAAACAATATTTCAAGCACGTTCCTGTCGACCAAAACGCGGTTGGAGAATCTTGTGGGCACGCCGCGTGACGAAACTTAGTGAGGAGAAAAACATTTATTACGAAACAAACCAACTCTACACATATTTCATATAAAAGGTCGAGACATCATTTCTCAAACGAGATAACAATCGTCCACAACTGGTTCTCGTATCGTATGACAGAAAGCATCACTATCTACACACAGCGCTGGTGGAATTTTACGAAGAGCCAAGCAAAAGATGAATACAATAAAATAATTCGCACCCTCAGTGTTCAAATTAAGCAAAGAATACCGCATGAAAAGATCAACTTCTCAGCTCGTGAATTCTTTATATTATTCTGTGGAAAAAATGAAGCAACGAGAGATTATTCCTCAGACTTGCTTGAATTCTTTTTATCCTTGCACAAACGACTATATATTGTTGTTGTTTGAGTCTTCAGTCTTTTGACTGGTTTAATGCAGCTTCCATGCCTCCCTGTCCTGCGCTAATAGTTTCATCTCTACATAGCTACCACACCCTACATCCGAGGCAATCTGTTTAACATATTCTAACCTTGGTCTACCCCTACAGTTCTTGTCCTCGACCCTTTCTTCCATAATTAAGCTTGTTATTCCTGAGTGTCTTAGTATGTGTCCTACTAACCTATCTCTTCGTTAGCAGTCGCCAGAAACATCTCTCCTCTCCTACTCGTCTTAATACCTCTTAGTTTGAAACCCATCTGATCTGCATCATTCTCCTGTAACACCACATTTCAAATGCTTCAATTCTCCTCTTTTCTGCTGCACCAATAGTCCAAGTTTCACTTCCATAGAGCGCCACGCTCAAGACAAAGGCTTTCAAAAATGACTTCCTAATACCTAAATCTATATTCGATGTCAGCAGATTCCTTTTTTGTAGAAATGCTTTCCTTGCCTGAGCCCACCTACTTTTTATATCCTCTTTGCTTCGTGCATCACTGGTTATTCTGCTTCCTAAGTAACAGAAGTCTCCTTCTTCCTTCAGCTTTTCACCTGCCAATTTGATCTCCATAGAGGTTTCTGATTTATTTCGGCCGCATTCCAGTATTTTTGTTTTACATTTATTAATTTTCATCATGAATTCTTTCTGTAAGACAGAGTCCATACCATTCAAAAACTCATTCAAATCCTCAGGCTTGACCAAGATGACGATGTCATTAGCAAATCTCAGAGTTGAAATTATTTCTCCAATTTCCTTCATTGCTTGTTCAATGTAAAGATTGAAAATTATGGGTGATAAGTTGCAGCCTTGCTTTACACCTTTCTGAATACCAGCTTCTCTCTCATGTCCCTCAGCTCGAATGACTGCTGTCTGGTTTCTGTATAGATTGTATATCACCCTCCTATCATCCCTGTACTTTATTCCAAAATGTCAAACAATTTAGTTCCAATCAACGTTATCAACAGCCTTTTCTAAGTCGACAAATGCCATGAACGTTCTCTATCTTTCCTTATTCTACCTTCCAAAATCAGCCTAAGACTTAGTACAGCTTCCCTTGTTCTGACATTTCTCCTGAAACCAAACTGGTCTTCACCCAACTCCATTTCTATCTGGCTTTCAATCCTCTTGTAAATTATTATAGACAGGATCTTTGAAGCATGAGTAATCAAGGTGATTGTACGGTAATCTTCACATCCGTCGGCTCCCAGACTATATATTAACGAACTACAATTCTTACCGTATTTGCTCGCGTATATCTCGCACCCCATTTTTTAAGTTGAAATTTCAGGGGAAAAAAAGTACTCGCATTCATTTTTGACGCCGTCATATAAATGACCGCAATAACCTTGAGGTATAAACACGTTCGATTTAGCGCGCCACAAATCGTCATTGAAAAAGACGTTATAAGCTTGTTAAGGATGATTCAAGGCAGAAAAGGAAACTCCAGCATTTATATTGGATATGATCGATCATCTTCCATATCGATTCCTCACTACATGTACAATCTTACCCGACCGCGGCTGAAGACACAATGTAGGCCTAAAGCGTGCTAACAGTCACGCCGGCGCCGCATCGCATGCTTGCGCGAGGTCTGTCAGAGTTTGTACGTTCGTAGCAGCACTATAGAGTCAGTTTACGCAAGTTTGCATCAGTTCGTGTGTTATGGTTATGCGACATTAAGAACCTATGAAAAAGACGTCATGAGCAAATACGGTATTTCACAACACTGATAAACTCCAAAACTCTTCATGCTACAACTGTATATACGAAGCCATGTATGGGAACTAAGTATAGACGTCGGTGCTGAAGGGTTAAATGAGATTTTTTATTTTTAGCCTATTTTCAATTTTGAAAAAAATAGGCTTATGGGATCACCTTTTGTCCGTGTGTGTGTGTGCGTGATTCGTGTTTGTGTCCCCCCCTAATAAAATCGAAACGGCTGGAGCGATTTCAATGAAACTCGGGAAGTTCATAGCACTATTCCCGGCAACCTCAACCGTGCCCTTCAAATTTTGTTACGTCTCTCCAATCCAACATGGCAGCTGTGCGAAATATTTCACTAGCATTCAATATCTCCGAAACTATTACCGATATCGCCCTGAAATTGTGTACGGTGATAAAGGGCACTACTAGAAGTTCACCTATGAGACTCAAAAACCTGGTGACTACAAAACCAACATGGCGGCCAAGCGAAGTTGAGATATTTAAATAGACTTTTCTTACGATTTAACTATCTAAATGTAATGAAACTTGGTACAGCAAATGTTCATACACATTGTAATGCACTGGAGTCTAATTTAGTTCAATTGATTACATAACCTCAAAATGGCGGCTGTGCAAAATATTTCACTGACATTCTATATCTCCGAAACTATTACAGATATCACCCTGCAATTTTGTACGGTGATAAAGGGTACTGATACAGGTATACCTATGTATATTTCATAAACCTGTAAAGTACGAAACGAACATGGCGACCAAGCGAATTTAGAATATTTTAATAGACTTTTCTTGTGATTTAACTCTCCGAGCGCAGTGAAATGTGGTACAGTAATTGATTTTGCAGATTGTAATGCACTGCCATCTAATTTAATTCAATTGCTTACATAACCTCAAGATGGCGGCTGTGCGAAATTTTAAAATTAAGTTTTTATTCTTGTGTCGTAATCATGCGATCGAAGTGAAAGTTTGAATAATGAAGCTAGGCAATAATTGTCCTTGAATGGTACATAACTCTATGTCATATAACATATAACAATCCTAAATGGCGAGCTTCCGAAATATTTAGACGGTTCTAAATATCTATGAATCTTTTACAGCAACCAGACTGAATTTTTTATGTTCATAGAGACTATGAACATATGTTCACCTATAGGACTTTCAGGAACCTGGTGAGCACAAATCCAACATGGCGGAGACTGAAAGTATAAATATTTAAATGGACGTTTCTCGCGAATTAACTATCCGAGTGCCGTGAAACGTTGCACGTTAAAAGCTTATACACATGTTGATCCACTGGCATCTAATTTATTTCAATGGTTTGCATTATCACAAGATGGCTGCTGTGCGTAATTTTAAAATCTCGTTTTTACTTCTTGTTGTCTAATCATGCGATTGAAGTTTGAATACCACACGTACACAATAATCTTAATGTAATAGTACAAAAATAAAAATCCAACCTGGCGACCATCTGAAATATTTAGACGGTTCTCAATATCTACGAATCTGTTACAGCAATTAAACTGAAATTTTGTATGTTGATTGTGGCAGTTAACATAAGTAGGATATATGAAAATAGGCTGTATAGTTCTTCACGGAACTACTTGTTAAAATAGTGTTAGCTTCCATGGGTATGCCAAGGATAAGCAAGATAGTTACCCTAAATGACAGAAATCAAATCCAAACATAACATACAAATTTCATAGCAAATAGGTACAAGATCAGTTTTATAAAAGTTTATTTCAGTTTTTTGTACATTACAAACATTCAATCATCAGCAATAGTGACTTCCACTTCAACACCAGGCTCAATACTAATGGATGTCTGCAAAATGTGTTAAGGAAAATGCATTCAAATACTAATTTAAGTTAGTTAAAATCTTAAATTAACACTAGAACTCTAGCATTTAGATGGATACACCTAAAACTAAACACACATCAACCAATAAAAGATCCCAAATCTAGAAATGTGCAATCTAGGAATCACATGGAATTGGAGGTTCACCACTTACACTAGAAATACATTATGTTCAACAAAAAGGGGGATAGGATTTATTAGAGAATAGCAAAGATCTTGTCAGGACACATTACAAAAAAAATGCTGAAAATTTTATAAAATTGAAAACACACCCTGGCTGTTACATCAGAGATGCTTCTTAAACAATAATCAATTTGTGTGCAACTGGAGACCACACATGAGCTTACCGTATGATAGAGTATTACTTTTGTATGGCACAAAAAATCAGCTGCATTCAGTATGCGTTTTGTATGTGGGAGAGTCCATGTGCAGCAGCGTTAGAGGGGAGGAATGCTCACTTTGCCAGTTTCACCATGTAGGGTGCTGCATCAGTTAGCAACCATTCCAAATGCCGTCAGGCCTCATTATCCCCAATGATTGGTAAAAAAAAATTACGAGCCTTACAGTAGTCGCATATGATGAGTAACATCTGACATAGAAGAAACCTCACGTGAAATTGTTGATACACCGGTATTTTATACTATTATTGGCACAAATATTAATCTATTGTAAAAGGGAGTGTTTTACAGATATTGTAGTTTATAATACGGAACTCATTTGATTAGATTTGTAGCTTCCACCAGCACTAGCCTAAATAAAGAATACGATATGGATCAACTAGATTAATAGACGCGACACCGCTCATAACCTTAAATTCCTTATTAACAGGTCCTCTTCATTCACAGATCAACACGTAATTTCATATGGATTCGGTTAAAATGATAATCTGGTAGCAAAAATATCTACCCCGTCCGGGATTCGAACCCAAGATCTCTAGATTCACAGTCATAAGCACCAACCCCACGGCTATTTCCACGTTCCAATAATACTGCATTAAATGAAAATTCACAGCCTGCTTCCAGTCTCCGGGTCAGGAATGAAGCCCCATCTAGCGGCGAGGATAAGAACTGTGCCGGCTGCCGAGGCCTGACGCACTCCTCTGGGGCAATGATTAAATGAATGACAGATGAAATGATAGTGGAGAGGGTTGCTGGAATTAAATTTGGACAGGGAAAACCGGAGTACCCGGAGAAAAACCTGTCTGCCTCCGTTTTGTCCAGCACAGATCTCACGTGGAGTGACCAGGATTTGAACCACGGACCCAACGGTGAGAGGCCGGCGTGCTGCCGCCTAAGCCACGGAGGCTCTACTGCATTACGGAATTAAGTTTCATTTATATTTTGCTTGTTTCGATTATGTTCCTGCGTGAAATTGAGTTTAAAATGCCTTATGAATAGGCCCTCTCAATTCTCGTATAACCACAACGATTATATTATATTGATGACTGCATTACCGTTATGTGGGTTAATATTTGAATAGCCATTGTGCAGAAACATAATACCGGCAATGCCGAATACTTACAATGTTTGATTTTAAGGCATTTTACCATTTAAATAATGATACGAAGACTTCAAACTTGTACCATGTGCTTTGTTTCAATCACGTGACACCAGAGTTCGCATGAGCGTTTTCCGTTCAGTATGTCTATACATTCCACATGGCCGAGAGTACGTCAAGGTATCAATTTCCGACACCGCGCGCTCATTGTTTCTCGTACCACTGCCAGCTGGGTCTTACCACTGCCCACTGGATAGATCGAGTTGGCAGTGCATCTTAAACTTCCGTTCGTTCCACCACTGCCAGCTAGTACACTTCCGTTCGATCCACCACTGCCAGCTCGATCGTTCCGATCCGATCCACTTCCGTCCCCAATTTTGAAAATCACTCCCACAAAACTATCCAGCAACCGAGCGGAAAGATGTTACACATCAAAAATCTGCTAATAGTTGAGAAGTTAACTTGGTCAAACTGCTCACAATGTAGTAGAAAAATAAGCTCACTACGTATCATCCTGGAAAGTGCTTTATCCATGCCAAGTTTGAAAAAAAAAAATCCTGTTCTGTGCTAATTCAAAAGAATGTCCCGCCTGGCGAAAACTTACAGTTAAATAGCACCAATAGGAATGCAATGTTGATTGTGTCTGCCACGCTTCAAGCAGTCTGTCGATTGTCTGGCTAGCCGTCAACTGCTTATTATGACTAAAGTTTCGAATGGCAAGGAAATTAACAAAGTACAGACAGGATTGATTATCTGTAGGGACCGAAAAAATTCGCATTTGCGATAAATGCGATTTTTTGTAATATGTGTTAAAACCATTTTTTAAATAGTTTTAAGGTGTTCTGAAGCACTGTGGTACCTAAATTCAAAATGCGACAAAATGCGAATTTTGACCAAAATGCGAAATTAGCACAAATATGCGATTTTGGTGCGAATTCTGCGAAAATTTGTTATTTTAGTGGCGAAAACCACATATTTCGGCGAAATCATGAGAAATACTGCAAATATGACGCATATCTTTTTCAACCGCTCTGATCAATATACCGTATTTGCTCGTGTATATCTCGCACCCCTTGTTTTTAATTGAAATTTCAGGGGGAAAAAGTACTCGCATATATCTCGCATTCATTACTGACACCGTCATATAAGTGACCGTAATAACCTTCAGGTAGAAACACGTTCGATTTAGCGCGCCACAACAGTCGTCATTGTCCAAGAACTTACCCGAAGCGATACTAACAGGCAGAGCGAGCAACAACGAGTTGATCCGAACTTCGATACGAGCCAAATAAGGATCGAGGCGCCGCGTGCAAGCATACGGCGCTGCGTGAGTGTTAGCACGCTGTACATCGTTCGCCGCGTCTTCGGCCAAGATTGGCTAAATTTGCCGCCTTGAGACACGTTCGAATTAGCGATTAGCACGCCACAACAGTTGTGCAAGTAGGCCTACTGTTACATTGCAGAGAAACGCAGTTCATAGCGATTAGCACGCCACAACAGTTGTGCAAGTAGGCCTACTGTTACATCGCAGAGAAACGCATTCAGACTTCTCGAATCTCAATGATTTCGTCTTTACGCATTGCGTCGCATCAGAGCTCGGCCGCGTGCAAGCATACGGCGCAGCGTGAGTGTTAGTACGCTGTGCATCGTTCGCCGCGTCTTCGGCCACGGTTGGCTAAATTCGCCGCCTTGAGATAAGTTCGAATTAGCGATTAGCGCGCCACAACAGTTGCGCAAGTAGGCCTACTGTTACATCGCAGGGAAACGCAGTTCAGTCTTCTCGAATCTCAATGATTTCGTCTTTACGCATTGCGTCTCATCAGAACTCGGCCGCGTGCAAGCATACGGCGCAGCGTGAGTGTTAGCACGCTGTACATTGTTCGCCGCGTCTTCGGCCACAGTTGGCTAAATGCAATTCAAACCCAGATGAAAGAAAGTGATAAATGTGATATCATGCTTGCATTAACTGCAGTTCAGACAGAGTTCAGCATATTTGTAAATACTGTTTTGTGGACCCCAACGAACAATGTTGATAGCGAGCGTGTGTTGTCCCATTACAACACAGTGGTTACAGACAGACGGTGCAATTTGAAAGAAAGCAATGCTGAACTACAGACAATGCTTTCGTTTGAGGACTATAACTGCACTTCATAACCATGAAGTCGTTAAAATAATATTATAATGTGATGATTTTTAACTTTGTAAATAGATGCTAATTTTGAAGAAAATAGATGCTAATTTTGAAGAAAATAGATGCTAATTTTGAAACAAATAGATGCTAATTTTTCCGGTCCCTAATTATCTGTAATTAAGTATAACAAATTTAAAGTTTCCACCTAATCAACACTCATTTATTATTTTAGTTAGCTTATGGGTACATGTTTCGGAATTAGTACAATTCCTTCTTCGGCCCTTCATAATTCATATTCGGAAACATCATAGACTAAAAAGACCACGTCCATGTGAGAAACATAACACACTGATATTAAAATACTATAAAAAACTAATTAAACACTTTAAAACATGACAACCTTATGGACATTACAAACTATAAAGCAATAAAAACATTCCTGCTGTTAACAGCACTAGTGGATTAGCCTGTATACACATCGGACCGCAAACAGCCAGGCACTTGACCTTACCTACATCGCTTCGCATTAGCAGTCACGCCGATGTAGGAGCCTACCACCCAGCACCACATTCATTGTACCTTGGCGTTTTGCTCTTAAATCGTTGCACGTCCGTGGAGCTTTCAGCTCAAGATAAACACACCCAGTTAATGTGCAAAATACAAGTTTAATAATCGGAAGGTTTTCTCCGTTTTGTATCTATTAAGCACATGGCAGCGCACTTTCAATAAAGTGCCGAACAAAGTTTCCACTAATGTCAACATTTGTCAGTACAGCAAGTTATTTGGGTCCTGGACACTAATGCAATGTGCTCTTTGTTTTTATTCACAAAAAAAGAGTAACGACTGCACAATTTGACCGTCTCATACCTTTCAAGAATGTGCATAATAATGATTATTAGTCAAGTTGACTGTTAACAGCAAGAATGTTTTTATTGCTTTATTGTTTGTAATGTCCATAAGGTTGTCATGTTTTAAAGTGTTCAATTAGTTTTTTTTAATAGTATTTTAATATCAGTGTGTTATGTTTCTCACATGGACGTGGTCTTTTTAGTCTATGATGTTTCCGAATATGAATTATGAAGGGCTGAAGAAGGAATTGTACTAATTCCGAAACATGTACCCATAAGCTAACTAAAATAATAAATGAGTGTTGATTAGGCGGAAACATACTTAATTACAAAACGTCAACACGGAACCTGCAATGGACTCTTCTTCGAATAGATTATCTGTCCCGGAGACCCTCGCTAGCCCGTCTCCCGCCAGGCACTTTGCCGTTATGCGGCGCCCGCCCGGCAATGAGTCATTGAGTATAGGAATTTGTACTTACCTAGATCACAGCTGGTGCTGAAAATGTTCGCCATGCACTGCTACACATCGATGGCACCTTTTTATGAAACTGGCATTTACTCTCTGAAGTTCCTCAGCACCGATTGACTGTATTTCAGCTGTAATATAGTCTTTAAGCTCATTTATAGTGGAGGGTTTCTTGCATACACTATTTTTAAGAGTCCCCCACAAATAAAAGTCACATGGTGATAAGTCTGGGCTTCGAGGGGGCCACACGTTCCGACTTATAATCCTCGTACCGAAAATGCGACGTAATTCTGTCATGGATGCTTCGGCAGTGTGAGCAGTGGCAGAATCTTGTTAAAAGTAATTCGACAATCACTCTCCGTAAGTCAGTTCGTCAAAAAATTGGTCAAGGATCACATTGAAGTACAAATTTACGCAGTGCCACTCGAGCGCCGCATTACGTCTAAGTGCCTGGCGGGAGACAGGCTGGCGCCGCGGGCGAGCGGGCTAGCAAGGGTCTCCGGGACAGATAATCTATCCTCTCTGTATATACATCTCTACTTAGTATAAAACGAAGTCCCCGATTCCTGGATGTTACAGCTAATCTCGAGAGCCACTGGATGAATTCAGATGCGGTTTTCACAATTCTGGAAAGGATATCTCAAGGAAGGGTTCGGTAGAAAATTATTTTATTTATGATCAAAGGAAGCCAAGCAGTAAAGATTTCAATGAAAAAATTCGGGGGGAAAAATCTGGCGTACATGCGCTCTTAAAGCTTACGCTGGGCAAACCGTTAAAAATATCTGGATACTATGAGTGTAAGAATTGTTCAGCATGAAAAGTTCTACAAATCGGTCCGCGACAGCATATCTTCAAATACATCACCCATTATAAGTGCTTTTACGTTTTCATTTCTTCCAACAATTACTAGCTTCGAAACAGTTTACGAGCTAGCTGGCTGGCGAGCCTATCACCCCAGACACTGTAGAGTCGTGTCGAGTTAAGACTTCAGAGAAGTTTGGAGTTTTCCTGGAAGTGCAACTCGGCTTTTCTTTACTTCGCCTGTGAACTTCTCGTTCCGCAGAATACACAGTCAAATTTAGATTGGACGGAAGGGGGATTTGTGATTCATGCACCTCGCCATTCTTAAATTACGTCTGACAAGAATTCGTTGCACATGCGATCTCCATCATAATATAATAGTCCAGTCATTGATTTTAACCCATCAAGCAGAGATGGAGAAAGTATATAGGTCATTGTAATCTGAAAAAATATACTTATCAATTAATATGATAAAATTGGACCGGTCAACTCAAACATAAAATACCAGCATTTCGCCCCAGTGTGCCGTTGGGCTCGTCAGTTGGTACAGACACACCTCACCAATACGCGTGGCTAGCACATACTGAGAAGGCCATCGCAAGACACAAAATACAAGTAGTATTGACGTCACGAGCTGTTCTTATTCCATACAAAAATGCTATCTGGCGTGTAAATAATGAACTAATAATAAAGATGGATAACGACGGCACGTACCGTGTTAATTTTCGCAGGGTTAAGTTTTTATTTAAAAAATTAAACGTCCTCTTTGGTTAACTGTGCATCTTTGTTGAAGTTCGCTTCACCTCCACCCCCTCAGTTTAAGCCTTACTTTCTTTTAATATTAAATGAGAGTTAATCATTTTTCATCTTGTTTTGTTGGTTGAAGGTTCTTCCCCTGTTATACCTCTTAAAAGTCTCTGGTAATTAAGCCCAGCTGCATATTCAGGTGTGAGAGGAAGGAACTAAAATATGGGCAAAAATAAGGCTTTAAAAACCTGACTTTCAGAGACATGAAAAACATTAAAAAATTAAAAAGGATACAATCTGCTTCACAATCTCCGACGGACTGAAGAGATCAATAACACGTTTGTGAATTCTCATCTGAAACCGATCCCATGTCTTGGAGCCCTCACCACATGGAGTTTTACGGGTTGTTATGCGAAGCACTTTTGTAGGCATTCGCACTGGTCCCTTAACACGCAGCTTCTGCTTCTTGGCACCAACAATAAGATCTGAACAGACTGGAGAAAATCATTTGTAAATATACAGCTAACACTATGTACAGAATAATTTACGAGACAGTTTCAATAACAAAAGATTAATATAGAAAAATAGGAAAGGCAGACAAGGAGAGAAGCTAACATATGATGTCCAGAAATAAGCAAGAAATTGGAATGCAGAATATAATTATGAGCAAGTGAGTTAACAAAATGTACTCAGTTGGATCTGTATGGTTACTAAAATATGGCTTGGTCCACTTATGTTGGGTTCTCTGATTTAGACATCGGAAGAGAGGAAACATGGCACCATCAGCTGCTCGAACCTCGCTTCACCACCAGTTGTGTACATATACACTAGAATATTCAGTACACCAAGTCATGTTATAACCATCAATTTTAGCTGACAACTCGTTTTATTAATGTGTTTTTAGTCCCTTATAACTACTGCGGCTTTTAGCCACCAGGGAACCAGAATATAATAATTATAATGTTATTGGTTTTATGTTCCTGTTAACTACAGAGGCTTTTATAGACGCCAGGTACCGGAATGTCACCGCAAAGGATATCTTTAAGCTTCCTGCGGTAGCGCCCCTTCATGTAACACATGCGGTAATCTATTGTCCTCCTGGTTTTTTTTAATTGTGAGTTTTTTCACTTTCAATGACAATATGACTGGCTTTGAGGTTGATCGAACATGTAATTGACATACATAGGTATAAATATAGAAACATTTATTCAATGAAAAGCCCAAATTTTGCCAACATGCATAAAAAAGATATATTAAAAAATTACTATTTTTAGAAAATAACGTAAAACCTATACAAATAAAACTCTTAGGTATGTAGAACCAATATATATTTTATATGTCGAAGAAACACGGGAGTTCATAGTTGATCATAAACTGTGAATAATAAGAGCGGCAACGGTGGTGGCAAAAATGAAAAATCTTCAAAGATAGAGTAGTGTGCATGCGTGTGTGTGGATGTTGGGGAAAGAAGGAGCAGCTGGGCTATCAATAGTGAATGAAATGTGTTAGAAATGAGGAAAAACTATGATAAATACATTTGTATATTAAGGCTTTCACGGCCCGGATTATTATATAAATAATTCATGCTTTTGGGCTAATGCCGTGTGTATTTAGATTTGAACCATACGTTTCGGAGAAACCTTGCCTCCTTTATCAATGGAAATAAACAATGCCGTCCATTGCCTCCTTTTTCAATGGAAATAAACAATGTTTCCATTGAAAAAGGAGGCAAGGTTTCTCCGAAACGTATGGTTCAAATCTAAATACACACGGCATTAGCCCAAAAGCATGAATTATTTATATAAATACTCACATATTGTTTTGATCGGTCGGCAAAAAAAAATTGCACTTCCGGTCACGCGCGCCAGTAGACTACTATATGATTTTCTGATCTTGTCAGGGGTTACAGGGGAAAATACCAAGAGGGTGCCGTCCATTGTCACTGGTGTACTGGAAATATGTGTCTTTGTATCTTGTTTATTGAGCAACGGCAGCCATGTTGCTCACTCGGTTTGCATTCATCAACTGTTATCTGGACAGACAGATTGATGAGACATGTCACGGTAGTGTTCCCATCATGTAAGATGAAAATTACACCACCGCCAGGCAAAACCCATTGGTCTACATAGCTAAAGCGGCCTGCAGGCTAAAATCATTGGATTGGACAAAGCGAAAGTTAGAATGGTCGGGTTGAGGTGCGGCCTTGGCTGCGGGAAGCCAGCGGGGAACTGTTAGGCTGTAACCATTGTCAAAAACCATTGGATTGTGCGTGTTAGGCTGTAACCATTGCCAAAATTATTGGTCTAGGCCAGTGTGGTCCAACCCGCGGCGCCTGTTCATTTTGTTGGCCCTTGCCCTTCTTACTGCCCTTCACTCTTCGACAGTTATAATCCGTGGCGTACCTACTTTAATTTTCACTTTCATTCAGTAATGTTACGAGGGAGCCATTTCATTCTACTGTGAAGAGCGTTGGCTTAGTGCTGGAAATCGCTTGCAACAGCTTTTTGGGTTCAGGAATGAAATTCTTGCTTTTTCAGAAATGAAAACATTGGACATGAGTACCAAGAAAAACTGGAAGAAATCCAGTTTTTAAATAAACATGCTTTTCTGACAGATTTAACATCCCATCTAAATGCTTTAAACCTGAAACTACAAGGCCGAAAACAAAATATCTCCCAGCTTTATGGACATATTGAGGGCTTCCGCAAAAAACTTGATGAAATTCAAATTGCATTGAAGGCAAATAATATGGCACACTTCCCATCTTGTCAGCAGTTGAAAGAAGAAACAAGTGACATAAATTTTAGTATGTTTCATGAAATAATAATAGATATCAAGAAAGAGTTCCAGAACAGATTCCAGAATTGTGACTCCCTAAAACCAAAACTTGCACTGTTCAACAACTCCATGGATATTGAAGTGAGTGGGGTGCCCTGTGACCTTCAAATGCAACTTTGTGGTCTTCAGGCAGACCCATTCTACCAGACTAAAACGTGTGATGTCCCTGAAAAATTCTGGAAACTGATTTTTAAAGAACGTTTTTCTAAACTGCTTAAATTCTCTCTGCAAGAGTTATCGCTGTTTGGCAGTACGTATGAGTGCGAAAGTGCTTTTTCCGCTCTCAAACAAATTAAATAAAAAACGAGAAATCGAATTGAAAGTGCTTCACTGGAATCGAGCCTGAGACTTTGCCTTACTGAACTTACAGTGGACATTGATACACTTGTATTAGGAAAGCGGTACCAATCACCACATGATTACTCGACTGTAAAATTAAGTGGTATATTAAACTAGTAATATTAAACTACTTTTAATATACATTTTTATAAATGTTTTTTAGTAAAATATGTAAAACGTTTTCTTTCTGGAATGTCTCTGGCCCTCACATTCTTGTACTAAAGTTTGATTGGTCCTCGGGTAACTAAAGGTTGGACCACCCTGGTCTAGGCAAATGTGGCTTTTACAACTACCTACACAATTAGTACCATATGCGTGGGGTAAGTGAAACTCTTTCAAATACAAGTCTCAAGTCTGAATAGGGATTTTTTTTTATTAATTGTCGGGATAAGGTGCCTTTCCTTATTCATAACTTATACAAGGCAGATTAATGAATTATTTATATGTATTATTTATGATTTACATACCTTTCTGGGTGTGATTAGAAGTTGATTACAATTTGAATTCTCATGGCTGCACCAGGAATATTTCTTTTATTATGTAAATAAATGAGGTGTACGGCAGTACGAAAAATTCAGAATGGCATTTTAGTGTAGGTTTTTAAAAAACGTGCTTTTACTTTTTCTTGCAGAGTACAGTATGTTTGAAGATTTTGTATTGTGACATACTTAGAAGCCTCCGTGGCTTAGGCGGCAGCACGCCGGCCTCTCACCGCTGGGTCCGTGGATCAAATCCCGGTCACTCCATGTGAGATCTGTGCTGGACAAAACGGAGGCAGACAGGTTTTTCTCCGGGTACTCCGGTTTTCCCTGTCAAAAAATTTCATTCCAGCAACACTCTCCACTATCATTTCATTTGTCATTCATTTAATCATTGCCCCAGAGGAGTGCGTCAGGCCTCGGCAGCCGGCACAGTTCATATCCTCGCCGCTAGATGGGGGCTTTATTCATTCCATTCCTGACCCGGTCAGAGACTGGAAGCAGGCTGTGGATTTTCATTTCACTAGGTAATGTGAACGTGGCCCACACCTAATATATACAGTACACCCCTATCTTTTTGTCAGGCACTGTAGGAGTACTCGTGCATCAATAATTTTTGTCCAGATCAACCATTGTGATATCCCAATTATTGGCAACAATAATGTGTGTGCCTCTGTAACAGTTGGAAAGATTAGTAGTTGTTTTAAGGGGTGGAACAACGAGCTCATCTGCCCCAAAAGAGACCTCCTGCGCCTCACAAACATGGCTGCCATCGTTGAATGAGCAAGAAAAACTTTATGTAATTTAGCACCTATTTCCAGTGCACTAGAGCTCGTGTCAGCCCGGAAGCCGGGATGGGATGGAAGTGAAGCATGACGTAATGGTAGCGTTGTATTTTGCGCACCGCCTTCCCGGCTGGCTCGAGCTCTAGTGATAATGGAAGTAATTTCAAATGGTTATGTCTCCCAGAACATGAAACAAGTTATAAAAATAATATTATCCCTATTAGGGCCGGTTCTACCACATCCGGGTAAATGGGCCGATAACTTGCCCGTCGGAATAAGTAAGAATTTCCGTTCGACCATCAACGGGTAGCGCTATCGGCGGTATAAACTTCGTCTACCCGGAGTGTAAATTTTCGGGAGCTTCGAAAGGCCGACAAAGCATTACCAGCCAGATTTGAGCCGTGCGTAAGGGTTTCTTTGCATCATCTATGCTGTACATAACCTCTTCATAAATTACTAATAATACAATTAGAATCATTTGGTAATTTTGTTATCACATAATGATATAATTACAATTATTAATTAATTATAAGGGATGTAACAGTTAGGCCTACTGATCATATTTTATTTTAAGGCACAGAGCTAATTGACGTCCTGGAAATGTATAACATTTTTGTCGACGTAGAAGAAGACTCAGTCACACGTCCAAGACGGAACAGAGATCGGCTGGAGCATAATGAAATTTGGTCGAATGAGGAATTATTCGTCCGGTTCAGGCTGCAAAAGCCAACAGTTTTATATTTGATGCGGTTGATTGGACATGAAATACGACCGCCTAGTAAGAGTGATTACCGTACGGAACCATCATAGATTTCAAAATATTATCTATTACATGTTTAGGAATACTGTATGAAGCGCTCATATAATTTAATAAATTCGCACACGTGTGCATGAGAAATACAGAGTGTACAGGACATTATTCAGGTTCTGTATCGTACTATACATTGTCATTGACTTGGTGTTTTGCTTATGCAGCATAAGACCTGATATTTGGGGCATTGCATGTTGTAGTTTTCTACGTCACTAAAGCCTTGACAAACAGAACTACGATCTTAGGCTTGTGGTGACGCGTTATACGGTCCATGGCTTTCATCATAAAATATGTGACAGAATCATTCCATCCCCCAAACGAAAAGTGTAAATGTGAACTTTGCAAGATGACCTATCCAAGATACCTTCTATAGCTGTGCAAGAAGAGTGAAATCTCTCGTAGAATACAGCAAAGAGAACTATCTAATTATGCACAAATGTGCGCATTCCGTTCCATTCATTTCACAGAGTTTACAAACAAACTTGTCGCATGGAGTGTGATAATTTGATTTGACATAAATTTTATGATTGAACCTATGCACTGAAAGCCTTGTCACAGCATGTCTGTAGCTCATATAGGCCTAAGGCCGGTATTACACTATCAAATAAATTTGTCAAAGAAATTTTATCAAATATTTTATAAAACTAAACTTTTAGAAAAGTTATACAAAGCAATAATCACACCATTACACTACATCAAATATTTTACCATCATCATCATCTTGCACAGTTTCCAGCCACTGGCCGGGTCTGTTTGGAACACAAGCCTCTCCAACGTCTTCTGTCTTCCCACCATCTCTCAGCCTCCACCCTTGTCCAGTCTTCTCCTCTCTTCTTCACGCTTTCTTCCACCCCCTTCAGCCACCTGTCTCTCGGTCTTCCTCTCGGTCTCTTTCCTTCCCACTTCGTCTCGTGTATCCTCCTGGGTATCCTCTTCTCCATTCGTTTTACATGTCCATACCATCTAAGTCTAGACTTCTCTATACCATCCTGTAATGGTTCCTCCTTCATTAATTCTCTGGTCCTCTCATTTCTTATTCTGTCCCTCTTTGTAGCTCCAATACTGCTTCTCAAGAACCTCATCTCACTCGCCTGTATTTTGCTCTTCTCCCTTCCTTTCATAACCCAGGTCTCCGAGGCATACGTCAGGATAGGGACATAGTACGTCCGATATATGATCTTTTTGCTGTTCTGAGGGACATCCTTGCTCCATAACATGCTTCTCACACTCCTCCGAAATGCTTCTGCCTGCCTCCCCCGCTCATTTATTTCTCTATCGTTTCTTCCATTATCTTGTATCAGGCTTCCCAGATACTTGAAACTCTCCACTTTCTTCAGCTGTTCCCCACCAATTGTTATTCCCGTTGTGGTTCTTTCCTTCTTCCTTGTTGTGATCACCATCTCACTCTTATTTATGCTAAATTTCATCCCATATCCTTGTATTATTCCTTCCCACACGTTCAACTGTTCCTGTACCACCTCCTCCTCCTTGTTTCCCCAAATCATCAAATCATCTTCAAACACCATTGCTTTCATCTTTCCTTCCCCAATTACTTGTGCCACTCGGGTCATTATGTCATCCATCACCACAATGAAAAGTAATGGTGACAAGGCACTTCCTTGTTTCAGGCCGTTTCTCTGTTCCAACCAGTCTGATCTCTCTCCTCCCACTTTCACACAGCTCACGCTTCCCTTGTACATCTCCTTTATCCTCATTATAGTGCATTTCTCTACTCCTCTATCCTCCAGGGACTTCCACACTTTGTTTCTGCATACACTGTCATATGCTTTCTCAATATCCAGGAAAGCCATCAGTAGATCTGTTCCATACTCATAGTGCTGTTCTTGTAACTGCCTTACAGCAAAAATCAAATCCACTGTGGACCTTCCTGCTCTGAAGCCATGTTGTTCTTCCCTCATCCCTCCTTCTATCCTTGTCCTAATTCTCTTTTCCAAAACTTTCTCGAAGATCTTTGCACAATGACTCATCAGTGTTATTCCCCGATAGTTTCTGCAATCTGTTCTACCTTTCTTGAAGATCGGGACAATTATTCCTTTTTTCCAGTCCTCTGGGGTCTTCCTTTTCTTCCATGCTGTCCTCATCACTCGGTACAACCACTGTATCCCCACCTCTCCTGCTGCTCTCACCATCTCCACACTCAACTCATCCACACCCGGTGCCTTCCCTCCTTTCATCTTGTTCACTGCATCTTCCACTTCTTTCCATGTTAAGTCCTTTTCTGTTTGCAGTTCATCTTCCTCTTCCCCGATTTCTTCCTCCTCACCATCTTTTCCATTTGGGTTCAGAAGTTCTTCAAAATATTCTTTCCACATTTTCTTCAGTTCTTCCCTATTTTCTATCTCTTGTCCCCTTTTGTTCACCATTCTAACATAATCCGTAGGATCCTTCCGCCTCTTAGTTTTTACCATCCCATACAGGACCTTTTTTGTACCTTCACTATCCTCCTTCATCATCTTTGTCCACTCTTCCATCCACTTTCTTCTCTCCTCAGCCACTACTCTCTTCGCCTCCTTCTTTCTTTCCTGGTACTCTTCCCTTGTCTCTACCGTCCTATTTTGGTACCACCTCCTAAAGGCTCTATTCTTTTCCCTTACTATATCTTTTGTCTTCTCATTCCACCATGGTGTTTCCTTCCACCTCTTCTTACTACTTGTCCTCCCACATACTGCTTCTGCTGCACCTACTAGTGTCTTCTTAAATCTAGCCCATTCCTCTTCCACCCCTCTTTCTTCATCTGTTGGAATCCCTTCCTTTACCATTTTGAGGTACTCGACCCTTCTATCCCCTTCTTTCAGTTTCCATATCCTTATACGTCTTTCCTGGTTCTCAGTCCCTTTCTTCTCCTTACTCCCTCTCAGGTTCATTACCAGCAATCGATGGTCGCTATCCAGGTTCTCCGATGGTATAACCTTGATGTCCGTGATGTTCTTATTTAGTTCTTTCTCATACAGTATATAGTCGACCACCGACTTCCTGGTCAAGTCATCACTGTACCATGTGATTGTGTGGCTCTCTCTTTTCTTAAACCAGGAGTTCCCAACTAGCAGGCTGTTCCTCTGGCAGAAGTCCAACAGTCTCTTTCCTTCCTCATTTCTTCCGCCCCAACCCTCTGGTCCTAGAACACTCTCATAACCTTGTCTTTCACTTCCTACATGGGCATTGAGATCCCCCATAACAAATGGATGAAGGACAGTTCCTTGTTCACTTTACTGTATAACGGTAGTTGAAATTCTGTGGTGGCAATCCCGGTATATAAATGAAACGGAAAGATAAAGGGATCGTCTATGGGTTAAACCATGAGTCGCCCACGTTAAAGTGTATTACGAGTAAAATCTTGGTGAACAAGCTGCAGTACAAGCACTTGAAAAATTACATTAATATTTAATTATTTATAATTATGATGAAATGATTTTTGGTGACGTTCGAAAAAAACACTGCCCGATCAAACAAAATTGAAACATACGAGGTAAAAAAACACTCCTTGAGTGGGATTCGATCCCAGGTCCCTTCGATCCAGAGTCGAGCGCTCTACGCATTGCGCTAACTAGACACGGCTACGTTGTAGTTGGTTAGATGCATTACGTACCGGTAAAGATAAAGTGCTTGTTTACACTCGTTTGTAATATCATAAGTGTAATTAAAAATTACAATAGAAATATTATAACATAAAGAGCACTACTAATCATGACTTATTTTAGCCTATTCAACTACCTTCATTCCTCTTTGTATCCTGAAATACGCGTTCTTTGTGTGCAGTGCATATAGCCTCGGCTATTTTTACCCACAGTTTCTATCTGTTATTCATGTTTTACATCGTATACCATTTATTATGTAACATATTATGTAACATTTCATGCATTTCACACTCTGATATGAGCATATTATTTGTTGTGGTAATATTCCAGCTGTTATGATCCGCCATTTTGGTTTGAATCTTTTATCAAAGATACCATGATGCTCATACATTTTATAAAAGAAATTTTATAAAACCACCTTTTATAAAAGATTTCCCCATTACACTGTCATATCTTTTATAAAAGATATTTTATCAAAGAACTTTGACAAATTTCTTTGATAGTGTAATACCGGCCTAAGCCTGTTTTCAAACTGCAAAGTAGCCTATTGCTAGAAGCATATTTCACAGGCTATTCCTCCTTGAAAAGCACTGCATGCTTGTCTAGTTTTCGATTATGGAGTTTAGGTATGGTTATTCAGTTGAATTCCTCCGAGATCTGAATCACATGCTGCCCACAAGTGTCGCGAGAGGTTTTGGTAGTAGGCCTATATCTTGTTGAAACCAAAGAACACGTGATATCAACAAACAACGGACAAAAGCGAAACGAAAAGAAACTTAACGCATCTAACGATAGGTGGCTTACTCATCGATCACTCAAATTTAACAAAAATCAGGCTAGCCACCATCTGTATTTTGCTATTAGGTTCCTGGCAGCTGCCCGGAAGTGGTAGAACGCTGCCCAAGATGCACAGAGGTTTACACCGGCAGATAGTTTTATCACCCGGGTTGCTGCCCGCAACTTTTACCCGGATGTAGTAGAACCGGCCCTTAAATGAGTGCGAGTGTAAAAGACAGGTTCTCCTCTCCTGAGTTTTAATGGGAATTCCACTCAGCGCTCCAGCTCAGAGGCTTTCTGGAACAGAAGGTAAGTTAGTTATTGTTGTTTTAAGTGGCGAACTAAGAGATCAGATGCTATGCCTATCAGAGGAGTAGCCTAAAAACACAAAACTTTGCTTTCTGTGGTATTTGTAATAGACCTACTGTACATGAGATTAATAAATACATGTAATTTATTTCAGGATTAGGGCATAACCTATCTCTTTTGGGTACATTCGTGTTGACCCACTGAAAAGCACTAAACTCTTGTTTACAAAGGCAACACTGAAAATCTGGCTTCAAAGACCTACTGTATATATCAGGAATACCAAGTGATCACTTACAATAGCTGAAAAGTGTGACGAAAAAAAACCTCATTCCTGAAAAGCCTATTTTAGAACATTATCGTGTATTTACTGTAAAGACTTACATCCAATGTAAACGGCATTAAATATGTACCAGCTCGAGGATCAAACCTGCTACGGTAACATTTAATGACGTCATCACTCCTTGATAACTTTCTTCCGAAGTACAAAAATTAGCCGAAAAACCATCTGGAGATGATATAGTAATAGATATTTCGTACTCAGCTGTCTATAACCCACCCAACGTCCCAAATTCATGGTGGCGACAGACTTTGCTTAACACAAAAAGTGATAAAAATGTCCAGCATAACTCAACACATTGGTAGCGTTTCGCCTCAGCGTGCCAATTGGGCTCTTATGTAGACAGGCGTCTTGCATGGCCTTCTCAGTGTGTACCTGCTACGCGTCTTGGTAGGTGTGCCTCTACCAACTGAAGAGCCCAATTGGCACGCTGGGGTGAAACGCTAGCAATGTGTTGAGTTATGCTGGACATTTTCATCACTTTTTGTGTTAATTATAATGGCTCAACGGACAATGCTCATTTTGATTCTCTTTCGAGAACATTTGATTGGACTTTGCTTGACAAATTTCCCTGATGTTGCCACAAAATTCCCTCATATCGATTTATCAGAAAATGTATTAATTAGTACAGGGTCATTTTCTATGTGCACCCTGATAAACATGGCCAGCTAAGCCGGCTGTGACTGGCGCAGATTGCAGGCATCCGTACGCGGTTCAGCTGGTGGTTGGCGCGCTCCGCTGACTCATATTGTTAGTTCACACGTGTTTTGTCATTCATATAGACATGTATCTGCAAAGCTTAGAGGTGAGTGTGGCACGTTTAGTGAGTATTGAGACTACTGGGATTGTTGGCCACGCCTAGACACCAATTCACATTGCACGAACGTGTGTATATCCATAATAATAATATCGTATGGCCTCGGGTGCCTGGTGCAAGCTTTGTTAATTGACACACAGAGGGTAGCTTGCATGTCGAATTTCGTCCTTCCTTTGAAGGCTATGAAAGTCAAGGAGGTTAGATATCTAAACTCCTTGACACTACAGCGCTTTCAAGTAGAGAATGGAGGAACTTTGTGTTGGCGGAAAATCCTGAGATTAATTTTGCCATTGAACACGGCCTACTGAATTCAAATGGATTCTTTAACATGCCAACATCGTATGACATGAGTATCGTGATTTTTGTCGCCTTCAAAAATCACTTACCATGGCCAGGGGCGAACCTGCAATCTTGGGGTTGGTAGTCCGACACTATAACCACTCACCCACCGTGGCAAGCCTGTATATCCATAATTCGTATATGAAAAGCAGAAAATCTTGTTCTGAAAAGAGACGAAAAATTTCGAATTAAGTTTCTGAGAAGACCTGTGCCTAATGCCAGTACAATTAGGAGGCTCGCTAAACAATACAAGGAAACAGGCTCCGTAAATAATAAGAGTTGACACATTCTTTCATTAGAAGATGTCAGGTGTGTGTTACAAGAGAGGGAGGACATTTTCAGCATCACCTTTGAGCACTGTAAGTACACATTATTGAACACGTTTGGTACAAGAGTGAGCACTGTAAGTACACATTATTGAACACGTTTGGTACAAGAGTGAAAGAGTGCACCAACCACCGGCTAAACCAGGTACGCGCGCCCACGATCTGAGCCAGTCACAGCCAGCTTAGCTCGCAGTGTTGATCGGGGCGCACATAGATCATGACCCTGTGTATTAACTTTCTTATATGATAACTCCCCTCTTGCCTAACGATTCATTTAGATGATTTAGTCAGCAAGGGGAATCGCGCGGCTGTAGTATACATCGCGAGTCCCTGCTGTTAGTGGGATTTTAGTGACCTCCGTTGACGCTCATTTGTTGGCCATGGAAGTAATGATACTTGACCTGATTGGTCAGAAGACATTCATTGCCTTGAATTGTGATTGGCCAGCTGATGTGCGCTGTGGTTGGTGGGCGCCATATTTTATAGTCCGCTCCGCGAGCTTTTGAAATGTTCGGTTGCGTTGCGGAAATAAATTGAAGTAAGATTTAGTTGTGGTATAATGTGGATGGTATATTTATGGTGATTGTGGTATTTTTGGTGGTCGGTGGTGTGTAGGCAAGAAGGCATGGAAATTAAAAGTAATGAAGTTGGCTGTTGGAATGTATGGTGTCTAATGGGTAAGTGATTTATTTCTTGATATTATTTGGTATGTAGATTAGTACAGTCGAACCTGCCCTAACGGACACCGTTATTCAGCGGACACCTTCCTATACAGACATTTTGCCTTGGAACAAGTGTTAAATTAGCCTCATTAGACACCTTGAAGTCCGGATAGTGGACATCGCCATCTGTCCCGTCCACTTGACTTAAGCGGACACTTCACACGCTGCAGGACATTTTTTACACCGGACCATGTCATCCTTTCTTTTAAAACCTTTCTGCAGACCTACGGAAATCCCTCTTGAATGTCTGTACTACACCTATTTCGAGTCAAAGGAGAGAGAGTGAAAATGAATTCTTCTATACATTCCTCTTTCCAAACCTTTTGCAGGGTGTCGAGCGATGACCTTTTTTCAAATTCCCGTATTTCCCGTACGAAAATCCACCAAATTCCCGTATATTTTAGAATCCTCTAAGACTAGAGTTCGCATACCGAATAGCTGAAAAATGAATCTTAAAGCGCGAATCAAGATTTTCTGTCGTACCGGTAAGTGTAACTGCATTTTTGGAGACACTTCCGCAGCCCATGGGTGATGGCGAGATTTAGGCCTAATCCGTAGCGTGAGCAAAGCTCGTGCGCGCGAGTGAACTCTCTCGCAGATGGGATGAGATGCTGCGAACACAAATAAAATACCGTTTACCTGGGGATACCTGATATAAATGACTGTTTTACTGAGGAGGGTTGAGAGAGTAGAGAATAGGAGTGTCACATAGTAAATGTTTACGGGAAGTGACTGAACTGTACGGTACCGTAACCGTATAGAGCTTCCACGAGTTAAAATGGCACCGAAGCTTAAGCATAGAGAACTTCCGGTCCGCGAATCTCCATTTGATTTTCATTGGCAGTGAATCGTTCGTGATTATCTTCTTTATTATTTCGGATTGTGGTTTTGTTATTAGGCGTTCAACTTATGAAATAAGAACTAGAGGGTTGGCTTTTCATGAATATTCCAAAGACAAGTGTCTCCTAAAAGAGAAATTAGTAAAACTTCGCATCAGAGACGACCTAACAAACAGCTTGCCTACCAAGTGTGCGATTTGCACATTTCAAGCAGCAGCGGTCTAACATATCTTAGACTACAATAATTAAGTTGGTGCAAATTAAATAATGTTATATGTGAGAATATTATTATAATTTGCTATCCGGTTGTTATATTAGTATATTATGCATTAACGTGGCCCGTTTAAATGCTAAATTGTGACGGATGCTACGAATTATAGGCTATTCGCCGTTCCGGTAGGCCTAATATTTACTAACGCATCGTTTCTTCTTTAATATTTATTTAATCGTTATAACTACAGTATAATAGCCTATCTATTAACACTTATTTAACCAATAATAATTTTATAATTCTATACATATTCCAGGTATTGCAAGAATGCGATAGTTGGTAGTACATGCGGTTCCACCTTAAAATCCAACCGTGCCTAGTTTTCAGTACCTATGAAAAATATTACCGTAAGTTAATAAACCAAACAACTGGCGACAATTTTTTTTGAAATGCTCATTTACATCTTCACCATAGTCTACGTAAAGTACCATACGGTAATCACTGAAAGGGCAGGGGGGATATGACCTCAATTTCACGAACGAACCTCATTTTGCATGAATTATGGAACCCGAATCCTAATGGAGGTATAGATTGTCTGCATTTAGAAATATGTTAGTCAATAATTTAAAACAAGATGCCAGAAAACTAAATACAAAAAGCTGTGTGCCTACTACGGTATAAAGTTGCTCCGTGAAAAAAAAAAAAGACACCTCGCCAAGATTATACGATGTGCATACAGTTAAATACAATCAACCAGTTTGTCGCGATCGTATAAGCAATTCAAACATAAACTAATGTAATTTACGGGAAAATGTGCAACATTTAGAGACTACGAGAGTTGTATGTGGCACAACGTTAGCTGACATTTCGCATCATTAATACACAAGGAATGAACACATGCAGAGCTTTCTCACTGCACACAGCTGAAGATCATATCATTCTTGGTCCATTTTACGTTCTCTTAACAACAATAATTTGTTTAGTTACATGCAAGGAAAATTGTAGTACACAGTTCCCATTGCTTCCATTACCTGACTACTAGACCAGAAGCTGGTAATGCATAACCATACACCGGTGGCGCGTCGTATGGCAAATGAAAGATCGAAAGAAAATTTAAGCTCTATAGAAGCCCGGAACAAGGCGATACAATTTTCTACACTAATGAAAATAGTCAAAATACCCTTTGTAATAATAAATAATAATTTTGGGGGTCATATAGTAATAGATGTTACCCACCCACTATCCCTTTTTAGATCACGACTTTTATAGTAAAATTGGATATGTGTCCGCTATTACACGCGTAAATTATGGGAGAAATACAGTATTGCTAACCCCGCGCATTCGGTACTGACAGCCTTCCTGTCACTTTGCCCCGCTTTTCCTCTCCGCAATCCACGGTCGCCACATAACAAGACCTTACGTCCAACCGCCACACGGCAAGAATTCTGAGCATGCTTCTCACCTACACCCTGTATTTCGAAGGAGCTTGGAACAGCTGAGCTGTGATGCTAAGTTTTTAGTGTTGTAAATCAATTGATTCGAATAATACACAGCGCTACACTTCAGACATTATTTCTGTACAATATACGTAATATATTTTTAAAAAGGATCCTGAGTAAACGCCGAGGACATTCAAACAGAGAAATACGATATTTTTAGTTGAATAAATAAATTACACACCGAAGCTATGATACCTTTATCATCGGTATTCAATTCAATAAATACGACGAGGGCAAACACTCTACAGCTAATGAATATAAAAACACTCACCATGCAATTATTATCCTTTAACATGAAACAAGAGTCGGAGTGGAGGTCGTTCACAGCTTACTACAGTAGTTGACAGATAACACCATGCACACTCACTAAATCTCGACTCTCTACGGTTAATATTAGCTTTCGTGATAACACAAAAGTTAAGTTAAGGTAAAGACATTTAGCACTGAGCACTCAAACAAGCCCCTCTGTGGCGATATTATTGCAGTGGTTTTTATATTGTCGAGTTGTAGGCTATTGAATGGCGGACAGTATATTGAACACTATGACGGGAAACCATAGCCTGTGCTCTATTATCGAACTTACACCAATAAATAAATTATCCTCAGTCACTTGGCAAGGTTTTTTTTGACACTCTCCATCCCTTCACTGTCCCTATCATCATCACCACCATCATTGTCTTCGTCAGAGCTTGATGAATTGCCAAGGTTAATAATCATTTCATCCACCGCGATATCCAGACCGCCTTCAGTATTTCTTTCTGTACATGCTGTACGGGATGTGTCCAGTCCTCGGGTCGAACTTCGGCGAAGTAAAAGTAACGAAACAATTACAATGAAAGGAAATCAGACACAGACAGTGGTTAACAAGCGAATGAAACAATGCCTGCCCATACGAGAAGAATTCTGTCACTTGTGTGGTGTATTTTGTAGCCACATGTTGGTGACGGGTGTTGGATAGTAAAATGTCGAGAGCTGTGAGATATTGTTTTTAGTTTTTGAAATGTATGCAAGTGTGATGCATTTGCATTGAGTGTTTCCAGGGAGTTGAAAACAATTTGGTATGAGCATCTCCCCTGCGGAAGAAGACCACGGAAAGGCTAAAAACGGTAAAATTCTACACGCGACACGCCGCGAATACTTTTTAATTTAGATTTATTTTACCAAAGTAGATAATAGAAAATAAAATAATGCAAAACGAAATTAAATAAGTCACTTTGACAAATACAAGATTGTTACTAGGAACTTCAGTTATACACAGCACAAAATTAAGTTATTTTGACAGTACTTTTTTTTCAATTCCTGGAGATCTTTCGTGGCTTTTCTTTCGACTGCCACCTTAGCCGTCGCTTCGCACCTGTTTCGCTTCCTTGAACACGGCTCAGGAGTTTCGTGCAGTATGGACTCTGGCTCACAGTTATCTTCTCTACTCCACCAGCTGCCGTCACAGCGTCCTGGACAGTAAGCACGCCAATCAGACTTGCTTCTTTGTGATGACGATCATGCACTCCTTGTTCAGGGAGAAACTCTCTAGAGCTGCATTGCTGTGATACAAAATCAGTATCATTTTAACGAAGCTTGTGAGATCGTTTTGGGCAGGAACTGAGGAAGGTGCTGAAGCCACTCATTCAGACCACAGCACGTCGAGCTGTGGCTCTTTTCCGTCGAACTGCTTCAAACGCGCAGTGCCGGAGGGCAGTCTCGTAAGTGCGGAGTAGCTGCTCTTGATGCGGTCAGCCATTGCGCCAGAAAGCATGATCTTCTGATTACAAATAATTTCCAGGGCTAATGACGATCCTAACTTCTTCCAACTTAGGAGTCGCAGCGACCCCTATAAGGTCTAGGCAGGAAATAGCACGGGTCATCTTGAGAGCAAGAGGTGATCTCTCTTTGATTTGTTCAGCCATAGGATACGAATGCACAATTTTCGGCAGTTGGTGCGAAATTGCAGCATATCCGCGTCTGGAATTTTCTGAGATCTTGAGCTGTTAGCTTCTTTAAGGGCTACTCTTGTCGAGAAACCCAGGTCTCCTCTTGTCGAGAAACCCAGGTCTCCTCTGTGAGTAACAATGCGGACTGATTCCTGTATGCAATTGTCAGCAACGAGCGCGGAGAGAATACGGCCGGTGGTCGGCCAGGCAAAGCATGCATTCGACGTTGGCTGGGTTCTCATCCCGCTGAGCGCTCTATCGGTGGCGCAAATTGCGGGTGGCAGCGCGGTCTGCAGGCGAAATAGAAGACTGAGCAGGAGGACTCTACCGAGCGTTCGGGGGCTAAGAAGTCAGCCATTATGAGACTTTTCAAGATTTCCCGTATCAAGTGCGAATTTCCCGTATAATTCCCGTATTTTTCCCGGGTCACTAAAATTCCCGTATTTCCCGTATCGCTCGACACCCTGATACTCCAGGTATTGCAAGAAAGCGATATTTGATAGCACATGCGGTTCCACCTAAAAATCCAACCGTGCCTAGTTTTCAGTATCTATGGAAAATATTATCGTAAGTTAATAAATCAAACAACTGGCAACAATATTTTTAAAAATGCTCATTTACATCTTCACCCTAGTCCACGTAAAGTACCATACGGTAATCACTGAAAGGGTAGGGGGGTTATGACCTCAATTTCCCAAACGAACGAACCTCATTTTGCATGAATTATGGAACCCGAATCCTAACGGAGGTGTGGATTGTCTGCATTTAGAAATATGTTAGACAATAATGTAAAACAAAATGCCAGGAAACTAAATACAAAAAGCTGCGTGCCTAGTACGGTGTAAAGTTGCTCCGTGAAAAAAATACACCTCGCCAAGATTATATGACGTGCATACACTTAAATACAATCATCCAATTGAAGAAACCCTTTCTTTGTCACGATCTTATAAGCAATTCAAACAAACTGCTGTAATTTACGGGAAAATGTGCAACATTTAGAGACTACGAGTGTCGTATGTGGCAAAACGTTAGCTGACATTTCGCATCATTAATACATAAGGAATGAACACATGCAGAGCTTTTTCACTGCACACAGCTGAAGATCATATTCTTGGTGCATTTTACGTTCTCTTAACAACAATAATTTGCTTAGTTACATGCAAGGAAAATTGTAGTACACAGTTCCCATTGCTTTCATTACCTGACTACTAAACCAGAAGCTGGTAATGCATAACCATAAGCCGGTATTTTCGAAAGAAAATGTAAACTCTATAGGAGCCCAGAACAAGGCGATACAATTTTCTACACTACTGAAAATATTCAAACTACCCTTTGTAATAATGAATAATAATTTTGGGGGTCATGTAGTAATAAGATGTTACCCACCCACTATCCCTTTTTAGATCACGACTTTTATAGTAAAATTGGAGGTGTGTCCGCTATTACACGCGTAAATTATGGGAGAAATACAGTATCGCTAACCCCGCGAATTCGGTACTGACAGCCTTCCTGTCACTATGCCCCGATTTTCCTCTCCGCAACCTACGGTCGCCACATAACAAGACCCTACGTCCAACCACCACACGGCAAGAATTCTGAGCATGCTTTTCACCTACACCCTGTATTTCGAAGGAAACAACACGAAGGATATGTCGGGAGCTTGAAACAACTGATCTGTGTTGCTAACTTTTTAGTGTTTTTGTAAATCAACCGATTCGAATCATACACAGCGCTACACTTCAGACATTATTTCTGTACAATTATACGTAATATATTTTAAAAGACTATCCTGAGTCAACGCCGAGGACATTCAAACAGAGAAATACGATATTTTTAGATGAATAAATTACACACCGAAGCTATGATACCTTTATCATCGGTATTCAATTCAATAAATACGACAAAGAGGGCAAACACTCTACAGCTAATGAATATAAAAACACTCACCATGCAATGATTATCCTTTAACATGAAACAAGAGTCAGAGTGGAGGTCGTCCACAGCTTACTACAGTAGTTGACAGATAACACCATGCACTCTCACTGAATCGCGACTCTACAGTTAATATTAGCTTTCGTGATAATACAAAAGTAAAGTTAAGGTAAGGTAAAGACATTTAGCACTGAGCACTCAAACAACTCTGTGGCGATATTATTGCCGTGGTTTAATATTGTCGAGTTGTAGGCTATTGAATGACAGACGGTATTTAGAACACTATGACGGGAAACAATAGCCTGTGCTCTATTATCGATTGACGCAAGCGAACTGACACCAATAAATAATCCTCAGTCACTTGGCAAGGATTTCTTTGACATCCTCCATCCCTTCACTGTTCCTATCATCACCACCACCACCACCATTGTCTTCGTCAGAGCTTGATGAATTGCCAAGGTTAATAATCATTTCATCCACCGCAATATCCAGATCGCCTTCAGCATTTCTTTCTGCACATGCTGTACGGGATGTGTCCAGTCCTCGGGTCGAACTTCGGAGAAGTAAAAGTAAGGAAACAATGACAATGAAAGGAAATCCAACACAGACAGTGGTTAAAAAGCGACTGAAACAATGCCTGCCCATACGAGAAGAATTCTGTCACTTGTGTGGTGTATTTTGTACCCACATGTTGGTGACGGGTGTTTGATAGTAAAATGTCGAGAGCTGTGAGATATTGTTTGTAGTTTTTGAAATGTATGCATGTGTGACGCATTTGCATTGAGTGTTTGCACGGACTTTAAAACAATTTGGTATGTGCATCTCCCCTGCGAAAGAAGAGCATGAAAAGGCTAAAAACAGTAAAATTCCACACGCGACACGCCGCAAATACTTTTTAATTTAGATTTATTTTATCAAAGTAGATAATAGAAAATAAAATAATGCAAAACGAAATTAAATAAGTCACTTTGACAAATACAAGATTGTTACTAGGAACTTCAGTTATACACAGCACAAAATTAAGTTCTTTTGACAGTACTTTTTTTTTCTTTTTAATTCCTGGAGATCTTTCGTGGCTTTTCTTTCGACTGCCACCTTAGCCGTCGCTTTGCACCTGTTTTGCTTCCTTCAACACGGCGTAGGAGTTTCGTGCAGTATGGACTCTTGCTCGCGGTCATCCTTTCTATTCAATCAGCTGCCATCACAGCGACCTGAACAGTATGCATGCCAATCAGACTTGCTGCTTCTTCGAGACTGACGATCATGCACTCCTTGTTCAGGGAGAAACCTCTGTCTAGAGCTGAATTGTTGTGATACAAAATCAGTATCATTTTAACGAAGCTTGTGAGATCGTGTTTGGCAGGAACTGAGGAAGGTGCTGAAGCCATTAATTCAGACCACAGCACGTCGAGCCGTAGCACTTTCCCGTCGAACTGCTTCCCGTATCAAGTGCGAATTTCCCGTATTTTTCCCGGGTCACTAAAATTCCCGTATTTCCCGTATCGCTCGACACCCTGCTTTTGTTATGGTGTTCTACCCACTGGTGTACATTCCGAGAATTCTAATTGTCCAGGATTTCTGCCAGTGACTGTTTACTCACGAGTTACCTGGGAGATTTTCTTCCCTGCTTGCATCATTCTATTCATAACTCAGATTGGCACCGATAAGGTCGAGCTCAGGTAGTCAACTTGAGGAAGGAAAAGACTTGCAGTACATGCGCTAATTAGTGAGACAGAAATACCATAGCATTTCAATCGTCGAGTAAACATGAGTAACAAGGGACGAACGTGTTTAGACCTGGAAACAAGAAGAAATGTGATTGTAGAAAGTGACAAGGGACTTTCAGTGAGAAAGCTTGCCAAAAAATTCAAATGCGGGAAAACTCAAATAAACAAATAATCAAAATAAAGATGTTTATGTTTAAGGTGGATGTACTTTGCCGTTAAAATGTTCGATTATTTTTACAAACTTGTTTCAGCGGACACCTCTCATAACGGACATTTTTCCTCGGAACCGACGGAGTCCGCAGAAGGGAGGTTTGACTGTATTGACATGGTTGGTTCAAATACATCACCACTAAGAATTCTGGACGCGTTATACTGTAACCATTGTGAAAAGCATTCATGTGGATGCGATAGGCTCTAACCTTAGTCACAAACATTGGTGTAGGCTGCTTAGGCTGTAACCATTGTCAAAAACCATTGGATAGGACACAACGAAGGTTAGAAGTCTGTGGGTAGGTGTGCGGCAGCTACTGGAGCAGGGGGATGACAGATCATAGGGAGCGCGTGGGGTTCGATAAAGCTCCGCTATAGATGTTCTGCCAACCAATGAAGAATTAATTTCAGTACTATGTTTCCGTAGTTGGCACTCACCCAACGCTCATAAGCAGACTGACGCAAGCGGGAATAGTCTGTTTTGATTGATTTTCCTCGTGGTGGTGTTGGTTGTTTTGATTTGTTGGGTATTTTGATTATTCATTTGAATTGAATTGAGAGTCAATCATGCCACTGCAAGGGAGGAAAAATTGCCAAGCACCGGGATGTAAGAATTTTAATGATAGTAAGAACAATACGGCAATTTTCATCTTCCTGGAGTTGACCATGTGTAAAACTAGTGGACAATATGGACTATTCTCGAATAAAAATATATAGAGAGAATAAATGTATGCATTTCATCTCTTGTTTGTTTTCCTACCCATTCTCCTTTGCATTGCAATAAAATTTGTGGTTTACGGCTAAGGGGAGGGGTGGGTGGCAGCCGGAATGCTAGGCAAAAGTGAGGTTATGTCAATATAGAGTGTGCATTTGGACAGTTTTCTTTATATTCATCGAATATCCCAACAATTCTGTAGAGTAGGAGAGCAATGTTTAATTAGCCTAAAGGTGAATTAAGCTCTAGAACGGCATAATTCTATCCTTCATGACAAATCTATTGCCAACATTGATATATATCGAAGAGTACTATTTTCATATCAGGGCGTACATTTCTACGCCTAGCGAAAGGCGCAGTTATGTTTGTGTTATTTTCATCAATAATTAATGACTCATCGCAGAACATACTGTTCAATTACAAGTAATAAAGGCTACATTCATATGGCTTTTTACTTTTTATGTGGCCAGACTTGGTATAGCGGTACATAGCCTCAGGCGGTGCTCTCTCCCGGAAATTCTATAACCAAAAGTGACGAATCTCTTATAGTTTACATGATCCTTGTACTGGAGCACGGTTCACACCAAACCATTGGTCTGGGCGGGTTAGACTGTGACCATTGTCAAAAACCATTGGATAGGACACAACAAAGGGTAGAAGTCTGGGAGTAGGTGTGCGTCAGCTAGTGGAGCATGGTTCACACCAAACCATTGGTCTGGGCGGGTTAGGCTGTAACCATTGTCAAAAACCATTGGATAGAACACAATGAAGGTTAGAAGTCTGTAGGTAGGTGTGCGGCAGCAAGTGGAGCACGGTTCACACCTAACCATTGGTCTAGGCGGGTTAGGCTGTAAGTATTGCCAAAAACCATGTGTGTGAAACATTTAAAATGAACGGAAATGGCAAATTTTCCATGGGTATCGCGGTCTGTATTTTCAATACACCACGATACACTGCGGCTTTGAAAATGACCTGAAATGGCAAATTTTTGATGGGTATCGTGATCTTTACTATTTTCTGTTAATCGCAATTGTTCGAAAATGAGCTGAAATGGCAAATTTGTCATGGGTATCGCGATCTTTACTTTTTCTGTTTATCGCGATTGCTTGAAAATGAGCAGAAATGGCAAATTTGTCAGGGGTACCTCGATCTTTACTGTTTCTGTTTATCGCGATTGTTTGAAAATGAGCTGAAATGGCAAATTTGTCATAGGTATCGCGATCTTTACTTTTTCTGTTTATCGCAATTGCTTGAAAATGAGCAGAAATGGCAAATTTGTCATTTTTTAAAATGCGCTGAAATACGGATTTTTTCTGTGTATCGAGTTTGTTTGAAAAAGAGCTGAAATGGCAAATTTGTGATGGGTATCGCGATATTTACTTGAGCCCTCCTGCTCAAGTAAAGATCGCGATACATTTTTTCATAAAAATGCACTGAAATGTGGATATTTTTCTGTGAATTGCGCTTGTTCGAATATGAGATGAAATGGAAAATTATGCTAATTTGTTTGTTTCCCCCACCCAAAACCCCCTATTCCCCAGGCTTTTCCCGTAAGCTTGCTAGAGGAGTATTTCGTGACGTCATGGTGCCGCGGGGACTCGCGATGTATACTAATCCTGTGAGTCACGCTACTTTTTTGCCGCGCCATGCAGCGCCTGTAATTTCCGGACAAATTTTCCTGACATTTCGCAGATTTCCAGGTTCTGTAGCCACCATGCAAATTTGATCACGACATATAGGTAAAGGTGTGTCCGCCATTACCAGGGTGTCTACTGTAAGGATGAAGTAAAAATTAGTTACTTTTTAGCTACCTTTTAGTTAATTTTAGTTACCTTTTAATTCAAGATACTTCTGCGGTCTGCAAGCAAAGGGGCTCAGCACGCGGTGAAGATAAACAATGAACTGTGTTTAAAGTGGTAAATACAATTCACTTAGGGTGTCATAAAAATTTAAAAAATAATAAATAAATACTAGATATGTATTATCAAATTAGTTGTTGCAGCTAATATGTCGTCTTGTGCACAAGGCGTTTTTATAATTGCCACGAGGTTGCTCTGCTCCTGACCGTTTGGCGAGATTTCCTTTGTCCCCACACTAGATCACGAAGAAATTTATGGGACGTTACGCGATTGTAACCGAATTGTCTTCGCAGTCAAGTAAGGAGAAATACCGAGATTTTACACGATCGGCGCTGGTCTCAGCAGTTTGTCGAGATTACCGTAATTTTCACGATAGAACACTGATAAATAACGCGATTTAGATAATCGGTGTCAGGAGATTTCCATTGTCCTTGAGGTCGGGCACGAGAAAATATAGCATTGTTACGCAATTGGCGCCACTTGCTGTCCGTTTGACAAGAATCCAGTTGTCCTCTTCATTGAATGCGGAGAAATATCGCAATGTATCACATTTGCTGCCGCTCCCGGCCGTTTTACGAGATTCACGTTGTCCTCGCGATATTATGCAATCCGCACCGCACCCGGCCGTCGAACAATTGTCTATCTGTCCTGACAGAACGGTGGAGGCAAGCTCAAGGTTAAAATTCACGAGTAGTTATGGACATGTTGTATGGCCGGCGCAGCGATTCCTGCTGTCCCTATGCTGTGGTTGGGAGTTATCAGTTCTGGGTGGATCACGAGGAGAAATTAGTATCACGATGCTATGTAGGCTGTCATTTCTAAGTGAGTTGATGCACTTCTCGCTCCCCGTGCGCTTTTAAGTATACAGTCATGGGAAAAGTAGTGAGTAGGTTTCGGAATGTTTCGTGATTGGTCTTTGACGTGATTCCCGCAGTCCTCGTGGTCACACGTTCACGAAAGGGGACGGGTTTTATCATTTTACGCAACCGACGTCGATCTCTGTTAATTTGACGAGATTCCCGCAGGCAAGTTGTGCCGGTCAGCCGGCCGTCTTGAGGATGAATGTTCGAAGTAGGTATCAAATATTAAGAATTATTCTGAGAGGATTGCACGAACAATAGGACACGTTTTCTTTCGGATACAAATCACGAATCATACAAGTGACAATTTTTCGAAATAACCAGTTAGATTATAATATATCCGATGGAATCAAAGTTTAAAGTAAAAATCGCCATTTAACAGAATTTCGAATTAACCATACTGGATGTCGCAAATTTACGAGCCAGATTTTCAAAATAAATTATAGCCTACGTATTTCGAAGCTCATAATTCTTTTTCGGAACTGTGCATGATTGAGACATTAAATTATTTCGCGTTATTTCTGGACTTCAATTTGACATAGTCTCCAAATAGATGCGAGAAATGCGAAGTTTCTGATTAGTTTCAGACGTTTTCGAGAATAAACGTCTCGCGAAAAGTCAGGTTTCCTAATAACACAGAAAAATATTTCACACTAAACAAAAAAAGTCTTCTTGATGCCGAAAATATACGCTGAACGATGTATACCACACAGGGCATCCTCAGTATGCATATCCTCGAGGTCGGGCACGGGGAAATATAGCTTATGCAATCGGCGCCGCTTGCGTGAAACTCGCTCATCGCAATCTCGTGGCGCGAGTTTAGATGATTCAATTCTCCTTCAGAAAATTTTCGTTACCCGTATGTAAAACTCGTTATCCATTTGTAAAATTCGTTACCGGTAGACACCTGGATTATGCTCGTGAGTTATCGTTAAAGACAGTATTGCTAACCCCGCGCTCACGGTACTAAATGCTTTCTTTTGTCAACGGTGCCCTGCTAGCTACCTCAACCCGACCATTCTAACTTTAGTTTTGTTCAATGCAATGGTTACAGCCTAACACGGCCATCCAATGGTTACAGCCAAATGCTTCCAGTTGAATGGCTCTTTGTCAACCGGGCCCCCCTAGCTTCCTGCAGCCAATGCCGCACCTCAACCCGACCATTCTAACCTTTGATTTGTCCAATCCAATGGTTGCATCACAACGCATCCAGATCAATGGTTTTCAGGGATCGGTGGCGTAGTCGGTAGCATGCTGAGCTTCTATGCCCAAGGTCGCGGGTTCAAACCCGGCCAAAGTAAACTGTTTTCATAAAAGCGTTAAAAATCCCTCAGTATGCCTTCCTTCGGAGGGGAAGTAAAGCCAGTGGGCCCAAGTCATAAATTTATGGCATGTAAAAGAACCGTCCACTAACTAAACTTATAGGTTAGGTTTGACTAATGCTCTTTAGTTCCAATTTTCGTCACCAGGCGCTGGTTGCAATAGCATCTAGTAGTAGCAATGTTCACAGCTAGATGTCATGAACAGTAGCATTTGGCAGCGAAAGTAGGAACTACTTGAAATTATAGTCTGCAGTTCTTACTTGAATTACAAACAGATAACACACACTAATACAGTAAACACGAATAACACCGGTTATCAGACAGATTCTACACACACCCAAAATACACGGCGCTACAGGACTGCGTTGTCACAGCCCCTAAACTAAGGAACCAACCAACCTTTCTTGTCGACAGTGATTTTGTATCCCACATGTTCACAATAATATGTGGGCCACGGTGTGTACCTTATTGACAGTTGAACGAGATTCAAGAGCTGTCAGAACATTGCTGCAGAATTTTGTAAATAATTTAACTTAATGCACATTGAGTGCACTTATCCTTAATAATAAAAAAGAGCAATGAATAAAAACATTTAATGCCATTGCGCTAGGAGATGGCGATCGGCTGGCAGTCAGTTGCTGCTACTTCCTGCATGATAATTTGTTATCGGGCTTCATGTGTGTGTGTGCATTGTTACCTTTCTTCCTACTGTCTATAATCTTACAAGTCTTTCTGTTTACTTTTAACAGTGTGGCAGTATTAGGTACAGTCAAGGAAACAGTGACCAACTTAATGTTTGGAATGTGCGATATGCAGTGAGCTGAAAGACAACTGCAGTTCAAACCAGACTGTCATCTCCAGGCGCGATATCAGTACGTAATTTTGGACATACAGTATATCCTAAGTAGGCGATACCGAAGTGACCCAAGTTAGTAAATACAATAGCTAATGTCCCAGCAGAAGATGAAATAAGGTATGAAAATCATATATTACCATACTGAAAGCAAAATGATACCTCATTCAGGATTTTTTTAAACTTTTTCCGTAACTTGAAGGAAAGCTAAAATGTTTCCGCTCATTACATTTAAATAGGATCAAGTGAATCATAAGTTCCACAATAGAGTTATAAAATTAGTTAATGTTGAAGGGCGGAACTACGAGGTCATCTGCCCTTCCATATTCGACAATAATATGAAATATGTCAAGGTACCTTTCTCGACAATAATATGAAATATGTCAAGGTACCTTTCTCAAGACTGCGAACATTTCTCGACGTCAATGTAATTCTGATACGATGAATCGTCGGTGCCTCCGTAGTAGGCTTCTCAGGATCCTTGTTGAAAGACTGAAATAAAATAAAAATTAGATAACAGAAAACCGATCCGAACACGTGGTTGCAACTGCCAGCATTTTATAAAATCAAGATTGGTTAAAACGCCCGAACTTCAATAATGTAATTGCCAACACATTCTTACCATTCTATTTCCTTTTCACCGTCCTGGTCGAGATAATCAATTAAATGAAAACAAACTGATCAGCGCTGAACCATCGACGGAATCAACCACTTTTACGATGCAAGCATCAAGAAGATTTCACAAGAAAGAGAAATTATCAAAGAATATCGGAGGTATCATGGAACCAAGGAATATATAAAAAAAGCTACCTGCGATTTGCCGCTTCGAGTAGATATAGTACCCTCCATATGACCGCACAATTCGCGAACACAGCAATCAAATGTAGGTAGCAGGTCGGTCGCCACAAAATAGTAGGATCAAGGGTGATAGCATCGCCATCTACAATACTTTCAAACCGCGCTTTTGGTAGAATAGGCAACGTACAGAAGAGTCCAAAAAATCTATAAACACGTGAGACCACATGCTAAGTTTTATTCATAAATATCGTTTATTTTGACATGACAGCATCTAAAAGCAGTTCGTACTAACTATTTCAACACCCGTGAAATTCCTCGTGGTAAATCAGACCTACTGAAAGTTGTACAAGTGAGTATTTCCCGTATTAAGTTGTTTGTGTAACCAATGCCTTAATGAAATTAACCAACAAATTCTTCACTAATATGTCATTATGCAAAATTTTATTTCTACAGCTACACAAACAGGCACATTTTACATTAATCAATACAATCTTGAAATAAAACATCCGTATTCAATTAATTACCCTATAACAAATAAAATATTTCGTCCATAGAAGTGTTATGTGGAATAGTCCCCATTACACAGGCTGCGTTTCCCTTTTGAATCGCTATGCCGATTCTCTGCATCAAATAGGTCTTGGAACGAGGATCACCAGAGACTCCACCTATTACTCTTCCTAGCTTGTGTACTAGATTTATTGCGTCCTCACTCCAAGGACCCATTGTCTCCACAGCATAGGTCACGAAAATATAGTCCTCCATGATCTTCCTAATTATATTTGTTTTTCTTCCGAGTGACGGCGATCTCAGCTACAGATCCTGCTTCCTTTGACGATGATAAAATATAGGAAGGAGCCAACGTATCTGAGAACGTTGCATCCCAGACTAGGCATTTGCCATTCGAACCACGGAATTATGGTCATCCCATCAGGGCGGCGACCGTCGTCTCTGCAAATTCCAGATGGTTCAAGAATTGACGGGAATTTTGTAGTAGCGAAAGCCCTCCGAAGCGTTTCATTTATAGAGAAATTACGAGATTGTCGACCAGCACTCCTTTAACATAGATAGATAGATAGATTTTTATTAATTCCATTTGATCAAATACATGCATTCAATACATTTTTGATATAGGACACGTCAGAATTTACATGCATAAAATAAAAGAACTAACAGGTATATATTACTAAGATTATAACTATTTATAACTTATTATAATAGCAAATCTTAATAGATACAATCTTATTGCACAACTATTTACACCTCACTCTATTATCATAATATGAAAACTTAATTCTATAAATACAACAACATACAGCTAGGTATTAAAATTAAATTAAAAAAGTAAAATATAGTTATAGATTCCATCACTCCTATACGCTAAAATATTCAACTACTGAGTAAAAACAATGGCACTGCAGATAAGCTTTCAACATTCTATCAAAAGTTTTTATTTTTGGGGCCAGTTTTATATACTGGGGTAGTTTATTGTATAATTTAACTCCAGTGTGAAAAGTTCCTTTTTGATATATGCTTGTGTGTGTGTGTGAAATATGAATGTTTTGATTTTGTCTTGTGTTATGCCTATGAACATCATTGTTTGTTTTAAGAAAAACATCTTTATTCATTAAATTCTTTTTAAAAAACATAATACTTTCAAAGATATATATGCAGGGCAGTGGGAGAATGTTTAAATCTTTAAACAGAGGTCTACATGATTCTCTAGAGTTTACATTTGCCATAATTCTAATCGCTCTCTTTTGTATCCTAAACGTGCTTAGTACATCTGGCGACATATCCCAAAATATGATCCCATATCTTAAGTATGAATGGAAATAAGCAAAATAAGTATTTCTTAATGTGTGAATGCTAGTGCAGGTTTTCAAAATACGTAACGCAAAGCACATCGAGTTCAGTTTAGTATTCAGATATTGTATATGTTTATTCCATTTCAAGTCTTGTTGTATCCATAGTCCTAAAAACTTTGTTTCTGATTTATTTTCTATTTGATGACCATTTAATGTTATATTGGGCATCGCAGGATTCCTATTCTGTATAGTGTGGAAATTTAGACATACTGTCTTTTTATAGTTTATTATGAGGCGATTATCTTGTGACCATTTGGTTAACTCTCCTGTAACGGAGTCAGCAGACTGCTGTATGACCTGTTTAGTTTCACCTTTTATTACGAGTGTTGTATCGTCCGCAAACAAAATTTCCTTATGTGAATGAACGTTCTGTGTTATATCATTGATATATAGAAGAAAGAGTAGTGGGCCCAAAACCGATCCCTGGGGTACTCCAAATTCAATAATTCCCTCATTGGACAATGTTTCATTAAGTAATTTGGTTCCATCATCCTTGTGTCTCAAGCTTACTATTTGTTTACGCCTTGTTAAGTAAGACTCTATCCATTTATTAGCTAGACCTCTAACACCATATTGATTTAGTTTGGTAAGGAGGATTTTATGGTCAACTACATCAAATGCTTTCGATAAATCCAAGAATAGGCCAGTTACATGTTCCTTATTGTCAATTAATTTCAGTATACTATTACTACATTCGTAAATTGCTGTCTGTGTAGATTTTTCCGTTCTAAATCCATGTTGTGAGTTTGATAATATTTTTTTTTTTCTATGAAACTTATCAGTCTCTTATACATAATTTTTTCCACAATTTTTGCAATACCAGTTGGTAAGGTAATAGGACGATAGTTATCTAATTCATCTTTTGAACCGTTTTTGTGCACTGGAATTACTTTTGATAACTTCAAAATATCCGGGTAAGTTCCTGAGAGAATTGAACTGTTTATTAAGTGCGTAAGTGGATTTATTATATTTTCTGCACATTTCTTTAAAATTGCATCAGGGATGCCATCAATGCCAGCACAGAATTTATTTTTTAGCTCTTTTATAACTATTCTTACCTCTTCACTTGTGACATGATTTATAAATAAAGAATCACTGCATATATTTATTTTATTATTAGAATTTAGTGTATTTACCTGTGATTTATTTATTAATTTTTGCGGAATTTCCAGAAAATAGTCATTGAAAGTGTTTGCTATTTCCTCTGGATTATTAATCACTTTATTATTTCTGGTCAGTGTAATGTTCCTTTGTATTTTAGCAGATTTTCCAGTTTCTTTCTTTATTACGGACCACATAGCCCTGTTTTTATTAGATGATTGGGAAATAAAATTATCATTATGCATTTTCTTTGCTAGTCTTATTACCTTATTTAATATGCTAGTGTATTTTTTGTAGTATAAATTGAATTCAGGTGTTGTGTGGTATTGTTTATATAATTTGTGTAGAAATTTCTTTCTTTGACATGAATTTATAATCCCTGTTGTTATCCAATTGCTAGTTTTGTTATTTTGAACAGTTCTTCGTTTAAAGGGGAATGCTATTTCAAAATAATGTTTTAGGGTACTGTTAAATGCATTAAATTTATCATTTACATTTTCTAGTTCATAAATTTCTGACCATGTTTCCTTATTTAATAAGTCATTGAAATATGTAACATTTGCTTCAGTGAATGACCTGCACTTTGATTTTACTCCATTATCATTATTATTGATTACTTCGGATACTTCAAAACTCAGTATTTGTCCATGGTGGTCACTAAAACCCGGACAATAGACTTCTATTGAATGGTGATATTTATCTGTATTTATAAAAATTTGATCAGGAGTGGTTTTACTAAATTTTGTTATTCTTGTTGGTGTATTTACTGTAGGTTTCAGTCCATAGGAAATTAGTAACTGGTTTAATAATTCACAATTTCTATCAAGTTTTAAGAAATCCACATTTACATCCCCACAAATTATTATATCGAAATTTACTTTGCTCATGTTATTGAGTAACAATTCTAGTTTATCTATAAATAGAGGAAACTTTCCTGACGGAGAACGGTATACGCATACAATTATTAACTTAAACTGCTGAATTTTTACGGCAGAGAATTCAAAATCCTGTTCCATAATTAGATAATCATAAGCTGTTATCTGTTCATGATCTAAATTATTTCTTAAGAAGATGCAAGTACCACCATGGCTAATATTAGATCTAGAGTATTTACTAGCTTGTATAAACCCTGGGAATTGAATTAATTCGAGTTGTTCCTCTTTCAGCCAATGTTCTGAAATACATAGTGCTGAGATGTCTTTAAGTTCATTTTTAAGCATTAGATTTATGTAATCAATTTTATTATAAAGAGACTGGACATTCTGGTGGTAAATTTTAAATTTGTTACTTTTGCAAGCTTGTGTTGGTGATTTATTTACATTATTATTATCATTGTTGCTAGACAAATCCGAAATACCATTGTTGCACTCCGTTAAATTTGACTTCAAAAGATGTGAATGCCAAACCTCACGTTTGGCTTCTTCTACCAGTTTCCCTGCTTCCACTCTAATGATATTACTGTTGAATTATTCTTACCATTTGAATTTACAATTTTGCAGATTTCATCACTAAGATACTCTTTTCCTAATCTATTTAAGTGTAGGCCATGCCGAGTGTGGAACTTCCTGTCTAATTTACTTACATCTACAATTTGGACATTTGGAAAACTCTTACAAATTTTATGAATTTTTCCATTTGTAGCCTCTATTTCTACATTTACACATGACTTGGGAATTAAATCGTGTCTCTGCGGAATGTTTACAATAATGACATTTGTTTTTTGCATGGATGGCAATGTACCCTTTAAATCTTTGATTACCTTTTTACTCTCATTTCTATAGACGTCGTTTGCTCCAGCGATGATCACTGCGTAGTCCTTTGCAGTAAGGGACGCACACTCTCCTATCATCCCGTTCGTGACTTCTGCAATCTGAGCTCCTGGCTTCACTGTCGAAGTGACCTCCATTTCTCGGCTTCTCTCCAATACGCTTGCTGCTACATCTCGCCCGTGGCTATCCGCAAATATCCGCTTCTTCCTGGATTTTCTCTTTATCACTTTCTTCTTTTCTTCTTGAGGAAAGTCATCATTTTCTTCGACAAGCACTCCAAATGAATTTGAGACGGGAATTTCAGTTACATGTACTCCATTTATAGGCCTAGGCTTATTCAATCTTACCTTACCAGCAATCACTGTCGACCAAGTTTCCTTGCTTTCCTCTCTGTTTCCTTTTAATTTATTCAACTCTTCCATTAACTTAGCAATATCTTCCTTTAGCAGCTTTATAATTTCGTCTTTTGAGGACAGTTCGTTTCTCAGGTTATGACATTCGCATGACGGTAGCGGTAGGCCTACATTACGACAATCGGTTTCACTTTTCTCCTCATTCAATTTTACCTGAGATCTTGTGATGATTTTATTTGCATTTTTTACTTTTATTTTGCACGACGAGCATAAATCCGTTACGGTTACACAACCTGACGAGATACTAACACTGTTTACTGTCGTCATACTAGAGATCTAAGTGAGCCTAGATGTTTACACCAAATTACACTAAATTTAATTTAATTATTACTACCTAATAGAATTAATCTAATAACCTACCAATAAAGAAGAATGTGAAATACGTATATCTTCCAATCGGGTGAAGTCTCGTAAAAGCACCACTGCTCTACTTGGTTCAAACAGGGATTGAAGAAGTCACCGAATATTTGGATACACGTTCCCACAACTTAGTTTAAGTTTATTAAATTATCAACAAGAATTTCTAAATACTATCAATATTCCGTATTACACTTGATCTAAGGAAAGTAACTTTATAGATTTTAAGCCTCTGTTATAATATTTTACCACTTTTATCAAATATTTACACTAGCTGCTATTTCACTACACTTTCACTGTGACGCCATCTTGCAGTGCTCACCAGAGAGACCGTGTGTACCACGTGCGGAAACGACCTCACCACATACACAAGTATGAGGTTTACAAAGCGTTGATCCACGGCGGAGAGACATCGAAATCCTAAAACTATTGTTGTCCAGTAATGTCCCTATTGTCCTCGATGGGATGGCATTTAACCATGAATTCGATTCATTCTTCAAACTAGCCTTTTCCTCATATGAGTGAAATTACAGGTTGTCCATTTTTTTTTTTTTTTGTTGCAAACGAGACCGTCCCAATTACGTTGGAACCACTGCCGGCTGGATCGCAACACTCCTGGTTGCTTTAAACTGCCTGCCCATTCGACGATTACTGCATTGGTTTGAGCGTACAACCTCGTTTCCAAATAAAGGCGCTAGGAAGCAGCACCAAGGCACTGTGGCAGACATAAGTTTTGTTTTGATGTTAATGGAGCAGTTGTGTTTGGAATGTATTTTGAATGATTTTATAATGCTGTACTGCTGCGTGCCCTTTTGTAAATCTGAACAGGGCAAGTTAGAATACCGGGGAATCTCATTTCATGAGATACCATCGGACAATTCACTGCGTGGGATGTGGTTACGTGCAATTTCAAGAGAAGGTGACGCAGGGGAAACAAATAAACAAATAAATAAATATATACATACCGGTACATGAATGAATGATTGAGTAAATACGTGAGACATAAATATGTAAGTAAATAAATATGTAAGTAAGTAAATAAATAAGTAAACAAATAAATAAGAAAATAAATAATTAAATAAATAAGTAAACAAATAATAAAATAAATAATTAATTAAATACATGTGTAAGTAAATAAGTAAATAAATATGTAAATAAATAAGTGAATAAATAAGCAAATAAATAAGTAAATAAATAATTAAACAAATAAATAAGAAAATAAAAAAATAAAAAATAAGATAATAAATAAGTAAATAAATAAGTAAACAAATAAATAATTAAATACATAATTAAATAAATAAATGTGTAAGTAAATACATATGTAAATAAATAAGTGAATAAATAAGCAAACAAATAAGTAAGTAAATAATTAAACAAATAAATAAATAAGAAAATAAATAATTAAATTAATAAGTAAACAATTAATAAGAAAATAAATTATTAAATAAATAAATGTGTAAGTAAATAAGTAAATGCATATGTAAGTAAATAATCAAATAAGTAAATAAATAAGTAAATAAATAAGCAAATAAATAAGTAAATAAATAAGTAAATCAATAGAAAAGAAAATAAATATGTTAATAAATATTTAAATAGATAAATACGTAAGTAAATAAAGAAGTAAATTAAAAATAAGTAAATAAATAAGTAAACAAATAAATAATTAAATACATAAATATGTAAGTAAATAAACAAATAAGTAAGTAAATAAACAAATAAGTAAATAAATAAAAAAGCAATAAATAAGCAAATAAATAAGTAAAGAAATAAGGAAATAAATAAATAAATTTGTAAGTAAATAAATAAGTAAAAAAATAAACAATCTGTCGAAAAAATCTGTAAAAATGTATAATACAGCCATCACAATAAGACGGGTTATCAGACAAATTCCCCTCACACCCAAGTATATGGGGCTACATGACCACGATGTCGCAAAGCCCCTAAATAAATCATCATCCCATTTTTCGGGGGCCGGAGGCATTTCTTTCCCTGTCTTTTATTGTCCTTATTCTTTTCTTTTCATCTCGCCAAGTATGTAAGTTAGATTTAAGTCAGTTAGAAGTAGTTATATTTTTATTATCGTCTGCATAATTACGGGAAAATGAGCTAGACATTTCGTCCCTTAAAAACAATCGCCTCCACCACATGTATTTTTGCTTTCCTTTATACTGAAAATTTGCCAGTAAGTATGTGTCTGAATACTTTTAGATGTTAGAATAACAAAGGAACTAACTTATTAGTGTAATGTTTTCACGTCCGTCAATCTCGATATTAAGCCTCCAAACAAAACAATTCTTCGTTTCAGGTATCTTCCCCTTTAAAAAGCCGCGGCAATCTCAGTGCCTTGGTGCTGCACCTAGCGGTGAATTAATGCATATATCTTCTACGCCTGTGAGTATCGAATGGGCAGGCAGTTTAAAGCAACCAGGAGTGTTGCGATCCAGCCAGCAGTGGTTGGAACGCAGGAGCTGAAGGGATAGATGGATCGTTAAACTGGTAGTTCCATAATTCCAAGGCCTCAGCGTAAAAAGTGATTTCTTCAATGTCCGAAATAACTGGAAACATTGACTGGACGAGAGAGAAAACACTATTCACCGATGACATGAAAGCTGGAAGCATTAAATCTTCAATTTTCCTTATTCCGATTCCAACGTAACGAACAGGGAGTGAGGCTATTGTCCAAGATCTATCATTTAAATTTGTATTAAGAGTTGACTCTAGTGTGCATTTCACAAAAACATCCATTCTCTGTATCGACGGTCTAATCCTCCATAGAGGAGTACTTCTAAGCAAATATATGAGCTTAGGAACAATGAAACAGTTTTTTAGGAGAAAGTAAGCAATGTGAAACTTCAAATCTTTCAGACGCCCAAGCAGAAGAGTTAACTCGTCAAATTTTCTGGATAAGGAGGGTTCAATGGCGCCTTCAGTGACTGGAGCCTTCAGCAAAGTTAGGGACGAAACGAGATAACTCGTTGAAACGAGAAAAAATCTCATCTTTATTGTCACCGCAGAAGAACAACTCACATTTGCTGGGGTTGATGTCAAGACCAAGTGATTTACATTCCTCAATAATCGAGGAAAAATCATCTAGAACGACAGTCGGATCCCCTAGCAGCGAGCCATCATCCAAATACCAAATGTTCAGTTCAGATGAAAGCTTCTCCAAAATTGGCTGAATGACCAGACAAAAGCCTAAGGGCCTCCAGGGTCACCTTGTTGGAGACTAGATTGAGAAAGAATAATATTGTCTCCAAAAACTAGATAAGATGGTTCTCGATAGCATTGCCAGAAGAAGTTGTAAAGTGAAGGGGCTTTATCTCTGAAACGTGTCAGCAGAACATCTCGATCAACACTATTAAACGCATTTCTGAAGTCAATCTTAAGTACTATCTTGTCGGTTCCGACATTTTTGTTCACAAAAGCTCGAGCAGAATGGATTGCAGCTTCACAGGAACCCTTCGTGCCAAAGCCAAGTTGGATAGGGTTGAAGTATTCTGCCAATTCTTCACGAACATAATTACATGCTAGACTTGCTGTTAATCTTCTTAGAGTGCAACCAATTGCAATAGGGCGGAGCCCGCCACCCTCCTTGTTCAGTCCACACAGACTCGCCCCATATAGGATTGGAAGGATATTCGAATTCACCTGACCCAATAGCATAAAATTGCAGAGGGATGTTAAAGAAGTTAGTAATTTTTTTTCCGGCCACACCATTACCCTTTGCAGTTAGGTCTTTGAGGTGTTGTGGGCTTAAACCATCAATACCACCGGCAGACCCATTTCGGAATTTGCTGAGAATTACCACCACATCTTCTTCTGATACTGTGAACTTGTTTTCTTCATTAGGAGGATCGGGAAAAATAAGTGCTCTACTTGGTTCAGGATGTTTATCCTTGAGATGTAAACACGTATCCTCGTTTTCAGGTGCAAGCTTATCTGAGGATGAAAGGAGTTTCATGGCTCCACGTATGTCTCCTTCTGCCATCTTAGATTCCACTCTGTGATAAAGAAGTTTGAGGCTTTTGAGTTTTTCTTTGAGGACCACGCTGAGAAAAGTCGATCGGAGGATGAGAAACATTTTCTTGATAAATTGGACTAGATTCTTTGATTTCTTTTCAGGGACTTGTAAAGCTACGTAGCAAAATGTCAGTAGATCCTTCCAAGAATCAAATGAATTCTTCCTTTGGCATTCGTCCATAAGGTGGGAAAGACGGAATGCTACCACCATACGAGCTGCTTTTGGAATGCGTTTCAAAACCCTAATGTCCCTTGTCCCTTTTCATCCTTGCTAATTGCTGCGAAAATTCCTTCACATTATCGACAGCTGTTGTTAGGGGATGAACTTCGGAGATATATTCTTTATGCTTTTGAGAGTAATGAATTTTAAGCCCACTAATGCCTTTGTATAGGTTTTCGGGGTTCTGATTGGTACATCTCGGGCAGGAAATCCAATTAGTCGACGATAGAGTGTTGGGCTGATTTTGTTGCGTTGACCCTTGAAGGATGCAGTCACAGCAATGCCAAGAGTCATTATTTGAGCCTATGATTTCGATTTGCAGACTGGAGAGGTGGATACAAGAGGCATTAAACCATTTTTGACAACCATCACATTGAATCATGGGGTCCTCATTTGAGCCCAATTTTCCACAAAAGCAATATCTGAAGTTATACATGATGCATACCATAAATTATGAAATCTTTATGACTCCAGGAATGGAACTGAACCAGAAGCCCATAAACAATAGAAATATAACAACTGCCCAGGCAAGAGAGGCCTACTCACCATCTGTCCTTTTAATAACCATACTTGCTCCAGTATTAATACTTGGTGAAAACGAAGCGCTTGCAACATTAAAATTACTCGAATGTTCATAAAATAAGTCTGCAGCCGAGAAAAGGAATGGTAAATGATTATGAATGATACGTTTTCCTCCCAAGCGTGCTATTATATCTGAGAACTTCTAGTTATAATATTTCTCGTAGGATATTCCAACCGTAATGAAACGATAATATAATCTTCAATCATCGGTTTTCCGTTCCCTGCGTACATTTATACAGAAAAAGGCAAAGTCCATATGGATCAAATATAGGTAAATAGCACCTTAATCAGCATTCAATAGCCTAATTGTTTAACCTACAAATCGCAGCCATAACCATAACCTTATATGTCATTAAACTATTTCAGATGCCTAGGAAGTGTTGAGTGCCTGGCTGGAAGTCAAATTATGACAGCACTATTAAAATAACTGGTTATATTACAACGTTTTGATCACCACAACGAGGTGGACTTTCTGTGTCTAGCAGTCCTAATTTAGTTTTATATCCTCATGTGACCGGCCCCGTGGTGTTGGGGTAGCGCGCCTGCCTCTCACCTGGAGGCCCCGGGTTCGATTTCCGGCTCCGTCAGGGATTTTAGAAACTGACGTGAGGGCTGGAACTGGGTGCACTCAGTCTCGTGAGGACAATTGAGTAGCTGTCTGACAGTGAGGCAGCGCCCCGATCACGAAAACCAAGATTAATGGCCGAGGGGACCCGATGCGCTGATCATGCCTCACCCCAATACCTGCAGGCCAAATGGCTGGGCAGCGGTCGCTTGGTAGGCCTAGGCCCTTCACGGGCTGTAGTGCCAGGGATTAATTTATTTCTTCATGTGCCCTCTATTTTCCAGTAAATTATGAACTGTACTCAGTTGGCAAGTGCTTTTAGTTAGATTTCATTAGAAAGCTACCTATTTTTAAATTAAGTGACCAGTGGAACATTATTGTTAGACTGTCTGCATTAAGCTGGGAGGCCTATTGTGACTAGGATGAGTGCATCCGTGAACAAAAAGTGAAGGATTCATTATCAAGTCTCTAAGTTAGTAAGAGTAGTCTTAAATATATTTTCTAAGCGCGTAAGTGACGGCAGTGAGCATAGCAGGAAGAAAAGAAAACTTCAGACATTGGGACATTGAGGTACAGTACAGACTTTTATTATTACCTTATCGGGAATTGAAAGTGCATAGCATGATATTATGTATCCTTTATTTGTGATATTTGTGTATAGATTTAGCGGACGTTATGTTCAGTTGTATTTTCGGAAACATTTGGCGTCAAAATGTATGTTTTTACGCAGTGTTAACAATTACCATGTGCTTGCGATAGGCCTCCCAGATGCCATATGGGCGATGTTGCCAAACCTTATGACACGGCTTGAATATTGTAGACGGCGATGGTGATAGACTTCATAGGATATTGTTGGCAATACTAGATGGGCTCGTGTTGAAGGGCAGGCAATTTTAGATACCAGACACATAGTTATATGCAGGAAAGTGATAGAAACAGAATATTTTATGAGACTTGAAGATTTATGCTTACGAACTAGTAATTTGACAAATTCAAATTGGATTCAGATTCAAAATGAAATTTGGCCACCAGTTGCCGAGATAAATATAATTTCTTCAGGAATATATAATAAGCATGTAGTCGGTATACATACACTCAAATTCGGAAGATATGGCCTAATACTGTAGAAGCCGATAAATCAAAGACTGTATAAGCCTAAGTTGACTTCAAAGATTTTTAAAATTTTCAATAGCCACCTGATTATAAAATTAGAAGACCTGAGCTTCACAGTTTTGAAGCAGCAATGGGGCAAGTTAAAGAAAGACTACCACATGTAGGCGTAGGACAAAGCGACCCCTAAAAGTATTTCTTGCCTGATGGGAAGAACAGCTGTCAAATCAACCCTGCTTTAAGTCACCTAGTTTGTAATGCACGGTATAATGTAGGGTAATGATTATTGTAAGCAATTCATTCGTATTTATTAATAAATTAAATTTGGAGTAACCCAGGGATTGGTTTTGGGCCCACTACTCTTTCTTCTATACATCAATGGTAAAACACAGAACGTTGATTCTCCTAAGAAAATTTTGTTTGCGGACGATACAACACTCGTAATAAAAGGTGAAACTAAACAGGTATTACAGCAGCCTGCTGACTCTGTTACAGAAGAGTTATCCAAATGGTCACAAGATAATTGCCTCATAATAAACTATTAAAAAAAGGAGCATCTCTAAATTTCCACATTATACAGAATAGGAATCCTGCGACGCCCAATATAACATTAAATGGTCATCAAATAGAAAATAAATCAGAAACAACGTTTTTAGGACTATGGATACAACATGACTTGAAACGGAATAAACATCCTACAATATCTGAATACTAAACTGAACTCGATGTGCTTTGCGTTATCTTTTTTTTTTTGAAAACTTGCACAAGCATGTACACATTAAGAAATACATATTTTGCTTATTTCAATTCTTACTTAAGATATGGGGTCATATTTTGGGGTACGGTATGTCACCAGATGTGCTAAGCACGTTTAGGATACAAAAGCGGGCGATTAGAATTATGGCAAATGTAAACACTAGATAATCATGTAGACCTCTGTTGAAATATTTAAACATCCTCCAACTGCCCTACATTCATATCATTGAAACTATTATGTATTTTTAAAAAAAATTAATGAATAAATGCGTCTTTCTTAAAACAAACAATGATGTTCATAGGCATAACACAAGTAAAATCAAAACATTCATATCTCTCACACACAAGCATATATCAGAAAGGAACTTTTCACACAGGAGTTAAATTATACAATAAACTACCCCAATATATAAAATTCGACCCAAAAATAAAATCCTTTGAAAGAATGTTGACAGGTTATCTGTAGTTGAATATCTTAGCGTATAGGAGTGATGAAATCTATAATTATATTTTACTTTTCTATTTTAATTGTAATACCTAGCTGTGAGTTGTTGTATTTATAGAATTAAGTTTTCATATTGTGATAATAGAGTAAGGTGTAAATAGTTGTCCAATAAGATAATATCTCTTAAGATCTATTATAATTATATATATAATGCGAATCGGCCAAAACTAAGGACCACGCAAATATCATGTCATTTCCTTCCTATAGTTCTTTCTTCCTTTCTCTTCCTCCACACTTCCTTCATTCTTTCAGAGTGTTGCGCCTTTCTCTCTGTTGTCCATCTTCCTCCCCTGCGTTCTATCTTTTCTCCCACAAGAACCTTTATGTTCGAAAGTATTTCCCTGAATTGTGTTCTGTCTCGTCAGTAGTCATCTGTAATTCCTAGCCTCCGGAGTTCTTCCTTCATTTGCTCGGTGTAACCCCCTTGGATCTTCAGATTATATATTTTATATATTTTATCAAAGATCTATTATTATAATATGTTATAAATAGTTATTGTATTTGTAATATATAAGTTATCTGTAAGTTATTTTATTTTATAGATGTAATTTCTGACGTATCCTATATCAAAAATGTATTGTATACATGTAATCAAATGGATAAATAAGAATCTAATATAATCTAAATAATTCTCCTTTGTGAAATGCCAGCCGCATACGATCATATACTTCGAAAACGGCTTTGAGACGCGAAGTAATCGACTCCATTCCGTCTGAAAAGCGTTCTTTTTGTGGAAGTAATGCATTGATATAGAAATTGTTGAATTTGAAGAGAACAGCGGAACTGAACAATTATATTATGCATTTTTAGCATCAGTTATTATAAAAATAATTGAAGAAACGAGAGAAAAACACACCCATTAACCATGGGCGCCCACAGGATTTTTCCCTGCGGGGAATGAAAATTTTCGTGTCATTACCTACCTGTCACTACGTGAATAGACGCCCCCCCCCCCCCCCAACACACACAAATCATTTCAATTCTAACTTGTTTCGTGAAATTCATTATTTGACTGCTCTGAAATTGTTGTCTACTTTTTGGCAAGGATGGGAGGAATATTTTGTTTTTGTCCTTAAAAGTTCGCTTTCCTTCGTGATTCCTCGTCGTAATGTTCAGTTCTTAAAAACAGGTAAAAATTAGTGGCATCGACTCAAATAAAAATCAAATAGTTCATTAAAATTTTATTGTTAATCCACTTCGCCAACTTTCTAAATAACTGGACATATTTTCAGATAATCCCAAATTACTAAGTTAAATTAAACTGTGGAAATATCCCTACATCTGAATGAGCCCAATTATTCAAATAGCACTGTTTCCAAATACGGTATCTAGTTTGTACTGGCCGTTACAGCAGATCATCAGGTTCTTCCTCTTCTTCACAACCAATCGAAAATACTTCGCATTGCCCTTATAAGAATCATAAAACTTTACTAGCCTACGAAGTGTTTAACTCGTAGCGTGAGCCCATTGTTAGAAAAAAATTGTCTTGGTAATCAAAATATTTCGCTTGGTTGTTACTAACCACTAAGTAAAATAGATAAAAACCACTATATCACGTACTTCTTACTACCGGTATTCTCATTGTCAATTAGCAGTGCTGCCGCGTGACCGAAGTGGAATGGTGATACGAACGTAAACAAATCACTGCTTCAATGTGTAATTGAGCGTAATGCTCAAGCTTTTCTCTGTTTATAAAAATAATAGACGATAGAAAACTAACAGATATTGACAATTCTGTAGAGTTTTCTACAATTAACAAGTGATATATCGCCGTATTATTTTTCCTAACTGTAAGCCATACGGTCGAGTGCATCATATCACTCGACCGATTTTAAAGAAATACGCATATCAGCGTTTCACATACGAGTAGTCTGGTTGGTTGGTTCTTAAGTTTAGGGGCTGCGACAACGCGGTCATGTAGCCCCGTGTACTTTGGGTGTGTGTAGAATCTGTCTGATAACCGGTGTCAATTGTGATTACTGTATTAGTGTAACACGAGTAGTCTCTTGTACCTGTGACGTATACATTGATTCCTGTAAAACTACTGGATGTCGCACTCCTCGCATTGGACGCACGAAAAAGTGAGTCCAGGTAATCGGTTACATTCGCCTGGAGGGAGAGCAGAAGATCTGTTCTCCGTCAGCTGTTTGACAATATTGTTACGGCTGTGAGTTTGTTTCGTCGCCTCGCCGCGTGAATCACAGCTGCCCCGGGCTGGGCTCTGCCTCAGTGTATTACCTGCGCCTTACGCAACGGGCTGCGAGGACAAAGGGATGGTCCAGAATATTCGTGACCCAGCCAGTGACGGAAATCTCGAAAAGCCGTGAATCCTGGACGGGTCTAGAAGCATTCATTGAGTCACCAGCCTGCTATATAAGAGCGACCTGGCCAGCGAGGTGGACAGTGTTTTTGAGCTAGTGCGTGCTTTCACCTGAGCGACAGTTGTTGGTGACGTGACTTGCGAAACCCAAGTGAAGCTGATTCTCTTGACAGCGACGGAGTGTGAATCCTACGGAGGGACTGTATTTGAAGAGTGTGGGTTTACCTAGTGCGACAGAGATATTGTGGTGAATTGCGAAAACACAGGGGGCTGTTTCCCTAGCCAGCCGGCAGCGAAGCGGTGTGCAGCAGACTCATAAGTAGCCTAACGGTAGTATATGTAATCACGGGAGTGGACAGGTATTTGGGTGAGTGACAGACTGGCTGGACACAGGTCAGCCTAATTAGTGAACGGACAGCTGCTCGAGAGAGTGAAAGGGAAGAGTTCCCAGTCAGAGAGGAACTAGAGTGAGATACTAATTGCTTGTATTTGCTTTTGTGTGGTGTATCTTTCTGGCCCCCAATAAAGCTAATACGTTTCTTTAAAGGAACAATTTGTGTTGTGCTTCTACCCACCGTAATCAAGTTAACGAACTTGCCACTAGGGGTGGCACGTAACAACTGGTGTCAGAAGCCGGATTACGAACTCAAGCACAAGCACAACACCTGAAGGTCCTGGTTTCAAGACCCGAGCAGGTCATTTTACCACAGTTCTCTAATTTTCCTGTGAGGGCATGCCCTTTACAAGACAAACATCTAAAATGGAAGCGCAATTGGCAGCATTGCTAGAAAAGTTAAGTGGCTTGGAAACCAAGATGGAGGCCGGCCAGAAGAATTTAACCAAGGACCTAACTGCTAAACTAGAAGACGGCCAGAAGAAGATGGAAGACGGTCAAAATAAGCTAGCGGAGGACCTGAAGAAGATAGAGGACGGCCAGAAGAAGATGGAAGACGGGCAGAATAAGTTAGCACAGGACCTGAAGAAACTAGAACTGGGTCTGCGTGAGGAAGTCACGGCAGTGGAAAAGAAGTTCGACGCCTTACAAGAAGAAGTTGCCGAGCTACGCCGACGCCCGCTGACGGGGGTGGAAGAGAGATTCAACGCTCTACAAAAGGAATTTGCTGAGCTGCCCAGATTCAAAGCCCTACGAGAGGAAGTCGCCGAGCTGCGCCGACGCCCGCCGACGGTGGTGGATGAGAGAATGAAAGCTCTACAAGAGGAAGTTGCCGAGCTGCGCCAACGCCCGCCCACCGTTACACCGGGAATATCAGGAACGGGACAGAGCAGAGTGACGCCTCCAACCTTCGACGGAAAGGTCCCGTGGAGCACCTACTTACGTCAGTTCGAGGCAGCCTGTTCCATAAACAACTGAAACAGCACGGAAAAGGCTACAGCTCTCATTGTAGTGCTGAGAGGGGACGCCCTTAACATCCTTCAGGCCATCCGACTGGATCCCAGGACTACGCTTCACTAATCGCCCATATAGAGTCCCGATATGGAGATAGACATCTTCAGCAGGCCTACCAGATGCAGCTCCGGACCCGGAAACAAAAGAACGCGGAAACCCTGCAGGAGTTCGAGATGGACATCGCACGCCTCGTAAGGCTCGCCTACCCAACAGCGCCGACCGACTTTCTGGAACAGATTGCGACGCAGACCTTCACCGACGGGCTACGGGACTCGGACACTCAACAGGCGCTGCGACTCGCGCGCAATAAGACTCTGGCAGATGCGCTGAGCCACGCACTCGAGTTCGAGACGGCAAAACAGGCATCTAGAATGGAAGAGCGGGTGCGTCAAGTGGACGTCGACGAACCAGCAAAAACCAACGAGACCAAGCCCCTGGACGACGAATTCATGGAGGCGCTAAGCCGCTTCTTCGATAGTCGTGGCACCACCAGCAACGACACAGCAGGAAGACAACCGGAGAGGCGGCCCGGAAGAGGATTACCGACCTGCTGGACCTGCGGTAAGAAAGGCCACCTGAGCAAGGACTGCGGTGATCGCCGCCACCGAGGGTATCGGACGGGAAATCAGTCGTCTGAAAACCACGCGGCCCAGAGAAACGAGTATTAGCCAGCCTTGGGGGGGGGCAAAGGTTGGCTTGTGACAGTCGTCAAGCCCCGGCAGTCCAAGTTCGTGTGGGACAATAGCAGCCTGATGGTCGACGGAGTCGTCAACAGAGTGAGCTGGCCCATGCTGATCGACACGGGAGCGTCGAGGACCATCGTCAACCCCACCGTGATCCCGAGGTGGAGAGTGCAACCCACACAAAGGAACCTCCAACTAATAACCGCGAGTGGAGAGACTGCACCGGTACATGGCGAAGCATCACTGGAGTTCGTCATTGGTCGACGGGCGGTGAAGCATCCAGTGCTTGTGTCTGACGTATCACACGAAGTTATCATCGGACTGGACTTTCAGGACCAGAACGACATCATCTTGGACCTGAGTACCAACACTCTGCACTTCGGAGGTTAGGAACTTGCTTTGCAACTAGCACACGAGGCCATCACCGCACGACGAGTAAGGCTAAGAGAGGACGTCATCGTTCCCGCCAGGACGGAGGTCAGCGCTGCCGCAATTGTCGACGGAACTGCTGAGGGGGTGGCGGCTCTCATCGAGCCATAATATAGGGACATCCAGACAAAAGGATTGTTAATTGCCAAGACCCTCATCAACACGACGTCTCGGCCGTACGTCCGCCTGTCCAAACTGAACGACTACGACATTACGGATCACCGGGACACCAACCTAGGAGTCTGCGAGCCCGTTATCTGGATTGCCCGCATCACAAACACGACGGACGGACACCTGCAGACGGACAACCGAAGAAGACGCGCACTGCCAGAAGAACTACAGAAGCTGTACCAAGGATCCCAGGACCTTTTAGACAAGGAACAATCAAGCCAACTTCGGGACCTGCTACACAAATTCAAGGAAGTCTTCTCCGTGGGGAGCAAAGACTTCGGAAGGACAAGCTTGGTCCAGAACAGAATCGACGTCGGGGACAGCGCACCGATTAGGGCCCCATTCCGACATGTCCCGCTCGCCAAGCAAGCCGAAGTCGACCGGATGGTAGAAGAGATGAAGGAGCAAGGGGTGATCGAGCCATCACATAGTCCTTGGAGTCGTGCTGGTGAAGAAGAAGTACGGTTCCACCAGGTTCTGCGTGGATTACAGGCGGCTGAATGACGTCACGAAGAAGGACAGCTACCCTCTACCCCGGATCGAAGACACCCTGGACACCATATCAGGGTCAAGATGGTTCTCCACCTTGGATTTGAAGAGTGGCTACTGGCAGGTGGAGGTCCACCCTAAGGACCGCGAGAAAACTGCGTTCTCTGTGGGCAGCGGGCTCTGGCAGTTCACGGTCATGCCATTCGGTCTGTGCAACGCCCCTGCGACCTTCGAAAGGCTAATGGAGTCCATTCTGAGGGGAATACACTGGAAGATCTGCCTGTTCTACCTAGACGACGTCATCGTTCTGGGGAGAAGCTTCGAGGAGCACTACAGCAACCTGAAGGAGATCTTGATGAAGCTACGGGCTGTCCAGCTGAAGTTGAGCCCCAAGAAGTGTCAGCTCTTCCAGAATCAGGTCCAGTACCTTGGGCATATTGTCTCCGAGGAAGGGGTGTGTACCGACCCCGAGAAGACCGCAGCTGTGAGGGAGTGGCCAGTTCCGAAGGACAAGTCCCAACTTTGAAGCTGACTGGGACTCTGCACATATTACCGTCGCTTCGTGAGAGGATTTGCCGACATCGCCAAACCACTGCATCGACTGACTGAGAAGAACCAACTCTTCACGTGGACAGCAGAATGCCACAGTGCCTTCGAACAACTCAAGCAGGCTCTGTGCACCGCACTTATTCTGGCCTACCGCAAACCTGGTACAAGGTTCGTCGTTGATACCGATGCCAGCGCCTTTGGTATAGGGGGAATCCTGTCGCAAGTAGTGGACGGCGAGGAGAGAGTAGTGGCCTGCTTCAGCAAAGCCTTGTCAAAGCCAGAAAGGAACTGCTGCGTCACCAGGAAGGAGCTGCTCGCCATCGTGAAGACCATTGAACACTTCCACAAGTACCTGTACGGGCAAGAATTTCTCATCAGGACCGACCATGCATCCCTGCGGTGGCTCCTGAACTTCAAGCAGCCCGAGGGTCAACTCGCGCGGTGGTTAGAGAGGCTTCAACAGTACAACTTTGAGATCCAGCACAGGAAAGGCGAACTGCTTTCTAACGCCGACGCCCTGTCACGAAGACCGTGCCCCGAAGACTGCACCTTCTGTGCCCGAAGGGAGGGGAACACCAGGATAGAGTGCCGAAGGACTACCGTGGAACTTCAAGGGAGCTGGAGCCGCGAATCTTTCACGCGGGCGCAAGCGGAAGATGATGACATGGGACTAATAGCCGAATGGAAGAGGGCCTGTGTCCCCAGACCCAGGTGGAACATTGTGAGTGTCTGCAGCCCAAAGTTTAAGTCCTACTGGGCGCAGTGGGACTCGCTGGTTGTAAGGGATGGCCTCATCTGCCGTACCTGGGAGAGCACCGACGGGAAGACATCTCGGGAACAAGTCGTCGTTCCAAAGGCTATGACGGAGGAAATCCTGATGGAAGTCCATGGAGGATCAACTGGTGGACACCTAGGGATAAAGAAGACCCTGGAGAAGCTGAGAGAGCGGTTTTACTGGATCGGATGCCGAGCAGACGTGGAGAACCACTGCGCGAGTTGCCACGATTGCGCAGCCAGCAAGGACCCAGGACAAAGACGACGGGGTCCACTGAAGACCTACAACGTGGGCGGCCCCATGGAGAGAGGGGTCATCGATGTTGCTGGGCCATTCCCGTTCAGTGAGGCAGGGAACCGCTACATATTGGTGGTCAGCGACTACTTCACCAAATCGCCAGAGGCATATGCGCTCCCTAACCAAGAAGCCGCGACGATCGCAGAGACCCTGGTGAAGGAATTCGTCAGCCGGTACGGAGTACCCCTGGAGCTGCACTCCGACCAAGGGAGGAACTTCGAGTCGCAAGTGTTCCAGAACCTATGTCAGCTGCTGGGAATCCGGAAGACAAGGACGACGCCGCTACACCCTCAGTCCGACGGGATGGTAGAGCAATTCAATCTCACCATCGAGAACCATCTCCGAATAGTCGTCAGCGAGCACCAGAGGGATTGGGACAAACATCTTCCACTATTTCTCCTGGCCTACCGCGCCGCCGTGAATGAAGCCACCGGGTGCACACCAGCCCGGGCCATGTTTGGGAGGGAACTCCGTCCACCTGTCAATCTTGCCTTCGGCCGACCTGGGAATGATCCGGTCCCGGTAAGCCAGTATTGTCAAGAACTGGTCGACCTACTGGAGGACGTGCACGCGTTCGCAAGGAGGAGACTGCGGATCGAAACCGACCGAATGAAAACCCGATACGACCATCAGACGGATGCCGGCGGATTCCACGAGGACGACCTGGTCTGGCTCTTCAAGCCATTACGGAAGAAAGGCCTGTCACCCAAACTGCAGAAGTCCTGGGAGGGCCCGTACCGAGTCGTGAAACGGATCAACGATGTCGTCTACAGGATCCAGCGGAGCCAGAGGGCGAAGATGAAGATGGTGCATCGAGATCGCCTGGCAGCCTACGGAGGGACACAGACGGACCAATGATTCATCGGGACGATCAGCCTTTTAGGAAGGGGGTGGTGTTACGGCTGTGAGTTTGTTTCGTCGCCTCGCCGCGTGAGTGACATCTTCCCCGGGCTGTGCTCTGCCTCAGTGTATTACCTGCGCCTTACGCAACGGGCTGTGAGGACAAAGGGATGGTCCAGAATATTCGTGACCCAGCCAGTGATGGAAATCTCGAGAAGCCGTGAATCCTGGACGGGTCTAGAAGCATTAATTGAGTCACCAGCCTGCTATATAAGAGCGACCTGGCCAGCGAGGTGGACAGTGTTTTTGAGCTAGTGCGTGCTTTCACCTGAGTGACAGTTGTTGGTGACGTGACTTGCAAAACCCAAGTGAAGCTGATTCTCTTGACAACGAAGGAGTGTGAAGCCTACGGAGGGACTGTATTTGAAGAGTGTGGGTTTACCTAGTGCGACAGAGATATTGTGGTGAATTGCAAAAACACAGGGGGCTGTTTCCCTAGCCAGCGGACAGCGAAGCAGTGTGCAGCAGACTCGTAAGTAGCCTAACGGTAGTTTGTGTAATCACGGGAGTGGACAGGTATTTTGGTGAGTGACAGACTGGCTGGACACAGGTCAGCCTAATTAGTGAACGGACAGCTGCTCGAGTGAAAGGGAAGTGTTCCCAGTCAGAGAGGAAATAGAGTGAGATACTAATTGCTTGTATTTGCTATTGTGTGGTGTATCCTTCTGGCCCGCAATAAAGCTAATACATTTCTTTAAAGAACAATTTGTGTTGTGCTTCCACCCACCGTAATCCAGTTAACGAACTTGCCACTAGGGGTGGCACGTAACAATATGTAATGTGTGCCATATTTTATCGAAAATGGTAATTTCTTGTAAATATATTTAAGTTATTTCATAACAGTTTAAGACTGCATATTGCTGTTAATTATTACTAACTAATTTATGAGGACGTGAGAAGAAAATAAATATGATATTTATTTTAAAGGGCCTGGTTATGTGGCTAAGTCAGATTTCTTATATGAATAGAGAGTAATGAAAAGGTTACTGATTATAAGTAAAAATTCAGACTTTCACAACCGGCGTTGAAATAGGAATCTCTGTTTCGCGGGCTTATAGGCCGTGTTCTAAGGACATTTTGTCGTCCTGACGTTTCGCTGAAGACTGCGTTCAGCATGTTCACAGATTACATTAAGCGAGGTAAAACAAGTAAACAGAAGATATATAAATAGTCAACAACCCACACATAGAGGCTACCATAGCAACGGCGTACCACATAAAAGTAATGCATCAAGGACAGGGCTGCTCTTCTGTTGCTTCTTCTCGTCTACGACGGTCAATGAGGGCAGGCTTGAGGGGATTAACGACTGGAAGCCAAGCTCTGTTCACACGTTCTGCTTCCTCCTTAAGATTGAAGCTACTGAATATACTTGCAAAAACTGCATTCTTGGCTGTCACCGCGGAGGCACGGGTTCTATTCCTGCTTCTATCAAGACAATTTTAATTCTGGTCTGATGGCCGGAGCGGAGTACACTCAACCTCGTGACGCAAAAATGGATAGATGTGGGTTCGATTCCTACCTCAGCCATCCTGGAAGTGGTTTCCACACATCTACTCCAGGCAAATACCGGGATGGTACCGGATACCTTACCTAAGGCCACGGCTGTCTCCAACGCAAATCCTACCTCAATTATCCCACACCAGTACAGAAATCACAGTGACACAGGTTATCAGACAAATTCACACACACCTAAGTACACGGGCATACATGATCACGATGTCGCAAAGACCCTAAAACATTCAACAACAACATAAAACTGCAGCCCAGACTACTTTGGCAGTTATTATTATTAATCGTATGATGATACAGAGTTTAAATAAAAGTTCATACACTATTCTAAAGTTATATATACAGTTATATACATAGTCATAAACACAAGTTCTTGCTTTAAACTTCTAAATTCAGGCCATCATTCCACTGAAGTGCCTCAGAAGATGCATGATGAATGTCACATACTGATCCTTGGAACGCTCGTTGCGGACATTCACCAACAATATGTTCGATGGTTTGCAGGGTAGCTCCTCAATCGCAGTTAGAAGTAACCCAACCCCATTTGTGAAGCAGGAATCCACATTTGCCTTGTCCTGTACGGATCCGGTTAATGATTCTCCATTGGCGTCTGGGGAGTTTGAAACCTTCTATCCGGTTGGAAGGGTTTTCAATCAGATGTGCATTGAATACTGATGATTCTTGCACAGTAGCTTCTGTAAAAAATGTATCTTTCTCTCTCAGTCATAAACATAATGCATTACTGCATTTTCTGGGTTGCAGGAAGGATATACCGTATTTTCATAGAACATTGCATTCGCATGTTTCAAGCTAACATATTTAATGCCAGAACTCCCTTGGTTAACTATGTTTTCGTCTGACCCCAAAGTTATTTGGCTAATGTTACCGGGGGCTAGTGTATCCTTCCTTTTCCTGCCTCTCATGCCCCCTGCTCGTTCTTATATCCTCATTCTCTAGGGACTGGAACTCTGAACTGTGATATGAGTTACATATTAAGTTCCGTGTATTGCAGATTGTATGTGTTCAATATAATAATAATAATAATAATAATAATAATAATAATAATAATAATAATAAAAGGAACAATTTCCTTAGAAGAGTAATTTTTGTTGCAACAAATACACTTTATTTGAGTCAAACTTGAATGAAATTTAGTGATGAATCCCGCAGTATGCCTTCATTCGGAGGGGAAGTAAAGCCGGCGGTCCCATGTCATAGATTTATGGCATGTTAAAAATCCTTCCACTAATTACACCTGTGTGAAGCTTAATTGGATAGGTTCAGAATGTAAACAACGCTCCTACGTTTCTACGTTCGTTGCCAAGAGCCGACTGCGGTGGCGTCTAGAAGTTAAGTTCTGAACTTGGCCTAGTAGTCGTTGACGGTGGCGCTTGGCGGCAAAAGTAGGAACTATTTGAAAAATTCTAAGTTGCAGTCTGTACTTAAATTTAAAAAACAGATAACACACACTAATAGAGTCATCACAATTAACACCGGTTATCAGACAGATTCTACACACACCCAAAGTACACGGGGCTAAATGACCGCGTTGTCGCAGCCCCTAAACTTAAGAACCAACCAACCGAAGTTAATGTGGAAAATTAAAAAGTTGCCCAAATAATCCAGACAAAACACCTTCTGAATAAGCAAAATATACTCTCGATATAAGAGAAAGGCTTGATCTCCATTCTTTAATGGAATGACCCTAGATGATTTGTTTATTGATGCATCAATAGGGGCAGATGAACTTACTGTTTTGCTCCATAAAACAAGCATAACTAACTGATGTATGTAGACTACATACTGGTAAATGATTGTAGGGTATATATACTGGTATTTACAGAGGCCTGCATATTTAAAAAAAAAGAATGGAAGCTGCTCCAGTTTGCATACTTATGCCTAGAAGATTGAAAAGCAAACGAGTTTAGAAGTCAATAGCCTACCCAACAAGCGAATTTTTCATATTATGCTGAAATCCACTATAATAGCCTACTTTCTTTCTATCAAAGCGCGTGAAAACTAGGAATCCCAATAGGCCTATGTATCATTTCACATCTCCTGTAGATTGTAGTCCTTGCCGTGTATTTTGAAATAAATGTTGTAGAATGGTAGCTTACACCTAATGTCTTCGTTTTCATCTATAACAGCTCATGATAACAATTTCCCATCAGAATTAGGGTGTTAATAAGCCTAAGAAAGCATCCTTTCAACGAGCGCGCCATGCAGCATGAGCAAAGGTCGCCCCTTCCACCAGGCAAATGTAATCGCAAAGCAAGCGGCCTCACTCCAGCCGTGGGAGCGAGACATCCAGTAGTCAAATGCGATGTTGGACAGAAGATGGATGCATCCATTCTGTGAAATGCGACATGTCGTGACCAGACTTGCGGTACATGGGTTTCACCACAAGATCTGCTCCAGGAAGGTGTTCCATGATCCAGATGGAAATTACTTATGTGAACTATGTGGGAATGTATGTGCAATGTTCCAGCTCGTTTCTTGCCCAAAACGAACCATGTCGATAGTGGCATACAGCCAAGACCAACTACAATACTCAGACCTTAATGTAGGAAAAACATGGCGGCGATGGTTGCCCTATCAATAGCTAAGATCATGTCATCGGGCTTGTCACAGTTCGTGTAAATTATTGTTTTTACTCACCTAAGAGCATGAAAGATATCACAAGACGAGACTAGGTTCCGAAGAAATATGCATCAATAATTTAGACTTACCTGAATTAATTTATGTATATAGTGCCGGCCTCGAATTATAGGTTTCTTCGTCTTCACCCTAGGGCAGCTACAATAGTCTCACTGTTCCTGTGGTTGAATAAGAAGCTTTTTGGCGAGTTATCACGATTTGTATTTAAGTTCAGTAATTATAAATTAATATTATTAGCGTAAAATCAAACAGATTCTGAAGTAGGAGAGAAGAAAAGTACCCGGTTACTGAAGTGCTGTCCCAGCACAATGTAGAGTATTTGTGTACACAATCGGAATGAGAATAGTTGCCTGAAATAATCGAACCAACGCTATAGAGATACAATTCAGTTAAGACCTCTCGTGGAATTGTCTAAAATCTCGGGTAAAACATCACACCGAATTAGTTGATTGAAATATGCAAAGAAGTCGTCGTGTGGATATCTGAACATAATTATGGAGGTTACCACCGGTTACCACACACAAAGGACACGATAATATGTTACCATCTAACCTATTAAACATTAAGCATTGTATAGGTGGCCGTGAGTGAAATCAGTCAATAGTGAATTGTGCTCAGTATTATTTCATGCCAAATGTGCAGATAAAGTAGTGTAGGCATATTGTTTTTATTCAATCATCTTGCTTAAAAGTGATGTATACAAGTATCGGTATCAGATATTATAATAATACTTGAGTTTATTTGCTCAAATATAGTTCATCCTAGATCTCTCCTTTCGTAAGGAGCCATTTTGGTAGCGTGATCCATTGGGATCACAGAATAAGATCATATTTTCCACCACTGACAATAACGGAGTTTCTATTGTCAGTAACCAGAGAATAAAAGATTTGGCATATCAAACAATAGCCATACTATCACTGAACACGGCCAACGAGAAAGACAGGCCATGGCGCGTAAACCTAATCCTTTTGTGACGTAGGCAATGTACTGCTTGATGGTGCTTGTACGTTTAAGTAGAGAGCAATTCATAAGCAGCAGAAATGTGATATTTTATATCAAACTTCTTGAAATGGACCCAGTTTAGATGTTCCGTATGTTTTCAAGCATGATGTATAGGTTTACAAAACTACGCTAACTATAGATAACCTATTTACATGTAGAAGTTACTCGTAACAAAAATCCACTCGAACTAGGATTCAAGGATATGTTGTGTCTTTAATAGCTGCAACGAGTACAGTAAGTTGAGTTGTAGAGCCTGTGGCCTTCGTTGTGAGTAACTTATGTGAACATGAGCAGTGACATGAGTATAATACGATCAAGGAAACTTGCAGTGAAAGTATTACTTAGTTATTGTTGTTTTAAGGGGCGTAAATGAAATTAATACGTTTAGGCTATAGAAGAGATCTGCGGAATACACACGCCACCGACTAAGGACTCATATCAATACCTTCTATGAAGACAAGTGGTAAATGAATACCAGCATTTATACAGATTCAATGATGGACAAGATGACTACCACACCGGCAGTAAGACGAAGACCATAGAATATTATTTCGTGAATATCTTTCTATTACAAAAACGTGTGATACATTTATGTACATCGTTCAACTATACGAGTTATACATGCATACATTGTCCGGAACTATTCATAGCTTTTCATAACTTTCCTGAACGCTTTGTAGCCGTCAAGTAATTCCACATAATTAACAAGCAACCACCAGGGAAAGATAACATATCGGTATTCCTGAAAAGTACCGGTATTACCTTGTGATCAACTACAACGATTAAAGATAAATGATCTACTGGTTGTACTTAGCCACAATTTACAAAATTATTAATTACTCTAAGTATAGGACTTCATAAGATTAAACAGTGTAAGACTAGAGTTGTAATTACCATATAAGTTTTGCCAGAAGCCATGGCTGTGTTGGGTCAGTGCATTTTACAGCGTGTTTTCTGATATGGTATGGGGTAAGTATTCTGTGATTTCAGCATCTTGTAGACAGTATGGTTTATGTTCCCGTCATACATAACCCTACCGGAAGTGGTGCAACAGCACTACATTGCTGACGTCAGAAAAGCACGCCAGGGCCAGTACTTCTCGTTGGCCGTGATCACTGAATGGTAGATACCATGCCAGACGTATTTACTCAACAACCCATGACATCTATGGATTGTGCGTCGGAAAGAAACCTTGATACTTGCCCCATCTGCGAACGGAAGGTGAGCCAGCTGTTGCCTGTGACGGGTTGTGCCAAAGATGGCATCACCTAGCATGCATTCAACTACAGCAAGGTCAGTTCAATGCCCAAAAATCTACCAACAAAAAGAAATCCAAACTACTGTGGCTGTGCTACAGCTGTGAACAAGATTACCAGATCTATAAAGCGGGAAAGAGTATGCAAAAGGAAATATAATCTTTAAAATCAGATATGAACAAAAAACTAGACGCAATGATGACAGCAATAAAATAAGCTAAAGGAAGAGCGCACAACTCAGGCACTACGCGTAGAACGCCCTACGGCATTCACGTGATTCAGTAATCATGACTCAGGCAGGGGCGGATCTAGGGGAGGGTGAGGAGGGCGACCGCCCAAGGCCCCGCAGTCTGGGGGGCCCCGCGCCATGGATTTTTTAGCCTACGTTTCTCATTTTGCAAAAATGAGGAAAAAGTTGACTTATGAGATCGATCCGGGAATATGTGTGTCTGTGTGTGTGTGTGTCTATCAAATCCTAAACGGCTACAACTATCAAAACCAAATTTGGTAAGAGTAAAGATTAATACCTGAATATCTCACGGCCATATTTGAAATTGACGTCAGTGCTACCAAAAGCTGAAAAATCGCAATTGAAATTTTAGCTCTATGTTGGATATCTCAGAAGTTATGCATGCGAACTATTCCAAAATTGTCACAGACATAGACAATAACATTCCAGATACATTTTCGGAAGTCCATCTATGCCAGTGTTGCCAACATGGTTCTAGGCCTGCCGATAGGTCCAATTTCTAAATCCATGTAACTTCTATACTATCAATTGGATTTCAACCAAATTTCGTATGTACTATGTATACTACAGCAGATATGACTGTGCGTATTCTAAAGAACCACCAGGGCTGCCAACTGTTAATAAATGCTCTCTCTATGTTTTAACCCTAATATCAATATATCAGAAACTATACAAGCCAACGGCTCTAAATTTTGCACACGTATAGTACCTGACATACTACCTCAGTTTGGTGTAACTTACATTCTGGGTAGGCTTTGGCTGGGGAAAACTCTACCTAAGGGAAGATGATAAAAGAGAGAAAGAAAAAAAGGGAGGTGGGTTTCGGAGTGAAGAACAAGTTTGGATAGATAGGACGGGAGTCCAGAATAAATTATAAATCTAACTTTAAGTAAACACTCAAAGACGACTTCCACGGTAAAACAGCTGTTAGACAACTAAAGTGGGTAGGGAACTGGACACAGCTAACGGGAAATTCTGCTGGAACTTGGGCTATTTGCAAGCAAGCGGTGATAGCACTTTCCCTCCCAAGCCTATATATTACTACTATGGGGAAGGGTAGTAGTCTGGCAGAAAGAGGTGTGTTGAGGAACACAGATTTAAAGTTTCTCCTTTCAAAGGAGTTAGGTTTAACCAAATGTTTGGTAAGACTGGAATAATTTGAATTCGCCGTGATAATTTTAGTTCTTGGAACTGTAGGATTTCCAGCGAATAACCGAGTACTCCCAGGAAGGGTAGCGATGAAGCAGTTATAATGCTTTTGGGAATAATTTTGTTGTTTTCTTTGAAAATTTTGGTAAAAACACCAATGGTTGCATTTAAGGAAAGCTAAGCTTTTACCCAGCAAAATGCCGACTTAAAGTTTAGACCAGAAGAAAAACTTAAATTTTGAAAACAAACCATAAGTTAGAGCGAAAATCTCAACGAGCAGGAAGCTTGCAGAGCTAGCTGTACTTGCCTCAATGGCTCGTTAGAATTAGCTATGGCAGCTAAGAGAGGCTTTGAAAATGTTGTTACTAGAAGTTTTTGTTCAAATGCAACAAGTAGCAAAACTTTTATTACTTGGGTATTTAATTTATTTAAAGAAAGCTTAAGCTTATGGGAAGAGTCAGGGAAGATAACGACCTGCCTCATCGTTGTTCTACTAAGAGATATAAGACGAAAAATCGAACCTTTTTATTTGACAAAGTGTAAAGTTATAAGAATTTAACAAGTATAAAATGTACAACCTAATCTTAATCTTTTGAAGTCACAGACCTCTGGAGAAGTAAAGTTGGTAATTCTGCACGCCGTGAGAATTTGCCTTTTCGTAACTTTACGAACTTTTACGAGGTATATTATTGAAAATATAGGTTTTATGATTTACATACCTTTTACGGAGTTCTTGGGAGTCGTTTCACAATCTCAACTACAAGTGCCGCACCTCAATAATAATTATTTCACGAAAATAAAGAATTCTTATCGTGTTCGTTTCACTACGGACGCCATCTTGGACACGTCATGTGACACCATGTGTGACACCATGTGACTACGTTACCAACATGTCGCACACAAAATTCACTATTTCACACGTAAAGTTAGAAATTGTTTTTGACACACATATTATTGAGACGTAAATAATGACTCAGACGTAAAGTTTGAAATTGTTGGAAATTTAAAGTTTGAAAATGAAAATGTTCCGACACACATAGTTTTAGTAACTTTCACACGTAAAGTTAGAAATTGTTTCTTGAGTTAGAAATTGTTAGAAATTGGTTTTGTATGTAACATTAATAAGATACAATTTATGTCCGCTACTAGGTTAGGCACTGCCTGGCCGAAAATTACTGCTAGTACCACAAGCAAGGGGGTCTGGGGCCTAAGCCCCAGGTTAGGTTTGGTTTTGTATGTAAAACATTAATAAGATACAATTTATGTCCGCTACTAGGTTAGGAACTGCCTGGCCGAAAATTACTGCTAGTACCACAAGCAAGGGGGTCTGGGGCCTAAGCCCCAGGTTAGGTTTGGTTTTGTATGTAAAACATTAATAAGATACAATTTATGTCCACTACTAGGTTAGGTACTGCCTGGCCGAAAATTACTGCTAGTACCACAAGCAAGGGGGTCTGGGGCCTAAGCCCCAGGTTAGGTTTGGTTTTGTATGTAAAACATTAGTAAGATACAATTTATGAAGTAATTTCACATGCCACACAATCCATGGTTAAAGTACGACTGACGATTTGGATTTGGCGCAATTATAAATTACATTATCGACGCTCTTTTGTTTCTTTCTATACACGGTGCGAGATAGTACCAAACGCGCGGGGTTGGCATTCCTGACATAGTGACAAGATGTCTACCAGATACTTCATTTTCAACTATATAAGTAGTGTCGCTATTTGGGATGGCTGGGTGGGTCTATGACAGCGGACGAGTCAACATCTATTAATTTATCATCTCCAGATACCATTACTACAGGTACTTTGGCTAATTTCATTACTAATTTTTTTTAACACAAATTCTCGCGGTGTGCAGCGCTACCGTAAAGTTTACACTTAGCAATAAACAGCTTGAAGATTTATAACCTTTTATAAGCACTAAAATCTGCATAAGATTTTAAAAGTGGTGCTTAAGATTAACAAATTTAACGTTTATAACAACGATTATAAGTCAATTAACGCTTTAATAATTAGATCAGGTACAATGTAGTTACTTTTAGAATCCCTTTATGGAAATCAAAAAGGCTATGAACAAATAATAAGTTTGAAATTATAACAAAAAAGAGAGAAAAATTAAGAAGAAGTTTCTATAACTTCTTATATTTAAACAGGGATCACGAGAAGAAATAGGGCAAGTTACCCTTTCGTGAAACCTGGAGAGGAAAATTAGATAACTCACCAGTTGTGCCCAACATAGTACTCCAGTTTTAGCACAGATTGGCAACCCTGCGTAAATCACGGCCCAAAACTCTTCATTTTATCTTCGCAGGCCCGACCTCAAGGTTGAGTGACGTCACGCACATCTGTCTACTATCTACGGCAGAGCGCGCTGTCTCGGACCACGTGGTCAGCTCTGGTGTTCGGCAGCTGGTCACATTGAAAGGTGCAGACAGATGCGTTTTGAGCGCGGACTGGACAGTACTCCGTTGTTCGGCAAGAGTGATTTTTACATTCGATTTTGATCGTGGAGGGCCGTGTGTGCTATGCCACCACAGGTCTAAGTGTCGCTGTGGATCGGGTGTGATTTTATCGGAGTCCTGAGAGACCATATAATTACGAATCACCACTGTTATGCCGGGCGCGATTGCTATATCAGACGGCCGAGTCCAGCGTATATAATCCCGGTCGTGCAGGCCCATGCTTGGCTTGATAACGAGAGAACTAGCCCTTTGCGACTAGCTTTGGACGTGAGTTACAATACGGAATAGTTTGTGCAGTGAACATTCTAGAATAGGCGAGGCTCTTATCATCGATAGAGGACTTGTAGATGCAGCTGAACACTGTGAATGCTATTGAACTACTGCTTACGTAAAGCCGGTGGCAATTTGCTGAGAGGAAGTATTGTGTCTACATTGTTCGAGGCGCAGGAACTTATGATTTCCAGAATGGAACGAGGACATTTTATAACCTGTGCTCTTGAAGTGTCAATGAAGAATTTTGAAATGGAACTAGTCAGTGAAAATATGTGCCACTAAGCTTATACGTGAGGGGACTGGACGGAGTGACATTTACATCAAGATGAGGCCATGATGTTGCCATGACATAACCACACCGTGGGAGTCGGAGGACGCAGCCACCATGATACGTGAAGGTCTCGGTTTCGATTCCTGGAGGAGGCGAGGAAGAAGATGGTGGAAGATGCAATCCTGCCGGTTCTGGAATGGGAAGGAGATGGTCCTGAATGAAGATTGGTTCCAGAGGTTCTGCATTCTATGAGCATGCTAGGCTTGTACCATATTTTCTTATTTCGGCCAGTTGGTGAGCTAAAACATTACTTCAATTTGTAGTTGTGAGTAGTTTGTACTACTCAGTAGTACTAGATGCCATGGAGTTGAACTAATTATTATTTATTTGTTGATCAATCATTTTATTATTATTATTAATATTTATGGCCACATTTTTTTCCTTCGTCTTTTAAGTAATTATATGAGGAAGTGATTCACATTGAAGGGTTGTCACACGTGGCAAGGAACTATCCACCATGCTTGGCACCATGATCCAGTTAATATTTTCTTTTGGGAATTTTTTGTAAATCCGTCACTACTTTGAATGATAAGATTTTTTCTACGATGATAAGATTGGAAATACGACGCGGATACTGAACTGAATCCATGATGGAATAAATGAAGGTGGTAGACTAGCTGTCGAGAGCTAGGGTGGAGTTCATGTTTTGAAATTATTTTCTTTTTTTTTAGATTTTGACTTCAGCGTTTGGTGAATCTAATTATGTGAACTCTGAAGGATTATAACTTTAAATGTTCCCATTTTTTTCTCCGTCCACATTCATTGATATAGAGAACTTAATTATTAAAAGCATGCTCGTCATTATGCTTCGACACCTACCCATTTGACATTGCTACAGGTCATGCCTGCATTAGATAATTTATGCACACTAGTCATGTGATGAAATGAAAGGTCATGATAATTAAAAGATAATGAGTTTATCTACAAAAAAAGATTGATTGGTGTAGTTGTTTATATAAAAAAAAGAGGGGAGAATTGAATGGAACGGAATGGAATGGAATGTAATAAAATAAATTTAGGATGATAGTTCACATATTCTGTGAACGTCTTATGGCAAATTTTCTGAGAATTAGTCATGAAGAATCCCTTTGTGAATAAAAAATAATAATGTAATAATAATTAGTAGTGTAATATCTTCCTAAATAAGCATGACCATGCAAAATGCAGTCATATGGTGGTGAATTAAGTATTCACAGGAGTAGGCAGGCGATAATCTAATCACTATGTAATTAATGGAGTGAATTACATTGCAAGAATACCTTCGAATTGGGAAAGATGGGAACTTTTAGTTGTGATATAATGATCAGCCATGACTTTGAACTTTGCATAAATGTAGGATAATGGGTGCACGTTTGCCTGAAATATTTTGAGTAATTAGACTCTGAAATAACGTTGTACGATAAATATAAATCCTGATTGCTACTTTAATTGAGTGGTCAAGTAGGACCTATATTGTTGCAGCAATTATTTTTAATTAATAATTAATTAATAATTAGTTAGAACGGAGATCAATACTATTATTTTTAGGCAAGCTATTTATTTAACTTTCATTATAAACTCAAGTGAGTGACAATATTACTAATCTAGGACACTACCTGATGGACATTTAGTGTGATTAGTTGATGTTGATAGTCAAATGTGACTGAATCTATTTTTTTATATTTTATTTAATTTTCTTCGAATATCTCCTAATTTTATTTGTGTCTTAATGATAGGACCAAGGAGATTCGTTGACCCTTTAAAACTTAATTATGTTTATTTGGACTTGAAATATTTTTTCTTTTTCTTCGGTCCACATCAAGCTTTCATTTAGATCGAATCTCCGAGGCAAGATAGGCTTTTTGGGGGTTTCTTATATTTGTATTGGTCAATAAGTTGCCAATAAATGGATGCCTATTTTTCTTTTTAATTGTGCTTATCTTCTGACTTCTGTTGTGCTATTGCTTTGATTTAGGTTTGGGAGTGGGTTGATTTAACCTGTTACACCTACATCCTGTTAACCACCCCTGAGACTACTTGAGTTCTCGTACCCACCGGCGTATTTTTTTGATATTCCAACCCAGGCATCAATCTCTTTTTGGTTCTTTATCTGATATATGTCTTGTGTTATCGGCATGAATTGCGATGTTTTCGCCGGGTCATCCGATTCGATGCCGGTTAACGGGGACATATAAAATGGCGCCCAGCGTGCAGAGCCTCGAATTGAGAAATCGTACACACGATGGTGTAGCAATTAGATGTTTAATGTAATTTGACAGCCAGTGTGGGTTGTTGTGTCGTTGGCACTTGCATTTGAGTGGCTCAAGTAAATTGGATTACCACATTTGAGGTACTTGAATGGGAGGCTAATGATTTTTTTTTCTCTTGGGAAGGTCTAATTACCTTTGGTAATGAGATTGTTTCCTAGTTTCCATGACATAGGCAACAGGGTCAGAAGTTTTTTTCGTTTGGATCGATGTTTTTGATCTTCATTCGTTCTTCGTTTAATGATCCAATTGCGTAGAATTGGATAAGGATCCATTTATGCAGCTCGTTGATATTAGTTCAATTCCATGGTATAGTAGTAGAAAGTATGGTACAATCTTGGTGTGGTCACTCTTGATGGTTCCCTTATGTTGTATTGTCTTATTGTACTAATTGACATGTCTAATATGGAAGAGTTGAGGCAGCTGTTAGCTGATTTGAAAACTGGTTTAAAGAAGGGTCAGGATGATTTAAGAGGCGATTTTAAGCATGGTCAAATGGTGTTAGAGGGTAGACTTAATCATAGTATCCAACAAAATCATGATGAATTGGACAAGAAATTTAATCAAAACCGAAATGAGGCAGCTAATCAGGCGTTAAAAACACAGGCAGATATAATCAAGTTAGGAGAGCGTATAACCAACAGTCAAAAGGAAACGGATAGCAGCATGGACGCAAAACTGGATGCATTGAAGGCCACTATATAGGACAATTTGATAGAGGGCATACAGAAAATTCAGAAAGGTGTAGAGAAAGACATGGAAGCATTGAATACACACGTCAGGACCCTTGAAAAACGGCTAGATGAAAACATTAAAGGATTGGGATCTGAAATAACTGCTCATGTGGACAAGCTTAAAGGGGAATACCAACATGAGATAGTGGAAGTAAGGAAAGTGTTTAATGAAACTACTGTCGGCATTCGAAAGGAATTAACGGAACAAGTACGAAAAGTAGAGACGAAAATCCAGAAGATGGAGGAAAATGTTGGCACATTAGCGCAAGACGTGGATGCAAATCGAAAACGCATGGATGAGGAAGCAGGGAAGATAGAAAACAAATTGGACGCAATCAATACTAATATCACACAAGTCAAAACGGAAATAGATGGGGCGATTTCGTCAGTCAATGATAACATAAAGATACTGGAGGATAGTCACCTAGACCGCATCACGCGTATGGAGAACTTCTTACAGATGAATAGTCCGGTTCAAACGATGGAAATTAACTCACCAGAGATTAACCAGGAGAAACGATGGGGAGAAATGGATTCGACATCTAGAGGATTTAATGGGGCTAGTCCTGTAACTATCATTAGAACTCATGAGGAAAAACCGAAAAAGTTTAGTGGTGTGGGAGTTATTACCCCAATCGAGTTCCTACGAGACCTCAGGGATGATCTGGATGAAAATCGGATCCCACGTGAACGCGAGATAAGGGTTATTGAAAGATCGTTAGAGAACCAAGCGCTGACCTGGTTTAGAGCTTTTAGATGCACCTTTACGAATTACGAGGAGTTTGCTAAGGCATTCCTTAGGCGTTTCTGGAGTTAGGAAGACCAAATTAGCATAAGATCAGAACTTTACTCCAGGAAATATTCCACATCTAACCCGACGCAGTATGCGGGGTATTTTACATCGCAGTTAGCCAGGTTACAATATTTATAACCTCCATTACCCGAAGATGAGATGATTCAAGCGATAAGGAGGCAATTTCCGGTAGAAGTTCAGAGAACGCTTATAGCATCTGGGGCGAATAGTTTGAAGACATGTAACGAAATTCTGAGGAAATTAGATCACACCAGTTCTTTAATGCACGCGAGAAACACTAAATCAGAGCACCAGGAGGTGAATCTAGTCGTGACAGACCGGAAAATACAGACTGAACCACCACAAAGAAGAATATTCCAGGATACAGGAGATTGGAGAAGACGTTATGAGAATCGTGGATATAATCAACGAGATAGGAGATGGAACCAAGGTGGAAGGCCATACTATGCGAACCAACAGCAGCAACTCAATTCACAAACCTACAGACCCAGGGATATAAAGGGAAAAAACTCTTGGCAGCAAGGAAGAGGTAGATTTCAAACCTATAATAGGCAGTGGAACAGAGATGAACCTCGGGACAATCGCGTGAATTTGGAAGAGAGACATGCAGAAAGTCAAGCATACTTGCAGCAGATGAGCGAAGCAACTCAGCAGCAGCAAGGGCAAGGGAACGTAGACCCAGGGCCTAGTACAAGTGGCTCGCAAGCAACAAAAAAACGTCAAATACAAATCACCAGTCACAGTAGATTCCAATAATTCCAAACCTATCATCGAGATCATCGCGGTACATAGAATTGTAGATGAAGACCTCATTTACGACGAAGAGAATCCCATTAGGAGAGAGAGAACTGAACTACCAATGATTGATGTACATGTTGGAGGTCGGAAATTTAAGACATTGCTGGATACAGGAGTCATGGTCAGTATCATATCGGAGGCGTGTTTTGAGAATATCAGGTTGACAGAAGACATTACTATATTACCTGCATCCGGAATGAAGGTTAGAGGAGTGATTCCTAACCGTTCTATTAACTGCAAATTACAAGCATTGATTAACATCACTATAGCCAACAGAAATTTTGAACACGTCTTCATAGTACTAAAAGATATTAAGTTCGACATGATTCTAGGTGCGGAATTTTTGACAGAGCATGGAATAGTAATTGATTTACAAGCAGGGATAGCAACTTTCCGAGGAAACGAAGGGAAATTGAATGAGGAAATTGGTATATCACATAGCCAAGAATTACCTGGGTGGAACACCTTAGATAACATGGTAAATGAAATGGAGGTAGAAGCAGAGAGGTTATTCTATGTCAAGAAGGAAACACTAGAACCACACATCCGGAATAAATTTGATGAATTAATATCGGAATTTGAAGACATCTTCGATGAGAAACCTGGTCTTATTAGCAATTTCGAATACCAGATATGACTGGAATATGAGTCACCATTCAAGGGGAAGCTTTACCCGATTCCAGAGAAGTGGAATGAGGAGGTAGGCAAAGCCATTAAAACCATGGAAGAAGACGACCTCATTCAGAAGATGGCTACCCCATATCTCAATCCTCTGGCCGTTGTTAAGAAACAGGACGGCAGGCTTCGAATTTGTCTAGACCCCAGAAGCCTCAACAAGAGAATTTTGCCAGAATATGACAGGCCTCCTAAGATTAGGGAACTACTCAGACGATTTAAGGGAAAGACCATATTCTCGACAATAGATCTTACAGCTTCTTATTACCATATACGTTTGTCAGAGGAGAGCAAACGATACACTGGGTTCATGTACAACGGCATTACCTAGGTTTTCAAAAGACTACCGTTTGGAGTGAAGAATAGTGGTCCTGCAATGGTCAGAGAATTGGACAAGATTCTGATGGAAGAAGTAAAAGGAAACGTATTATGTTGTATCGATGATCTGATTATAGCATCGACAACCATGGAGGAACATATAGAACATCTTCGTAAACTATTTGAGAACCTACGGGAAGCATGTTTCAAGGTCAACTTTAATAAATGCCATTTTTGCCATAGAGAGATTAGGTTTTTGGGACATGTAATTGATGGAAATGGGTATCGACCTAATCCTGATAAGATTGAGGCGATCAGGAGTTTTCCCAGACCACGGAAGGTCAAACAGATTAGGCAATTCCTGGGAATGTGCCAATTCTTTTCGGCACATTGTCCCATGTACTCAGAGACGATGGCACCACTACAAGATCTTTTAAAGAAAAACAAATGGAAATGGGATGAGAAATCTGAAGCGGCCTTTGTTAAAGCAAAAACTATGTTGATAGAGAATATTAAAATTGAATACCCGGATTTCGAGAGAACGTTCTATTTAGAATCAGACGCTTCACGCGTTGGCATCAGCGCCGTGTTATTTCAGATAGATGACAAGCAAGAGCGTCACTATTTAGAATTCTCCAGTAGAAAGTTACGTGAACCAGAAAGGAACTACACTACCACGGAAATAGAAGCATTAGCAATTATTTATGCATTGCAGAGTTGGAAGAAGATATTGCTTGGACATAAAACTGTCATAATCGCCGACCATAAAACGTTACAGTTTATGCTAAAAACAGAGCTAGCTAGTGACAGGGTAGCCCGTTGGACTTTGTTTCTCCAACAATTTGATGTGTCCATTGTGCATCAACCGGGCAAGGACAACTTCTTAGCCGACGTTTTGAGTAGAAACCCGACAGAGGAAATGCAAGCACATCAAGTAGAAATCGTCCAAGAAGATCAGGAATCTCTAGAGAAGCTTAAGAAACTACCGCAGTCACAGAAGAGGTATACTCCTTTGAGAATGATGTATAGATTTCTGAAGGGACGCATGCGCAATATCAATCCAGAATATGAAGCAACTGCTAGATTGTCTAACGATTATGTCATCGTGGAAGATGTGGTATGCAAGTTTGTGGATGAAGCTCATCTCATGTTAAAACAGTTTTACCACCGAATCAAGTTGAACGTGTAGTTTGGTTGGCGCATAGGGCCATAGGACATGGTGGTATTGACAAAACCATCCATGTGCTTCAAGAGAAATTCACTTGGAAGGGGATGCGAACGTCGGCAAGAAATATTTTAAGAAAATGTGATGATTGCCAGAGAAGTAAATTCGCTTCGCATTTCTTGAAGGAAAGACCAAATCCTATATTACCATCAGAACCTCGAGAGCTATATTCGACTGATATTTATGGGCCATTACCTAAATCAAAAAGGGGAAACCAGTTCATCCTTGTTACTATGGACGTCTTCACGAAATATGTAATGTTCTTCGCCATTCAGAAGGCTAAGTCACGTTATATGATCAATAGGCTTGAGAAGGGTATATTTCCTACTATGGGTAAGCCTACTTACATTCTTTCCGATCATGGAGCCCAATTCACCTCTGCTGAATTGTATCAGGCCATGATCAGACTTGATGTCAAGCACATATTGAATTCCATACGCCATCCTGAGGGAAATCCAGTGGAAAGGGTCATGGCGGAAATTGGGAAATTTTGCCGGTTGTATTGCCACCATAAACATGATCAGTGGATGGATGTTCTACCAATTTTGGAGTTTTGCATAAATGCAACAGTGCATGAAAGCACACACCAGATTCCCAAAGTACTCCACTTCAATGTCAAACCAGTAAGACCCTGGGATCACATTGTCAAAACACCACCTGTTGTAGAACCCAACATGGAGAGGAGAATCCAATTGGCTAGTGAGAGACTTAAGACACAAGCCGAAAAGAGGAACAGAAGGACCGAAAAAGGGAAATAAGTCAACCTTTACGTGTCGGAGATCGAGTGTTAATACGCAGACCCGTATCATCCAACCTACCACTGAAGATATACGGCAAATTTGCAAGGCTGTTTTTTGGGCCATACCTAGTCCATGAGACCTATGGAAACAATTGCTATGACATCAGAGATATAAGATCTGGAGCAAGGATAGGAAAGTATAATGCTGCCAGCCTTAAGAGATACTACTGTTGAAGAACGAGCAGGATATGTTTGGCACATGCTTGGCGGCATAATGAAGAGAATACAAAATAAGCTTTTGTTAACTCGCTTATTTTCCGGTGAGAGGGGAGTATGTGCCCAACACAGTACTCCAGTTTTAGCACAGATTGTCAACCCTGGGAAAATCACGGCCCAAAACTCCTCATTTTATCTTCGCAGGCCCGACGTCAAGGTTGAGTGACGTCACGCGTCTGACGTCACGTACATCTGTCTACTATCTACGGCAGAGCGCGCTGTCTCGGACCACGGGGTCAGCTCTGGTGTTCGGCAGCTGGTCACATTGAAAGGTGCAGACAGATGCGATTTGTGCGCGGACTGGACAGTACTCCGTTGTTCGGCAAGAGTGATTTTTACATTCGATTTTGATCGTGGAGGGCCGTGTGTGCTATGCCACCACAGGTCTAAGTGTCGTTGTGGATCGGGTGTGATTTTATCGGAGTCCTGAGAGACCATATAATTACGAATCACCACTGTTATGCCGGGCGCGATTGCTATATCAGACGGCCGAGTCCAGCGTATATAATCCCGGTCGTGCAGGCCCATGCTTGGCTTGATAACGAGAGAACTAGCCCTTTGCGACTAGCTTTGGACGTGAGTTACAATACGGAATAGTTTGTGCAGTGAACATTCGAGAATAGGCGAGGCTCTTATCATCGATGGAGGACTTGTAGATGCAGCTGAACAGCTGCGAATGCTATTGAACTACTGCTTACGTAAAGCCGGTGGCAATATGCTGAGAGGAAGAATTGTGTCTACATTGTTCGAGGCGCAGGAACTTATGATTTCCAGAATGGAACGAGGACATTTTATAACCTGTGCTGTTGAAGTGTCAATGAAGAATTTTGAAATGGAACTAGTCAGTGAAAATATGTGCCACTAAGCTTATACGTGAGGGGACTGGACGGAGTGACATTTACATCAAGATGAGGCCATGATGTTGCCATGACATAACCACACCGTGGGAGTCGGAGGACGCAGCCACCATGATACGTGAAGGTCTCGGTTTCGATTCCTGGAGGAGGCGAGGAAGAAGATGGTGGAAGATGCAATCCTGCCGGTTCTGGAATGGGAAGGAGATGGTCCTGAATGAAGATTGGTTCCAGAGGTTCTGCATTCTATGAGCATGCTAGGCTTGTACCATATTTTCTTATTTCGGCCAGTTGGTGAGCTAAAACATTACTTCAATTTGTAGTTGTGAGTAGTTTGTACTACTCAGTAGTACTAGATGCCATGGAGTTGAACTAATTATTATTTATTTGTTGATCAATCATTTTATTATTATTAATAATATTTATGGCCACATTTTTTCCTTCGTCTTTTAAGTAATTATATGAGGAAGTGATTCACATTGAAGGGTTGTCACACGTGGCAAGGAACTATCCACCATGCTTGGCACCATGATCCAGTTAATATTTTCTTTTGGGGATTTTTTGTAAATCCGTCACTACTTTGAATGATAAGATTTTTTTCTACGATGATAAGATTGGAAATACGACGCGGATACTGAACTGAATCCATGATGGAATAAATGAAGGTGGTAGACTAGCTGTCGAGAGTTAGGGTAGAGTTCATGTTTTGAAATTATTTTCTTTTTTTTAGATTTTGACTTCAGCGTTTGGTGAATCTAATTATGTGAACTCTGAAGGATTATAACTTTAAATATTCCCATTTTTTTCTCCGTCCACATTCATTGATATAGAGAACTTAATTATTAAAAGCATGCTCGTCATTATGCTTCGACACCTACCCATTTGACATTGCTATAGGTCATGCCTGCATTAGATAATTTATGCACACTAGTCATGTGATGAAATGAAAGGTCATGATAATTAAAAGATAATGAGTTGATCTACAAAAAAAGATTGATTGGTGTAGTTGTTTATATAAAAAAGAGGGGAGAATTGAATGGAACGGAATGGAATGGAATGTAATAAAATAAATTTAGGATGATAGTTCACATATTCTGTGAACGTCTTATGGCAAATTTTCTGAGAATTAATCATGAAGAATCCCTTTGTGAATAAAAAAATAATAATGTAATAATAATAATTAGTAGTGTAATATCTTTCTAAATAAGCATGACCATGCAAAATGCAGTCATATGGTGGTGAATTAAGTATTCACAGGAGTAGGCAGGCGATAATCTAATCATTATGTAATTGATGGAGTGAAATACATTGCAAGCATACCATCGAATTGGGAAAGATGGGAACTTTTAGTTGTGATATAATGATCAGCCATGACTTTGAACTTTGCATAAATGTAGGATAATGGGTGCACGTTTGCCTGAAATATTTTGAGTAATTAGACTCTGAAATAACGTTGTACGATAAATATAAATCCTGATTGCAACTTTAATTGAGCGGTCAAGTAGGACCTATATTGTTGCAGCAATTATTTTTAATTAATAATTCATTAATAATTAGTTAGAACGGAGATCAATACTATTATTTTTAGGCAAGCTATTTATTTAACTTTCATTATAAACTCAAGTGAGTGACAATATTACTAATCTAGGACACTACCTGATGGACATTTAGTGTGATTAGTTGATGTTGATAGTCAAATGTGACTGAATCTATTTTTTTATATTTTATTTAATTTTCTTCGAATATCTCCTAATTTTATTTGTGTCTTAATGATAGGACCAAGGAGATTCGTTGACCCTTTAAAACTTAATTATGTTTATTTGGACTCGAAATATTTTTTCTTTTTCTTCGGTCCACATCAAGCTTTCATTTAGATCGAATCTCCGAGGCAAGATAGGCTTTTTGGGGGTTTCTTATATTTGTATTGGTTAATAAGTTGCCAATAAATGGATGCCTATTTTTCTTTTTAATTGTGCTTATCTTCTGACTTCTGTTGTGCTATTGCTTTGATTTAGGTTTGGGAGTGGGTTGATTTAACCTGTTACACCTACATCCTGTTAACCACCCCTGAGACTACTTGAGTTCTCGTACCCACCGGCGTATTTTTTTGATATTCGAACCCAGACCTCAATCATTTTTTTTTTTGTTCTTTATCTGATATATGTCTTGTGTTATCGGCATGAATTGCGATGTTTTCGCCGGGTCATCCGATTCGATGCCGGTTAACGGGGACACTGTGAGTAGAAATAATTGAATTCCCTAGTTCGAGGGAGAAATAATATGGTTTAAAATGTGTGCTAGACACGAATTTATACAGAGTTAAGTTGTGAAAAACGAAACGATTGTGGGAGGGCACTTGCTAGCAAGTTTCACCTCGTTGAAAGAGACCTAAATTTATAATGTAATTATATTATGTTAGTAAGGTATTTGAGAGGAGGAAAATAGGAGGTTTAGGAAAATGTCTTGGCCAAATTTATTGATCTCCTTTGAACGCGACGCGGATGGTGGTTGAACGGGCACTGTTTTGCACTATAGTCTGTTAAAAAGTTCACTATTGCAGCACGGAAAGTTCATAAGAAGAAAAGTTATTGCAATTATGTAAATCACTAGTTGAATTTTAACTTGAGTGAGTTTATTGCGTTGTAGCGTTTATAGGTTGTAGTTGAATGCGGCGGAAAATTTCCCACGAAGGAAGACAAATTATGTGTTGATTAGCATATGATATTAAGAACAATCCTCAGCTAGGAAAAGTATTCCCATATTTAGGTGAAAAATACTTGACGGTTTTACTTGCAGAAAGATTGCTTGGCATGGAAAATTCCAAAGCGATGAAGACTGTTGAATTGGGCAAGAAAAGTCCCTCGGCGGAATGCTAAGTTTTATAGACAGTGGGTATTTTGAAAATATCCCTCGGTGTGAAATAGTATCTCAGATAATTTGTACAAGAAGTACTGTTTTGTTTTAGAGAGTTAGCTGAGGTAGCCATAACTTGATCAGGAAGATCTTTTGAAGGCAGTTATTTCTGAACATTTAGCGATTCCACACACTGTCTATAAAATTGGATTAAAAAGCTATAAGCTATTTAAAACCCGTTAAAATATGGCGAAGACCATTGAAGTTTGTACTTAGCTCATTTTGAAGAAAGGCGATGGTCTGGGTGACGGTTGATTTACACTTCAAACATGGCGTTTGATTTGAAAGAAGTGTCTCTAGAATAGAGGAGACGAGCTCGGGAAGGTATGTGTAGACGTCGAACACAGAAGTGAGAGCCGCTCGAAGAAGCACGGAGGAACAAGAGAGGGAAGAGGGTGGGGGGAAATGGACAAAGGAGCATACATAAAGATTACAAACTTAACAAAAATTAAATCTCTTCTTAGATGTTAATTTTCTTGATGAAGTTGTCTTCAAGGAGTTGCTAGCAGGCGCCAATGACGAAGCCTGGTGGATGGGAATAGTGAAGAAGTCCTCTTGAGCATGGAGATGTTAGCTGGCGATAACGACGACACCTGGTGGCTTGATTGGTAAGGAAGTCCTCTTGAGAGTGGAGATATTGGGGATCTTCAGAGGTTAGCTGCTAGATGCCGCTAGGTTGATCATGGAAAATATATATCTAGAACAGACTTACAAACGAAGTAAGCATGGTGCGCAAACAAACTAAAACATAAGGAATCACTGTTGGTGTTTGCGAAAAAGAAGAAGGAATGAATTAAAGCAAAGAGCAGCGAAAGCTAACTCTATCTTACCGTGTATTCCAAGGAATACACCAACATACATCAGTGCTGCCAACACGATTCTAAGCCTACTGATATGTCCAGTTTATAAATGCATATAACTTCTATACTAACAAATGGATTTGAACCAAATTTCGTATGTGCTTTTTGTACCATAACAGTTATGACAATGCGTATTCGTAAGAACCAGCAGGGCTGCCAACTGTTAATGAAATGTCTCTCCGTTTGTCTAATCCTAATATCAATATATCTGATAGTATGCAAGCCATCAGCTCTAAACTTTGCACACGTATAGTACCCGACATTCTAGAATAATTTGGAGTAACTAACATACCTCAGTGCTGCCAACATGATTCTAAGCTTTCTGATAGTTTCAATTTTTAATTACATGTAACTTCTATACTTATAAATGTATTTATCCAAAATTGGAAGTATAATAGATCGTAATATGTCAGATTAATTCTGAGCATCACATATATGACATTGTTCCCAACATGATTTTGCGCGCACTGATAAATCCAATATCAAACAGCATGTAACGTCCATTATCCATTAGACGTCAACCTAATTTTGCATGTGCATTCTATACCTTAAGAGATGGAACTATGAATATTTTCAGAGTCTCCAGGGCTGCCAACTGTAGTAAGTTACTCTATTAGGCTGCACTGTTTCAGGTGTATTTCAAACTGCAGTACTTAGAAATGTTAGTATTACCAACTTGATTTCGTCATTATTCTAGATAGGTCTATTTACCTAGGTAGATTGGCACGAATCTTAAATTTTAAGAAAAGTAGGCTCTTTAGTTCGTCACGGAAATACTTGTTTAAAATTAATTAATTAATTAATTAATTAATTATATTTTCAAACTAATTCCTTTTTAAGTGCAACTATGACCTCCCGTGACCGTTTAGCAAGTTTAGATTTCAGTGAAATAACAGAAGACTTCAGCCGGGAAAAAATCAAAATGTTGTAACTATTCTTTATTTTATTATTATTACCAAACTATTTTCCATTTGATTTGATATTTGTATTTCCTATTGTTGTGAGCCCCACCTTATCATATCGCCCAGACCCCCGCAAGGCCTGGATCCGCCACTGGACTCAGGCCCAATTTGAGCCTAGAGGACACCTCATGGATAATGACATTATTACCACGACAGCAGAGACGATACTAAAATTAATAATCTATAGTAATAATGACCACTCTTCAGATGATACCAGAGAACTACCAAAAACAAATGTTGAGAACATCATTCATACTGTGGAAGAGGAGGAGGGAAATTTCACGGAGGTGATTTCCAGAAGGAGTCGTCGACGAATGCAACACCGTTCCTACACTATTGGAACAGGGGGTACAGAGGACGACCTCCTGGAAGCTGGAGAGAGTATGGCATGGTTGTACCTGGGGCGCACATCACAACGCACAACTTCAGACAAAATGAAGAATTTCCTTCAACGGAAAGGATTTCCGCAATCAGTAGTATGCGAAGAACTGCGAACAATGGGGATTAATAAATCGAAGTAGGAATCCCTATGCAACACTCCAATTTTTGGCCAAGAGGAATACTGGTGAGACGTTTTCGTTTCTCACGCAGACGAATGGACATGCGTTCCCCAGCAGGGGAATTTGGAAGATATTAACCACAAAAAAATAAACAAGGACGCCGATACGAATTGCTCGGTGACAACTGGGTCTTAAGGGACTCTTCTATGGAATTGTGAAAGACTAATAAATGCAACGTCCATGCTACCATATAACATCTTCCAAAATTACGATGCAGTCGTTCTAACAGAAACATTACTAATGCACGAATGGCATAACCAAAACTTCTATACTATCCACAGCCTCGCAACACAGGGGTGTAGAGGCAGACCCAAAGGCGGGATATCTTTGCTAATAAAACCCATGCTAGCTCCCTTCCAAACACTTCATCAAACAGAGAACATTCTACTAGTAAAATGCAAATCAGTATCGATAATGGGTGTTTATTTCCAGCCATATCTCTAGGAGGAGGAGATCTTTGACGAAATCGAAGCTGCATTAGTTAAAATACCAAGGTATGACCCTCTCATAATAGCGGGCGATCTAAATTGTCGTTTAGACGTACCATCAGCTAAAACAGATACAGTAATATCTTACCTGGAACATGAAGGGTTCAGAGTTACCAACAACAAAATGGAGAAAACCTACTACAGCCCAAATGGTAGCAGTACAATAGATTTTGTTCTCATTAATGACGGAGCTAAAGTGATATTTCGAAATATTGTAACAAGTGTTGCAATGAGGAAACACTTACCAGTAGAGACCATTCTACAATTTAATGAGAAATATACACTCAATGCAGTTTCAAGAATCAAACTGCGGTAAGAAAAATTCTCTACAAAGGGAAGGGAGATTTAGACGACCCAGATGCCTATAGAGGTATCGCTCTGGAAGATGTACTCTTCAAAGCGTTCACCTAAATAATAACAGGCCGTTTGACTAATTTGACTGATCACAGTATGCCGGAAGAACAATTTGGATTCCGGGTAGGCAGGTGGACCATTCAGGCAGTTTGCTGCCTCCAGGAAGACAATAAAGAGGCCTTAAGACACCCGAAAGGGAAACTTTACTCTGTATTTGTTGACTACAGCAAGGCTTTTGACACTCTTAACAGAAGAATACTGCTGGATAAACTAGGATTGATGATTGGAATAGATCACTATATCACTGCGTTCATATGCAATATACTCAACAATAACATGCTGATAATATATTGACTATAGTATCACCCTCTCAGAACCCATAGAACAATGCATTGGGGGTATTGCAGGGCGATCCCCTAAGTCCAACACTGTTTAATGTTGCTACAGCAGACATAGTGAAATCCGCGAAGCTAGATGGAATTAGCATGTACATATACGCAGATGACGTTGTTCTAGCCTCAACTTCACGTCAAAGTCTACAGTCGTCCCTAGACCTGATGGCAATTTGGGCCGGAAAAAATGAACTCGATATCAACTTCAACAAAACCGTATCCATGATCTTTCGCAAAGGAGGTAGAATAGCAGCAGGAGACTACCTATATCTAGAGCACAAGGCGTTACGTATTGTAAATCAATTTAAGTACTTAGGACTAATTTTTCAGACACATGGGGATACTTTCACCGAACATATAAAGGACAGAACAATACATGCCATAAAAGCAATGCCTGCAATAGAACATCTTAATAAACTATCATCAGAGACAGCTATGACATTATTCAGAGTAAAAATCAGCCCAATAATAAGCTACGGTCTGATTATTATATGGGAGAATCTCACGAAACACAACATGAAGTTCATAGAAAGAGTCAAGGCAACTTTCATGAAAAAAGTCCTGTGTATCTCAAAGTATACCCCATCGCGACTGTGCTATGAAATGTCAAGAGAGACCTTCTACATCGAAGATTTAACGTGTCAACTATTGCTCCCGCCTACCGCCCAGTACGAGAACCTTCTAAAAGAGCTCAAAACGAAGAGGATGCAAATACGGAGTGACTTTTATTTAACAGCCGCAATGACGTCCGATAAGTGGAAGGGTCCATGTTACAACCTGAGACATACAATCTTTCGTTTCGCAATACATGGATTCCATTTCAAGTTATGCAAAATGGAAGGGTATCATGAGCCTAGTATGGAATGCATTTATACATTGTGTGGAAATGCCTGAGAAAGGTATCATGCTATGACATGCGAACGGAGGAATGAGTCACTAAATAGCTTTTGTTGTGAATGAGAGTTGAATGTGATCTTGAATATTTTGGGTTTTTATTATTTTTTATCCTCATGGCCATTGGCTGCAATAAATCCCTTATTTATTCAACATTCGCTGTTACCGTTTGGAATAGTTGTACGCTGGAAATAGTTGATTTAGTAAAGTTTAGTAATGTAGGTAGGAAAGCACCATCTCCCTCTTACTGAATTATCGCGGCACACTATCTCGCAATATAAGTACATAAATGGCAAGTAATTCACAACACTTTATTACACACATCATAATAAAAATAACTTGAAAGCTGTAAGAATCACAAAAGTATGAATAATGACGGAACACAATGAGTTCACTGTTTGGCACAGGGGAAACATCTTCCTTAACCAATAAAAAAGTTCACTGTATTATTTGGCGTGTATACAAGGCAGTGTAGATCATCTGCCTGACTGGTAAGGATTTACGGAGACACATGTTGTATGGTCATTGGCTGCATTAAATACATGGGTTGTTTTTTAATTTTGGCACCAATGCTTCAGTGCCAAGTTGCAACAATGTTGGGCACTGCCACTTTTACCGACGGTTGCTGCCCTGCATCCCCTCCCTCAGAGCATATGACTTCGCCTGTCCTCACCACCGCTCGTGCGCAGTCGCGCCTGTTAGATGAGTAGTGTGAGACCAGCGCTCGCGAAAGACAGTCTCAATGTTTTCCAAGCAGGAGCAGAGAACGTGGATAAAAATTCAGTGTGCTAGGGGTCGCAGTGCTAAACAGTGTCACCGAGGATTGCAGGAAGCGTGCGGTGCAGCTGCGTTGCCGTTCAGAACGGTAGCAAGATGGGTTGCAGCCTTTCGAGATAGGCGCGAACGTGTGGAGCACATGCCTCGATCTGATCACCCACCAGTAAGTGATGACAATGTACAGATGGTGTCCGCGTTAGTAGAGGTGGATCGGAACGTAACGATTCGTCAATTAGAGCAAGATACCGGACTGGCGCATTCAACTGTCCTCCACATCCTGAAGGACTTACTGAAAATGCGGAAGATTGCGTCCAAATGGGTTCCGCATGACTTAACCGACATGCACAAATGGCTGCGATATGACGCTTGTCGTATGCACTTGCAGCGTTATGACCGCGAAGGAGAGGCTTTTTTTCGGCGTATCATAACCATTGACGAGACGTGGGCCAGATCTTATGAGCCACAGTTAAAACACCAATCGAACGAGTGGAGGCACCACCGATCACGGAAACAAACAATTCGACCAACCCCCACCAATGTGAAGGTAATGTTGATTCTTGCCTATGATTAGGATGGTGTGATAATTCACCATACTGTTCCCCGAGGGCAAACCGTTAATGGGGCGTACTATTGTTCGTTTCTGCAAGACCATCTCCGAGGAGCTCTGAGAAGGAAACGGCGCCACCACATGGTTACACCGCCCATCGTTCTGCATGACAGTGCTAGGGCACACACAGCAGGCGTTGTGTCGGCATTGTTGGATCGCAGGGGCTGGGAGGTCCTCTATAACCCCCCATATTCTCCCGACATCAGTCCCTGCTACTATGATCTCATCCCGAAGATGAAGATGACAATGCGCGTGGAGCGCTTCCGTACCATTGAAGACGTTAAGCAGGCTGCCGAGCGCTCACTTCGAACCATCAATAGATTGGGCAGTGCCAACGGGATCCAACGACTTCCGCATCGCTGGGAACACGTTGTACGCAACGGTGGGGACTACATCGAGGGCCTGTGAAACTTGGAACCATCTAAGTGAGTTATTAATCCAGTTATAACTAAGGTGCCAAAACGAAAAAACCAACCCGTGTATTTAATTAAATGTTGCTAAGCGTTCAACGTCAACGGTTTGGTCTAGCCGTAGATGCTCATTGGGTTTTCCCTTTACGTACTCAAGTTCGACACTTCTGAACTGTACTAAGCTATTATTATATTGTCACTAACTAGCAAATCATTGCGGTGTATATTCTTGAGACACTTCTATTAATGCTTTAGTCTTAGGTACTTCAATATCTGCAGTAAGCGACACAATGCCATCGGTCGACTGAACAATCATCACAGAAACGAACTAGTCCATAATAAGCGTATTATCACATATCTACACCCGATTGCAGTACATTAACGCGAACTGGACTTTAAAGACATACTGAAGACACTAAAAATTACAGATGAGCGATAGTTTATCCCAACCTTCATCAAACGAAGCTAATCAAAGCTAATATTGTATCCCAGCAACGAATGTAAACAAACAATATGTCGGGCTTAAGCAAACGCCATTTTCACCCTTTCGATACCTGCATTAAGGTCGGAGTACTGTAGTTGGTCTTGATACAGCACAGAGAGTAATTGAATTATTACGATAATTAGTAATTAATTAGTGTACGAAATACATACGTCAACATGGGCACAGGCTGAAATAAAGATTATTATTATAGAGCAATGGACGTATATGAAACTGCCTAACCATCCTAATACAAATGAATCGGTCAGAGCTGAAAAACATTAAGTCGAAAATGGTCATATTAAAAAAAAAAAAAAACAATTATTAGTCTTCTGAAGTATTGACCCAAAGGCCTTGGAACGGCATAGGAAAGAATTGTCAGCCTTTTGTTTAAGCCAGGAACCACTGCTACATGCAGGCTGTATTTCTATATAGACTAAGTAGGCTGCAGCCTAGAGTGGCAAATTTTCAGGGGCGGCAGTTTGGTAATTTATTCAAAAGTTAACATGAAGTATTTCAGACGATAATAATATTTTCCGTACGAATTTACGAATACATGTTACTTAAAAATAAGTTTTACTCCTACTGTTTTTCCTGCCTTAGCAGAGTTATCTAGTAGGCTTATTTCCAAAATACGGTTAAATTCTCTTTCATTACCTTGTATTGAGGCAAATACAACAAAAATACATTCATATGAGGACATTATTAACGAGTTTGCCATTAATAAATCTCGTAAAAAAGCTATGTAAATTTGAACATCAAGATTATGTGGGGTGAGTTGTTTTAGAGAAGTTTGTATATTTTTCAACAAATAAACTAGTAATTAAGTACATTTAGTATATTTTATTTCACCGTGTAGGAAAACTTAATTAAAATTGAACATAGTTCTTCAATTACGCAAAAGATAGTCATTAGCATTAAAATATAAAAATGTGTGTAAAATAGTGATCACTGATCTAAAAGAACAAATTAATTACTGTAATTAAGTTCGAAACCTATTTAATTTTTTAACGATTCTTAAAAGAAGTAAGTAAAAAAAGTATATAACTAATTCCTTTACGGTATATAATTTATTATGTAAACCATTAAAATTGTAATTTTACTTAAACTAAATGAACTTTATTTTAAAAAAAAAGATGAAAACCCCAACGAACTCTATCCTTTTGTTGTATAAAACAAATGTATTAAGCAAATATGAACTATAGAGGACGTTAGCCTATAGGCTGCATACTCTTAAATCCGACCCTGGCTACATGTAGTGCGATCAGAGGAGAAAAGCATTAAGTCAATGACTTGCTGCCTTTCAGCACCGTATTACGCAGTTAATGTTGGTCGCACTGCAAGATTCCCGCGTGTTACAGTGCTGTTCTAAAACACATTTGTACAGGGTTAAGGTGGTTTTCATGTTACAAATCCATTTTTAAACAAAATATCATGTGGAATATTCTTTCTGGATGGCTTTATGCTGCACTAAACTGATCACGGAGCTGAAAGGCATTAATTCACGTTTACAAAATTGATTGGTAGCATATGTTTATTAAATTAAAATTGATATTCCGCTAGGACAATTATTATAACCTTAATAGTTGCTTCACGACATAGATGACTAATATAGTGTGTTTGTTGAGTTCTGTTCTGTCAATGACGTTTTATCGGTCTCCTGAAAACTAGTGAAAACTGACTTAATACTTTTCAGCTCCGGCCGATTCAAATACTTTTGAGTTTGTTAAATTTATGTATGTTAAGGCTACCCTCAAAGAGGGGAAAATTAACCTTCTTATATTCAATAACTGGCATTGTTGTAAATGTTGTTGTTTTTATATGTGAACAGGTTTAAACTTCAGCCCTTGTACTTAACTGTGAGTGAAATGTACGGTATATAATAACCTGTGTGGTGTCACTAGGCGAGTGTGTATAAGTAAGTTAATGTTATTTCATAGTACGGTACCGTACCGTAGTTTTGAGGTGAGTGTCCAGGTACATGAAACATGGTACAAATGTGGTAGGCCTATTTCCCTGTAGGTAGTGTTGACAATATCGTACTAGGGATGGCAGCTGTCAACGTCGGCAATCAAATTTCGTATGTCCTGGTAACCAGACCTCATCGTTGAGCGTTAATCGAGGTACTCAGCTACACAGATGGTCTTAAGGATCAAATTACTACATTGCGTACTTTCTTACAATGCATTCTGTGCCTTCTGACGACTGTCACATTTCTCCCCTGCCTGCCAGCCCCCCCCCCGGCAAACTGGAAAATAAAAACAATGCTCAAACTATATTTTGAATATCCCGCCTAGCCTTCCGCCAAAATGTTTTCTCGGCAAGGCCTAGTGATCACCAGAACTTTATAGAACTATTTATTCCTGCCGCGCGGAGAGCCACTAGCTCCGCGATGTAACTGCAGTGGATTATGGGCACAATTACTGCCACCCTAACTCGCGCGCTTGCGAGGTCCTGTTACGGCGGCAAACTGCTTCTTCGACGTGTCAAGGTTGGCACCGGCAAACTTCGAAATACTTCGTGCGGTATGTTCGGCTCAACTGGCCAGCTCCTGCCTGAACACGAGACTGCATAGTCTCGTCCCACTTGCTTTGGAACGATGTGACGAACAGGTCGCTGCACGGCCGAGCTCTCGGAGCTTGGCCAAGCTTGGCCGCATGGCATACATCATGGACAAAGGTATGGATCTGATTTAACTCTGTGTGTGAAGAGAAACTTCCGATATTAATTTCAAGATACATTTAGTGATTGTCGATACTCACAGTGTCGCCGTGAGAGAGTGTACTTTTAAGACTGAAATGCTTATATTTTAAAACTTGGAAACACGTTTGAACTTTAAGCTAGGTGCAGGGCATATGGCCATTGCTGCCTGCCCTTGGGTAGAGCCTCGTGTTATATCCAATATCATCTTGCATTTTCTGTTAACTTTATCTTATTTAAGTCTGATTATTCTGTTGTTCATATCGCGGTTAGGCCGCTTAGTATTATATTTTTGGAGGGTAAGTTTTGGCAGACGACAAATGTGCCTCATTATCGAGTTGAGTGGTCTACAGTGGCTAACGGCTTAGGGCCCTTGTTGGCGAGTCGGAAGCAAGAGTTCCTTGGCGCCCTCGGTCGGGTATGGACGCTGTGTTAGAGCTCTGCTCTAAGGCTTTAGTATAGCCTTTGGTTTCAGTAACATTTTCTGTTAAATGATTTTTATTATTCATGTAAAGCTTCGCAACCTTAAGGTAATATTTTTTCCTTGTTGGAGCTTGCTGCTCGTAATTTATCCTCTTATAAAGGGGAATTCTCTTGTTTGAACTTCGAGTTCTTGAAGCCTCATGGCTTGTTGTAGAGTCTTTTTCGGGAATTTGTTTCCCAAGTTTATTTTAGGCCTAGCGCCTTTTAACCTTATGTCAGCCCATTTGCTGGGGCATTTTATCACATATTTCTTGCTCCCAAGAAATATGTTTACGGAACTTTCTGTTCTGTTTAAATTCACCATGCGTGACCGCTGGAGCTCGGACTGACCACGTGTGCTAAATTTAGATTTAGGAGGGTACATGTTTTCTGTGTGTGTTATTTTTGGTTTCCACTGCTTGTATTGATTTTGGTTTCAACATATTATTTTATCTTTGTTTTTTAATTCATGGTTGTATGCGTTGAAATGTTGCCCGTCACCCGCTTTGGGGCAAAGCAACCCAATTCCACTCCACAAATATTCAACATGCCTGGCGTTGGTGTTATTTCGGTAAAGGCCGCCACAGTAAGTGGTAGCAGAGCATGTGGTTGTCGATTATTGACTGGTTTCTGCTACCGATGGTGGTAGTCAGAGCCATGTGGCAACATTGTCGGTCCTGCACTTCTTCGATCAGATTCATAATACTGGTGATTGGAATGTGTTTTTTTTTGTAAATGTAAAAATGTCTCAACTATGTGCAACTGGCATTTTAAATTCAGAGCTTTAAGTGTTAAATACAATAATTGTAAATATCAACGAGGAAAGTTGAGGGTTTAGAATTAAGGTACTGTGAGATTCTATTGTCTAAAGTTTCTTGTATTTTCACTTTCATTCTCTCACTATTGTGATGGAGCGGCACGTGCCTGATCCTCAGTATTTGGATGCCGAGGAAGTCCAGTTTTAACTGAACATAAGATATTTGGATGTCCCCGTGAGCACGGAGGTGGCTCGAGCAGTTTTGAAACCTGCCCTTCTGGAACCCGTTGTTTTGCCGGAGCTGTCCGATGCTGAACTTGCAATTGGTGAGTCATAAATATTCCATAAGGTAGAATTGCGTGCTAACCTAATTAATTATTTTTTTCTTGATGACTACGGTACATCTGCCCAGTATAAGAAATTACGTGCTCGCTTACAGTATCTGTTCACTCGCTGTGAGGGTATATTGTTTGTTTCTTCCCATCGCTCAGATGAGGAGTTGAGTAATGTCTTTGAAGCTCAACGTGAAATTGCTGAATTTGCGACTAAAATATTTGATGATACTTCTGGAGGTTGTATTGGCCTAAAATCATCCTCGACCGTTAATTCAAACTGTCCTGAAGCTGTTCTCTATATCAGTCAAAGTAATAATAATCCTTATGTTCCTACGTGTACTGCTATTTTGTTAGACTCAGTACGGTTGATTTATGAAGTTTCTAATACTGCAAGCATGTTTCGATCTGTTCATTGCAACAATGATATTTCCCCTGTTGTTTCAACTAAGAATAGTGCTGCTGTAGAGAGTAGTAGTGCAGGGTTGCCAGTAGCTGAAGTAGATCATTCTAATTTCTTTTCTTTTCGTCCTGTGGAAAATTCATCCTATGTGTATCGTAAAAGGGCTGCTACAGCCAGATCACGTTCTGTGTCAAGGTGGCCAGCCAGCAGTGACGATGCTGGTGGTAACCAGTCAGTAGGGTTTTGGCGACTGAGCTTAGCCGGTTAAATTTTAGTGAAAGGTTATCGTCCGACAAGAACTTGGTTGAAGTGTCAAACGCTCCATGGATGACTAATTTGGGTGCTAATTCTAGTTTTCATGTACCAGTGTCCATTCATTCTGTTTTTGCTGTAAACAATTCTAACGTGGATGTAAATTGTAATCCTTCCGTTACTGAAATTTTGCAATTGAGCGCTAGAGAGTTGTTCCTGTCAACTGAAGTGCCTCGTTCCGTGTGTGTTACCAGTCCTGTGTACACCACAGACAATTCTCATGGTGGAGTAACGTATTCGTATTCAAGTGCCTTTTCTCGTCCTACTTGTACCGTTGCTACTCCCAGTACGAGGGGTGTTCAACAAGTAAATGTCAGTAGTCGTGGTACGTTACAAACTCCAAAACGAAGTTCTCTTCGTGAAGCTTCTGTTAGTAATTATCCTTCTTCGTTAGGTATTAAGCTTCTTAATTCTGCTTTTCGTTGGCCGAAATATAAAGTCTGGTGCGACAAGAACAGGGGTTCTTCTCGTGGGGAATCACAAAGTTTGGATTTGGATAACTCAAGTGATTATAGTAATGGGCCTGTTCGTGATGAACAGAGAGGTCCAGGTTCGAGTCGTTCAGTTTTTTCTAACCGAAATTTTGGGAATCTTGCACACACGTTATCTGATCGTTTTGCTAAGTTGCAGCACATGAATACCGATACCACTGATGGTATTATTCATTTCCTGCGTGAGTTGGTGGAGATCTATGAGTACGCTGCTGTATTTGGTGTGAGTTATACTCAGGTGTACCAACTTATGTTCCCGTTTACTTCTGGTATGATGAGAAATATGGTTGTTGAGGCTATGTCTCGAAACACTGGTATCGAAGTGTACTGTGAACAAGTTTTGTCAAATGTTATTCCTTATAGAAAGATGGGTGCTGTCATTCAGCGACATTTGTATCGTGTGCAGAAGTATGGCGAGTCGTTGGATGTGTACATGCAAGACATGTTGAAACTAGCTAAGATGTTTTCTGTTAACTTCACTGAGAAGGAAATGGTGGAGCACATTTTGGATGGTGTGACACCAGACTACCGTTCGTTCTTATGCTTAGGGTCCCATCCGTGTACTGTTTCTCAACTGTGTGCTGCTGCTGTAGGTGGAGAGTCCGTACGCCAGTCTGACTATGGCAGAGGTTCTGTTGATCAACCTTCTCAATTTAATTCTAATAAATCGCAAGGTACATCTGGCCGTTAGAACAGTGATCGGTTCCAAGGCAAACAAAGTAATTGGAACAACCGCAAACCTCAAGGTACAGGAGGTCGGTAGTCTAATAATCAGTCTCAAGGCGGTCCTGCTCGGAATGGAGAGGTCAGTAATTCTGGGAATTTTAATAATAAAGGAACGTTCGTTTCCAAGGTTCTTCTAATCGTGATGGTGATGTTAGACATCAAGGTAATCCTTGTAGTAGTGAAAATCCTAATCGTCAAAGAGCTCCAGCTCGGAAAAATAGTAATGCTGTAAGGTGTGACAATTGTGGTCGCATGGGTCACTCGGATCGCAACTGCAATTCTCGTCAGGAATGACATCAGGAGACCTGGCATCGTAATGTGACACCGATGCCATCAGTTGTAAATGTGGATGAACGTAGTGTGGGAACATGTTCGAAGGTTTCTGTGAGTGCTTTATTACCTGCACCCATCGCAGGCATTTTGATTAATGATACCAACGTTAAGGCTTTGTTAGACTCTGGTAGTGCTGCGTCACTGATGAGAGAGGAATGCTATAGGGCCATGAAAGGCATCTGCAAGTTTCCTGCTCTGTCTAAAGTCGATGTTCGTTTAGTCTCAGCTAACAATTCTCAATTAGCAGGTCTTGGCGCTGTCAAGGTAAAGGTTAAAATTCATAATTTCGCATGGAAGTTTCCGTTTTGGATTGTGTCCAATTTGTCTTGCCCGGTGATATTAGGCGCTATATTTTCTCTCACTCCGGGTTGTCACTGGACATTAAACGAGAAACCTTCTGGTTTAATTTCTGTCCAGGTTTGAAGTTGAAATTTTCAGCAACTGAAAGGTATGATGTTGGCACCAGTGTGGTGGACATCGATGGTACAGAGACTCCCGAGTTGTCAAGTAGTGTGAATGACCTCGATCTTAGTAATCTTTCTGATGGTCAAGCAACGAGTATACGTGATTTGTGTTCTCGTTTTCCGGAGGTTTTTACTGACCAGTTAGGGGTCACTGATTTGATTTCCTACAAGATTGTCATGACGGATAGTATTCCAGTTAGGCATCCTCCGTACAGACTTAGTCCTCCTAAGATGAAGGAGGTTAAGAAAATAATAGATCAGATGTTGTCTGGTGGAGTTATTTGTCCTCTATTTCTTCATACTCGTCGCCCATGTTCTTGGTGCCGAAGCCGAATGGTGGATTTAGGCCGTTTGTTGACTACCGAAGGCTCAATAAGAAGGTTGTGATGGAATCCATTCCCCTTCCAGATCTCCACTCATGTTTCTCGTGGTTCAAGGATGCTAGGTTCTATAGTCTCCTCGTCCTGAACCAGGCATATTATCAGGTTCCCTTAGCCGAAGAGAGTTAGCATCTTACCGCCTTTGCTACGGATTGGAATCTCTACGAATTCAACCGCATTCCCTTTGGTCTCACTTCTGGAGGAGCAGTGTTAAGCAGATTGTTAGGTAAGGTCCTTTCTGGAAAAAAGTTTGAGTATTTGTACCACTACTTAAGCGATGTCGTAGTGTACAGTAAGACGTTTGAAGATCATGTTCGCCATCTTCGTGAGGTGTTCGAGCGTCTGAAGAACGCTGGTCTGACAGTGAAACTCTTTGATATATTTTTCGCTAAACCCCAAATCTCTTTTCTGGGACATGTTATCTCTGCCGTTGGTGTGTCGATCGACTGCCCTCGGACCCAGGGCATCCGTGACTTCAAAAGGCCTGTCAATGTCAAAGGAGTGGCTCGTTTCGTAGGTATGCCCAACTTCTTTCGCAAGTTCATTCCTGATTTTGCTCGTAAGGCTATGCCCTTGAATAAGCTACGCCAGAAGAAGGTCCTGTTCGAGTGGGGTGAATCTCAACAGGCCGGTTTCGATGAGTTGAAGGAAGCCTTGTGTAATGCTCCAGTTCTCGCTGTTCCTGACTTCAGCAAGAGATTTATCGTGCAGACAGATGGCTCTTTAGGCGCTGTCGCAGCTGTTATTTTACAGGAGTGTGACGAAGGTCGTCTTCCCATCGCCTTCGCTTCAAGGACCCTGGCTGTCGCTGAGTCTCTTTATTCTGTGTATGAATTAGAAGGCCTAGCTGTCATGTTTGGATTAGAAAAGTTCAAGATGTATGAAGACACGTGCCGTTCGAATTGGAAACGGATAACCAGGCCCTGAGCTGGGTCTTGGCCAGGCCGAGGAACACTGGGCGTATCGCTCGGAGGGCTACTCGTATCTCATCTTTTAATTTTACTGTTCGTCACATGAAGGGGACAGATAATATCATTGCAGATTCGCTCAGTAGGATGTACGAGGAATCTCCCCTTAGGAAACCGGAGCCCATTTCTGTGGAAGCTGATGCTGTTGGTGTATGCTCCGCCAAACATATGTTGAACAATTCTCCTCTTCTGTTCAAAGATATCGTTGTTTATCAGAATGAAGATCAAGACTTAAAGTTAATTATTTCCAAATTAGATGCTGGTGAGGTTGTAAGACCTTATTTTCTTAGGTCAGGCGTGTTATGCTGCGTTTCCAGGCATGACAAGAAGCCGAAAGTCATCTTGCCTGTCCAGTTAGTGGATGCAATGCTAGGATATTTTCATGAGTCACCAGTGGGTGGTCATTTAGGGGTCTTCAAAACCCGTCAAAAGGTTAAGCAATCTTTTACTTGGAAGTGTATGGCTCGGGACATCAAGAGATTTGTTTTAGGTTGCCGCAGTTGCAATGTTAGTAAACCTGCTGTCAATAGTAGAGTGGGATTTCTGTCTTCAGAACCTGTGTTGCGTCCTATGGAGAGGTTGTATATAGATTTTGTTGGGCCTTTCCCGAGATCCAGGTTAGGTAACCGTTTTGCATTGGTCTGTGTAGATGGATTCTCAAGATTTTGCTGGATTGTTCCTACTAAGATGAGCAACATTGCTGCAGTCATCAAGTGCTTAAAGGTCATTTTTACTTCATTTGGTCCCTGTCAGTACCTGATTTCTGACAATGCCCGTACCTTCACTTCTAATCAATTCCGTAACTTCTGTTTTGAGTACTCGATTTCTCATGTTACGACTACTCCGTATTATCCTAACCATAGTTTGGCCGAGAGGATCAATAGGAATTTGAGAGCTGCGTTGATCGCTTACCACCGGGACAACCATACTAAATGGGCTTCGTCATTGCATTGGTTGGCCTACGCTTTCAATACCGCTGAGCACGAAAGTCATGGGAAGACTCCGTTCTTTTTGATGCACGCGTTTGTGCCGCATTCTCCCTTGTCAAATCCTTGGTCACTTAATGAACTTCTTCCTGATCAACCTAGTCCTGAGCGCATTCGAGAAATCTGGAGGGAAGCTCAACGTGCCATCAAGATCTCCCACGACAAGTTGGCCCAGAGGTACGACCAAGGTCGTGGCCAATGTAAATTTAAGGTTGACGATTTACTCTGTGTGAAAAACTTCAGGATGAAAACTCCTAGTAATCAAGTGTCTGGCAAACTAATGCCAAAATGCCGTGGCCCGTATAGGATCTTATCTTTTCCTACTGATGTCACCGTCCTGTTGGAGGACAATGAAAGAAGACGTATTTTCAGAACCAATTTGTCTTATTGTAAAGGTGCAGGTGAACGAGAGACAGAAGAAGCTGAGGAAACAGAGAATGCTGGGTGTGAGGTGTTAATTGTGGAACTATATTTCTCCTGTGCAGTGATTTGGTTGCAGTGATCTCTTTTGTTGTATTTGGTTACGTGTAAGGTTTTCCTTGAAGCCGTGTGTTGGTATGCTGGGTGTGTGAACCCTTGAGTTGATGCTGCTGGAAGGGCAGTATGTTCGTCCGTTTGTTGGTAGGATGTGTCACTATCAAAGTTGTGTTGACCCGTTCGGTAATTGCCTCTGTGCTACTGTTGGAATGACACAGAGTCAATAGATGTGAGGTAGAAATTGTAGGTCTGTTGTGTACAATTTGGAAGTGATTGTAAAATATCTCGACAAGTATTTCAAGGGTCAGTTCTTCGATCCCCTTTCGTCTAGGGATAAGCACAAAGGATCTTCGGTGCCGTATAATCTCGTCTAATGATAGGCATAATGGTCCACTCTTATTTCTGCTGGCAATTGCGCTAGTCTCTGTCCTGCTTCATTATTTCAGGTGTGTCAAGGCTCTCCCTCGACACCTTTCATCGAGCGATAAGCATTATGGGTCTTCTTATTTTTCTTTTCAAACTTTCATTCTTGCCAGTGGAACCTTCTCGAGGTCTTTCTACGCCTCTTACGGCCTGCTTCTTCCTTCTGTGTTTGATACTGTTGTAGTGGACGTGGAATACGTTCCGAGCCGTTGTGCTCTTGTTCAGGAGTGTGTGGATATCAGGGATTCCTGCAGTGAGGTGCAGCCCCTGGTGTCGAAACATTCACCGTTGAATCTTAATTATTGATAACTTGCTGTTATCTGTTTTGGAATTGTCATGGACGTTGATCCATTCTGTGTTGTGTGACGCACATTTTGAAGTGTTATCTGTGTCTGTCTCCTTTGGTTGAGGAGAAGGTTGCCCTCCATTTGCTCGCAGGTGCCTTGGTGTCGCAGTGAAGGAGTCCGTTGGATGGAGAATCGTGGACGAGCTGATCTGGGGTGTGGTGAAGTGATGTTTAACTGCAAATTTTGGAGTGCCAGACGAGGTCTTGTTCCGTCTGTGAAGTGAAGTTATGCTGTTGGGAGCAAAATTGGTTGTGTCCGAGGATTTTGAATGAAATGTTCTGGTTGAATTGGTAAAAATTTTCTCCGTTTTCTTGAGTTACTGCATCCTGTCGCTGTGTGGGAGTTTTGAAGGTGTTCGTGGAGTTGTGTTCCTGGTGTATCTGTTCTCTACGTTCTGTATGTGTGTGTTTCTGGTTCTGTGTTACCTGTTTTCGGGGCATTTCATGAGTTACGTAATGTAAATTTAAAGTAAATGTAAATGTATGGAATTTGTTGACGCCAGTTGAAGTGTGTGTTGTGACGAGGCAAATGTCTCAAATTTTTTCCAACTGTACTATGAGAGCTGAGCCATTCCTGTGGTCATGGGTTCCCTAAATTTCATTCGTGGTGCCCCATCTTACTAACTTTTATTCAAATTTAGAATTGTACATTGAGGATTTTGGTTGGGAACCAGGTTTAGCTTAATTTTAGCATCTGTGAAGATGATGTTTCTCAAAGTTCAAGTGAACACTGTTTTAGTGCTTCGTTCTACCTTATTACTTAACATTTCAGTAATTCTGCAAAGTCCTAGTTCTGCGTGTCCATCATGTGTGCATCGCCTTAAGTAAATGTGAAGTGATCTCGTATCACAAGGCAAGTGAATTGCCAAGTCTTACCTCACCCAATCGAAAGTCCAAAAGTGTGCTACGGAAGTTGTTCAAGCTCTCGCCCTGGTCTCGTGTCAGATCTGTGGCATCCTTCGACCCTGTTGTGGAAGAACATGACCCAACCTTGTGTTGTGTCACCCTGCGTGCTGTGTCTGCTCTTGTCCTCGGCTGTTTCAGGGGTGGTCCGGTGTGAGGGTTGCGCCTCTCACATCTGGAGATGGTGGTGGCCTGCGCAAGGGTCACTGTCAAGACGACATCTAACATCTGGTGGTGGATACTGATGCCTGCTGGTTGGTGTGGATGGTGATGCCTGCCCCGTCGTCAACCCTGAATGCTGAACGCCTGGAGCGGAGAACATGGTACTGGTATGGTGGTATTGGCGCTTGTTCCTGTCAACTGGATGGTTCTTCACGACAACATTAGTTTGGTAACTGGTCGATTTTCCCTGGTTCGGTTTCTCTGAATTGGTGGAGTGAGTGACGCATGGACAAACTCTATATTGCCTGCTTGGTGGACGGTGGTATATTCTAGAGGACTTGTGGGGGCCTTCTCCCTGTCGGCTCTCCCCCAACTTCTGAATTTACAAGGGAGAGACTGTGCCATTCTGACGACTGTCATATTTCGCCCCTGCCTGCCAGCCCCCCTCCCCGGCAACCCTTTCTACAAACTGAAAAATAAAAACAATGCTCAAACTATATTTTGAATATCCCGCCTAGCCTTCCGCCAAAATGTTTTCTCGGCAAAGCCTAGTGATCACCAGAACTTTCTAGAACTATTTATTCCCGCCGCTCGGAGAGCCACTCGCTCCGCGATGTAACTGCAGTGGATTATGGGCACAATTACTGCCACCCTAACTCGCGCGCTTGCGAGGTCCTGTTACGGCGGCAAACTGCTTCTTCGACGTGTCAAGGTTGGCAACGGCAAACTTCGGAATTCTTCGTGCGGTATGTTCGGCTCAACTGGCCGGCTCCCGCCTGAACACGAGGCTGCCTAGTCTCGTCCCACTTGCTTTGGAACGATGTGACGAACAGGTCGCTGCACGGCCGAGCTCTCGGAGCTTGGCCAAGCTTGGCCGCATGGCATACATCATGGACAAAGGTATGGATCTGATTTAACTCTGTGTGTGAAGAGAAACTTCCGATATTAATTTCAAGATACATTTAGTGATTGTCGATACTCACAGTGTCGCCGTGAGGGAGTGTACTTTTAAGATTAAAATGCTTATATTTTAAAACTTGGAAACACGTTTGAACTTTAAGCTAGGTGCAGGGCATATGGCCATTGCTGCCTGCACTTGGGTGAAGCCTCGTGTTATATCCAATATCATCTTGCATTTTCTGTTAACTTTATCTTATTTAAGTCTGATTATTTTGTTGTTCATATCGTGGTTAGGCCGCTTAGTATTATATTTTTGGAGGGTAAGTTTTGGCAGACGACAAATGTGCCTCATTGTCGAGTTGAGTGGTCTAAAATGGCTAACGGTTTAGAGCCCTTTTTGGCAAGTCGGAAGTAGGAGTTCCTTGGCCCCCTCGGTCGGGTATGGACGCTGTGTTAGAGCTCTGCTCTAAGGCTTTAGTATAGCCTTTGGTTTCAGTAACATTTTCTGTTAAATGATATTTATTATTCATGTAAAGCTTCGCAACCTTAAGGTAATATTTTTTCCTTGTTGGAGCTTGCTGCTCGTAATTTATCCTCTTATAAAGGGGAATTCTCTTGTTTGAACTTCAAGTTCTTGAAGCCTCACGGCTTGTTGTAAAGTCTTTTTCGGGAATTTGTTTCCCAAGTTCATTTTAGGCCTCGTGCCTTTTAACCTTATGTCAGCCCATTTGCTGGGGCATTTTATCATATATTTCTTGCTCCCATGAAATATGTTTACAGAACTTTCTGTTCTGTTTAAATTCACCATGCGTGACCGTTGGAGCTCGGACTGAGCACGTGGGCTAAATTTAGATTTAAGAGTGTATATGTTTTCTGTGTGTGTTATTTTTGGTTTCCACTGCTTGTATTGATTTTGGTTTCAATATATTATTTTATCTTTGTTTTTTAATTCATGGTTGTATTTGTTGAAATGTTGCCCGTCATCCGCTTTGGGGCAAAGCGACCCAATTCCACTCCATAAGTATTCAACTTGCCTGGCGTTGCTATTATTTCGGTAAAGGCCGCCACACATGCCACGTATGGATTTTCGTCGAATTGGTGATATTTTGGCAAAATAGCAGATCTATGGTGTTCAGGTCTACAGGATTTTGATAGGAGCCTGGAAAGGAAAAGCGCTACTCATGCAGCCGTTTAACCTAAAACGTACATTTTTATTCCCTACATTTATATGTTTCATATCTATACCATTTTCCAGAAATGTCAGGCTAAGGCACAGATTAGGCCTACATATGCATGTTATGACTTTTATGATTACTGATGATCAGATATCTTTTAAAATTTGTTGAAGTACCGTATCCCTTTCAAATTGCTGTTTGTTACGATCAGGCATCAAATCGAGCTTAATCTTTATTTTGTGAAACAAATCCGCTGGTAAGTACATGTGTAGGGGTGTGATGGGGGGTTCTAAGCCACTCGACGCCTGGCGTCGCGGAGCGTCGATGTTAAGATAGTGGATTTCTCACAAACCCATGGTCCGATTTGAACATGTGACATGTCGTTGGACTCGGGATGATGCCCCCTTTAATAAGGGCGACGTGTTATATTTTTCAAAAATTTTTGAAAATTTTTGTTTTGGAAAGTAGGCGATATTTTGAAACCCAAACATGATAGAACGTTGTGCAATGGCTTAAACAAATGGCTTCTATATATTTTATCGTTAGAACAAAATACTTTTTTTTAGATTTTTTGGAAAAAAGTTCAATTTTGGAATTTTTATAGTTTGGAAACTAGAAATTCCACAAAAAATCTGTTTGACATAAATTCATGGTCCTTAGCCCCTCTACACACAAAATAAATTTCATGTCTCTAAAACTAAAAATAAACAGTAGGGAGAGTGTGAGGTTTCTAACGCATAGCCCACTTTCCTGGTGACGTCCCACAAGATGGTGGCCATGACGTCACACAAAATGGGGGCCATGACGTCACAAGATGGCGGCCATAGCTTTACTAACCTAACCTACGAGTAGTGATCAATAAGTTCCAAAAATATTGATCCATAGCCTAATTTCCTGGTGACGTCACAATGAGCGGTGATCAAAAAGTTCCAAAAATGTTGACCCATAGCCTACTTTCCAGGTGACGTCACAACGGGGGTGAACAAAAATTCCAAAATGTTAACCCATAGCCTACCTCGCGAACCCATGGTTGGATTTCGATCAATGAGGTGTCGTTGAACTCGGGCTAACACCCCCTTTCCAATGGACAACCTATTTCCACCCCAAAATAAAACCTACTCCTACTAGAGGGTGAAATTAAATTTTTTTGAAAATCTCGCTTTCCAGGTGCGACATGTGGGAGTTTGAATGCTAGTATGAAATTAAACGTTGTTCCACATAAACGTCATGCCAACGAGTCGACGCCATAATGAATTAGCATTTTTGTTTTTGTTTTTACGCATGCGCACTTGGTGATATTGTAAGAGGGTGGGCTTTTTGAAAAATGATTTATAAGAAGAGGTTTTACTAGTGAGGAGAGAGCTAGATAGTCGCCTACTTTCCTATGAAGTTTGCCGATATCTCACGAACGCATGGGCGGATATGGACGTGTGATGTGTCAAATCGCTTGTCTTGAAGCCCTTGTTGTTGTTGTTGTTGTTAATACGTTAAACTTTTGAGAATGAGGGAAACAGACTTTATATGTTCATGATGAGTGGTTGTAGATAGAGAGAGGCGATACCGCTGAGCGTGTTTTTTTAACAAGGCTATTACTGATTATAATGACCGTGCTTAATAGAACAATCAATATTTCGACGGGTCGGTTTAGGACAGGTCGAGGTATTGTTATCTGATATTTCGACGGGTCGGTTTATGACAGAGCGAGGGTTCGTTTTTCAGATATTTTACTTTCGAAGGGGATCATTTACATGTAAACGATGATGGGTTACATGATAAATGATAATTCTTTGATCAGATGAAGAGCAAACAGAACTTGGTTCTATGTTGGTTGAAGCGAGTAGAGAAAACAAACTTGCTGGAGAGCAGACTGACAGGATGAGGATGTTATTTGAGCTTAATGGAATGTGTTGACCTGGTTTGACTTGACAACAGAGCAATGGAAAAGTATCAGAATGCTGAAGATACTTGAAGGTGAAACGATTTGTCAACCATCGTGAGAGGGGAGAGCGAAATGCATGCGTACACGTGTGAGATGACATGTAAACCCACATGCAAGCTAAACAAGTTACATCCTCTTTTGATTCATGCGTGACAAAATGTAAGTTCATGTGTAATATGATCTGACATGCAGGTGTTCATTTTGGACGTTAGCTGTCCACGTGCGCAAGAACAGGATGTGCAAGCATGAGGATGTGGATGTTATTTGAGCTTATTGGAATGTGCTGACCTGACTCGACTTGACAACAGGTGCAAGATTGTAAATCGCTGAGTCGGTAAAAAGTATCATGCACGTGTAGGAATGTGCTATTTGATGAATCATGGATTGTAGAGGCTTATGCGGTGGCCATGCCTGACAATGCATTCATCGATATTTCATGAATCATGAATCGCAGAGGTTTATGTGGGTGGTTTGTTTATGCTTGGTGAAAGCATGACCATAATGATTGAAAAAACAAATGCGAGAATGACCGCCGAGTCACAGTAAACGGATAAGCCAATACAAAAGCCGATATGTAAGCCAACACAATAGCCAACACAAAAGCCAATAGAAAAGCAAACACATGGGGTTAGGTTAGGTTATGATATGTTACATTAGGTTTGGTGAGCTATGTGTGACGTTATAGCCAGTCTTAAAGCAAGTCTAAATGTATAGGCCAACACAAAAGCCAATATATAAGCCAACACAAAAGCTAATACATAAGCCAATACAAAAGCCAACACAAAAGCCAATACATAATCCAATACAAAAGCCAACATATGGGGTTAGGTTAGGTTTGATGAACAACTGTATCTATGGTAAGTCCATGGAAAATGTCCGCAAATACCGAGACATTAAATTGGTCAATGTCTCGGAGGGGCAGTGGGGTGCCCTGCAGTACATTACCAAGCCAAATTTCAAATCGATCGAAATTATCGATGAGAATTTAGCTACTATTGAAATGAGTAAGACCAGCGTCACCGGGGATAAGCCCATTTACTTGGGCCAAGTCATTTTAGACTTTTCCAAATCGGTCATGTATCGATTCCACTACGAGTTTGCCAAACAACATTTCGAGGACTATCTCTTTTGTATATGGATACAGACTCGTTTATTTATCACATTCGCCACTGCAACCCCTATGTCGTCATGAAGGAACATAGTTACTGGTTCGACACCTCTTCCTTTAGCGCTGACAACGTGTTTCAGCTACCCATAAAACAAGGAGGTAATGGGTGTTTTAAAAGATGAATGCGGTGATACCATTATGACGGAATTCGTTAATTTAGCTTCCAAAATGTATGCCTATCGCACACTAGACTGTAAGGAAGCCAAAGAGCAAAAGGCGTAGGTAGAACAGTGGTAAAATCGCTATGTGTAGACGACTACCTAGAGGTTTTACAAACTGGCAAAGCTATGTTGCATAAACAGTGCAGGATACAATCCAACAACCATAATTTGTATCTTGTGGAACAGAGAAAACGCACCCTCGCCTCCATGGGTAACAAACGTGTGTGGACGGATGACCTGCTCACCAGTCTACCATGGGGTTATGACCACGAGGAGGAGGTGTGATTTTTCTGTTCAATGTTTTAGAAACATAGCTTTTTGTAGCTAGTAGATTCAGAATTTCGTATTTTGTAAATATTGGTTTTTATCATTGTAAATAGTCGATTTTTTAAATAGTAGAAACCACTTAGGTCTTTTGCTCTTTAAAGCTCTGTGCAAACTTATTATTTTAATTCCATTGGGTTGGGAATGGTAAATTGTAATTTTTTTAAGGCTCTACATAGGTACTATTTGTTTTTTAGTAACTTTAATGAGAATGAATGAAAATCCACTGCCTGCTTCCAGTCTCCGACCGGGTCAGGAATGGAATGAATGAAGCCCCCATCTAGCGGCGAGGATATGAACTGTGCCGGCTGCCGAGGCCTGACGCACTCCTCTGGGGCAATGATTAAATGAATGACAGATGAAATGAAATGATAGTGGAGAGTGTTGTTGGAATGAAATTTTGACAGGGAAAACCGGAGTACCCGGAGAAAAACCTGTCTGCCTCCGTGTTGTCCAGCACAGATCTCACATGGAGTGACCGGGATTTGAACCACGGACCCAGTGGTGAGAGGCCGGCGTGCTGTCGCCTAAGCCACGGAGGCTTCCAGTAACTTTAATGATTAATATTTTTTTTGTAATGGTAAACTAAAAGTTCTTTGGGATGAGTGTGCATGTCAAGGATGTTCTTTGGAAAGAAATAGCGTGGTTGTATTTGTTTCCAAAGACAAGTGTGGTTGTGTGAATGTATGACTAGAGAGAGAGAGAGAAAGCTTATGTGTAGGTAGCATTGATTGTTTGACCAGAGCAAACACGGCAAGGTAGAGTGGTGGGAAATTAACGTATATAGCAAATGATAAATAAGTTTAGTACACTATAGTTTTGTTTTTAAAATGCAGTGGGAGATAGACATTATTTTGTAAAACAGTCTTACCTGCAGTAGCAGTAGTAGGCTTCTACGTTTTTGGAAACCAATAGAAAGAGACTTCACTATCACCATGGCCAAGCACTTCCATCAAGACCATTTCAAAAACTTGAAATCAGCAAATGTGTGCTTTACAAAACTATACGTTCAACGTGGACTAAATCATAAATGAGTTAACAATGATATGCAATAATAGGAAATCCATATTTCCATATCAACAAAATACAAAAACATTAAACTGACATTTTCAAAAAGTGGAAATGGAAAATTGACAAATGGTAATGTTTGACATGGGAAAATGAAAAAATCTACAAATGACAATCATCATTTTTCAAAATTAAAAAACATCATGCTCTGGTAAACTGTGTTATTTATTTCATAGCCATAGGGATTTACAAAAATAGAATACAAACAATTACCAATTCCTCAATCCTCAATTACTCAATGTTCATGTCCATGCATTATTAACTTTCCTTTCATAGCACTCGTGACAATTAGGGATGCCAACCTCTCTCCCACTGACGCATCATAGGATGTGAAACGTTGTTTAGCTTTTATCAACAACTCTTTATCAACCACACGTCTTAAAGCAGGATGGCAATAAGAAAGGTCATGTTCTATGCATGCTTGACCCAAAAGATTAATGGGTACATCACCAGGCCGCAAACGTTCGGCAAGGGGAGTTCCAGGTCCACAAAACCGATAACCAGGAAGATGGATTTCAAAAGGAAAGTATTGAATGACTTTGTTAATGAGGCCGTGGCTAGTCCAAGTTTGATATATCCTTTTCCATTGATGGCAAAATGGTTTGATCTTCCTCCTCTTCTGTAGACGATGATTGTTTTTGTTGTTGCTTTTTATCGCCATTACACCCGTGGAATGAGGAAACAAAGTCTTTACATGGACTTTTATGACTGTGATAGAGTTTGACTGGCTAGCAAAGAACACACTGTCGCATAGAGGGTATTTTTGCATGGTCACTTGCTTATGGTGATCGTAATTCGTACATGGTTGCAATTCACTTAACACAGGGTCCCGAGTCCATGATTTTGATACATGTTGTCTGATTTCTTTCACTGCAGTCGCTGCCACATAATAAATGAACGACGTGGAGAGCACCAATAATCCTTCTTTGATAAAACTGGTGTATTCTTGGAATACACGGTACGAGAGAATATAAAGTTTAATGCTTTTGCATGTTCATTCCTTCTTCTTCATCAAACACCAACAGTGATCTTCTATTTTCTCTTTGATGATCATGTCGCTTATATCTTTTGTGAGTCTGTTCTAGATATATATCTTCCATGACCCTCCTAGCGTCATCTAGCAGCGAATCTCTGAAGCTCCTCAATTTTTCCTGGTGCAAGAGGACTTCTTTTTCCATCTGGCCACCAGATCTCGTTGCCATCGCCAGCTATTATCTCCATGAGCAAGAGAACTTCGTTTACTTTTTCACTCACCATGCTGTGCTAGTATCGCCCGCTACCAACTCTTTGAAGACCATCTCCTCAAGAGAATTTAATTTCTTATGTAGGTTATTCTGATATGTATTCCTTTTGTCTCCTACCCCCACTCCTTTCCCTTCCTTGGACTCTCTGTGCTCCGCTGAGTGGGTCTCATTTGTGCGCCGGCCGTCGACTCAGTTAAGGCTCAACTAGAGCTAGCCTCCTGACCTAACGAGGCATTTTTAGATTCCACGCCATGTGGTAACTTTAACCATCAAGGAGAACCTCACTTTCGCCATGCAGCAAAGTTAAGTACAAACTTCAAGTTTTAACCTCATCTTCATGATTTTAACTTCTTCATGCTTTTAACGATCTTTTATAGGCAGTGTGAAATTACTTATTTGTTGAAATAATCATCCTTCGCGGGATTTTCCATGTTGGGCTTTTGTCTAATTAAGCCAATCTTGGTGAAAAGCAGCATTTCTTATGCTTGTTAAATGAGAAATCTTCTCACCACGTGGGATATTATCTAATACCCGCTGTCTATAAATTACCAAGCTAGTTCCTCCGCTGGATTAACTTTGACCCCATTCTTCTATAAAGATCGTTCTGGAACCTTCCAGATCCTGTACTTTATCTACAAGTCTTGCCGTCATGTATTTTTCACTCACTTGTGAGAATACTATTTAAAATTGAAGAATCTTACTTCTGAATTAAAGCTCAATAGCGAAATTTCTTCCACCGATGGAATGTTCTATGGTACATTTAATTGTAATTCACAACTTTCTCAAGAAATAGACTCTCGCCTACCTAGTGCAATCAGTTATTTTCATCATTGCAATAACTTTCTTTCCCATAAACTTTCGTGTCTCTACAGTGAACTTTTCATCTATTTAACAGACTATAGTGAAAACTAGTGCTTGTTCCAATTTTCTACCGCGTCGCGATCGTCCGTTTACATTAAATAAGGCCATGAACATTGATCCTAAATCCCATTGATCTTTCCTCAACCTTCTACTAACAAACCATATTAATAAAATTGTAACTTTTCTATAAGGTGTCACTCCACCAAGTGCCCTTCCATTTTGCTTGTTTATCATTAATTAATTACTGTATAACTACGTGTTTTATACACGGTTCAAACTTACATTGTTTCTTCCCTATAATCAAGGAAAACAATTCTTTTAACTCTTGAGTGAGTTATTTCTAGGTCTCACGAAATGGAAACTGCCCCCATTTGGCTCGTGATTCCTACTTCAACATAGGAAGTCTAGAACCTTCCTTTTGACTTTCTCTTCAGGTTTCACCGTAAGTGACCTGCTCTCTTTTTTATAATTGTTATAAAGTAATTCTGCACAAATATAAGAAGTTATAGGTACTTCCATCTTATTCTTCATGTTTTTCTTATTGTGATTCTCAAAGTTGTCACTCTCTTTAGAATATTCTCTCAGAAATTTCTTAAAGTACACTCCTTGTACTCAATTTAATGTTTCAACTTTAATTATTTCATTTGTCTTCTTTAAATCTTATAAAGATTTTAGAACATATATAAGGTTCGAAACCTCATAAATTGTCAATTGCCTGGAGCAAACGTTTAATGTTTTCTGCAGTCTGTGACCCAAACATTGTTAACCAAATTGGAAATATATACTTGTTAAAGTTATTAACTTCTTTTGAATTGTTAAATAAATTAAATATTTGTTTTTGGATTTATCATTTCTCTGATACTACAGTTAGGCAAGATCCTGGCTTTCCTAACTCTTCCTCAGTTCATGCCATCGTTAATACAGAATAAATCTTTTACTATTTGTCTTGCCAGACTATCACCCTTCCCCATAGTAGTCTTATGCATGCTTGAGAGGGAATACACTAAAGCCTTTCTCTCGCAAGCCGCCAAAGTCTTAGCTACGTTTCCCGTCAGCTTCGACCAAGTCCTTACCCATTTTAGGTATCAGAGAACGGATTTGCAGTGGCAACCGCCTCTAAGTGCATTTAAAGTTAAGTTTATAACTTTTGTGGGACTCTCATCCTATTTTTCTATCCTTCTTCTCCAGTCCAAAACCCACCTCCTTTTCTTAATCATCTTCCCTTGGTGGTTAGGTTATTCCTCAGCCAATAATCTACCCAAAAACTATCTGCATATCAAGGGCAGCTTGATCTTATAGTTACGCCCCTTAAAACAACACTACCTCTTGCATAGTCTGTGATGTTGATGGCTATTGGGATAGGGAAGATGGATTAAACATAACTTTAACAATAGGGGGTTAAACGTTGTTCAATAAACAATGAACTATTTTGAGTAGCAACATGTTTTTCTTATACTAGCTTTTTAGCATTCTGATGATTTTTTGTCAACATTATCAGTGTTTCAATTGGAGCACTACATTGATGATCACTCACACTTCAAACCTCACCATTTTTACTTTTTATATCGCCTCGACATTTTGTTGGCCACTGTTTTGAGCATCGCCAGAATATTATTCCTTTTACATTTTGTCGTTTATAGTCATAAGAGTAGCCTTGATAGAGTGCACATTGCCTACCTTTGTTGGTTGTAGTAAGTTCCATAGTAGTAGTGACTGACCTGTCAGTATGATTTGCTCACTACAAAGGTTATAACTGTTCTGATAATAGAAAGATTTAGCGTTGGCTTTTATATTTAATATGTACAGTTTAAAGTGATAGAGAAGTGGTAGAAAAGTGTTAGAAAAGTGGTAGCAAAGTGGTAGAAAAGTGGTGGAAAAGTGGTTGAAAAGTGGTAGCAAAGTGGTAGAAAAGTGGTAGAAACGTGGTAGAAATGTGATAGCATTGTAGAAAAGTAGTAGAAAAGTGGCAGCAAAGTGGTAGAAAGTATTACATGTATTGTTAAGAAATAGTTTAAGCGGTTACGTGGATTCATTACACAATAATCTTGACACGACGACGCTAATTTTCTATCCAATAGTTCTTCCTCATATTCAGTATGACCAGCCTGTCTACAGGCATGCAAGTACTGAAGTGGCTGGATTAGCTTACTGGGATTGTTCCAGTAAACAAATTTACCAAATGATTTTTTGGGCGTAAACAGAGCATTACCATTCTCATCATCATCATCATCCTCAGCATCTTTATCACTATTATTATAATCACCATCATTGTAATCAACATTATCCTAACATCACTAAAACTATCGAATTTCTCTTGTTCCTTTTCCACAGAGACCCCTTTCATAGTCTGTGTTGACTTTGATAGTGTTGAGGGTTTCTTAGACGTTGACAATTGTCCTAACATGACTTTTTGAGGACATGGAATGTGCTTTTGAACAAACACTGCACTATCTTGAGCCGCAATATCGTTTTTTTGAACTTGATTTTAGCATTTTCATGATTTTTGTAAACAGCAACCGTGGTTTGTTTGGAGCACTACATTGATGAAACTCACACTTAAAACCTTTCATTTTTATTTTTTAGATTCTCTAGACATTTTGTTGACCTCATTTTTAAGCATCGCCAGAATATTATTCCATTCACATTCTGACGATTATAGTAATACGAGTAGCCTTGATAGAGTGTATGTTACCTACCTTTGTTGGGTGTAGTAAGTTCCATAGTAGTAACTGACCTATCAGTATGATGTTCACACTACAAAGGTTTTGGTGATAAAGTGACTTACTAATAGTTTAAAGTAGGAGCAAAAGTGGGTGCAAAAGTGAGTGCAAAAGTTAAACCAAAACATTTTCCTTATATGTCAGCCTCCCACCCCATCCATCCTTGACGTCATAGCTCAACTCACCTAACATAACCTAACTTAACCTTGTCACGTGACATGTTCTACAAGCTTAGACTTGCTTTAAGACTGGCTATGACGTCACACATAGCTCACCTAACCTAATGTAACATATCAAAACCTAACCTAACCCCATGTGTTGGCTTTAGTATTGGCTTTAGTATTGGCTTTTGTGTTGGCTTTTGTATTGGCTTACCGTACGTATTAGCTTTTGTGTTGGCTTATATATTGGCTTTTGGTTGGCTTATACATTTAGACTTGCTTTAAGACTGGCTATAACGTCACACATAGCTCACCTAACCTAATGTAACATATCATAACCTAACCTAACCCCATGTGTTGGCTTTTGTATTGGCTTATGTATTGGCATTTTGTATTGGCTTACGTATTGGCATTTGTGATGGCTTATATGTTGGCTTTTGTGTTGGCTTATATATCGGCTTTTGTATTGGCTTATTTGACAAGTTATTTTTGTTAATGTATTTAGTGTTTTTTATTGGTCTTGGATAGTATCTCAAAGACTGGGAAATATTTAAAGACTTAACCTCAACTCATATAACATAACCTAACTTAACCTTGTCACGTGACATGTTCTACAAGTTTAGACTTGTTTTAAGACTGGCTATGATGTCACACATAGCTCACCTAACCTAATGTAACATATCATAACTTAACCTAACCTAACCCCATGTGTTTGCTTTTCTATTGGCTTTTGTATTGGCTATTGTGTTGGCTTATATTACGGCTTTTTTATTGGCTTATCCGTTTACTGTGACTCGGCGGTCATTCTCGCAATTGTTTTTTTCAATCATTATGGTCATGCTTTCACCAAGCATAAACAAACCATCCACATAAGCCTCTGCGATTCATGATTCATGAAATATCGATGAATGCATTGTCAGGCATGGCCACCGCATAAGCCTCTACAATCCATGATTCATCAAATAGCACATTCCCACACGTGCATGATACTTTTTACTAACTCAGCGATTTACAATTTTGCACCTGTTGTAAAGTCGAGTCAGGTCAGCACATTCCAATAAGCTCAAATAACATCCACATCCTCATGCTTGCACATCCTGTTCTTGCGCACGTGGACAGCTAACGTCCAAAGTGAACACCTGCATGTCAGATCATATTACACATGAACTTGCATTTTGTCACGCATGATTCAAAACAGGATGTAACTTGTTTAGCTTACATGTGGGTTTACATGTCATCTCACACGTGTATGCTTGCATTTGGCTCTCCCCTCTCACCATGGTTGACAAATCGTTTGACCTTCAAGTATCTTCAGCATTCTGATACTTTTCCATTGCTCTGTTGTCAAGTCAAGTCAGGTCAACACATTCCATTTTGCCCAAATAAGATCCACATCCTGTCAGTCTGCTCTCCAGCAAGTTTGTTTTCTCTACTCGCTTCAACCAACATAGAACCAAATTCTGTTTGCTCTTCATCTGATCATAGAATTATCATTTGTCATGCAACCCATCATCGTTTACATGTAAATGATCCCCTTCGAAAGTAAAATATCTGAAAAACGAACCCTCGCTCTGTCATAAACCGACCCGTCGAAATATCAGAAAACAATCCCTCGACCTGTCCTAAACCGACCCGTCGAGATATTGATTGTTCTATTAAGCACGGTCATTATAATCAGTAATAGCCTTGTTAAAAACAAACGCCCAGCGGTATCGTCTCTCTATCTACAACCAATCATCATGAACATTTAAAGTCTGTTTCCCTCATCCTCAAAACTTTAACGTATTAACAACATCAAAAAGAGCTTCAAGACAAGCGATTTGACACGTCACACGTCCAAATCAGACCATGCGTTCGTGAGATATCGGCAAACTTCATAGGAAAGTAGGCGACTATCTAGCTCTCTCCTCACTAGTAAAACCTCTTCTTATAAAACATTTTTCAAAAAGCCCGCACTCTTACAAAATCACCAAGTGTGCATGCGTAAAAACAAAAACAAAAATGCTAATTCAATATGGCGTCTACTCGTTGGCATGTCGTTTATGTGGAACAACGTTTAATTTCATATTAGCATTCAAACTCCCATATGTCGCACTTGGAAAGCGAGATTTTGAAAAAATCACACTTTAGTAGGGGTAGGTTTTATTTTGGGGTGGAAATAGGTTGTCCATTGGAAAGGGGGTGTTAGCCCGAGTTCAACGACACCTCATTGATCGAAATCCAACCATGGGTTCGCGAGGTAGGCTATGGGTTATCATTTTGTCATTATTGATCACCCCTCGTTGTGACTTCACCAGGAAAGTAGGCTATAGGTCAACATTTTTGGAACTTTTTGATCACCCATCGTAGGTGATCATTATGGCCACCATCTTGTGTGACGTCATGGCCACCATCTTGTGACGTCACCAGGAAAGTAGGCTATGCGCTAGAAGCCCCAGTGCCCCCTACTGTTTACTTTTAGTCCTAGAGACATGAAATTTATTTTGTGGGTAGAGGGGGTAAGGACCATGAATTTATGTCAAACATACTTTTTGTGGAATTTCTAGTTTCCAAACTATACAAATTCCAAAATTGAACTTTTTTCAAAAAAATCCAAAAAATTTAAACTTTTGTTCTAACGATAAAGGATATAGAAACCATTTGTTTAAGCCATTGTACAACGTTCTATCATGTTTGGTTTTCAAAATATCGCCTACTTTCCAAAACAAAAATTTTCTAGTTTATTCTTAGTCCGTAAGGCTTGAAAATTAAATTTGTGGGTAGAGGGGGTAAGGACCATGAATTTATGCCAAACAACTTTTTGTGGAATTCCTAGTTTCCAAACTATAAAAATTCCAAAATTGACCTTTTTAAAAAAATCAAAATAATTTAAACTTCTGTTCTAACGATAAAGGACAGAGAGGCCATACGTTTAAGCCATTGCACAACGTTCTACCATGTTTGGGTTTCAAAATATCGCCTACTTTCCAAAACAAAAATTTCCAATTTTAAAAAAAAAATACAACAAGTCGTCCATCGGAAAGGGGGCGTCACCCCGAGTCCAACGACATGTCACATGTTCAAATCGAGCCGTGGGTTTGCGAGATATCCACTAACTTATCATCGACGCTCCGCGACGCCAGGCGTCCAGTGGCTTAGAACCCCCGTCACTCCCCTACTTACATGTTGGAGTAGAGCGGGGCTATTCCGCTCATTTCAAATTGTGAACATTATAAATCGAAAACTAATCATTATTCTAAGATGGAACCCACAGCAAAACACACCTTATTAGCCTATTTTCTATTTTTGCATAAAATGAAAGTAGACTTATAAGATCTACGTTTGTCTGTATGTGGGCGGCTGCGGTGAAGTAGTTTTTAGCATGCTGAGCTTCTATGCCCAAGGTCGCGGGATAAAACCCTGTCGAAGTCGTCGGTTTTTAGGGCGTTAAAATCCTTCAGTATGTCTTCCTTCGGAGGGGAAGTAAAGCCGGCGGTCCCATGTCATAGATTCATGGCATGAAAATGAACCTTCCACTAACTTAAACCCTTGTGTGAAGCCAAAATTTGTAGGTTAGGTTAGATTTATGCTCTTAAATTCCTACGTTCGTCACCGAGCACTGGTTGCGATGGCATCTAGTAGCAGCGAAGTTCAAAGCTAGGTGTCGTGGACGGTAGCATTCGGTAGCGAAAGTAGGAACTACTTGAAATTATCGTCTGCAGTCATTGCTTGAATTAAAAACAGATAACTCACACTAATACAGTCATCACAATTAAGACCGGTTATCAGATACATTCTACACACACCCAAAGTACACGGGGCTTGGTGCAATTGGAAGTAAATTCCAATCACGACCATAAGGGAAGATGAAATAGAAAAAAGGAGAAAGGTTGGAAGCGGAAGATAGAGATTGGGTAAAAAGGGATAGACCCCAGTAAACAATGTTTATTCAAATGGTAACAATGAAAGCAATGAATAAGTTGACACTGAAATTCTAAAGAAGGAGTTAAATATAACCACTGCGCGAGTCTGGGTAATCAGTGCCAGGAAAGGGAGAGTTCGTAGCTCGTTTACAAAGTTTTATTATTACTATCAGAATTATGGCTAAGCCCAAAGGTTTGTAGAAAGAATAAGAATGTGTTACTCGAAAAGGATGCTAAATCCAAAAGAGAATTGAAACATTTCACGAAAAAGCAAAAGAACAATGAACAAAAGACTTCACGTGGCGCATTAACAAATTGCATCCAAGTGAAGTTTGACAATAGAGAAGAAGGCAATTAACTTCAATTTGGGATATTGGGAATCCGAGCGGTTAGCAAAACCGTTGGCGAAGAAACAGGAGACAGCCGTGTCCAAAGCCAAAAATTAGCTATGACTAGAAGTAATCTCCAAAAGAGACAATTGTTGTGCTCGGAATACACTAAACTTTTCACCAGCAAGGTGCTAAAGAGAAATTTAGCGTAATAATGAACCAACCAAATCTAGATTGGAAAAGAAAATCACAATCAAGGAGCATGGCTAACAATGAGCTAAATAGGAAGCTTAGCTGAACGAACTATAACAGCAATTAACACTCCAAAGAAAATGATAGAACAAACTCGACAACATTGCATTCAATAACAATTTGTTTTGAGCACAAGAAAAATGCACAGGACTGGTAAAATTTCAAGGGGGCGGACGCGCCCTCGAGATTAGAAGCTATGCATAAAGTTAAAGGTAAGCAATACAATTGCTATGACGATACAATATTAAGAGCACAGGCAGGCACAGGTGTCATGTTCGTTTGGCTAATTCAGCCTGAAGATGGACTCTTGTTACCGAGCACAAACATGGCCGCTTGTTCTGTGCATTATATGTACATTTCATGTTCTGAGGGTTCTGATGCTCAGTTCTTTCGTCATTGTTTGTGCAATACATCTTGTTACCTCTTCGTACATTAAACTGTTTTATGTTGATAGGCTGTGCTGAAGAATAATAAAAGCGATCGTATTTTTTGTTTGATAATGTGGAGTTGAATTCTCGTTTATCGCAATCACTTCACAACATTTGGCGCTGCGGACACGATATTGTAATTAACGACGATTTGTTATTCTGAACACAGTAATCAGTTTAATTTAAGACATCATGCCGATTGAAATAGAGAAGAGATCACGTACGATTATAAGAAGATCCTTCAATTAGATGTACAGAGAACTCGAAGAGTTACTAGTCGGTGGAGCAGAGATAAATCGTGAGCAAATACGTACACATATGGATGTGCTCGAGTTACGTTTCCAAGAATTGCAAGGTAAGGACGCAGTCATTTATGAACATATGATGGTGCTTTGCCCGAGAAAGAGCTCGAGTCGGAGATGGATAAAGGGGAAGGATACGTTATGAAGTATTTTAGGATGAAACGTAAAGTCAATAAGATAGATGAAGATGAGGTTAGGTCTACTCAGTCCAATCCAACAGTCGGAACTTCATCCAATGTAAATGCTTCAAGTTGTGCTTATAAACTCTCTCAGTTGAAACTTAAGGAATTCAATGGGGAGTTGAAAGATTGGTTGCCGTTTTGGTCCCAGTTTAAAAAGATTGACAGTGATCCTAATATGGACCCGAGTGATAAATTGCAGTATCTAGTCATGGCCACACTTCCCAACTCAGTTGCTAGAGAAGTTGTTGCGAGTTACCCGGGTACAGCTAGATGTATCCAGGGTGATAAAAGCACTTAAAGATCGTTTTGGAAGGGAAGACTTGTTGACTGAATTTTATATTAGGGAACATTTGAAAATCATCTTGCAGAACACGATTTCCATCAAGAAGATGCCTTTATCTGTTCTGTACGATAAGTTGCAGTGTCACCTTCGAAATCTTCATATGCTAGATGTAACATCAGAAAAATGTGGCCCCATACTTTTTCCTTTAGTATCCTCATGTCTACCAGAGGATATTTGGAAGGTGTGGGAGAGGAGTAGTACCCTTTTCTCGCAGAGATCGAATAATCCTGAGTCGTCTTCGAAAGATGTCTTAGATAATCTTATACAGTTCCTCAGGGTGGAGGATGAAGGAGAACAGAAAGTAACTCTTGCTCTGTCTGGGTTCGGCTTATCGGTGACCTCAAATAATAAAGTCAACGAAAAGAAAAGGGGATCAAAGCAGCCTGTTCACGCCAGTGAAGATATTCCTACGGCAGCTGGGTTAATTACTATTGCTAAGGGAGGATCTAAGTGCATCTTCTGCTCATCCAACCACAGGGCGCAGGATTGTATAAAGGCCCAGGCTATGACTATGGCAGAAAGACGTCACATTTTAGACAGTAAGAGAGCTTGTTTTTGTTGTCTTAGACAAGGTCATCAAGCTAAAAGGTGCAAAAGTCGACCAAAGTGTATTGTTTGTGGCAAGTCACATTTTGTGATTGTTTGTGATACCCTACCCCAGGTGCTTGATAGACCTAGTTCTAGGGAGGGAAAGACAAACACTCAGAATAGTCCTACAGGGTCTAAACTACAGCATGATGAAGCACTCACAAGTCTATCAAACAGTTGCAACGTTCAGATGCAAACGCTTGTAGTCAATGTAAGAAGTGACAATGGTAATCGTCCAGCTAGAGCACTGATAGACACCGCTTCTCAACGTTCATATATTCTGTCGAGCACAGCGACAGAAATGGGCTACCAATCGAAAGGCAAGGAAATAATCCAGCATTCACTTTTTGGGGGTACTAGTACGGGTGTGGTCCAGCACAGTGTTTTCAGCGATCTTCTCTCAAATTCAGACAATAAGTAAAGATGTAATTTTCAAGCATTATATCAAAGTAGAATGTGTGGTAATATTTCTCCTGTCAAACCAGGACCATGGATTGACGAGCTTTCTAAACAAAATATCAGACTCAGTGATTTGCAATGTTCAGGGCCTATAGAAATTTTAATTGGAGCTGACATTGCTGGTAAGATTCTCACTGGGGGTTGGAGAATGCTCACTTGTGGGTTAGTAGCGATCGAGACCAAACTTGGGTGGACATTAATGGGAAGGATTCCAGCACAACATCATTCCAAAGATAACCTTGACATGGTTGTAACAAACATGTTCGTTTAGGATGCTGCGTTATCAGATCTGTGGACACTAGACACCCTTGGAATCACAGATCCTTCTGAGAAGTTGAATAAGATGGAACTTCAGGCCGCAGTTCAGCAACATTTCATTGAGACTGTGACTATCACAGACGAAGGGCGCTACGAAGTTCACTTACCCTGGAGTGCAGGTCATCCAACTCTGCCTAACAACTACGACTTAGCCTGAAGGGGACGAATTCCACAGTAAAGAAATTGAAAGTCGAGGGATTGTTTGAAGCTTACCCACAAGTTTTGGATGAATTGATTTCAGAAGGAGTCATCGAGGAAGTGCCTCTCCAAGATATGAATTTGCCAGGGCATTACCTACCCCATCGACATGTGGTGAAGCTAAACAGTACGACACCTGTACGTGCAGTCTTTGGTGCCTCTGCTCGGAATGGAAAGAACCCAAGCCTTAATCATTGCTTAGAGAAGGGACCTAATCTGATTGAAAAGATACCTGCTGTCCTCGCTCGGTTCCGTCTCAAGAAGATAGGAGTAGTTGGGGACATCCGGCGTGCCTTCCTCCAAATCAGTTTATATCCCAATGACCGTAATTTCCTGCGTTTTATTTGGATAACGGAAGGAGGCGCCCTTCAGGTCTACAGACACTGTCGTGTTGTATTTGGGGTTTCTGCCAGCCCTTTTCTCTTAGAAGCATGCCTGAATCTTCACCTTGAGACCACATTAGCCCATTGTAAGGAAGGAAATTTAAAGGGTCCCATTTCGTTGGTTGAGGAACTCGCTCGAAGTTTTTATGTTGATAATTGTGTGTCTAGCATGAAAGATGAAGAGGAAGCACAGAAATTCATCAATTTGGCTATTTCCGTCATGCGTGAACGACAATTTGAATCTCGTTGGTGGGAGGGACCAAACTGGATCAGAGAATCTCCCAGACACTGGCCTAAGGTAGATCCTACGTATGATGAAGAAGAGATCGCGGGAGAAAGAAAGAAAACTATTGTATCTTCTATGGTATGTGAGTATGGAAATAAAGACTGGTATTACAAGTATTTCTCACACTACAAAAGAGTTGTCCGTGTTATAACTTCTACTGGAGAACTGGTACGTCCTGTTCAGCGGATCTATCACCTGGAGCTGGAGTTGAAGCCAGAGAATGACAGACAGGTCATCGGCGGATGACTACGAGAAGTTGCAAAAGAATCAGCCACAGACTTGGGTGTGCCAAAGAAGACGAAATCTGTGATATCAACCGAAGCAATTAACGAGTCAGTGAACAAACCATTGGCCACACAAAGTGGTAGGCTGGTAAAAAAACAGACTGAATCTGTAAATCTAGACAGTCTTTATGTAATAATTCATTCATGTTGTGTATGTTTTCTTTAGTGTAAATTTTGTAAGTTAATTTGAAGAGTGATTTAGAATTAACTTAGGTGGGAGGATGTCATGTTCGTTTGGCTGATTCAGCCTGAAGGTGGACTCTTGTTACCGAACACAAACATGGCCGCTTGTTCTGTGAATTATATGTACATTTCATGTTCTGAGGGTTCAGATGCTCAGTTCTTTCGTCATTGTTTTTGCAATACATCTTGTTACCTCTTCGTACATTAAACTGTTTTATGTTGATAGGCTGTGCTGAAGAATAATAAAAGCGGTCGTATTTTTTGATAATGTGGAGTTGAATTATCGTTTATCGCAATCACTTCACAACAACAGGTATTGCTCGATTAAAGGCCTTAGACCAGGGACACTTAAAAACAATTAGGTGTAAAACTGGCAATTATTTTTCCAGGTTGGATTAAGTGAGTACCTTACATATAGAGTGTCTCATTAGACACAGTGAAACACGAAACAAATGCTTAAATGGCAAAAAAAGCGTGGATCCAAAGATCTAGGGCACATAAGGTGCCTCTCAGAATAATGAAATATATGTGGAGCAGTATGGCTCCTAAAAGATAGAGTATGTTGCGATTAAAAGTGGTTCATATACCCAGAGGCGGCCGGTGATATTGTACTCAAGGACGCCGCCCTCCCACCCTCCTCCCTCCTTATCAGCCCTAACTACTGTTCTCTCTCCTCGCACCTAATGATTTGCCATCGCGACAACATGTGTGTAGTTCCTCTCCTTGTCGGCAGAGCGCACCAGATACTCGTGAGGACTCATGAGAAATCGCCCGCGTTGTAATTTACGTTCCCATGACAACGAATAAATCCCGTTATCCCCTCTCCATCCTCTCACGCGCAACGTCACGAAGTGTGTGGACTCAGCTTGAGTCTGATCACTGCCGGCTGGATAGCACCCCTCCTGGCTGCTCTAAACGGGTGATACCGAGCTCCGCTAATGAGTTCTCTCCTCGGGGGTCAATTAGGAAAATCCTAACAGGGGAAGTTGCCTCAGGCGTGTTTCACTGTCCCCCACTCCAAAGTGGACGTGGTAGTAAGTATTGTCGGAAAGTGTCAACCTGCGCTGATCTTCACTATCTACTCGTTTTATCTCAAACACGCATTCCATGCCACTCATTAGACATGTTAGGCATTATCCAGATTTGCCTTTAACGCTCAAGTAAAATAATTTTCTTTGCCTTTCAGAGTTACTATACAGATCAATATGCACATTTTAATGTGTATGTTGTAGCTTCGTAAAAATGTTCATATGAAAGTTATAACCTGCACTTGAGCATTAAAGCGATATTGTGGGACCCAAATGCTTATATGTATTCTGCTACAAAACAAGGTGCAAAACTGATAGTTCGTGGAGTTAACGTTAAAACTTTGACGGTATGAAGATAATTCATCTTCTTGGTAATTCCATTCAATCAAGACGAAGTACTGGTATACGAACAAAATTGAAGGTAAAAATTTTATGACACATCGTAGAAAGTCTTAAAAGAACAAAACTAACATGCATACCTTTACCACGAGGTGATTTCTTTAAGTCTGCAAATGTGTAAATTGGGGGATCAAAGTGAAACGATCATGAAGGAAGGAGGAATTTTGTTTAAATGTACCTCTTGTATTAGTCCAATAACTAACCAAAATACTCATTATACTAATATCTCATATAACCGCTTCTTTTTGTGGTGGTGGGGGGTGAAATTTGTCATCGCACCGGTAGCCCCTCTAAACTACATTTTGTGGCAATATAATGAAAACCAAAATGTTAATGTCTATATCATTTTAAAGCTTATAAAACAGGCTACAATGTTAATACTGAGAGCTCTCCGTTATTTTTTGGCGGAGGTCGTGTTTCATTCCCGGCTCTGCCAAGAAATTTAATTCTGGCCTATGGGTTGTTACGGGGTACCCTCAGCCTTGTGCGGAAACACTGAGAAGATATGGGTTCAATTCCCACCTCAGCCATCCAGGAAGTGGTTTCCCCCACTTCTACTCCAGGCAAATGCTGGAAGGTTTCTAACTTAAGGCCATGGCCACCTACTTCCCAATCCTCCAGTCTAGTCTGCAAGCTTCTTGTTTGCGAACAAGTCGCCTCCATGATCCCCTATTAGCAGTTAGCACTGCGGCCTCCTCTGCTTCTACACCTCTACATTGAAATTGTTCAACACTGAATCTAACCATTTCCTCTTAGGTGTGCCTCTGCTTCTCTTACCCTCTACAGCCGAACTCATTAACCTTTTAGGTAATCTCTTCTCCCCTTTTCTCTTCACATGACCCCACCACCTGAGTCGGCTCATAAGAACAGCTTCATCTGACGTGAAAGTTCCGTCCATAAAAATAGTTTCTCTTTTACACAAGTATTTCAAATTTGATGCAGTAATTCTTTCTGTCATTTACCAGAAGCATATTTTCTTCCAAGTTCGATCGAATGTCCATAATGGTTAGAGCAGCATGAACTTCTTGCTTATTTTGAGGCAGATGTGGTAAGTTTCTCCGTTTCTCAGTCGCAATATATGTTTTAAATCCTCTCTTTGTCATTTGATAGTAAATTATCAGACAAGTGCTTAGTGGCAGCAAGTATGTCCTTTCTCATCAACTTCGATGGCCGTTCACATATCTCGTCACGTACCTTTCTTTTTACACTGTTCGAAATAATTTCTCGATTAATCGTGGTACATGGTTCGTGATTGTGAGACCCACATAACAGAAAGTTACCACCATTTGTAAATAAATGGGAAGAACATTCCTTGTTTGAACACCTCCACTTTTGGCCCCGTTTTGGCAACTTACACCTATGAACTTTATAGTTTCCTAAAATTCTCAATTCTCCACCTCTTTGACTGTACATGGATAACATGTTAGCTGCACTGATTACGGTATCTACGGAAACTCCAGGGGGTCCAGGTGTACATGGTGGTCAGTCAACTCATGGTTTAACCAACATTTCAGGGGAGGTTGCCTACCCGCACTCTCTTCCCAAACCCATTAGCGTGAGCTGACAGGACTGTTTGGGTTTAACCTAATTAGCGGAGTTCGACCATCCCGCTTTAAACTGCCTGCCCATTCAACGATTACATAATTGGTTTATGCATACAACCTCGTTTCCAAATAAAGGTGCTAGGGAGCAGCACCAAGTCACTGTGGCAGACATAAATTTTGTATTGATGTTAATGGCGAAGTTGGAATGTATTCTGAATGATTTTATAAAGGTGTACTGCTGCGTGCCCTTTTGTAAATCAGAACTGGGCAAGTTAGAATATCGGGGAATCACATTCCATGAGATACAATCGGACAAATCATTGCGTGAGAAGTGGTTACATGGAATTTCCAGAGAAGGTGACAAGAGAGCAAGCAAATGGTTACCTGCTGATCGCTCTGTTTGTAGTCTTCATTTTCTTCCTGAGAGCTTCAGATCACATACATTATTATCAAATTGGTTACAACTAGTGGGATGTGGGTTGGCAACTATGGGACCCCTGCTAAGTTTCCTTGAGCTGAGCTCTTCTCATATATCTTTCATGTCAACTCTTACCCCAACGTTATTAGGGTATCGGAGTCCTGGGGTGTCTTTCATTTCCCTGCCTTAATTGGCTCTTGTCTTTTTCTTTCCTGATGCCCTAATTTTTGTAGGATCAGACCTCATTTTGGTCCTTTTTTTCTGTCTTCGGTAAGAGGCCCTAAAGGAGGTAGGGTGTGTGTTGTCCCACCATGCACGGTGCACCTTAGATATCGATACACCCTCAATGATGGAGATAATTGTTGTTTAAAGGGGTGAAATGCCTACGTCATCTACCGTTAGTGGTTTAGGTGATGGTGAGAAATTATGTTGAAATGAAATCTACAGCTAGGCTTAACTAATTACTGACTTACAACTAACTTATGTACTATAAGAAGAAAACGACAATAATAAAAGAAAGAAACAAATAAGGGAAATAAATGACGGAAGAGAAAAGCCCTCTATCTTCGAAAGGGAAAGAGGAGAGGGTCCAACCCAAAGTCAATGCAAAAAGGGGAAAATGGATCTCGCTCTGGAACTCATCACGGTCGCCAACTCCCGAACTCAAAAGCTGAGCTCTTGAAGGTGTAGACCTATCCAGGGTGCATTATGTGTGGTGGAGCTTCACACACCCTGCCTCCTTTAGGGTCTTGTGTAGAAGGCAGTAGATGTTATGAAACTAAAATAATAGTGCTGATCCCTGAAGAATGAGGGTATCAGGATAGATGATATGAGGGTCAGATACGGCAGGAAAATGAATGACTCCCTAGACTTTGGATGCTCAAATGCTATCCGGGTTGGAAGAGAACAAGAGTTGACTAATGGAGGTCGACAGGTAGATGACAGAGAAGAGACCGGCAGAAGTGGAAAAATAACCGCCTCGGCTGGGGTCCAATGGTCTCCTACCCAAGTCCCACTAGGCCTAGTTGTGAACCCTGGTGGTGGGGATACACCCTCAAGGGCTCATGGCTAGTGAGCTTGGGAATTGGCGACCCTGATGGATTCCTGAACTGGGTCCGGTTTTCTTCTTTTTCCAGTGACTGGGAGCAAATATTTTAATACCTTTGTTATTTCTTTAAAAACAGTAGTGCCTAATCCAAACGAAAAAATAAGGAAATCAAGCTACAAAAATATGTGAGAAGAAAAAACCCAATTCATGTATGAAATCATCTCTGTCAATTACTGGAAAAGCATCACAAAATCCCCCCCTCGGTAAAATACACGAGCCGCCACTGCATATACCACAAGGAATATTTATACACAGTTACTTGGTGCATTTCTGTGAAAGAACCATAGACTTGAAATTAAACGAGAACAACACCATGCATTCGGTCGACATTAAAGACATGTATACTAACATCCCGGTCAAGAAAACGATCAAGATCATTCAGGATAGATTAATTAACAATAGCGATTTGTCTAAAGTGGAAATCGAGGAATTCATTTCAATTTTAACCTTTGTCACAGACAACAATATTTTTTTGTTCAACAAGAAAATGTTCAAACAATCTGAAGGCCTTGCAATGGGTTCTCCATTGTCAGGTGTTTTAGCCAACATTTACCTTGACCACATTGAACATGAGAAGATTATTAACCAAATTAATGGCATCATTTTCTGGGGAAGATATGTAGATGATATTTTCTTCATTACCAATAACCAAGTTCAAGCGATTGAACAAATATTAGATAATTTGAACAAAATAGACAGAAATATTAAATTCACTTTAGAATCAGAAGTAGACAACAAAATTAATTTCCTGGATGTAACTGTGATTAGAAAAGACAATCGTATGCATTATTAAGTATACAGAAAACCAACGCAAACGAGTACAGTTATACGGCAGGATTCTAACCATCCAGGCGGCCATAAGAATGCAACATTCATAAGCCTTATTAATAAAGCGTTACGTATCCCTTCTTCTGATCATGAACGGAAGCAAGAAATTGATATTATATATCAAATAGCTAAACTCAATGGTTATAACCACAATTATGTCAGCAGATTGATTTACAAGTTGAAAAATAGACCCTTAACTAAATTACTTAGAGAGGACACATCTAAGAAGACTTTTGCTACCTTCACCTACGTGGATCGAAGTGTGTACACAGTAACCAATATCCTCAAGAAACACAATATGAGCATCGCCTTTAAAACAAATAATTCAAACTTCAACAAATTTTTAACACAAATAAAGTTAACAGTATTGATAAACATTTAAAATCGGGAATTTATGAGCTCAGATGTAATTTTTGCAAATCAAACTACGCATACGCACTCGTTATGCTGAGCATGTTTCGGCCATAAAGCACAGGAAGTTCTCAGCCATGGCGGTACATATGGAAGAAACGGGACATAAGTTCACGGACATAAATAATGATGTCAAAATTTTGCATTACGCATCGAAAGGCAGCGATATGAATGTTTTGGAAAATATTCATATCAACACTTATCAGAGATCTAATGAATGCAATAATCTGAACGAAATTAAATTTTAGACTAACGTATTATTTGATACATTAGCAGATTATTTAAATAACAAAAAAAAAAAAAAACTGCCTCCTCAACCCCCGCCGTAATAGATTAATTCCTACATATATCCTGACTTGATCAAAATTTCTTGACACCACACCCAATCATCCTTACAAGGAATAAATATTTAACGTTTCACGTAACTCATTCATCACTTCAAATAATAAGTGCTTATTCCATGGTTGACATTAATATGTCTAATGACACAGGCTCAACAAATGAAGAACAAGAGAAAAAGTACGAACTGTATTTTTATTTTTGGTTAGGATTTCGATGTCATATGATGTTTCACACCAACATATGGGCTGAAGAAGGAAACATATCAAGTTTCCGAAACATGTACCTATAGTATTTTTTAGTAAAGTAAAGTATTGATTTGGCGAGTGTAAATTGTGTTATACATCTTGTAAACATGGTCAATACGGAACCTGGAACGAGTGCGGTTTATAACCTCGTTGAAGGTACATTTTTAACCTGCCCATTTATTTTCATTGCAATGTGTTTTTTTTTATCTAAACACGATTACGGTATTTAACAATTTGGTTTTATTTTTTGGAACTCCAGCTACTGCATCGAACATAGCAGTAGGAATGGTGGCAGGCTACATAGTGCGCGAAGCAGAAGAAAATACCAGCAGTGAAGGCTGTTTGCAACATATTTCTCTTCCTGCGAGTGTAAGCTCGGTCCTCAGCCTCATACGATTTCAAGATCGTGGAGGACTGAGGTACCCTAAAACATTATTTGTGGTGTTACTAGAGCAAATTATGCAATGCGTATCACGTGCTGTCCAGGGCCGGATTTACCCAAAGTTACGCTATAGGCACCTCTCCATTGAGCACTCTTCCTCACTTGAGCACCCCCACCCCCCATTTTTATGATAAGGCATAGCCACTCGCATGAAGTAAGGTTCGAAAAAAAAAAGGAATAAACAGATTATGGCTGACAGCATAAGTTTATGCTTGAATTTTTACGTAGGGAAAACATAGTCAATTCAATTTAAAAAAAACTGCTTGGAGTAAAACTACATGAAACAGTTCAACTTTTATGCAACCAAAACACTTTATGAATGCCTTTTCCAAAAATAATGACTAGCCTTGATTCATACAACAAAAATGAAGAGTAGCTTCAAAAATAAAAACATAATTTACTGCTGTAACTGAATGAACTGCGGTAGCACGAAATATATATTAAAAAAATAGTAGAACACACACTATTTTTAAAACGCATGAAAAGCAGTGGTACGAACGACATTTTAAATTGAACAAAGCGCCTCTAAAATACTGCTTATCTTTCTGCAATATCTTTTAGAGAAATTGAAGTGCAGATTAAAAACATGAATGAAGACATAACGGGGCCTGCCTCAAGCACACGAGAACTACTTCAAAAGTTTCCTTCTTGCCTTCTTTTCGGCAAATTCATTAATTATGGCACCAGCTCACTGGGACTTTCTTTACCCTATAAATAAATATAAAAATAAATATAAAAATAAATATCTTTTTCAATCGCTAGGAGTGCAATAGAGTTTAATCTTTCTTCTTTAGTGACTGACCGCAAATAGTTCTTGACGCGATTCAGTACCGAAAATGATCTTTCTCCAGAACAATTGGTCACTGGAATGGTGAGAAGTATCCGTAAAGCAATGTTTACGTTCGGGTACATATCGTGTAAATCTTTTTCATGAAGGAAAGTGCTGAGCTCAGAGGCTCTCACCTTTAAAATCTGCAATTTTTAAATGTGCCTTTAAATGCAAGCACTCGTCAGCCAGTTCACTTTCTAAGTCATCCACATACTTTTCTGAGAGGTCGTCAGCGATTTTTTTTTATCATTGGTCCATCTAGGTCTAACAGGTTTTCTACAGTAGAAAATAAAATCTATTATGGAGGACTTTGTAAGCCTCACTTCGCCTCTTAAGCTCAGCACTTAATACATCCAGAATTACATAAAATACATTGACGCGAAAATTGTCTGAGCCCTCTGACGGTACATATTCTCCTTGCTTTGTCTCATCATTCCTAGTCTTTCGTTCCGGTCTTCTCTTTAGTTCGTAGAAATACTGAGCAATACCGCTTAATTCTTTGGCTTCTTTCTCAAAGACATCGAAATTATCTCTTAAACTTTGCACAAATTACGATAACGAAGCGTAACATTCTACCACAGTGCACAAATTAGTGCTAACTTTTTAGCTTCTGGCTGACAGTATTAAATCTTTTTAGAATGGTACTCCAAAAAACAACTAGGAAAGCATATAAATAAGTCATGCTTTTGGGCTAATGCCGTGTGTATTTTGATTTGAACCATACGTTTCGGAGAAACCTTGCCTCCTTTTTCAATGGAAATAAACAATGTGGCCAAAGAAAGTATATCAATGAGATTACAATATATATATATATATAGATAAATTCCTCTGTTTGTCACCAGAGAGCAGCTGCCAGAAATTACTGTATGGACCATGGTAGAACGGCGGACAGAGTAGTAAGTAACGAGAAGGTAAAGGGGGCGGGGTGAAAATATAGAAACTGGTCGAAGAATGAGGATGTCCAAAAGAAAAGGAGATCAACTGACAAATCAGCTATAGCTGAACATGCCCTGTCTTCAGGGCACGATGTATGTTTCAAGGATGCTCATGCGCTTGCCCTTGTTAAGCACAACTGGTCTAGAATTATAAGGGAGGCAGTTGAAATTCGTAAAAATCCCAATAATTTTAACAGAGACACTGGATATCAGCTAAGTGACACTTGGCTACCAGTTATTAAGGATCTAGGGAGATAGTTCCTCTCAGTCTCTCTGTTCTTCACCTATTTAAAATTGTACTTTTTCCCTCTATGGCTACAGAGCCTGGATTTGATCTTCTTTGTTCGCCACTGGAGGAGTTTCCATCTGTTTTTTCGCCGTTGACTGTATGACGTTAGGTATCGTTCAGATACACTTCCCCTTTTGTTTATGTTTACTTATATCCCTCTAACCCTCCCACCTCCCCCCCCCTTCTTTTGGACATCCTCATTCTTCGAGGAGTTTCTATATTTTCACTCCGCCCCCTTTACCTTCTCGTTACTTACTACTCTGTCTTCTACCATGGTCCATACAGTAATTTCTGGCAGCTGCTCTCTGGTGACGAACAGAGGGATTTATCTATCTATATATATTGTAATCTCATTGATATACTTTATTTGGCCACATTGTTTATTTCCATCTTAGAGCATAAATACTATAGAGGGCGCATTGCCACACTGCGCCTGTACTGTGATGTGAAACCAACATCTCGATCAGCTGACTGAAGGGTAATGGCTCAAGACCGACTGCAATTGGCTAATGGCTTAGACCATAAATTCAATAGATGGCTGATGACGTCACATTGTTGAAACCAACATCTCGATCAGCTGACTGAAGGGAACTGCTGATAGTGATAATAGAATTATCCAATATGGAGCTCCTTTTGTATTCCTTGACGTTGCTTAGCATTCGCCATTAGCCAATTGTAGTCGGTCTTGAGCCATTACCCTTCAGTCAGCTGATCGAGATGTTGGTTTCACGTCACAGTACAGGCGCAGTGTGGAATGCGCACTCTATTGTATTTATGCTCTAAGGCTAATGGCGAGTGCTAAGCAACGTCAAGGAATACAAAAGGAGCTCCATATTGGATAACTCTATTATCACTGTCCGCATTTCCCTTCAGTCAGCTGATCGAGATGTTGGTTTCAGCAATGTGACGTCATCAGCCATCTATTGAATTTATGGTCTAAGATTTCCATTGAAAAAGGAGGCAAGATTCTCCGAAACGTATGGTTCAAATCAAAATACACACGGCATTAGCCCAAAAGCATGAATTATTTATATAATAATCCGGGCCGTGAAAGCCTTAATATGCAAACTAGGAAAGCAGTTTATAATTGTAGAATATTGCTTAAGATGCCTTTGGCTTCACTTCGAGTGTTTGCCTTTTGATTTATGTATTCGCGAATACTCTCAAGAGCTGCCACGACGCCACACCAGCCTTCCCTCAGAGCTTGACAAGCGTCATATCGTGCAGACCACCGAGTCACTGACGGGCTTTTTTTTAGTACGCGCGCAATAAAGTTCTTTACAATTTCCATCGGTAGATCGAAGCAGTAAAAAAGTTGTGCAGTTCTTGAGCTGTTAAAAAATACCTTACAGATTCTGAACAAGATTCAGCGGCATGAGTTCCAACCAAATTTAGTGAATGGGGTGAGCATGGTGCATAGAGAGCTAAGGGATTCAAGGCCGCTATTCGAGCTTGCATCCCGGAATATTCGCCGGACATATTACTTGCGTTATCGTAAGATTGGCCTCGAATATCCTCCACTTTCAAATCCAGATCTTCCAACTTAGCCTTTGCTGCATCAAAAAGCTGCTCTGACTTGTGCCCGATGCTCGCCATAAAACCTAGAAAGCTTTCTTTTGGTTCACCATTGGCCGTAACGTTTTGTTTGTCCGCTGAGGTATATTTAAATTTTAGTGGCTTTCTCCCCCTAAGGTGTCATTCGAATTACATGTAGGCCTAGAATTGTCATTCTTTTTTTCATCAATTTTGGCTTGTTGGAGCTGAAAAGGAAAATCCCGTATTAATTAGAGCATTTCAAACATAGTAAATTTTAAAAGAACAACTTTTAATATACTCTGCAGGCACGGTACGGTTTCGAGGCCAGTCTGAGTTTTACGTATGTCACTTTGTGCAACAGTGTATCAAGCAATCGCCTATTGGGAAAGGCCTACTTTGCGTAAAGTAATTCGGGTACGGTAGCTTACCTCAAGTTGCTGAACTCCATCGCAGTCAATGTCGTGAACCGTGTTATTGTTATCCGAATTTGTCGTTGGAGGTGTAGGATTCACACAGGCACTAAACATCTCATTTATTTTCCGACATTTTGATAGTGTAACCTCGGCTTTGCGGACACGGCTTTGGTAACCAGACAACTTTTTGCTTCCCTTAGTTTAAAACATTTACTTGCAGATCACAACACAACAAAACAACACAACGCAAGCTCGAACTCGCACACAGCACTGGCAAGGGGGTGGGGCGCGGGGCACTTCGATGCTACTATAATGCAAGCAAACCCAGCTACCGCAACAACAGCGCGCATAGCACAGCTCCGCTCGCCCGCCTCCCCGCCCCTCTCACACTTTTCGGGACCAAAGGGCGTCGAGCGGCATAACGAAGAGCGAAGTGGAAGGGCATGCGACAAAGACACGATATTATTTCTAAATGTCTCAGCTCATTTCTCAATATTTATTTTAACAATATACTGCCATAATCCTAACTTAGCACATTTAAAGCCGTAGCAAAGAGGGCGCCTAACGGCGGTGCCCTTCGGGGCTCCTCCAGTACAGATCATTGCCGATTGCCTAACCGAAGGTGCGGCGCCCCTAGGCACGTGCCTATTTTGCCTTACGGTAAATCCGGCCCTGGTGCTGTCCAGTATCTGCCGCCGAAGAATTTACTGAGAAACTTCACACTTTTATTAAAAGAAAAGTTCTGTCAATCAATTAAGTGTGACCAGTGCAACGATTCTGAACTTCCAATTCTTCTTTTTAAGAAGTTCACGAAACCGTTCCTGTACAACCTAGCCTTCAATCGCACGAGCAGGAATGAACGATTTTTACAGCTTCACAATAAGCTCTGAACAGGAAAGTACGGAAGCTTTAAGAAAAGACTGCTTGTTTATGATATTCCGGTGAGTTATAGATATGTATGATAAGCCACACTTTTGTAAATGTGCATGAAATATTCCGGGTATTCTCCCATCTCAATACTAAATTCATATAGTGCGCTCATATTGAGGGTGTTACAATGCGATCCTAGCGGCAGAATGCTGAACTCAGTAGTCCCCCAGTCGCGGTGCGGCATCTCCCGGCCTTGTATTATAACGTAGGCAACGATTTAAACAGCTTTTTAGGTAGTTTCTAGGACGTTTTGATGCAAAGTGATGGTAGTATTATATATATAGAGAAGCTCAAGGAATGCACTGAAACAAAAAAATAAATTTCGACCTAAGGTGGACATAGGCCGTTTTGAAACTGACCAACTCTTTTGTCAGATGTCTAAGAATTATTTTGTTCTATCTTATAGGGTGTGACTAGCTCGTTGGTGGAGGTTGGGCCTAATCCCAATCCGCAAGAAAGAAATTTTAGGGTGATCTCAACAAGGAAAGAGAATGCCAATATCATAATTTCTATTCAGAAAAATAAACAAAATCAAGGGAAAAAAACATAAAAACCTACGTGTCCTAGAAATAAAGTAACATACATTCAATCGTTGCCGGTAAATGCAATAAAATGAAAATTTAATTACACTGCAAACAATGCAAAAGGACACGAGGCCTAGCTTAATTGAAAATTAAATGAAGTAGTTATTAAAAAATCCCTCTCGGCACGCTGGAAGGCGGAGGTAGATTTCGGTTTGGTTGGTCGCTCAGTTTGGGGGCTGCGGCAATGCGTTCATGGAGTCCCGTATAGTTTGGGTGTGTGTAGAACCTATCTGATAACCGGTATTAATTGTGATGGCTGTATTAGTCGGTAATTGAGGTAAGGACTGCAGGCAGTCAATTTCAAGTAGTATTTCCTAATTTTGCTACCAAATGCTACCATCGACACCTAGCTGTGAACTTGGGTACTAGATGCCACTGCAACCGCCGACAGAACTTCCTCTTCCAAGGAAGGCATACTGAGGGATTTTTAACGCTCTTAAAAATCATACGACTTCGGCCGGGTTTGAACCCGCAACCTTGGAGTAGAAGTCCAGAATGCTACCAGTTATGACACCGAAGCCACTTCCCAAAGAGACAGATGGAAAACTGAATGCGATCTCGTGGAGTGGCATTGTCATGGCAACCTCTGATGGCTCTTGGCAGTTTCATACAATTCCGAAATCATTTTGCTCATCCCTTGGCGTAATGGTGGGTCATATCAACGATTCTTTCACACAAAAGTTTTAGGTAATTACTAGGGGAATATTGTCCATTTTATACGGTTTTGATATTGTGCCTATTAAGAGAGATGAAAAAGAAAATCCACAGCCTGCTTCCAGTCTCCGACCGGGTCAGGTATGGAATGAATGAAGCCCCCATCTAGCGGCGAGGATATGGACTGTGCCGGCTGCCGAGGCCTGACGCACTCCTCTGGGGCAATGATTAAATGAATGACAGATGAAATGAAATGATAGTGGAGAGTGTTGCTGGAATGAAATTTTGACAGGGAAAACCGGAGTACCCGGAGAAAAACCTGTCTGCCTCCGTTTTGTCCAGCACAGATCTCACATGTAGTGACCGGGATTTGAATCACGGACGTAGCGGTGAGAGGCCAACGTGCTGCCGCCTAAGCCACGGAGGCTTCCGCCTATTAAGAGAGATATGATTTCGTTTCCCGAAAAACCCACTTTTTCCCACCACTTTGATCAACGGTTGGTACTATCAAAAAACTTTTCAAACATACATTTTTGTCCCTTATCCAACACACTGTATAAACTTTGAATGGATTCATACAGGGTGGCGCGCGAAATGTCATACATCGAAAATGGTTTATAAAATGTGTAAATCTGGGCTCACAACCATGTCCTTTCGTGAACAGAAACCTTATATCATGTGTGATTCGACAGACAGCAGCACATGTCGAGCATGCGTACCGCCTTCCTGTTATACAGCATGACAAAGGGAGGTTGACGCGCGAAAAGGTGAAAACAGTGTTGTTTTATGCGGAAACAAAGAGTGTAACTCGGACTTAGGAAAGGTTTCATGTTCATTTCCGTACCCGGTAGACGGTGTAAAGACTGGCCAGTCAATTTGAAACGGAGAAAACAAACCCGTCTCAAGCCAGTCCGCTCACTGGATAATATTGCTGCTGTGAGAGCGGCTGTGGCTCAGAGCCCCTCCAAATCCACCAGGCCTGCCTGTGTTCAGCTGGGCATCTCTTGTCGGTCAATTCAGAGAATACTGCAGTCTGAGCTTGACCAATTCCCATACAAAATGACAACAGGTCATTAACTAACAACGCTTGACAAGCAACGGTGAGTAGAGTTTTCTGCGTGGGCTATTGTATAAGGTGATCCCGTATTGCACAACACAACGTTCAGTGATGAGGCATACTCAACGGTGCTGTCAACAAACAGTATATCCGGTTTTGGGCGAAAGAACGGCCTGCTATTGTGCACGAGGTTGCAAGTGTGGGTGTGGGCTGCAATTCCCAGTCATGGAATATTGGACCAATCTTTATCAATGACACAGTCAACAGTGTGCATTACATGACATGTTGCAAAACAGTTTCCTTCCACAACTATTTGCATCACAACGACCAATAGACACACAATGGTTCTTGCAAGATGGAGCTCGTCCGCACACAGAAAATCATGTTCTGTAACATACCTACTGCATGAACATTTTGGGTCCCGTGTGATGTCCCATCGATATCCCGAACGTTTTCAGAGCAGATCAATCTGGCCACCACATAGCACCAATATTAATCCCAGCAACTTCTTCCTGTGGGGATATTTGAAGGAGTCAATCTACCGCCAGAAACCAGAAAATGTACTGCAATTGCAAGCGGCCATTGTGACTTTCTTCCGAGGGTTTAGTGAGGACACGTGTCATTGAGTGGTCACAAACATGCAGGCAGGCCCGACGCGAGGGGGGGAGAGGGGGGGGGGGGTCAGGCAGGGCTGGTGCCCGACCCTCCCAGGGGGGCCTGGCGTCCTAGGAGGAGAGGCCCGATCAGGCATTGATTTATTATTGCTTTTATGTGACTTGAATTTTCTACTGGCTATCATTTAGCGAATGCAATGGACTGTCTGTGAACAAAGTTACAAGGATTGAAAAACTTATTGTGTCAAGTGGATGATATTTTCCTTTACAAAGCGCTTGTGGGAAGAACAACTGTCTCAAAGTCGTCAACTTAGGCGATGAGGCTTCACTATGTATTAATCTCGGATCCTTAAATTAGCTTATTCGGCTTATGCACCAATCCTTTAAATAACTTTCTCATTCCTTCACTTATTTCGCCAAGGCCACGAGAGCCTGGGTTGCCCGGGTGTGTTTGGTCAGCTAGCTCAAGAGATTGAAGTTTGGTGCGTCACGTCGAGCTTAGACATTTAGAGGTGATAGTGTCTGAAAGGAATATATTGTCTAGCTAGACGTATCGTATGCCGTGCAGGCAGGTAAGTAAAATAAATTTTAAAGTAGCGTCCACACAGTAATTCACTTTATAGTTATTGTTCATTTAAGGGGCGGAACAGAGAGGTCATCGTTCACTAGTAATTCACTTTCGCACTATGTGGAAAATTATCATTGCTGGCTAAATATCTTGCGAAAGGGTGGGATGATTCTGTTGTCAAACTTAGATAGAAGAAATGCATGCGAAATTGTTCATCTTCTCGTATACTGAATTGAGAAAACAATCATCTGAATAATCTGTATGTTTAGGACCAGTATAATAATTATTATTATTACTGGTTCATTCAATACGATCAACAATCCTAGGTACTTGGGTTCATGCGCAAATCATTTCTGATTAAGTGATTTATTGAAAAACTACATTAGTATTGGTACGAGAGTTGGGAAATGCATCCAAAGGCTGAAACTAAGGTAACATTCGAGTATTTTTCTGGACTAAGTGTTTAATTAACCAGGAGAAAAATGACAATTAAGATAGGGCACTGAACGTTGTTTTCCAATTCCTCTCATGGAACGTCAGTGGTACGGGCAGATGACCTAGCAGTTACGCCCCTTAAAACAACAATAAGTAACGTCAGTGGTGTGCATGGCGATGGAGAAATTAATATATTGCATGTAGGCAACCATGCAGATTTTCCCAAGACCAAATATTTGAACTCTGCCTAATTTAGAAGAAAATTAAAATGAAGTATGGTCGAATATTAATATAAATAACATTTTGTTTTGAGCTGGTGCAGTGGCTATTATTATTATTGGACATTTCTACGCCGTTTATTCCAAAGAGCAGCATCGATCTGCAAAACACTTGTTTTTCAGGACGCGAAGAGATACTTTCCCTTGCGAATCGAGCCATTTCGTGATACGCTTAACGTCTCAGAACCGTTAAACATAAAATGAGTTGCTCTCATTATTTACGAATTAGAAATGACTCCAGGCCCTGACGAAGCCGCAGCAGGAATGCAGGATTCGGCTTCCCGACTGCGGTGTCATTCGTAGTCGTACTCAACAGATAATAATACGCCTATTTGTCGTTACAGTTGTTAATTCATTTAGGGGTTCACGGCATTTAACCCGTGCACTGTGCACTTGGTAAATAGTAGGTTTAGTATCACTGGCGGGTAATTAGTCCAGTCAAATTAGACCAAAAATGATGGTTTTGCTGCATTAAATCATGTAGTTACAAATTTTTTAGGAATGTGTAGAGGAAGGTTCCCTGAACAACGCCTAATAAAGTCCCGTCGATTTGAGGTGCTGCGGGGGGCAGGGGGGCTCGAAGGTCCCCTTTTTTTGTTTTTGGCGCATAACTTTCAAACGGTGCATCTTACAGAAATTTTTATACTTTCCTAACTGAAAGGTAATTAAATGCCCTACAAAATGGTATATTCATTTTCACACCTGTGTGTTACCTTCTTTGAGATATGAGCTGGTGAACATGGAAAATTTGCAGAAAAATATGTAGCGCCTCACGTTTCTCGTCAAACTTGCCCTTCTAATCCGTTTGCCTTCCATTTCACAGGAAAGTCGTGAGGAAGGAAGTTGTAGAGCACGAAGTTGCCTTCAAGAATATATATACTTATACTATAGCCTAAGTGTAATGGATCTGATGATGATCGCTTGACGATCGAAACTGGTCATCCTAGTGTATTTATTAATCTCATGTAATTTATTTCAGGATTAGGGCATAACCCATCTCTTTTGGGTACATTCGTGTTGCCCGACTGAAAAGCACTAAACTCTTGTTTACTAAGGCAACACTGAAAATATGTCTTCAAACACCACAATATATACTTATGCTAATTTATCTTTAAACGTTAGAGCGTTTTGTCGTATCGGGGTCGGTTTCGTGATTTCGCTAGTAAACTGCTCATTATTTTACTTCCGTTTTCAACGGCTTTAACACTCTGTATCACGTTATTTATTTTCATTATGCAAACAAATCGTATTTAACCCATATAACTAATATAATATACTGTCTGTTGTTGTCAGCCCGAAGGCTGGTTAGATCCTCAAGACAGAAGAAAGCTTGCACAGTGGTTGACAGATCACCCGCCTTTTGCTGTACGTGATTCTTTGATGTCCCTTTCAACCGGTTTAATAGGAACCAGCAACATCAACTGTTACCAAGCATTGGAAATCAGAACCGGTACAATGGGGACTTTTGTTGGAATGAACTTTTCAGAAATTAGGCTGAGTAAGAACGCAGTAGTCCCTTTGGCTGCTATGAGCAACACTATCAAACTAGACAACGAAGTAGTGGTGGTCGAGGCTTTAATGATTTTCCAGAGAACCATTATAAACAAGAGAAGTGAAGGGGATGTAGAGGAGCTGTTGAAGTGTGAGTTAGCCCCATATCCCATGACTCTTTTTGATGAAGGGATGATGAGGAAAACCAAAAAGTCCGCTCTCTACGATGCCTTTCCTTCATGCAGTCAAATAATCAACCTGAAGAACTGTTTCACGGTAATCGATGGCGGCTTTCTTCTTCATAGAGTAAAGTGGAACAACAACACTAAGTTCGCCTCCATCTGCGATCACTATGTGTCCTACGTTATCAACCATTACGACCACATACTCTGCTGTTGTGTTTGATGGTTACGAAGACACGAGTTCCACGAAAAGAGGCGAACAACGTCGGAGAGCATCAAGTAAAACATCAGTGGATATAGACTTCGATGAGAACATGGTGGCTTCTGTTCAGCAGGAAAACTTCCTTTCCAACGAAAGAAACAAAATTAAGCTGATAAGTATGTTAGCGCAGGCCTTGGATGCAAAAGGTATACAGTTCACTATAGCCAAAGCAGACGCTGACTGCAGCATTGTCAGGTATGGATTACAAAATACCCCTCATTCGACTGTGGTGGTAATTGGCGAGGACGTAGACCTGCTCGTCTTACTCGTGTCACTCACACCACGAATGTCCTTTTCATAAAGCCTGGACGAGGCAATACAGAAGACAGACTGTACTCCTCCCAAAAACTTCAGACCATGCCATTCTGCCAGTACATTCTATTTATCCATGGCTTCACTGGATGTGATACCACTTCTGCCATTTTTGGGAGAAGTAAAGCAGCCATAATCAAATGTTTCGAGCGGTATCCTAACGAAACCAAAAACATCGCTGAAGTTTCGCCCAACAAGTAAATTTATTTTTATTATAAGAGGGTAACAGTGGCGTTAACTATAAAAGAGGCATTTACAACTTATGTTTTAAAGAATATATACAACGAAAAATAACGAACTCTTCAGAACATACCTATGTACCGGTATACTCCGATGGGCTGCACTGCAAACTATTAGATTTTGATCATGTTTTCATTCCCATAAAAACGAAATTGTATTCCGAAATATTGGGCTCCCCAAAATAATCATATATATGCCACTGCGTTCATATATATTTACACATTCTAGGTATATATCATTATTTATATGGGTAATAAATACCATTTATGTTTACATAATCAATAAATAACGAGTTACAGAGAGTTAAAGCCGTTGAAAACATAAGTAAAATAATGAGCAGTTTACTAGCGAAATCTCGAAACCGACCCCGATACGTCAAAACGCTATAACGTTTAAAGATATAACGATAAATTAGCATAAGTATAGATATTCTTGAAGGCAACTTCATGCTCTACAACTTCCTTCCTCCAGACTTTTCTGTTAAATGGAAGGCAAACGGATTGGAAGGGCAAGTTTGACGAGAAACGTGAGGCGCTACATATTTTTCTGCAAATTTTCCATGTTCACCAGCTCATATGTCGAAGAAGGTAACACTCGGGTGTAAAAATGAATATACTACACACATCAAAAAAAGTTTTGCATCACCTCGGTTCCAAGAGTTCCGGAACCGTTAAATACAAAGGGAATAGAGATCAACACAAACAACATTTCAGCTCGTTTTATTGCTCATGAGACCCACACATTGCATGTTGTACCATCATACAGCTAGACTTTCAGCATTTGTGGTCCAGATTGCAGTACACACCACTACCTCTAATACCCAGTAGCACGTCCTCTTGCATTGATGCATGCCTGTATTCGCCGTGGCATACTATCCACAAGTTCATCAAGACACTGTTGGTCCAAATTGTCCCACTCCTCAACGACAATTCGGCGTAAATCTCTCAGAGTGGTTGGTGGGTCAAGACGTCCATAAACAGCCCTTTTCAACATATCCCAGGCATGTTCGATAGGGTTCATGTCTGGCGAACATGCTGGCCACTGTAGTCGAGCGATGTCGTTATCTTGAAGGAACGCATTCACAAGATGTGCACGATGAGGTCGAGAATTGTCGTCCATGAAGACAAATGCCTCTCCAATATTCTGCCGATATGGTTGCACTATGGGTCGGAGGATGTCATTCAGGTATCGTAAAGCCGTTTCGGAGCCTTCCATGACCACCAGTGGCGTACGTCGGCCCCACATAATGCCACCCCAAAACATCAGGGAACCACCACCTTGCTGCACTCGCTGGACAGTGTGTCTAAGACGTTCAGCCTGACCAGGGTGCCTCCAAACACGTCTCCGACGATTGTCTGGTTGAAGGCATATGCGACACTCATCGGTGAAGAGAACGTGATGCCAATTCGGTGGGGTCCATTCAGCATGTTGTTGGGCCCATCTGTACCGCGCTGCATGGTGTCGGGGTTGCAAAGCTGGACCTCGCCATGGACGTCGGGAGTGAAGTTGCGCATCATGCAGCCTATTGCGCACAGTTTGAGTTGAAACACGACGTCCTGTGGCTGAACGAAACGCATTATTCAACATGGTGGCATTGCTGTCAGGGTTCCTCCGAGCGGCAATCCGTAAGTAGCGGTCATCCACTACAGTAGTAGCCCTTGGGCGGCCTGAGCGAGGCCTGTCATCGACAGTTCCTGTATCTCTGTACCTCCTCCATGTCCGAACAACATCGCTTTGGTTCACTCTGAGACGCCTGGAAACTTCCCTTGTTGAGAGCCCTTCTTGACACAAAGTAACAATGCGGACGCGATCGAACTGCGGTATTGACCTTCTAGGCATGGTAGAACTACAGACAACATGAGCAGCGTACCTTCGTCCTGGTGGAATGACTGGAACTGATCGGCTGTCGTACCCCCTCCGTCTAATAGGCCCTGCTCATGCATGGTTGTTTACATCTTTGAGCAGTTTTAGTGACATCTATGAACAGTCAAAGGGACTGTATCTTGGATACAATATACACAGTCAACGTCTATATGCCGGAGATCTGGGAACCGAGGTGATGCAAAACTTTTTTTGATGTGTGTATTTTGTAGGGCATTTAATTACCTTTCAGTTAGGAAAGTATAAACATTTCTGTAAGATGCACCGTTTGAAAGTTATGCGCCAAAAACGAAAAAGGGGGGCCTTCAAGCCCCCCTCCTGCCCCCCGCAGCACCTGAATTCGACGGGACTTTATTAGGCGTTGTTCAGGGGACCTCCCTCTACACATTCCAGAAAAATTTGGAACTACATGATTTAATGCAACAAAAAATCCTAATTTGACTGGACTAAATGGACCATTGTCGCTCGGTTGAGGATCGTTTGCATCAACTAGTACTGCAGATATAATTCAGTATTTGCTGACGCATTAATTTTCCTGTTTGTTTCTGAAGGCCTCCACGTTATTGAAAAAAGTTGACTGTAAAGCAGTAGTTTTCACAAATATTAATGAAGTGTATTACAAGATTCTCAAACAGAGAACAGAATCGTAAACCAAAAAACGTGCAAATTGTGTAGACTGAAGGGGGGGCTAAAGGTTGTTGTATAACAAGAGAGGTGTATTAGCAACATTGTTGTAACTATTTGTCTGGAGATTAGAAACTTAGACCCTCTGAATACCACCCACTGCTGGACGAAAAGCAGGGTGCTGTGCGATGGCCTCTGTGACATGATCTATCGCATGCCGTATTCTTAGTTGCCGACTGGGAAAGCGTTAGCCGTCGAGACTATTACTGCAATTATTAGGATCAAGAGTGGTGTAGGTGTCCCTGGACTTGAAATAAGGTACAATCCCGGCATTTGCCTGGAGGGAGTGTGAAAAATCACACTCAGGATAGCCGCTGTCAGCACCGGGATTCGAAACTCTGATATGCAGACTTGCTGTAGACCCCCTCACGGTCATTGGTTAGCTACACCGCGGGATCTGTCTTGAAGGTGCGAGAGCTTTTACTTCAATATCGGAGAGTCTTTTCTATAGCCACTAAATTTCAATGGTCATCAAATTTTTACTACAAAATATCATAAAACAAATCACCCAAATGGCCTACAACTCAATAATTTGGACCTAATTTTTGCAAAATATTCCGGAGGAGGACCCCGGATTCCACTCTGAGCTTGGTGATATTCCATCCCCCAGATCCCCTGTGTGTCCACTCCTCCATAATCTTGGCGTAAATCCGTCCCTGATGGTCACCGGTCATAGATAGGGTTGGGGATTCTTACGAGAACCTGGCTCTAGTTTCGCTTACTGCAAAGCAATATTAAATTATAAAATCATATGGCCTTTCCTCACTGAAAAGAATCTATCATCACTTGAAAGTGTTAAAGCATTATACATTAAAAAAGCTATTGGAGTTTCCAAGATGACCAAATCTCGGCTAGTCTACCTCCTCGCGCGAGAAACATTCCTAATTGAAGACTTTAGAACGCTTCTAGTATTACCTAGCACAATAGGTGCGGAAAACCTATTAACGACTCTCAGAAGGAAGAGAGAAGAAATCCCACTGGAATTTTATGGAACGGGGGCCATGGTTGACCGGGCGTGGACATCTGCTAGCTTTGAGATGAGGCACATGTTCACACGCCTGGCAGTTCATGGTTTTCACCATTTGATTTGTACAAACAAAGCATACCATGATCCGGATGACACATGTGTATGTCAACTATGCGGACACACATGTGAACGCTACCATATTGAAAAATGCAGCAAAAGAATAAAGTCCATAAAAGACTATGCTACCCAAGGCGCAGGTGCGCAAACATAGTGTATTTAAATGTATTTAATGGCTGTTTAGCTGCAATAAAAGTATTATTAATATTAAATTATAAGAAATCCACCGACTGCAAATTACAAAATATAGTTCAAATTCACATTTTCTTCTTTTGTGAAGACAGATGACTGATGAGCTGCAATCTACTGATAGCACATAATGACTTACGTATGAGTACTGTACACCTGTGGCTAATTATTAAAATATATTTTGCTTTGTTTAATGTACAAAGATGTGTGATCGCCGTTGAACCAAAACACTTACGAGTTTTTAAGCTTAGACCCAGGGGCGTGAGTCTTCAAGGGCAGCACATTTTAAGAATGTCAACATAAAAACACTATATGTACAACGTATTTCAAAATAAGTCCTGACTTTTTGTAAAAATCATGTTTTCATTATGAAAAGAGATTACGGCATATGTCACAGAGGCCGTAATACTGCACAGTGTACCCTTTCACCTCTATTAACATGCAGTTCAGTGAGCTGAACTTCATGTTGATTAAGTGTTGGGTCTGAGGACGTCGTACATGTAGAACTCTGTCCAACAATCGATATCTGAAGTTAATAATATATTTTTAATTCATTTGGGACAGAATTGGGGAGGTAATGAATGTACGATGGTGCAACTGCAGCCTTTGGCTATAGGGTTAAAACGATGAATCATGGAAAATAAGCTTAGAATCACTGACGGTGGAATTCGAACCCACCTGTTTCCGAGTTCATGGACAACAGCTTCTTTCAATGTGAATGTTTTCCCCAAGTTAAATACCGTAAAGCAATGAAATTACGGTTCGGTAAATGCGTTTTCTTTTCAAATTTGTGTACGACAAACGAGCAAATTGCTTTTACGAGTATCTCTGAAGTTCTAAAATTAATTATTGATATCAAAGAGGATCTGCAAAACTTTAAATCTGAACACTGTGCATGCTTACAATGATACCTCATCGGGTCTAATTTAGATCTGTCAAACGCCAAAACTAAACGGTATAGTGAATTAAAAGTAAATTATTACCGTGTTTTCAATGGCTTTTACTCTGATATTCATTTTTGTTACTTGAAAATAATGCATTGGTACACGCTTGTCGGGTATAACCATTGAATTTGCAAATAATTTTGCGTGCATTCCTCCGGTTTCACTGTTGTAAATTTAACATACCAGCATTATCTTATTTATATTGATAGTAATTCACGGTCTTGTGATAATAAATATAGCCTGAACTAGTGAAATATATAATTCAAATATTATAAAGTAGCCTATTTATGGCAGCCAATGGTCATATCAGGACATTTCAATTGAACGCCCGTAGGCTAACTAACAAGTTCTATTTCAAGTAGTTCCAACTTTGGCTAAGAGACGCCACTGTAACTGACACCCAGCGGCGAACGTTGCAACTTGAGAGCGTTTCTAACCAAATAACCTACAAATTTTGACTACATACTACCAATTGAAGTGGTAGGTTATTTTACATACCATAAATCTATGACATTTTAAAAATCCGACGACTTTGGCCGGGTTTAAACCCACGATCTTGGGCTTAGCAGTTCAGCATGGTACAATTATTATTATTGCTTGCTGGTTTTTATGTTCTTGTGATTGATTTCACAATGACCATTTTGTGAGGGCAAAAAAAAAAAAAGCGCAAAATCAGTTTGAGCAAATTTACGAGGATTATAATTTAAATTTACAGAATTTCGTTATAGAGGGGGACCCCGAGAGATTCCAGCCCCAGGGCCCGTCACCGCTCTCTATGGCCCTGCATGTTGGTTCATCTCAAAGCTGTTGTACGCCGAGAAGGTGGGCATATTGAACATGTCCTGCGTACGGACTACTGTCGACCAAAATATTATGTGTACTCGAGTTTGAAGGTTGTTTGTGAAGTAAACAATAGAGCTACATAAAATCCAATAACATCATCATTTTCGTCGATTTTACGTTAGTTTATGTAGGTTTGGAATTTTAAATTTACATTTTAATATTTTTTATCACAGTCGGAACAAAAAAGTGCCCGTCTTTAAGCGTGTTTCAACCATGCGTCACATTTAAGAATTATTATCTCACAAACCCGTCATCAGATCTAATCCAAATTTTAACACAATATACATTAGAATGTTTTGTAACTGGTTTATTAATTTTAAAATTTTGTGTTTCCAAGAAACAAAGTTATCATTTTTGTAAGGTAACTTTTTCTCGGTTCGGGGTGGTTTGAAAATTTAGTTCTTGGCCGCGTTGTAATCCTTATACATCAAAGAGTATGCTGTATGATTGTGAAATACGTAAATTAATTCACAGCATTTCCCGGAGCGGCTAGCTGGTGAACCATGTCTTAATTCCCCGTACAAATACAAACCGATATAAAATAAGTGAATTAATATACGTATTTCACAGTCATACAGCATATCTTTTTGATGTATAAGGATTACAACGCAACCAAGAACTACATTTTCCAACGACCCCGAGCCGAGAAAAAGTTACCTTACAAAAATGACAACAACTTTTGTTCTTGAACACACAACATTTTGAAATTAATAAACCAGTTATACAACATTCCAATGTATATTGTGTTAAAATTTGGATTCGATCTGATGTCGGGTTTGTGAGATAATTCTTAAATGTGACGCATGGTTGAAACACGCTTAAAAACGGGCACTTTTTGTGTTTCAACTGTGATAAAAAATATTAAAATATAAATAAAAAATTCCAAACCTACATGAACTAACGTAATATAGAACGACGAAAATGATGATGTTATTGGACTTTATGTAGCTCTATTGGTTACTTCACAAACAACCATCAAACTCGAGTGCACATAATATTTTGGTCGACAATAATCATGCACATTTCAGTGAATGTTGTAATGCCAATCTTTATTAAATATGTTGTATATTAATATTCTATAAACAATTCCCAGCGTATGACATTCTGTGCACCACCCTGTATTTCATATATTAAGAGAGTTATAGCGATATTTCACTTTTTCGAAAGCTCCCCCCCTGACCGTGATTTTAAAGGGATGTGTATTGTACCCGGATCGTTTACACGTCCGTGACATAGTAACGTCATTATTAAGACGAAGAGAAGTTAGTCTATATTGGCAATGGAGCGGCTGATATTTAAATAGCGCGCTTGGGGACTTCAAGTGTTGAGGGAGGTATGAGACGTAGGGCTTATGACGTGCACACCAGCCTACGTAATAGAATGAAGTTTTCTAGAATTTCCTCTAGACGATGGATTTGAACTTTAAAATGTAGCCCAGTTTTCTGGCTATCAAATTTGAATAAGAAATATCAAACAAGGAAATCCGTTCAGCAGGAGCTGAGATACGGAATGGAAGGTTCTAGAAGTTACACCGCTGCGAGTATAAAAGGAGCAAGGATATCAAGGAGGACATGTACTTCAACCGAGCAACTGCTCTTGAGAACATCACCGCTATACCGTAAACGAGTTGTTACGCCGTCATTTTGATCGTCGAAGGAACTTAGTCGCTGAACGAGCTGTCCACGGACTTAGTCTCTGTTCAGTGAATGAACTCTTGTATATTTCGCATGTCTTAGAATATTAGACGACATTCTGGTCAAGTTATTCTACTGGTTAGTGATGGTGATTTTTCGAAATACCTAAGTTCAGCCTACAAAAACATTATGTTTCTTGTGGTGAAACCGAATATTAGGCATTCTACTAATACCTGATGGACATTGCATTTATCATTCATTTCACGCTGCTAACAGGTGTTCCTGGAATAAGACGAATGAAACCGCAATATTCGAATGTGAAACTTGTTATTATGTCGAACTTGAAGAAAGCAAACGAACAGTACAAGTCTTAACAACATTTCAACATGTCAAATTTTACTAAGTACAACGGTAATGTTTGTGAACTCGTTGTGATAATCATCGACATGCGCTGTTAACACTATACGAGGATACGTGTGATATGGAAGGGAACGAGGCTTATATGGAATCGCAGATGACCATGGGAGGACGCTATGGCAATAGTGAACACCGAAGAACATGGATTACCATCACATCAAGCATGAAGTAAGCCAACTCTACATGTATTATTCACTAGCCTAATGTAGTATTTGAGAATTCCTTTTTATACTTTCACAATAAGAAATCAACACCATCATCATTATGAGAACGCCATTTATATTTGTCCAGGATGACAAATGGAGCAATATTGAAGTCCGACAATTTATTATACTATTTTGCTACGCTGTCAGGACAACAGTCATATTCATGTCTTTTGACATGGCATATCTTGATTTATTTTCAAGGAATAGTATTTTTTTTTCTATAGCTCTTATTAGAGGCTCGACACAACTTGGATTATTTAAATAATTTCTTTCATTACTTAATAATAGTAAATCACTGTGGAATAAATAAGTTAATTAATAATCAAAGAAGGAATACGCCATTAAATTATAAATAATTTTGGAATGTGATAGCACCAATTTGTAAATTTAATTTGTTAATAGTGATTAAAATTACTGAATTAATTATTTATGGATAAAATAGGACAATAATAATAATTCTGATGTTGTAGAAAGCAACGATGCCTAAATAATATTTTGCCAGGGATAATAATTTCATGGAAGGATTTAAATAAATAGAACAGTAATGAATTTAATATAATAACTTTTGTTTATTTTTGGAATAGAAGTTTGTATTTATTAACAGGTTTAAATTAGTTTGTGAATGAAGTGGAATAGCAAGGATTTGAGTTTAGGAGATTTTCCAAAAGCACTAAAAATATTTAATGAAGGAAAAATAAGGCGGCAGGTATTAAAATGTATTAACTAGAGTGAGATTATGAAAAATGGAGGCAAGGAAAAATTGACCAGGAATAACTACACCTTTTCATTGAAAAAAATAAATTGGAGAACACACAGTAAATTGGTAAGACAGAATATTACAAAACATAAAAAATTATAATAAAGTATTGTAAGAAAAAAATTATTTGAAGTCAAATATAGTGATTTTAGTGTGCGATTAGCATTGTCGACACTTGAGTTTATGTGGAGGCTAAGGGGCCATCCAAGAGGTCATTGGTTCCTGTAGTTATGTGCACATGTAGATGTGTATTTGTTATTTAAAGTGGTTAATAAGAGAAGCGTAAGGCAAGTGGTCCACCCCATATTCTAGTCAAATTCCAGAATCTGTAGATCTGAATAATTTATTTTTACCTGGATCAATCTAGATTTCCAATTTTGTGCCTAGATAAATGAATAACATATGAGTTTAGATTTGATGAACCTGACCGAGAAAAATATTAAGAAAATAAATAGTTGCTAATGCAAGAATGGAATAAATAACTGAAAATATTCATGTTTTGTGCTTGGAATAATAATTGAAATGAGCATTAAATATTCATAATCAGAGTGTGAGAGAAGACCTGTTATAAATAAATTTATGGAAAATTTTGAAAATAATGATAAATTCTGTGATTTAACATTTTTTGATTTTGAGATATTAGAAAATTATCTGAGTGTGAGAAAAGTATTCGTTGGAAACTATTTAATCTACTGATAGTACATCACAACAATTTCTATTGTTAATAACAATTCACGCTAATTTATATAGCAAATTTTGAGATGAGTAAAATTAAAATTTTGTTTGTGAGACAAATGGAAATCAGAAAAAAGAAAAGATTTATTTTTCATATCATTATAAAAATGAAAATTTATAGACATTTTTGTTCTTTGAAACAAAAATTTCACAAGACACAACAATATTAACATTCGACTTTATGTTTTGATATTATGTTGATGCAAAACTTCAATGAATTCAGTGAAATAATTTTTCCAATATTTTTTTTCTTTGTAGAAAACATCATGGACTAATCAAAGTGAAAATGTTCAAAATAACATTCAACGTTTACTTGAACAATCTTAAACAAATCTTCGTGAAAGTGAATCTGCAAATGTAAATAGTACGGATCACTGGAACTCTTAATCGAATCGTGGTCACCAGTGTAAATATTAGTTTTTTTTAAAATACCAGATGGGACTATCAATTTTCTGGGTATCAATCCAGCGAAGTTTAGGGGTGTTTGTTCATTTATAGGAGATGTTGATTTTTTATATGTGATAGTGTTTTTGCCAGTAATTTTCAAATTTTAATTATAAATAAAATGAGATTTTTAAGAAGTGTGCTACAGTATTTTCAAATAATTTCTCTCCTTACCTTACTTGCGAATTACCGATATCAGGAATGCCAGTTTTAGACCTAGTATTCGCCCAGATAGACCCTGAGATAGATTTTCAAGTGCTGAACTGATTTCGGTAATTTGCAAAATGTGGTCTTTGGATCTCGGTCCAAACGAGCACAGTATTATGTAAAAAATTCAAAGTGATTGGTGCAAAATTGCAGTAGTTATCATGTCCACGAGAAAGTGATGATACATGAATAAATTATATGTAAACTTTTGAACTTACTTATTATATCGTATGGCTTTTACTGCCGGGAGTGTCCGAGAACATGTTCGGCTCGCCTGAGTCTGTAGCTGCTTCCAGCTAAGGGAACTACAAGTTCCGTTCAATTTCAAGTAGTTCCAACTTTCGCTACCAGATATCAATGATACCTAGTGGTGAGCTTTGGAACTTTGATAGAGTGTTCCGACGAAATCTAACCTAACAATTTAGCTTCACAAAAGTTAAGTCTGTGGAAGGATCATTTACATACCATAAATCTATGACATGGGACCGCTGGCTTTACTTCCCCTCCGAAGAAAGGCATACTGAAGGATTTTTAACGCTCTTAAAAAATCGACGATTTCGGCCGTGTTCGAACCTGCTATTTTGGGCACAGCAGTTCAGCATGCTACTAACTACGCCACTGAAGCCACTAACTTTTGAACTGACGGTGGTTTAGGGGTCTGGGGGATGTGAAACGCGAAGATAAGTCGAAATATGGTACCCATTGCAATAGTTAGCTCTCTGAAATCGACCTAATAAATAAATGGTTGCTTGAAACATAATACAAAAGATTGGTTGAACAAATGAGAAATCACATAATACATCAAAATAACCCTGCCAGCAGTACATAAGAAAGAGAACATAACCAAACTACGTTTGAAAGAGAACTAAAATAATATCCTCCACAAAACCGAACCTTAGTTCCGTACTTCACAAATAATAAGTCATAAATTAAACAAGAAAGGAATGGTCCCCCACGAGTTAAAATCAAGAACAGGAGGTCAATCTTAACCTCAAATTAAATTAATTAAAGCTGGCAATTGTTGAATAATATATTACAAAATTAAAAGTTAATTATTGAAAGCACGAACTCTGTCAACAACCACCTGACTGCTTCCGAGCCACTCTTCCAGACTAGCATGATCAGGCATAGCAGATCACAAGTGCGCCATTTCACAACCAAATTCCCCCCACCCCCCTTAGTCTTAAAACCACAAAAAATATAAATCCAAAACTATAAAAATAATTATCACATGATAAAAGATTTTAGGCCTACTGGTGTCTTGAGCTAATTCTGCACGTGGTCAAACAAATGCGTTACCAATGAACATTTAAACTGTGTCAATTCCAAAATTAAGCCATGAGGTTTCTGCACGAGGCAGTACAAAATATTTACATTAAGAAAATTAACATCAACAAAATTCAACAACGGGAAAGAAACATTTACTCACAAAATGCAATGAAGAAACATGATATACAGTTAAACAACATCAAAAATAAACCCACGTTGCTACAAGAAATTACATTACAGAACAAAGCATTATGACCAGGCGCATTTAAGATTAACACATGAAATGAAAAACAATGAACAAGTAGTACAAAATTAAATAACTTTCAGTTCGTGACAAGTGTTTCAGTCTTTGTGGTCGATCCACTTACAATACGAGAATAATCGAAGCACTTCGGCCGGGAGAACCCAAGCCTGCCTTACGCAGGGCTCCCAGCGATCCGTACTGACAAAAATATGGACCACTAAGGGCATGAATGAGACCGATAGATAGTTATATCATGGGTTAGGCCAGTATTTACGGGTTCATTGGTACGGAAATTTAATTTTAGCTCCAGAAGAACTGATACTAGAATCCAGCAATTTATTTTTAGCTTTTGACCAATAAGATGTAGGATCAAGTAACTCGACTTTTATAATTCAGAAAAAAAAAGTGAGATTTATGATACAAAATTTTCATGTAAATTAATTTTTAAGCTAAAAATTAAATACTGGAGAAAAGGAAGAAAAAATATATTTAACAAACGCATGTCAGAGAAAAATGAACAATTTATTTATAAAATATGAAACACTCTTATAAATATTTGAACATTTCACATAGGTTAGAGTCAAGTTACTCCGTGATATAGCGTATTTCCTCTATCACGATGAAGGTTCAATTCCGAATGAAAGTTCTAATTTTTTACCAACAGATGGAAGTAGAAACTAGGAATCCAGGAAGACCTTGCGCTCTATCTTAGGCCCACTCAATGAAGTTTAAAAAATATCAACACAGTTGACATTTGAACAAGTGATGCGCATCCAGTGAAATCTGTGGTGAGGATTTTAATTTCTTATAAACTGCTGTTTCATTGTAAAAGTTTCATTTTAAGACCAGTCAGAGGTAAGATACAGACCATTCGCATAAGAAACTTACATGCATGTAGTGTTACGCTTGCAAGGTGTGTGATCTTAGCAATGGGTTTGTTTATCTTAGGTTGGATGCTGAAATGGCACCAAAACAAAATGAAGAGACTCGCTCTTACACAGCTGAAACACTTAAAGAAGCATTGCGGTTGGTGAAGGAAGAAGGATGGACTTTATACAAGGCCAGTAGACATTTTAGTAACCCGTGGAGTACATTAAAGGATTATTGCACAACATAAATTTAGCCAATCCATGAAGTGCAACCCTTGCAAAAACTGGAAAGCCATTCGTTATGCCACCTGAATTTGAAGTGAAGATAGTGTGTCAAGACAGACACACAATAGATCGGTCTAGGCCTAATTCCAGACCCCAGGACAATGACGATGATGGTTGTGGTAAGCGCAGTGGCTCCCCTTGCGGATGGCGCTATGTCGAAGAATTGAGTGCCAGTTTTGTAATGTGTGGAACCTGCAATGTATATCTTATGTGCGATAGGTGGAAGGGATCAGATAGCGACTAAGAAGAACCCAGTATACTTAAAATATTTTTAATGGAACATTTTTTGCTATTTTTCTTTAAATATTTTGTGTAGTGAAATGTTTCAATATGGGATAACAGAAACTTATACATATGATTTGAATACTTTCATTACATTGAACATTAGTTTACACGCATAAAATGTACACTGAATGGTGAACACATTGCTATCATGGAGTAACTTGAACACTATCACGGAGTAACTTGAATATCACGGCATTACCTACTTCTACTACCGAAATTTGTTAGTTAATACCTAGAAATAACTTATGGATATTTGTAAGATACTGTATATGCTAGAAATGATCCGTAAGGTATCCCTCTTAAACTTGAAACCAATCGAAATGACTGAAATCTAAAATTTCTGAAATAGTAACAGGAAAAGCTTAGTGTCAAGGAGTTACTTAACTTTACCCTACATAAATCTTGGTTACAAGTTATGACTAGCTTGTAAGTCTTGTATACAGTAGTCTTTAATTTTAAGAAAAGTAAATTAACTTATATTTAATTACATTTTGGATATACTCTTGAAAAAATATTTGAACATTTCACATACAAAAATCTTGGTTACAAGTTATGACTAGCTCGTAAATCTTGTTACTTAATTTTAACTCTTAGAATACCAAGGAGCGCAAAAGCGCTCCCCGGCATGTTAGCGAAAACAGCCAGGAACGCAATAGTGCTCCTCATGCAGGCAGTTTTATATATGCTTGTAGTTCTCAGTTTCCTAACAGATCGCATCACAATGCAGATTATCCAGAATCGGCAAAGCCTGCAGTTCCTAAATTTACCACAACTATTGCGGTAATAGTTTTATTTAAATTTAAACACAAATTGTGCTAAATGTTCCGGCATAACTCAACAAAATGACAGCGTTTCACCCCGGTGTGCTATTGGGCTCTTCAGTTGGTTAAAGCACACCTCACCAAGACACTGTCTAGTACACACTGGGAAGGCCATTGCAAGACGTATTTGATACATATGTATCCGCGTCACGAGCAAAGCCAGTGCACAATGGGAGTCGAAACTCCACTCCAAAGCAATTATAACCTTACCTTGGCATTGAATATATAATTTTCAAAAGAAAATGTATGTATTGTCCGTTGAGCCATTATATATTTAAACACAAATTGTGCTAAATGTTCCGGCATAACTCAACAAAATGACAGTGTTTCGCCCCGGTGTGCTATTGGGCTCTTCAGTTGGTTAAAGCACACCTCACCAAGACACACCAACTGAAGAGCCCAATAGCACACCGGGGCGAAACGCTGTCATTTTGTCGAGTTATGCCGGAACATTTAGCACAATTTGTGTTTAAATATATAATGGCTCAACGGACAATACATACATTTTCTTTTGAAAATTATATATTCAATGCCAAGGTAAGGTTATAATTGCTTTGGAGTGGAGTTTCGACTCCCATAGTGCACTGGCTTTGCTCGTGACGCGGATACATATGTATCAAATACGTCTTGCAATGGCCTTCCCAGTGTGTACTAGACAGTGTCTTGGTGAGGTGTGCTTTAACCAACTGAAGAGCCCAATAGCACACCGGGTCGAAACGCTGTCATTTTGTTGAGTTATGCCGGAACATTTAGCACAATTTGTGTTTAAATATATAATGGCTCAACGGACAATACATATATTTTCTTTTGAAACTTATATATTCAATGCCAAGGTAAGGTTATAATTGCTTTGGAGTGGAGTTTCAACTCCCATAGTGCACTGGCTTTGCTCGTGACGCGGATACATATGTATCAAATACATCTTGTAATGGCCTTCCCAGTGTGTACTAGACAGTGTCTTGGTGAGGTGTGCTTTAACCAACTGAAGAGCCCAATAGCACACCGGGGCGAAACGCTGTCATTATGTTGAGTTATGCCGGAACATTTAGCACAATTTGTGTTTAAATATATAATGGCTCAACGGACAATACATATATTTTCTTTTGAAAATTATATAATAGTTTTATTTACGGAGATATGGTATTTTAGAAAGCGCCCACTGTTTTGTCCACCACACACCGTTGTTAGTACGAATATGGCCTCAGCCGCGCGGGATGGGTCGTAAACGATTATGATCTAGCCGAGTAATCAATCGAGTGTGCGCCGATTACATCGAATCTGATGAAGATGTAGCAATATCAGGGTCGTGTAGTAATGATGTTGGTGATTTTATTTCTGATACAGGAAGTGAGAGCAGCGATGACATTTCGTAGTACCATAAACCTCGTGGTATTGTCATTAGTGAAAGTAACAATTTTACTGATTCTGAGAGTGACGGTGACACAAATGAATACAGTGTAGGCGGTAATGACAATAATGCTTGTGTATCTAATACAGGGTTTAAGTTCCAATTGATAGTGGCCGTCGGTTCGAACCCATCTGACATGAGGTTGTACACGTACTCCGATGAGCGACGAACACTGAAATATTGGAAGAAGGTGGTATTTTGCATCTTTGCACGAATAGTGCTGAATACCTATTTGATATACAAAGAAAATACTTTGAGTTAAGTTATATGACGGCCCAAGTCCATAGAATAGGAATGGGTCCAGGAGAAAAACCTACAAACCAAAATGTTAGCTAATGGTGAAATTAAGTGGTATATTATTAAAAAGATGCAAGCCTCCGTGGCTTAGGCGGCAGCACGCCGGCCTCTCACCGCTGGATCCGTGGTTCAAATCCCGGTCACTCCATGTGAGATCTGTGCTGGACAAAACAGAGGCAGACAGGTTTTTCTCCGGGTACTCCGGTTTTCCCTGTCATAATTTCATTCCAGCAACACTCTCCACTATCATTTCATTTAATCATTGCCCCAGAGGAGTGCGTCAGGCCTCGGCAGCCGGCACAGTTCATATCCTCGCCACTAGATGGGGGCTTCATTCATTCCATTCCTGACCCGGTCGGAGACTGGAAGCAGGCTGTGGATTTTCATTTCATTATTAAAAAGATGCATTGTGTGCAGCAAAATAGATTGCGGCCCAGAAAAAGGTCACGAACTGCGTGTTCCAAGTGTATGAAAGGTCTTCATGGTACCTGCATAGGGTATCACAAGTGCTAAAAGTGAACCAGCATAAAATGTGAAATACGTACAGTGCATAGTGTATTAAAATATTTTTTAAATTAGAAACTATAGTACCTAAGATAATGTGACTACAGACAACAACCACCATTTTAGTGTAATTTTCATTTTGAATTGCGTTTCTTTCACTCAATTTTGACTTTTCTCTTTTTATTTTCACAGTAATAAAACATTTTTGTATTTTGTAGTGTTATTGTAACATAGTTATGTTACTTAGTAGAATGGTAAAGCAACTCATTTTCAATGATCAGGAAAAATTTTGGGGGTGTATCTTCGAAACTACAAAAGTTATAATGATTTTAGTACAACATTGCAATTTCTTGAAAAGAAGCCGGGTATACTTCACATATACCACCTATAAGCGACTGGTACTAAAAGGGTAAGATTTTACATAAATTACATTCAATAACATTATTCCAAGTAGAAAATTCACTTTTGTTAACATGACTTAAAGTTATTTGGCTTGGTTGGGTTTCAATTCCGCACTCATATTATCGATCAATTTGGATTTTCTGTTATCGATAAATTTCTGCATTTTGTCGCATTCAACTCTTTCCCGATCCGCTTCTTTACGGAACATATCAGAGCCCATCGGCATCCCATGGGCCAGCTGTATTTCGTCTATGTCCTTCGCGTCTGTGGCTTTTCTCAGCCTTTCTTGAGCTTCTGAAACCATTTTTCTACTATCTTTCTCTTGCTCCACTCTTCTGTCTTCAGTTTTGTAAGCAAATCTTCCTCATCAAGTTTTTTTTCTGGCGTTCTTTCTTCGCGTTTCCGCTCTCTTTACTTCCTCTCAAGCTCTTCTTCTGCCTTCTTCTTTGCAGCAGCTTCTAAGGCCATTCTTTCTTCCTCTAAATAATTCGCATAACTTCTGTAGGCAACATGCACCATCGAAATAAGAGATCGGGTGATTGGGACTTTCGAGACGTCTGATTGGTACAGTTGCAACCCCGCTGAGACAGTCATGAGAGCGTTGAGTGTCCGCTCCTTCATCGACGCTCGATTTACTGTCAAGACATTGGCGGACTCGGAAAAGCCCCTTTCGACGTGAGCGTTTCCATGTGGGAGAGAATGTGGCTTTGACGACCTTGCTCAACGGAAAAAATAAAATCACAATTAATGAAAACAAATGTGCACATTCGATGACAATAAAATAATTAACTAACCTACTGACAATGAGAAACTTGTTAACCTTCCAGCCATCTCGCGATCAAACCACCACTCCACACCCTGCTTTGTCGACCTGCTGATCATTCTTCTTCTAGTGGCCGTGTCAGTGTGTCTTAACTTGTCGCTGCACGCAACCCCCCGTCCTCAGCACGCCGCGCCGGCTCGCGCAGAAATGAACGTATTTGGACTTTACCGAAAGATGCGCTAAGGGAATCTTTCCGAACAGATCCCGGACTTAACTGAAGACCTCCCGCGCGTCCCAACAACCCCTATCCACACTTGTTCTTTTTCTCCTTGTGCATCTCTCTCGTTCTCTCTTCTAATCCCTTCTTGATAGCAAAAGCAGAGCAGAATCACACAAAAACACCGACGAGAATGGTTTTGGCAAATAGAGGGCCATTGCAACAAAAAATATGGACTTGTGGACCAAATGGAGAAAAGTATGGACTTTTTATGGACTTAGCTGAAAATATGGACCAAATACATAATTATGGACCTGCTGGGAGTCCTGGCCTTACGGCGTCTCTCCCGGTTTACAAATTGCGTCCACCTACCTTGGCAGTTTAAATCGAAAGACACTCTGTAGACCAGACAGGCCTGCCACCACAAAATTTGCAGAGCAAAATCCTTGCCATAAGCAAGGTTATGGAATTTAAATTCTTACGTTGGTACTTTGTTTAAGGAACAATTGCTACAGGAACACCAGTGCTGTAGCAATTTTGACGTAACTTTCCATTCTAACTTGCAAGAGGCAAGGTTACACGTGCAATTACAGGCTACCTCAAAAGTTAATTACGAGAGTATTTCACCATAAATGAAATTGGCCCTTTTAATGAATTTCGGATATTTAGTTCAAGATTGTTCATTTATGGGTATGGAAAAGTTTCATATTTTTATTGTCAGGGTATTCAGGGCAAAGAATGTCTTGAAGATTGGAATGGATGGTTGTACCGGCGGTAAAAAAAGGGATTATCAACAAATATACAAAATAAGAGACAACCATACATAGAAAAATCATAAGTCGTTTACTGCCAACATGTCACTACAAGTGGAAAATTACATTCACACAAAATCTCACTTTCAAAACTTACTTCATAAAATTTCTTTTGTGATGCAAAATGCTTCTACACAACTTACATGGATATAAATTCCATCACCCTTTCTGTAGTGCAAAACTTGATGCATCTACTACAAATTAGTAAAATGGAGCTGCTAAAAGTAATAAAATATCAAATATTTTACAGTGTAATACAGATATGCAAAGGCTTGTCAAAACATTACAAATAACATTGGTTTGCTCTGAAATGGGGAGACTGTTTCAAGAGATATATAAAATCAAACTGTGCAACAAGGATTATTCATCAAGATAATGAAAAGCTCACTTTTCACCATTCTTACATTAAAAAAATAGTATATATATATTAAAAGAAAAACCATGAAGTTAAATATTACATTGTAGATTTAACGTATCAAAAACATGCAGAAGTTGATTCTCACTTCAAGATTAACAATGATTATTCACAAATAGGACAACAAAATAAGGTTTTTTAAAATGACACAGGCCATTCAACAAGCTATTACTCTCTGTCCACCTTCCAGCATAATAAATATTTTACTTCAGTTTTAATAAAAAATAAATAATTTTGTATGATCGTCAGGCATCATGAAATGTGAACTAAAATATATACATATACAATTCACTTTTATGCAAAATAAAAGTAAAGAGTACAAATGAATAGTTCTTAAACATACCATCGCTTTGCAAATGCATTCAATGTGTACCTCATAGTAGCACAAATGAGTAAAAACTGACACTAGGATAGGATTAATTCAACATCCTTGATCCATTTAATCATTCCTTCAAATACCATGCATCAAGAATTTCATTTAGCCTAGTTCCCGAAATCTTTGATCATACTGAACATTAAAATCTCAAGACATCCCCTACTATTATTAAGATATAATATACAGCACAATGTTTGCTGCAGAATCATTATAAAACATGTTCCAAAACTCTACAAACTAAGCTAAAAGCATAACATAAAAAAATAGTACGAGGAGAGATTTGAGAAGATTTCTGGAAGCTAAAATCGAGCACGGAATGGGCATTAATTAACACTGCAACGAACATCACTGGAAGAAGGTTGCCAATATAGACCACATATCTGTGATGTGGTGCCTTTGTACTTGCATAAATCCTTACCAGCAGATATCTGGACATGCACACAAACGCTGTTTCTGTGTCCTTTATTTATGGTTTGGAAATATCCACAAGTTCATGATCGGAAAGAAAGAGTTCCATGCTCACTGAAATAAAACACCTCATTCTTACTGTACTTGTGTGGTGTGTGCACTTCTATTAAGAAGTCTTGTCAGATAAAATCTCTCTCACACTGTAATATTGCATTCAAAATGCAGGTACACAATTCTCTCTCACTCACACACACTTTCACCAGTTTCTTCATGTAGATATCAACTGCAACAATAGAAAAAAATATTGAATTACAAACATGAAAATGCTCACAAGTTCAACTCTCCAAGTATGTTTTAATTAAATTTGAAAACTGTGCTTGCCAAATTGCTTGTGTTATAAACAGCTACAAAATCTAGAACAAAAAACTGAAGTATGACAATTTTTTAGGTTTACACCAAACAGAAAGATAATATAAAGATTAGACTTGCAGTCCCAATACTGGTGCATACCTGCCAACTTTTACGATTTATCCGTAAATTTTTTTGGAAATTGCAGCATTTTACGGTATTACGGATGAACGGAGTCATTTTACGATTTTGCGGACAAAAATTTGAAACGATAATTAACATTCGATAATCCCTCCCACTTCCGTACAATTGCGTGGGTCGAAGGCAAGTCCACGATAGTCGATAACTCGTTCTTTGATATGATTGGTACTTTTAACCGTGTGATGTTTGTGTCGACATTGTAATTGAATTTGAAGCCGGGATAACAGTTCTTCCAAGTGAATCTTAGGTGTCGACAAGCTCTGCTTTGCAAATTCTTTGTTCCGCTCCGTTCCCTCATTGCGATTTAACCCATATTCTTTGACCACGTGAGTTCATGGTTCCCGAAGTTGTCGTTTCTTGAATGTTTTCGTCTTCTAAGGTTATGGCATATTTTAATGAAGTGTTGGAGTTTTTGTGCTATAACTTCGTGCTTTGCAGTTTCCTGTATTCCTTGGACTAATTACATTAGTTCTACATGTGTGAGTGTTTTTTTTCCCCCTACCATGTGCATATTCTTTCTTCACGAGGTTTGCATCCTGTTCATTTAATGGTTTAAGACTTTGTGTGCTTTGACATGTTTTAATGAAGTGTTGGCTGTCTTAAGTGTTTTATGTTATAATTTTATGTGACGTTCAGTGATCCAGGTTCCTTTCGATGTTTTAGTAGATATCGAGAATGAACAAATCCAACAAGAAACAGTACTTCCAGACATTTAAAGAATCATTATCTGTTTATTTTCCGTGCATACTAAAATCAAGAAAGGAAGAAAAATTTGCCTTTTGCACGATATGTGGGTGTGATATTAATACTGCACATGGTGGAAAAAAACGATTTAAGTAATCATGTGAAGTGCGGTAAACACATGTTATGTTAAATCGATGGAAGATAGCAAGAAAATCAACACTTTTTTGCTAAGTCTGGAAACGTTGACAGTGACGTAATTAGGGCCAAGTGTCTGTTTACTTCCTTTTCGGTGGAACACAATGTGCCCTTAAGTGCGGCTGATCATGCGGGTGTTTTATTTAAGAAGATGTTTCCCGCATCAGAAGTTGCAAAGAAACATAGTTGTGGTCAAACGAAAATGACATGCATTGTCAATAAAATGGCAAAAAATGCATCATCTGAAGTTGTTAAGTGCCTTCAGAACGGACCATTTTCTTTGGCAGCGGATGGAAGCAATGATACGAATGTCAAGTTGTATCCTATTGTTGTTACATTCTATGATGTTCCTCAGGAAAAAGTGGTGAGCACTGTGCTATCCATACCAGCGTTGGACGGGGACTCAACAGGGCGAAACATGGGTAACCTGATGTTATCACAGCTGAGTTCTCATAATATAGGCTACCAATTGAAAACTGTGTGGCTTTCTGCTCTGACAATGCCCCTGTTATGAAAAAAATGAAAATCCACAGCCTGCTTCCAGTCTCCGACCAGGTCAAGAATGGAATGAATGAAGCCCCCATCTAGCGGCGAGGGTATGAACTGTGCCGGCTGCCAAGGCCTGACGCACTCCTCTGGGGCAATGATTAAATGAATGACAAATGAAATGAAATGATAGTGGAGAGGGTTGCTGGAATGAAATTTTGACAGGGAAAACCGGAGTACCCGGAGAAAAACCGGTCTGCCTCAGTTTTGTCCAGCACAGAGTGACCGGGATTTGAACCACGGAACCAGCGGTGAGAGGCCGGCGTGCTGCCGCCTAAGCCACGGAGGCTTGCTCCTGTTATGGTAGGACACAAAAATGGGGTTTCAGGAGTTCTGAAGGAAGTTCAACCAGGTATTGCCATCATAGGTTGCATTTGCCACCTGATTAATCTAGCAGCTGAAAAGGGTGCTGGAAGATAACCAGTTAAAGAGGATGAGATCCTTGTGGATATATTTTATTTCTTAGAGAAGAGTGTAAAGAGAAAAGAACACCTTCAGAAATTTCAGAACTTGCACAATAAAGAGGCAAAGAAAATTCTGAAGCATGTATGTACTAGGTGGTTATCTTTAGGCAGATGTTTGGATAGACTACTGGACCAGTGGGATCCACTTCCTTCTTTCTTCCTTCCTTCCTTCAAGGAGGAAGTAATATTATGTACCCAAAACATTTCCACAAGCTTGACATCTTTCAGAATACTTAAAGTTGAACAAAGTGGATCCAAAGAGTATCAGAAGAAGAGAATTCTTGATTCTGCCACCACACATGCCCTTAACAGAATAGCATATTCTTCTAAATGTGACAAACCCATCCTAAAAAGTAAGACTTCTACAACTCGTGAGGATTTTTTTTTTTAATGTTCCGTCCTCAAACTTGAACAAGGCCTTTTGCACTTTCCTTCATGGGACTATTCCTGTATTTGACAAATTGAATGTTGCCCTTCAGACTTCTTCCCCACAAGTTCACTTGTTATTAGAACTTCTAATGGATTTGCTAAAGCAGCTGTTCACCAAGTTTGTTAAGCCCAAAATTGTCAAAAGCTCCCCATTGCTTGAAGTTGAGTACAACTTGATTCAAAATTAAAGAAGTGATGAGTTAGTTATTGGCATTCAAACTTCAAACATAGTGAATTATCTCCAGGATACAGAAATCCCTTTTCTTTTCATCAGTGAGAAACTACTTTTGTACTGCTTGTGACTACATCATCAAAAAGTTTCCACTCAGGGATGACGTGTTAAAGAATGCTCAAGTTGCTAGGTTAGACAAAATTGAAGATGCACAGTTTTCTTCCATTCGTTTTTTCTTGGAAATGTTTCTTATCATGCTATGCAAGGAAGAGAATGAAACTACAGATGTGGTGGTGAATGAGCTTCAGAGGCAGTTCACAGCTCTTCAGGTAGATGACACTTAGGCTTCACATCAAGATGCTGCAAGTGATTCCAGTTGGGCACAGATATGAAGAAGTCGTGGAGCCGATGGACTTCATAAGTATAACTGAATTTCTAGAGTAATGCTCTCTATTCTCACCATACCCCATAGCAATGCAGAATGTGAACGTGTTTTCAGCCTTGTGAAGAAAAATAGAACACAGTTCAGATCATCAATGTCTAATGAATCTCTGGTCCCTGTTATGACAAAACATTTTCTCAAGACTTTTTGCAAGAAGCTAAAAATGCCCCAACCATGACTTTAAAGTCGAACTAGCATGTGATTTGCAGTGTGTATTATATTATTTCTTGCCTGTGTTACGCTAAACAAGTTTTATTGAGTAAAGCCTTTTTCAAATATCATATATCTGCTAATTTATCAAGGAAGTTCTGTAAAGTATGCTCCAAACCAATATTCACCAAGCCTGCTGCTGATTAACATGGATTTCTTCTTGATTGTTATGTTCATCTACAAATCATGTAAGTAGATATGATTTCATTGAAGTATCCTGTTTAAAGCATGAATTATTGTATTTTGTAGCCCAGAAGTATTATTATTTTCGTCAAGCCGGGGTATTTAAACACAAATAGTGCTAAATGTTCCGGCATAACTCAACAAAATGACAGCTTTTCGCCCCGGAGTGCTACTGGGCTCTTCAGTTGGTTAAAGCACACCTCACCAAGACACTGTCAAGTACACACTGGTAGTCGAAAATCGTTAAGATTATTTTTGTCGCGCGTGAGTTTCACGGATAGCTCTTTTCAAAAGTTGGCAGGTATGCTGGTGAGCTGCAGCAGTTTGATGATGTGAAAATTAGTTTAATTTGTAAAGTGTCAGGTTTTGTTGTAATTATTAATAAATGTTGCTTATCAAGAAGAATACGATGACTAAAGAAACAATGTGTTAGTTGTAACTCTTTGGAAATAGACTTGGGGTACACTGAGCTATGCTAACTATAATTAGTGAATGTTAGATGGCTCTGGGCTATCTATTGTAGACCAACCTCCCTAACTACCGTACTGCAGCTTAGGGCTTTGAGGGTCCTATGTATGCAATAGATAGGCCTTAGAGGGGGAATATGGCCTCGACTGCTTAGACCTCAGTAAGATTTTATTACAATGTACATCCTTCCTATTCAACATTTCTCCTTTCTGGTTATGCTCTCATTAGTTCATTCATAGTCTCACTTCTTGACTTTAAAGTTGGTAATAACGAGAACAAAAGTGATTGTTCAAATTTGACAGGGTTTCTACTTGGCTATGTGTACATCTATAGATTATCTTATGTCGTTAGCCCTACCATAGGCTGTCTGCATGCTAGTGAATTTATGGTTTATTGGACATGTGTTCGCATACTGCCGAGTTCTTACATCCATAAGGCAGGCTGCACACCGGTACGACACGACATATGTCGTAAGACAAGCGCGGTACGCGATAATTGTAGCAGAAGATAGACATCGCTCGTGCACGTTCAAACTATTGGGAAATGACCCAACAGGTGCACACCAGTACGACTACGACATCTATCGAAAGACATGTGTATTAAGCGACACGCTCTGCTAGTCTCTTCGACGCAGTATCGTACGACATTTCAAGTAGTAAACATGAATAAAAGTGGAGCAAACGAGGTTGAAGATATAACATTCTTAATTTCTTTCATTAATAGTGTTGAAAAGTATCCTTGTTTATGTTTATGAAAGATTACAGTAAATCAGAGGTGACAAGTTTGGCCTGGAAGACAATTGCAGTTGAATTTAAAGACACAGATTCTAGCCATCCATGGCTTTCACCACAAGTTATGTAACAATAGGAAATTTCATCTACCAAACGAAAACTGCTAGTTTTCACTCTGTGGAAAATGCTGCGGAAAATATCATATTGTGTTGTGTTTAAAATGGACCAAAAGCACACCTCAAATTAGCAAACAATTGTTTGATGTAACTTACATATTGTATATGCCCTTTCGCGTGCTATTCATATTAATAATAATAAAGACACAGGTTAGTGACCTAGTGACTAACATAGATTTTATTTACCACTGTCAAGTATCGGCTACAATTAATTTAATTATGGTTTACACCAGCAAATTTCCATTGAATGGAGATTGCTCCTCCTGGCTTTAAAAAGTAATTCAGTAGTCTATTTCGCATTCTTCTGCCTGGTGATCTTGTAGTATTATCCACTTCGTTATTGGCTAATATGGGCACATCGTCACATGATTTAAAATCAGTCTCATCATAGAGCTTTCCTTCTCTTAAAATCATGCAGGACGCATGCTGCCTTCACGATGTTCACTGCACATTGCTCGTTAGAAGAATTGGTCGCTCAAATACACGAAATTTTGATGTCAACATTCCAAATGCGCATTACACGCTTTTTCTAGCTCTAGACAATCGAAAATTGAAAATTCTTTTTGCATCTGTCAACACTCTTCTGGGATGCGGTCGCATTAAGTATGCAACAAAGGGAAGGCTTCGCCACCGACGACGTAGTGGGGAAATAGACTAATATTCTCATCACCCGGCAAAGGAGTAATGAAAATTGAAAACTACCGGGGCTCATCCTATAAAATTCCTTGTATTTTTCTTCGTGTTGAGATAACCCTCTTGCAACTGCTGCGGAACTGTGTCGCGCATTCATGACGTTATACGGGTGTACCCAATACCTTTTTTCTCTGCTTTAAATACAAATACATCGCGACTACGTCATCTTCAATCGACGAGCTCATTATTGAAACTCAGTAGGAAGTGCGTCATGCAGAGATCGCACCGCTCTGGTGTGCAGCAAAGTTATCTTACGACTATTATCGCGTGCCTCGCTTACCTTACGACATATATCGTGTCGTACCGGTGTGCAGCCTGCCTAAGACCAACAGTCGATTTCAAGAATAGTCCGGTTTACAAAATTTCACAGTTTGCCCCAAAAGTTTTAAACACGCATTACAAATTTAAAGCGGACGTTTCGTTTAGGAACTCTGTACATTTCTGTGAAGCTACCAGAAACCTTGTACTCAAGGAATCTTTCCCACCACACACCATAGATGTGAAAGATACGTACACCAACATACCCATCACCACCACAATAAAAACTATAAGAGAATTTAGAAAACAAATTAGCGATCCCATCTTTTATTCTAAATAATAAATCCATTTAAATTTAACGGGAAGATTTTCAGACAGAAAGATGGTCTAGCCATGGGTTCTCCCATTCCAGGCATCTTAGCCAACATTTTCATGGATTATCTGGAACACAACAAGATAGTCAACAAAAATGAAGGAATCATTTATTGGGGAAGATACGTTGATGGTATGTTCATAGTAATAGATAACACTAAATTAAACATCGATCAACTGACCACTGACCTCAATTTGTTAGATAAAAACATAAAATTCAAGTTTGAGAATGTAACAAACAACTCTATTATTTGAATCTCCTTATCACAAAAGTAAACAAACACCTAAGTTATAAGATCTACAGGAAGCCCGTGCAGACCAACACCATCATTAAGCAAGATTCCAATCACCCCAAATGCCACAAAAGAGCAGCCTTCAATAGTTTTGTTAACCAAACAATGAACATCCCTCTAACGGAACTGGATTATAACAATGAAGTCGCGATAATACACCAAATAGCAGCCGCTAATGGTTTCAATAGAGCTTACGTCAATAATTTAATACGGAAAATTAAAAACAAACCTTGGTAAAAAAAAAAAGAGAAAGAAAGAGGTGAATCGCCAACTTACGCAGTCTTGACGTATAACAGTGCTTTCAAGAAGTACAATACAAGAATAGCATATAGAACATACAATTCCAACCATAACATTTTTTTTTCAATTCCCAAAATATCAACAAAGCTAACAAATTCAATGATCCGGCATTTACAAAATTAAATGCAATAGTTGTGATGCCGATTACATTGGACAAACCGGAAGGAATTTCAACCATTGATCTCTATAACACTACTGGATGTCTCGCTCCCACGGCTGGAGTGAGGCCTCTTGCTTTGAGATTACATTTGCCTGGTGGTAAGGCCAAACATCGCTCAAGCTCCATGGCGCGATCGTTGAGAGGATGCTTATTAACACCCTACAGTGGGTGAGTGGTTACTGGTTATCGTGTCTGATTACTAACCCCAAGCTTGCAGATTCGCTCCTAGGCGTGATAAGGGATTTTTGAAAGACGGCAAAAATCACGACATGTATGTCATACGATGTTGGCATGTTAAAGAACCCATTTGAATTCAGTAGGCCGTGTTCATAATAGCAAAATTAATCTCGGGAGTTTCTGCCAACACAAAGTTCCTCATTTATCTACTAGAAAGCGCTATAGTGTCAAGTGCTTCAAGGAACAACAAAATTCGACATGCAAGCTGCCCTCTGGGTGTCAAATAACAAAGCTTACACCTGGCACCCAAGGCCATACGATATTATTATTAACACCCAAATTCTGATAGGGAAATTGTTATCACGAGCCATTACAAATGTAAAAGAAGACCATTTGGTGTAAGCTGTCATTATACAACATTTCATTATTTCAAAATTCACAGCAATGACTACAATCTACAGGAGAAGAGGCCTATGGCAGGGAATCTTAATTTCCACATGCTCTAATAGAAAAAAAGTACCGTATATACTCGAATACCACCCGCACATTTTTAAACAAATTCGGACGTGAAAAATTGGGGTGCGGGTCTTATTTGAGTAATCTAAATTGCCCGCCGCGCACGATATCGGGTGTAGCGAGTATCCGCTAGATGGTGCTAGCCTTCTTCCGGCTATAACTTTGTTTTACCGTAAGCACACGGCGTCATACAGTCACGCGCACGTTCTCCGAGTGTAAACATGAATGCTACGAAACGTTTGCGGTCATTTACTGTGAGTGAGAAATTGAAAGTTGTGAGGGAAGCTGAAGTTATTGGAAACCGTGCCCTGTAGGAAATATGATATTGATGAGTCATGTATTCGTGATTGAGCGGGATGACGTCTATGCTACAACCAATGGATGTCTGCGTGAACCGCCCGTTCAAAGCAGCCTTGAAACAGCTGTTATACGGAGTGGATGGCGGCCGATAAGCACATGCCGATTCCAACTGGTCGTATTCAGCGCCCGAAAGTTCAGCTGCTGTGTTCGTGGATTTTGACGGCATGGAATCGTATCTCTGAAGATCTCATATGGAAGAGCTTCAAGAAATGTAGTATTTCGAATACTATGGATGGCAGTGATGACGACATTTGGTGGGAAAGTGATGGTGATAAAAGTTCCGAAGTTGGTACTTCTGATGGCTATGAATGAAGTGTTTGTGTACTTTTATTTGTATTTTTAATTGTTAGATGTGTTTTATTTTAGGACGACTTCACCTGTAAAATGCTATTCTGTTTATTTAGTTAAGATAGTAAATAATTTTGAGTATTTTTTTTAAAAAATTTTGTTCTTCAAAATCAGGGTGCGGGTCGTATTCGAGTAAATACGGTAGGCTATTATAGTAGATTTCAGCATAATATGAAAAATTCGTTTGTTGGGTATTAACTTCTAAGCTCTTTCGATTTTCAATCTTCTATGCTTATGCAAACTTGATCAACTTCCATGCCTTTTTTTCCTCTCCTGCAGGCCTATATTAATATATACACCCTACAATCATTTACGTGGCCTACATACAGCAGTTAGTTAGGGTTGTTTTAAGGGGCAGAACAGCGAGGTCATCTAACCCTATGCATACAACAATAAACAAATCCTCCTTAGGGTCGTTCCATTAAAAGATGGAGATGAAGTCTTTCTTTTATACAGAGAGAAAATTTAGCTTATTCGGATGGGGTTTGGTCTGGATTTGGACAACATTTCAATTTCATTCTGAAGTTTGACTAATGAAGTGTTTGTTGCAACAAAAATTACTATTCAAGGAATTTGTTCCTTTTGATTATTATTGTTATTATTATATTGAACCCATAGCCCCCAAAAATACTACCCGAATAGCTTAAGGGTCTGACGAGAACTGGTCATCCTAGGGTATTTTTATCTCATGTAATTTATTCCAGGATTAGGACATAAACCCAGCTCTTTGGGGTACATTCGAATTGACCGACTGAAAAGCACCAAACCCTTGCTCTCTTATGTACTAAATGCAAAGCAGAGTCGAAATACTTTCAAAATGGAATTGAAATTCAAAATACTTACAAAATGCAATTGAGGTTCAAAATACTTACAAAATGCAATTGAAATTGAAAATACACAATGCAATTCAGATTGAAAAACTCCCATGTCAGATCCAAAATACTCACAAAGTGCAATTGAAATTGAAAATGCTTACAAAATGTATGGTAGATTCAAACAACTCATTTGAATTGACAATACTTACAAAATGCAATTTAGATTGAAAATACTTACAAAATTTAATTTAATTTCAAAATACTCACCATACAAAATTCAATTGAAAATCAAAATACTCACTAAAATGACCTGCTCCTACACTGAAAGACTTACTAAAAAGCAATTTAGATTGTCAATCTTTACAAATTGCAATTGAGGTTGAAAACACTCGCGAAATGCAATTTACATCGAAAAAACGTACAAAATGCAACGTAGATTAAAAATACCAACAAAATGGAATGTAGATGCAAAAAAAAAAAATCGCTAAAGGGAATTTGGAAACATGGGGAGCCAATTGAAGAAAAAAAAAAAAAAAAAAAAAAAAAGAAAAAAAAAAGTGCGGGAATCTTAAAGAGAAAAGTAAATACAATGAAAAAAAAACAAGAGGTCTGACCCCTCGAAGAAGGAGGGATTAAGAAAGATGAGACAGGGGCCAATTAAGGCGGGAAAGTGAGAGACCGTCGGGGTCGGAAATAAACAAGAGTTGACCAAGGGAGGTCGGCAGGAAAGAAGACGGAGGGGAGCCCGGCAAAAGTAAGTGGAAGCAATGCCGGACTCAGCTGAGGTCCCGTGGTCGCCAACCCCATCCCACTTGTTGTGAGCCCCTAAGGGAAGTCTATTAATATGAGAAACCTGACAACCATAAAACAGGCCCTTTCTTCTTCTTTTAAGACCTCATTGGACCACTTCAGTCAATCATTTCTTGGTCCTCTTCTTCAATAAGTTTCCTTTCAGAGTTGCCCAGTAGCTTTTTATTCGCTCTGATCTCAGGCATTCCTCAGCTGTAAACAACCTTTTTATTGAGTTACGTTTGTCTATTTTTGCCTTAAATCTTATTTTTATATATTTCAGTTTTTTTTTTAAATTTTTTGTTTTGCAAGGCATCCAAGGTTATTTCTAATTAATTCATATCTTCTCTAATTTCCTTATTCCACCCTACTTGTTGTTTCATATTCCAAAGTTTCACTACAATTTTTCTAGATAACTTGGTTTCTGGTGTCCTCATAATGTGACCAAAAAAAAGAAAACAGTTTCTTCCGAATAGTATCAGTGATGGGCTCCAGTTCTCTGCATACCACTTCATTTGGTTTCCGCCACTGTCCATCTCTCTGATATTTTTTATTTATGCATGTTCTAGCTATTCTTCTTTCTACTTTTAAATTTTGCCGATTCTCTTTTTCTGAGTAACTTTAAAAAGAGTTTCGCTTCCATAAGTCACCTCTAGTTGAACCACCCTCTTGTAATGATTTAATTTTGTTGCGATTGATAGACAGTTTCTTTTATAATTTTATTAGTTCTTTCTTGCCATGCAGGTTTCTCATTCAAGTTGTAAGTTATAATTTCTAAGTATTTAAATTGCTTCACTATTTTAACTTTTTTTTTGTTATTTACTGTTATGTGATTGATTACAAGTGGATTTGCTACCATTATCTCTGTCTTTTCAAATAATATCTGAAGTCCAATTTTTTGTGCTATATTTTGTAGGCTATTATTTGATTTCTGGCTTCTTGAATATTTTTAGCCAGTAACGCTAAGTCATCTGCGAATCCCAAGCAAAAGTCATCTGCGAATCCCAAGCAATTTAAGTCTATTTGATCTTTCTTGGTTCCAATTCTTATGTTCCTAGGATTTTCCCTGTACCATTCCCTCATTACATATTCCAAAGCACAATTGAAAAGTAGAGGCGATAAACCATCTCCTTGCCTTAATCCTGTTTTAATCGTAAACGGTTCAGATATTTCTCCTCTGAATTTTACTTTAGATTTGGTGTTTGTTAGAGTTAGTTTTATAATTTTTATTAATTTGGGATGAAGTCCGAAATTCCTTAGTATTTTCAGCAATGAAGATTATGTATACAATCATAAGCTTTTAGAAGTCTATGAAGGTTATGACTTGCTGTTTTTGTCTAAGTTTGTAGCAGTCAATTACTAATTTTAAGGTGATTATTTGTTCAGGGCAGCTTCGCCATGGCCGAAATCCACCTTGGTATTCTCCTATTTCCAGTTCTAATTGATCTAACGATTATATAAAATTAGTGACAGGATTTGAATTTTCTCCTTTCTTGTGTAATGGATATATTATAGCTGGTCTGGCAGTTCTTCTTTGATCCAGATGTTCACTATGCATTGGTGTAATGAAATCTTTACTGGTTTACGGCATATTTCCACAATTCTGCAAATGTTTGATCTTCTCCACTCGCTTTGTAGATTTTGAGCTCTCTCAGAACTCTGTAGACTTCTTGGATTGTGGGTAGATTTATGTTTTCTCTTGGTGTTTTAACAATGGTGTCTGTATTTATTTGAAGCAGTTCTGGTGGATCTTCACAATTTAGCAACTTGTTAAAGGTTTCTGCTAAAATTTATGTATTTTTTAAATGACTATGAGCTAACTCCCCAATTTTTGTGTTTTAACATTAATGTTGGAGGTTCATATCTTTTTAGTTGTTGGCTAAAAATCTTGTAGTAATCTCTCGAGTTTGTTTTGCGCTATTTGTTTCGATCATCAGAAGTATATCCTTTTGGTATTGCCGTTTAACCCTTCGTATTATATTTTGAGTTATCTACCTTAGTTTTTTGAGTTCCAAGAGTGATTCATCAGTTTTTTTGACTGATACCGTAACCAGGCTTGATGTCTATCTTCCACTGTTTTATCGAACTCATCGTTCCACCATTGGTGTTTCTTCCTTGGATTTATTGGGGCTACTTGTTCAGCTATATGTTTCAATTGGGGAACTATTTCCTCTAGATCATCTGTTATTTTAATATATCTAGTTTGTTCTTTGTATCCCTTGTTATTTATTAGTTTATGAGGGTCGTATGTTCTCCTTTTTAAGGTGAGTTTTTTTCTTTGTCAACGGGGTGAATTTAATTTTAATCTTAATCATGTAATGATCCGATCCAGTATCTGTTCCTCTCAGAACTTTCACATTGTAGATCTCCCTGTGATTGTTCTTATCCATACAAATATGATCTAGTTGCCATTCACCTTTTTTCCAATCTGGATGTTTCCAAGTTTTGAGTTTATTTGGTCTTCTCTTGAAGTAAGTCGATTTGGAGATCACATCATAGTTCCTGCAAAATTCCACCAGTCTTATGCCATTTCTGTTCTTTCTTCTCTGTGCTGGCCATTTTCCTATTATGTCTCTATATCTTTTTTCCCTTCCTAACTGGGCATTAAAGTCTCCAAGTAAAATTTTGGTGTCTCTTTTATTTATGTTTGTTGCTGTCTCCACATCATCTTTATGTTCTTTTTGTTTTTTGCATTAGTAGGGGCATGGGCATTTAGTATGGTATATGTTCAATTTGCAACTTTTAGAGTTGGTGTCGAGAACCAAGGGGATAATGCTTTAAATTCTATGATGGACTCAATTATTTTGAGATTGACTACAAATCCTGTTCCGAATTGAGTCGTCAAGTTGCAAAACCCGTTATGTCCAGACAAACAAATTTTTCAGGAAGGGCAAAAAACTGTCATTTGTTATGGAACAAAGATAGGAGGTTGATATTTTGTAATTAAACTGTAAAGGTTCATCTTCATCATACCGCAAAATCTCCAAAAAATATAACTTATAAATCCCTTGTTATTTGCAAAAAACATTTGGACATAACGAGTTTTGCGGCAGTTTTATGGAGATGAAGGTATTTGCAGCAGTATATGGAATAGCGTGTGCAGATTTATGGTGAACATGTTTTATTAGCTATATTTAAAAGAATTACACCATGAAAATAGCATGAATGGAAGTAATTTTAAGGTTAGGATATAATCTGTTTTGATTTGACTTTATGATAAGACTACATCAAGAAATTATCGTTCATTCAAAAAGTTTTGTAAGTTCTTTAACATTTTGCACAGTTATATATTAACAATCCATTATTATCCTCTACAAAATCTCCCACATCAGAGTCATTGTCTGGTACGTCTTCATTGTTTAAAGTTTACTGCTGGTCGAACAGTGTCTTGAAGAACATGAGGTCACTGTTCCTTATCCACTCTTTCCTGTAATGTTTGGTCAGCAGTGTATTCAGGTCGTTGAGCTTCTCTTTCTTAAGAGGAATCCCTTCCTCCACTGGTACAGGCACTATAGCAGATAAGGATTTCCCACTCTTCAATATGCTTTTCGCTTCACCACAATCGCTGTTGTAGTTTACTTCACCTCTTATAACACAGTTGCCTGATTTTGTTCATGTAAGTACGATCCTCTTACAAGGTTGAAGTTTGAAATGCCAGTTACCCGGTTCCCTCAGTATGTGAGACGCTGCCTGTTTCCAGTTATCACAGGACAGCTGTTCCCACTCGAATCACAGTAGCATGAGATTTATAGATGTTAACATACTCTTCATCCATAAGAAGTGTTGTATGCTTCTTAATATCGGTCTCGATTCGTCCAAAAACCCTATCAGGAGGGATAAACGAATGCCCTACCACAGGAAACAGCAGAGTTATCTTTCTTATCGAAGGAGGACAATCTGCAGCCAAGAACTTGGCAAGCATTCCATTTATGATTTTATTTTTGTTTTGGTCTCCACAACCATCGGCGACCAGCTTGATGGAATGGTAATTTGCCAAGTCGGTAGATGTTAACCTGTGGTAAAGTGCAGATGCAATTTCATTTGACCCCTTCTTGTATAAATTCTCAAGCCATACATAGGCAAATGTTTTGTTTCTCCCCTGAGGCGCTTTAGAACCCCCCCCTCACAAATAAGTTGTAAATGTACAGCTGGCGTAAAAAGTATGCCACCTGGTCAGGACTATTGGGGATGGGATGATTCTTTTGACAATCGGAGAAAGTTATTTCTCCATCAATTTCCTTCTGCACATGCTCATAGAATGCATCTGCTTTCCTCTTATGAACGTTTAGTTCAGTATTTAGGTTTTGCTTCAATTCCGCCTCAGGACAAGATTTGATGCCTTCTAAAAGGGAAAGGCACATGGAACAGCGCTCGGTGGCAGGTGACCCGAAACCAATATTATAGTCATTATCAAAGATATTACGAAAATAATCGTACTTTACATGTACACTTTCGCCGTGTGACTCTTGATACTGTAGCCATAGAGCTTTAGTACTTAACTCACTGGGAAGATACTGTCGAGTTATGTTCTTGCTGCGGCAATAATGTGCTTCAAGTACCTGGATAGATTCAATATATTTCTTTACAGCTTGCTTTCTCTCAGAATATTCCTCAAATTTGCGGTCACCTCCACGTCGTTCAACAGTTACTTCGCAAGTCTCCATGTACCTTCTGCACAATCCTTGAATTTTGTGCATTGTCAAAAGCACAGAAAACAGTGTCTGATAACTTACTAAATTTACACTGTAAACAAAGATTGGCAGTAAATATTACAACTACATATAGGTTAACCAACGGCAAAACTTCAATATCTTACCAGATTCCAAAGTGTTTGCATAAAAGTATTAAACAGAACTAATTAAAACAAAATCCTTTCGAAAGTGGGACAAAACGACTTTTGCAGCAGTCATTCCATGCTCTTTGCATTTTATGATGGGACATAACGAGTTTTGCAAATCTTTCGTCGTCTGGGACATAACGGGCTTTGCTGCATAACACACTCTGGACATAACGACTTCTGCACCAGTTCCAATTCTTTGTCACCTTTAAACATATGGACTAAATGGACTTTGCTCGAGTATTGCAATACTGAAATGTGTATTTTGATGAGCTGCATACAATGGTGGCCATAACTCCGTTTGAGAAAAATATGGACATAACGAGTTTTGCAACTTGACGACTCAATTGTGGACATTGCTTCATTACTCATTTTCCTGGTATTCCCTTGTAAATTCTATTACCTTGTGATTCTATTGGTACCTGATCGGTGTTTGTCATTTCTTGAAGTCAAGTTATTAGAATCCCTATGCGAATCATTTCAGCTTGTCAAAATTTTTAGTTTTCCTGGCTGTACAATGGAATTTATATTGTGCGTTGCTATATACAGTATTTTATCTGTCCTGTCTTCAGTCTAAATTTGGGTTTTCTATCTGTCTTTAGATGCTCCGACTCATCTAGGGTATCGTTCAGGGGACTGCCCAACGTACCCGAAAGCAGTCTGCCTTGGCAATTGCAAGGCGGTGGAATATTCCTTAAAAGATTTCCTTCCAGGCTTGACTTTCAAAGGTAGTCAACCTTGTATGGAGCAAGCTCCGAACTACAACTGCGGTTGTAAACCGTAGAGGTAGAGGTTGTTGTGTGTTCGGTCAGCGAGAGCTATTTTATTTTGCTCAAGTCCGCCAGCAAGCCGGTGGAGACCCCCCTATCCGCCACCTGGGACGCGCCATGTCGGAGTATCACCTCTCCGCCCTTTAAAAAAAATATTTATTTTCTTCTCAGATCCTCATATCATCATCATCATCATTTCCCCTTATCCAGCTCCTGCCGGGTCGGGGTATTTATGGCACTTCTCCACTTTCCTCTTTCCTTCCACCATTCTTCTTCCACGATCTTGTCCCAGTCCAGATTTCTTTTTCTTATGCCGTTCTTCACTGAATCCATCCACCTTGTTCTAGGTCTTCCTCTTGGTCTCTTACCCTTGCACTTCGCCTCCAGCATCTGTCTTGGTATTCTATTTTCCTCCATCCTCTTTACATGTCCAAACCACCTTAGTTTATTCTTCTCAATTCTCTCATTTAGTTTTCCCATCCCAACTTCCTTCCTAACATCTTCATTCCTCACTCTGTCTTTCCTATCATACTTCTTAGGAATTTCATTTCACTGGCTTGGATTCTACTCTCTTGCCTGCTTGCCAGGGTCCAAGTCTCAGCTGCATAAGTTAATATGGGTACATAGTACACTTTATACATTACCTCCTTGCTTTTCCTTGGTACTTCCTTATCCCAAACAAGTTTTCTTACACTTTGATAGAATGCATTGCTCTGCTGTACCCTCCTGCCAATCTCCATGTCCAGCCTACCAGTTTGCATCAATTCACTTCCTAGGTATTTGAACGTGTCCACAATTTCCAAACTCTGACTTCCAATTTTCACAGTGCCCTTTCCTTGTCTTTCCCCTCTTGTCATCACCATGGTCTTGCTTTTCTCTATACTGATTTTCAGGCCATACTTCTGAATATTTTCGTTCAGTGCATCTAGTTGTTTTTGCACTTCTTCGGTGTTCCTTCCCCAGACCACAATATCATCTGCAAATAACAGTAACTTCATTTCTTTATGTTCATATGCTTCCTTTGTTTCCTTTACTATTTCATCCATCACCATTATGAACAAGAGAGGTGACAGCACACTCCCCTGTCTTAGTCCAGTCTTGTTCCTAAACCAATCTGTCTTTCCAACTGGGGTCAGTACCCTGCTAACACAGTTGTTGTACATTGCTTGCACCATTTCCAACATTTCTCTTCCCAGTCTCTTCTTAACCATGGTTTCCCATACCTTCTCTCTGGGGACACTATCATATGCCTTTTCTAGATCTATGAAAGTCATGATCAAATCCTCTCCATATTCCCAGTTCTTTTCCATCACCTGCCTCAAGCTAAAGATTGGGTCCACTGTGGATCTTCCACTCCTGAAGCCATACTGTTCCTCTTGCAACTCTCCTTCCACCTTTCTTCTCATTCTTCTTTCTAATATCCTTTCCAGTATTTTTACTACCTGTGATATGAGGGTGATCCCTCTATAGTTATCACACACCTTCTTGTCCCCCTTCTTAAACACTGGTATTATTAGCCCTTTCTTCCAGTCTTCTGGTACACATTTCCATTTCCACACACACTTAAGCAGTCGATACAGCCATTGCATACCAACAGGTCCAGCAGCCTTTATCATTTCTACACTGACTCCATCCACCCCTGTTGCTTTTCCCATCTTCATTTTCTGTACTGCTAATTCCACCTCCAGCATTGTTATATCATCTTCTGTTATAGAGTCGTCAGGTTGTGTCACTTCCATCTCACCAGTACCATTGCTCACATTCAATAGCTTATCGAAATACTCCTTCCATCGTCCCTTTATCTCTTCTGGGTGTGTTAACAACTCTCCATCTTCCTTTTTCACTAGCTTTGTAGTAACTCTTTCTTTCCTCTTACTTCTTAGAAGTCCATGCAGCATCCTTTTACTGCCACTTACATCTGTTTCCATTCTTCGAGTAAATTCTTCCCAACTTTTCTTCTTTTCTTCTCCTACCACTTTCTTACACCTCCGTTTGCTGTCGTGATACTTCCTTTTGCTTTCTTCTGTTTGATCTCGGTTCCATTCTTTCCATGCAGACTTCTTTTCTTTCACTGCTTTCCTCACTTCCTCATTCCACCAGGGTGTCTCCTTCTCTTTCACTCTTGTTGACGTCCTACCACAAGCACTCTCTGCTGCACCAACAAATGCCTTTTTAAAGTGAGACCATTCCTCTTCTATGTTTTCCACTTCAGTAACTGGGATTTGTTGCTTCAATCTCTCCTGAAAATCTTCCTGTACGGTTTTGTCTTTCAATTTCCATACTTTTATTTTACTTTCTCTGATCTCCTTTAGGTTTTCCAATTTTTCCCATCTAAATTTTGCCACCACAGCTCTATGGTCCCCATCAAATGCTTCTCCTGGTAAAGCTGTCACATCTATCAGCTTTCTGCGATTAGTCCTTTCCACCAGAAAGTAGTCAATTACTGATTTTGTTCTTCTATCGCCCCAACCATATCTCGTAATTTTCCTGCTGTTTTTCTTCCGAAACCATGAATTACCCACTATCAGTCCATTCCATTCACAAAAGTTTACAAGTTCCTCTCCTTCCCGGTTCTTTTTCCCATATCCATATGGTCCAATGACTTCTTCCTTTCCTTGTCTCTCGTTTCCGACTTGTGCATTCATATCTCCCATGATCACCATTTCTACATCTGAAATTACTCTTTCTATATCCTCCAGGAATACTTCAATATCTTCTTCTCTGTTTCCAGTCTGTGGTGCATACACTTGTATGAAGTCCATCACGTCCTTTTTCATCTTCATTCTAATTTTCATTATTCTGTCAGTCACACACTCGACCACTTCAACATACTCCTCCAGTTGTTTCGAGGTTATCAGTCCCACGCCATTTTTGGCCTCTTGGCCACCACTCCAGTATAATGTATATCCTTTCCTCAATTTCTTCCTTCCTTTACCTTTCCATTTCACTTCACTCAGCCCCATCAATCCAACATTCTCCCTGTCCATGAAGTCTACCACCTCCTCCACCTTGCCTGTCAGGGTCATGACATTCATGATTCCCACTTTCATTTCGGTTACTGGTCGCCCATTTCTCACAGTTCCCCCAGTACCAAAAGAACTGCGCGTCGCCTGCAGGGTACGCCCTAACCTTTTCCGATTCATTCGAAGTGCCATTTCCATTTTAGGCTATTATTACGATGGGGTCGCCACTCCCAAAGGCATTTTATGAAGCTACTGCCAGCTATTATACAGGCCGCCCCTAACATGGGAAACAGACGCCCTTGCAGCCGCCCCGTAACCCTGTGCACGGGGCCTATGTTATACCCCATAGGACTGGGTCCTCACCAGAACTTAGCCGGTACTGTAGTTCCATGGTATATTACAGTACCGTTGCCCACCCCCGTGACGTGGACGCGCCTGGCAAGAGTTATCCATGTAGCCAATTAAAATTGCCTCATGGACCGGGTTAAGGAGCTGTCTAAATCCAGCCTCCTCATAATTAACAGCAAATTGTAGTCTGAAACTGTTATGAAATAAATATATTTACAAGAAATGACCATTTCCAATAAAATATTGCCCGCCTTTCACACACACTGTTGAACAGCTGACAGAGAACAGAGCTTCCCTCACCTCCAGACGAATGTTGATGATGATAATTGTTGTTTTAATGGGCCTAACATCGAGGTTATCGGCCCCTAATGATCTGGGTGATAGCGAAAAGGATAATGAAATGGAAACCAGAACAAAATTATCTGAGACGGAAAATACGTACAAAAAGGAACTCAGATGGACACAACTCACAATATGGTCTTACAAAAGGGAATTTAGAACGAAAAGTTGCACTAAATGAATAGATTGAAAAAGACCCACAAAACGTAGGCTAGATTCAAAATACGTACAAAATGAAATGTAGCGTCGAAATACTTAAAAAATGCAACTGAGGTTCAAAATACTTACAAAATGCAATTGGAATTGAAAATACACAATGCAATTCAGATTGAAATAGGCCCTATCCCAGTTCCAATCCAAATTATTCACAAAGTGCAATTGAAATTCAAAATGTACGGTAGATTCAAAGGACTCATGTGGATTGACAATACTTACAAAAAGCAATTTAGATTGAAAATACTTGACAAAATGTAATTTAGATTCAAAATACCCAAAAAATGCAATTGAGAATCAAAATATGTGCAAAATGCCCGCCAAACAAAATGCAATTTAGATTCAAAATTCGCGCGAAATGCGGTTTTGGTTGAAAATACTTACAAAATGCAATTGAAATTCAAAATACTCACAAAGGTACCTCCGCCATATTGAAAGACTTACTAAAAAGCAATTTAAATTGTCAATCTTTACAAAATGCAATTGAGGTTGAAAACAATCGCGAGATATAATTTAGATCGAAAAAACATACAAAAAGCAACATAGATTAAAAATTGCCTTAAAAAAAAATCGCTAGAAGGGAATTTAGAAACACGGTGAACCAAGTAACAAAAACAGTGCGGGAATCTTAAAGAGAAAAGTAAATATAATTAAAAGAGGAGAGGGGAGAGAGGAGAAGGTCCGCCCCAAAGATAAGGGACAAAAGGGGAAAACGGACCCAGCTCAGGAATCCCTTGGGGTCGCCAACTCCCGAACTCACCAGCCGTGAGCCCCTGAGGGTGTAGCATCATCTACGGTGCACCAGAAGTGGTGGGGCTACATACACCCAGCCTCCTTAGGGGCCTTGAGCACAAGGCAGGAGGTAAAAGGAAAAGAAAAAGAAGGCTGACCCCTCACAGAAGGAGGGTATCAGGAAAGATGAGACAAGGGCCAATTAAGGTGGGAAAGTGAAAGACTCCCTAGGCCTCGGATAACCTAATACCGTTGGCGTCGGAAGAGAACAAGAGTTGACCAAGGGAGGTCGACAGGAAAGAAGACGGAGAGGAGCCCGGCACAAGTAAGTGGAAGCAATGCCGGACTCAGCTGGGGTCCCGTGGTCGCCAACCCACGCCCCACTAGATGTGAGCCCCTGGGGGAGACGAATGTAGCCGATTATATGGACAGTTTTTCGTGCAGCCGATGCGATGAGTGAGACATTCAATAGTATATATAGAGAGAGATCAATGGTTTCAACACTAGATTATCTGAGCACTTAAACTCAATCATATCAATGCTGCAATAACAGAATTCAAGAAACTTCTACTTACTGATTTCACAGTTGTTTTAATGAAGTCCTTTTTATGTGCCAAATCAAAGTCTGGATAATGTGCATACACCTGTTTACACACGGTCTTCATTGTAATTTCCTCGAGATTAGCTCCCTCCAAAATCTCCTTAACGTAAGTCTTGATTTCATCATCCTGAAATAATTATATTTAATTAAATCACCACTAAATGAAGAATGGCACAAGGAAAAGTCATAAGATTATAGTAGAAACATAAGTAAATATGAACTAACAAAAATATTGTGCTAAATCAAATTTCAGAGAGGAGAGGTATAAATGTATCCAGAAACACTAGAAAAATATCACAGAATTGTGTTTCAGTTTAGATGTGTTATGACGACAAATTCAGTTTCAATATTGTGCAAACCAGAGGAAAAATAAAGTCGACAGGAAAGAGCAAAGAAGGGAGTGTAGAACCAAGTGGAAGCAATGTTCAGAACAGCAGGGGGTCAAGGTCATCATTTGTCCCACTAGTCGAGTCTGTGAGTTTCTTAGTTAAAATTTCGTCTGGCATTAAAAACCAAAATGCTCCAATTGAATGTATGCCATGTAACGGGATAACAAGTGATAGTAGAATAAAATGAAAAAACCAAATTCATTTCAAAAGCATAAAACGCTACGCAGTTAGATAAATATCATGTAAATAACAATAAATAAAAAACACATGATTAATATTTTGTATTATTTTATATCCCAGATAGAGTGTGTGATTCAAAGCATTCAAAAAACGTAAAGTAAGCATTTTGAATTGCAGATATACAGTTTTGTAGCAAATTGGTTGAAAAATAATGATGTGCAACAATACAAGATATTACAATATAATATTTCAAAAGATAATATTGTTTGTCATTTACATAATAAAATGCTACAGATGTAGCCCAGTGATTTATTTTGTTGTAGCGCAGAGTATATTCTTTGCTAGGAATATTGAGAATCTCTGTAGCTGCCTGTTGATGCTGTAAGACGGGTATGTTTCTGACTGAACTAATTGCACCAAACTAACGCCCGATGCATTATAAGTTGTCTGGGCTACAACAGTAGCCCGCGCGAGCATCGCTGTTTCAGAATTGACCGTACAAAGGAAACGTTGCCTCACAGGAGGTGGCTATGTAGATGACTTTCAAATCAGTAAGTGTTTAGATGAAAGTAGTGATAGGTTGTGTGTACAAATAAAGTAGGCGGTAGCTTCTTGTGTGGACGAGGAAGGGATAAATCAACAAGGAACAGATGCGCAAAGTGCAATAAAACTCTTCTCAGATCATTGTGCCCATTTGCACTGAAGGCTTGGGTGACAAATTTGTGTATTGTATTTTTTATTCATCCATTCAATCATATAATGTACATTGTACAATGATATAGGACACGTCAATTCACAAATTATACTAATACTAATTTACAATCACAATAATAATATAGGCCTACACAAGGATAACCTTACATCATTTAGTCCTATGAATACATAACTATTGATATTCTAAAAACTCTTTAACTGAGTAGAAGCAGTGCTCCAGCAAGAACTCTTTAGTTTTTATTTTGAACTTTATGTAATTTGCTGTACTTTTAATATTATTTGGCAAATGATTATACAGCTGCATGGAATACACCATTTTTACATAGTGTTGTATTTGCAGCATGTACATGAAGATTGTTCTTTTGTCTGGTCTGGTAGTTATGTATATTTGAATTCATCTCAAAGATATCCTCATTTCCTAAGCTTTGTTTGACAAATAATAGAAGTTCAAAGATGTAAATACATGGCAAAGGTAAAATTTTCAGTTGTTTAAACAGAGGCTTACATGTATGCAATCTAGTAGTTCCTTTCATTGTTCTAATTATTCTTTTCTGGATAATAAAGATTTGGTGAGCAGCAGGTGAATTTCCCCAAAATATGATTCCATATTTCATAAGCGAATAGCAATAAGCAAAATAAGTACTAAGAACAGTTCTCCAGCTAGTCGATTGTCTTAATACTTGTTGGCAACTCTGGCACTGTACATACTCTAATGACAGTTGGTCCCCCTGCTGGAGGGTTGTTGACCCATTAAGAGGAAGGGTCGTTCTCTTACCTGCGTCAAGCAGGACTCACTTGCAAGTAGGTAGCAGTGGCTACCGGACATGGTGTCATAGCACGCATGTAATATCTACTGTACTTGTTCAGTGTTTAATCATGTACATACAGTGTAAAATATATTTCTTTATACAGTCCACCACATCGTATTCTATGTATTCGACATAAGTTTTGGTCCTCCGGGCACGATTAGATGGCAAGAAAAACAGTGAAAATTGAACTCGTGTGATCCAAAGACAGCATGGTTTCTCACAAATGGCGTGGGTGGTTACCAGCATGGCGACTACTGGACAACAGAATTCATCATCCTGGTAAGTCACCGATCATCCTTAATTATTCCTTGTGACTAATATGCATTCCTTTCTTTCTTCATTCAAAACTGTTCGTTTGTACTTGCAATGTATTGGTATTGCTAGTGATCACACATGATTTCGCCCGTAAAACTGTATGTTATTTGTACGCAGTTTTCCCGCAACTCTTTGAAACAAAACCAGGAGTTCATCTTTGTATTATGTAAATATGTTAGGTATTTGTCTTTTCGTTTTGTCATTCTTTTACGTATATGCATTTGGTCTATTGTGATTTTATATCATTCAGCAGTTTATTGGGAATTGCTAGTGAAAAATGGAACAAAAGATAAAATCACTGTGTAGCAAAAGGGGTAGGTTAAAGGCTAGCTTATCTCGCATACAAGGCTTCGTAGAGAAATTAGATTCTCAATCTAAGGACGTAGATCAGTTGGAAGATCGACGGGCTCACTTATCAAAAATCTGGGAAGAATATGAAACAGTTCAATCACAAATAGAGGATTTGAAAGAGGATGAATCATTTCAAGCAGAACAAGAATCTTATCGCTCCGACTTTGAGGAGCAATACTTCAAAACATCTGGTCTTATAAGATCCATAAACAGTGCAATTTCCAAGTCAGCAACTTCGCTAAGTGATTCTATTGGTGAATCAACTTCCAGTTCGCAAACACGTTCAGTTAAACTGCCTCAAATAAGTTTACCAAAATTCGCAGGTGATTATTTAGAATGGCCCAATTTTGCCGATACCTTTAAGAATCTCATTCATGAAGATGCAAATTTGTCAAAAATACAGAAATTTCATTACCTAAAATCAGTGGTATCAGGCAGGGCGGCAGACGTGTTACAGTCTCTAGAAATATCTGCAGCGAATTACGACATAGCGTGGAACCTGTTAAATGAAAGGTTCAATAACCGGCGAGCAATTGTTTCCTCCCACATTAATTCGGTCCTTCAGATTAACAAAATAGAAGTAGAATCTTCCAAGGCATTAAGAGACTTGTATGACGGCTTCAGAAGGCACATACAGTCGCTATCAGCGCTTGGTCTGTCTTGTGAAGAACAATTAGATGCCATTTTGATACATTTAATAACAAACAGATTTGACGCTGAAACATTAAAAAAATGGGAGACCTCGTTACCAACCTTTGATCTTCCATCGTATCAGACACTGGACAAATTTCTACTCGAAACATGTAATGCATTGGAATCGATCGAAACTAAGAATTGTGATCGCACAAAACAGCTGAAGCAGGTAGGCGTTTCATCTAAACCGAATGCATCTGGTTTCAAACCGAGGCCATTCACGAACCCAGGAAAAAATTGTTTCCTTTCACAGAAAAATCAGAAATGCCCGCTTTGCACGGAGGAACATCCCATTTTTAGATGCAGAACCTTCACTTCTATGGGTGTTTATGACAGATGGCGGGAGATCAAGAAGCATAAGCTCTGTGTTAATTGCCTGTCTGGAAATCACTTCGCTAACGAGTGCACTCGTTCATGTTGTAAGCTGTGCAAGGATAAACACAACACGTTGCTTCACAGGGACCAAGGGTCACCGAACTACAATAATAGTCAAACTTCAAACAAGAGTATTGTGTCCAATAATACTTCATTGTCTCCCCTTAATGAGCAACATAGTAGTAATGCTGTTTCATTGCACAATCACAACAATGATGTTTCCTCTCATGTATTGTTGTCGACAGCAGTAGTGAATGTCAACAATTCAGAGGGAAAAACCAGTCATGCTCGGGTTGTGTTAGACAGCGGCTCGCAACTCAACTTCATAACCAGGGAATTAGCTCATCAATTACGATTGTTAAAGACAATGACTAATATTCCGATACATGGGTTGCATAACACTACCATCAAGGTGGGGTCAGTGGTAAGAACAAAGATTTCTTCGCGGTTCGGTTCCTTTGAACGAATCATGACATTTCACGTAATACCTTCAATTACTGGTCAGTGCTTACCCACTAAAAATATCAACATCACAGATTGGAGTATTCCAGAGTTTATATTAGAAAACCTTGCGGATCCTCAATTTAATGTGTCATCATCCATAGACATTCTCATTGGAGCAGAATTCTTTTATGATCTTATCGGCGCAGAACAATTTCAGCTCGACAGTTTCTCAAACAAACTACCGTTGTTTCGCAACACGGCTCTTGGCTGGGTAGCAGCAGGTAGTGTTGGTTTGTCTGAAAAGCACGCAGATAACAGTTCTTCCTGCCTCTTTGTGTCAGGTAAGATATTCAATGAGCCGGGGAAAGCACTGCTTGGCCAAGGACATTCTGAGCAAGAGATTAGTGAGAGGCTATTTACTGACGGTCACAGAAGGAATTCACAGGGTAGGTTCATAGTCCCACTACTCCTTAAAGAGGACCCGAGTCAGCTAGGTAGCAATGTTAATGAGGCAATTAGACGGTTTCACAGCCTAGAGAAGCGTTTTGAAAGGCAGCCCCAAGTCAAGTCGGAGTACGTACAGTTTATGAGAGAGTACACTGACCTGGATCATATGGAGGAAATTCCCAGTAATGAGATAAACAAACCATTACAGTACTACCTTCCGCATCATTGTGTATTTAAGGGTAATTCATTGACAACGCGCACTCGCGTGGTATTTGATGGCAGCTCGAAGGGCGATTCTGTATTATCCCTCAATGATTTGTTATTAGTAGGACCGATCGTTCAAGATGATTTATTTTCAATATTGGCTAGATTTCGCATGCATCGCTATGTATTGACCGCTGACATAGAAAAAATGTATCGACAGGTCCTCATAGAACCTGCACATACTGACTTTCAGCGCATCGTGTGGAGGGAGTCCCCTAAGGACGAGCTTAAACATTATCGTCTCAAAACAGTCACATATGGCACGTCATGTGCACCCTTCCTGGCCACAAGATGCCTCTCTCAATTGGCGAATGACACTAAGGAGGAATTTCCTGAAGCTTCGAATGTAATACGGCGGGATTTTTATGTTGACGATTTAATGACAGGTTGTGAATCAACTGACGGCTTAAGAACCACTCACAAGTGTGTTTCAGATATTTTATCCAGTGCGGGTTTTACCTTAAGAAAATGGTGTTCGAATGAGCCCAATGTACTATCGAGCATTTCTAACCACGAAACAGATCCCAAGTACATTATTAAGGTAGATGAAGCTGAAGACTTGAAGTTGTTGGGGCTATCTTGGAAACCCATCACAGACACTTTTCAGTTTGAATTGAGAAGTGATTTCAGTTCGACACAGATAAACAAAAGAATAATTCTATCAGACCTGGCTAAAATATTTGACCCCTTAGGGCTTTTGGCCCCAGTATTGATTAAGGGTAAGATTTTCGTCCAGCAACTGTGGCAAATGAACTTAAATTGGGACGACGTTCTCACAATAGAACTTCAAATTAAATGGATTCGTTATATGCAGGATATTGCTAAATTGAAGGAGTTCAAAGTGCCTCGTCATGTTAGGGCAGTAGAATTTGTGGAGTATGAAATTCATGGATTTTGTGACGCGTCTCAGATTGCTTACGGCGCTTGTGTTTATGTAAGATCTCAGACAGGAGATGGTAAAATAACAGTTCACTTATTGTGTTCCAAGTCTCGCGTTGCGTCATTAGGCTCAGTAACTTTACCAAGATTAGAACTATGCAGTGCTGTATTACTTGCTCAGTTGGTCGAAAGAGTCATGAGATCCATAAACGTAACTAAAGACAAGTGTTTTTGTTGGACTGACTCCACAATAGCATTAGCATGGATTTCGGGCCATCCACACCAGTGGAAAACATACGTCGCTAATCGAGTGTCGCAGATTCAACAGTTGACAAATATTGATTGTTGGCAGCACGTCTCTACTCATCATAACCCAGCAGATATGATCTCGAGAGGAGTTACCGCGGAGAAGCTGTTAAATTCATCATTTTGGTTATCGGGACCATCTTGGCTTTCAGATAATAAAGACGAATGGCCTTCACAGCAGAGGCATAGCTCTCAAGAATTACCTGAAGTTAGGAAAACTAAAATCGTTCTAGTGTCATCTACAGAATCCCTTGGATCGAATCTGATTAACAGATACTCTTCCTGGAGCAAGCTGATTAGAATAACAGCTCTCGTGCTCAGATTTATCAAAAATCTTAAAACTAAAACAGACAGACAAACAGGTGCTCTTAATCCGGTAGAACTAGAGCAGGCTAAGTATTTATGGTGTAAAATTGCGCAAGGTTCTGAATTTTCACAAGACATAAAGGCTCTCAAACAAAATTTGCCACTACCCAAGGGAAGCAAATTACATGGATTAGCACCGTATTTGGATGAGCAGGGTCTGTTACGGGTAGGAGGCCGTCTGCAAAATACTAAACTATCGGTCAACAGAAGACATCCTATTTTATTACCTGGCAATCATCGCATTACAATAATGTTATTTGATCATTTTCATTTTGTTTTTCTTCATGCTGGAGCTCAGACTTTATTGACAATGATGCGACAGCAATACTGGCCTCTATGTGGGAGGAACGGTGCTCGAAAGGCAGTGTATCGATGTAAGACGTGTTTTCAATTCTCGTCTCGGCCGTATCAACCGATAATGGGATCGCTACCTGAAAGGAGAGTAGTTCCCAGTCGACCATTTGCATCTTCAGGAATAGATTTCTGTGGCCCAGTATATTTACGGCCTTCCTCCAGGAAGGGCGCTCGGATTAAGGCATATATAGCTATGTTTGTTTGTTTTGCCACAGAGGCTGTACATATTGAACTTGTAAGCGATCTGTCTACAGCTGCCTTTTTAGCATCACTGAAAAGATTCATGGCTAGACGAGGAACTTGCACCCACATATTCACTGACAACGCAACTAATTTCGTAGGTGCATCACGTGAGCTAAAGAAATTCTTTAATGATATGAATACCAAGCAGTCACTCATAAGCTTTGCTACTGAAAAGGGGATTCAGTGGCATTTTAGTCCTCCTGGTTCACCTCACTTCGGAGGGTTGTGGGAGGCTGCAGTTAAATCAGCTAAGTATCACCTTAAGAGAATAGTAGGAAATGCTGCATTGTCGTTTGAAGAAATGACTACAGTGCTTGTACAGATAGAGGCAGTTTTGAATTCGCGCCCCCTCTGCCCACTATCCTCTGATCCCAATGATCCGGAAGTATTAACCCCATCCCACTTCCTGATCGGTGGCTCATTTCATCTTCCTGTGGAAGAAGATGTGTCTCAGACTCCCTTGAATAGACTGAAGCGCTGGCAACTGCTGCAGGCTATGTTCCAGCAATTTTGGCGTCGATGGTCCAAGGAATATCTCGGACAACTCCAACAGCGTTCTAAATGGCGGTCGCCCGGACAATCCCCACAAATCGACACTCTGGTTGTTCTGAAGGAAGAGGGCGTGCCTCCACTTCATTGGAAACTGGGCCGTGTCGCAGCAGTGCATCCAGGAACCGACGGAGTTACGAGGGTTGTTACCATCAAAACACCCAGCGGAGCTCTTTTGAAAAGAGCAGTGTCAAGACTTTGCCCATTGTTGAGTGAAGAGAAGTGAATTGTTTAAATGTTTGTGTACATAGTGTTTATTTCAACTCTTATTCCAGTTAATAGAACAAAGTGACAGTATTTAATTGTTGTTTGAAATATTTGCTATTTCAAGGGGGGGGAGTATGTTGGCAACTCTGGCACTGTACATACTCTAATGACAGTTGGTCCCCCTGCTGGAGGGTTGTTGACCCATTAAGAGGAAGGGTCGTTCTCTTACCTGCGTCAAGCAGGACTCACTTGCAAGTAGGTAGCAGTGGCTACCGGACATGGTGTCATAGCACGCATGTAATATCTACTGTACTTGTTCAGTGTTTAATCATGTACATACAGTGTAAAATATATTTCTTTATACAGTCCACCACATCGTATTCTATGTATTCGACAATACTCTTAATGCATAACAACTTGAGCTTAGTTTCTTGGCAAGTTTAGTGGTATGAGAGTTCCATTTTAGGTCATCCTGCAACCAAAGGCCTAAGAATTTAGTAGAAGAGGCGTTACCAATTTTAAGGTCATTTAAGATTATGGAGGGAGAATTAATACTTTTATTCTGAGCTGTGTGAAAGTTAAGAACCACTGTTTTACTAGTGTTGATAAGGAATCCATTATTGTTGAACCATAAGGACAGCTGACCTGTTACTTCCTCTACTGATTTTTGAAGTTCAGTGTCATTTTCACCCCTCATCAAAACACTTGTATCATCTGCGAATAGTACAGTTTTAAATGCAGGTATCTGAGATGGCAAGTCATTTACGTAAAGGAGAAAGAGTAGTGGCCCTAGAACGGACCCCTGCGGAATGCCATACTTCAAAAACATAGGATCTGAGTGGTAATATTTAAATATGTTTGTGGTATTTTCTAAACTTTTTTGTTCGACGATCTGTTGGCGATTATTTAAATATGACTGAAACCACTTACTAGCGATACCCCTGATACCATATTGATGGAGTTTATCAATTAGTATCTGATGATTTATCACATCAAAAGCTTTAGACAGGTCCAAAAACAGGCCACATACTCTCTTCCTTTCATCTAGTGATTCAAGAGCAGGATTTAAAAAATTCATAAATTGCAGACATTGTTGATTTTCCTTCTCTAAAGCCATGTTGAGAGTCAGTTAACAATTTATATTTGTTTATGAAGCTAATTAGACGGTTGTACATTATCTTCTCTAAAATTTTTGAAAATATCGACAATAAAGAAATAGGTCTATAATTGGTTACGTTTTCTCTATCTCCCCCTTTAAATAATGGAATTACTTTTGCAATTTTAAAGATATCTGGAAATATTCCTGACATGAGAGATTGGTTACAGAGGTGTGTTAAGGGGGTAATTATATTTTGGATACATTTTTAAATTAGTATATCAGGAATGTTATCAACTCCTGAGCAATGTTTATTCTGTAGGTTCTTTACAATATTGAGGATTTCTGCTTCTGTAACATTTTCAACAAACATTGATTTTCCATTAAATGTTATATTCGCGAGTGTTGATTTTATTGCTTGTATATTGTTTGCATTTAGTAGTTTTTCAGCTATGGTAGCAAAATGCTCATTAAAAATTCTTGAGACATTTTGTGGGTCATTGATCTTCTTGGAGTCTTCTGATAACGTTATGTTATTTACTGCCGGTTTTGTTTGCCTGGTTTCATTTTTTATGATATTCCACATAGCCCTAGTTTTATATTTAGATTCCAGGATATAATTATCATTTGACATTCTCTTTGCTAATTTTATAACTTTGTTAAGTATGGTCTTATAGGTCTTGAAATACATGTTAAATTCATTGGAGGTTTCGTGCGTACTTTGAAAATCGCGGAGGAAACGCTTTCTTTTGCATGAAGTAATTATTCCAAGAGTAAGCCATTGTTTTGATGGAGAAGAAACTTTCAGTCTGATACTCTTCAAAGGAAATGCAATATCAAAATAATACAGGAAAATATTAATGAATTCCTGGAATTTTTTGTTTGTATCTATTGACTTGTACACACCTTCCCAAGTTTCTCCTTTTAACAAGTTGTTGAAATAGTTTATATTGTGCTGACTAAAGCTTCGACATTTATCAAACTGAGCATTGTAAACTGGGTTTGAAATATTTAGAGTTATTATTTGAGCTCGGTGGTCACTGAAACCTGTGTTGATTACTTCGAGAGAGTTGCAGTTCACATTGTCATTAATTATTATCTGGTCAAGTGTGGTTGCACTAGTTTTTGTTATTCTTGTGGGTACTGTTACTGTGTGAATTAGATGATGGGAGCTTAACAAATTTAGCAATTCCCTTCTCTCCGTACTTTCCTCTAAAAAGTTAATATTGAAATCTCCACAAAGAACTATTTTTTTAATTAAATTTATTTATTTTATTTTATTTATTATCACTTCTAGTTTATTCAGAAATAACTTTGCACTATTTCCTGGTGAACGATATATACAGATGAGAATTAAATTTTCTTTTGGGATAGAAATAGCTGTTGCCTCAAAATTTTTATCTATGCATAAGTCATCGGGAATTGGTATAGGCTTAAATTCTATGTTTCCATTGATATAGATACATACACCTCCATGCTCTGATGTTGATCTACAGTAGTAGCTAGCTAAAGTAAACCCTGGTATGACAGCATGATTGATTTGTTCAGGTTTCATCCAGTGTTCAGACAAGCACAGGATGTGGATATCTTTGAGTGATGTTTGTAGAAGTATATCGATATGAACTAGTTTATTATTAAGTGACTGTACATTTTGGTGAAATATTCTGATTGAGGAACTCTGTGCATTTGTACTGTTGTTAAGCTTGGGGATTATAGTTCTTGCAGGAGCACTTACCTCTGTTCTAAAAAACTCTCGCCACCGAGTGAATTCACTGATTCTACAGTAGTCGGACTTGCAGTATGCGGTAGTGGGATGACTGGTCCGTGGGAGTGGAACTTTTTGTTGATTTCCTCTGCTACTTGTGAACAGATCTGTTGCTTTCCTTTGGTGTTTAAGTGAAGACCATGTCGGGTAAACAGTTCTCTTGGTACATCAATATCAAGAAAGTGAACATGCTGATATAGTCTGGATAGTGCTCTAAGCTTTTTGTTCGTCCTCTTTACCTCCTTGTTGACACACGATTCTTCCATTAGATCATGTCTGTGTGGGATGCCTAAGAGTATAACGTTTGTACCTGAAAGTAGTGGGAGCTTATCTTTGTAGGTTTGTATTGCATCATTCTCTTCGTTTTTCGCTACATCGTTCGTACCCCCCCACAAAACAACATAATCTTCATGAGTAAGGTTTCAGCACATTTCAACACAATTTTCCAGAACATTTTTAACTCTAGCGCCTGGTTTGGTGACGCTACTTACCGCAAAGTCCCTTGATACTTTTAAATTGAGCTCTTCTGAACATCCTTTCCCATGACTGTCACTGAGGAGGAGTACTTTCCTTTTTGAGGTTATGTACGTGGCTAACTTCCGCACTTTTTCCGGCTTACAATTTGTTGATGCCCTTGTATGTGGTGTTTCTTCTGAGACGGATTCAGTTTCAGCAAGAACATCGTACATATTTTTTGTGGGAACAGCTTGGCTAACTGTTTCCCGCACACGTGGTTTAGGCCTCCATTGGCGTCCGCGATTTGCCACCACCACATTCCACGAGTCCGGCGATGACGGGGGATTGTTGCGGTCGTTTACGTTATGTCTGAGTACACTGTTTTCGGCTTTTAATTTAGATAGTTCTTCTTGGGTGTGCTTAAGGTCCCTATTCAAAATGTCGATGATTAACTGTAGAGATTTCACACTCTCACTCGATGCCTTGCCACACAGCGTGCACAGTATATCACTCGTATTTACACCTAAATGTACCTCTGATGGTTTACTATCAATGTCACACATACTAGGTGTCTTCCTACACGATATTTTATCACTGGCGTTAATTACGGAACTGTCCTCGTCTACATTTTCGATATCTTTAAGAGAGCGGTATACTTTGTCTACATACGCGGCAGCCATCTTGGGAAGCATGCTTATGGATTTCCTGGGCTATAGATTGTAGCCAAAAGGGCAAAAATAAAATTTAAAAATTCGAGAAATAAATAAATGAAAATACAGTCTAATCTCGCAAACTCGGCCTAATGTGGACCGAACGGTGGCCGAGTTTGCGAAAATGCCGGGTTATCGGGAAATGTGTTAGAGACGAAATAGGCTGTTTGTTTTGGATTTTAAGTAATAGGGTATCCAAGGCCTAGGGAGTCTCTTCCTTTCCTGCCTTAATTGGCCTTTGTCTCATCTTTCCTGATTCCCTCCTTCTACGAGGGGTCAGCCTTCTCTTTCTTTACATGTTATCTCCTGCCTTCTGCTCAAGGCCCTCAAGGAGGCAGGGTGTATGTAGCCCCACCACTTGTGGTGCACCCTGGATATTTCTACACCCTCAGGGACTCACGGTTGGTGATCCCCGGAGTTGGTGATCCCGAGGAATTCCTGAGCTAGGTCCGTTTTTCCCCCCCCCCTTTTCCACTGACTTTGGGACGGGCCCTCTCCTCTTTCCCACCTGCCTTTCATGGCTCTCCTTCCATCCAAGTCCGCCAATCCTCATTCTTTGAGCGTTGAGGGCATTTGTTTTCTTCCTGTCTTTTATTTGCCTTAACCTTTATTTGTTTACCATTTCTTCTTCTAGTATGCAAGTCTGTAGTTAGTATTAGTTATAGTTTTCATTCTCATCTCATCTTTCACTATCACCCAAACCATTAGAGGCCGATAACCTAGATGTTAGGCCCCTTAAAACAACAATCATCATCGTACTGCATTTAACGGTAATAACCTTAACTAACTCCGTCCTACTGCTTGTAATCGCGGTGGAAACAATTTTACGATGCATTTCAATGGGGAAATAACATTATTTGAAAAAGGCAAAACAGCTATTTAGGTGTCAACCCCACATTTAGGTTTTTTAAAGGTGAAATGAAATTCAAATATTCTGCTCCTGGAAGTGTAAAACGAACAGGAAATAAATAGATAAAAACCTAAGAATCCGGGCCCTACTCATGTCATACAACCAACCAACAGCACTTGGAACTCAATCTTGCCAAGTAGCCAGGCTCATGTCTTTATTTTCAGAGATATCAAATTTCTGAAAAATGTTTGGTGTCAGGTTTCTACATTTTTTTCAATACTGATATTGGAATTTTAGAATTTCTACCACTCCCTATATATATATATATACCAACAGGAGACTAAGCACTGCTGCCAATGCAACTTTTATCGACAAGCGTTGACAATCCTGTGAACATTCTTACGCATCTTTCATGTCTATTCCCAAGATTTAAATGAACACATTTTATTAGTCTCAAAAGCTTTCTTAAGTTAAACAGAATATGCAAAAATGCAATTACCGATACACCTTTTTGCGAATCTTGACTGACAATCTGTAAAACAGTATCCGACCAACTTCTAGGAGAAATCGCTGGACAGAATGTTACATAACTTATAACTAGGGATAGCAAAATTACGCAATGCGGATTTTTAAATAAAGTAATACACAGGTAGTAAAGGGTTTTAATAACCCTAAAAATGGCGAAAAAAGTTTTTGTACTCACGAAATTTCACGAGAATTTCGCATGGAAACGCGAATTGTAGCTTTATTTTGTTTTTTACACTGCACTTCCGATAATTCGCAGCAATTACTACACGAATTTCCGCGAATTATCTGCAGTAATGTTTTCAGGCCAAGCAAAAAGAAGACTATTGGTTAAAATATTGAAATGTATTTTCTAAGCAAAACAAAAAAATTATAATACTTCATAACATAATATTTTTAGACACACTGTGGATTATAACAATATTGAAATATAAGAAATTATGACTATCATCACTTTTTGCTTCTTAGATGGTTTATTTTTTCTAATTTTAGATTGTACAATTCTGAAGAAAACAATATCTGAGAACGAAAATTCATCTTGATTTTCTATATAATATATAAGTGTGACTATAGACACACTAACTTGACTGTGGGAGCTTTCAGGATTTCCGTTGCATCACTCCTTCACTCGATGTGTACTGGATCTCAGTTTACCTCACCGACAGTCAGAATTCCATACAATATCCTAATCCCTTTCATGTCTAAAACCATGACTGTCTTTATCGAATTCTAACTACTGAATGTCACTTTCTTCTGCATCTTGATATTTATCCAGGTTTTACCCTAATGCCATCGTAGTGAGACCACCTTGCCCATTTGAAGTATCGTTGTCACAGAAGCCGAGAAACGCTTGTTTTAGTGCGTGTAGTAGCGGTAATCTTCTCCCATGACTTGACTGCTTGGAGAGCATCCAACAAACCCGGAAAGATCGGAAACTTAACGGCAGATAGAGGGCCTCGCTCTCTGCATACAGCGATCTTTATCAATCTGGGTGGTCATCCTGGTAAGCTACTTAGTTATTGAGGTTTTAAGAGCCAGAACAGGGAGGCCATCTGCCCCTTCATCCAAGTAACTACTCGCCGTGTGGCATATCGCCTTTCAGACATGAATATATAGATGGCAAGTATCCATATCAAAATGTGCCACTGTTTCCTGAACCAGGGAAAATGTTGTAAATGGCGGGAAAACTTCAATTGCGGGAACGTAAAAACGGGGTTATACTGTATCTCAATGTAAATATGGTGGTGTAATGGTCTCTCACCAAGGCGGACCAGATTTGATTCACAGTCAACGCAGGCGAGAATTTCCAAGTGAAATGCCATGTCCTGTGGTTCAGATTCCACGTAAAAAGGAGGTCCCGTGACTCATGATCGCGAGATTATTGGTCACGTTAAACTACAAGTTTCTTTCGTTCAATGTAAATACGTTGAACCCTTATTGATTTGCCGATCAATAAGTCTTCATGATTTTTATTATTATTATTACTGATATCCAGGCATTGCATGTTGGAGATTGACAACGGAAAGCAGGTAGTGTGTCGCAACGCTTGCAACAGAGGTAGCGTGGTAGTTATTCTTGGGGATGACCAGCTAAGCCGAGTTCAAGGACAAATTCAGGGTGAACGCGCATCCAAGTCGTGCCAGAAATGAATTTCCAACCGATACACGATTGAATCAGCGAATCAGGAGAGAGGACGCCTAAACCACGCGGAGATTTGCGTTAAAAAAAAGGCGCTAAAAACACGTGTATGAAGAACCGCCGATGCGATAGGATTCCGCGTGAGTGCATTGAGACGTTTAAATGAAAAGAAGAAGTTTGATACTAGTCCCAAGTCTGTGAGTTGAAAATTACAGATTATTTTCACAGATTGCCCCCACTCCACCCCTTTCTGTCAGTTTCTAATAAATTGATCGGTGATGAGTAGTTTGACACACAACTTTATCGGGCTCTGAGGAGCATCGTTCACGCCAGTTTGAGACACGATTTTATCAGGCTCTAGTGAGCATACTTCACGTCTGTCTGAACGAACATTTTATTGTGCTCTTGGGAGCAGAGTTCAGGCCTAGCGGAGGGAGATCTCTAGTTGAGATAAGCGCTACGCGGTAGACGTAATTTTGTGAGACTTGTTAAAAGCCAGTTGTGTGGTGGACGAAGATTGTAATATTTTCTGTAAATTTTGTGTTATATTTGTGTGATGTATATGTGCGTGTGAAGTAAGCAAATGCTTAGATAGGGCCAGTTCAAAGTTGAGTATCGCCCAGGACATTTTGAGTGAAAGTCAGTAGCTCATAGCGATTCTAGCTAGGTAGGATAATAACTTTGAACATTTCTTTCCAAGAAGCCACGCCAAGATGTCTACAGGAAGGTCGATTGGTGGAATGAAGTGCTACGCCTCTACCAGAACGTCGACGATGAAGGAGTAGATTTCCCGTGGGGGAATGCATTGGGATGGAGGTTGATATTCTACAAGCTGCACGGTGATGTACAAACCATTGATTTATTCAATATGTAGCTAGATTGACGCGGGAACGTTGTAAATAATTTTATTCATGGTTTTCTTGTGTATTTAGATTTTCGTGCGCCGACACGGTTATATTTAAATGTACGTTAGCACGTGGTCAAAATGTTTGTATGATTGTATATTTTTCTTATGAGTCATTATTAGTATGCACGGCGCGTGTATTTTGATTTTATTCATGCGAATGCGAGATTCATGCTGGTCGATAAATGGTGCTTTTATTCAAATTCATTTTTAGTAGAAGGGGGTAAAAGTTGTTAGATGTTTTACGAACAGGTTTTTATTCATACTAGGGTTGCCGAGCGCAACAAGTTAAGATGTCACTGTAGAACACCTCAGTTCTATTTTTTTTTGAGTTTTTTGAGATTCCTTTTCAGGTTCTTTAGTCACGGACTAGATTGGGAGCGCAAGTCTGTGGAAAATTTCATGTCTTTTATTTCAGGATTCTGTCAAACCCATACGTGTGATTCTGGTGTGTGTATTGTGTCAAGGTGTATGTATCGATTCTTCGTGATGAGGGGTAGAATGTGTCTACCGCCCTCAAAATATGGTGGTTGTATTTTTATGGAAAGGCAGAGCGCTCTTCGAGGCTACTGTACCTTGTCCTGTGCTGATTCTTGGATTTCCTTGGGAAATGCTAAGATATTTTATTTTGACACACACACACGTATATTATGTGCTATTGGGAGCACGCTTCTTCGAGACTCGAGCCATTGCTACGGCAGGTCGAGGTAATTGACACGTGGGTTGACAGATGTGCAGATTCCACCTTGCGCCCGTCTGGTGATTCATCGTTTAGGCAGTCCAGCTGACCGACTGACCCCTGTAAGCTATCTGTAGCAAACCTGTTCTTTTAATGCTCATTGGATCATTATATTAAATTGGGAGTTCGCCATGTCCGTTACGAATTACCGCATATCGTATGAAATGAAATGTTTGTTTTATGATGTAAATGTTGGCTTTGAGCCTAGTGATTTCTGTGACTCATTTCATTTGTTTGTATTGTTAGATTTCGTCTGTTGTGACACCGTTGGGTGTATTTTGTATTTTTCTTGTAAAAATGGCAAGCGGCCATATGTGTATTTTTCTTGATTGGTCACGTGTTGATTTACTTGTGTTGATTTGAAAAGTCCTAATTTTAGGCGTTAATGTTGTTTGCTACGGCAGTTCTTTGATTACAATTTCAGACGGAAATTATTTTTTGTCTTATTTAGTGTAGGAAGTGTCGGATTAGTTTAATTAGTGTATAGTTGCTTCCTCGTGTCTGTCTAGCTCTAAGACAATGCAGATTTGTCCCCTGAAGGTTTACTGGATGGTAACGAATCTCGCATTAATTTGTACACATCATAACGCATGTAGAAAAGCCGCACACGCACATGTCATTGCAGTATTTAGGGACATTTGGTCCAGATGTTTACGATCTCTCCTGAGATCAGGCCTAGTTTGGCATTTTTATTTAATTCAAGTGGGTGTCATTTGGGAGACCTTGTTTTTTGTTGTTGTAAATAGTGTAAATTTGTTGATCTGTTTATTAAATTCATATGTTTTAATCCTGGTATTCACTTTTTCCTGCATGTTATTTTGTTATAAGTTACCCTGCATGTTATAAGAAGAGCTTAACAACAACGTTACGAAATGGACTGTACACCCCCCGAAATTGAGTCTCATATGCTTCTTTGCAAGGGTTCAATGTGTACATATTTTGATTATCTGAATTCCTGGAATAATATACAGTTAAACCCCTCAAATCCGAACTAATTGGGGCTGTAGCCTGTTCGGATTAGCCGAAAAATATCCATAATATAATAACGAGCCCTCGTTACGGTATAGGACTGTACATTTGAGCGCAGCAGGCTGGCTCTGGCGTGCGACATGCGAGGTTAGTGACCTTGACTGGTGAGCATGTGGCAGGAAAGTAGCTGACCGTGTTGTCCTTCAGCAGGCCTGCGCTAAAAATAGAACACTACACTAACAATCACCCTATAACCTACAACACCCTAACATCGTCAGCTCCCATCTGTTGTTCTGTGCGTGTCTCCTGTCACTGCACTGCTTAATTTGTGTGCTGTTGGTTTTTCTTTGCGAGTTGCGTTGTTATTGTTGAGTTATTAATGAAGTGAAAGGTGTTGATTAATGTTTTGATTTTAAATTATGGCAAGCAAACGAAAACACAGTTCTTGTACCGTAGAACAAAAACTGGAAGCTTTAAAGCGTCTGGACGCTGGGGAAAGTTTGACGAGTTTGGAGTTAGTAAAGCAAACTATCAGTGACTGGAAAAAAAATCGTGTCAAAATTGGAACAGTTTTGCAATGTAACAAGTAATAAAACCTTAAAAGAACGCCATCAAGTAACAGTTTCCGTAAATGAAAAAAATTGATGAAGCAGTTTTTTTTGTGGTTTTCACAAGAGCGACATAAAGGAGTGCCTATTAGTGGTCCACTAATTCAAGAGGAGGCATTAAGGCTTAACGAACTAATGAACGGGGACTCGGCCTTCACAGCTAGCAACGGAAGGTTGGATCGATGGAAGAAAACGCATGGGGTCAGACAATTGTCGATAAGCGGAGAGAAGCTATCAACTGACACAGCTTCTGCAGAAGAATACCTAAGCGAATTTGGTGAATTGATTTCCTCAGAAAACTACTCACCACAACAAATATACAATGCGGACGAGACTGGGTTGAACTTTAAAGCCCTTCCCTATAAAAGTCTCGCTTCTCAAGAGGAATCTTCTGCGCCGGGGTTTTAAATGAACAAACAGTGTCTTATGGTTTTAGCCTGCAGTCATCATCATCGGCTTTAACTCGAATCCGAGTATAAATCTTCTTCCTTCAGTCCAGTTTGTGGATGTGTTTACGGTGACTAAAGAGTCCAATCCTGGCATGGAACAAGCGACCACACAAGTCGCATAGTATTGCTGGAGGAGGACGTGGTTGGGCTGCTCGAAGTTTCCTAGCTTGACGCTTGGCCTCTTCATGTATGCGTCGATCCCTTTCAAACGTCTTTACACTATCCGAGATGGTACGGCGCCAAGTTGAGCGGTTTTCAGCCAGCATGTCCCAGGTTTGTGAATCAAGACCTGTCAATTTCAGGGTCTGCTTAAATTGGTCCTTGTAGCGCCTCTTAGGACCACCATGAGGTCTGGTGCCATAGCATAACTCACCATATAGCATTTGACGAGGTAATCTCACATCATCCATCCGATGGACATGACCAATCCATCTAAATTGGTGACCTATTATGGATGATTCTATGCTGTTGATTTGAGCCTTTTCCAGAACAGCAATATTGGTAATGCGGTCTTCCCATTTAATCCTCAGGATTGATCGAAGTTTTTGTAGGTGGAAACGCTCAAGCTTCCTAAGATCACGTCGGTCAAGGGTCCACGTTTCACAGCCATACAACAATGTAGAAATGACTACTGCTTTGTACACCATAAGCTTTGTACTCATGGATAGATCTTTATTCATGAAGACCCGGTGCGCTAATCGTCCATATGCTGCATGGGCTGCGCCAATTCTCTTATCCACATCCTGCTCACAGGTACAGCTCACAGAAATGGTACTGCCCAGGTACGAGAAGTGGTCAACCTGTTCTAATGGCAAATTTGAAATGGAGATATTGAACTGAGGAAGAGGTGTGCCTGGTGAAGGTTGTGCCAAGACTTTAGTCTTATTGACATTTATGGTAAGACCAAAGCGATCACATGCACTTTTGTAACAGTTAACTGACTCTTGCAGCTCTTCTGGTGTGAGAGTTGGTGACGCAGCATCATCTGCATACAACATGTTAGTAACCTGAGTTTTCCTCAAGGAGCGGAGACGAGTTAGGTTGAAAAGCCCTCCATCAAAACGATACTTGATCTCCACACCTGGGATGTTTGTGGGTGAATCATAAAGCATTGCAGCCAAGTACAGCGCAAAAAGCGTTGGAGCCAGTACACATCCTTGTTTCAGTCCATGGGTAATGGGAAATTCATCGGACATCTTATTCTGATGGCAAACCTGACCTGTCATGCCATCATGGAGAGCTTTGATTAGATCTACAAAACGCTGAGGGCAACCAAACCGCTTCAGCACTGCCCACATGGCTGGTCTTGGAACCGAATCAAATGCCTTTTCCAAGTCATAAAAGACTAAGAAGAGTGGATTCTGTTGTTCTCTACATTTTTCTTGTAGCTGTCTCACACAGAAAATCAAGTCAATTGTGCTTCTGGAAGTTCTAAATCCGCATTGTGACTCTGGGAGGATCCTCTCAGAGATAACCTTGAGGCGGTTAAGTAGAATTCTTGCAAGAATCTTCCCCACAATTGATAGCAGTGATATACCACGGTAGTTGCCACAAACACTGCGATCACCCTTTTTAAAGATAGTGACGATAGTGGCATTCTTTAGGTCTCCAGGTACCTTTCTTGATTCCCAAATTCTGAGGATAAGGATGAAAATTCTTGTTTTGAGGGAATGACCTCCGGCTTGAATTAGTTCCAGAGGGATGTTATCTGGGCCAGGTGCTTTTCTGGGTTTCAATTAGGCGAGAGCTGCACTGAATTCATGATAAGTAGGAGGTACTGCCAACCACAGTTGTTCAGGTTGTTGCGGCACATCACAGAGGAAGTCTTCAGCAGCTTCTGATGGACGATTTAGGAGATTGGAGAAGTGCTCCTTCCAGCGTTCCAAGATTTCTTGACTATCAGTAAAGGTAGTAGAATTATCAGCGCTTTTCAGTGTACCTGATGATGAGCGAGATGGTCCATATATTTCCTTGAGTACGGCATAGAAGTTCCTCAAGTCTCGAGCATCCGATAGTCTCTGCAGTTCCTGAGCCTTCTGTTGCCACCAAGTATTTTTAATCTGCCTTATCTGCGTCTGGCATTTACCCTTGAGTTCCAGTAGTTTATCTCTCTTTGTGTTGGAAGTTGGGTCTTGAAGATGGGCAAGATAGGCATTCCTTTTGGCATTGATGAGAGACAGAATTTCCTCATTGTTGTCATCAAACCAGTCTTGTCTTTTCCGTACTATAAAACCAATGGTTTCCTCAGCTGACTGTGTGATAATCTTCTGTAATGTGGCCCATTCTTGCTGAATATCATTTGTTACTGGGTTTTCTGATAACTGGGTGACTATCCTGTTACCAAAATGTTTGTACATGGATTCATCCTGAAGTTTGGATGTATTAAACTTCTTTCTTGGCAAATTTTTGATGTTCCTAGGTGGTTTAGGTCTGATGGATATCCTGAGCTTACATATAAGAAGTTTATGATCTGTCCAACAATCGTCTATATTCCTTGCTGTTCTGGTAATAAGAGTGTCCTTCTTATCACATTGCCGGGTAATGATATAATCAAGAATGTGCCAATGTTTGGAACGAGGATGCATCCATGTGGTTTTGAAGCGGTCAGGTAGCCGGAACTGCGTGTTGGTAATGAAAAGTTCGTGTTCTGCACAAAGACCAAGAAGCAACAGTCCATTGGGATTACATTTTCCAAGTCCCTGTTTGCCCATCACATTATTCCATAGCCTGTGATCTTTCCCAACTCGGGCATTGAAGTCACCGAGGAGCAAGAGTTTATCTGCAGATGGTACCTTGGAGATGATTTCACTTAGCTGATTATAGAACTGAGCCTTTACTTCATCATCAGAATCTAAGGTAGGAGCATAGGCAGAGATGAGTGTCATAAAGGAACCACCTGAGAGTGGTATGCGGAGAGTCATGAGCCTTTCGCTGATTGCAATGGGTGTAAGTTGGTGATAATTTACCAGTTTGGTCTTCACAGCGAAGCCCACACCATGAATACGACATTCACCCTCATCCTTTCCTTTCCAGAAGATGGTATATCCTGTTCCAGATTCAGTAATCTTGCCTTCAGCAGACAGCCTAGTTTCACTGAGAGCAGCAATGTCAACGTTGAGTCTTGATAACTCATGGGTTACGAGAGCTGACCTTCTCTCAGGTCTAATGTTATTGTCTAAATCAAGCAAGGTTCTGATGTTCCACGATCCAATAATCAAATTGTGATTCTTTACTGTTTTTGAGTTTCGACCGCATGAGGGGTAACCTGCTGAGTGCGGTTGCCCAGCCGGACCAAGATTGTGACTTCCGATGTTTAGCCCACCTTTTCTAGGGCCTTCCCCATGTGGGGTGGGCAGCGGTGATCCTAAATAGGCCTGCCCAATCACAGATGCAGGACCGAATTCCTGAGTAGTCACAGAGTCTCCGGAAGACGACCATCACACATCTGCTGCCAACGTGCAGGTCCGAACTAGGGGCTTCCAGTTACACCCATAACCTGCCCCCACCGTCCATATCCCATCGCCGTTGGACTTTGAAAAGTGACGTTCGGAAGAAGTGCCACTGGCGTGAATTTGTTTAGGGTGGATCTCAGCTTGCCAGGACGAGACCCACACACTATGATCTCTGAGCCTTATCCTGCGGCTCACAAAGAATGAGACATGCAGGACCGAACACAGAGACTGCAACTAACTGCCGCATACTCAAGTACTACTGAGGTGCGCCTTTACAGCCAGTCCGTCTGGCGTGGCCTCTTCCGCCTCTATGACCGTTGGGAGCCATGAGAGTGATTGGCTCCTCATCCGCTCATTTTGCCGTTGGGCCAAAACCTGCCCATCATAACTATGGACAATAGTTTGCCCTATTAAACCTGAGCAATAGGCTGCCCCTTCCGCCAACCACACTGTGCCAGAGTTCACCTCTTTCACTGCAGGTACCGTTGAGGACTTCACCGTAACCCTGGCAAGGGACCCTAACAAGGTACTACCAGCCGGGCCAGCTGGACCAAGGTTTTTTAAAGAGGTGTTACTCCTGCAGTAACGCAGTGGGGTCAAACAAGCTTCCATTGATTGTGATTGGTAAATCTGTCAAACCAAGAGCCCTGAAGAACATGAATATGAATTCTCTCCCTGTGTATTACATGAATCAAAACAAGGCATGGATGACTAGTTCTCTTTTTAAGGAGTGGTCTGACAAGCAATTTGTTCCTGCGGTGAAAAAGTTTAATGAAACAAATGGACTAACACCTCAAGCTCTACTTCTGATAGACAATGCCCCTTCTCAGCCATCAGACATGCAGCTGATATGCGGGGACATAACAGCAGTTTTTCTGCCTCCCAATTATCGCTGCTGCAGCCTATGGATCAGGGTGTTCTACAGAATATAAAACTAAGCTACCGAAAAATGCTCTTACGATATCTTATTGAAGGAAATGGTTCTCTTTCTATTATTGAGAAGCTGAAGAAAGTTACAAAATAAGACGTTATTTACTGGGTTGCAGAATTGTGGCAAAATACAACAGCGAACTTAATGCGGAGATCTTGGAAGAAGCAGAAAACACCTACCCCTACACCTGTCACACAAGACGATAACACGGAGCTCCTTCATTTTGTTCAGCAAGTACCAGGTTGTGAGGATGCTGGAGAAGGTTTTCTAGGGGAGTGGGCAAGAGTTGACGTCAATGTAGCTAGTGACAGAGGAAGAAGAAACTTCGATAGCCAATGTGACTTATACTGATGCTGCCTCTGCTCTTGACATCGCATTGCGCTTCGTAGAACACGCAGCAGCCACGCCAAACGATGTCATGTTCATGCGACGCTTGCGTGCAATTGCCGCCGCGGGAAGGTTTTCGTCACTTCGACAATTGAAGATAACCGATTTCAAGTGAAAGATATAAGTGATATTTTGTGTGTTTCTATTGTTATTTTATTGTTTTTGCAACCTAAAGAATTTCAATAACCAACTTTTTACATTTTTCAAATCTGGATGACAAGTATGTAGACACATTTACACTTTTTTTAGGTATGCTAACTGTACTTCTTTGTTAATTTATCAACTAATTATGTAAAATAAGATTATAATGTAGAATATATAATTGTTTTATGACTAACTAAGTAAGTTTCTCTTTTTGCGTGTGTTTATCAAACTTAAATTTGTCAACAAAAAACTCGTTCGCATTTCCCGGGTTCGGATTTGAGTGGTTTCACTGAATGTCACAACAAATTTTATTTGTCAAAACAGGTGCATTAATTAAGCAATAACGTAGGTCATGTCAAATAGGAAGCAGAGAAAGGCAGACTAACTCGACAGGGAAACCTTGAGTTACAAGCAATTAAAAAAACTTACAGTTGGTGGAGCTTTTGACTTCTTTGCAAGAGGTTCATCTTCTGATGATGAGTCATCTTCACTTTTGGAGGGGGATTTCCTTCTCTTTTGAGATGCTTTTTTCTCAGTTTTCTTACTAGGCGCTTTCTTCGAGTTACTTTTCTTAGGAGAACTCTTCTTTGCATTGGACTTGGATGCCTTTGAACGACCCCGTTTTTTCTTAGGTCCCTGAAAAGGAAGTTACCAGAAGGTAAATCTATTAATCATAGGCACAGAGAATAATTTCATAAAATGTGTACTTCCATAAGACTAACAGATAAACAATGGTTTCACCATTTGGCATTATCAACATACTTATTCAAAACAAAGAAAATATTGATATCCCAGCACGGACCAGCGATGGCTTAAATGAGTATATGGAGAACATACAGTACATTCCTATACCAAACACAGAACTGTGAACATGGGCTCGCCCAGTAGCGTGCGTCCTGCTGAACACTGTTGCCGCAATAAGACTGGCGAGAGAAACAGAGATAAGACACAGCTCGACACTCTTAGTATACACATGACCGTCTCCTTGAACACATGGTGCTCTGAATTTAAGATGGAGGGGCTGATCCTATGAATATCCATGCTTACAAAGAACGGTGCGCGCACACTAAAATTCGCACGAGTCCATCTCCTGGTGTAACGACTAGCATTCTTGACTATGGCCCAGGAGGTCTGGGTTTGATTCCCGGCTCTGCCAAGCAATAATTCTGGTCTGAGGGCTGGAACGGGATACACTCAGCCTCATGAGGCAAAACTGAGAAGAGGTGGGTTCGATTCTCACCTCAGCCATCCCGGAAGTGGTTTCTCATTTCTACTCCAGACAAAACCAGGAAGGCTCCTAACTTAAGGCCACGACTGTCTCCTTGCTATCCTCGCCTCAATTACAAATACACCACAGACAACACAGTAACATAGATTGTCGGACAAATTTTACACACACCCAAGTACAAGGGGCTAAATAACACAAGATGTCCAAGCCCCTCACATGAAACAACAACATTATTTCGAATGACGTAATGACACAAGAAACAGAAACGCATTAGGAAAATAGGAACATGGAATGTTAATACATTATTAAAGGTGGGGAAGCTGGAAAACATGAAAATGGCAATGAAGAGATTAAAAATAGATATTCTTGGTATTTCTGAAATGAGATGGCCTGGCACTGGTGACTTTTGGTCAGATGACTACAGAATAATTTACTCAGGGTCAGAAGACGGACCGCTCGGAAAAAAAAAAGGGAGGGGTAGGAGAAGATAAATACGGAGCCAAACAATACTGTTATAATTCAAACATATATGCTAACTACAAATGAAGATGACGAGGGAATTGAAAGAATGTATGAAGATCTGAATCACCTGATAGAAGGAACGAGAGCAGAAGTCAATGTAATCATTATGGGGAAGGAACAGAGGGAGCAACTGTTGGCCAGTTTCGACTGGGAGTCCGAAAGATCGATAGAATTCTGCACTCGGCATAAATTGGTCATAACAAAAATGCACTTTTCAACCATCCCAAGAGAAGAAAGCTCCTGGAGACACTGGAAGCACAATTGTATTTCATAATGGTAAAAGAAAGGTTTGAGAACCAGGTTAAAGACTAGTTCCAAAGAAGAACAGACAAAATGATAGAATTACTGACAAATTAGAGAAATCAATAGAAAGTCGGTGAGGAATCCTGAAGGAGGACATTCTAGGAACTGCAGAGGAACTGCTGAAAAATATAAATAAAAACAGCAGGAAAGCAGGGATAAGTGAGGAAGTAGTAGAAATAACTGAAAGAAGGTTCAAAAACGACACAAGTGACTAAGGAAAACCACAATATAGAAGACTGAAAATTGAAATAGTTAGGATAAGCAAGCGGGACAACGAAAAATACTTAAGTGATATATGTGATGAAATAGACACTTATTTAAAGCAAATAACTTAGAGAAAGCATAATGGAAAGGTGAAGCAATTTTTTGGTGAGAAGAAACAGAAGATATGTGGTATTAAAGATGAGAATGGACAATACCTGTATGAAGAGGGAGAGGTTGGGAAGAGATGGAAAGAATATCTAGAGAGCCTTTATGGAGATGAAGTTATGAATAAGTAATAGAGGAAGATAACCAGATAGACGCAGAGAATAGAGGTGACCAAATACTAAAATCAAAATTTCAAAGATCACTGAAAAAAAAAGAGAGAGAGAGAGAGAGAGAAAAAAAGAAAAAAAAAACACAGCCTGCTTCCAGTCTCCGACCGGGTCAGGAATGGAATGAATGAAGCCCCCATCTAGCGGCGAGGATATGGACTGTGCCGGCTGCCGAGGCCTGACGCACTCCTCTGGGGCAATGATTAAATGAATGACAGATGAAATGATAGTGGAGAGTGTTGCTGGAATGAAATTTTGACAGGGAAAACCGGAGTACCCGGAGAAAAACCTGCCTGCCTCCGTTTTGTCCAGCACAGATCTCACATGGAATGACCGGGATTTGAACCACAGACCCAGCGGTGAGAGGCCGGCGTACTGCCGCCTAAGCCACGGGGGCTTTGACCAGGTGTAGATAAAATCCCTGCAGAACTATTAAATAACTGTGGAGAGAAAGCTGAAGATGCAAGGTATGGAATGATTTGGAAAATGTAGGAAACTGGAATAGTACCAACCGACTTTACTAAGTGCATAATAATTCCAATTCCAAAGAATGCCAGAGCACACAATTGCGATGAATTTAGGACATTAAGCCTGACAACGCATGCATCTAAAATTCTTACACGTATTATACTTAGGAGAATGGAGAACAACCTTGAAAACTACCTTACAGGTGACCAATTTGGATTCAGAAGGGGCATTGAAGCAAGAGAAGCAATATTAACTCCAAGACAAATAATTGAAAAGAGAAATAGAAAAGGAATACCAACATATCTATAGAGCATCCAGCGTTTAGAAAAGACTGTGGAGCCTTATGGCGACAGTGTTGCTAGCTCTAGGCAGAGGTAGCGCTGACGTCATACGTTATGTTCCCCCGCTTCGAGTACTGTCCTATCATAAGTTAGCGAGACAACACAACCCCAGCAGCTACCTAAGTAGAACACACACAGGAAGGAGCTGTTTTGCAGGTGTTAACGGATTGGACCAATGATAAGGAAGACGCGAAGAGAACCAATAACGACATTCATTTCGTGGTGATATGACGCATTACTGATTGACAGATGTCGAGAGCACAACCATTCCTTTCCTCTCGAATGTACTGTATGCTGACGATGTTAACGATTTTTACGTCAGCAATTCTGTTGATCATCACTTTTTTGTTATTAGTTAGGCTATAAATTCCTTTCTTTCAATTCTATTCTTGTTTTGTTTAGATTAATATTTGTAATATTGTAGTGAGTTAGCCATGCGGTTAGGGGCGCGCAGCTGTGAGCTTGCATTCGGGAGCTAGTGGGTTCGAACCCAACTGTCGGCAGCCCTGATTCAATCGAACAGAAAATAAAACAGACACACAACAATCAACCATTGACGGGTAGTGCTTCAGACCTTATGTTGCCAGCGAAACTGAGCACGTGCTCCACTCCGGGCGAGTATGCCGCAGTGGACGAGGCTCTTCTTTCCAGCGTGCTAACCTCGAAAATGTTTAAATTACTTAGACGTAATATAAACGATACTTGTATGCAATAACAAAGGTAATCAATTGGCAGATAATTGCAGGAAGCTATTATGACGAAAAAAATATATGTTCAGAGTTCCTTCATGATAAAAGGTGAGGTAACAAAACCAGTGTAGGGGGGGGGGGTTCCCGTTAAAAGTAAAAGCTCATAAGACCCACAGTCTTTTCTCAACGCTGGATGCTCTATAGCATTTGTGGATCTGGAGAAAGCTTTTGATAACGTGAATTGGAATATACTGTTCAAGTTGCTAAAGAAAGTGGGAGTCTCGTACAGAGATAGAAGAATAATACATAGTTTGTATAAGAATAAGAGGGAAATAATAAGATCTGGCAATAACGAGGAAGAGGTTGAAATAAAGAAAAGGAGTAGGACAAGGATGCCCGTTATCTCCTTACTTATTTACTTTGTATGCCCAAGAAGCCATTAATAGGATAAGAGAAGAGATTCAAGTTGGAGTAAATATACATGGGGAAAAGATTGACATGCTCTGATTCGCAGATGACTGCTTTAACAACAGATAATGAAGATGATCTTCAGCAGGTACTTCATGTAATGAATAACATCCTTAAAAGCGAATTTAACATGAAGATTAATAAAATAAAACAAAACTACTAGAATGCAGTCGGAACCAGGAAGATCATAGAATAGCACCAGCAATTTATATTGAGAATGATAGAATACAACATGTGAAGGAATTTAAGTACCTGGGAAGTTTGATAACTAATGATGGAACCAGCAAACGAGAAATTCGGAGTAGAATTATTCAGGCAAAGAACGATTTTTATAGAAAGAAGAATATCTTCACCTCCAGAAGTATAGACCTAAAAATAAGGAAAAGACCGTTGAAGAGGTACGTGTGGAGTGTGGCCTAGTATGGTAGTGAGACCTCGACAATAGGGAAGTCAGAAGAGAAGAAGTTGATGGCTCTTGAGGCTTGGTGCTGGAGAAGAATGCCTAAGATCAGTTGGATACAACATATGACAAATGAAGAGGTATTCAGAAGGGCAGGAGAAAGTAGAAGCTTTATGAAGAGTCTGAAAACAAGACGAGCGAATATGTTGGGACATATTATCGGACATAATAGCCTGCTAATAAGATTCATCGAATGGACGTTAGAAGGGAAAAACACAAGAGGAAGGCCACCACTAGCATACACCACACAGATAATGAGACACGAACACAAAATCATATAACGAATTATGAGGATGCCGGAGAATCGAGAAGATTGGCGAGTTGCTGTAAACCACCCCAGGACTGTTAACTTAGAGAGAATGACACTCCATACCATTCTGAGTAACAATGCTTGTGGACTGTTTATAAGGTTAAGAAATATAGAAAACAATTCAATGGGATCAGTTTTTGTTTATGGGGGACCACCTTTGTGGTGTAGTAGCCAGCATTCTTAGCTGTCACCCACGAGGTCCTGATTGGATTCACGGCTCAGTAAATAAATTTAGTTCTGGTCTCAAGAGTTAGAACAGGGTGTACTATGCCTTGTGAGGTAAAACTGAGAAGAAGTTCCTTCGCCTCAATTACAAAAACACACACCACATAAACACAGGTTGTCAGAGAAATTCGTGTTATCACGTACTTCTGTAACCAAAAACTTATTTGAAAGGCCATACACACTGAAAATTATATTTCTTGCCTGGCTGTCTAAAACTGTTCAGCTGCAACTCTGCTTGCAAAGGGACATTGTTATGAATTCAAAACTTTAGCTCACAGCACTTCACTATGGGGTTTGAAGCCATTATTCAGTGTTGCCTTAGTAAACAAAGATTTGGTGCTTTTCAGTCGGTCAACACAAATTTACCCAAAAGAGTTGGATTATACCCTAATCCTGAAAGAAATTACAACTCTTTTGGGTACATTCGTGTTGACCGACTGAAAAGCACCAAACCTGTCACAGCACTTCGTAAAGCTTCAGTACTGTTCACTGAATTGATACAGCAATTATACTGACCCTCTAAATTGAATTTCCACAAGAATTCTTCATTTCCTCACCCGGTGAACCTACATATTTCAACATCTAATCTTTCTCACTCTAATTATCCTTCAGTTCAAGGGCAGATATCTACCGAATGGCTCGTCATAGAGTCCCAGGGTTTGGACACCCAGCTTCATAATTTTTAGCTCTATAACACAGGATCATCAAAATAATTAATTATTTTTGTGTGTGGATTGAGTGTGAATTGAGGCCTCGGAAAGCGCTAGGGCGTCCCCTGCAGGCGACGCACAGTTCCCAGGGGTCTGGGGGAACTGTGAGAAGTAGGCTACCAGACACCACAAACATCGCCTTCATAAACGTGATGAGCTTAAATGGCAAGACAGAAGAATTGGTGGACTATATGGAAAAGAAGGAAATAGCAATGATGGGAGTCAGTGAAGCGAAATGGAAGGGAAAAGGTGAGAAAGAAGTCAAGAAAGGGAAGGGATATAGAATATATTGGAGTGGAGGAAATAAGGCAATGAATGGTGTTGCAATAATATTGAGAGAAGACTTAGTGCAGTATGTTGAGAAAGTAGACCAAATTAATGACAGAATGATGAAAATTAGACTAGGACTTGAGAGTGGAACAAAGGATTTTATACAGATTTACGCACCCCAGACAGGGAAGGTAGATGAATGTTTAGAGGATTTCTTAGAAGAACGTAGTATTGACGTCACGAGTGATGCCATCATCATCGGCTTTAACTCGAATCCGAGTATAAATCTTCTTCCTTCAGTCCAGTTTGTGGATGTGTTTACGGTGACTAAAGATTCCAATCCTGGCATGGAACAAGCGACCACACAAGTCGCATAGTATTGCTGGAGGAGGACGTGGTTGGGCTGCTCGAAGTTTCCTAGCTTGACGCTTGGCCTCTTGATGTATGCGTCGATCCCTTTCAAACGTCTTTACAGTATCCGAGATGGTAAGGCGCCAAGTTGAGCGGTTTTCAGCCAGCATGTCCCAGGTTTGTGAATCAAGACCTGTCAATTTCAGGGTCTGCTTAAATTGGTCCTTGTAGCGCCTATTAGGACCACCATGAGGTCTGGTGCCATAGCATAACTCACCATATAGCATTTGACGAGGTAATCTCACATCATCCATCCGATGGACATGACCAATCCATCTAAATTGGTGACCTATTATGGATGATTCTATGCTGTTGATTTGAGCCTTTTCCAGAACAGCAATATTGATAATGCGGTCTTCCCATTTAATCCTCAGGATTGATCGAAGTTTTTGTAGGTGGAAACGCTCAAGCTTCCTAAGATCACGTCAGTAAAGGGTCCACGTTTCACAGCCATACAACAATGTAGAAATGACTACTGCTTTGTACACCATAAGCTTTGTACTCATGGATAGATCTTTATTCATGAAGACCCGGTGCGCTAATCGTCCATATGCTGCATGGGCTGCGCCAATTCTCTTATCCACATCCTGCTCACAGGTACAGCTCACAGAAATGGTACTGCCCAGGTACGAGAAGTGGTCAACCTGTTCTAATGGCAAATTTGAAATGGAGATATTGAACTGAGGAAGAGGTGTGCCTGGTGAAGGTTGTGCCAAGACTTTAGTCTTATTGACATTTATGGTAAGACCAAAGCGATCACATGCACTTTTGTAACAGTTAACTGACTCTTGCAGCTCTTCTGGTGTGAGAGTTGGTGACGCAGCATCATCTGCATACAACATGTTAGTAACCTTAGTAACCTGAGTTTTCCTCAAGGAGCGGAGACGAGTTAGGTTGAAAAGCCCTCCATCAAAACGATACTTGATCTCCACACCTGGGATGTTTGTGGGTGAATCATAAAGCATTGCAGCCAAGTACAGCACAAAAAGCGTTGGAGCCAGTACACATCCTTGTTTCAGTCCATGGGTAATGGGAAATTCATCGGACATCTTATTCTGATGGCAAACCTGACCTGTCATGCCATCATGCAGAGGTGCCAACTATTACGGATTGTCCGTAATTATTACGGATTTCAGCTCACGATTACGGTATTACGGTCGAAGGGGAAATTATTACGGAAAAGTGACATCACGAAAAAAATACATTTCTATGAAAGAAGAAAAAAGGAAAGTTACAGGGTGTCTACCGGTAACGAAAATTCGCCGAGGTCTGTTTAAATCGTCTAAACTCGCGCCGCTTGGCTCACAGATTGCGATGTAACCAATTGCGTAAGCTATATTTCTCCGTACCCGACCTCAAGGAAATGCATACTGAGGATACCTTGAGTGATATAAATCGGTCCAACGTATAATTTCGGTATCAAGAAGAGTTTTTAGTTTAGTGTGAAATATTTTTCTGCATTATTAGGAAACCTGACTTTCCGCGAGACGTTTATTCGCGAAAACTTCCGAAACTCAACAGAAACCTCTCATTTCTGTTATTGACCTTTAAATTTGGAGACTATCTCAAATTGAAGTCCAGAAATAACGCGAAATAATTAAATGCCACAATCTTGTGAAATGATACAGTTTTGAAAAAAGAATCCCGAAAATGCTTCGAAATACATTTTTATTTTAAAAATCTATCCGTCTCGAAAATTAGCGACATCCAGTATGGTTAATTCGAAATTCCGTTATGTTGACTTTTCCTTCGAACTTTGGTTCCATCGGATAATTTAACCGGTTATCTCGAAAACTTGTATAATTCGTGATACGAATTCGAAAGAAAATTTGCCCTCTTGTCGTATTATTCATGCAATCCCATCAGAATAATTCGTAATATTCGATACGGTACCTACTTCAAACGTTCATCCTCCGAACTCACATGCTCAAGATGGCCGGCTGACTGCACGACTTACCTGCGGGAATCTCGTCAAACGGACCGAGATCGATGACAGTTGCGTAAAATCATAAAACCCGTGCCCAATCGCGAACTTGTGACCACGAGGACTGCAGGAATCCCGTCAAAGGTGATTGGGCAGCCATCACGAAATATCCCGAAACCTACTCGCCATTTTCCCCATGACTGTATACTTAAAAGCGTACGAGGATCGAGAAGTGCGTCAACCCTTTTAGAAATGACAGTCTACGTAGCATCGCGATACTCATTTCTCCTCGTGATCCACCGTGAACACCCAACCACAGCATAGGGACGGCGGGAATCATGGCGCCGACCATACAACATGTCTATAACTGCTCGTGAATTTTAACCATGCCCATCGTCGAGCTTGCCTCCGCCATTCTGCCAGGACAATCGTTGAATGGCCGAATGCATATTATCGCGTTCTCGGTGACCAACCGCGAGGACATCGTGATCCTCGTATAACGACCGAAAGCGGCAGCGATTGCAATACATCGCGATATTTCTCCGCATTCGATGACGAGAACAACTGGATTCTTGTCGAACGTACAGCAAGCGGCGCCGATTGCGTAATTATGCTATATTTTCCCGTGTCCACCTCTAGGACAATGGAAATCTCGTAGATCGGCTAAAAGTGACACCAATTATGTAAATAGCGATTTTTCTCCGTGTTCTATCGTGAAAACTACGGGATTCTCGTCAAACGGCTGAGGCCAGCGTCGATCGTGTAACATCGCGATATTTTCTTAGAATGAAGGTTTCCTATTCATCTCTTGATTATTTTGTTCAAAGATTCCGAAGTTTGGTCAAGGAAAGTGAACATGACAAACTTGAAGAGGAATTTGCTGTTTATCAGTGTGTTACTTTCCCTGAATATATTTTACAAGGACATACAATTGATGTAAACTGGAGCAAAATTGCTGAGCTTAAAAATGAAAGTGTATAAAACTTTAAGTAATGTGGTATTTGCAATATTACTTGTACCTCACAGTGACTCCCCCACAGAAAGAATTTTCAGTGTTGTTAGGAAAAAATCAGACACCATTCAGACCTACAATAAGCACATCTACACTGGAATCGATTATGATTCAGAAGGTGAAAATGTCATTACTGGGGGAGGTATGTTACAAGAAAACCTTCACGGAAAACTAGTTACTGGGTGAAAAACAAGCTAGAAGGATTTTGTTTTTATTACAGAACTAGCAAGATATATGCAAATTTTATTGTGTAATATGATATCTTTACTATAGGTTGCTTCCGGGTAGGACAAAGATGGTGTCATTATCGAGAAGGGAGGAACATGCTTCGGATTTGACGTGAAAATTTTTCGGGGGGGGGGGGGCAATATAAGGGATTACTGATAACCCACTTCAAAGGTTGGCACCTCTGCATCATGGAGAGCTTTGATTAGATCTACAAAACGCTGAGGGCAACCAAACCGCTTCAGCACTGCCCACATGGCTGGTCTTGGAACCGAATCAAATGCCTTTTCCAAGTCATAAAAGACTAAGAAGAGTGGATTCTGTTGTTCTCTACATTTTTCTTGTAGCTGTCTCACACAGAAAATCAAGTCAATTGTGCTTCTGGAAGTTCTAAATCCGCATTGTGACTCTGGGAGGATCCTCTCAGAGATAACCTTGAGGCGGTTAAGTAGAATTCTTGCAAGAATCTTCCCCACAATTGATAGCAGTGATATACCACGGTAGTTGCCACAAACACTGCGATCACCCTTTTTAAAGATAGTGACGATAGTGGCATTCTTTAGGTCTCCAGGTACCTTTCTTGATTCCCATATTCTGAGGATAAGGATGAAAATTCTTGTTTTGAGGGAATGACCTCCGGCTTGAATTAGTTCCAGAGGGATGTTATCTGGGCCAGGTGCTTTTCTGGGTTTCAATTAGGCGAGAGCTGCACTGAATTCATGATAAGTAGGAGGTACTGCCAACCACAGTTGTTCAGGTTGTTGCGGCACATCACAGAGGAAGTCTTCAGCAGCTTCTGATGGACGATTTAGGAGATTGGAGAAGTGCTCCTTCCAGCGTTCCAAGATTTCTTGACTATCAGTAAAGGTAGTAGAATTATCAGTGCTTTTCAGTGTACCCTGATGATGAGCGAGATGGTCCATATATTTCCTTGAGTACGGCATAGAAGTTCCTCAAGTCTCGAGGCTGGATCAAACATAAAATGCCAGCGTTTCGCCCCGGTTTGCCGTTGGGCTCGTCAGTTGGTACAGACACACCTCACCAATACGCATGGCTAGCACATACTGAGAAGGCCATCACAAGACACAAAATACAAGTAGTATTGACGTCACGAGTGATGCCAATGTGCTACGGAAGTCAAGCTCCCTTTCATAAAACAAAAACCTTACCTTGGCAATCCAAATAGGTTATGAACATTCCCGAATGGGAATATGATGTTTTTGTTAGGTAAGGTTTTTGTTTTATGAAAGGGAGCTTGACTTCCGTAGCACATTGGCATCACTCGTGACGTCAATACTACTTGTATTTTGTGTCTTGTGGTGGCCTTCTCAGTATGTGCTAGCCATGCGTATTGGTGAGGTGTGTCTGTACCAACTGACGAGCCCAACGGCACACTGGGGCGAAACGCTGGCATTTTATGTTTGATCCAGCCGGACCAATTTTATCATATTATTTGATAATTTATCTGATCAAACGGAAATAACATCATATTCCCATTCGGGAATGTTCATAACCTATTTGGATTGCCAAGGTAAGGTTTTTGTTTTATGAAAGGGAGCTTGACTTCCGTAACACATTGGCATCACTCGTGACGTCAATACTACTTGTATTTTGTGTCTTGTGATGGCCTTCTCAGTATGTGCTAGCCATGCGTATTGGTGAGGTGTGTCTGTACCAACTGACGAGCCCAACGGCACACCGGGGCGAAACGCTGGCATTTTATGTTTGATCCAGCCGGACCAATTTTACCATATTATTTGATAATTTCACAGAAATGTAATAATCGGAATGGCATTACTTCTTGCAGAAATAGATGGAAAGTTGGATGTCACCTCTTGAGATACTGTTGTCATGGTTACTGGCTTGCATTCCTTCATTAGTTTATTAAATGAAATTAGTTTTCTGGGAATATCTAAGAAACTTGGTTTTCTTCTTCTTCTTCTTTTCCCGGTTCCAGTGATCTGGGTCGGGGCGGGAATCAATTGTAGTTTTCGGGGACCCTTTACGGCTCTTTAGGGGCCCCGAGCTTTGTTACTGACACTAAAGGGTTGAAAATGAACTTTTTCTCGTCGATGTACGCCATAATATAATAATAATAATAATAAGTTAATAATATAACAATATAGGGATATAATAGACCTTCTGTACCATACCTGCACGTTTAAATCGCGTGAAAAAATTCTAGAGTACCCCTTGACCCCCTTAAGCGTATTATATGTATTGATGAATTTTACAGCTTAATTTGGATCCATTTATAACCTTATAGCCGTTTGCAAACCTTCACAGTGATGTAATAAATAGAATTGCATTGAATCTTACAGAAACAGATGGATTCGTGAGGTTGTGTTGCCATGGTTACCGGCTTGCATTATTTCTTTAGTTTATTAAATGAAATTCGTTTTCTGGGAATATCTCAAAAACTGTTGGTTTGAGGGCCTTAAAATGTGGTTTTCGGTGGCCCCGAGTTTCGTTTCTCACATTGAGGGGCTGAAAATGAGCTTTGTCTCACCCTTCTACGCCTATAGCAGCATGTATTTTAAGGGGGTAGGCCCCCTTTTATGAGAGGTATGGAGAAGAGTTACATCAATGATTAGTGTCGTGCCTCTGATGGATATCTGTATAAAATTCTACGTCGATCCACCCAGCCGTTCTCGAGTTATAAGGACACTAAGTTGTCCACAGACAAACAAAAAATTTATTTTTGCGCACATCGGTCATAAAACAGTCTGAAACGTGCAAATATAGCAAATTTCCGTGGAAATTCAGAAAAAACAAACTTTCATTTTTATATATAGAGAGATGTGTATATTAGTGAAGTCGGTGTACTGTACTTTGTGTGATTCGTTGAGTGAGTATATCGCCCCGCTACCCTGAGCTTGATTATTATATCTATTACAATGACGCACGAACGTTTGGCTAGATGAAGGAAGTACCAATAACGATCACAACTTTAAATACCAGTATCATATTTATTTCAATGATCGCCCAAAGGTGGGGCATGTTGTTGATTGACTTCAACCAACATGAAGAAGATAAGTTTATAAATATTTCATGTTTATTACAACGATATGTATCGATATTTGACGATAAAGTGAAAGTTGTAAAACGGCCGAGAGCAGTGATGATTGTGTAACATTGCATTTCAGTACCTTCCTGCATTGATCCCCAGTACCCAGCCTCGACCTCGAGCCGTAGGAACAGCAGAAATCTCCTTAAAGTGACAGACGGCGACGTAGGCGAAGAAGCATAATGGTTCCTACTGTGACGTATTTTACGCCACTTAGCCGACATAAAAATATACCTAACCTAAGATATTCTTTCCTGCCAAATTTACCCGTCCCTGAATTTCCAGTAGGAGCGAATGCTCCATAAATTCCTTCACTTACCCAAAAACTGAAGAAAGTTGTGGGCCTACTATCGGATTTTTTATTATGGATACTCGAGTTTAGGCCTTAATTACAACCAAACCAACAGACCTATTGAAGGAAGAACGAGTTATACTAATATTTTCCTTGTTTAATTCTGCGTTAGACTATAAAAGCCAATTATTTTCAAGTTTATTAATTATTTATTTATTTGTGGTTGTATGAAAAATTGTCCGTGTTTTTGACGTCTTTTCTTGGAACCGCTCACTTAAAACTATATACATGGAAAACTACTTGGCTGAGGGTAATGAAATTTGTATATGTGATAGGCACAAGTATTGGTAGTGCAAATCTCAAGTTTCAATTTTTTTCAACTATCCGATAAAAAGTTCTTGTACTTTTTCTGACGTAACGTTTTCTCAGCCCATGATAAACGTACAGCAGGAAACTTGGTCTCATTTTGAAGCTCTCTTTCGTGATTATCGGAAACTACGATCACTGTAAACGTACAGTGTGATGACGAATTTATGAAGAGTAATATTAATGGGAGGTTTTGTGCGTTCCGGCCTTTGCGATTAAAAGCGAGCGGGCTTGTGAAATCCGGTGCAGTGTTGCCGCGTTAAGTTGCAGTCCTCGCGGCTCGCAACGAACGAACACTGCTTTAAGTTTCCTTTCAACCTTTTATTTTCTTTCCTCGTACAAATTACATTATCCGTCACCTTTTTCACATAGGGCATTAGACCTTGAATGGCAGGTTTAAAAGTGGGTTGTCTTCCTAATTTGGAAATGTCAGACTACACAATTTTTACACGGGCTATCTACATTATTTACATAATATATTTACAATATTTAATTCAGTCAGTATTCTTCGTCTGAAGAATGGCTCTGTTCCGATTAATCAGAACTGCTGGCATTCATGTTTATTATGACCTACTCGAAATGAGGGACATTTTCAGACAGGCCATCTATCTCCCAGTAGTGGTCTTCAATTATTTTAGCGTATTTAATACATTGTTTCCAGAGTTCAGGAGCAACGGTAAGCAAGGCTTCTCGGCATAAAATATTCATTGCTTCCATACTTCTACCATTTTGCAATATGTTAGCGCAAGTTCGCCCTCAGACAATGGTGGTCTCTGAGGCATTTGGATGTGATGTGGCATATCAGTAGTAAACAGGAAGACTGAAAATAGCAAGTGTACATAACCAGGTGACTCGCATTCCATTACACAACTGCCCGGCAACGCTGCACTCGAATTCACAGGCTCGCCCGCTTTTAATCGCACGGGCCGGAACGCAGAAAACCTCCCATTAATATTACTCTTCATAAATTCGTCATCACACTGTACGTTTACAGTGGTCGTAGTCTCCGATAATCTCGAAAGAGAGCTTCAAAATGAGACCAAGTTTCCAGCTGTAGGTTTATCCTGGGCTGAGAAAACATCACGTCAGAAAAAGTATAAGAACTTTTTATCGGGTAGTAGAAAAAAATTGAAACTTGAGATTTGCACTACCAATACTTGTGTCTATCACATATAAAAATTTCATTGCCCTCAGCCAAGTAGTTTTCCATGTATATAGTTTTAAGTGAGCGGTTCCCAGAAAAGAGGTCAAAAACACGGACAATTTTTCATACAACCACAAATAAATAAATAATTAATACACTTGAAAATAATTGGCTTATATAGTCTAACGCAGAATTGAACAGGAAAATATTGGTACAACTCGTTTTTCAATAGGTCTGTTGGTTTGGTTGTAATTAAGGCCTAAACTCGAGTATCCATAATAAAAAATCCGATAGTAGGCCGACTGTCGCAAATTCGACCTGTGAAGACCTTGTAAACTAAATCTTCATGGATAAAACACCGCACTCGCAGTCCAAACATGCGAGGTGTTACTCTGGACCTGATGTGCACTGATTCTGGAATTAATGTGTACCCTAACCTCAAAATAAACATTGGATCGACTCATTTAAAAATACGTCAATATCAGCTGTATCGATTGTTCCAACCCCAACCATCGCGATGTATCGACCGCTGTAGATGACAAGTGACGTACGCATGGCGTGCTACCAGGGTGGCCAACTCTCACGGAAGCGTCTTATGAACTACGTTCAAGAAAGCCAGGGGATTCTAGTGTGCGTGTGTGGCTACAACGATTGCTTTGTCAAAAATCTTAGTGTCTGATATATGTACTGGGGTTTGTGTGCGAACTCTCTCTCTTGATACCAGACTTTCATAAAGGAAACATCTCTCGGGGCTTCGGATGTCCCGGGAATGTAGAACAGGTATTCGCTTCCTCGAGAAGCGATATTATTATTATTTTGTTTGTTGGTTTTCTTAACATGTAGTAGCCCGGGTGAAATCCAGGAAGTGTGATATTTATTTTGCTTGTCTGCCCATTTATTTTGAGGCTTTGTTTTTCCTTACCGTGTTATTGCATCGTGGTTATGCGTACCTCGTGGGTACGGCGCACTGGTTGATGTTCGGCCGATCAATGGGTTGATGTATCCTACTGTTCATTCTGAATTGTTTATCAATTTTCCTTCTTCGGAAGTTGTTTGCAGTGTGGGGAAATTTTCATGTTTTTCGGGCAAGTTTTCCGGTGTTGCGTAACCTTGTGCGTCTTTAGTTTGGGTTCCAAATTTATTCATTCATTCATTTTCCCTATGATCACGCTTCTTGGAATTTTCCTAACTGCAGCCATGTTGAGTTTTCTATCATTTTAGTTTTAAGGGGCCCTGTTCCTGGTTTTTGCATCACCTTTCGTCCACGTGCTAGCTGTAGGTTATGTGACGCTTTTGCTTTGATTTTCCTCCCTTACGTCCACGTGCTAGTTGTTGTTACGTAACGCTTTTAGCTTCGTAGTCCTATTTTTACGCCCATGTGCGTTTCACTTTTGAATTCCGGTATTTCTGTTTAACTTATGGGATTGGTTCAAATCCCAAATTTTGGGAGAGCGCCTTATGGTGCAATCGTTCCTTGGTGTCCCGTTATGAGTCCGCCATTTGGAGAGTCTAGTTTGTGTCAGGGCCCATGATGGTCGTGTGATACCGTCCGCTCCGTTTTTCGGGAGTTTGTCATTTGTAATGTAGTTTTTAATTTTTATTTAGTTTTCTTTTCCCTTTTACGGAATTCAGGATGTGTTGGTACGTATGTTGGTAACTTATTTCATTTCGGATGTGACTTGTAAATTTCTGCGGTAGGTATTGCACAACCATTCGCCGTGGCTTTTCATGTTTAGTTTCTGGGCATTTCATGTTTAGTTCTGGGCATTCGTGTGCTCTCGTTTCCCAGTTAAGGGGTTGTACCATTCTTTGACTGGGGATAATTTTGTAATTGTAAGATATTACCTTTTCGTGTACCTGTTCATTACTCATTGTCCTAAAAGCAAATTAAGTGGTGTGTCGTACCACGTGACGTCAACGACGTTTGTCAGCCTCTCTCTACCAATTTCTCATGTAACTTTCTTTGTAACCAAATAGTGTTCCTATTTTATATATTTTTGATATTTTTACAATACAGACCCCTTTTATATTTTGATTTAGACTTCTTTTGGCCCTTAACGTCCAATCCCTACCCTCAAGACAGCTGCGGTGGAATGAAATCCTCACCAGGTAAGTCTTCCACTTTTCAAGATGGTGCATAAAGCGACGTATTTTCCTCTCTTGTCCATCTGAGGGGTGTCACCCCAATACGTCGTCAACACCGGCCGCCGAGGCAAAACCACCAAGCCCCGCAAAGGATGTCTTGGGGCCGCCGTTGGTAAGTTTCCTTCAGGTTGGTAGGCCCTATAGGGAGTCTGTCGAGATGAGCGAGCGAGTATAGTGGTCAGGAAATTTTAGAAATGGGGGTGACACCTACTTCTACTGAACATCCTTATCCATCACATTGAGCTTTGCAAAGATTGGCAAACGTACCCATTGACATAAAAAAAATATCAGCTCAGCTGAAAAAGGAAAAACAACTGGTCTCCTCTGTGAATAACAATGCAGGCTGAGTCCTGTCCATCATTGTATAGCTACGAGTGCAGAGAGAGTACAGCCAACGCTCGGCCAAGTCAAGCAGTCGTTGGCTGGACTCGCACCCCACTTTGCACTGTAAGTGACGGTGCCGCAATATGCAGGTGGTGATACGGTCTGCAGGCGAATTAGAAGGCCGAGCGGCAGGACTCGGCCGAGTGTTTGGAGGCTAAGAAGTCTGGCATTATGAGGAAACACCTTCCTGTTGTAACGGTTTTCAGTTTAAAACCAGAGAATTTCCAAAATGAAAATGTGCCTGTGAAGATCTCGAGAAAAATAGATACGAAACTGATAAACCTCACGGACAACCAGGCCATTTTGAAATTAATATCGATGGGTGACCTTGACGCAGCAACGAATGAAATTGAACAGCTTATTCTGCATGCAGCATATCCTGTACATGTTGTGGTGAAGAAATCTAAATTGTGGTTTAATGAAGAATGTTATATTGCCCGTAAGGTGGCTTTAACAGCCTTGCATCAGGCCTTACAATATTCCTCACCAGAGAATCTTCAAGCTTACAGCGAAAAAAGGAGACAATATAAGGTCTTCTTGAAAGCAACACGGATTTCATACCAAGAGAATGAAGAAAGAAAACTTGTTGAAGAAGCAGAACAGAACCCCTACCGGGCTTTAAACCCAAGACAGCCCAGATTCCCAAGGAGTATCCCAATGGAGATCTGGGAAGAACATTTGTCGCTTATTCTCCAAGACAGGGAAACACGTCCATCAGGAAACTCCCATGTAACAGATCATTTACAATTGTTTACAGAAGAAGAGGTGTTGAGAGTGATAAACAGTACGAAGAATAACAAGGCATGTGGTCCAGATTTTATCTATAATGAACACCTTAAAAGCGTAGCACCAGTCCTTAAAGAGGGAATATTGTCTATTTTAAATGAATGCATCCGCCGTGGGAATATACCGGACAGCTGGAGGAGATCTACAATTAAGATGCTTTATAAGGGAAAAGGGGATACCAGTGACCCGAATGCATACAGAGGTATAGCTCTTGAGTGTACACTCTTCAAAACTTTGACGAAGCTGATATGTGAACGTCTGACAGAGCATGTGGATATAAAAATGCCAGATTTGCAATTCGGTTTCCGGAGAGGTAGATCCACCTTACATGCTATTCAGTGTCTTCAGATGGAAATAGAGGAGGCATTAGCACCACCAAGTGGAAAACTTTACGCAGTGTTCATTGATTACAGCAAGGCTTTTGACACATTAAACAGAACTATCCTATTGAAAAAATTGGAGAAATTCATAGGCGAGGAGCACTACCTGACCACTATAATACGGAATATTCTCAGCTGGAATTGTGTGGAGATTAGTGACAACATCTCCAAGTCTAAGCCGATACAACAAACTAATGGTGTACTACAGGGGGACCCTCTAAGTCCCCTGTTGTTCAACATCGCCACTGCGGACATAGTAGAAGCAACATTGACGGACAAAGTCAGGTTATATATATATGCAGACGACATGGTTCTATCATCATCAAGTATGGAATATCTCCAAAGAGCTTTCAACAAGTTGGTGGATTGGGCTGAAGTCAATGAATTACGCTTAAACGAGGACAAGACAGTTATGATGACATTCAGGAAAGGAGGGAAGCGGGGAAAGATAAGCTATAAAGACAGACTTATTCCATCGGTGACTCATTTTAAGTATCTCGGGATAACTTTGCAGACTCTGGGAAACGTTTTTACAATGCATATGAGAGACAAGCTGACTGCTGCAGTGAAAGCGATGAGTGACATAAAACAAATTCATAAATTGTCCCTAAAGACTGCAATCCAATTGTTTCATGTAAAAATAGCACCAATTGCATCGTATGGATTGGAAAATATATGGATACACCTCAAGAGGAAACACCTGGCAGATCTGGAAAGAGTAAAATCCATCTATCTCAAGAGAGCTTTGTGCCTTTCAAAGTACACGCCATCCCGTTTGGTTTACCTGCTAGCTAGAGAGCCATATTTTGTTGAAGACCTGAGACTGAACCTACTGCTGCCCGTTACACCTGGATATGAGACCCTACTGACAGAATTGAAAAGGAAGAGAGAAGACATATGGGACGACTTTTACGGCACTGACGCGATGCTTTCAACTGAATGGACAAATGCATTGTACGATTTGCGTCATATAGTCACGAGATTTTCGGTGCATGGTTTTCACTTTAAAGTATGCACCAAGAAGAGATTTCATCAGCCGGACCAGCAGTGCATCTGTTTGCTATGTGGAGAGCAGTGTGATAGGTATCACGTGATGTTGTGCAAACAAAGACGGGTCACACTTACAATGTTTTGTAGTGAAGACTAAGGCAATCTGTTTTGTCTTTTAATGTTAATTTATTAATTTGGCCATTGGCTGCAATAAAGTTCTTATTATTATGAGACTTAACAAGATTTTCCGGATCAAATTCGAAACTCTCGTATATTTCCCGGGTCACTGAAATTCCCGTACAATTCCCATATCGCTTGACACCCTGTTGTAGCTTTTTTTCCTCCTAATTTTATATGTCTTTGGCAAGGCGAGAATGTGTATCTGTGGTTTTGTGTTACTGTGATAGCCGGTGTGTCATATTTGGTGTGGAATTTTGGAGGTAGCAATTTTGACCCCTGTATACAATTTTATTTCTTTGGAAATACTAAACATCTTGGGTGCACCACCATCTAACGAGGCGAGCCGCCAGCGAATCAGTCTCCCGCATAATCGACCAGACTTACAAACACTAACCCGTGTGTGTAAAATCCGGCAAAGACGCGTCTTGAAGTTTTTATAGCATTAGATCTTATTTCTATCATCTCCATGCTCAGTGTGATAATCATCTTCCATCATCACGCAAGCCATGAAAAGTTTTTAGTTTCGTAATTTTGAAATAATTTTTAATAATTTCATTAATTCAACGACGTACACTGGCATGTGTGAACCTATGTACACCAAGATTTTGCTGAACCGGCTGAAGATGGTTAGATAGAAGAGCTGAAACATGTCCCAGAAGCTAGGTAAGTTGCCTCAAAACAAAGTAAATTGTGTTGAAAGGTGGATAAATCTTACCCTATATAAATTCTGGGTACACAATGGCCAGGTATAATACCAAATGAAGAGCTGTGGCAAAGGGCTATAACAACCTTCCAAATTAAACATAGGAAATGGGGCTGGTTGGGGTTGCTTCTTAAATCTAGGTGGAATGCGAGTTGAACCCGTGCTACCGTTTGTCAGCGGTCCAGTGCGCAGCATCACCTTGCTCGTCCAAGACGGAAGTAGTAATTACCTAAGGTTGGGATTAAAGTCAACAGGGGCGGCTTCGGTGGCGTAGTCGGTAGCATGCTGAGCTTCTATGCCCAAGATAGCGGGTTCAAACCCGGTCGAAGCCGTCGGATTTTTTAAGAGCGTTAAAAATCCCTCAGTATGCCTTCCTTCGGAGGGGAAGTAAAGCCGGCGGTCCCATGTCATAGATTTATGGCATGTTAAAGAACCTTCCACTAATTGCACCTGTGTGAAGCTAAATTGGATAGGTTAAGAATGTAAACAACGCTCTTTGGTTTCTATGTTCGTTGCCAAGAGCCGACTGTGGTGGCGTCTAGGAGTTAAGTTCTGAACTTGGCATAGTAGTCGTTGACAGTGGCGCTTGGCGGCAAAAGTAGGAACTATTTGAAAAATTCTAAGTTACAGTACTTAAATTAAAAAACAGAAAAGAGATAACACACACATACATAACGTTTGAAAATACTTGAATCACCCAAAGTCATAAAACTAACGAAAAACATAATTATCTAACGAGAATAAACAAGAGAGGTCTCCGGAATTACAATTAAACAAAATAGTAACAAAAAGTAACAAATAACACATTTAAATCAAGATGAAAGAAAAAAACTATGAATAATACCGTATTTGCTCGCGTATATCTCGCACTTTTTGGACCGAAAATATGACCATATTCCCGGAAGAAAAGAAAAAAAAAAAGAAAAAAGAAAGAAAAAAAAAAAAACATAAAATTTGCATTATTGAAACAAGGCAACTGGCATACGGTACTCGCCCTATTCATTGTCACTGCTGCCAATCTCCGAGGTACTCTCGCGTGCATCATTCTGGTCATCATCCCATACTGCTTCATCCTGACTTCCGTCCAATGCATTTGCGATGCACGTCTAGGTTTTATTTTGTTCTTTCAATATGTTTTTTAACCGATGAAGAGGATAAAATGTAATTAATCCTCGAACCGTGTACTAAAAACAAGTTAAATAATTAATTTTCTTTATAGTATTAATTCAGGTGGGTGTACAATTCTTATTAAGAACTAATCTAGCATATTAATACGGAACCACCATGAGTCATTTAAATAATGTATTCAAGAAGCTCTTCAAAACAATGTCCGTCGACACCATTTATTTCTATTCGGTATGGTTATGCGTCATTAAGAACCAATGAAAAAGACGTCATACGCTCGTTAAAGATGATTCAAGGCAGAAAAGGAATTTAGAGCGCAGCCGTTAAGCAATCGACCATCTTCCATATCGATTCCTCGCTACATGAACGAGCGAGCACAAACTTAGCCGACTGCTGCCAAAGACTAACGATGTACCGCGTGCTCACTCCGCGCTGCATTTTTGCACGTGGCAGAGCTCTGATGCGACGAATGCGCAAAGACGAAATCATTGAGATTCGAGAAGACTGAACTGATTTTCTCTGCGATGCAACAGTAGGCCTACTTGCACAATCTTCGAAACATACGAGCATGGTGGCGCGAGTGGTATAGAACAGATTTCCTTTATCTTCGAAGCCAGAGTACCGGTACCGATGTCTACAAGGCAACTGACGGACAACAATAAAGGAAACCTCTGCCGCCAAAACGAACATTACATTGCGTATCGATGACTGTTGTGGCGCGCTAAGGTATCGCTTCGGGTAAGTTCCTGGACAATGACTCGTTGTGGCGCGCTAAATCGAACGTGTTTCTACCTCAAGGTTATTACGGTCATTTATATGACGGCGTGAGAAATGAATGCAAGATATATGCGAGTACTTTTTTCCCCCCTGAAATTTCAAATAAAAATATGAGGTGAGAGATATATGCGAGCAAATACGGTAAACTGCGGGCGGAGCTCCGAAATATAAATAAAATAAAGGTCATACTTCAGTGGGTACAATCATAGCACTTCTTCTACTAAGACACATCTAAACAAAGATCAAAGTAAATATACCTCTAAAATCCATAGTTCCGGGCAACACTCAAATAATATTTTGAAACATATTATAAATAACTAAAATTTTAAAAGCATAATCTATCATTATTACCAACAGCTGCCACTTTCAATCAAACGCCTAGTTTTACTTTTTCACATTTCTCCGTATTTCTGGGGAAATGGTCAGACGATCAAGGATTATAATAATAATTATGTTGAATTATAGGATCAATCTAACCTCTTCATCATCCAGCAGAAGTTCCTTCAAATCCATGTTCCCCAGACGAAGGAATCTCTATCGTTTGGGAAAAGCCGTCGTTTGCACTTCTTCCAACATGGCAGCGAAAAACAAAGGACAGTCCCTTTTTCACCCGGCACCAACTTTTTGGCATTGACCAATCAGTTTTATTGCCGTGTGATTAAACTATGTATTATAATAAGCAATACACTCCACCCCACCAGAAGTGTTTACTTGGCGGTTTTATTAATTAAGTTCATTTGTTAATATTATGAAGAAGTTTTCACATTCTCCGTCAGGAGAATATTAGCGCTGGGTTAGCGAGCAGAAGAAAATTGCACTATGCGCACTCTTGTAGCAGCACAACCAGTTCCTGTTATGCAGCCATGGATACTGCTGACCTCTGTGTGAGAGAGAGGAAGCACTTTAGGCCAGGCGACAGGTAGTTCAATAAGGAAATAATTAGTGGAAAGCTGGAAATTGCTTTAATCGCTTTATTTGGACGCAGATATTACTCTCCCAAGTTTTCCCCCCTCGAGCGAAGTCTGCGTTGGCCCTTCTGGCCCTAAGAAGGTACCATTTTTTTTTCTTATTCAAATATCTCCCAAGCCATCAATTTTATCAACAAAATACCTTTTATAAAAAATAATCTAGAGTAAATTTCCTACAAAAATGTTCCCTACCCTTTGTCTCTAATGTGAATCATTACGATGCTACGACCATTCGAAGTGGAGCCCTTTTGATTCTTGCGGAGGAAAAGCCATGGAAATGATATGCCATATCAAAGTTTCTACATGTTATAAATATTTGTCAGCATTCCAGGTGTACAAGCTGTTAACTTGTTACAAGTATAACAGCTTTTCAATGTATGTGGCAAAGTCATATCACCTTGCACAGTTTCCAGCCACTGGCCGGGTCTGTTTGGAACACAAGCCTCTCCAACGTCTTCGGTCTTCCCACCATCTCTCAGCCTCCACCCTTGTCCAGTCTTCCCCTTTCTTCTTCACGCTTTCTTCCACCCCCTTCAGCCACCTGTCTCTCGGTCTCTTTCCTTCCCACTTCGTCTTGTGTACTCTCCTGGGTATCCTCTTCTCCTCCATTCGTTTTACATGTCCATACCATCTAAGTCTAGATTTCTCTTTATCATCCTGTAATGGTTCCTCCTTCATTAATTCTCTGGTCCATCTTTGTAGCTCCAATACTGCTTCTCAAGAACCTCATCTCACTGGCTTGTATTTTGCTCTTCTCCCTTCCTTTCATAACCCAAGTCTCCGAGGCATACGTGGCAAAGTACCTACCATTAGTATTATTATTGCGTAGTATTGGCATAAATAACTTTTCCACACCACCTGGCGGTAGAGTAAATGGCGAGTTTTTTTTTTAAAGTGGTGTCCCCAGGAGGCCTAAACACTGTTCAAATGTCAAAGTTAGTCTATTTTAAACCGTTTTGATGAAGGCTGGCAGTCTTGATCGTCTGCCTCAATTTTTCCGTCATCGCTTTCATCGTCTGTATCGGTACATTTGTCCGACGTCACAGGGCGCTCAAGATTAACATCGATGTCTCCGTCACAATCATCCATATCATCTTCCTTGGCAGCATTTGTACATGACCGTCCCATACAATTCATGTAGATTCTGGAGCATCGGAGGCCTGTTTTCCTGCAACCACACTCTGCGTTACATCCTTTCGAACATTTGCAGGACACTGTGTTTAGAAGCGTTTGTACCTCGTCGTAGGTACGGGAGCCAAACCACATTGAGAATTTTTCCAGCCCCAATCCAGTGGATTTGTATTATTTCGATACCATGTTTGGATTTGATGGTATGTTCTTAAAGAGTGCTCACGTGCCGCTGATTAGGTGGGAGGTAAGCTTACGAGACTAAATCGATGTTCGCTTAGAGATTTTGAAAACAGTTGGAACTGCAACTCATTCAGGGTATTTCCCGGGGTTGTGTTGTAATAAAGCCTAGCCAAAAGCAACTGGCCCGCTTTGTCAATTTCATCGGGGTTTGCGTTCACGTCTTGGAAAACCCTAACAGCTGTCTGCAGTTCCTCATTACTCCTCAGCGGTGTTACGAATTTCATTTTGCCCTGCTTGTGAAACGAAGACGTTGTATCGCACCCACTAAACGCATGCAAAAAGAGGATGTTTTCTTGCACACACGGCGGGAGATTGAAACACGTTGTGCAAAATAATTGTTGTTTGGTTGAACCTTTGCCGGGTTTCATAAAATACATTTTCGTGGAGGGTGGCACACGGGCCGCCAAGATGACCAGGATATCTCGATCTTCAGCCACTATAAGGACCGAATTGTCGGGCCGAGAGAACCTGAGCGCGGTGGTAACGATGAGCACATCGGCATCTTCTAGAGCTTGTCTGGTTTCGATTCCTTCGCTTTCGAATTTGACGCGCAACAAGTCTATCAATCTTCATTTGTTTGTGTCATTTGACAAAAATTTTGCTTGTGGCAGAGGTGCCGTCATGTACTCACAAAAAAACATTACCAGCATCATGCTTGTGCGATCGTTAAAGACGTTCAGCGGACTTGGTACTGCGAGCTGCTGGGTCGCCAGGATACCCATCGAAAATAATGACACTGTTTTTGAAGTATCTTTTAACGTAATTCACATATTTGGCACTAATGTTGACGAGAGTATCTGTTTGGTGCCAAATTACACGGTGCAGAAGATATCCGCCGAGAACATGATGTAGGTAAATTCTTTAACCCTTTAAGTGCTGAGTTTCCATTTGACTGTATGGCTCCTCAGTGCTGAGTTAATTCATTCGTATGTAAAATAAATTGTAGAAGTCACAATTATTAACCTATCAGGGGGGTGGCTCAAAATGTTTATAAATGTTGGTTCTTTAAAATATGTAAATGCAAATTGAAGTTCCTACGTATATGTTCAATATTATAGTGAGAGAAATGAAAATTTAACTTCTTGTGTTCACGTGTACATCACCTTTATACAATGTAAAGGGCACAAAATATAACCAAATACTTTCGTAACTCTGTGATTAGGGCTCACTTCCGCCAACGAGCTAGTCTTGACATCCCTATCCTTTGCCAGTTGGCAAGGAGGAACAATAATAATAGAGGACGAGGGGGAAGTCGGAGGAAGACAAATGGATAAGATTGCTGAGACTTACATCATCTTCACTGGCAGATTCATCTTCATCCTCTTCAACATGTTCCTCCTCATTCTCCTCCTTAGCTTTCTCATCTTCTGATGAGTCTTCCTTCAGTGTTGTTCTCTTGCCCTTCCCTCGCTTTGTTCTACTAGGTCGTTTCTCGTCGTCATCAGATCTACACAACATGGAAAAGAAAAAAGGCATTTTAAAGACAGCATTAACCTGATATATGCATGGGAGCAGCAAACCTGCTAACTTTCCAGATGGCCTTTCCATTTAAATCCCCAAGCAATAAAATATGCAGGAAACCGCATGCACCAAAACAAGACAAAATGCCTGTTATTTCCTTCCTTTCAGATAAGCACCATTCTTCAGCATTAATATATAATGCTACTTGTTACTGACATCATTCTAAGAGACAAGACATTTCAGCTTAATTTTATATCTTTCAAATGAAATACATTTGAGGGGTCTAGATGCAAAACCGGCTATCTCCACTTTTTTGTGAAAATGAGCTATGGTTGGAGTACCATTCTCCGAGACGTTTGTGATCTGTTTATAAACTTGTTTGGTTGCAAATCAGGCTATATCCCCTTCAAAAATAGGGTGAAAAATAGGGGTTAGTTGCAAACCCGGCAATCTCCGTACGGCGTTGAGGTGCAGAACCGGCTATCTCCATGGCTCAAAATGACTCAACAAAACCACGCTTTCCTGTGGCATTATGATGACGAGTGACATTAGCGCTCCTACGGCCATAAGCGTCAACAGATAGCAGTTAAGTACAGCCGAGTTGGCAGTCTAGAGTAGGTGTGTGGATTTTTGTTGTTATGAGCTAGGAAGCAACGTGTGAAGTTTGTTGGGACAGTAACGACCTGATTGTAATTACTGTGTCTAATAATAACAGAAAAAGGTCATGGAGATCAATGCCGAACCAGTTTCACCAACCAAGGCAAGAAAGAGGCAAAGGCAACAGGAGAAATGGAAGAGGAATATCGCAAAGCAAAAGAGGTTAGTGTCTTTTATAGCATACTTTGATTTACGGTGTGCATAGTGTCACCGTCGTTTGAAACTATTTTCGGTAGACTTAAAATATGACACCAAAGTAAGAAATGGAATCTGTAAAAGATGGTTTGTGTCTGTCCATAGGTATGGTGCCACATTCCCGCCCTCCATTCCTGAGTGCGGACATTCGACCCATGCTTATCGCTGCTCGACCCTAACAATAGGCGAGATCACCGTTTTTCATAAGCTGTTCTATGCTACACAGGATAAACAGATGCAAGATGCATTCCTAGCACGGTACTGCAGAAGTACCGTCTGCAAGCGTAGGCGCGCCACAAATGAAACCCGTGCTCCAAAAGTGTCAACAATACAGTGTTATGTTAGGAATGGACGAAATGAACACGTGCCTGTCTGTCAAGCAGCATTCTTAAAAATACTACACATTACAAAACACAGACTGCAGTTTGTCACTAAAAATTGTACAGCAACAGGGAATTCACCAAAAGAAAGAAGAGGAGGAGATCACACCAGCCACAGGTATCGCAACAAGAGGGAATCGGTGGTAAGCTCTATAAGGAAATTTACGTGTGTAGGTGCACATTATACGAGATCGGCAACAAATGTCAGACGATACTTACCATCCGATTTGAATATCAGAAGGATGTGGCGGATGTATAACAGCGAAACACAACAAACAACTTTAAAAGTCAAGGAATCTTTTTTTCCGGGGTGTGTTCAATAGATCTTTCAATCTGGGCTTCGGAACCCCTCGTACTGATGTATGTTCCACCTGCTTGAGTTTAGATGAAAAAATTAAAAGTGAGGTAGATTCAGCCAAGAAAAGTGAACTTTGTATTGAATAACGCGTTCATAGTTTACGAGCAAAGGCGTTTTATTCATTACTTCGAGAGAGGACGAATACTCTCCTCATCTTGAGCTTTGACTGTCAGCAAAATCAGGTTTTGCCTAAGTTACCTGATCAGTCCGCTTACTACAGCCGGCAATTGTATATTTACAACCTGTGCTTTGTACAAGGTTCTTCTAGGGAAAAGGAGACAGTGGATAAGACTTTTATGTACACATGGACAGAAAACGAGTATCACAAGGGCTCCAGTGAGATCGCCTCTGCCGTCTATCACAGACTCACCAATACGGACTTCTCTGGCATAGAAACACTGCGATTAGTATGCGACGGGTGCGGGGGGCAGAATAAGAATCGCATCATCATCGCAGCGTGTGCTACATGGTTTCTGAATGCACCCCGTACACTGACGTCCATCGAAGTGATATACCCAGTAACAGGACATTCCTTTTTGCCTAGTGATCGAGTGTTTGGCAGAATCGAGCAGGTATTAAGAAAAAGGGAAACTGTCACAAATCCGACTGAGTATAAAAACATTTTTGAAAGATTTGGGACCGTTATTGAAATGGGAAATGACTGCCTAGTCTCTGACTGGAAGACAGAAGCAAATAAGGTGTTCAAAATCACTGGCTCGTGGCACTTCAAATTTAATGTTAGTAAGCGTTTCATTCTAACAAGGTCCAATTCACATTCCATGAATAACGTGTTAGTCCGTGGAGAGCCTTATTACAGGACTGATGTATGCGTGGCAAAAAGTGTTTGTAAGCCAGGCAAGAATGTGGGAATGATTAATCCAGCCGTAATCAGGAAGGGTGTTGAAGTTAACCCTTTGAAATTACGGGACGTTACTAAATTGCTTGCTAAACACTACGGTGACCAATGGAAAACCCTCAAAGACCTACGATTTTTCGCCGACTTGATCGAGATCAAGCAAGATGAAGCAAACCATGATGAAGGAACCGAGGGACTTATTGAAGAATATGGCTTGGAGGAAACTGAGCATCTCATTGTTTAAACACCTTTGTTGTGGAAAATTGTACTATATCATAATTCCAGTGTTAATATTCTTATTTCACCCTTTTCAATCCCGATTCTAGATATTCTGGCAAAACAATCGATGCTATACTTGTATTTTCAATGGGTGAGATGCAAAACCGGCAATCTCCAATTTTTATTGCCCCCCTATTAATATGTTATCATATATTCTAGTTCGTTCATGCACTTAATGTCATTTATAAATCAATACATTATAGAGCAATAACCATAATATTATATCACTTAGTTACTGAGGTATAAGAAATTCGTCTCTCCTGTAAAATTAGAGTCAGTGGAGATAGCCGGTTTTGCATCTAGACCCCTCATCTACACAACGCACATGTACATGACCCCAGCTTCGCAACTCTTGGTGAAGGACAAACTAATGAAAATACCTATAGGATGAATAAATCTTTCATATAATAATTACAATAATAATAATTATAATACACCTAACTCCGCTATACCGGTCGCAAGAGTCGAGGACGGAGGAGTGGGAGTAGTAACAACCCCACTAAAAAACCAGGGTTCAGCTGGCCCGGCTGATAGCACCCTGTAAGGGCTGCCTAGGGTCCAGGTGAAAACTGGACAACATCTTCCGAGGCGGATGAAGATGGTTGGCATAATCTCAACAGTAAGGAAGGCGGAAGAACCAATATGGGGAATATTGGTCACCTCAGCCTAGGAAGGCAACCAATCTACAGGAGACAACCCTAATTCAAACCTACTGAAGTGATCTTATGCGGTCATTAAAGAAGAAATATGAATTACTAATAGCTTGAACAGTAGTTTGTAAAGTTATTGGTTGTTGGAACATGAACTAGAGTTTTGCTTTGTAATTGCTTCAGGTGCTGGTGATCTCCCACAAGCTGATACATGCCGAAGGAAGTATGTTCCTGAATTAAAGGAACAATATGAGTTGGATGTTGTGGAAGCCATCAAAGATAAAAATATTGTTATCTACTGTGATGGAACGACCAACAGGAATGGCAAGGCAGTATTTATAATTCTTCCCAATGGTTTGCAGACAACAAAGTTATTTGTTGCGAGTGTCACTGAACTTTAATCAGCAGATTCACAAACCTATTGTCAAGGTATCGTAGATGCGATGTTACAGTACCGGTGCAGTATTGTAATATGGTAGGTGTGGTAACAGACAGTGCAAGGTACATGACCAAATGTGTCGGTACTTTGAAAGGATTGGTTTCTGGGGATTTAGTTCACATTCAGTGCTGGGCACACAAGTAGGACTTGGTTGCAAAGTTCGTGCCAAATCATCTGACCAGTCTCAATAAATGTGTGTTCATGGTAAAAATGGCTTTCAAAAATACAAGGAAGAGAAAGCATCAATATTTAAGTATTCTGAAGGCTAAACATAGTGATGAAAAAGTTAAGATGTTTCCCATACGTGTGCTTACTCGCTGGGGCTCGCGGCTGAACTCTACACTATACGTTGGACAATACCTGGATGACCTAATCGAATACTTTAGGAAACTGAGTGATTCAAATCCAGCAGTCAGGTACTTCATAGAACTCTCCAGCAATGAGAAAAGATGCATTCAGTTTGAGGCTGCGTTTGTTAAGGAACACTGCACCACAGTTTCTTCAATGATAACTTTCTTGGAAGGTTGCCACTACCCTACGGCCCACAAGCTTGTGCCAAAAGTGCGAGCCCTGATAGGTGAACTGCAGCTTGTTAATAACAAAGTGTTTGGAGTTGAAACATCATCTGCGTTGGAAAAGTTAATGGGTGAAAAGAAACAGAGGGAAGATTGAAGAGTCCAGAAGCTAGCGGGAAACAGCATTGCGAAGGTTGAAAAAATAGTGGAAGAAGATCCGGCGAAGAATATCTTTCAGGCGATTGCCCAGCTTTTCTACCTCCCAAATTTAGCGGTTGCGCCAGTAAATAATGACCTCATCTCGCATGTATAGAGGATTCCTCTTTTGAAACCAGTATTGAAGATTTTCTTCGAGGTTATCAAGCTCTGCAAATTCAGGCCAAGTCAAGTACTGGTACTGTAACAGAAGACAGTTCCAGAACTATTCAAGGGTTTAATGGAAGATTATCCTGAATTTTCCAGGAGTAGTTTGGAATCTGTATGGTTTCCCACAAGTAACGTGGACAGTGAAAGAGGTTTTTCAGCGTACTCAACTATTCTGTCAGATAGGCGTACAACATAAGTTTCACGAGTTAGTTGTTGTTTTAAAGGGCGGAACTACAAGGTCATCAGCCCCTAAATTTCCACGAGATAATGATAAAAAGACTAAGATAGTCATGCCGAGTGTTGAAGTAGATGTTAGGTTAGGTCTTAAATATATTTCATTTGAGTTTCAGTTCTATGGTGTAAAAAAAAAAAAAATAGAATAAATTGTTTGTTATTCCTTCAAAATGTTTTTATAGTGTCCATTATTGAACCTAATCCGTGCACCGTACAAATAGTTATTTAGCACACTCGCACGTCACTTCCTTATTTCACCGCTATGGATTTTTATTTCACCGCTTTGAACATTGCAGCTTTTTATATTACCATAAATCAGGGTCCCAATTCATAGAGCAACGAAAGTTAACTGCCAGGACCATCCGACAAGTAAAACGGCAGTTCACAAAGGACCAATTGGATGACTATTTCAAGAGAATAACACCAGAAATTTCTACAGAAGCTTTAAGCGGAACCTCAGCCGGTATAATCCTCCCAGCCTCCACTTCAGAAGACCGGATGAGCATATAGCAGATATAGACAATTGCCACCTTCTGGCCAAGTACTTCGAGAATCTCCTTAACTGTGAATCACCTGACACATTCTTCACCTATCTGGCAACCAAACTCTCGACCACCAACCAAAGAAGAAGTGACAGACATCGTCAAGTCCTTGAAAAACAACAAAGCATCAGGAGAAGACTCAATTGTAGCGGAAATATGGAAACAAGCTGGGAATAGGACTACAGGCAAGTTGACAGAAATCTTCCATGACATTTGGGAGACTGAAACATTACCTAGAGACTGGACCTCTGCTTTGATTCATCCCCTACATAAAAAAAGTGACTTGACAGACATCAACAACTATTGTTCTCATTTGAGAATGATTAACTGGTTAATTTTTGTAGGTTTTTGTTATGGCAAAAGTCAGACTAGTATTCGATTTCATAACCTCACTTTTCGTCACCACGTGTTAGTGACAAAATTAATATACTTTATTTCACTTTCTTGTTCAATTCAATTATATTTAAAATTATTTTCATACTCACCTGTTGTGTTACAATATATATCTCGCCTTAAGACATTTTTCCAAGTGTTAATTAGGTCACCTTTCCCATACCTCGTGGTATCATGGCCTGTCCAGCTGACCTCAGTTTGCTACGCACTCATTGGCCGTCTCCATGACATGGCCGCTCTCTGCCAATCAGCAAGTTTCTTCCTGGCCACCTGTTTGGGATACGCCAATGGCCGGACATCGATTATTCTGGACTCTTGTGCTACCTGCTATTTAAGCTGCTGGCCGACTCATCTTCGAGGTGATTTCTCCGTTAGCATTACGCTACCGCCCGTCTTGAGCACCGGACGATAAACTTCATACTTGGATAAACTTCGCATCGTAATTCTGCATCAAGAAGTGTTAACTTTAACCTTTGCCATGTCATCAAAGACATGTTTCAAATAATCCAACTTGGATCGAACTTTAACGTGTTCCTGCAACACGAACTCAAGTATACATCTTCGTGTACTAAGGAAATCTATTCCGACTTAAGTGAATATTGTCACTTCATCTTTCTAATAGCTAAGGTCAACCTTACTATTCTGCGAGTGTTATTCAGCTCCGTCAAATACTTTTGTAAAAGAAACCACAACTTGAAATGAACTTTCTCAAGTAATCTTCGCACACGTGTGGGATGTTAACCACACCCTTTGAAGTTAAGTACTTTTGTGCACGCAATCTCGAACTAGACATAAACTATGTCTTCCTTGCGCTACGCAAATGTGGATTGTCGCCCGCACTATCTTACAAAGTTAAGTACTAAGATGTATTATGTATTTCATACTTTGTCATGTTTATTCTAAAGCAGACCTGCATTTGCCATTACGCTGTTCTTATGCACTACATATTTCATTTTCTTTCTGTTTTCATGTTAGTCTCATACAAGCATGCTTTAGAAGATTCCTCAATTTTGATATCCGTGTGATCCTCTCTCCCTTCCCCACTAAGCGGAATAACATATCGGCTTACTTTGGCCATCCTTATGTTTTTTGTGAGAACAATCTCAGTATTGCTTATGCATATCTGTAATTTTTGTTACGTGCAAAGTCCGTCCCAACGTTATTAAAAATGTATCTCCCCTACATCTATGTGTGTTCCCGACCTTTAAAGCGCCCGCCTAGATGGCTTGGTTCCGCTTATGAACTCGAGGTGGCAGCATCTATCGGCTCCTCTAGCCGGAGTTGTATCTTCGACCGCTAGAGTGTGTGAGTGGTGTCTTCTGATCTCGTCTAATCGAAACATATTTGAAGGATATTGCATTCTACGTCATTGAACAAAAGACTATATATACATCATGCCGCCAAAATAATTATATAATCTGCACATTGTTACTTGATGTGTCAATCTGTGATTGGACAATTACAATTAACATTAATGCTCTGCGGCCTTCGACTTTGGAGTCTCCGCCATCTTGGCATCTTCACAGTCTGTCGTCAAGAAAGCAACAAGCCTGCTGGTGGTGAAAGAGTGTCTCTCCGTGGTGCTGGGGGTTTGGCCCCTAGCCTCTACGAAATATGGATATATTAAAAAAAAAAAAAGGAAATGCCTGTACTCCTAGAATATAATTTCATAACTTGCCTTGAAGATGACGTGTGATCTGTTTATTTTACTGGCTACTAGATGAAAAGCCTCGTGGGTGATCGAAGCGGGATGTGTGTGCTAACGCAGCCATGTTGAGGCAGTTCATATCTTTTACATTATTTAAAATGTGTTAGTTTTTTTTATTTCCTTGTGTCTACATTGAGGAAGGATTTTAAGGTACGTTATTATTTAATATTTATATATATTGTTATGGGAGCTCCGTTATTGGCCATATATTAATGTTTTTATTCTGTATTTTATTTCGTGTTCCAGGCCTAATATTTCTGTTTGTACCTAGTTATCGTACCTGGTAAAATATTTTTTTTAAATTTTAGTTTATGTTCTTTTGGTAATCTTAGGAATTGTTCTATTATTAATTTGATTTACGATCCGTTGCAGCCTAATTGCCTCGTGTCAATAGTGTTAAGGCGTAATTCTTTCCTCCCTTTCTTTTCTCTCTGGTGTCGTTTAAATTTAAAAAGGTAATTGTTTGCCGTAATTCGACTGAACATGCAAGCATCTGTTTGTGGCCATGTTTGTTTTTTGTTTTGCCCGAGTGCATTCTGGTCTGGTGAGAATAGTTCTCTTGGCTTCGAGCGGGACACTCAAACGTGTTGTGGCGTGAGACTTAATAATTTTTGTTAATCTCGTTTTTCCTTTGCGGTTTTTGTGAGTGTTCCTGAGTTTTCTTTCGTCATGAAAGTTTTAGTTTTGTGAATTAATTTTATTTTTTTAAAATTATGTTTAACTTTCCTTTTTCCTCGTGGCCTTGATGTCTGCATGTCGGATCGGTATTGCGTACCTTAGTAAATTATCAAGCCCTTTTTCATTTGGTAATACCTGTATTCTGGTTTTCTATCTTTTGGGCTTTATTATTTTAATTTTAATTTAAATCTTTTCGTTTTTGCTTTGCAAGCAAGCATGTTAAGCCATCTCTTGCCTACTTATGTAATTTAATTATGTTGGCCTTAAGCCATGTGCATCACCAGAGAGAGGTTGTTGTGGCAATAGAGTTTCCTTTTTATGATTTTGTTAAATTATATTTTTCTTGCCCCTTTGTTTGCTGAGTAAATATTCTTTTAAATATTAAGCAACTGTTGTGGCATCATTTCGTCGGTGGCCGTTCCATACCTGCCAACCTCTCAAAGTGAAAAATCGGGAGATTCTACGCGGCGACGGGGGGGGGGAAAGGGGGGGGGGGGCGAGGGGGAACGCTACATAATACATACACAGGCTAAGACATTGCACCAAATATGTATCGAAGATCATATTATTGGTCGTTGTTGCAGGTGACTGAGGCTGATTTTGCCCTCTTCAAAAAGGTCTTGCTATATTCTTGCTCAAAACACTTCCCTTTCTGAATCGACTTCAGAGTTATAAGTTTATCCAAAGTCTTGTCAGAGAGAGATGACCTGAACATCCTCTCACACTCTGCATTACTATGCGGAATGGTCAGAATGGAAAGCATAACTTGAGTACCCCACCACTACATATCATTTGGCCTACCAGTGCCCGCTTCACATCAATTCTCTCTTCTTCTTCAATAGATGTCACATCCTCTAGTTGGAAGTTTCAAAATTGGGAATGTAAAGCATCCATTTCCTCATTAAAATTGTCTTGAGGGTCTGTTAACATGCTAGGAAATGTATTTACAAAAAGCTTAATTTTGGAAAATGAAATGTCCCCCTTTCCACTATGCGAGATACTGAAATCACACCTACAGACACTACAAAATGTAAATGTTGCGCCTCTTCTTGACTGAGTTATATGCGGAATCAGGGTGTCTACTGTAAGGATGAAGTAAAAATAAGTTACTTTTTAGCTACCTTTTAGTTAACTTTTAGTTAATTTTAGTTACCTTTGAATTCAAGATACGTCTGCGGTCTGCAAGCAAATGGGCTCATCACGCGGTGGAGAAAGACAGCAATGAACTGTGTTTAAAGCGGTAAATACAATTCACTTAGGGAGTTACAACAATTTTAAAAATAATAAATAAATACTAGATATTTATTATCAAATGAGTTGTTTCAGCTAATATGTCGTCTTGTGCACAAGGCGTTTTTATAATTGCCAAGAGGTTGCTCTGCTCTAATCTTTCCTTTGTCCCCGCGGTAGATCACGAAGAAATTTACGGGACGTTACATGATTGTAACCGAATTCTGTCCTCACAGTCAAGTACGGCGAAATTTCAAGATGTTACACGATCGGCGCTGGTCTCACCCGTTTGTCAAGATTCCCGTTGTTTTCGCGATAGAACACTGATAAATATCACGATTTAATAATCGGTGTCACTTTTAGTCGTTCGACGAGATTTCCATTGTCTTTGAGGTCGGGCGCGAGGAAATATAGCATTATTATGCAATCGGCGCCACCTGCTGTCCGTTTGACAAAAATATAGTTGTTCTCGTCATTGAATGCAGAGAAATATCGCGACGTATGGCAATCGCTGCCGCTTCCGCTCTCGGCTGTTTTACGAGATTCACGTTGTCCTCGTGATATTGTGCATACCGCGCCGCACCCGGCCGTTGAACGATTGTTTATTCGTCCTCACAGAATGGTGGAGGCAAGCTCAGGGTTGGGCATGGTTAAAATTCACGAGTAGTTATGGACAAGTTGTAAGGCCGGCGCCGTGATTCCCGCTGTCCCTATGCTGTTGTTGGGAGTTCATCAGTTCAGGGTGGATCACGAGGAGAAATTAGTATCGCGACGCTACGTAGGCTGTCATTTCTAAGTGGGTAGATGCACTTCTCGCTCCCCGTACGCTTTTAAGTATACCGCCATGGGAAAGGTAGCGAGTAGGTTTCGGAATGTTTCGTGATTGGTGCCCAATCATCTTTGACGGGATTCCCGCAGACCTCGTGGTCACAAGTTCACGATAGGGGACGGGTTTTTTGATTTTACGCTACTGACGTCGATCTCGGTCCATTTGACGAGATTCCCGCAGGCAAGTCGTGCGGTCAGCCGGCCGTCTTGAGTATGAATGTTCGAAGTAGGTATCAAATATTAAGAATTATTCGGAGAGGATTGCACGAATAATACGACTAGAGGACAAGTTTTCTTTCGAATGCGAATCACGAATTATAAAAGTTATACAAGTTTTCGAAATAACCGGTTAGATTATAATATATCCGATGGAACCAAAGTTCGAAGGAAAAATCATCATATAACGGAATTTCGAATTAACCATACTGGAAGTCGCTAATTTACGAGACAGATTTTTAAAATAAGTTACAGCCTACGTATTTCGAATCTTTTTCAAAACGGTAACATTTCGCGAGATCGCGACATTAAATTATTTAGCGTTATTTCTGGACTTCAATTTAACAGTCTCCAAATAAATGCGAAAAATGCGAGGTTTCTGAATAATTTCAGAAGTTTTCACGAATAAACGTCTCGCGAAAAGTCAGGCTTCCTAATATAACACATAAATATTTCACACAAAACTAAAAGTCATCTTGATGCCGAAGATATACGCTGAACGATGTATACCACTCAGGGTATCCTCAGTATGCATTTCCTCGAGGTCGGGCACGGGGAAATATAGCTTATGCAATTGGCGCCGCTTGCGTGAAACTCGCTCCATCGCCATCTCTGAGCCTAGAGGCGCGAGTTAAAATAATTCAATCCGCCTTCGGAAAATTTTCGTTACCCATTTGTAAAATTCGTTACTTCCGTTACCGGTAGACACCCTGGGAATGTTATCTTTGTACACACTTTTAAATGTCACATCATATCTTTTCGCCTTATTACCGAGGAACCGACGCAATCACTCAGTTCGAAAAATCACAATAACCTACCGGCATATTAACGCCAACAACATCAAACTAAGTTATACACAAATCATATAATTTCACGTGTGAAACAGATACAATATTCCGCAGCGTACAACTACCTATCACCCACTGGTCATTATGCAACACATCTAGGAACAAGCGCTGAATTAACCTTCGACGATTTCAAACGAAGACTTATTCGAAGCCGATTTCAAACGAAGACTTATTCGAAGCCAACTTTTTATAACAGCAGGACGCGACGCGGGAGTTAGTACGCAGTTGTCGATTATCGATACAGAGCGAAACTGCGGTATCGAGATATAACTTCAAAACACGTAAAGTCGATCCGTTCGATAGACGACACATTAAATCCAAAATTACGCGTGGGGTTTTTGAAAAATCGGGAGATTTAATACGTTAAGCGGGAGGGCGGGAGAAATGATCTGAAATCGGGAGTCTCCCGCCTAAATCGGGAGAGTTGGCAGGTATGCCGTTCTATGGGTAATCGGACTGTGTCTGTGGACGAGCCTGTGCGTTTCCCTCTTCTCCACTTTCCTTCGCCCTTTAGGTGTTCTTCTGTTGGGGCGTGTCATCTGGCGGTGATTTTGCAGTTGGCGATGCGGACCTCTGAAAAAAGGTAAGTTGGCCCAACCACCCCACCCAGGCGTAGCAATTTTCATTGCACTTTGCCTGTGCACCTTCTCTTTCATGGTTCACTTTCAGGTTATAGGCTACTTGCCCACCTGTTTCTGCCATTTCACCGTCTCAGTAAATCTTGTATGCAGTTCACGTATTCTGTTTCTGCCATTACATTATTTCATTTTCAAGTTATTCTGTTGCATCTTGGCAACTGCTCCAATATTACAATCCTTATAGGGTACCACAGGACTAGGCCCCTGTCAGCTACTGGCCCCCTTAATAGGTCATGTCTTTTTGGATAACTTCTTTAGTTTCCCCTTTTTTTTTCTTTCCCCTTATGACAGGATTTGCTCCCTGTCAGCCAGTCAAAAGCCGCTTCACTAATTCTCTTTTTTGCAAAAGCAACTTAATTCTTGTTTTCAGGCATTTACCCATGCTTAAGATTTGTAACATTAATTTAGTTATGTTTAAGGCATTAACCTTGTTTATTGCTAGATGCAATCTTGTAAAGAAAATTGTTTATTACATTGAATATATATTTATGTTAAAGCTACTTGCTCTCTCTATTTCTTTGTTTTTGTCTTTGCTCTTATCATGTTCTATCCCACATACTTTAAAGCTCAACCTTTACTAAATCTGAACTCACTCAGAATTCTCTCTGAAAATGGAGACTTTTAATTGGTCGATCCAATGGTGTTCCAATTTCACCAACTATCGAGGAATCTAGTTAGTACCTGGGCTATAAAAGAACTTTTCTAAGGCCTTATTAAACAGAGCTGAATCCCAGCTAGACCTTCGGCTTGGAGAATACCAGGCAGGATTTAGAAAAGGACGCTCTTGTACGGAACAGACACTCAACCTGAAATCAGTGCTTCGGCAAGTAAAAAAGGCTAGTAAGAAACGTCATTTTAAGAAGGCATATGATTCGGTTGACAGACCTACTCTCATCAAGATCCTGCAAGAACTAGGACTGGACGAGATGACACATAACCTTATCCAACCGACTTTGAATAACACCAGGTCACGAGTGAAGTTCAGAGGAGCCCTCTCGAAAGTTTTGAAATTAGGTCAGGAATAAGATAGGGAGATGGTCTCTCACCTGTGCTCTTTAACTGTGCCCTGGAAAAGGTGATAAGGGATTGGCGAAAGGAGCTAACTAGTCAGGGGGTACCAAATGGTATCACTTAGGGACACAATGGGCTCAGTGTTGATTGCCTGGGATTTGCCGACGACCTGGCACTTCTATCTCATTCAATAAAAACTTCTGTGAAACAACTTAATGTGCTCACGCAACAAGCAGCTAAGGTAGGACTACATGTGTCACTTGAAAAAATACAGTACATCACAAACATCAGTGAATCTCCTGCTACACTGCATTTGGACCAGAGACAGATCAAGAAAACTGACAGATCTAAGTACCTAGGAGAATGGCCGGAACCGAATCTCTCGGAAGTAAGGGCATTATCAACTCTAGTTAACAAGTTAGAAATGGCTTATCAACTAACGAAGAACACTTATAATAAGAAATGTCTCTCCCGAAAGAAGAGCTTCCGTGGCTTAGGCGGCAGCACGCCGGCCTCGCACCGCTGGGTCCGTGGTTCAAATCCCGGTCAATCCATGTGAGATTTGTGCTGGACAAAGCGGAGGCAGACAGGTTTTTCTCTGGGTACTCCGGTTTTCCCTGTCACAATTTCATTCCAGCAACACTCTCCACTATCATTTCATATGTCATTCACTTAATCATTGCCTAAGGGGAGTGCGACAGGCTTCGGCAGCCGGCACAGTTCATATCCTCGCTGCTAGAGGGGGGCTTCATTTGTTCCATTACCTGACCCGGTTGGTCGACTGGAAGCAGGCTGTGGATTTTCATTTATTTCTTCCGAAAGACTAAAATGAGACACTACCAGACAGATATACGTCCTGAAGCCTTATATGCTTTAGAATGTCTAGTATTCAACCGGAAGGGACTCGCGGACAAACTCGAAGTACAGGAGAGATAGATAATGAGGAAGATTTTGGGGCCTGTTAAGGAAGCGAATGAATACAGAAGGCAACATAATCACGAGCTCTACATGTACTGTGAAAGAATCACGGATGTTGCTAGGAAACTACGTCTAGCATTTTATGGACACGTCTACAGGATGCATCCTACCAGGTTGACCAACCAACTCCTCGGTTACTGGCAAAAGAGGAAGACTAAGTCACCATGGTTGTGGGAAGTGAGCAAAGATCTGCAAGAACTTGGAGGGACGGAAAGAGACTTGAAAGACCGGACATCTCTCAGGAAGATGCTTCAGCAATTGAGGTTCCAGGACAAACCGCCAAGAAAGGAAACAGATGCCCTCTGGATACAGGAGAGGAGGGAACAACACAACCAGAGGATGCGTAACTACAAGGCAAACATCAAAGCCCACTCCAAATGTAACAGTTGAATGTCGTGGTCCTTAAATGGCCTATACGAAAAAAGAAGAAGAATAAAACACCAAGCGACTAGGATTCGGAAGCAATTTTTTATGAACGGCGTATTCACAATCAATTACAGACAAAATACAGATCAAAGCAATATACAGTAAAATCCCAAATTAATGTTTCTCAATATAACGTTTGCCCACAATTAAATTTAATTTTCACTGGTCCCAGGTCTTTTGCCATAAATACAACGTAAATTGGGCACTAGTTTAAAGCTTGTCAATTTTATGTTTAACATCTATTTAACGCTTGAATCAATGTTGATTTAATGTTCGTAAGTTTCCAAACAATTTACTAGTTGGATATTTTCTCTCTGCTACGAAAAAAAAAGCCATGGCCCCTCCCATAAATGAGTTTTAAAACGCCATAGACTATGCAACTGAATTGTCTGGGAACCAGAGAAAACAGCTCCACGCAAAAAGCACAATACATATTATTAATGATAAACTTGTCTTTCACAATTGTCAGTTTCGAACTGCGAGTAGGTTACTTCGACTGGGCATTGCCAGGCAACCTAAGAAGAAATCTGTGCCATTATTTTATCGATTAATGCTGTTGTATCCAATAGAAAAACAATTAGGTATTCAGCATATGGAACGTGGCCGACAGGCAGAAGCATTTCTGAGAAGCATTAGGAGCTTAGTGTGGAATAAAGATGTTCCACAAAAAAGCAAGAAAGTGTTATACAGAAGCTACTATATCCCGATACTGACCTATGCTTCAGAAACGTGGACAATGAAGAAAAGAGACAAGCAGAATACAGGCAGGTGAAATGAAGTTCCTGCGAAGTAGGATCGGAGTAACAAGAAGAGACAGGGTGAGGAATGAAAAGGTCAGGGAAATGGTGAAAGAGGAGCCCTTGCAAGGTAGGATTGAGACATCAAGACTGGGGTGGTATGGACACTTAAAGAGAATGGATGAGAAGAAGATTCCCAAGAGGATACATGAGATGCAGATGCAGAAGAAACGACCAAGGGGAAGACCAAGAGATAGATGGCTGAAAGGAATGGAGGAATGTGTCAAGAAGAGAGGCGAGACTGGACCAGAGTGACAGCGGAGAGGTGGTGGGAAGAAAGAACTAAGTGGCGAGGCTTATGTTCCAAACAGACCCAGCCTGGGGCTGGAAACTGTACAAGATGATGATGATGATGATGACTTTGCAGTTACATGCTCTTTCGTTAGGAGCCTGCAGCAAATTCAAACAAAGGGGCAGATGACCTCACTGTTAAAATAATAACTAACATTCAAACATCAGATAACTAGGAAACCACAACGGTCAATTCTTCAGAAGCATTTCAACATGTGGAGAGCTTTTTTGATAATATTTAGCTTTTTTCGTACCAAGTGGAGTATATTTCGTGATTATTTGTGCAATTCGCGCAATAAATCAGATTTCATGATATTTCGTGAGTTTATTTTGCTAAAATATGCTACTTCAAGTACCTACGTTCATATATAGGGAAGAAAGAAGAAATGAAAAAGTTTCTGCGTATCGTCATCACCAAAAAATACGACCCCTAATAGTTAGCAACTCTGAAGCCAGACATTTTGTTCCAAGATCATTGTGGCATATTGAGCCCGTATTCGCTCATGCTGGTGATGATTTTTATGAGAGCCATGAATTTTTTAATATCTGAGAGATGAAGAACGCGCCCAGAAAGCATGCTCTTATCTTCAGACGCACTCGTGACTTTACTCAGATGCTCCAAATATTTTTCCTGTGAGATTAAAGATTGTATCTGTAACATGCAAATTAGAACGTACAGGGTGTCGAGCGATGACCTTTTTTTCAAATTCCCGTACGAAAATCCACCAAATTCCCGTATAGTTCAAAACTCTCTAAGACTTAGAGTTCGCATACCGAATGGCTGAAAAATGAATATTAGCGCGAATCAACATTTTCTGGCGTAAGTGTAACTGCATTTTTGGAGATACTTCCGCAGCCCACGGGTGATGGCGAGATTTAGGTCTAATCCGTAGCGTGAGCAAAGCGCGCGAGTTAATTCTCTCGCAGATACAGTTTATCTGAGGAGAGCTGATATAAATGACTGATTTACTGAGGAGGGTTGAGAGAGTAGAGAATAGAAGTGTCACATAATAAATGTTTACGGGAAGTGACTGAATTGTATGTTACCTTAAACGTATAGAGCTTCCACGAGTTAAAATGACACCGAAGCTTATGCATAGCGGACTTCCGATGCGCGAATCTCCATTTGATTTTCATTGGCAGTGGATCGTTCGCTCGCGATTATCTTCTTTATTATTTCGGATTGTGGTTTTGTTTTTAGGCGTTCAACTTATGAAATATGAACTGGAGGGTTGGCCTTTCACTAATTTTCCAAAGACAAGTGTCTCCTAAAAGAGTAATTAGTAAAACTTCGCATCAGAGACGACCATAACCAACAGCTTGCCTACAAAGTGTGCGATTTGCACATTTCAAACAGTAGTGGTCTAACATATCTTAGACTACAATAATTAAGTTGGTGCAAATTAAATATGTTATATGTGAGAATATTATAATTTGCTATCCGGTTGTTATATTAGTATATTATGCATTAACGTGACCCGTTTAAATTCTAAATTGTGACGGAAGCTACGAGTTATAGGCTATTCGCCGTACCGGTAGGCCTAATATTTACCAACAACGCATCGTTTCTTCTTTAATATTTATTTAATCATTATAATTATAATAGCCTATCTTCAACACTGATTTAGGCAATAATCATTTTATAATTCTATACATATTCCAGGCATTGCAAGGAAGCGATATTTGATAGCACATGCGGTTCCAACTTAAAATCCAACCGTGCCTAGTTTTCAGTACCGGTATCTATGGAAAATATTCCGTAAGTTAATAAACCAAACAACTGGCGACATTTAAAAAAATGCTCATTTACATCTTCACCCTAGTCTACGTTAAGTACCATACGGTAATCACTGAAAGGGTAGGGGGGTTATGACCTCAATTTCACAAACGAACGAACCTCATTTTGCATGAATTATGGAACCCGAATCCTAAAGGAGGTATGGATTGTCTGCATTTAGAAATATGTTAGTCAATAATTCAAAACAAGATGCCAGAAAACTAAATACAAAAAATCTGCGTGCCTACTACGGTGTAAAACTGCTCCGTGAAAAAAATAAAAAAATACACCTCGTCAAGATTATACGACGTGCATCCATTTAAATACAATCATCCAATTGGAGAAACACTTTCTTTGTCATGATCTTATAAGCAATTCAAACATAAACTGCTGTAATTTACGGGAAAATGTGCAACATTTAGAGACCACGAGTGTTGTATGTGGCACAACGTTATCTGACATTTCGCATCATTAATACATAAGGAATGAACACATGCAGAGCTTTCTCACTGCACACAGCTGAAGATCACATTCCTGGTGCATTTTACGTTCTCTTAACAACAATAATTTGCTTAGTTAAGTTACATGCAAGGAAAATTGTAGTACACAGTTCCCATTGCTTCCATTACCTGCCTACTAAACCAGAAGCTGGTAATGCATAACCATACGCCGGTGGCACGTCCTAAGGCAAATGAAAGATCGAAAGACAATGTAAGCTCTATAGGAGCCCGGAACAAGGCGATACAATTTTCTACACTACTGAAAATAGTCAAAATACCCGTTGTAATAATGAATAATAATCCCGGGGGTCATGTAGTAATAAGATGTTACCCACCCACTATCCCTTTTTAGCTCACGACTTTTATAGTAAAATTGGAGGTGTGTCCGCTATTACACGCGTAAATTATGGGACAAATACAGTATTGCTAACCCCATGAATTCGGTACTGACAGCCTTCCTGTCACTATGCCACGCATTTCCTCTCCGCAACCCACAGTCGCTACATAACAAGACCCTACGTCCAACCGCCGCACGGTAAGAATTCTGAGCATGCTTCTCACCTACAACCTGTATTTCGAAGGAAACAACGCGAAGGATATGTCGGGAGCTTGGAACAGCTGAGCTGTGTTGCTAACTTTTTAGTGTTGTTGTAAATCAACTGATTCGAATAATACACAGCGCAACACTTCAGACATTATTTATGTACACTTGCCGGTATACGTAATATATCCCGAGTCAACGCCGAGGACATTCGAACAGAGAAATACGATACTTTTAGATGAATAAATAAATTACACACCGAAGCTATGATACCTTTATCATCGGTATTCAATTCAATAAATACGACAAAAAGGGCAAACACTCTACAGCTAATGAATATAAAAACACTCACCATGCAATGATTATCCTTTAACATGACACAAGAGTCTGAGCGGAGGTCGCTCACAGCTTACTACAGTAGATGACAGATAACACCATGCACACTCACTGAATCGCGACTCTCTATGGTTAATATTAGCTTTCTTGATAATACAAAAGTAATGTTAAGGTAAAGACATATTTAGCACTGAGGATATTATTGCCGTGGTTTTATATTGTCGAGTTGTAGGCTATTGAATGACAGACGGTATTTAGAACACTATGACGGGAAGCAATAGCCTGTGCTCTATTATCGATTGACGCAAGCGAACTGACACCAATAAATAACTTATCCTCAGTCACTTGGCAAGGATTTCTTTGACACCATCCCTTCACTGTCCCTATCATCATCACCAACATCATTGTCTTCGTCAGAGCTTGATGAATTGCCAAGGTTAATAATCATTTCATCCATCGCGATATCCAGATCGCCTTCAGTATTTCTTTCTGCACATGCTGTACGGGATGTATCCAGTCCTCGGGTCGAACTTCGGCGAAGTAAAAGTAAAGAAACAATGACAATCAAAGGAAATCTCACACAGGAAGTGGTTAATAAGCGACTGAAACAATGCCTGCCCATACGAGAAAAATTATGTAACTTGCTTTGTGTATTTTGTAGCCACATGTTGGTGACGGGTGTTTGATAGTAAAATGTCGAGAACTGTGAGATATTGTTTGTAGTTTTTGAAATGTATGCATGTGTGTCGCATTTGCATCGAGTGTTTGCACGGACTTGAAATTAATTTGGTATGTGCATCTCCCCTGCGAAAGAAGACCATGGAAAGGCTAAAAACAGTAACTTTCCACACGCGACTCGCCGCAAATACTTTTTAATTTAGATTTATTTTATCAAAGTAGATAATAGAAAATAAAATAATGCAAAACGAAATTAAATAAGTCACTTTGACAAATACAAGTTTGTTACTAGGAACTTCAGTTATACACATCACAAAATTAAGTTCTTTTGACAGTACTATTTTTTTTCTTATTCCTGGAGATCTTTCGTGGCTTTTCTTTCGACTGCCACCTTAGCCGTCGCTTTGCACCTGTTTTGCTTCCTTGAACACGGTGTAGGAGTTTCGTGCAGTATGGACTCTAGCTCACGGTTATCTTTTCTACTCCACCAGCTGCCATAACAGCGTCCTGAACAGTATGCATGCCAATCAGACTTCCTTCTTTGTGATTGACGATCATGCACTCCTTGTTCAGGGAGAAACTTCTCTCTAGAGCTGCATTGTTGTGATACAAAATCATTATCATTTTAACGAAGCTTGTGAGATCGTTTTTGGCAGGAACTGAGGAAGGTGCTGAAGCCACTAATTCAGACCACAGCACGTCAAGCCGTGGCTCTTTTCCGTCGAACTGCTTCAAACGCGCAGTGACGAAGGGCAGTCTCAGACGTGCGGAGTAGCTACTCTTGATGCGGTCAGCCATTGCGCCAGAAAGCAAATTCTTCTGATTACAAAGAATTTCCAGGGCAATGACGATCCTAACTTCTTCCAACTTAAGAGTCTCAGCTACCCCTATAGGGTCTAGGCAGGAAATAGTACGGGTCTCTTGTGAGCAAGAGTTGACCTCTCTGATTTTTTGAGCCATTGGATACGAATGTACAATTTTCGGCAGTTGGTGCGAAATTGCAGCACATCTGCGTCTGGAATTTTCTGAGATCTTAAGCTGTTAACTTCTTTAAGGGCTGCTCTTGTCGAGAAACCCAGGTCTCCTCTGAATAACAATGCGGACTGATTCCTGCATGCCATTGTCAGCAACGAGACCGGTGCGCGGAGAGGGTACGGCCGGCGGTCGGCCAGGCAAAGCATGCATTCGACGTTGGCTGGGTTCTCATCCCGCTTAGCGCTCTATCGGTGGCGCAAATTGCGGGTGGCAGCGTGGTCTGCAAGCGAAATAGAAGACTGAGCGGGAGGACTCTGCCGAGCGTTCGGAGGCTAAGAAGTCAGGCATTATGAGACTTTTCAAGATTTCCCGTATCAAGTGCGAATTTCCCGTATAATTCCCGTATTTTTCCCGGGTCACAAAAATTCCCGTATTTCCCGTATCGCTCGACACCCTGACGTATCATCTACAGTCATTCTGCATAATTTGCCACGATGTGTTGACCTAATAATTCAGGGTGTCTACTGTAAGGATGAAGTAACAATTAGTTACTTTTTAGGTACCTTTTAGTTAATTTTAGTTACCTTTGAATTCAAGTTACGTCTGTGGTCTACAAGCATAGGCGCTCATCACGCGGTGAAGAAAAACAACAATGAACTGTTTTTAAAGAAGTTTTCTATTTATCATATGGCTTTTAGTGCCGGGAGTGTCCGAGGACATGTTCAGCTCGTCTGAGTCTTTAGCTGCTTCCAACGGACACCCTTAGGGTGAGCTACAAGTTCCGTTCAATTTCAAGTTGCTACCAGATATCAATGATACCTAGTGGTGAGCGTTGGAACTTTGATAGAGCGTTCCGACGAAATATAACCTAACAATTTAGCTTCACACAAGTTTAGTCTGTGGAAGAATCCTTTACATGCCATAAATCCATGACATGGGACCACCGGCTTTACTTCCCCTCCGAAGGAAGGCATACTAAAGGATTTTTAACGCTTTTAAAAAATCCGACGACTTCGGCAGGGTTTGAACCCGCTATCTTGGGCACAGCAGTTCAGCATGCTCCAACTACACCACCGAAGCCGCTTTAAATGAAATTCACATGATGTTATAAAAATTTTAAAAATAATAAATATATGCTAGATATTTAATATACAATGAGTTGTTTCAGCTAATATGTCGTCTTGTCCACAATATGTTGTTATTATTACGGTACCAAGAGGTTGCTCTGCTCTTGACCATTGGCGAGATTTCCTTCGTCCCCGCGGTAGGTCGCGAAGAAATGCAGGCGATGTTACACGATCGTCACCGAATTCTGTCCTCGCAGTCAAATGCGGAGAAATATCGAGATGTTACACGATCGGCGCTGCTCTCAGTTGTTTGGTGAGCTTCCCGTAGTTTTCACGAGAGAACACGGAGAAAAATCGCGATTTTATATAATCAGCGTCACTTTTAGTCATTCGACGTGATTTCCATTGTCCTTGAGTTCGGGCACAAGAAAATATAGCATTATTACGCAATCGGCACCACTTGCTGTCCGTTTGACAAGAATACAGTTGTCCTCGTCATTGAATGCGGAGAAATATCCCGATGTATCGCAATCGCTGCCACTCTCGGCCGTTTTACGTTGTCCTCGAGATATTATGCAATCGTCGCCTCACCCGGCCGTTCAACGATTGTCTGCCTGTATATCTGTCCTGATAGAATGGCGGAGGCAAGCTCAAGGTTGGGCATGGTTAAAATTCACGCGTAGTTATGAACATGTTGTTCGGTCGGCGCCGTGATTCCCTTTGTCCCTATGCTGTAGTTGGGAGTTCTTGAGTTCAGGGTGGATCACGAGGAGGATTTAGTATGTCGATGCTACGTAGGCTGCCATTTTTATGTGGGTTGGTGCATTTCTCACTCCCCGCACGCTTTTAAGTATACGGTCATGGGAAAAGTGGCAAGTAGGTTTCGTGATGGGTGCCCCGTGATGGGTCCCCAATCACCTTTGACAGGATTCCCGCAGTCCTCGTGGTCACAAGTTCACGATAGGGGACGGGTTTTATGATTTTACGCAACTGACGTCGATATCGGTCAGTTTGACGAGATTCCCGCAGACAAGTCGTGCGGTCAGCCGGCCGGCTTGAGGATGCGACTTTGTAGGATGAACGTTCAAAGTAGGTACGGTATCGAATATTAGGCTACGAATTGTTCTGAGAGGATTGCACGAATAATACGACAAGAGGGCAAGTTTTATTTAGATTGAGAACCACGAATTATCAACAAGTTAGCGAAATAATCGGTTAGATTATATATCCGATGGAACGAAAGTTCGAAGGAAAAATCGACTTGTAACGGAATTTCGAATTAACCATACTGAATGTCGCAAATTTACTTGACATATTTTTAAAATAAGTTATATGTATTTCGAAGATTTTTCGCATTTTTTTCGAAACGGTAACATTTCGCAAGATTGCGACATTAAATTGTTTCGCGTTATTTCTGGACTTCAATTTGACATAGTTTCCAAATAACAGAAATGAGAGATTTCTTCTAAGTTTCGGAAGTATTCGCGAATAAACGTCTCGCGAAAAGTCAGGTTTCCTAATACAGTAACACAGAAAAATATTTCACATGCAACTCAAGACTTCATGAGGCCGAAAAAATATATGTATACCGCTCAAGGTATCCTCGGTATTTATTTCCTTGAGGTCGGGCACGGAGAGATATAGCTTAGTACTATGCAATAGGCACGGCGCCGCTTGCGTGAAACTCGCAATCTCTGAGCCTAGCGGCGCGAGTTTAAATGATTCAACCCGCCTTCAGAAAATTTTCGTTACCCGTTTGTAAAATTCGTTACTTTCGTTACCCATTTGTAAAATTTGTTACTTTTTCGTTACCGGTAGACACCCTGTAATTATTTAATTATTATTTGAGACAAAGGTATAACATCGCAGAGATGCGAACAGGAAGTAAGTAGTCGCTACACGACTCAGGAAGCATTGACGCTGGAACACCAGGTCCCTTGAAGAAGCACACCCTCTTGTGCGTTGCAATCGCACAGACGTGTTCGTCTAAAGGTCTTATACACCTGGTATATTTGTAGGACCAAGGAGTCCGATCATCGGTAAAATATCCGAGTGCATCGAGTCTATTTTTGGCACAAAGTGTGCTAGTGCATCACTTAAGTTGCCTGTCGAAGCAACAAGTATATTATCTCAAAGTGAAATCGACATTTTGTGACCGAGCACAGGGTCTTTCCTGCCACATGGCAGACGTATATTTACAGTGAAGTTCCAAGTAATGAGAAATATCAGTGTTGTACTGCGAATTGTACGATTAAAATGCCTGAATTAATAATTACATTCGAGCTGTGGAAAGGCCAAAATTTATACCATTAAGATTACTGAGATAATCAGTGATTGCAATTTTTCACAAATTCTAGAGCCTGTGTTGCAAGATACGTGAAGTATCCTAACTTCAGTGAGCAGACAGATGGTCATTTTTCTTCAAGTAGATGCAGTTTTGCTGAGTGGAACCACTCTAGAATCAGTGTTTAATCATCGTATTTCAACAACCTACACGATGCCGAGACTACACCACGTGCTGAGAATCTTTCCTTGTGTGACCATGCTCTTCATCATGGCTAAGGGCCTTATTTTTTAGTGAAATAAAACCGTTGATTTCGGTGTTAAAACTGACGCTATTTCGTTGGGTATTTCGCGAAATAAATTGTCATAATGATCGATGTTTCTTCTGAAATCTTCCTTAGAGTAGGGGATAAATCTAACAGATTATGTCATAAGGGGGTTTTTAAACTTCTTTGCGATGTGTAGAGTATCGCCGAATGTTATTTGCCGCTTAGAATGATGTTCATTTCCTTATGAAGCCTCTTTTTATGCGTAGCTGAATCCCTGCAGTGTTTATCGCACGTGTCTTTTCGTTACCACTGAATACGAACATTGGAGTATTTACACATTAGAATCTTTCCTACAGCGTCAAATACATAGAACCCCTCACTGTTGTATTCCTCGGCCCTCGAGAAAACTGTTGTGACTTTAGTTTTCGGCATTTTTATACTTAAATGCTGGATGTTTGCCGATAGTTTTATCAGTCGCGAACTCGCACTGCTGTATCTACGACCACAACGCCATTTGATGTAATCTATAGCAGATATCGATTTTCATCGATAGCCTTGGGTCGAATTCCCTAGATTTTCGGACACGGAATCCTGCTATTATATTTTATCAAAACTCTTAAGATTATTACAAGAGTCATATAAATTGCACTTTAAGTTTGCATTTTAACATATGAAAAAATGAAAATCCACAGCCTGTTTCCAGTCTCCGACCGGGTCAGGAATGGAATGAATGAAGCCCCCATCTAGCGGCGAGGATAGGAACTGTGCCGGCTGCCGAGGCCTGACGCACTCCTCTGGGGCAATGATTAAATGAATGACAGATGAAATGAAATGATAGTGGAGAGTGTTGCTGGAATGAAATTTTGACAGGGAAAACCGGAGTACCCGGAGAAAAACCCGTCTGCCTCCGTTTTGTCCAGCACAGATATCACATGGAGTGACCGGGATTTGAACCGCGGACCCAGCGGTGAGAGGCTGGCGTGCTGCCGCCTAAGCCACGGAGGCTTCCATTTTAACATATACTATTTTTAATGTGTTTTTCAATTTGTTTGTAATATTCGTAAGGTTTTCTTAGGACAAGTTTTACTCAATGTATTTGTACCACAAATGTCCTCATGGTCTTTTATGTCTCATTTTCATCAAGTTTTCTCATGTTAGTTTTAACCTTTTCAATGTTATTCCAAGATTGTACTGACAATATGTTTATGTGTATGGCTGATGAAGGGGCCATGGAAGGCTTCGAAACATGTACCAACCAAATGGGTATAATATAGCCCCTTGACTGAAAAGTTTTGTATTGATCAGGCGGAATTCCTGTCCCTTTATATTTAGCCTTGGAGATCGCGGAACTGAATAAACAAACTTCCGGCTTTGTAGGCAGTTGTGTAGAGAATATGCAGCACTTAGTGTTGACCCCATCAATCAAACAAGAAGGAAACCACGATGGTCAATTCCTCAGAAGCATTTAAACGTGTATTGGAGAGCTTTATCGATAATGTTTAGCATTTTTGTACCAAGTGGAGTATATTTCGTGATTATTTGTGCAATTCGCACAATAAATCAGATTGTGATATTTCGCGAGTTCATTTTGCTAAAATATGCTACTTTAAGTACCTACAAGGCCATATATAGGCAAGAAAGGAGATATGAAAAAATTCCGCGCGTATCGCTATTACCAAAAAATACGGCCCCTAATCATGGCCTAAGCCCACCTGATGAGAGGGACATCGAACATCTAGCAACATTACGAGATGGAAGAAGAGAGAATGGCTTTGCTCATGGCCAAGGAGCGGAGGACTTTGACAATGTCTAAAGGAAAGGATTTACCCCTCAAATTTTCCTTCATGGACGAGGTGAGCTACGTTACGCCGAGAGTCATGCAGTAATTCTCTTGTAAAGGTTATCGGTCATGGTGGAGTAGTTCTAGCAACCGTACTTGATAACAGTCATGTAGGTAGGGTTTTCTTCTTGTAGACACCATTTTTGGTGATTTTCCAACTTCATGAGCTTCCAAACCGTTAGGACTCAAAAGCTCATGGTTAGCCACACATGGTGTGTTCGCACACTGGTTCAATATAGAAAAATGTAATTTCCAATTCCTGAAAACCAGAATAATGACTTTAAATGAGGAGCAGTAATTTTCTTCATCAGCTCATGCTGAGCTTCGTGTTATATTTTTGAGCAAACACCTAGGGTTCACAAAATCCCTGTTCACTAGTGACCCTAATACACACTTGAGTAATGTTACAGTATAAATGTTCATAACACGTTGTTGTAGACCTTCAAAAATTATCTACAAAGATATAAATGCTTTTGTCAAAGCAAAGAAGCTAAAATCGAAGATATTTCTCCCATCTGAAAGTCTTTGAAAGATATTCTAATAATTTTAAATTATTAGAACGCCACTGACGGGCGTATCGTTTGGATGAGAAGGTTTACTCATCTCACCTTTATGAATATTGTAAATACGTTTTTAGTGATATTGAAAGCCACAAGACTCGAGCTGAATCTAATATCTGTGTAATAAGTGCAGCCAGTTGTAGCTCAGTTTGATCCTGATTACAAGATAATATCGAATCATTTAGAATTAATACCAGAAGGTGAAGGTGTTGACACATTTATTGTCATTTGCCGTGCCTTGGGTGCACACGATTGTATCAACTTAATCCGCAGAGGTGTGGAATATCTTGGTGGTGACCAGATAACCTCCTCTAATGGGCACAATATGTCAGCGTCAGTTAAATACACTCACCGGCAATAAAAGCGAAACACTACAAATTTCAGACTAAACTCAATGTTGAACCGTTCCAAACCTTGTATTAATCAAATACTATGGCATTACAACAATATGACAATGTATCGTAAGTTATTTACCATAATTAGTACAGTAATTAACAAACATTATTGATCAAGACAATCACAACAGTGCACAAACACTAATTTGGAATTGTCGAAACATGGAATCCATTGTACTGTAACACTGTATGATTACGAATGTTGTAGACAAACCCTAATGTCTACAAAAATACGCGGTACGATAATTCACAGCAATAAACCTTAAGACAGCCGTTTGTGGTTATTCTTGTCCAAAGGCGGGAAAATGTATCATTAGTGCCATGATTGTCCCGATCAACAATGTGTAGCAATATTATTGCGCTGAAACTTCTCAAATGAGCTAATTAACTCATGATTAACTCACGACACAGTGCCATGTCGCAGGAATGTTACAACATTCAATTTATAACAGGTACTAAACATATAAACATTTGCGTTTTGTCCGAGATTCGTAGTGTTTCGCTTTTTATGCCGGTGAGTGTATTTTGCCACATTTGAGAATTGTGATGAGCTGATGTCTATTTGAAAATCTATGATTTTAACCAATAATTTGTGCTAACTATTGAAAAAAGAAAATAAAAAGTGCTATTACAGTACACTCTCTCGAGTATCCGGTTTGCAGATTAACTGTGCAAAGTTTTCGCGTAATTAAGAATAATTGAGAATACAGTACAAACATTTCTCTGTATTTGATAATGTACTGTAAATCGAATACATTGAATTTATTTGTCGTACATATTTTTGCAGTGTAGTCCCGGTATTTTCCGTACATATTTTGACAGTGTAGTCCCCATGGGGCAAGTTATTTTTAGTACGGTACTTTGTGACAGGTCGACGACTTCTTGCTTTGTTCAGTCTTGTTTTGTAATAGCGAAGTGTAAGTTCCATAATGAGGTGGGGATAGGCTCATAAGGTTGGTGGAAGGCAAGTGCTGTCTGCATTCCATTGAGGGATCCGCTTAAATAGTCAACAGCTGTTGTCATACAGTACGTTGTAGTGTAAATAATATCTGGTGTAAAACGTCAACGAGTAGTGCTAACAATGAAACAAAATTTAATATCGTTCAGAAATTAGATAGTAATGGAGTCTCTGCAAGCAAATCAGCCAATGATTACGTCTCAAGGTGAGGAAACAGATGAACAACTAAAAGCAGAGAACCATTACAGACAGTACAATTATGTGGGAGAGTTATCTTTATAAATTCATTTTGCCTACTTTATTTGGTACTGTATTTTTAAAAATATAATAGAAGGCATTCTTTTTGCAAAACATGCTTTTGGATTATCCATGCCATTCACACCGGTCATTTGTAACCTAAATTTGGAGTCCCCCATGACAGCTGAATTTAGTTTATTATCCTTCTTCACATATATTTCATTGCTATATATTATCGTGTTGGCAATGTGACCAATTGCATTGTTCCGTCTGCAGTAGACGCAGTGTCACTATATTATTATTATTGTATTCTTTAACTTTTCTTTTACTTCTTCTTTCTTAGCGTTTGTCTCGCCTAGCTGCAGGATCTGCTATATCAATACGTTGTCGCCATTTGTTTCTGTCTCGGGCCATGTCAGGATGAAGGTGTTGGTTCTTCATATCTCCATGAAGCGTATCATCCCACCGTTGCTTCGGTCTTCTCTTAGGTCTCTTAGACGACTTGTCTATTGTAGCCAGTCTTTGCAATCTAGTCCACTTCCGCTCGTAGAACATGCCCAAACCAACGCAGACGGCACTCCCGCATCTTGTCACTGATTGGTGCAACCCCAAGCCGTTTCCTGATGTCATTGGAAACATGATCCAATTTGGCGACACCCGCTGTCGATCGCAACATCTTGGTCTCCATAACGCCGAAGCGACGTTCTGTCACCGCTGTTGTCTGCCAACACTCACATCCGTACAATGCGACAGGACGGATGACATTATGATAGAACTTTGACTTTAGGTTGTCCATCATCCTTCGATCGCAGGCGACTCCAGTTGTCGCTCGCCACTTCATCCAAACTGCGCTGATTCTCGTATTGACCTCTTTTACAAGACTTCCATCAATAGTGATCATAGAGCCTAGATATTTAAATTTTGTTACACGTGGCAAGTCTTCCCCATCTACTTGGATAGTACCTATATCTTGCATATCTGCCGTCATGTATTCCGTCTTTCTTTTGTTTGGGCGCAGACCATACTGTGCTTGGGTCTGAAGCTGCAGGTCTTTGCTTGTGGAGGCTAACATGACATCATCAGCATAGAGGAGGGTCCACGGTATTGGCTTTTGTAGGTCAGATGTTACAGTGTCCATCACTAGGATGAACAAGAGAGGTGATAACGCAGAACCTTGATGGACACCAACAGTGATGGAAAAGTCTGTTGATTCACCAGCGGCAGCTCCGACGTAGCTACTTGTTTCGATGTAAAGGAGCTGCACCCAGTTTACGAGGTCTTCTGGCACAACGTGCTTTCCAAGCGCAAGCCAGATGAGGTTGTGAGGTACACGATCAAATGCCTTCTCGAGGTCCAATAATGTGAGATGAAGTTGCCGGTTCTTTTCACGGCGTTTCGCTAAAAGTAAACGTGCAGCATGAATTGCATCAGTTGTAGAAGATTTCTTTACAAATTCAGCTTGGTTTCTTGTAAGCTCTATGATCTTGCAGATCCTCCTGTCCAGAACACACTCAAAAGATCTTCATGGCGATACACAGAAGCCGGATTGGACGATAATTACCGCATTCAGCAGGGTTTCCTTTGTGTTTGAGTATGGGAAGAGTAATGATCCGTTGCCAATCAGTTGGTGTTCGTCCCTCTTTGATAATCTGGTTGAAGAGTTGTGTTAACCATTCTGTTGCATCCCAAAGTTTCGAGTACCACAACTCTGCAGGAAGATCATCAGGGCCAGTGGCTTTACCCTGCTTCATTTGTTTCAAAGCAGTGTGGACCTCAACGACTTCTATTTCTCCGACGGGCCTTTCAACAACGGTAGAGGACAGTATCGGTAGTTGGTCCGCAGGTTACCATTTTCGTCATTCACACCATAAAAGTGATGGACATCAATAGATTTGTGATGTCTGGATTTGGCGAGGCGATAGATGTCTCTTTCCCCTTCACGAGTGTCAAGTTTTGCATACAACTCATCAAACCGTGGAGATTTAGTTGCTGCTACACTCTTCTTAGCATTACAACAGGCTGTTCTGTAGGCATTCCAACGGGTTGGTGTTTTATCAAGAAACTCATAATATAGCAGTTTCTTCTTAGTATGAATTGCCTCTTTTACTTTATCAATCCATAGCCAAGTCTCTTTCTCAATCCATCGGCGACTTGGCTTTGTTAGCACCGTGGTGAGTAAAGTGGGAACATGAGGTTACAAAATGGCTGCCTTATTACCAGAGACAAAACATTTTACATAGTGGCCTAATTTGACTTACTTTTGACACTATTCAACTATGAATATAGAAGAGAATTATCCGTGAAGAAATTGGAGATTTTGAGATTCTGCCGTCTTTACTACGTCACATTGGTTTTGTATTCCGGTATTCTGTTTCTTCACGATAAAAGTCAAATATGATTGATTGTTATACAACAACAGTCTACTGTATGCCGTATGTTCTTTGGTAGTGGTGAAATGCAGAACTAAACAGACTTTATATAGGTAATGTGCAAGATGACCGATACAGCTTTGGAACTTTGTAGTAGTGATGTGCAAGATGGCCACTGCGGCCATGAACTTGTAGTAGTGCTGATATTAAGAACTATACATCTAGATCGTCATAAAAAGCAAAGAGACCTACTCTAATTGTTTACTCAGAGTGGATATAGTTGACAATGAAATATGAAATGAGATAAGAAGATGACGTGATGGATTTCAGATTTGGGGGACTGTGAGGACAGTCAAAGAAAACGAATGTAAAAGGCGAGATAGGAATTGAGTTGCCAGAAATTAGATAAAAAGCAAAAAGAATCAAGAAACTTATGTTCATTCTGAAGTTACATCTATAAAAGGAGAATTCCCATACAAGAGCCACTGTCCCAGAGAGTGGTTATATGCTGCTTTATTGAGAATGATTTCTCATTCATGTCAGAGCCACAATCATCTCTTTTAATTCCGAACCCCACTACCACCACGTGTGTAAGTCGTCAATAAATTAAATATATTTCCAGGGTGTCTACCAACTCATCTTAAAAGAATTCCCTGATTATTCCCTGATTTTTCCAGAATTAATGAGAGAATTCCCTGAGTAAAGAATGCTAAGCATTCGCCCGGGAACGGGAAGTGTGATGAAATGCACGCTATTTTTGGTTGGTTTTAAGCGCTCTCCAGGAACAAGAAGCAAAATGTAATCCAGGAGAGCAAAAGGAAAATAGATTTAAGTTTTATGTTCTCGGAAATTCCAGGATCCAAACAGATGTGAGCAATGGCGGCACAAGGGAAACAGTTGTGAAAATAAATTTATTTCAATAAGTGAACTTGTTGTCCAGTAAAATAAGCAAGGTCTATTAAGTCATGCTACAGTAAATGCCTACAATAAAAGGGACAAAGGGAGGTTGAATACACACATCAAGGTGTCACCATATGAGTGGAATCATCTTAGACCAATATTTAATTTGTAAAACCTTTCATTACCATTGAAATCACTAATCTACGTCGCAGGTATGATATTCGGTAGCATAAGTCTGAATATAAGCCTATACAGTAATTTACACATATCCAAGGGACGAAGGGAGGCATATTCCAAGTTCTCACTCTGAATAAGGTCCACCTCGTCATGACAGATGTAATTGAGTAATCATCATCCAAGTCCCACTCCAGCCACCCGGGTGTGGTTTACAAGCCTCCTTCACTCCTTTCTGTCCCTCCATTTTTCCTGTTGCCATCACTTCTGCCACATCCAACCTAGCTTCTCCAATGTCCTTCAAAATTTGGTCCAACCACCTTCTTCTCGGTCTTCCAACTGGTCTCTTACCCTTGACTTCTCTTTCTAATTCCCTTTTTGCTACTCTTTCTTTACCCATTCTTTTCAAATGTCCGAACCAACATAACATTGCTTTCTGTATCTTCTGGACGGTTCCATATTTAACTCTTCTCTGATTTCAATATTTTGAATTCTATCCCTTGTTGTCTTTTTAGCTGAAGTTCTTAAAATTTTCATTTCTACTGCTTGTATCTTACTATTTTGCCTTTTATTCGTTACCAGTGTTTCCAGTCCACATGTTACAATTGGTATGAAATACTGTTTATATAATATTAATTTCGTACAATTTAGTAATTTATAAATACATTTAAATGAATGAAATCATTATGAATGATGTTTCGACAGGCCAGAACACACCATTATCAGTCTAAAATAATTTAACCTAGTCTGTTTGATAATACAAGGCCGAGTTTGAAAGGTGTTACAAACACATTTCCTGGGCGCAATTAAAAACAAAATAGGACATAAGTTCTAGCCTAGCCAAGGAACGTAGGAGCAATAAATATGCATTTAAGGGCACTAGGCATATCCATCATATTACATAAACATCAAACATTTTCCTTGTTCCCGTTCCAGTCGTTAACCAGAGCCCCCGTTCTCATTCCCGGGCCAATCGTGAACCAGCCTGAACATAACTGGCAGCATCTACAAGGTAAAGATGATCACATTAACAACCTCATAGTGATCATGAGCTTCCATTAAGCCTTTTGAACACTACAGTATAAAGTACAAGGTATCCCAAATGAAATATTCGTAAGCAGGGCGAGAGGTTATTTGCCTCGATGCACAAGAGTAGACACAGATCGAATAGCACACGATATAATAGGGGGTAGCACAACCACGTGTTTGAACGACTACGTATTTTAGGGGCTAAATCATATATCAACAGCAGCACAAGAACACCCTGGAAATTAATCCACACCATAAGTTTTCACTATAGATTTAGCACACAATGGCACAAATGTTATATTTTTCGTAAACTTCAAACAGCACACTAAAGCATTAACAGTAGAACTACAGCAGACAATAATCAAAGAATACCGGGATGGAAAAGCCGCACAAACAGTATTGTCAACCCAGGTCTAACACATGTTGCCCGGGCACGCGTTAACACTTGACATGACAATACACACGGTAAAACCTCACTTTCTGTACCGAAAGCACTATCGAGACAATATATCGCAATATATGCGCTTTTGAAGCTTACACTGGGCAAACCGTTAAAAATATCAATATACTATGAGTGTAAGAATTGTTCAGCACGGAAAGTTCTATAAAAAAAAAGTCCGCGAGAGCATATATCTATCTTCAATACATCGCCCACTATAAGGGTTTTTAGATTGGACGGGAGAGGGATATGAGTTTCATGCACCTCGCCATTCTTAAATTACGTCTGACAAGAATTCGTTGTACATGCTATCTCCATGATAATATAATTAATAGTCCAGTCAGTGATTTCAACCCATCATGCAGAGACGTAAAACGGATACAGGCCTAGGTCGTAGTTCATTGACATCGGAAAAAAAAAAAAAAAAAAAAAAAAAAACGCTTGTCACGTAATGCATTCATAACTTTTTCCGGGCGAAGCTAGTATATTATACTCTGTGAGCTGCCAGAATAGGATTGACAGTTCTCGTCTCTCCATGTGGTCTGAGAACGAGATTGCCAAACTGTACAAGCCAGAGATAAAGCTGACCAGGCACTGAGGCACGTGGGCGGTAATATTGCAACGCAGAGTATTATGACATCAACTATGCGAACATGGATTGGTCAAGAGGCAGAGCAGTGATGACTTAAACAAAACGTTATCCGCCCCTTCATCCGCACGCCTGTTATCCGCATGACTTTTGTTCATATCCGCCCCACATCCGCATGACTTTTATCCAAATCCGCTGATATTTCAAAATTATGTTTAATTTATTAGATCAAGCATAACGTGTTAAACCAACACATTTAGACATTTGACGAGAGAAAGTCGTTCCTGACAATTTGTTTTCATTGAAAGGAACTTCAAGTTGGCATTCCAGTGACTTCAAGTTGGATGACACTTCTGGTTCCTTGACCTCCGCTTTAGACAAAAATTGGCTATACTTTTTTGGCTACTTTCGCACTTGTGCCTCAGTAAGTTTGATGTGCCCGATTTGTGTCCTGAGTATGAATATACTTTTTTAGAGGTAAAACATCGCTATATCGTTCACCTTTTCGTTTCCATTGAAAACGTAACCAAATGTCTGCCATATCATTTCCATTGGAAACGTAACCAAATGTCTGCCATATCGTTGACTTGAGCTTTGTTTCACGCGCTATTGAATATTCACCTTGTTTTATTTTAATATATAGTTTATCCATGTTGGTGAAATAATGTTCAAACTCACGGTCGCGGTAACATTCACTACGTGAACATCTCTTTACGCTTGGAAAATGGGATTGACATTTGGCCAGAAATTCCAAGTCAGTCATCATCCTTCTGCTTCTGGACACATCCATGTTCGCATAGATTGATGTCATAGTTGATGTTGCAATATCACAGCCAACGTGCTTCAGTAGTTGGAAATAAATCTACAGATAAACCTGGATCCCGATCTTCCAGCATAGCATAGATGGCGAAATAGCTGACATGATGAATGTTAATGATGTCACCACGATGAACTAACAAGCTTATTGACAGCATTATATCTCGCACGTATAGTAATAATGGCAGTGATAATTGATGATGATGAGATGTCAAGACCATCTACTACAAACATACGGTACTTGATAAAAATGTAGTTGAAAGCATATGAGTAAAATGATCTTCTCGTGTATAAGTGCAATACGTGCCTGAATATTTCGTACGCAATAGGCTATAGGAGTATTCCTCTTTCAAGCATGAACTGTAGATTGGCATATCAAATATGTAATATTAACGTAAGATAGTATTCTAAAGACTATCCGCAAATTTACTTGAAAAATTATCCGCAGCGTATCCGCTAAGCAATGCAAACTATATCCGCGTGGCGAAAATATTTGCGGATATCCGCATCCGCGCAGGGCTTTAGTGATGACTGACGTGGAATTTCCGCTGAAATGTCAATCCTATTCAGGCAGCTCACAGAGTATATTTATAAACAATACTAAATTTAAAATATTTTGTCGCCAAAGTTGCTATATCTACCGACAAAATAGCTAAATTGGCGATACTGATAGCAACGAACAAAATGCTCAATGCCCAATAAAATGGCGTAGTTGGCTCCTGCGCAGAAAGCGAACGGAAAAGTTTCCACAACATACGTTCAGTTGACCTTGAGGAGGCACTGCTCATTGGCTGAGCACTGTCATCCGGGTGTCTACTGTAAGGATGAAGTAAAAATTCGTTACTTTTTAGTTACCTTTTAGTCAATTTTAGTTACCTTTTAATAGAAGATACGTCTGTGGTCTGCAAGCAAAGGGACTCGGCACGCGGTGAAGATAAACAACAATGAACTGTGTTTAAAGCTGTAAATAAAATAAATAATAAAAAAAATACTATATATTAATTATCAAATTAGTTGTTTCAGCTAATATGTCGTCTTGTGCACAATACGTTGTTTTAATATAAAGAGGTTGCTCTGCTCTTTACCGTTTGGCGAGATTTCCTTTGTCCCCGCGGTAGATCACGGAGAATTATATGCGACGTTACGTGATCGTCGCCGAATTCTGACTTTGCAGTCAAGTACGGAGAAATATCGAGATGTTACACAATCGGCGCTGGTCTCAGCCGTTTGACGAGATTCCCACAGTTTTCACGATAGAACACTAAGAAAAATCGTGATTTAGATAAACGGTGTCACTTTTGGTCATTCGACGAGATTTCCATTGTCCTTCAGGTCGGGCACGAGAAAATATAGCATTATTACGCAATCGGCGCCAGTTGCTGTTCGTTTGACAAGAATCCAGTTGTCCTAGTCATTGAAGGCGGAGAAATATTGCGATGTAACGCAATCGCTGCCGCTGTCGGCCGTTTTACGAGATTCACATTGTCCTCGCGATATTAAGCAATCGGCGCTGCATCCAGCCGTTCAACGATTGCCTGCCTATCTGCCCTGACAGAATGGTGGAGGCAGGCTCAAGGTTGGGCATGGTTAAAATTCACGAAAAGTAATGGACATGTTGTATGGTCGGCGCCGTGATTCCCGCTGTCCCTATGCTGTGGTTGGGAGTTCACAAGTTCAGGGTGGATCACGAGGGAAAATTAGTATCGCGATGCAGCGTAGGCAGTCATTTCTAAGTGGGTTGATGCACTTCTCGCTCCCCGTACGCTTTTAAGTATACGGTCATGGTAAAAGTGGCGAGTAGGTTTCGGAATGTTTCGTGATGAATGCCCAATCACCGTTGACAGGATTCCCGCAGTCCTCGTGGTCACAAGTTCACGAAAGGGGACGGGATTTATAATTTTACGCAACTGACGTCGATCTCGGTCCGTCTGACGAGATTCGCGCAGGCAAGTCATGAGGTCAGCCAGTCTTCTTGAGGATGTGATTTTGGAGGATGAACGTTCGAAGTAGGTAGCGTATCGAATATTACGAATTATTCTGAGAGGATTGCACGAATAATACGACAAGAGGGCACATTCTCTTTCGAATGCGAATCACGAATTATACAAGTTATCGAAATAACCAGTTAGATTATATATCCGATGGAACCAAAGTTCGAAGGAAAAATCGACATATAACTGAATTTCGAATTAACCATACCGGATGTCCCAAATTTAAGAGACAGATTTTTAAAATACCGGTAGGTTATTATGTATTTCGAGGCTATTTCGTATTTTTTGTTTCGAAATGGTAACATTTCGCAAGATAGCAACATTAAATTATTTCACGTTATTTTTGGACTTCAATTTGACTCAAAATTCAGAGGTCAATAACTGAAATGAGAGGTTTCTGTTTAGTTTCGGAAGTTTTCGCGAACAAACGTTTCGAGAAAAGTCAGGTTTCCTAATAACACAGGAAAATATTTCACACAAAACTAGAAAGTATTCTTGATGCCGAAAATGTACGTTGAATTGACGTAGCCTATACCACACAAGGTGACCACAGTATGCATTTCCTCTAGCTCAGGCACGGCGAAGTATAGCTTATGCAATCGGCGCCGCTTGCGTGAAACTCGCTCCATCGCAATCTCTGAGCCTAGCGGCGCGAGTTTAAATGATTCAAGCCGCCTACAGAAAATTTTCGTAACCCGTTTGTAAAATTCGTTGCTTTTTCGTCACCCGTTTGTAAAATTCGTTACTTTCGTTACCGGTAGACACCCTGGTCATCAGTAACGAGCGATCACTTCCCGCGAAATTCGAAAGTATTGCTTCCACTTTTACATAGACAAATGGAGAAAAATCCCTGATTAACAAAGAAATTCCCTGATTTTTCCCTGATTATTCCAGAAATTCATAATTCCCTGAGAATTCCCGGTTTTCCCCGGGTCGTAGACACCCTGATTTTAGTCAAGTTACTTTCCTTTTGTGTAGTTTATGTAGCGAATACATTGCCCCATGACCTTAAGAGTAGATAGATCACCATCATGTACAGTTTCCAGCCCCAGGCTAGGTCTGTTTGGAACATAAGCCTCGCCACTTAGTCCTTTCTTCCCACCACCTCTCCGCTGTCACTCTGATCCAGTCCTCGCCTCTCTTCTTGACACATTCCTCCACTCCTTTCAGCCATCTATCTCTTGGTCTTCCCCTTGGTCGTTTCTTATGAATCTGCATCTCATGTATCCTCTTGGGAATCTTCTTCTCTTCCATTATCTTTAAGTGTCCATACCACCTCAGTCTTGATGTCTCACTCCTACCTTGCAAGGGCTCCTCTTTCACTATTTCCCTGACCTTTTCATTCCTCACCCTGTCTCTTCTTGTTACTCCGATCCTACTTCGCAGGAACTTCATTTCACTTGCCTGTATTCTGCTTATGTCTCTTTTCATCATTAACCAAGTTTCTGAAGCATAGGTCAGTATCGGGATATAGTTAAAGCCCTACGCGAATGCGGATATCCGCAACATTTTTCGCCATGCGGATATACTTTGCATGTCTTTGCGGATAGCGGATAAGCTGCGGATGTTTGGAGTAAATTTGCAGATAGTTTTTAGAATGCAATCCGAACTTGTTGAATACCATGGGGAAAGTTGGGTAATTGTGCGCACCCATCTTTTTCGAGTTGGTAGTACAACTAGAAACTAAGTTCACTGCTACCCTAAATCTGTCATCGTACCTATCAGATAGGGACAGTCAGCATGATGCCAGTCGCTATGTGATAACCGGAGGTTTGGATGAAGGAACTTAACATGTTGCATGTTATTTTCTGTAGCCAGCAAATAAGAGCCTACAGTGTTGTGATTCAATTATTTAAAATTATATGTAGTTTTAAATGTCAGTGTGTACAGTGGTTTTCCATGTATTTATTTTTCAATATACAGTAAAACTTCTTTTATACGATTCACACTTATACGATTTTTTTCTTGGTCCCGGCAAAATCCCTATACTTTCCATGTTAATTTATTTCCGATATAAGTTTTACATTTAATCGTTTTTCACGCTTATACGATCATATCTTACGTCCCCGAGAGAAAAATACGTCGTTTATACGTTTACAACGGTTTCCCTACCTAAAATCTCTAAAAATATTGGAGCCAGAAACTTATGACACGCACTGTACGTTTCTCGGAAACCATCCCTCGCGCGGTGCTATGTTGTGGCGAGAGCGACCTTGAAGTTGCGTGTGTTGCGAAATACAACATCACTTGCTGCAGTCATTGTTCTGCCTTGTTCGGTGCTTCAGTTGTGGTTAACCTTGATAGCAGTGAACATGGGTGAAAGGAAGAGGAAGTGCATTACGATTGCTGTTGTTCACTTCTTAACGGGGGGCCATCGCTCGCCGCTCGCCCGCGCCTGTCTCCCGCCAGGCACTTTGCCGTAATGCGGAGCTCGCGCGGCCTATATATAGCCTATACTGTAGTTCACAGCTGGTGCTGAAAATGTTCGCCATTCACTGCTACACATCGCTGGCACCTCTTTATGAAATTGTCATTTACGTTCTGAAGTTCCTCACCACCGATTGACTGTATTTCAACTGTAATATAGTCTTTAAGCTCATTTTCGCGCAAGATTTTCTGTACTTTAAGAAGGTATTTACACACGTTCACGTAATGAAAATCGCATTGGAACGTCACACTGAGCACGAAAGACGTGAACAATTGACTACACTGAACCCCACACTGCTAAAGCACACTGCAAAGGAGGGAAATTTGTGGCGCCAAGAAGCGCATTACGGCCAAGTGCTTGACGGGGGACCGGCTCGCGGCGGGTGCGAGCGAGGGTCCGCGTCGCATATAACACCAAGTCCCTGTATAACCCATAATGTCACATACATTTTGCAGTTTTTATTTAGCGACTTTCAATTACGCGTTTTTCACGCTTATACGTTTTTTTCATTTGGTCCCTTGAAAATCATATAAGTGAAGTTTTACTGTAATAGATTAGTTTACCGGGATTCAGTAAGTTACGATTTAAAAGCAGAGTGGGGTAATGGTGCGCAGAACATTTGATACTAGTAAATACAACGCGACATTAATGGCAAAATATTTCGTGTTTGTTCTCCAGATGCCAAGAAATTATATGCGGAAAACTGAGAAAAACTCCTATCCAGCAGAAAATGTGCAGAAATCTCGACGTGCAATTAGGGATGATGGGAGGAAAATAAGGGAAGTGGGGAGAAGTTTCAACATTCCCCAGTCAATCCTACCAAAGCAGTTGCTGCAAAATTGTCTTACTCCACCTCGTCTAGTCCGTAAAGCTGTTTTACCAACGAAATGGAGTCATAATTATCCGAATACGTTTTGACATTGGCAAAATTATTTTATGGCTTAACGCCCACAAAGCTTGTCAGACGGTTAGAGTTCAAGTTTGCAGAGGAGAATAAGATTCCACATAATTTCCATAAAGTTAAAAGTTTAGCAGGCAAATATTGGTTGTATGAGTTCTTGAAGAGATATCCTGCATTAACGTTGAGACAACCTGAAAGTACAAGCCTAAATTGGAATGCCTCCTTTAATGCTAACGAAACGAAGATATTTTATTCTAATATCCAAAACTGCAGAATTCTAGTTCTTACATTGTTATGCTTTTGTAAAAAGCATTGGAATATTCTAATGTTAATGCACAGTGCAAGTTTCTGCCAATTCACATTGTATTAGTATGGCTTTCCAACACTCATCCCATGCGCACAATTTCCGAGCCCATGCGCATGATTACCCTGCAGGGTGGGTAATCGTGCGCAAATGCGTATTTGCGAGATTTCGAATTATAGTCCACCAAATTTATTTTTGAATTACATTTGTTTCTGCACATTGGATATAGAGTTACTAAGGCTCCCTTATATTCATAACTGCAGCTGTGTTATCTATTATTTCATCATCACAAGACCGATTCTTGCTTAAGTGCGCACAATTCCCCCACTCTCCCTTACTAGGGCCCGGATGATTATGACATATCATATTTTTCCGTTATGATTTTTCATGACAAATGTAACATGATGATTTACGCTAATCCCATTCAAATTATACCATTAAGCATAACCAACACTCCAAACTGAAAGGGTTGCAATTCTGGCTGTGTAACATTCATTTTAGACATAGCACATGATATACTGTACAGTACATAGCCTAAGGGTTCGACTTGTTGCTCAAATGTCTAAAAGATAAAGTATAAAGCAACACATTGAAAATATTTTTGTAATGCCAGTAGATTCGGATAACAAACGTGAGGGTAAAAGTCGTGTGGATGCGGGGCAGATGCGGATAAAAGTCGTGCGGATGCGGATAACGTTTTGTCTATCCGCGCAGGGCTCTAGATATAGTAGCTTCTGAATAACACTTCCTTGCTTTTTTGTGGGACATCTTTATTCCACACTAAGCTCCTAATGCTTCTCAAAAATGCTTCTGCCTGTCTGCCATGTTCCGTATTCTCTTTGTAATTTTTCCCATTTTCCTCCACTATACTTCCCAAGTACTTGAGACTTTCCACCTTCAATGTCCACCTCCAAGTGTTATCCCACTCATTGGTCTGTCCTTCTTCCTGGTTGTTAACAGGATCTCACATTTACTGATGTTGAACTTCCATCCGTACTCTCCCACTGTTTCTTCCACAGCCTTCAGTTGCTCCTGAATTTCCTCCTTGTTTCCCCAGACCATGAGAGCATCTGCAAACACCATTGCTTTCATCTTATCTTCTATCTTTGCTGCTACCAGTGTCATTACCTCGTCCATAACCACAATAAAGAGAAGGGGTGACAGTGCACTATCCTGTTTCAGGCCACTCATTTGTCTGAACCAGTCTGTTCTTTCCCCTCCAACTTTCACACAACTCACACTTCCACAATACATCTCCTTCACTCTGCCTACAGTCCCTTTTTTCACTCCCATGTTTTCCATTGCTTCCCAAACCTTCTCCCTACACACACTATCATAGGCCTTTTCGATGTCCAGGAAGGCCATCAACAGATCCTCTCCAAATTCGTGGTTGTGTTCCTCGAGCTGTCTCACTGAAAATATGAGATCCACTGTTGATCTCCCAGGTCTGAATCCATACTGCTTTCCCAATTCTCTCTTCACTTTGGCTCGTATTCTACTTTCTAATATCTTTTCATATATCTTGGCACGGTGTGGTATGAGTGTGACTCCCCTGTAATTTCTGCACTCCTTTCTTAAGTATTGGGACAATCGATCCTTTCTTCCAATCTTCTGGGGTCCTTTTCTCCTTCCATACCACCCTCATCACACGGTACAGCCACTGTTTCCCAACCTCCCCTGCGGCCTTCACCATTTCAACACTCACTTCGTCCACCCCTGGTTCCCTTCCTCCTTTCATCTTGTCTATAGCCATTTCCAGTTCTCTCCAAGTCAGGTCCTTTTCCATTCCTGTGTTGTTTTCTCCATCTTCCAATACGTTGTCTTCCTCCCTAGGACCATTTGGATTCAGAAAATCCTCAAAGTACTCTTTCCACACTGTCTTGAGTGTCTCTCTGTTATGTACCTCATTTCCGTTTTTGTCCATCATTACCACATCCACTCGCAGACCTCTTCTCTTACTTTTAACCATCCCATAAAGTACTTTCTTATTTTCTCTGCTGTCTTCCTCCATCATCTCTGTCCACTTTACCATCCACTTCCTCCTTTCCTCTGCAACTATCTTGTTTGCTTCTTTCTTCTTGATCTTATAATGTTCCCTTGCTAGATCAGTTATTTTCTGGAACCACACTCTGAAAGCCTTGATCTTCCTTCCCACAGCTTCTTTTACTCTCTCATTCCACCATGGTGTCTCCTTACACCGCTTTCTGTTGCTTGTTCTTCCACATACAGCCACTGAAGATAGATAGGTTTCACATTAGCCCGGATAATAGAGAGTATTTTTCTTGGTCATAGTTTGATTTTGAACGCCTTGAAACTTCACGCAAATCTGTTAACAATACCCCGCGGTCTTCTGCAGTATGCATTAATTTCTGAAGTGACAGATTATTCAGACTCTTTATCTTGTCAAGGTACCGGTTTGGGGCACGTCCCCTCAGCCGTTTTCCGTCAACTTTACCCTGGATGATACGCTTCTCAATGCCATCTCGCCGGATGACATGGCAGCAAAATGTCAACATTTGTCTTGGGATGTTTGGGAGTAAGCGTGCTTGAGGAGAAATCCTTAGCTCCTTCCGAAAAGATTAATTTCTTCTTTTTGCTACCCACGATATTCGTAGCATTCTTCGATAACGCGTCATCTTGAAGGCTTCGATTCTCCTACGACATGCAACATTTATGTTCCAGGACTCAGACCCATACCTGCCAAGTTTCAAAAAGGGCTTTCAGTAAAACTCGCGCGCAACGAAAATCTAACAAATTTTGACATACCCCAGCTTGAAACAATAATCCTCCTGGGCTACAAAATACAGAAATTCATGCTTTGAAAAGGATATTTCAATGAAATCTTATCTACTTACATCATACACCAATTATTTGTAGACTAGCATGACCCTCAAGAAGCATGTGTGGTGAATTTTGGTTTGGAGCATAGATATAACAGGACTTCCTTGAATTTTTTTTTTTGTCGTGTAGCCTCCTGAGAGGCCGAGTGCAGGTCTTTCTAGTCGACGCCCGTGGGCGACCTGCGCGTCGGGATGAGAGATGGAATGGATGAAGATGAATGAAACTGGGCAAGGATGTGGAAGGAAGTGGCCGTGGCCTGTCAGAAGGTACTGTCCCAGCATTTGCCTGGTGTTGAAAATGGGAAACCATGGAAAACCATTTCAAGGACAGCCGACGGTGGGGCTCGAACCCACGCGTCTACTGAGTCAGCAGAGAGCTTGGCCCCTTGACCTAACGCAGTGCTTTAGCCCGCGTAGCCACTACTGTCGGTTCCTTGAAATAATATACCTAGATAATACACTCATCACTCACTGGAAATTACTTGCACTGTGGCTCTTTTAGCTTCCTGCAAAAAGTCTGGAGAAAAGGGACTGGCATAATATGGATCAGAACACCTGGTCTTCAAAATAGAAAGACTCCAGAGATTCATTCCGGACAAAATTCATGTATTTTCTTCACTTCGAAAAATTAAAGAGTTCAACAGAATTAATATAAAACACTACAGTAACCAATGACATTATAAGGGTCTGATTTAAGATCTTAAGTTGTGGCTCGCTTTGCTTTCTTCAGAAAGTTTATAAAATATGTGTTTGTATTGCTTCAGAACTTCAAAATTGAAATGACTCCCGAGTTCCATTGGACATCGAAGACCTGAACTGTCTCCCGTTCTGCTTAATCAGGCTAAAAATTTGTTCACATTCTTCTCTTCGCAGTCAAGTACGGAGAAATATCGAGATGTAACACGAGAATCACATAGTTTTCACGATAGAACGAGAAAAATCGCAATGTACATACCGGTAATCGGTGTCACATTTAGTCGTTTGACAAGATTTCCCTTGTCCTTGAGATCGGGCGCGGAAAAATATTTCATTAATACGCAATCGGCACCGCTTGCTGTACGTTTGACAAGAATCCCGTTGACCTCGCCATCGAATGCAGCGAAATATCGCGATGCATCACAATCGTTGCCGCTCTCAACCATTTTCTGAGATTCACTGAGAACGCGATAATATGCAATCGGCGCTGCACCCAGCCGTCCTCCGCATGCTCCCAATACATTGCTGTGTGACCAGTGCACATTCGCTACATCGTACTTTAAACAAATTGTCATACTCGAGTACCCCACCACTACACTTCATTTGACCTACCAGTGTCCACTGCACATCAATTATCTCTTCTACGTTAATAGATGTCCTCATAAGTTGGAGGTTACAGAATTGGGAATGTAAAGCATCCATTTCCTCTTTAGAAATGTCTTATATTGGATAAAATGCTAGGAAATTTATCTACAAAAAACTTTGGGAAATGGTGGTTTGATGGATCAATAATATTGATGATGTTCATCAATTCGGTATACAATAAAAGATTGCTGTTGAAAGGGAATTTGTTGGTAGTCATATGAAGAAATGAAAGACTTCCTCACATAACTGAAGAAGGAACGCGTATCATCTTGCCTTGAAGACTAGGAGAGTTAAGAGTGAAAAATGAAGACCTTTGAAAGGAAGTGAATGTACAGAAGGAATGATAAGCTGGAGCAGAACAGTTTGAGATGGTTTGGACATGTGAAAAGAATGGATTAAAGAATGCCAAAACAAGTGATGGTGAGACGGGTGACTGGAAAGAGGGGACGAGGGAGACCTATAGTACGGCGCATGGATTTAGCGAAAGACAGTGTGAGAGAATGGAACCTGGAGTGGATTTCAGTAGTCGAGGAAAGATGGTGGACCGAGTTAAGTGGAGGGGTGTCATATTTGTTCCAACCCGGCTTAGGATGGAAAACTGAGAATAAAGATGATGAATGATTATTATACAGGTCCTCTGCTAATTTCGATTGAAAAGTATCCTGACCTCCAGGTTTTGAAGGAGTATTATGGCCAAAGGTAGTATGTTTTACACAAACAATTTACACTAGGTGGAAAGGTGCATTTTGGGACAAAGTGATCTTTATACTTATTATGGAGCAGATGACCGTGCTGTGATATTTGAAAGGCTGAAAAAATAAGACACACAGGTCATACGATGTTGGCATGTCATTGAACCCATTTGAATTCAGTAGGCCGTGTTCATAATCTCGGGAGTTTCCGCTATCACAAAGTTCCTCATTTCTCTACTAGAAAGCGCTATAGATATCTAATCTCCTTAACTTTCATAGGGATTCAAGGAACAACAAAATTCAACATGCAAGCTACCCTCTGGGTGTCAAATTACAAAGCTTGCACCCGACGCCATATCATACCTGCCAACCTCTCAAAATGAAAAATTGGGAGATTCGACGCGGTGGCGAGGGGGGCATGCAACATAATACATACACAGGCAAAGACATTACAGCAAATATATAAGTTACACTATTAAACTGTACATGACTAACATGACATCTCAGTTTACAAATGTACTTAAGACTGAGTAGCATACCTTTCTTTCGACCACACTCAGGTATACAAAACTAGTGACGTATCGAAGATCATACTATTGGTCGTTGTTGCAGGTGACTGGCTGATTTGCCCTCTTCAAAAACGGTCCTGCTATATTCTTGCTCAAAACACTTCCCTTTCTGAATCGACTTCAGAGTTATAAGTTTGTCCAAAGTCTTGTCGGAGCGAGATGACACACTCTGCATTACTATGCGGAATGGTCAGAATGGAAAGCATAACTTTAGACAATTTGTCATACTTGAGTACCCCACCACTACATTTCATTTGGCCTACCAGTGCCCACGTCACATCAATTCTCTCTTCTTCCTCAATAGATGTCACATCTTCAAGTTGGAAGTTACAGAATTGGGAATGCACATTTCTGCAAGGATGGCAGACGATTTAGTTCTGGCCGAGCCATGTCTCCCGGCAATTTTTGAGTCTGGGAACATCTTCCTAAATAAAGGACCAGCGTGATTGGAACAATTGACAGGGAGGTTATGTTCAATAATAAACGATGTGAACAATACTTCTGCATGTGTTATAATGTCAGTGTCTTCCTCCTTACACTTGAAATAATAAAGTTTCGTGTTTTTCCCAACACATTGTGCTTTCTCTGAAAGCACATATTTTGAAATGTCCCCCTTTCCACCATGCGAGATATTGAAATCACACCTAGACACTACAAAATGCAAATGTTGCACCTCTTCTTGACTCAGTTATATGCGGAAAGTTATCTTTGTACACACTTAAATGTCACATCATATTTCTTCGCCATATTACCGAGGAACAGACGCAATCATTCAGATCGAAAAATCGCAATAGCCCACCGGCATATTATTGCCAACAACATCTAACAAAGTAATACATAAATCATATAATGTCACGTGTGAAACAGATACAATATTCTGCAGCGTACAACTAACTACCTTCCACCCACAGGTCATTATGCAAAACATCTAGGAACAGGCGCTGAATTAACCTTCGACGATTTCAAACAAAGACGTATTCGAAGCTAACTTTTTATAACAGCAGGACGCGACGCGGTAGTTAGTACGCAGTTGTAGATTATCGATACAGAGCGAAACTGCGGTATCGAGATATAACTTCAAAACACGTAGTCGATCCGTTCGATAGACGACTGGAGTGTCATCTCGCACATTCAATCCGAAACTACGTGTGGAATTTTTGAAAAATTGGGAGATTTAATACGTTAAGTGGGAGCGCAGGAGAAATGGTCTGAAATCGGGAGTCTCCTGCCTAAATCTGGAGAGTTGGCAGGTATGTATTATTTTTGCTGTTCCGCCCCTTAAAACAACAATAACTAATAACTAACACTTCATCACATGAAGTTAAAATAGCAAAGAGAAATAAACAAGAAGCATCATTATTGTTTCCAACATTGTTTTCAATTACAAAATATTCTCACACACCATGTTTACCATACAGTTTTACTTCCAGTATCAATTATTCTGCTATATACAGTGAGATTATTTTGTTGGAGCGGGGTCAGCGGCCAGATCTGGCGCGAGCACGGCTTCCGCCAGCCAACAGAAGTTGGGTCACAGTTAGAAACATTAACTTCAACCTAACGAGGCGAGCTAACCAGGGTCACTAAACTTTCATCAATGAGGGTGTGACTTGTCAGCACAAAGATAAGAAGGTAACATAAATAGCTTCCTGAAAGATATAATTAAAGAAGCACAGATGTTCTTTTTTTATTTCTCCGGAATCTGGATGACATCACGTCACCAGTTAAAGGTTAGAACTTACCTTTTCACAGAAGATGCTGAACATGTTCTCCTTCAGCTGACAGAGAGTAACTTTTGGAAGTTACATCGTTACATTATGTAGCTACTCCTGCACTACCCTGCGTGTTTACTGCGATTAATCGAAGCACGGACCTAAGCCCGTTTGATTTTTAATAGAGGGGTGATTTAAAATACAAAGTGTACAGATCAATTACCTGTACTCTAGTGAAGCTGGAAAACAATTTAAGGCAGGAAATTACGAGTAAACGCTAATTTATTTACACGATACAACGCCTCTGTCAGCTGTAGGAGAACATTTTCAGCATCTTCTGTGAAAAAGTAAGTTCTTTAATCATGATTTGCTGGTGAATTTATCATTAATTAATGTAGACTACTCTGTTAATGTTTCTACCTGCGCGCAATTTGCGGTCCGAGTTCGGTTGGCTGGCGGAAGGCATGTGCGCGCCTGTTAGCTGGCCGCTGGCCCCACACCAGCAAAAGAATCACCCTGTACAAGTAGCATGTTTTTCCCTTGTAAGTGGTGACAGTACTTTAAATATTATGTCAATAAACCTACAGTTTGAATACCGGTAATTAAGGTATTAATTTATATTAAATTTAATGTGTATAACAAGTCCTTACAAATAACTTTAGTATTCATTAATTTTATCCATTTACCCATGAAATCTTGTTTCAAACTTCCTGAGCAATTCTTTCAGATTATTTTCCTGTGCTCTTCAAATGAAAGTGTGAATTTTTTTAAGGTTATGTGTGTGTAATTCATGTTTATAACCTGTTCGTGCATCTCAAGTCTGCATTAGCATGGATAATCAAGAAATTACGGTAAACAAATACAAACAAGTCAAAAGACGCACCTTGAATTTCGGTAAACTAGAAATTCTTTGAATTTGGTGCAATTGTAAATTAAGCAGTTAAAAGCATTGAAGTTTTACTGTATCAGTAATTATTTTTCTCATTCCACTTTCTTATGCATACATTTTATTTCAAATTGCTATGAACCGAATATCAGCATATACTCACTCCGAATAGGTCCTGTTGTTCACCTTAGCAGCTGATCGTTTAGGTCGAGGCGTTGGAGGTGGCTTTCCAGAATCTTTTGGTTCCAGGAGGAAATTGATTAGTCTCCCTGCAACTTCTTCTCGGTTTCCTTTCTTTTCCAGATCAAGAACTGAACACATCGTCCACAACAACCTCATTTCCAACCTAGAACAAATCAAAATAATGTACTGTAAGTTCAAATAATAAAAACAGAAATTGTTTCTTAACAGTAAAATCAACCTGGAGGATCCCAACTATCACAAAATGGAATAAGCAAACTTAGTATGCTAGCATCAGAGGAAATAAAATCTGTATTGCTTACTTTTGCATCATGCTCTTCTTCTTCTCAAACTGGTCAGAGTCTTTTTGGAATTCAAAGCCATTGAATTTACGAATGTTCTTTTTAATGAGTGTTGATTTCCCAATTCTTGCGAAAAGCACTTTATGGAGTGGTTTCAGTAGATCAGGTCTGAATTTCTGTTCAACAAAACAAAAGTAACTACATGTTTGTATTAATGAAACTTAAAAGGATATCCTTGCTCCTTTAAACACTACAAATGAAGGGAGAGCCAATAAATTATGTTTCACTGATGAGCCAGTATTAAAAATGTCTGAACCTAATGTACAGTACTGTCAACTACACTGACCACCAAAAAGTGGATAATTTGACAACATTTCCAAGTGTCTAATTTGACTCTGATGTAGTACTCTATTCTGTAAATAGGGATTTTAAAAGCAATATTGTTCTTTTCAACACTTCACACACCCAATAATAAAAAAAAGGCCAAAAATAATCACATCTCATTTGTTTATGTTTCCAGTCAAATTTAACACACTTGCGGCCTGGTGTTATTCCTCTTCTCTCAATGTAAGCTTTTAAGTTTTACGAGGAGGGGGGACCCAAAAATAACCACACCCTTTTAGTTTTTAAATACAGCATTTACTTTTTTGAATAACAGATGTTTGTCACCTTCGAAGTACTTTCCATGAATGTTTTGGTTCGTCACTTGAGAATTTACCCTCTATTGAACTTTCTCCCAAAACTCTCTTTCCTACCTGTATTCCAGTTCTCTTTCCCCTGGGAATAGTACTTGATGTGGTAGTACCTCCGTCACACATAACATGGTGTCCACAGAATTTTCAATGTCAATTTTTCTGACCATTTTTCAACAAAATTCCTGACTCGTGGAGTCATCGTAATATCGGAAAAAAGGTTTATTGAGCAAACAATTATTTTTTTAAATTTACAGCCTCCACCATCCCTATAGCTGCCCAACGGTTGTCTCTTTATTCATTTAAAATACAAAATAAAGTAAAATATAATGCAATAATACATAAATCCAAGTACTCTGCTCACCATGCAGGACAGTCGTTCAATACATAAAATTCACGACTCTCAAAAATAATCGAAGGTCCTACTTTACAGAATGAATTCCTGTTTCTAGGGCTCCATTGACAACGTGAAGGCCACAAACACCAAGGTTAACGCGTTGTTTGCTATCTGCATTATCATCAGGGTGTCTACTGTAAGTATGAAGTAAAAATTAATTACTTTTTAGGTACCTTTCAGTTACCTTTGAATTCAAGATACGTCTGCGGCATGCAAGCATAGGCGCTTATCACGCGGTGAAGAAAAACAACAATGATCTGTTTTTAAAGAGGTACAGTAAATAAAATTCACATGATGTTATAAAAATTTAAAAAATAATAAATATATAGGCTACTAGATATTTATTATCAAATGAGTTGTTTCAGCTAATATGTTGTTATAATTACGGTACCAAGAGGTTGCTCTGCTCTTGACCATTTGACGACATTTTCTTCGTCCCCGTGGTAGGTCACGAAGAAATTTATGCGATGTTACGCGATCGTCACTGAATTCTGTCTTCGCAGTCAAATATGGAGAAATATAGAGATGTTACACGATCGGCGCTGGTCTCAGCCGTTAGACGAGATTCCCGCAGTTTTCACGATAGAACACAGAGAAAAATCGCGATTTAAATAATTAGTGGCACTTTTAGTCATTCGACGAGATTGCCATTGTCCTTGAGGTCGGGCACAACAAAATATAGCATTATTACGCAATCGGCGCCACTTGCTGTCCGTTTGACAAGAATCCAGTTGTCCTCGTCATTGAACGCGGAGAAAGATCGCAATTGCTGCCGCTCTTGGCCGTTTTACGTTGTCCTCGAGATATTAAGCAATCGTCGCCACACCCAGCCGTTCAACGATTGTCTGCTTGTCTATCTGTCCTGACAGAATGGCGGAGGCAAGCTCAAGGTTGGGCATGGTTACAATTCACGAGTAGTTATGAACATGTTTGGTCGGCGCCGTGATTCCCTTTGTCCCTATGCTGTGGTTGGGAGTTCATCAGTTCAGGGTGGATCACGAGGAGGAATTAGTATCACAATGCTACGTAGGCTGTCATTTTTAAGTGGGATGATGCACTTCTCGCTCCCCGCTCGTTTTTAGTATATGGTCATGGGAAAAGTGGCAAGTAGGTTTCGTGATGGGTGCCCAATCACCTATGACGAGATTCCCGCAGGCAAGTCGTGCCGTAAGACGGCCGTCTTGAGGATGCGATTTTAGAGGATGAACATTCGAAGTAGGTATCAAATATTACGAATTATTCTGAGACGATTGCACGAACAATACGATAAGAGGGCAAGTTTTCTTTCGACTGAGAATCACGAATAATACAAGTTATTGAAATAATCGGTTAGATTATATATCCGATGGAACCAAAGTTCGAAGGAAAACTGGACATATAACGGAATTTCGAATTAACCATACTGGATGTCGCAAATTTACTAGACAATTTTTTTAGATAAGTTAAATACATTTCGAAGATTTTTCGCAATTTTCCTTCGAAACTGTAACATTTCACAAGTTTGAGACATTAAATTATTTCGTGTTATTTCTGGACTTCAATTTGACAGTCTCCAAATAACAGAAATGAGAGATTTATTTGTAAGTTTCGGAAGTAATCGCAAATAAACGTCTCACGAAAAGTCAGGTTTCCTAATACAGTAACACAGAAAAATATTTCACACGAAACTTAAGTCTTCTTGATGCCGAAAATATTCTTTGAACCGATCTATACCACTCAAGGTATCCTCAGTATGTATTTCCTTGAGGTCAGGAAAATATAGCTTAACGGCGCCGCTTGCGTGAAACTCGCTCCATCGCAATCTCTGAGCCCAGTGTTGCAAGTTTAAATGATTCAACCCGCCTTCAGAAAATTTTCGTTACCAGTTTGTAAAATTCGTTACTTTCGTTACCCATTCGTAAAATTCGTTACTTTCGTTACCGGTTGACATCCTGTATCTTCTTCTTTTTTTCGTTTGGGCCTACTTAGGACCATGGGGCTCGTTTTGACTTCTTGTAAGGAATTTATGTTTCTTCTTAGCCCAGGCAGCTTTCATCTTCTGGCTGTGTGTCTGCTTTCTTTCCTGTGTCCACTTCCGTCTGGTAGTCCCTGTACTCTTCCTGCTGGTGAGAGACACTGGAAAGACACCATGTTGAATCATCTGTCGGAATTGTGATCGATCCTGTATGTTTTTTGATGAAATTCCAAGTTGCTGTAGGTCTGACTTCACTGTGGTGATCCATTTGTTTTTAGACGCTTTCCCTCTTCCTGTCGTGGTGAAGATCTGGCTGGTAAGTCTATCTGGACCCATGCGTGTCAGATGTCCGTAGATAAAGCCCTGCGCGGATGCGGATATCCGCAGAATTTTTCGCCACGCGGATGTAGTTTGCATGGCTGTGCGGATAGAGGATAATGTTTGGAGTAAATTGCGGATAGTTTTTAGAATACGATGTGGAACTTTCGATAATATTACATATTTGATATGCCAATCTACAGCTTCATGCTTAAAAGAGGAATACTCCTATAGCCTATTGCGTACGAAATATTCGGGTACGTTTTGCAGTTATACACGAGAAGATTATTTTACTCATATGGTTTCAACTACATTTTATTAAATACCGTACCGTATATTTGTAGTAGAAGGTTTTGACATCTCATCATCATCAATTTCTCACTGCCATTATCCACGAGATATAATGCTGTCAATAAGTTTGTTAGTTCATCGTGGTGACATCATAAACATTTCTCAAGTCAGCCACTTCGCTACCTAAGCTATCCTGGAAGATCTGGTTCCAGGTTTATCTGTAGATTTATTTCCATCTTGGCACTGAAACGCGTGGGCTGTGATATTGCAACGGAGACAGTTATGACATCAACTATGCGAACATTGATGGGTCAAGAGGCCAGAAGTATGACTGACTTGGAAGTTCAGGCCAAATGTCAAACCCTTTCTCCAAGCTTAAAGAGAAGTTCACTTAGTAAATGTTACCACGACCGGGAGTATGAACATCATTTAACCAACATTGATAAAATATCTATTAAAACAAAACAAGGTGTATATTCAATAGTGCGTTAAACAAAGCTCAAGTCAAGGATAAGGCAGATATTTGGTTACGTTTTCAATGGAACCAAAGAGGTGAACGATATAGTAGGATGTTTTACCTGTAAAAAAGAGTATTCATACTCAGGACACAAATCAGGCACATCAAACCTACGGCGGCACAAGTGCGAAAGTAGCCAAAGAAGTATAGCCAGTTTTTTTGTCTAAAGCGGAGGTCAGGAAACCAGAATTGAAATATCAGCGGATTTTTAGACAAGTCTTGCGGATGCGGGGCGGATAACAGTCATGCGGATGCGGGGCGGATAACAGTCGTGCGGATGCGGATAATGTTTTATTTATCCGCGCAGGGCTCTATCCGTAGAAAGCTAATCGTCTCTTCCTCATGGATGTGACTATATCTTCTTGATGATCATAGAGCTCATTGTTGTGCCTGATCCTGTAAGTACCACCCTCTACCCTTATTGGTCCTAAAATCCTTGTAAGTATTTTCCGTTCCTCGAGCTCTAGTTTCCTCAGTGGGCCTTTCCGGTTCATCAGGAGACACTCAGAGGCATATAGAACGGAAGGTCTTACTACTGATTTGTAATGTAGAAGTTTAAGGTTCTTAGAGAGGCACTTGGATGTGTAGATGCTCTTACAGGAGTGGTAAACCCTTTCCAGTTTCGTGCATCTAGTGTCTATTGCTAAGGTCTCACTCTCGTTTGCTGGAATCCACTCCCCTAGGTACTTCACTGCAGGAACTTTTTGAATTGCAGTGTCTTTCACAAGAATAGTAGATGGGGCTCCCTTTATATTTGTCATGAACACTTTTTTGTATATTGACCTTCAAGCCAGTTTTAGCTGCTATGTTATAGAGGCTCTGTAGTTGGTGAGTAGCTTCTTCTATGTTGTTCGCTAACAAGGTAAGGTCGTCGGCAAAGGCCAGGCAAGGTACATTGAGATTGTCTTTCTTGTACCCAATTTGCAGTCCTGTTCCTGATGGTAACGTGGTAGTCCATTCCCTGATGATCTTCTCAAGTACACAATTGAAGAGAATACAAGAAATGCCATCACCTTGTCTAACTCCTGTTTGGATAGAGAAGCTGTCACCTCTGAACTTGACTTTGGAGGTCGTAGTCTTCAGTGTAGCCTGGATTAGTCTGGTGGTCTTCGCATCCAGTCCTAATTCCCATAGAGTGGAGAAGAGGGTCTGTCTATTGAATCATACGCCTTCTGGAAATCCACTAGTATGACTACCCATCGATGTCCGCCGCAATTCTTGTACCTTAAGATTGTCTTGAGGTTCTGTATTTGCTCTATGCATGATCTATTTGCACGAAAACCGGCCTGATATTCACCTAGTTGGGAATCTAGTTGACTAGTAACTCTGGTTAGCAAGGCTTTAGATATTATCTTGTATGTGACAGATATTAGAGATATGCCTCTGTAGTTATCAAGGTCAACCCTACTACCTTTCTTGTGTAGAGGATGGATCACAGCTGAGGTCCATTCCTCAGGTACGGTCTCCGTTGCCCAAATGTCCTGTATGATTTGATGGAGGTTTTGTATTGATTGTTCATCAGCATGTTTCCATATTTCTGCAAATATACCGTCTTCACCTGAGGCCTTGTTGTTCTTTAGGCTCTTGATAATCTCCCTTATTTCTTCTATGGTCTGGATTTCTGGAAGGAGGGTCATGGAAGGTGAGTCTCTCTTCAGGTTCCTCTGCATTGAGGAGCTTTTTGAAATACCCTGCAAGGGTACTGGTGCAATCCTTGTTGTTGTACTGAAGTTTTCCATCAGGTCCACGGAGATGAAGGGTAGGAGCTTTGTATTGTGTCGACTGTTTTCCGAGTTCTCTATAGAAATCCCTCGAGTTATGTCTTTTGAAGTCCTCTTCTGCCTGTTTTATTAGAGCCTTATTATGGTTCCTCTTGGTTTGTCGCACTATATTGGAAGTTATTTTTCTTTGCGTAAGAAAGGCCTGGTAGTTAGCTTCATTCTTGCACTGGTTCTATAGCCTTGCATGTAGTCGTCCACCAGGGATGCTTGGCTTTGTTGGATGAGGCAGGCATGGTTTTTTGAGTGGCATTCAGTAGAGTATCTTCTATTATTTGGTCACTGAACTTTTTTATGAAACTCAAATTTACATTCAGTCCATCCATTGACACCTGTAAAATACTCTTTCTAACAAGAGGAGAGGTTCTCAGGTTGAAAGCCTCTAAAAAGTCTTGAGCTGTTGCATGTCCCATAAAGATGCTGTTGAAATATCTGGTGTTAACTTTATTGCTGTTGATGTCAAGTTAACACACAAACAGGTCCATCTGACCTCGCTGAACAACTTTGTTCAATGCCTCATCAAAACAGATAACATTATCACATGAAAGAATTTCATCTAGCAGTAAATTATGAAAGTATGGAGCCAATCAATTTCCATGAAGGTTTCTGAAATATTTTCACAAGAATTACGAGAATTATGGACGACATTAAGGGCCCATTTTATTTCAGCACTTGTGACTTCATCTTTAAAACAGCAAGATTCTACAGATGTCACAGTTCCTGAAGTAGAACTTGAAGGAGTTAATTTAAAGGTTAACACATTGGTGACCGGATGCCTGGACATGTCACATCTCCTGTGGACCGGGCATTTTGCTACTGAGAATATTCCAGTGCACTAGATTATAAAAAAGTACATAATTGTGGAAATAACCTAGATATTATTTTTCTAGTTAATAGTATACACATACCCCTAGTAGTGCTCAAAGGGGTGATGTATTTGGAAACATGACACAATGTGCAGTGGCGGCTTACAGAAAGAGCAGATGGAGTATATTTGAGGTTAGATTGGTCAACAATCAAAGTACGGTATGTGCTTTGGTTGTTATTACGTCGACTAGAGACCTGAATATCACTCTCTCGTTCAGTTTCCACTAATTCACTATAACTTGTGCCATTTGAACGATAAACGATAAATCTTATCATCTGATTATACAAGTCCTCCATCTTGTCATTGATTGAACCAACAGAAGGAAGTTCGATGTTTCGAAACAAAATCAAAGAATAAAAGAAGGCCATGAATAGACGGAAGATGGCACATTTACATCTACAAATAAATATCCTTCTCAATGTGCTAGACCGAAATAGTTCAATACATGGCCACGAGATGTCGCAGGAAGATTGAAAACAATGACGTGTATAAAACAGAGATTTCTCGGGGCCCGTCATCTACCGCTGGCGAGCGTACTACGAGATTTCTCAGGGCCCGTCTTCCATGTGTTAATATAAAATTCCTGATTTTCTAATACATTTCGCCATTTTTTCCTGAGACACTTTTTCCCGACTTTCCTTGACCAAAAACCAAATTCCTGCCTGTGGACACCATGCATAACATATAATGATCTGAACGGCCGATAGGTACTGGACATATTTTGTCAACCTTAACCTAAACCAGGATCATTTGTACCTAGACATTTACTTTCGGCAAACTTAACCAAAAACTTTGCATTTGTACATTGCCAGGTTTGAAGACATAAACTATACTGACCGGCAAAAACTTGGAACACTTCAATTTTTTATGTAATTTCTTAATTTATTCCACTAAAATGTATCGGTTTTCCAATATTTGCATTATTCATGTAAATGTTAGATGGTTGGCTACAGAAAATACTGAAACATGTTTTACAACACGCTTTAACACACAAATTTCGTTACATTTCACAAATCTAATTTTCTATTTTTTACTAATGTTCTTTTGGGCTGTTTTTTTTTTGCCAAACAAATCAGTGTTAATTTTTGCACTGCACTGCACGGGAACACTGGTCACTAAAAACGAGTGTTTCCACCCTTAGCGTCCATGACAGCTTGTTAGGCTCATTGAAGATTGGAGGTAATTGGTGGTAATAAACCACCCTAAGAAATGTCAATTTCTATTCACGGATGTTTCAGATGTGTGTCCTAATGCGTGAAAAGCTTTTAAAATGTGATTACATCTTTTGTTATGGCTAATTTTATACTTTTTAAATTACTGTTTTAACTGTTCCACTTTTTTTGCCGGTCAGTGTATAAGAAACTAAATTAAAGTTCGCCTCAATGAACATGAATACGGGGTGAAATCTATAAGGTGCGTTCAAAAAGCAATGAGCCGGAGGCATAATTACAAAAACCAGTACCTGTATGATAGAAGTATTGGCCCTGGCTGTTGAGGCACTTACCCCACTGTGACACGAGGCAGTGAATGGCTGTCACATAAAATTCCCTGGGCTGCGATGTGAACCAGTTCCGCACGTACAGCTGGACGTCGAAGTCAGAGGTGAATCTTTGGCCCCGCAGAGCCCTTTTCAGGGGACCAAACATGGCGTAATCACAGGGAGAGAGGTCTGGACTGTATGGACGGTGGCCGAGAACCTCCCATTTGAATTTCTGCAGGAGTGCCGCGACTGTGTTGGCCGTATGAGGTCGTGTATTGCGGCATGAAGTGTATCAGAAGGGGGGCCATCTTGGTCAAAGAAGAACGTCAACATTACCTTTCCTGCACTCGTGTGGATGGCCTTGCCTCTTTTGGGTGGTGGTGACCCTGGGTGCTTCCACTCGAGGCTTTGTCGTTTGGATTCTGGTTCGAAGTGATGACACCATGACTCATCTCCAGCCACCACGTGCCAGGAACCCATTCCCTTCCCTCGTATAACGCTGCAGATGACCCAAACAGTGGGCCATTCAACATGCTTCCTGGTGTGGTTGAAGACTGTGGCGCACCCATTGGGCACATACTTTGCGCAAGTGCAGTCGTTCCATCATGATGGTGTGCACACTTCCGACGCTCAATCCGACCACGGCGGCTATGGCGTTCACTGTCACTCGGCGGTCCTGGGTAATGAGTGCATCAACCAGCTGGACGTTGTCATCGGTAATTCAGAGGGGTGCCCCAGACCAGGCATCATCGGCTAACGACACCCGTCCTTTCCTGAAGCGCTCGTGCCACGCCTTGACCCTTGCAAGGAACATGCAGTGTTCGCCGTACACTTGTGACATTCGGCGATGAATGTCCGTTCCCCCTACTCCTTCCGCTGTCAAAAACCGAACAACACATCTTTGCTCTTCGTCTGACGCCTCCATGTCACTGTTTGCAATGCGACTGGCAGCGTTGGACGATTGATGCATGCTGCTGCTCAATTTGTATAGTCACGTGACGTGCACGCGTGCCCTGTAGCGACGGGCTGTGACCTTCCAAGCTCTGGTCGGAACCACACCTCGTTACACATGCCACGATTAGCCGATGTCGTCAGCGGTTTGCGCATTCCAGCCTCCGGCTCGTTACTTGTTGAACGCACCTTATAATGACAAAAATCCAAATTGGGGACACTAAATTAACCCTGCAGGCCGGCTATTTAATCTGGAGGTGTTCCCTTCTCCGGTGGTATTTAAATTTAAGCTCAGCAGAGGAGTAGACACCAACAAGGTAAAAAATTAATAACGTAAAATCTACGAAATATAACGTAATGAAAATTTTAGGAATACTTACCGATAACATGTCCAATGTTTCTCAGTAATATATGTAACGACTGCTTTTCAGGGTTGTCCATGATCACACGCAATATTTACAAAAATATAATAATTTGATAAGTTCCACTTTTGGTATTTGTTTCAGGTATATTTACAATGAAAACAAGATATGATAATGCTCAATCTATATAATTTTCGGGTATAATTTCCAGGAAAAGCTGAATTTTGAAAAGTTTTTATGCCCCGTATATGTATCCTGTGTTGAATTGACAACAAAATGTAAATATCGCAATATTAGTTCAAACCTGTCGCTTGGCATAGTTTGAGAGAATATAGGCTATGGGTTTCTAAAAATTCATCCCTGGTGAAATACCTCTTTAGGGTAGGTTTCTGCGTTATCCCCATCAACATTACAAGCCACATAAATGTTGCCCCGTCACTAACTCCCACTTCTTGGCGCGCGACCTTGGTTTCAAGGGCGCGCCAACTATACATTCTGTCGCGTACATATTTGTTTCTCAAACAATTAGTTCAATCAATTTGTCGTCGAAAAACAGCAAAATAGAATCTAAAACAGATGTGAAATGCTTTCCTGTTCCCGGCATACCCGTGAACCTCTCGCCACAAACACTGAACAACGGTCGTTGTTATTACAGCTGAAGCTATTTCTTCTTCATCAGCGCAGTCTGCCACTTCCCCAATAACATCATGCTGTGTGTGCATAGTCCGTATCACTACCGAAAATATCACTTCCCTATACATCACTTCCACTACTGTCATCTATCAAACGAATAATCTCTGCACCCGTAAGATAATGAGACAGCCCGGCAATTATTTATCTGCGACTGAATAGCTCAAGCCTACGAAGCAAAAAATGATCTACATAGTATTAGCTTTCGGTGCTTCCCCTTCATAAGTGGCAAAAATTGCCAAGTTAGACATAGTTCACAAAACATTCTCGAGATGGCAGGAGAGACCGTGATACCTTCTAAAGCAACTAATTTGAAACTCAATAGAGCGCGTTTCAAGTTCTTTCGCTGATCGATATGAGTCGTCAAAAGCAACGGATATAGATCAACTTCGTATTAGTTCTAATTATGAAACAGAGATGGCATGAAAGTACACAACGTCTCGGTTCATAACGTGCAAAAAGATCCCGCGAAGCAGCAGTGGTTCATGTGTAATAGGCATTCTAACTTCCGCCTGCACCGGCCGTTTGTGGTACGTCGAACCGGCTGGATGAGTAGAATCCAGCGGACGTACAGTGTACGGCCAACTGGCTTGAGGGGTTAAAAGTCATATTTCTTCTAGTACATCGATATCCCACAGAAATACATAATAAAAATACATTTTAAAAACTTGCATGCACTCTACTTCAATTACAACACGTGACCTTCTTGAGATTGACCAATGACTAGCAACCAGGCATTTTGCTCATCAAGCTGTGTTCTGTTGTCCAAATGAGGCAACCTTTAACTTAAAATAGTGTGCGCATAATCTTAACTCATTTTCCGGAATGAAATGGTGAGAGCCTATAAAAAGGCCTTATAAGTAAATTCAGCCCTTTGATTTTTAGGTATCCTGGATGACATATCTGGTGGAAAAGTGAAAAAGGACAGGTATACCTGGCATGTAAAACAAGTTTTATTTAATTAGAATGGAAAAACATGCTCCAGGTTTGGATTGCCAAAATATAATGTCCTGATACCCATCAGCCTTTTAGATCAATGTAGGTTGTGTCAGAGATACTACCACATCAAGTAGTATTCCCAGGGATAAGAGAACTGAAATACAGGTAGGAAAGACAATTTTAGGGCAAAAAACAAGGGTTTGATATTTGTCGTACTTTGAGTTTCAGAAGAATATTTTTATTTATTTATTTATTTATCGTATGGCTTTTGGTGCCGGGAGTGTCCGAGGACATGTTCGGCTCGCCTGAGTCTGTAGCTGCTTCCAGCGGACACCCTAAAGGGCGAGCTACAAGTTCCGTTCAATTTCAAGTAGTTCCAACTTTCGCCACCAGATATCAATGATACCTAGTGGTGAACGTTGGAACTTTGATAGAGAGTTCTGACGAAATCTAACCTAACAAATTTTTGCTTTACACAAGTTTAGTCTGTGAAAGGATCTTTAACATGCCATAAATCTACGACATGGGACCGCCGGCTTTACTTCCCCTCCGAAGGAAGGCATACTGAAGGATTTTTAACGCTCTTAAAAAATCCGACGACTTCGGCCGGGTTTGAACCCGCTATCTTGGGCACAGCAGTTCAACATGCTACCGACTACGCCACCGAAGCCGCTAGAAGAATATTGTTTAGTGTGCTGTGTGTATTATGCAATTTTGCTGACTTGTCTGGACGCCACATGCGTTCTAACGTAGTCTTGTTGAGGGAACAGCTGGGTATTTGACTTGTAGGATAATAATTAGGCTTGGTTGAATTAGCAGGTTGATTGCATAGTTGGCTGGGATTATTTTCAGTTGGATTTGTTGTCGATTTTTAGGGGCAAAATGCCATCGTGGTCAAGTAGACCCGTGTACTTGGGTGTGTGTAGAAGTTGTTTGATAACCTGTGTCCCTGTGAAGTATATACTAGTGTGTGTACTTAGGTAGGTAGTGGCTGTGGCCTTAAATTAGGTACCATCCCAGTATTTGCCAGTAGAAGAGGGAAACCACGGAAAACTACATCCAGAATGATGAGGTAGGAATCGAAACCCCCCTTCTCAATTTTACCTTGCGAGGCTGAGTGTACCCCGTTCCAGCTCTCTGACCCGAATTAAATTTCTTCTTGGTCAGTAACTGAACCCGGGCCTCTGCGGAGACGGCCAAGAATGCTCGCCTTACGCAATGAGGCAGACTGTTTTGGATTTTAATGTAGATGTGATTCGTGTAAATGGGTCACTGTTAGTGGGTACGGCACTAAATGGTCATCTTAAATTAAATTTACGGACAGAATATTTTTCAATATTTCTTATTTTGGGATTTGATGGAGCTTGTCCCTATATTTTGCTTTCGTGACTGCCAGTCGTATGGGATGGGTCAATGGAGAACAGTTGCAAGTGGTTAAGCTCCTTAGCTTTTGGTGGGTATGTACTTAGCCTCCGGCGTGTTTTGAAATGTCCTGTATTACAACAAACTTTAGTATCTTAGTACACACATAGGTGAGATTTAATTTGGTTCCCATGGTTACAAATCCTGGATCGATTTTGCTCTTTCGTTAACCCCGTGATAGTAATTACCTTGTATATGTTATGAAAGCTTAAATTTTATTTTTCACTTGTGCATGTGGGTGAGGCAATAGACCTTGTGTAGCATCCGTAGCATATGACCTAAAGAAATAGTGACAAGGAAAACGCTAGCTAGTTTCCCTTGATTTCTATTTTTTAATCACCTATTCAAAATAATCCTCGTTAGTTGCTAAGACCTGGGTGTTTAAATTATTTACTTTTGTTTACCCCTGAAGTATTCCCACCAACCCTGTAACCCTCCGGCGCGTGCGCTGGTGCACAGAGTGCGCCACGATAGATATTTCACGTGGTGCGTGGAGGGAATGCTCACCATTATTTTGATCGCTCACCTATTCCTTCAGTGGAGTGTCTTCTGTCGTGTGACGAAAACGTGATTGTTGTAGCTGAGTTTGTTGCCACACTAGAAACACATTTCCTGTACAACATCCCTCTGGCACACTAAGAGCGCCTGGTCTTGTAAGTAAACTATCCAAGTATCCTTGTTTCATTAGGGGCAGATGACCTCGTAATTCCGCCCCTTAAAACAACAATAACTAACTTGTTCCATTTTTATTCTCTGATTATTTTATCGCTGATTAATTTTGTAGCAACAATCTCTAATTAATATTTAATATTTCTGCCTATTTATAATGACGTATTTGTCGTATATCAATCTATCAGGCACATCCATATACGGTTGACATTCTTAGCATTTCTATTTATTTATTCCAAATTTATTCTGCTCTGCTCGGTGTAAAATTAGGAAGAATTGGCTAGTTTCATGCTCATATTAGCAATACTGTAATATTTTCAAGACGGGGTGGGGTTCCTTATTCTGTAAATAATACATTGGCCTAGTTACGCTAGTATTTTACTAGCATAATTGAAGTGTTTTTCTAACTCATATTATAACCTATTTAAGAACGTTCCTAAATAAATATGCTGATACAAATCCACAGAAAGCCAACATTTAAAAGATTGAGTTTTCCAGGATTTAAAAATATCCTGAATATTCCATGTTTTCCTAACCTGAAACAGATAACATTGAGACACCACATTATATTCTCACCTGAATAGTGGCTTCTATTCGGGGAATAGATCCAAGTGCCGTTCCTCTCCCCTCAGGAATTTCTATTGCAACAATGTCCTTCGGCTCTGATTTGAATTCTTCAGTAAATCGATGTACTTTTTTACGCTCTCGAGTCCCTGAGAGTTCCAAAGGTTGATCAAGTAAGGGTACTGTAATGAAAATGTTAGTGCCAATAAAAATTACCGACTTATATTGTTACATATATCAAACTGTTCAGAATATTCTCCATTAATAGTACACAGTAACAAACTGCAGTACTAGCAAGATAACACATAGGATCAGGTTAATGTTGTCATTACACCCCTACGTTTAATATTAAATTACTCCCTTCTTGTGTCTCTGCAACACACAGTTACTTAAACATCTGATCATTGTGCAGAAATTAGAGAGTTTTACAAACTTAATTATTTACAACATATGGCAAGAGGAAAAACCTATTTGATATGCTTTTACTAACACATGGACACTAAGAGGTTCATAAGTAAGGGCCTTATTTTCAGGTGAAATAAAACTGTTGATTTCGGTGTTAAAACTGACACTATTTCGGTGGGTATTTTGCGAAATAAATCGTCATTAAAATCTTCCTTATATAAGAGGGCTATTCCAAAACTAAGGTCCGGTGAAAAAAAAAAAAAAACTTACAAAATCAAAATTGTTTCCAAAACAATTATTTTATTAACATTCCTTACGTCTTCCTCTTTTTTTTAACATAATTTCCATACTTATTTACACATTTGTCACATCGTTCCACAAGATTTTGAATGCCTAAGTCGTAGAACTCAGCCGCCTGCGAAGCTAACCAGTCTTTAACAGCTTCTTTCACTTCATCATCTGTGTCGAAGCACTTGCTGCCAAGAAACTCCTTTGGGTAGCGGAACAGGTGGAAATCACTGGGCGCCAAGTCCGGACTGTACGGTGGTTGGTCCATCTGTTCCCATCCAAAATTTCTTGATTAAAGTTTGCGTGTCATTCGCAGTATGGGGTCTGGCATTGTCGTGCAACAACAACACTCCAGACAACAAAAGACCATGTCGCTTATTCTGGATTGCACGTCGAAGCTTAGTCAGGGTAGCGCAGTAGGCGGCTTTATTGATCGTTGTCCCTGAAATAGTGAAACGTCGATCTTCACGAATTTTGTCGTCAACCGCATGAACCAACTCTTCTGAAATCACTGATGGTCTGCGAGAGCGGGGTTCATCGTGCACATTTTCCCGTCCATCATTAAAGGCTCACACCCACTTGCGCACTTTACTGTCACTCATTATGTTAGGACCGTACACTTCAGTAATCTGCCGATGAATTTCTGCCGCAGAAATGTGTCTTGCAGACAGAAACCGTATCACTGCCCTTACTTCACAATCGGCGGGCTGATTAATTGTCTTAAACATTGTGAACTGACACTATCAACAGCACACAGCAACAGTAACAATGCTACTGGCGGCTTTTGCCGCGCAAGGCATGCCAGGCGTCGGCACGCATGCGTGTTTTGCCCTTTGCTCCGCTTTCAAATATTTTAGGGCGAATCGGACCTTTCTTTTGGAAATACCCTCGTAGTATGGGGTAAATCTAACATATTATGTGATAAGGGGGTTTTCAACTTCTTTGCGATGTGCAGAGTATCGCCGAATGTTACTTGCCGCTTAGTATTATGTTCATTTCCTTCTTTCTTCCTCTTCTTTAAGAGTTTCTGAATCCTTGCAGTGTTTATCGCATGCGTCTTTTCGTTCGCACTGAATACAACATTGAAGCGTCAAATACATAGAACCCCTCACTGTTTTATTCCTTGGCCCTCGAGAAAACTGTTATGACCGGTTTTCAGCATTTTTATACTTAAATGCTGGATGTTTGCTGATCAAGTTTTATCAGTCGCAAACTAACACTGCTGTATCAACGACCGCAACGCCATTTGATGTAATCGATAGCACATATAGATTTTCATCGATAGCCTTAGACATTGCGGAACTGAATACACATACTTCCGACTTTGCGGGAATATGCAGCACTATCAATCAAATGAAAAGAAAACCATGACGGTCAATTCCTCAGAAGCATTTAAACGTTTATTGGAGAGCTTTTCCGATAATATTTAGCATTTTTCATACCAAGTGGAGTATATTTAGTGATTATTTGTGCAATAGATCAGATTTTGAGATATTTTGAGAGTTCATTTTGCTAAAATACGCTACTTTAAATAGCTATAAGGCAAGAAAGAAGATATGAAGAAAGTTTGCGCGTATCGCTATTACCAAAAAATACGGCCCTATTCATAAGGAAATGGACAGCAGTTTAACAGCCTTTCCCTTACACACCATCAATGAAAAATATGCTCCTAGCACACTGCCAGCCAAAAAAAAGTATAACACTGGATGTTTACAAGAAAAATGTAGTGAGCAACAGAATCCACTCTTCTCGGTCTTTTATGATCTGGAAAAGGCCTTTGACTCAGTTCCAAGATCTGCTATGTGGGCGGTGCTACAACGCTTTGGCAGTCCTCGACGCTTTGTTGATCTAATCCAAGCTCTCCATGATGGCATGACCGGCCAGGTTTGTCAGCAAAATAAGATCTCTGACGAATTTCCTATCACTCGTGGACTGAAACAAGGCTGCGTACTTGCTCCAACACTGTTTGCATTGTATTTGGCTGCAATGCTCTATAAATCGCCCACAAACATCCCAGGTGTAGATGTCAGGTACCGATTTGATGGAGGGCTCTTCAACCTAGCTCGATTTCGCTACAAGAAGCTAACTCAGGTTACGAAGATAACCAATATGTTGTATGCAGATTATGCGGCATCGCCTACACTCACGCCAGTGGAGTTGCAACAGACTGTTAATTGCTACAAGAATGCATGTGAACGTTTTGGTCTCACCATTAATGTTCAGAAGACCAAGGTTCTGGCACAACCCTCACCAGGCACTTCCCTTCCGCACTTCCAACATTTCTATCTCAGATACTCCATTGGAGCAGGTAGACCACTTCTCGTATCTGGGCAGTCTGCTATCTGTACACGACAATTGTGGGCAGGATGTTGAGAAGAGAATCGGTGCTGCCCATGCGGCATTTGGGCGACTATCGCACCGGGTCTTCTTGAATAAAGATCCGACCGTGAAGACGAAGCTCATGGTGTACCAGGCTGTTGTCATCTCAACATTGTTGTATGGCTGTGAAACCTGGACCCTTTATCGACATGACTTCCGAAAGCTTGAGCGCTTCCATCAACAGAAACTTCGATCCATCCTTAAGATAAAGTGGGAAGACCACATCACCAATCTTTATGTTCTTGAGAAAGCGCTTGCTAATAGTATAGAATCATCCATCATCGGTCATCAACTTAGATGGATTGGGCATGTCCATCGGATGGATGATACGCGACTACCACGCCAGGTTCTGTATGGTGAACTCACCTTCGGCACCAGACCTCATGGAGGCCCTAAGAGATGTTACAAGGACCAATTTAAGCAGAATATGAAGTTGACAGGTCTCAATCCACAAACCTGGGACCAGCTTGTTAAAGACCGTTCAACTTGGCGCCAGACCATCCCGGCTGCTGTCAAAATGTTTGAAGAAGAACGTCTTAGAATTGTTAAGGCCAAGCGACAGGCACGAAAGCTCCGTGCAGCACAGCCACGCCCTCCACCAACAGTTCTGTGTGATCTGTGTGGACGTTTGTTTCATGCACGCATTGGGCTGTTCAGTCACCGCAAACATGCCCACAGACCTCAACCTTAGATTATTTTAGACTGTTTTGGAAGAAGATGTATACTCGGAAATGAGTTAAAGCCGACGATGACGACAATGAATATGAATTTAATGAATATAAAATAGATTTTACCTACATTAATTTGAAATATAAATGTAGATTACCGGAAACTTTACTTTCGATGCCTGCAAAAAATTTTGCTTCGAGATGAGAATAAAAGAGTGAATTCTGGCATTTATTGGTGTAGAGAAGTTACCAGTATACATTACAACCCCTCTTTAACACTTTTCAAGGGTCTGGAATGAAAAAGTGTAAATTGTGGGAAATCATTAGGTTACATTTTTTATACACTATGAGCAAAAAAAAAGGTCATGTAGAGCAAAACATTATTTATCTCACATCATCATCTTGCACAGTTTCCAGCCACTGGCCGGGTCTGTTTGGAACACAAGCCTCTCCAACGTCTTCTGTCTTCCCACCATCTCTCAGCCTCCACCCTTGTCCAGTCTTCTCCTCTCTTCTTCACGCTTTCTTCAGCCACCTGTCTCTCGGTCTCTTTCCCTCCCACTTCGGCTCGTGTACTCTCCTGGGTATCCTCTTCTCCATTCGTTTTACATGTCCATACCATCTAAGTCTAGATTTCTCTATACCATCCTGTAATGGTTCCTCCTTCATTAATTCTCTGGTCTTCTCATTTCTTATTCTGTCCATCTTTGTAGCTCCAATACTGCTTCTCAAGAACCTCATCTCACTGGCCTGTATTTTGCTCTTCTCCCTTCCTTTCATAACCCAGGTCTCCGAGGCATACGTCAGGATAGGGACATAGTACGTCCGATATATGATCTTTTTGCTGTTCTGAGGGACATCCTTGCTCCATAACATGCTTCTCACACTCCTCCGAAATGCTTCTGCCTGCCTCCCCCGCTCATTTATTTCTCTATCGTTTCTTCCATTATCTTGTATCAGGCTTCCCAGATACTTGAAACTCTCCACTTTCTTCAGCTGTTCCCCACCAATTGTTATTCCCGTTGTGGTTCTTTCCTTCTTCCTTGTTGTGATCACCATCTCACTCTTATTTATGCTAAATTTCATCCCATATCCTTGTATTATTCCTTCCCACACGTCCAACTGTTCCTGTACCACCTCCTCCTTGTTTCCCCAAATCATCTGCAAACACCATTGCTTTCATCTTTCCTTCCCCAATTACTTGTGCCACTCGGGTCATTATGTCATCCATCACCACAATGAAAAGTAACGGTGAAGGTGCACTTCCTTGTTTCAGGCCGTTTCTCTGTTCCAACCAGTCTGATCTCTCTCCTCCCACTTTCACACAGCTCACACTTCCCTTGTACATCTCCTTTATCCTCCTTATAGTCCATTTCTCGACTCCTCTATCCTCCAGGGACATCCATACTTTGTTTCTGCATACACTGTCATATGCTTTCTCAATGTCCAGGAAGGCCATCAGTAGATCTGTTCCATACTCATAGTGCTGTTCTTGTAACTGCCTTACAGCAAAAATCAAATCCACTATGGTCCTTCCTGCTCTGAAGCCATGTTGTTCTTCCCTCATCCCTCCTTCTATCCTTGTCCTAATTCTCTTCTCCAAAACTTTCTCGAAGATCTTTGCACAATGACTCATCAGTGTTATTCCCCGATAGTTTCTGCAATCTGTTCTACTACCTTTCTTGAAGATCGGGACAATGATTCCTTTTTTCCAGTCCTCCGGGGTCTTCCTTTCCTTCCATGCTGTCATCACTCGGTACAGCCACTGTATCCCCACCTCTCCTGCTGCTCTCACCATCTCCACACTCAACTCATCCACACCCGGTGCCTTCCCTCCTTTCATCTTGTTCACTGCATCTTCCAGTTCTTTCCATGTTAAGTCCTTTTCTGTTTGCAGTTCATCTTCCTCTTCCCCGATTTCTTCCTCCTCTTCAAAATATTCTTTCCACATTTTCTTCAGTTCTTCCCTATTTTCTATCTCTTGTCCCCTTTTGTTCACCATTCTAACATAATCCGTAGGATCCTTCCGCCTCTTATTTTTTACCATCCCATACAGGACCTTTTTTGTACCTTCATTATCCTCCATCATCTTTGTCCACTCTTCCATCCACTTTCTTCTCTCCTCAGCCACTACTCTCTTCGCCTCCTTTCTTTCCTGGTACTCTTCCCTTGTCTCTACCGTCCTATTTTGATACCACCTCCTAAAGGCTCTATTCTTTTCCCTTACTATATCTTTTGTCTTCTCATTCCACCATGGTGTTTCCTTCCACCTCTTCTTACTACTTGTCCTCCCACATACTGCTTCTGCTGCACCTACTAGTGTCTTCTTAAATCCAGCCCATTCCTCTTCCACCCCTCTTTCTTCAGTTGTTGGAATTCCTTCCTTTACCATTTTGAGGTATTCGACCCTTCTATCCCCTTCTTTCAGTTTCCATATCCTTATACGTCTTTCCTGGTTCTCAGTCCCTTTCTTCTCCTTACTCCCTGTCAGGTCCATTACCAGCACCGATGGTCGTTATCCAAGTTCTCCGATGGTATAACCTTGATGTTCTTATTTAGTTCTTTCTCATACAGTATATAGTCGACCACCGACTTCCTGGTCAAGTCATCACTGTACCATGTGATTGTGTGGCTCTCTCTTTTCTTAAACCAGGAGTTCCCAACTAGCAGGCTGTTCCTCTGGCAGAAGTCCAACAGTCTCTTTCCTTCCTCATTTCCTCCGCCCCAACCCTCTGGTCCTAGAACACCCTCATAACCTTGTCTTTCTCTTCAGGGCTCCCATCCACTCACTCGTCCAAAAATAGTGAAATAGTGAGAGTTTTCTTTCAAAAAAGTGAAAAAAAAAAAGGTGAGTTTATGCATGAAAAAGTGAGTAAATTCATAGCATTATTCGCAGTTATGGCCGTATATCTGGTTCATTTTGATCTTTTGTTGATATATGTAGGCGCAATTAGGCAGGGGGGGAGGGGGGCCTTGGGTGGCTAAGCCTCCCCAAAACCAACCATAGCCCCCCAAAAATGTGACAAAACTGTTTTGAAATAGACAAAGTTTTAGGAATGTGTATCTGAAAAACAAATTAGTCCCCCAAAAATGTCAACCAAATTGCACCTATGTTAATATCTCCGAGTACTGTTCATGATTTTTCATGAAGTTAGAGAGGACACTTTGAAATAATGGATTGTAAAATCAATGCAACACTCAAGAAATTTAAATCGTAAAACAAAAATATAAATCTGGAATACAAAACAATGTGAATGTTATAATGGACTCTTTACTAGAAAAAAAAAAAAAACTAAAACAAATAATACTGCCATACTGGCCCAAAAGAATAAAAATAGATATCATTAGTCTTAAGATAAAACAATGTTTATGCCATAATGCACACCTTACTAGAAAAAAAAAATACATAATAAATAATAACCCATGGCACTACAGCCTGTGAAGGGCCTAGGCCTACCAAGCGACCACTGCCCAGCCATTTGGCCTGCAGATATTGGGATGACACACGATCAGCGCATCGGATCTGCTCAGCCATTAATCTTGGTTTTCGTGATTGGGGTCGCTGTCTCACTGTCAGACAGCTACTCAACCTCACAAGGCTGAGTGCACACCGTTCCAGCCCTCACGTCAGTTTCTAAAATCCCTGGCGGAGCCGGGTGAGAGGCAGGCGCGCTACCCAACACCACGGGGCCGGCCCAGGAAAAAAAAACACTGTAAAACAAATAATACTGTCGTACTGCCACATAGAAAGAAAAGTAGATATCATCAGTCGTAAGATAAAATTCACAAGTTGTCATTAGTCTTAAAAATATATTCAAGTGTCGGGGTCATCTGAATAGTCGCTGTTTTCATCGCGCCGTCGTTTCCCGACTTTCTTCCTTAGTGGCTCCGACTGCTTTTTGCGGAGATCTTCGGCCCGGGATCACATGCTCCGGGCACCTTCTCGCATACCTTGGCAATTTTTGCACTTTTCAGATCACCCTTTACCAAAGCAGCTATTAGCTTTTGGTTGGCCTCATCAATTAGGTCATCAGAAGCTTGTCTCTCCTCTTCTTCCACTTCTTTTGCCTTCCTGTAATTTTCCTATCTCCTTTCTTTAACTTGAGTTTTTTCCTGCCCTTTTTGCTTGTGCCGAATATCCTCCGCCTCTTCCTTTCTCCTTTGCTCTTCCTCTACGCTTAGCCTCTAAATAGTTTTCATATTTGCTGTGAGCGCCAGCAGCCGCTTTCAGAAGAGCCTTTGTGATGGGAACTGCTTCAGGCCGCCAACCGAACTCCTTCATACCGTCACGAATGTTCAATCGAGCATTCAGGGTGCGCTCTTCCATTGCGGCTCTATCTGCCGGAAGTTGATTTCTTGATTCCGAATTCCACATTCCACATCTGAGCTTCTATGAGCTGCTGGTAGGATGGCTTTCACGACTTTGCTCACAAGCGTATATTTTGCCTGCCCAGTAAAGTAGAAAATGTCAAAAATTTGATGCCAATAATGGTCAATCCTTGGACTTTCCTTAAAATGTGGGAGATTTTCAGGCTGCAACAGCTTCCATTCACTGCGAAGCTCCTCTTCGTACACATCTTTTAAAGTCAGCTGCAACATTTTGTAAACAAAGACAATGCTCATCAGACACTTACTTTCTTTGATGGCCTGATGCTGCAAGCATTTCAAGTGCTTGGCATCCTTTCCAGTATTAAGAATGGACTTGTTAAGCAAGTGCTTTGCCGCCTCTTGATGAAACTTCACTTGCAGTTCACTACAGCTCTAATCGATCAGGAGACGTTCAGCACTCTTCCCAGTCAACATTTTTCAATTCCATAAAATTTTTGCCATCCATGATGAAAGATTCTTTCAAAAATTCACTGGTACTCTTCAATGCTTCTGCCTGGCAGAACCTACTCAAGAGCAATATGAATAAATATGACACTTCTTCATACAGAACATGTATCATAGGTTGCTGTAATTAAAATACTTTTGAAAATGTTTCAAAAAAAAATTGCACTATATACCGTATTTCCTCGCATTATCGCCGCCACCGCGTAATCGTCGCACCCCACTTTTCAAGCACTAAAATAGGTTTATAAAATTTCCTCGCATAATCGTTGCATAGCATATTTGTATTTGTGGGCCAGTCAGTTGCACATGCTGCCGTGACTTTATAACCTGGCGCGACTTTGTCAGAAGAAAAAAATCTCGTCTTTATGCTTGCGGGCTATGAACTGTGACGCGAGCGGCAAGCTTCGTCACTTAGCGCATTCCGCGAGCGCATAATCTGGAGTGATCTTGTCAGGAGAAAGTAATCTCGTCTTTATGCCTGCGGGCTACGAACCGCGACGCGAACGGCCAGCGCACATTCCGCGAGCTTATAGGCCTAATCTGGCATGATCTTGTCAGCAGAAAGTAGGCCTAATCTCCTCTTTATGCCTGAGGGCTATGAATCGTGACGCGAGCGGCCAGCGCACATTCCGCGAGCTTATAGGCCTAATCTGGCGTGATCTTGTCAGCGGAAAGTAGGCCTAATCTTGTCTTTATGTCTGCGGGCTATGAACTGTGACGCGAACAGCCAGCGCACATTCCGCGAGCTTATAGGCCGAATCTGGCGTGATCTTGTCAGCAGAAAGTAGGCCTAATCTCGTCTTTATGCCTGCGGGCTATGAACTGTGATGCAAGCGGCCAGCGCACATTCCGCGAGCTTATAGGCCTAATCTGGCGTGATCTTGTCAGAAAGTAGGCCTAATCTCGTCTTTATGTCTGCGGGCTATGAATGGTGACGCGAGCGGCCAGCGCACATTCCGCGAGTTTATAGGCCTAATCTCGTCTATATGCCTGCGGGCTATGAACCACGACGTGAACGGCCAGCTTCGTCAGCACATTCCGCGAACTTTAACCTGTCGTGACCGTGTTAGAAGAAAGAAACCTGTCGCTGACTGCAGGCTATGACTCACGCCAGACTCCCACTATGCGAATGACTGGCCCGTGCAGCAAATAATGATACAGTATATTATTTGAACTTAAATATTCTTCGCATAATCGTCGCACCCTGCTTTTTTCCCACGAATTTTAGGCTCAAAATGTGCGACGATTATGCGAGGAAATACGGTACTACAAACGCAATCTGAGTGGGGCAAGTATCATCTTTTAGAGCACCAGCAGTAGCCTGATAACATTTTGATTGCAGGAATTTTTCAGCAACCTTTCCCTTTTTAAGTGACAGACGGGGTCGGTATGTCATTCTAAAACCGACGGAAAATTCGTCAGTGTAAGGCCAACTATTGACTTACCTTTGATAAATTGTGAAATACTAGAATATACGGTGACGCCACGCTCCTTTCCGTAACAACACTTTTGTTAAAATTTCCGTTGATCGCTGCACGGCTCCGGCTGTGGTATTGCACCATGGAAGCTTTTTATGCTTTCTGGCCGCCTGGCTCGCTGCCGGCAGCGCACTCAGGCACCGGTGGCAGAAAAACGAACTACCCATTCATGGGTATATTATGTGTCGTTTCTAGCAATCTGATTGTGCACGAGACCATTTTATCATTTTAAATGATCTTGTCGAATTCGTCGTTACGCTGGGGTCTGGCGTTACGTTATGGTGACGGACGAAATGTACCCAGATGCACTGAGGTGTGTGACGTCATAGTACCGCTTGGTGCATGTGTACCCCGACAATCTCTACTTCATTAGTATAAGACAAAAATCCCCGATTCTTGGATGTCACGGGTAATCTCGAGAACCACTGGATGGATTTTGATGCGGTTTTCACCATTCTGTAAAGGATATATCGAGGAAAGATTCTATAGAAACTAATTTATGTATGATCAAAGGAAGCCAAGCAGTAAAGATTTCAGTGGAAAAGTCGAAAACAAACTTGGCGTCCGTGCGCTTCTTAAGCTTACGCTGGGCAAACCGTTAAAAATATAAATATACTATGAGCGTAAGAATTGGTCAGCATGAAAAGTTCTACAAAAGAGTTCGCGAGAGCATATCTCTATCTTCAATACATCACCCACTATAAGTGTTTTTAGACTGGATGGAAGGGGCAAGTCCCCGCGAATTTGAAACAAGATAAGCAAGATAATGCAGATAATTTTCTAACATGTCAAGAGTCTTTGGCTTCGAACGAAGCGAGAAGCCTCCAGCCTTTCTAGCATTTGTAGCATTTAAAATGATACAAAGTCAAGTCTTTCAGACTGACTGTCACTTTTTTAACGCAGAATGTGATCAGTTTTGTTAAAAAAGTGAGAATAGTGAGTAATTTCATCAAATAGTGAGAAAAGTGAGGCTGCTTTGAAAATAGTGAATAATAGTGAGAAAAGTGAGTCGCTGGTAGCCCTGTTTCACTTCCTACATGGGCATTGAGATCCCCCATAACAATCATTTCTTCCTACCAGCTGCTTCTGCAATTCCTCTTCAAACTCCTCCTTCTCTTCAGAGGCGCAGCCTACTTGTGGAGCATACACTTGCACTATTTCTACGGTCTCTCCCCTCAGTGCTACTTTCACTTTCATCATTCTATCACTTATTCTCCTCACTCCATTCCTCTTTCCCTCTTTGTTCCCACTCCAGTACAGTCTATAGCCTTTTCTCAGTTCTCTCCTTACTTCCCCTTTGTTTCTGCCAATCCCAATAAATCCAACTTCCTTCTTTCCATCATATCCACTATCTCCTCCACCTTCCCCATCAGCGTTCTTAGGTTTAAAGTTCCAAATCTTAGTCCGTAAGTACAGCTGTGTCGTCTATTAAATCCATCCTGTCCGAGGCTCGTTCCAGTTTTAAAAGCATTTGGTTTCATCCACTACTGGCTTGCTGGGCCTATCGTAGCTTCACCAGAGCCCCGTTAGCCGTCACTTTTCAGGCTACCTGTAGGACCTTCACAGCTACCGTAACGGTCCCGGGGCACACGAAGTCCCCACTGTACTTCACCCCTACAGGCGATCCCCTACTTTGTGCCGTTGCCCGTCTCCCACGACGTGGACGAGGGGTTGGACTTATGGGAGACTTTATCTCACATAATATCAATATTTTAAGCAGTCTCATATGAACATTACAACTTAATTTCTGCATCATTTCAGTTTTAATATTTAGTTAGTTTTTTATAGGCCTAATAAAAATATTTTTTTAAAATATTTTTATAGTGCTGGAAAATTTAATAAAAATAGATTTTATGCAAGGAGAAGTTTATTTAATTATTGATTTTTATGAATAATCGAAATATTTTAATAATGTACAATTACCTTACTGTATGAATGAAACCCCCAAAAAGAAATCTTGCGTACGCCACTGAGCTTAGTCACTCTCTACTACTGCCCGTGTTTAATCGTTCCATTCCAACGATTCTAAAAACGTTATTAATGATTCGGTGGGAAACTTCCAAACGCGCCGCAATGCGAAAAGATAGGTTATGGTAGCAATCGACATGCAACAAGGCGCCTGTCGAGTTTTCGATGACAATTTGACAATTGTACAAGACCGGCTGACATATTCATCAGTTCATGAAGAAAAACTGGGGGCATATGTGACATATTTGTCAGATTTCTACCTGCCGGCTTTACAAATTTATGGAACAGATTTCCGACAATATGACACGGCATTTTACAAAATTGCAGCGATACATTTGTCGATTTGTCATGCTTCGAGAAACGGTAACTTATCGAACTATCTAATTGTGAGACAATTTTATGTCATCTGACATAGGGCATAGTTTGAAACGCAATCCGAAAAAAAAAAAAAAAAAAAAAAAAAAAAAGAAACCAAGCCGCCATTTGCAACAAAGAAAATGTTGCCGAGTGTCAGTTAGCAAAGAGAATATGAGTGAGACAGTTATTACCAACCTACATCTGCATAACTTACTCGTCAAGAGGAATTCGCTCTTCACTTATTGGTGAAAGTGCCGGTCACTGCTCCCAGTGCTTTGCGCGCGCTCTCTGTGCGCCTACCTGCTGAAGCTGAATGATCAAGGCCAGCGGAGTACCATACTACGCACCGCGCAGCATGTCCAGAGCTTTGTAGTTTAACCGAGACTTGTTCTCAAACAAAACTGTCTTTTCGGTGATAGCGTCCAATATCGATATCTGTTAAGACGATTGCCACTTTTTAGTGGAAAAAGTAACATTCCCACGCGGCGTCACATGATGAAGAATAACACATGGCTTCGTCCCGCACCTGCATTCAATATGCCGTACAATTTGTTTTCGTTGGGGTAGCGATAAGCCGCTTGGTACGGCCTGGCGACATTTAAGGTCGTCTCATGGGCATTTTGTTACCTTAGTTAAATCAAGTAATTATTATTATTATTTAAAATTACTGTCTTTTCTTTTATGTTCGGTGATCTACGAGATGTAAATTGCGGGAAATTTAAAATTTCGTTAACGTAAAAGCGGGAACCAGATTGCATTGAAAACATAGAAAAATTAAGGGACCGAGGAAAACGTTGTAAATGGCAGGAACGTAAAAGCGGGGTTATACTGTATTTCCAAATTTCCACGCTTGAACCAAAATTACTGGCATTAAAACATGTTTTAATGCAATCTGGTTCCCGCTTTTACGTTAACGAAATTTTAAATTTCCCGCAATTTACATCTCTTAGATCACCGAACATAAAAGAAAAGACAGTAATTTAAAATAATAATTACTTGATTTAACTAAGGTAACAAAATGCCCATGAGACGACCTTAAATGTCGCCAGGCCGTACCAAGCGGCTTATCGCTACCCCAACGAAAACAAATTGTACGGCATATTGAATGCAGGTGCGGGACGAAGCCATGTGTTATTCTTCATCATGTGACGCCGCGTGGGAATGTTACTTTTTCCACTAAAAAGTGGCAATCGTCTTAACAGATATCGATATTGGACGCTATCACCGAAAAGACAGTTTTGTGCAGTATGGACTCTTGCTCACTGTTATCTTTTCTACTCCATCAGCTGCCATCACAGCGTCCTGAACAGTATACATGCTAATCAGACTTGCTTCTTTGTGATTGACGATCATGCACTCGTTCAGGCAGAAACTTCTCTCTAGAGATGCATTGCTGTGATACAAAATCAGTATCATTATAACGAAGCTTGCAAGATCGTTTTTGGCAGGAACTGTGGAAGGTGCTGAAGCCACTAATTCAAACCACAGCACGTCGAGCCATGGCTCTTTTCCGTCGAACTGCTTCCAACGCACAGTGACGGAGGGCAATCTCAGAGGTGCGGAGTAGCTGCTCTTGATGTGGTCAGCCATTGCGCCAGAAAGCAAATTCTTCCGATTACAAAGAATTTCCAGGGCAATGACGATCCTAACTTCTGCCAACTTAGGAGTCTCAGCGACCCCGATAGGGTCTAGGCAGAAAATAGCACGGGTCATCTTGTAAGCAAGAGGTGACCTCCCTTTGACTTTTTCAGCCATAGGATACGAATGTACAATTTTCGGCAGTTGGTGCGAAATTACAGCACATCCGCGTCTGGAATTTTCTGAGATCTTGAGCTGGTAGATTCTTTAACCCTCTTAGTGCCCGAGTCGCTGTGAGCGATCCTCATCATAAAATGAACAAAACTTGCCAGCGTCGCTTCGTTTTTGTATTCTTAGAGGGGCTCATAGACCGAAAATGGCGTCTAAACTTGACGTGACCATTAAAGCGAGTTCTAGCTACCATTTTCTGGCAAACATCTTTTGTTTTCTGTCTATCGATATTTGAAGTTCCTTGACTTGTTTACGCGCGACTCGTAAAAGCATGGCGTCCAAGGGAAGGAAGCATTGTTTGAGAGAGGAAGAAATTGAAGAATTAATGATTGATGAGTCAAGTGGTGAACTCTTGGACTTCGTGGACAGTGATTGCGATCTTGTGTGTGACAAATCAAGTGCAGATTCCGTTTCGGACAATGAATTACCTGCGCTGAATGCGATCGTACATAACCAAACAAGTGATAGTGATGGTAATGATGTTGATAGTAATAGTGACTGGGAAGAAAAGAATGTTGACCAGGACAATCCTCCACAGGCTACACAACCACAAATGTGAAAGATAAAACTACAGGGTGCCCTTCTGTTTATTTTCACTGTAATTATTTTTATTTTATTTATATCAACAATGCCATTGTTAGTGTACGGTATTTTATGAATATGCTAGATTTTAGAATTTCGGATTTTTGACACCCCTGCTGATATTTTTTAAACTAAAAAACTGCATTTCCTGTTTCTTTTGTTATGTATGTGTGCTCTCCAGTGTTCATTTTTACTCCATTTATAAGCGTGTGGTAATAGGAATAATCAAACTTTCTAATTTTTATTTTACAGAAGAAATTATTTTAATTAATTAATAAAGAAAGAAATAAGTTTGATAATGATCTGAAAATTTCCCTGAACTTAGATAGCTATGTTTTGCACTCCATGATTAAATTTCGCTTTCGTATCTTTCAAAACAGGGGATATAAATATTTTTTTTCTGAAAGCCTACATTTTCCATTAAAACAGCCTGGCACTTAGACTTCACCTTTACCTTTTCGCCTGGCACTAAGACGGTTAAGTGCTGCTCTTGTTGAAAAACCCAGGTCGAAAACAACTGGTCTCCACTGTGAATAACAATGCGGACTGATTTCTGTATGTCATTGTCAGCAACGAGCGCAGACCCGCGCGGAGAGGGTACGGCCGGCGCTCGGCCAGGCATAGCATGCATTCAACGTTGGCTGGGTTCTCATCCCGCTTAGCGCTCTATCGGTGGCGCAAATTGCGGGTGGCAGGGCGGTCTGCAGGCGAAATGGAAGTCTGAGCGGGAAGACTCTACCGAGCGTTGAAGGCTAAGTAGTCGAGCATTATGAGACTTTTCAAGATTTCCTGTATCAAGTGCGAATTTTTCATATATTTCTCGGGTAACTGAAATTCCTGTATCGCTCGACACCCTGCATCAACACATCATTGCTAATTCAGTCCTCATTCAATAAAATATGTTGCCACACCTCAGCTTGAAAATTTCCTAAAGAAATCTTTCAATGGATTGGTATGCAGGCAAAAGATTTGTTTGTATGTCGGACTAGATGGCATACTTCAAGACAAGGTACAGGTAGCAAAACACTCCCAACTCTTTCCTTCCCATCGGACTGAATCTAGATTTGCCTTGGTCCCATTGATACCCGACCCAATAGTCTTGCTCTCCGGTAACTTACAGATGGGCCTTTCAGTATTGTGGAAGACAGGTCTGTCCCTGAAACAGGTTTTCTTGAAGTCTGGATTGCTTCTCCAGTTGTGCACATTGGTTAAGAGATTTCCAGACAATGTGATATGTATGGTGCTTGTGAAACACTTGTGAAGCTTGCTTAAAACATGCTCACTTACTATAATAGCTTCTATTATCAACTAATGCGATAGCCCTTGCAGAATCTATAGGGCTTGAAGCTATCACTTCTCAAACAAAATTTCACGATGCTCTCGGAAATACCGATTAACAAGTCATAAAATGAGAGCACAACACCTCATCCTAATAATAACAAAAGTTTGTAGCTTTCAAGCTTAAGGGGATAGTCTGTTAAAAATGAAACTTTTTCCCTAATTTATCAATTGGTCTCAAATTTCAAACATATAATTTGTGAGTAGTATTAAACACAATTGCAAACTTACAACTCAATTGATCGAACCGTTTCTGAGAAAAATATTTTTAAATTAATTTTTAAGGGTTTTTCAAAAATCCCCTTTTTTATAGCAATTGAAAAGTTTAAGACTGTATCTCATAATATAGCCAAACAGTTTTGTGTAAGGTTTTTTGGGTATCTTGTGTGGTGAACTTTAAATTAATTTTCAAAGTTTTGAATCTTATTATCGAAATAATTAAAACATAGTTTCTAAATACTAAAAAAAAAAAAAAAAAAAAAAAAAAAAAAAAAAAAAAAAAAAAAAAAAGATACTCGACTGTTAGTAGGGGTTAGCTCCAAAAATTTCAACAAATTCAGAAAATATTTACTAGAAAAAAGTTATATTTAAAGGTTCAATTTCAAAAATTAAAGATAAATGCAGTCAAAGTTACACAACACAATCGTCCGCCTATCCTTGCTCTAAAATCCACCTGGGCTGTATATTGTTCCTTCTTTTCTCTTTCGAGCTTCATCAGTGTGTATGGCCGTCAACCTTGAATGTTTTCTTCGTTTTTCCGAATTCTAAGCACCGTTTTGCCGTTTGTTTCCTTCATTGCTCGTCTCTAACTTTGCTCAGTCGCTTCCTTATTGCTAACTTTGGAGTGGTATCTGTTGTTCTTGTTGCTTCTGTCAGATAGCATCCTTGATTGATCTGTGAAACTGTCACAGCTAGTTCTACATTTTGCTTGGATACAAATACATCCTTTGGGCACTTTGACCAGATTATACTATGTTGACACTCATTTGTTTACAAACGACTTCAGAGCATAAATAAATACCTGCATCTCAAAGAACACTGGAATGCTCAAGAGATGGCACCAAAGTCTAAAATCACTCCTTATATTCATTCATATACCGTATTTGCACGCGTATATCTCGCACCCCATTTTTTTATTTGAAATTTCAGGAAAAAACAAGTACTCACATTCATTACTGACGCCATCATATAAATGACAGTAATAACCTTGAGGTAGAAACACGTTCGATTTAGCGCGCCACAACAGTCGCCATTGTCCAGGAACTTACCCGAAGCGTTACTAACAGGAAGAGCGAGCAACGAGTTGATCCGAACTTCGATACGAGCCGATTAGGGATCGAGGCTCCGCGTGCAAGCATACGGCGCAGCCTGAGTGTTAGCACGCTGTACATCGTTCGCCGAGTCTTCGGCTGCGGCTGGCTATATTCCCCGCCTTGAGACACGTTCGGATTAGCGATTAGCGCGCCACGTCAGTTGCGGAAGTAGGCCTACTCTTACATCGCAGAGAAACGCAGTTCAGTCTCCTCGAATCTCAATGATTTTGTCTTTACGCATCGCGTCGCATCAGAGCTCGGCCGCGTGCAAGGATACGGCGCAGCGTGAGTGTTAGCACGCTGTACATCGTTCGCCGCGTCTAAATTCGCCGCCTTGAGACACGTTCGAATTAGCGATTAGCGCGCCACATCAGTTGCGGAAGTAGGCATACTGTTACATCGCAGAGAAACACAGTTCAGTCTTCTCGAATCTCAACGATTTCGTCTTTACGCATTGCGTCGCATCAAAGCTCGGCCGCGTGCAAGAATACGGCACAGCGTGAGTGTTAGCACGCTGTACATCGTTCACCGCGTTTGGCTAAATTCACCGCCTTGAAACACGTTCGAATTAGCGATTAGCGCGCCACAACAGTTGCGCAAGTAGGCCTACTGTTACATCGCAAATTTTGTGTTTTTTCGGGAATGCGGTCATTCCCCGCGTATATCTCGCACCGAAAAATTTCACACATATTTTCGGTCAAAAAAGTGCGAGATATACGCGAGCAAATACGGTAATTATTTCAGAGCAAACAAGTAACATTGTAACAGCTTTCATATGATGCCACGCCCACTACTCAGCTGCAGGCTAGTATTTAATTATATTTTTTCTACATTTCTCTTTGGAATTTCACAAAATCCTTTTGTAGTATGAAAACACTTATATGAATGAACATATTTAGGCAAAAAAAGAAAAACACAAAAATTCAATATTTTATTGCCAGACTATCCCCTTAACAGCGGTACCACCATAACCAGGGAACGGATTTATATGTACTAATAATTCATGAAATATGTACTTATATATTTAGTTATTTTTATTGAAATATGGAATTATATATGGACTTAAAATTACATAAAACTATAATTTCTATTTGATATCAAAGTTCAAAGAAGCTATAGAAAGTAGATCTACATGAAACATAATGCTGTAATTCTCATTTTAATATGATCTTTGAAGAACCCACAATATTTTAATCTCTGTTACCAAAACAATGGATCACAAAATGTTCTTTTAAATGCTGGAAAGTGAATCTTCTCCTATTGTCTCTAAGTACCGATTTAAATTGACTGAAATTTTGTTCAACATCAGAAGTGGTAATGGGGCATATTTAAACTTAACGTCTACTGGGGTTAAATCCAACGTGATAGTCCGGGACAGATTAAATAAGTTACTAGACCAAAAACGTGTAGCCAACATTAACAGCGGTCCCCTATACCTACGGAAACGTTGGTTTATGCTTGAATTTCTTGAAGTTAAGTTGTTTTCATGTGCCAGCACATTGTCGCCAACCCTGCTTAAAATGTCGCCACCTCCATTTATAATACCGGTAGAATTTCGTACCACACAGTTGCCGACATTTTTGCTATAGTTTTATTATTGCACTTTTCTAGAACATCACGGTGTAAAATAATCTGTTTACAATAATCTTCACTTAACAAACCAATGATTACGTTGCCAATTAGCCTACCTTCTTTGTGTGTCATCTCGTCAATGGAAACCCAAATCGGACAGTATTTAATTTCTTGTCTTATCTTCTGAACAGTGTCATCATTAAAGATACGGGAAAATCGCAATTGCGATAAATGCGAATTTTACTTTTTTCTCCTTTTTTCAACTACCTGGTAACTAATATGACTATGTACACCCAAAATTTGAGAAACTGAATGTGCGACAAAGTGCGATAACTAAGGGTTCTCGCGAATTATTCCCATAAATGCGAAAAGTTCCGAATTTACCGATTAATGTTGAATATTATGTTTTATTACATTTTCGCACCGCAACTTTCAAATTTGCGAGTTCCCACAATGAAAATATCGGCTATATAATCGATATTTACGAGTAATAATCGATATGTACGAACATCGATTATTGTCGTGAAAAGACTCGATTACGGTAAAAATCAATTAGAAAATGGTGCTGGGCTGTTATTATTGCCGCATAATATCCACTGTTGATCGCCAGTAAAACGACGATTTTGGAGAAATTATTTCGTAGTTTCATTTGGTTGTGCTAATAAAAGGAATATTCCAATCGTTTGTGCAGATTCTTTTTAAAGATTAGAGCAATAAGGTTATGCTTATATAGGTTTATATCGCGCCGGCCCTCATTTCTTGAATTTGAAATGAAAATGAAAACTCTCAAGTACGTATCGTGATATGAATAGACAATGTTTGTTAGGCGTTCTCTTTGCTTTGGGAAATGTTGTATAATATGATGAAAGTATTCTCTACCATGTGTAAGTTATAGGTTATGTTACATGTCGTCCAGTGATTTCTCTGTGAATTCGGATACTGTTTTACAGATTGTCAGTCAAGAGTCGCAGTGTGGTCAGGAAATAATGAGGGAGTAAACATATATTTTATTATTTAGTTAATTATCCATTGTGTGATATTTACACAAAGTTAAGTAAATGTATGATTCAGATTATTATTTCCTTTTCAATGAGGGCCATGGATGAGGGGCATTGAATTTCTATTTGCCGGTGGTTTAATGGTCAAATGGCACTTCTTGAATCCTACCTCATAAGAAAAGTTATTAAAAGAAATGAATGGAACTTGGCAAGGAGTTAGTAGGAAAACCACACAAAAGGATTTCATAGACATCCTCAGAATTTGAACCAATTCGTCCATCGAGTCCAGGACAGCCCGGTATTGTCGTCATTCCACCTGCCACACAGTAAACTTCGTAAGACAAGCATTGTTGCCTGACCACAGCTCGCTTTATTCTAACAATTGGCACCTTGGTACCAGTGAACTCCGCCGGCCCTCAATATTTGAGTTGCTGCACAACACCTGATATTGTTGATTGCATAACATGACCTTTGGATCTTTTGAGCATAGCTTAGTTACCCTCGTCTCACGTCATACAACCAACCGACAGTACTTGAACTCAATCTTGCCAATTAGCCAGGCTGATGCCTTTATTTTCAGAGATCTCACATTTCTGAAAAATAAGTTTCTACATTTCTGTAATAACTTACTGATATTAGGATTTTAATACTTCTAACACTCCCTTATTAAAAAAAAAACACACACACAACAGGAGACTTATATTAAATGCTTATGCTGTTTATCAGAAACACCCATATTTCCAATCCTGCACATGTTTGAATTAGTTTCCGTGCATATTATTTTGAACATGTTTATTGTAGGCCTACCTAGTGACAAACTTTTAAATGCTACAAAATGCTATTTTTCAAAATGAAAATGCTACAAAATCAATTTCAAAATGCTATTTTCTCGTATCTTTAGTCATCATACATGGCTGAAACATAGGGTTTTCTGAACGTTGACTCATCCGGTTACTAGTTCGGTTAGTATATTTCTTGAGGAATTCCCTGAAGTACTGATTATTCAGTTTGAAGAGAGGGATGTCAGCAGAGATGAGAGCGCAGCAGAGATCGGTTTTGAACTCGGACGTTACACTCTAAGTGGATGGTTGTGTCAGAAACAAATGTCTCAGCTTGGAATTTCGTAGTTAGTCTGATGTTTACTGGTTGAAATGTGTTGTTGCACCAGGAACCTTTGAGTAGATGCTACTGAACATTGACACAAATTACAAAATAATACCTTACTGTCAGTTAATAAACCATCTTCTCTAAATTCTGTTATGTAACTTTTTAATTTTTAAACTGGTTGACTGTGCTACTTTAGGCAACTTGTAACAATGTTAATGTCTTCAATGAATGTCAATAGGCAACTGAACACACTGTACTTATAGACATAGCGGTACGTACAAGAACACTACGATCCATCTCCCTGCTAAATCAAACTGTGAATCACAGGTAGGAACTACAGTAGACGGTGGTATTGCGCCATCAAGGGGAATGCCCAAATTACGAAACAATCCTGTAACTACTGGAATATCGTCGATGAATGGGATTTTCTGAGTAACGAAATTATGGGACAGACATAGTCTATGTTATGTGTGATTCTGATGCTCAGCTGATCTCACCTCTTTCGGGTTCTCATCTCTCGTTCACCACGCCGTTTATCACCTTACCATATCAACTCAGGCGTGATGAGATGCACCCCAGTTAAAATATTAAATGTTTCTCCATTATTGACAGGACTGCTAATTTAATAGAATTTAACACTTTTTTGCGGAAATATGGACTGTATAGACCTTAATGGCTAACAAGGGGACCCTACAACAATCGGATTTTTGTAATTTTTCCCGCTTCAGGCACGTAAAGTTCAGACCTCGAACAATAATTTCCCAAAGCCGTTCGATGCCATATTCATAAATTCTCGAGAAAATAGACTTCCAAGTTTTCCGAGCGCTTCATATCCATTAAGGATGTTACAGAGTTCGAGCAGGACGCGTGGCTCACCCGGTAACGTTCGGGCCCAGTAATCGGCGGGACGCTAGTTGGAGTCTTATTTCAGGTGCTATATATTATTTTTTTTTCTTTCCACCAAAATGCACTCCGTTGAAACAACCTTGTGAAGTGTACTTTTACCGTCAGGCGAAACATTTCATAAAGCGCCTGGAGAATTGCGCCTGCCTAATTGAACAAGGACGTGAAATTAACAAGAGAGAAGATTGCATAAAGATCCACTCTATTGTTCATCACCAGTTGTCCTCATTGGTTTTCAATAACATGATTAGATTTGCATGGTTTGCTTCGAAACTTTGCAATGAAAGAGAAATCTTCATGAACGTGAATGAAGTTTGTTTTCCAATCGATGTACACGTTTTTCAAGGGACTGAAAAATTTGGACGTCATATGTGGGAAAACTTACTACCGAAAACGCCATACTGCATTTACAGCTTATAAGAAAGAACGCGGCGTATATATGGACGTTAAATCGCAGACCTTAGCAGGGTGTCGAGCGATGGCCTTTTTTCAAATTCCCGTATAATTCCCGTATTTCCCGTACGAAAATCCACCAAATTCCCGTATATTTTAGAACCCTCTAAGACTAGAGTTCGCATACCGAATGGCTGAAAAATGAATCTTAAAGCGCGAATCAAAATTATCTGGCGTAAGTGTAACTGCATTTTTGGAGACACTTCCGCAGCTCACGGGTGATGGCGATATTTAGGCCTAACCCGTAGCGTGAGCAAAGCGCGCGCACGTGAACTCTCTCGCAGATGGGATGGGATGCTACGAACACAAATAAAATACCGTTTACCTGAGGAGAGCTGATATAAATGACTGTTTTACTGAGGAGAAGTTATGTGCGCGAGTGACGCTTGGACTCGCGAGAATCGAGTCTAGCAGTTCCGAGTCTGAACGAGTAACCCGTGCGAAGGACTAGAGTCTCCACGGTGACGTCACGATCAGTACTTACGATATAGGACAGAATGCGGCCAAATTCCCAACACTCGCTAAACTTGCAAACGACTTTTCTACTAGTGATTTACAAGAGAAATCGTTTGCAAAATGCACACTATGCTTCATATTATAACGACTAGGTAATGATAAAGAAAGAAATGTAATTTAAAAAATCAAGTTTAAAAAAAACCTCCTCGCCGGGAATCGAACCCCAGCACGCTGCGCGAAAGTTAGCACCGTTAACCACTCAACCAGAGATATCGATAAGACTAATGGCGTTATCAACAGCGATATATACTACTGCTTAGCAAATTATCACGAAGGAAATTTCTCTTTACTGTATTGCGTTCTTTCTTTCTGTCATCAGTCCACTTCTTGCCGGTTTTCAATTTTGAATATCCTATTGTATCACTGTGCATTGATGGGAAACTAATAATACTTGGCCAAGGCGTACCGACATTACTATATATCGCGTAGTTTCCATATATGGCTCACGGATAACGCTGACAGCGTCCTCGGCCTCGATTCCGGACTCGAGTATCTCGAGTTTTACCGTTCCAGACTCGATTCTTCGCGAGTCCACTCGCAGCCCATCACTACTGAGCAGGGTTGAGAGAGTCGAGAATAAGAGTGTCACATCTTCATATATATTATTTCAGTAGTATGCATCCCTCCTGCGGCGCTCACAAGCGACCGATCGTGACAAATGAGCATTCAAATGAAAGAGAATGGACATTAGCAGTGACTTATTGCACTATAATTTCATAAATATCTATAATTTCTTTAAAAAAAGGACTTTAAAAAAATGTACGAAGTGTGCGATTTGCAATCACCGTTGATGTAGGATAATACGCTCCATACTTCCTGTCCACGGGCCACTGAGACGCATGTTTCATGTCATTAACATTCTGAAGTCTTTCCTTTATCCTGAAATGTTAATAGTGTTCTATAATCATTTGGTTGAAATAAAAACATAACCTTTCTCCTTAAGTGTCTCATTATAAACCTATTGGAGAAAGTGTGGTTTATGAACATGCGAGATTTCTCGCACGGGTCCGCTAGTAATAAATATTTACTGGAAGTGATTGAATTGTATGGTACCGTAACATTATAGAGCTTCCACGAGATAAAATGGCATCGAAGCTTATGCATAACGAACTTCCGGTCCGCGAATCTCCATTTGATTTTCATTGGCAGTGAAACTTTCGTTCGTGATTATCTTCGTTATTATTTCGGATTGTGGTTTTGTTTTTAGGCGTTCAACTTATGAAATAATAACTAAAGGATTGGTCTTTCATGAATATTCCAAAGACAAGTGTCTCCAAAAAGAGTAATTAATAGAACTTCGCATCAGAGACGACCATAACAAACAGCTTGCCTACAAAGTGTGCGATTTGCACATTTCAAACGGCATTGGTCTAACATATCTTAGACTACAATAATTAAGTTGGTGCAAATTATATATGTTATATGTGAGAATATTATTATAATTTGCTATCCAGTTGTTATATTGGCATATTATGCATTAACGTCACCTGTTTAAATGCTAAATTGTGACGTAAGCTACGAGTTGTAGGCTATTCACCGTACCGGTAGGCCTAATATTTACTAACAACGCATCGTTTCTTCTTTAATATTTATTTAATCATTATAATTATAATGGCCCTTCTATTACCACTTATTTAACCAATAATCAATTTATAATTCTATACGTATTCCAGGTATTGCAAGAAAGCGATTTGATAGCACATGCGGCTCTACCTTAAAATCCAACCATGCCCAGTTTTCATTACCTATGGATGATATTACCGCAAGTTAATAAACCAAACAACTGGCAACATATTTTTTTAATGCTCATTTACATCTTCACCCTAGTCTACGTAAAGTACCATATGGTAATCACTGAAAGGGTAGGGGGGTTATGACCCCAATTTCACAAACGAACGGACCTCATTTTGCATGAATTATGGAACTCTAATCCTAATGGAGGTATGGATTGTCTGAATTTAGAAATATGTCGGTCAATAATTTAAAACAAGATGCCAGAAAACTAAATACAAAAAGCTGCGTGCCTACTACGGTGTTAAGTTGCTCCGTGAAAAAAATACACTTCGCCAAGATTATACGTCAGCGTAGCCATTGCGCCAGAAAGCAAATTCTTCTGATTACAAAGAATTTCCAGGGCAATGACGATCGTAACTTCTTCCAACTTAGGAGTCTCAGCGACCCCTATAGTGTCTAGGCAGGAAATAAAACGGGTCTCTCGTGAGCAAGAGTTGACCACTCTTTGATTTTTTCAGCCATAGGATACGAATGTACAATTTTCGGCAGTTGGTGCGAAATTGCAGCACATCCGCGTCTGGAATTTTCTAATATCTTGATCTGTTAGCTTCATTAAGGGCTGCTCTTGTCGAGAAACCCAAGTCTCCTCTGTAAATAACAAGGCGGACTGATTCCTGTATGTCATTGTCAGCAACGAGCGCGGCGCGCGTAGCCCCACACGTAGAGGGTACGGCCGGCGGTCGGCCAGGCAAAGTATGCATTCGACGTTGGCTGGGTTCTCATCCCCCTTAGCGCTCTATCGGTGGCGCAAATTACGGGTGGCAGCGCGGTCTGCAGGCGAAATAGAAGATTGAGCGTGAGGACTCTACCGAGCGTTCGGGGGCTAAGAAGTCGGGCATTATGAGACTTTTCAAGATTTCCCGTATCTAGTGCGAATTTCCCGTATAATTCCCGTATTTTTCCCGGGTCACTAAAATTCCCGTATTTCCCGTATCGCTCGACACCCTGCCTTAGTAAGTGATTGTATGCACTACTACAGTCACGACATAAACATAGGTAATCAGTAACTTACACGGAATAAATAACATAAAAATGAATTACTGTACCTCCACACTTCAGACGAGTGGGAGAGGAGAGATGCTTCTGGCGACTGCTAATGAAGAGAAGAGATAGGTTGGTTGGACACATACTAAGACACCCAGGAATAGCAAGCTTAGTTATGGAAGGAAGGGTCGAGGACAAAAACTGTAGGGGTAGACCAAGGTTAGAATATGTTAAACAGATTGCCTTGGATGTAGGGTGTCGGAGCTATGTAGAGATGAAACGATTAGCTCAGGACAGGGAGGCATGGAGAGCTGCATCAAACCAGTCAAAAGACTGAAGACTCAAACAAACAAACAACACTTCAGTATAATACAGGGTCTTTATTTTTGCTTAGCAAGGACATTCTCGCTCTCCGCCAGTGACTGCTCAGTTGCTGGCGATCGCGCACGCATATGTAGGCCTACGGCAGAATACGGTGCTTAAAATCAGTAGCCTACCATGCAGTTTTACTGGCCATGATTTACAGTAGATGCTGAAAATGTTCCCCATCCCCTTCCAAACACATATCATACAGGGTCTTTCTTTATATTTGATCAGCAAGGACATTCTCGCTCTCGCGCTCCGCCAGTGACGGCTCTGTTACCGGCGACCACGCACGCATATGTTTGAAGCACGGGCTTGCTTGAACCACTTCAATAAAGCTCTTTCTAGTTCAGGAAACTGTCCCTGTCGCACACGTTTCCTTATGCCGCTCACCCCTTCTTCAAATGCACGTTCGATTTCCTTCCTTTTGCCGAGAATCGTGTTCAGTGTAGACGGAGGAATGTTCCACTTTCGCGCTATATCCGTACGCTTCATGTGAAGATTGCAGTCCATATCTCGAATGTATTTCATCTTCTCATCATTAGTTATCTGCCGTACTTTCTTCTTATACATTATGAAACACGCAATAAAATAGGTCATAACTGGACGTGAACACTAAGAACTAGAAGACAATAGTGCAGAACACGAAGACAATAATGCACCTACGTAAGAAATAAACAAAGGGAAGGGGGTGAAGGGCAGTGGGAGAGAGACGTCACCTGTGTAGCGTCATAGCTATAGCCACTTCTACGCCGTCAAACACAATAAAATCATCTACACTGTCAGTATCTATCAGAGAATATGAGGCAATATCGCGTCGTGTTTTCCAGAAGCCGAATTTTATAATGAAATAAGAATAAAATACGGTTCACTAACGAATAAATCAACGGAAATTTGATCGTTGTAAGCGGGAATAGAGAACGTATTAAGGGGATATATCAACATGAATTTAGTTGGATAGGGACTTGAGAAAGGAGAGAAAGGGCAGCGGGAGAGAGACACGTCACCTGTGTTGCGTCATAGCTATAGCCACTTCTATGCCGTCAAACACAATGAAATCATCTACACTGTCAATAGCTATCAGAGAATATGAGGCAATATCGCGTTGTGTTTTCCAGAAGCCGAATTTTATAATGAAATAAGAATAAAATCCGGATCGCTTACAAATAGTACAACGGAAATTTGATCGGCGTAAGCGGGAATAGAGAACGTATTAACGGGATATATCAACATGTATTTTGTAGAATTGGGACTGGGACTTGAGAAAATCATCGCGCTAAACGGGAAAACGTTGTAACCGAGAACGTGCTAACGAGATTCCACTGTATTGAAAAAATTAATTGCGAATGCAAAAATGCAGAGTTTGTATGGTGTGCGAGATGCCGCGAAAATTACGTTTTCCCAGTTTTTATGATGCTTATCGCTGTGGCTCGTGTTCAATTACACCCGTTGTACACAATAAACGAATACAGCTCGAATAATGAAGCATTCAATTTCCTATCCCACATTTTCCAGATCTGTCCCAACAATTTTGTTTGTTATAAATTTACAAATTTTAATTGTTTATAGTTAAAAATTGATATACAGTACATAATGTAGAGTCTTATTTTCAAATAGGAGATAATTAGAAATGAGTTTTTTCATTGTAAATTATAATTACATATCTGTGAATTACTACAGACTTCATGATTTTTATATTTCAATCGCATTAGTAGTATATAAATTGAAAGAAGAAAAAAAAAGCATCCAAAGTGAGACTCGAACTAGCGTCCCGTCGATTACTGGGCCCGAACGTTACCAGATGAGCCACGCGTCCTGCTCGAACTTTGTAACATCTTTACTGGATATGAACTTTACGTACCCAAAGCTGGAAAAATTACAAAAATCCGATTGCCGGAGGGTCCCCTTGTAAGAATATGGAACATTATATGCTAAACTCCAAAATATGGAAAATAAATACTCCATTTTTTAACTCCACACACCATGATTTGTAAAGATGATACAAAATATACAGTGGAACCTCGTTAGTACGTTTTTCAAGGGACCGAAAAATTTGAACGTAAAAAGCGGGAAAACGTACTAATGAAAAATGATAATTAAACATCATTAACTTGTTTCAGTGAGGGAAAAGTAAAAAATGTGATAATCGGAAGTACGTACTATCGAATATACAATTTTTAACAACCTACAGAATTATTGTATGACAGAAGTAGTTTATACAGCACAGAGAAACGAGAGCAATGAAAACAAGAGAATAATGAACTACCGTATACCGGTACCGCACTCTTAATTGAAGTACTGTAGTACGAGTTGAAATATTTAGTTTTCTACAATTGATTTCGGCTTAAATACATGTTTTTCTTGATATTCTGTGGAAAAGAAGTGCCGTATTCTTTGGCGTGAACGATTGGATATAACCAAAGTTTTTTTTTGGAGGTTAGATATACTCGCTCGTGTACAGAAAAAAAAACTACATCCACGCCCTTAAGGTGAGGATTATACAAAGGTCTCCTACTTTGGAGCGCCACCTCCATTAATTCAATACGACGCAACAAAATTATCACTAGGTTTCACCACTTCTTCGGTAGTGTAATGCATATTTGCGTGAACCAGATCGTATTGAGTTTCAGGGTCTATACGGTAAAATTGTGGGATCGGATCGTATCTAAACTGGTGTTCAGGAACATATAAACGCATATCGTATTGAAAGCGATTCTTCGCGCTGACGGAAATGCGATCGTACTAAAGCGATACGCGGCAAAATATGCGACGTGACCTTGTTTAAAGGTTCTGTGCTCACGGGCTATTTAACTCACGCTACGCGACAGATGACGGGGCGGCCGGTTGTCAAACGCAAGCTGCCGCATCCACGGAAGGAAGAGACACTAGTGGTCGGCCGGCATACGCACGCCAATCTGTGGTGTATTTCAAAACAAAGAAAGTGTTATAGGTAGCATGTTCTACTGGCGCGATAGAGACGTGTCGGCTATCTTCCGTGTTGCGTCATAGCTTTCAAGCCACTTCTACACCGTCAGCTATCTTCTGTGTTGCGTCATACCTCAAGCCACTTCCACACCGTCAAAACACACTAATCGTCTACACTGTCAATAACTATCAGAATAGGAAGCAATATCACATCGTGTTTTCAAGATGCCGAATTTTATAATAAAATAAGAATAAAATCCGGTTCCCTAACATATAGTACAACGGAAATTTGATCGTCATAAGCGGGAATAGAAAACGTATTAAGGGGATATATCAACATGTAATTAGTAGGAATGGGGCTGGGACTTGAGAAAATCATTGTGTTAAACGGGAAAACGTCGTAAGCAAGAACGTGCTAACGAGATTCCACTGTAATTAAGTTTGCATATAAATCCGTTCCCTGGCCATAACAAATATAAATAATCACAGTCATCACTTCACTGCTTTCCTACTGGCTGTGGCGGGCCAATGAAACAGCAGTGCTGCATGGCATAAGTCGACATGTTAGCAGCAGCCCATGTCACGAAATGTCATGCATCTATCTCCCTATAAAACTCTAGAGGCCGAAGGAGGACAAAACGTCACGCGTAATGCAAGGAGGAAGAGTTAAGACTAGCGGGCCAATTTTGAATTTCAACGAAATACTTTAAATGTGAGCCTGAGGAGACATACCATAACTTTATGAATGTAGACTGCCTTTGGGTGAATGTAAGCAAATACTGGATTCCAACGACGCAAGGCGATGCACACTTGTTTCATACTACAATATGACGACATCACGAGAATGGGAGTATTGTCCAGATCAAGTGAACGACCAATCTGTGTGCAAACCCAAACGTAGGCGTCAGATTCCGTCAATAGCAGTCGGCGAACTGGGGCTAGCTGTGCTTCGCGGCCAACTCACAGAAGCGATAGGTCACACAACTCTCACTCCCCCTGGAGTGTGCCGTGGGCCAGCAGTTCGCTTATCTTGAGTGATAGCCTGCAGTCAGAGACAGGCTTCCTTTTTCTGACAAGGTCACGCCAGATTATAATGTCGCGGAATGTGCTAAGTGACTAAGCTGGCCGCTCGCATCGCCGTTCATAGCCCGCAGGCACAAAGACGAGATTACTATCTTCAGACAATGTCACGCCAGGTTTTAAAGTCGCGAAATGTGCCAAGTGACGATGCTGGCCGCTTGCGTCGCGATTCATAACCCGGATAAAGGCGAGATTACTTTCTTCTGACAAAGTCACACCAGGTTTTCAAGTCGTGGCAGCGTGCACAACCGATCAGCGCACAAATACGAACGAGCTAAGCGCCAATGCTGACCGCTCGCATCACGTGGTCATATAACCCGCAGGCACTGAGGCAAGAACTCCTATCTTCTGACAAAGTCACGACAGTTTATTAGCTCACGGCAGTGTGTGCAACTGACTGGCCCACAAATACGAATTCGTTATGCAAAGATTATGCGATGAAATTTTATAAACCTATTTAGTGTTTGAAAAGTGGGGTGAGACGATTATGCGAGGAAATACGGTATTCTGGGAGGCATAGTTCATCCACGGCATTTCGGGCCGACGATTATGCGAGGGAATACGGTATTTTGGGAGAAATAGTGTGTCGCATTATATACAAATCCGCGGTATTTCGGACCACGGTGTATCGGGCTTCTACTGTATTAGCATTTCAAGATAAGACTGCCACTGAACTTGGCTGCACCAACCTCTGTTGACAATAGCTGCTGGAGCAGGACACAGTGATGACAGAGTGCAGTCTGCACATTACTGTCGACCAAAGTATTATGTGTACTCGAGTTTGAAGGTTGTTTGTGAAGTAACCAATAGACCTACATAAAATCCAATAACATCATCATTTTCGTCGTTCTATTCTACGTTAGCTCATGTAGGTTTGGAATTTTTAATTTATATTTTAATATTTTTTGTCGCAGTTGGAACACAAAAAGTGCAGGTTTTTAAGCGTGTTTCAACCATGGGGAATTATTATCTCAAAAACCCGTCATCAGATCGAATCCAAATTTTAACACAATATACATTGGAATGTTGTATAACTGGTTTATTAATTTCAAAATTTTGCGTGTCCAAGAATAAAGGTCGTTATCATTTTTGTAAGGTAACTTTTTCTCGGCTCGGGGTGGTTGGAAAATGTAGTTCTTGGTTGCGATGTAATCTTTATACATCAAAAAGTTATGCTGTATGACTGTGAAATACGTAAATTAACTCACTTATTTTATATCGGTTTGTATTTGTAGGCAGAAATAACAAATCGTTCACCAGCTACCCGCTCCGTGAAAGCTGTACAGCGTTGCTGTGATGGAGCCCATCACTTCCGATCGAGGCACGCCATGATGCGTGATGGGCTCCATTTCAGCAACGCTGTACAGCTTTTCCGGAAGTGGATAGCTGGTGAACGATGCGTTATTTCCGCCTACAAATACAAACCGATATAAAATAAATGAGTTAATTTACGTATTTCACAGTCATACAGCATAACTTTTTGATATATAAGGATTACATCGCAACCAAGAACTACATTTTCCAACCACCCCGAGCCGAGAAAAAGTTACCTTACAAAAATGGTAACTTTTTTCATGGACACGCAACATTTTGAAATTAATAAACCAGTTATACAACATTCCAATGTATATTGTGTTAAAATTTGGATTCGATCTGATGACGGGTTTTTGAGATAATAATTCTTAAATGTGACGCATGGTTGAAACACGCTTAAAAACGTGCACTTTTTGTGCTCCAACTGCGACAAAAAATATTAAAATATAAATTAAAAATTCCAAACCTACATGAGTTAACGTGCAATAGAACGACGAAAATGATGATGTTATTGGATTTTATATAGGTCTATTGGTTACTTCACAAACAACCTTCAAACTCCAGGGCACATGGTCGACAGTAGTCAAGCAGCATTGCGCGCGCTACTTGTGCTAGACAGAAGTTATGTGAATTGTGAACAGAATAATTAATAATAATGGGCGAATTGAGAATGGTGCGTTTCAACAGCATGGCCAAGCTTAATAGGAGCTCATGTCACGACAAAGAGTAAAATGATGAAAGACTACTGTACGAGAGTTACATCCTGCCTGTAAGACTGTATCTGTCAACTAAGCAAGCTGACAGCATCACACACGCAAACAAAGAATAGTTTCCACCTCGGCCATCGTATCTTGAAAGGCTAATACTAAAGAACAATAGGGAGACGAAACAACAAAGCCTGTCTGGCAGCATATGTCACTAATTAGACCTCAATATTATTACACAATCTACACTGGAATTTTGGTGGGCAATATAAAAATTAAGACCACCAACCAACTTCAAAGAGATTGTGTGCAATGCATAAACTGCAAAACAATGCATAAACTGCAAAACCTTGGTGTGACATTGCAGTCACCTGGAGATAAGAGCTGCTGGTGGATGTTTGCTAGAGAGAAACAACTTGATGGGCGACAGAACTGACAGATCCCATTTAGTCAGATGTGGAAAATGTTCAAGTGAAATCCAGAATCTGTTCAAATCATCTCCTTGGCGTTTTAATTTCAACTAAGTTCAACTGGAGACCTAGCAAACATTTAAGAGAGTTGCTGTTTCGGTTCATTTTTTGTATGGTACGGGTGAGCTGGTAAATTACACCCAGAAAAAAAATCGTCAAATTTATATATGGCATGTTCAAAAAAAAAAAACAGAGGGATTCGATTTGCCTCGACGTACGTGGAAGACTGCAGGATTCGCACAAACCATGGCGTGTGTAAGGACTTACTCTAAAAGTCGAACAAAATTCCCGATCCTGCATGTGTTTGTGGAGAGACACCCCAGACCATACAACACATTGTGCAGCAGTGTAGTATTACGTCATACTCAGGGGATTTGAAGGATTTTCTCGTGTTGACTTCAGATGCTGTTAAGTGGATAGACAATTTAAATTTTACATTATAAGTGCCAATTTTGACTGTAGGTTACACTAATATTCTCTGTTTTGCTTCTATTGTAATTTTTGCTGTATGTATTCTGAATATAGTTGTGTTTTAAAATGTGTTGCCATACGCTAAATAAATAATAATAAAACATTACATGATGTAAGTTTAATTCATACGTTTTTCTCACTAATAATTCATTTTTGCTGTTCCTCCTGAAAAACTACAACTGAAGTTGATTGTATTAGCAATTCAAAAATAAATAATGAAAGGACCACTGAAGAAAAGAAGCAACATGGAAATATGAAGTAAACTTGCTGCATTAGCCTGATACAAGTCAATAAAGCAGACATAACTTGGGCGACCTGCATGTCAACAATACCATACCAGTACCTCAAACCAGGATTACTGATAGCGGCGTTTAGCTGTGCACTTGACCTTTAGAGCTCAAGTGTAGGAGAGGGTTGTAGATCAGTGCCGGGAGCATGTTGAATACTTCCCTGAGAACATTGATGCGCATGATATTAGGTTATCACAATCAGACACAGGCACACTGAGCGTGGTAAATATTTTATGCTGCAGTAGTATACTGGGTGAGTGGAATAAGAAGTGCAGAGCTAACTGCCGGTAAGTGTACATTTCATGAATCTCCTGGTAATCTAACCAGGGCAATCGCCTCAGATCCCATGTGTCCCACACCAGGGTAGGTAGGGTAGAGAGGTAGGGAGCACGTGTACATCCCACTATCGGATTTTATACTATGGATACTAGAGTTGAGGCCTTTATTAGAAACAAACCAACAGACCTTTTGATAAATGAGCTATACCAAAAATTTCCTTTTTAAATTGTGCATTCGACTATACAAGCCAATTATCTCAAGTTTAATAATTATTTTCTTATTTGTGGTTGTATGAGAAATTGTCCATGATTTTGGCTTCTTTTCTAGGAACCGCTCACTTAAAACTATATACCGATACATGGAAAACTACTTGGCTGAAGGTAATGAAATTTTTATAAGTTATAGGTACAAGTATTGGTAGTGATAAACTCGAGTTTCAATTTTTTTCAACTACCCAATGAAAAGTTCTTACACTTTTTCTGAATGCCAAGAAGCCTTATGTATCGTTACTTCCGAACTCTGGATACAGTTAATTATACACGCTAAAAGAATTGAAGACCACTACTGGGAAAAAGATGGACGTCCGAAAATACCCCTCATTTCGAGTCAATCATAATTAACTTGAATGACAGCAGTTCTGATTCATCGGAACATTTAGAGATCTTTCAGATGAAGAATACTGACTGATTATGGTGTTTGAAGCCATTTTCAGTGTTGCCTTAGTAAACAAAGTTTGATGTTTTTCAGTCGGTCAACACGATTGTACCCAATTGTGATGGGTAGGGACACTCAAATTTCGCGACTCACGAAATTCGCGAATTTTTCAAAAGTGTTAAATATGATGTGAGAAAGGCTTATAGGACATGTGTTACGAATTTAAATGTAATTTGGAACACTATCTATTCGCGAAATTTTGACATTTCGGCTCCATATACGAATTTTTAGGTTTACTCGCGACATTTATCGCAACTAGAGAAATACCGTATTTCCTCGCATAATCGTCGCTACCGCGTAATCGTCGCACCCCAATTTTCAAACACTAAAATAGGTTTATAAAATGTTATCGCATAATCGTCGCATAGCGTATTCGTATTTGTGCGCCAGTCAGTTGCACATGCTGCCGCGACTTTATAACCTGGCGCGACTTTGTCAGAAGAAAAATATGTCGTCTCTATGCTTGCGGGCTATGAACTGTGACGCGAGCGGCAAGCGATCATCATCAGATCCAGTCTGGCACAGTCCTGGTGAGAGCAGTTAACTTCGTTACTATATACATACATGGTGGCCACTCAAATCGGTCAACGATTTTTCAGGAGTTTTCCAGGAATTTTCTAGGAGTAATTCTCATTTTTCCAGATTTAAAAATAAGCGCGAGTGCTTATCGGTTGCCTACTTCAAGACCAAAATAAAGCAGTTGTGTTTGGTTTACTTATACAGATGTTGACAAAAATCAGTGGTGATTGCGTTATTGATACGCAAGCCTACACACAAATGATTTAATTATTGTTTTCAAAAAGCCTTTGTGACTCAAATATCCACTTTAAAAAAAAGAGAAAAGAATGCTGTCTGCAATTTTATTGCGGTGAAGTTGTCTACTCAATATGTTTCACAAAAATATTATCGCATGTTCTCACACACAGAAACAGGTAGCCTGAGGAAATTTCTTTCGTTAACGATAAGAGTGCTCACCCAAAACCGCAGCGGGTGTATGATTTAAGTTGGAAATATGTTCATATTTAATTAGCAATGGCTATTTTCCAGGAGTTTTCAAATTTTTCGTCATTTTTCAGGAGTTTTCCAGGATTTCCAGGAGTAGTGGCCACCACGAATATAGATAGTGACCAAGTTAACTGCTCTCACCAGGACTGTGCAAGACTTAACCAGATAAGTAGCCTGTATAATACAATCTGAATAGACCATTTACCAACAATTCACTCTAAACAAGCAAATTTGGAGGTCAATCACCACTTCCAGTATCTTAACAAAACATCACAGACTACAAATATTGACGAGTTGCATTATCTTAACTAATACTACAACTACACTGACCGGCACGAAAAACGCAACACTTCAATTTCTTACAAAAACTGAAATTTATTTCAAATTTATGACACTTTTATAACACTAATCAACTATATGATGAAACATTGTAGTACGGTCCCATGTAGGTGTCTAACAATGGAAAATAGAAGATGATTATACACAAATTTAAAAATTAAGCCAGTGATGCACACTTCAAGGAAAGAGCGCTAAAAGAGCGGGAAATTTTGAGTAAGGTCCTAAAGGTCCTCACTTCTGTTTTGATTTTATACACTTCACACATTACTTCATAGACCTCTGTTCGCATCTTTAAGAGCATGTTTTGCCACCTCTTGTACCAATGACGACATTCAACCTTTCAGGGATGCTCCTGATTAATGCTGTAATGTCCATCATCTCCCTTCTTCCAGGAGGACATTCCGTAGGTCCTGTAGGGTCTCTGGATAGCACTGACGGACTCTTCTCCCCAGCCGGTCCCAAACGTGCTCAAGAGGATTCAAATCAGGGCTTCGAGCAGGCCAAGCCATAGCATGAATCCCTGCTTCACCCAAGAACTTTCTTAACATGTAGGCGTGCATTGTCTTGCATTAGTGTGAAATCATCATCAATAAATGGAGCGAAAGGCACAACATGCTCCAGAAGGATTTCCTCCACATACCGATGTGCAGTGAGGCTCCCATTCTCCACGAAGACCAAATCCGTCCTTGCAGCCATACTGATTCCTGCTCACACCATCACACAACCACCCTGAAATGGCGTCCTGGATGAGAATGTGCAAGGGGAATACCTTTCCTCTGGCCTTCTACAGACCCTCTCTCTTCCGTCAGGTGATCGGAGGCTAAACCGCGACTCATCGGCGAACAACACTTGTTCCCATTGTTGTACTGTCCAGCCATGATGTTCCCTTGCAAAACGTAGTCGAGCTGTGCGATATTCTCAGGTAGGTTCTGGGTCTGTAACTGGTCTTCTGGATTGAAGATTGGCTTCTTCTAATCTTCTTCGGACGGTTCTCTCACTAGCATCGACCCCTCGAACTGGGTGGAGTCGATTTCGTGCTTCAATGGCGGTGCAGTGACGATCGTGAAGAACTTGAAGTTGTAAGAAGCAGATATCTCTCTTCGATTTTGTTCTTCACGGGCCTGATCCTGGTCTCCTTGCAAAGCCTCCAGTTTCCCTGTACCTTCGTACGGTTCTGGAAATCATGGAAGCTGTAAGCCTCAACACATCTGCAATGTAATGCATGCTGCGACCATCTTCCACCAAAGCAACAACTTTTGCAGCTTGTTCAGGGCTTAAGGGCATGTTTGCTCCAGAAAGCTAATTACGACAATCACAGAAAGATCCCACAAACACATGTGATTGAAAAGGGAACAACTGAAAGTACAACACTAAGCGCTATAAGAGCGGGAACACATTATTGGGTTACATCCAGTGATGTGTTTTCCAGGTTGTGCGGGAAAAATCAATTGAGGCTAGTGCAATCAACAATCAACACTTCATAACATACCCCGTCTAAAAAAATAGGTTTAAGTGCTTCACTTTGATAAAATAGATTTATTACACAATAATTTCACATAATTTATTGGGTGTTGCGTTTTTCGTGCCGGTCAGTGTATATAAGTGTGCATATTGTATAAATACCTTCACCCATAGATTTTATAGCCTAAGTGTAATGGATCTGATGATGATCGCCTAGCCATCGAAACTGGTCATCCAAGTGTATTTTTAATCTCATGTAAATCTTTTTTCAGGATTTGGGAATAAACCATCAGTGTAATGAGCCCTAGTAAAAATTGTGTAGTATGACATTTCCAAATTAGGGAGCAAACCATTTTTAAAACCTGCCATTGAAAATCCAAAGCCCTTATGTGAAAAGGTGATGGAAAATGGAATTTGCACGAGGAAAGAACATCAAAGGTTGAAAGTAAACATAAAGCTGTGTTCGTTGTGAGCCAAGACTACTAGAACTTAACGCAGCAACAAAGCACCAGGTTTCACCACCCTGCCCACTTCTAATCACACCAGCCAGCGCGCATAAAACCTCCCATTAATATAACTCTTCATAAATTCCCCATTACACTATACGTTTGCAGTAGTTGCGGTTTCCAATAATCACAAATGAAAGCTTCAAAATGAGGCTAAGTTTCCCGCTGTACGTTTATCCTGGGCTGATAAAACGTTGCTTCAGAAGAAGTATTAAGAACTTTTTATTGGGTAGTTGAAAAAAAATCTATACTAGGGTTTAACACACCAATGCTTGTGCCTACAACATAAAAATTTCATTAACTTCAGCCAAGTAGTTTTCCATGTATATAGTTTCAAGTAAGCGGTTCCTAGAAAAGACTACAAAAACACGGTCAATTTTTCATACAACCACAAATAAGAAAATAATTATTAAACTTGAGAATAATTGGCTTAAATAGTCTAACGCAGAATTAAACAAGGCAAATATTGGTATAACTCATTTTTCAATAGGTCTGTTGGTTTGTTTGTAATTAAGGCCTAAACTCAAGTATCCATAATAAAAAATCCGATAGTAGTCTCTAACACGTGTCCACGGACGTGCATGCAAGTTCCCATAAAGGAAAATGGAAGCATCCTTCTCCAACAATCCACCAACACACAACTTTCTCATTACCCTTATCATCGCCATCTGCTTCATCTTCGTCCTCATCCTCCTCCTCATCATCATCATCATCTTCATCTTCACTCTGAACTTCTTTCTTTGACTCTTTCACTTTAGCTGGCTTCCTTTTGGGTGGTTCCTTTTCTTTCTCCTCCGATTCTTCAGCTGATTTGTCATCAGTATCATCTTTTGAATCAACTGTGCTGTCATCTTTAGAGTCCTTCTCTTCCTCCTAAAAATAAATCACAGATATTAGGTTCAAGTATATACCACAATTCTTACGTGTCTAAAGGAGTTGTTTTAGTGTAGTGCAGGGGTCCCAACGTCAATACTGCTTGTATTTTGTGTCTTACATGGCCTTCTCAGTATGTGCTAGCCACGCGTATTGGTAGGTGTGTCTGTATCAACTGACGAGCCCAACGGCACACTGGGGTGAAACGCTGGTATTGTTTGAGCTAACCGGACCATTTTGATCATTTATTGATAATTCATCCGCTCAAATGGAAACTACATCATTCCCTTTGGGAATATTCAAAACCTTATATTAAAGTTCTGCCGCTCTCTCGGTAGTAGCGCTGCAGAACGTGAACTCTTGACTCATCGCAGCACACCACAGTAGTGAAGGTCACTGGGCAATTCTGCCTTCCTCAGTTAGCTGCTGGCCTTGCCTCAGCTTACTAGCAGCGCTATACTGTGATAAATTCGATTAAGTTAAGGCTTGAAAATGGCAAGCAAACAAAGCACAGGTCTTGTAATCTTCAAGAAAAACTTGGAAGTGCTGAAACGGTGCATAAAGGTGACAGTGCATCAAGATTATCTGCCCAGTTTGGTGTTGGAAAAGCTACGATTTCCGACTGGATGAAAAACCGTACTAAAATCGAACAGTTCTGTACAGCATCGTCAGCAGACATCCTTAAAACCAACATCAAAAGTGTCCAAATTCGATAAATTTGATGAAGCGGTTTATTTATGGTTTTCACAGGAGAGACAGAAAGGTGGTCCGTTAAGAGGGCTTCTTGTTCAAGAAAGGCACTTCAATTAAATACATTATTGAATGGAGATGCATCATTGAGGAAATAACTCACCGCAAGTGCATAACGCCGGCGAAACGGGTTTAAATTTCAAGGCCCTTCCCAATAAAAGCCTTGCGCCTGCGGAGATATCTCGTGCACCTGGGTTTAAGATGAGTAAGGAACATGTTACTGTATTAGCATGTAGTAATGCTGAAGGAGCAAATAAATTGTCCCTAATGGTTATCGGCAAATCAGCAAAACCAAGGGCATTAAAAAACTGCAACATGAACACACTTCCAGTTTACTACAGCAACCAAAGAAAGGCATGGATGGATGCACATCTTTTGAAGGAATGGTTTGAAAAATAGTTTGTTCCCTCAGTAAGTAGATTTAGTGCAAAAAGACTGAAAAAGACAGATCTCAATGATTTCGATAAACATGTCCTGTGCCTAACATTCTTGGAGTATGAAGCACAAAAAAAAATTCTACCATACGTAAGCTTCTCAGTGCTGTTAAAGAAAAGATACAGTTTGTAGGGAAAAGACAAACATTTTGGCGCATCATAAAGCACATGGGGTTTAAATTTACGAAATGTAAAATGTTAAACAAGTGTTAATGGAGGGAAGTGATATTGTCACACAACGAGCTGCGTATCTACGTGAACCTTAATGGGCCTAAAAAACCTGTTGTGTTCAAGGACGAGACATGGGTCCATACCCAGTACACAGCGAAGGTAATTTTGACATTTTTCATTGTTGCCTTATTAACAATTAATATTGTAGCTTTCAGTTGGTCAACAGAAATCATTCCAATTACTGGTCTAGGTGAAAAATAACATGAAATAAATCAATCACATGTGATTTACTTCAAGTCATTTTTCACATATTCCAGTAATTGGAATGATTTTGTGTTGCCTGACTGAAAGCTACAATATTAACATTACACAGTGAAGAAGTGCTGGCAACACAAAGAGATTCTGGGAGTCATGGTGAACCCAAGTACAGGACAGAAAAAGCTATTCTGGTGCATGCTGGGGGTGAAATAGTGTTTATTAAAGAGGCAGAGTTCATTTATGATTCGAAGTCTCAGTCTACCATGATGAACTAAACAGCACGAATTATAACATAAGGTTACAGGAGCGACTAATTCCAAAACTTCCACCTGGGTGTATTATTGTACTTGACAATGAATCATATCAAACCAAAAAAGAAAATAAAGCTCCAACTCTTGCTTCTCACAAAGACTAAATACTGTCACGGTTGAAACATAACAATATTACAGTTGCAAAAGACATCACCAAAAGAAAGTTGTTAAAAAATGCGAGACGAAACAAACCCGTGGATAGAATTTTGAAGGACAATGGGTATTCTGTTCTGCGGTTACCACCCTGTAACCATGACGAATAGAAATAAACAGTGTCATCACTCCGCTCCTTAAACATTGTAGTTCATGGTCCAGCCAGTGTGTGGTGCGGAAGTCGCGCCGAACCATAAGCACCTGTGACAAGTAGCCCACGAGGTGCGCGAGAAGTCATATTATGCGAGGGAATTTGTTGCTTTGTAATAGTTTACGAATGTCTGTGCAGTGCTTTGTGAGTGCAAACAACTAAATTTTCTGCTGTTTCGGGAAAATGTCGTATTGTTTCGTTTCTGGATGTAAATCGGGTTACGGAAGAAAATCTGATGGTAGACATTTTTTCACACCACCAAAAGAAACAAATCTGTTTGCGAAATGGGCGAGAGTTATTCCGCAGAAAGGTAAGCAATTGTCGATCAAAAGTAGAATCTGTGACGTGCGTTTTTCGGAAGATTTAATTATTATAAAGGCGGACTGTTTCGTAGTGAACTGTGAGAACGTGGAACTTCCTCGCGTGAAATGGAAATTAAAACCAGGAATAGTACCTCACATTTTTTTTCTTCAAAATTTACCGAAATATCTATCCTCTGTGTTAAAATCACGAATGCGCCCAGGAGGATACGGAATGAAGGCAGCCTTCCATGGTTACTTGTTCTACTTCGTGCTATCCTTACTTAAAATGTAAATATATATAATCCATCTTAATAATAATAGGCCTAAAATAATTATAGTAGTTGGTTCTTTAGGGAATTTGCGACATTGTGGTCACGTAGCCCCGTGTGCTTGGGTGTGTGTAGAATTTGTCTGATAACCTGTGTCATTGTGATGTCTGTAGTAGTGTGTGTATTCGGAATTGAGGTAGGATTTGGGTAGGAAGCGGCCGTGGCCTTCAGTTAGGTACCATCCCGGGAGTAGAAGTGGGAAACCACGGAAAACCACTTCCGGGATAGCTGAGATAGGAATCAAACGCGCCTCTTACCAGTTTTGCCTCACGAGGCTGAGTGAACACCGTTCCAGCCCTCAGACCAGAATAACATTTCATTGCAGAGCCGGGAATCGACCCGGGCCTCCACGGTGATAACCAAGAATGAGATGGACATATAATAATAAGAATGGCCAACCTGCCAATAAAATAAACGGCCATCCAATTCTTCGCTTGCGTTACAGTCCTCTTGAACAAAATCATAGTCAGTATCCGAGTCTTCGGATCTTGTTTCAACTTTGTCTTCAGTATCAGTCACAAATTCCTTTGAAATTACTGATTCATGAACTAGCGATTCGTTATCTTTCAGCAGAAGGCGACACACTTACTCGTGTAGAGTTACTTTTGGGCTCGTCATTTTACAGCTCCAGGAATGGTGTATGATGTCCCGAGACGATAAGATTATAACTTGAACTGTTGGTTTGATATTACAACTAAAGCGAACCACGGAATTGTCAGGCCAATGCGCGACTAACGGGAGGTTTTAAAAGATAGTTCTACATGGGGACTGAGAATATTAATAAAACTTTTTCACGGTAACGTATTATTCTAAGTCTAAACAAACAATTTGTTGTAATCGGCGTAACCGCAGCCTTCGTAAAGAGGTTTACGTAGCCCAGCGCGTATCCCATATTTGAACACCTGACTGCGGCTGACTGTGTAGCGTTGGGGGTCTACGCCGCTAGCGCTAGCCAACAGCGGGGCGCGCTTGAACTCGGTCAGTGATAACACTATGTATTCTATTCGTCATGCTGTAACTGTGACCTAAATCCTATCGAACTGATATGCTACCTAGTGAAACAAACTATGAAAGACTGAAAGACCTGACCCACCACTGCATTTGTGAACAGACTAGAGAAGATGAGACAAAAGTGTGTGCATACATTACACTGAAGAATATCCATGCGCAGCTACATATAAAAATGGCTGTTTTGCAGTAAAACGTTGTCCTTAAGCGTAATTATAGCCCAGTCGACAGGTAGTTTCAGATAGAATAAGGTCGGAATTTAATGAAACTTTGGGATGTTGTTCAGGGATGGTTAATTAACATTTTCTCAAGTTTTGGACCTCGAGGACCCTGTGCGAAAAAGGGAGGGGGAGGAAACTGCAAAAGTTTCGACCTTCCTCAGTTTTTTCCTCAATAACATTTTTCCCTTACGTCCTACCACAAAAGTATTCTTATGCGTTTTTGTAGAGCGTTAACTGTCCTACAATTTGACTATTCAAACATGTCAGTGCCGGGATTCGAACCTCTGATCTGCAGCAACTTAGTCCAGGCTGGCTGAGTGGTGCAGAGGTATGGTTATCGCTTGTTGAGCCAAGGTTACTGGTTATTTGGTGTTTACGGGTGCTTAAATGCAAGAGAGCTGTGCAAGTAGATCTACTGGTAAATTAAGAATCCCCTTCACGGCAAAATTCCAATACCCGGGGTCTCTAAAGCCGCAGAAGCCAAAGAGACATAAAACCCATAAAATGTTTATTATTGTTTTGTTTTTCTTATTTTTGTTATCTACTCTTACCTATTATATCACTCCAGCTGTGGGATATGTCTACACTGACGTCAATAAGGTGCTGGTCTGGATGCAAGCTGTCACTCAACGAGGCATGGACTGATCAAGTTCCCGGATGGTGTCCTGCGGAATTTCGTGCCAAATGGTCTCCAACTGTTGGGCTAAATCAGCAACATTCCGGGACGTGGAAAGAAGCTGGTTGGTCGAATCGGGCTATCGCTGGACATTTGGGTCGAAGTGATGCGGCGATCAGACGATGCTGGCAATCGTGGGTCATCAACGGCAGGCATCAGCGTCAGGACGGCAGTGGTCGACGGAGGGCCACAACAGCACGGGCAGACAGAGTGATTGTCAGAAAAGCTGTCACAGCACAAGAGTCGTCGTTATTAACGATCCAGAGTGTGAACTGCACACATTTGTCCTCCATGACCAAAACAGACGCCAGAGCGACAGGATTTTGTGCTCACGCCGCCTGTTCACCATCAAGTCAGATTGCAGTGGTGCCGCGTTCGAGCAACGTGGAACTGCACTGGCTGGGGACATATAGTCTTTAGTGATGGGTCCCGTTTCCCAACGGTGCCCTGCCCAACAACAGCAGACATGTTTGGAGACGTCCAGGCCAGCATGGGGATCCTGCCTTGACTATCGTACGTCACACAGCCCCACAACAGGGGATGATGGTCTGGGGTGCCATCTCCTTTGATAGCCGGACTCCTCTGGTAGTCATTCCTGGCACACTGACAGCACAGTGGTATGTTGATGACATTCTACGGCCGGTTGTGTTACCGTTCCTTCAGTGACATACAGGTCTTACTTTCCAACAGGATATTGCCCGGCCCCACACGGCACGTGTTGCTAAGGACTGTCTTCAAGCTTGCCCTATCATTCCATGGCCAGCTCCGTCGCCTGATCTCTCTCCCATCGAGCACATTCGGGACGTCATGGGAAAGCGATTGCGAACATCCCGGAATATCGCCGATTTTGCCCAAGAGTTGCAGACCATTTGGCACGAAATTCTGCAGGACACCATCCGGGAACTTCAGTCCATGCCACGTCGAATGACAGCTTGCATCCAGGCCAGGGGTGGACCAACACCTTATTGACGTCCTCACTTTGCAACGCTCTAACTCTGCAATAAATCATTCGATTGTTCTGCACTTTTGATCATTGTTTTTCTACGTCTGTTCCTAACATCCACCGATTTTTATTGCCATCGGACAATTTTGTTGTTATACAGTGTATTAATTTTGGTATTGCTACTAGTGGAGTGTCACAGTGTGGTGCAATAGCAGCTAGTGTAGTGTTATACAGTGTTGGTATTGCTACTAGTGGAGTGTCACAGTGTGGTGCAATAGCAGCTAGTGTAGTGTAGTGTTATACAGTGTTGGTATTGCTACTAGTGGAGTGTCACAGTGTGGTGCAATAGCACCTAGTGTAGTGTTATACAGTGTTGGTATTGCTACTAGTGGAGTGTCACAGTGTGGTGCAATAGCAGCTAGTGTAGTGTTATACAGTGTTGGTATTGCTACTAGTGGAGTGTCACAGTGTGGTGCAATAGCACCTACTGTAGTGTTATACAGTGTTGGTATTTCTACTAGTGGAGTGTTACAGTGTGGTGCAATAGCACCTAGTGTAGTGTTATACAGTGTTGGTATTGCTACTAGTGGAGTGACACAGTGTGGTGCAATAGCACCTAGTGTAGTGTTATACAGTGTAGGTATTGCTACTAGTGGAGTGTCACAGTGTGGTGCAATAGCACCTAGTGTAGTGTTATACAGTATTGGTACTGCTACTAGTGGAGTGTCACAGTGTGGTGCAATAGCAGCTAGTGTAGTGTTATACAGTGTTGGTATTGCTACTAGTGGAGTGACACAGTGTGGTGCAATAGCAGCTAGTGTAGTGTTATACAGTGTTGGTATTGCTACCAGTGGAGTGACACAGTGTGTTGCAATAGCACCTAGTGTAGTGTTATACAGTGTTGGTATTGCTACCAGTGGAGTGACACAGTGTGGTGCAATAGCACCTAGTGTAGTGTTATACAGTGTTGGTATTGCTACCAGGTGTGTGACACAGTGTGGTGCAATAGCACATAGTGTAGTGTTATGCAGTGTTACAGTATATATATATAGTATGATCAAGTAGGGAGTGATAGAGGAGTAACACCTCTTTAAAAAACCTTGGTCCAGCTGGCCCGGCTGGTAGTACCTTGTTAGGGTCCCTTGCCAGGTTTACGGTGAAGTCCTCAACGGTACCTGCAGTGAAAGAGGTGAAGTCTGGCACAGTGTGGTTGGCGGAAGGGGCAGCCTATTGCTCTGGTTTAATAGGGCAAACTATTGTCCATAGTAACGATGGGCAGGTTTTGGCCCAACGGCAAAATGAGTGGATGAGGAGCCAATCACTCTCATGGCTCCCAACGGTCATAGAGGCGGAAGAGGCCACGCCAGACGGACTGGCTGTAAAGGCGCACCTCAGTAGTACTTGAGTATGCGGCAGTACGTTGCAGTCTCTGTGTTCGGTCCTGCATGTCTCATTCTTTGTGAGCCGCAGGATAAGGCTCAGAGATCATAGTGTGTGGGTCTCGTCCTGGCAAGCTGAGATCCACCCTAAACAAATTCACGCCAGTGGCACTTCTTCCGAACGTCACTTTTCAAAGTCCAACGGCGATGGGATATGGACGGTGGGGGCAGGTTATGGGTGTAACTGGAAGCCCCTAGTTCGGACCTGCACGTTGGCAGCAGATGTGTGATGGTCGTCTTCCGGAGACTCTGTGACTACTCAGGAATTCGGTCCTGCATCTGTATTTGGGCAGGCCTATTTAGGATCACCGCTGCCCACCCCACATGGGGAAGGCCCTAGAAAAGGTGGGCTAAACATCGGAAGTCACCCCTCATGCGGTCGAAACTCAAAAACAGTAAAGAATCACAATTTGATTATTGGATCATGGAACATCAGAACCTTGCTTGATTTTGACAAATAACATTAGACCTGAGAGAAGGTCAGCTCTCGTAACCGATGAGTTATCAAGACTCAACGTTGACATTGCTGCTCTCAGTGAAACTAGGCTGTCTGCTGAAGGCAAGATTACTGAATCTGGAACAGGATATACCATCTTCTGGAAAGGAAAGGATGAGGGTGAATGTCGTATTCATGGTGTGGGCTTCGCTGTGAAGACCAAACTGGTAAATTATCACCAACTTACGCCCATTGCAATCAGCGAAAGGCTCATGACTCTCCGCATACCACTCTCAGGAGGTTCCTTTATGACACTCATCTCTGCCTATGCTCCTACCTCAGATTCTGATGATGAAGTAAAGGCTCAGTTCTATAATCAGCTAAGTGAAATCATCTCCAAGGTACCATCTGCAGATAAACTCTTGCTCCTCGGTGACTTCAATGCCAGAGTTGGGAAAGATCACAGGCTATGGAATAATGTGATGGGCAAACAGGGACTTGGAAAATGTAATCCCAATGGACTGTTTCTTCTTGGTCTTTGTGCAGAACACGAACTTTTCATTACCAACACGCATGTCTACCTGAAGAAATTGGACTTTCTAATTGCAAGATGCTCAACTTTCGTTTCGTTTCATTTTCAAGAGGCCTTCAAGCTTGACCGATTTGACTTTCGTCATGGAGATGTATTGTTCTTTTCGTCAACGATCCTTCATATGAAGTCTACAAAGTCATTTCATGACCATCAGTTTATACATATTTTAACTTATTTCATGGATCGAATTCCCTAGATTTTCGGGCACGGAATTCTGCCATTTTACTTTATCAAAACTTGAAGATTTTACAAGAGTCATACAAATTACATTTTAAGTTCACATTTTAACATATACTGTTTTTTGTAAGTGTTTTTTCCATTTGTTTGTGACATTCGCAAGTCTTTCTTAGGTTAAGTTTTACTTAAGTCATTTGTTCCACACTGTCCTTATGGTTTTTATGTTTTATTTCATCATGTTATCTCATGTTAGTTTTAACCTTTTCAATTGTATTCTGATAATTGTATTGACAATATGTTTGTATGTATGGCTGATGAAGGGGCCAAGAGGAGCCTCGAAACATGTACCATCCAAATGGGTTTAATATAGCCCCTTAATTGAAAATGTTGTATTGATCAGGCGGAATTCTGTTCCCTTTATATTTGACTTTTAATCAATACGGAACCATGAATGATTGTACGAAAACTTATGAAAGCGCAGTACTCGAAGCGCGTATGACGTCAGCGCTACCTCTGCGTAGAGCTAGCAACACTGTCGCCATAAGGCGCCACAGTCCTTTCTCAACGCTGGATGCTCTATAGAATGGTTGAATATTTTTAAACTGTCTTAATGTTTTTAATTATATTGTCAATGTCGTTTGGTCTGAAAATTCCGTGTTTATTTCAGAATTATACTTCAATGTAAATCCTCCACTTTTACCTTGCTCTGTAAAAGTGGGCACATTTTTTCAACATAATTAAGAAGAGGAGCAATGATTTCCAATAATAGTTGATGATGTGCCCCGCCCGCGATACGGTTCTTGTGCTCAATGCCTAAGGCTGACTACACCAAGAGTGTGGACTTCATATTGTGTGCTTCAACCACAAGATAGCGCTCGCACCACCATGCTGAGGAAGGGGTGGGTGCAAACCTCGAATTGTTGATTAACGTTGAGGAACATCTAGTTATCCGATCCACAGAATTATGATAATAATATAAAAAGGGTCATTCAAAAAGAAGGAACCGATTTCAAACATTTATTTCTTCCAAACTACAAAAGCTAGAACCATAATTTCAACATTCCTGGAAAGAGAAGAGTTTAATTTTCACATTTTTATGCATTCAATATGAGCATCATGTGCTACACGACAAATATCAAAACGTAACTCCACAGAAAAAAATCACACGGTGTGAGGCGTGGAGACCTGGGAGGCCAACGGCGATGAAGTTGATCTTCAGCTCCTCCTCTTCCAATCCAACGTCCTAGAATGGTGTCATTCAGGTAGCGTCGGACGTGGTTAATGAAATGAGGCTAGTATATTATGAACTCTACTCAGTTAACTTACTACTCATTTACAGATCAAGCCACGGTTTTTGGCCGGTGAGCTCAGATTGTGCAGGCGTACAGAGGACAGGTGGTGAACCTCAGGCAAATGCAATATTGATACACGAGATGCTTTCCACGCAACTGAAACTTGCGTATTAATTGCACATGCACAAGATTCGCAGACTGTCCTCTGTACAACTGGGAAACCGGGTCTGACCGGCCAAAAACCGTGACGTGAACTATAACAATAGCAGCCATGTGGTTAGTTCATCTGTCACCAAAGCGCACATAAGGAAAGCACTTCCACAGAAAAGGAATCTGTTGACATCAAATATAGATTGAGGTATTAGGAAGTCATTTCTGAAGGCCTTTGTCTGGAGCGTGGCACTCTATAGGCCAATCCACAATGCCCAGTCGGTAGTTGGCAGTCGCGGTCGTCCCCGTGTATACTATAGGCACCATACACAACATGCAGTTGCAGTCGGTAGCCGGTAGTCGAGAATTTTACCTTAGACTGCCAACTACAGCAATGTAATAGCCGATCAAAGCAGATCAGAAATTGACGTCAATTTGTTGTTCTGTGCCATGTACAAAGAGGATATAAGTGAAGTAACTTCGCAACCCGTAACTTTATAATCTTAAATACACTGTACAACAAAATAATCCGTACATCTCCAATCATCATCATCATCATCATTTCCCCTTATCCAGCTCCTGCCGGGTCGGGGTATTTATGGCACTTCTCCACTTTCCTTCCACCATTCTTCTTCCACGATCTTGTCCCAGTCCAGATTTCTTTTTCTTACGCTGTTCTTCACTGAATCAATCCACCTTGTTCTAGGTCTTCCTCTTGGTCTCTTACCCTTGCACTTCGCCTCCAGCATCTGTCTTGGTATTCTATTTTCCTCCATCCTCTTTACATGTCCAAACCACCTTAGTTTATTCTTCTCAATTCTCTCATTTAGTTTTCCCATCCCAACTTCCTTCCTAACATCTTCATTCCTCACTCTGTCTTTCCTATCATACTTCTTAGGAATTTCATTTCACTGGCTTGGATTCTACTCTCTTGCCTGCTTGTCAGGGTCCAAGTCTCAGCTGCATAAGTTAATATGGGAACATAGTACACTTTATACATTACCTCCTTGCTTTTCCTTGGTACTTCCTTATCCCAAAAGTTTTCTTACACTTTGATAGAATGCATTGCTCTGCTGTACCCTCCTGTCAATCTCCATGTCCAACCTACCAGTTTGCATCAATTCACTTCCTAGGTACTTGAACGTGTCCACAATTTCCAAACTCTGACTTCCAATTTTCAGTGCCCTTTCCTTGTCTTTCCCCTCTTGTCATCACCATGGTCTTGCTTTTCTCTATACTGATTTTCAGGCCGTACTTCTGAATATTTTCGTTCAGTGCATCTAGTTGTTTTTGCACTTCTTCGGTGTTCCTTCCCCAGACCACAATATCATCTGCAAATAACAGTAACTTCATTTCTTTATGTCCATATGCTTCCTTTACAATTTCATCCATCACCATTATGAACAAGAGAGGTGACAGCACACTCCCCTGTCTTAGTCCAGTCTTGTTCCTAAACCAATCTGTCTTTCCGGGGTCAGTACCCTGCTAACACAGTTGTTGTACATTGCTTGCACCATTTCCAAAATAATCCGTACATCTCCAAATCATCCATATTGCAAGTTTTGAGGTTATCAACAACGCCTCTGTGCACAACGAATGCCACTGTATTATTTACTCCTAGCAGTCGTTAAGACTGCGCATTGTGAATGGCTAGGTTGTCAACTACCAATTTCTGACTGCAGCTGCAGACTGCCAACTGCGTATTGTGGATTGACCATATGGAAGTGAAACTTGGATTGTTGGAGCAGCAGAAAAGAGGAGAATTGAAGCATTTGAAATGTGGTGTTACAGGAGAATGATGAAGATCAGATGGGTAGATAGTGTTACGAATGAAGAGACATTAAGACTAGTGGGATAAGAGAGATGTTTCTGGCGACTGCTAATAAAGAGAAAAGAGAGTTTGGTAGGACACAAACTAAGACACCCAGGAATAGCAAACTTAGTTATAGAAGGGAGGGTCGAGGACAAGAACTGTAGGGTTATACCAAGGTTAGAATATGTTAAACAGATTGTCTCGAATGTAGGGCATGGTAGCTATGTAGAGATGAAATTATTAGCTCAGGACAGGAGAGCTTGGAGAACTGCATCAAACCAGTCGAAAGACGGAAGACTCGAACAACAGGGGGTTAGGTCACGTTATGCTTGGTGTTGAAACACTGATGGATTGTGCACATTTCCCGCATGTGGTATTTTTGTGTGTAGTTGGTACTACTTCGTTTTGCTTTGTTCTTATTGGTCGAGATAGATTATTACTACTCAGGAACATAAAATGGTGGCAAGTCGCCTGGATGATAATGCTCCGCACTTTATGTTATGTACAGATTAATGCTCCGCAATTTATGTTATGTACAGATTCGAAATATATATATTTACAGTGCTACCAGATTGTTTTTGTTGTTCCCTTGTGCGTTGCGTTAAGGCCTGTATGGTATGATCCACTTGGAATTATCCCCAAGCCCAAATGAATTTTCCAAAAAAATACTGAGTGACAATAGTAGGTGAATACTAAAACCTCTATGAAGGTTCCAATATACAGAGCAAGTGAAGCATAAGAGGTTAGGCCAGGTTATACTATTATCCCAAATCCTTCAAATTCATACACAAATCACAGTTTTTCAAAAATTACTGGCGAGAGAAAAGAGATTCAATGTTTCAGAAAGAGTGCCAATTCCTGGGATCTAGCGCCAAATGTAACCAGGTTGGAATCTCTGGAAAAAGTGCATTAACACTCGCTATACTAGGCGACAGCGTTGATGGCCCTTGGCAGCGCAGGGAGAAAGCGATGATGCAAAATACAGCGTTGCCTCATAAGGGCAGAAGTTGCCGCCGCAACATCAAATATCACATGCGCTCAGGCAAAGTTTTCGTAGTAGGGGGATTTTCAAGCAGTTAGGATGAAGAAATAAAAATTCAGAATATTTAGAAACAAAAATCACATATATACGCTAACTGGTTCGAGTTTTATGGCCAGTTAACAAACATGATTTTAGAAGATAGAATAATCGGTAGCGCTGCACACCGTGAGAATTAGTGTTTAAAAAAAAGTAGTAATGAAATTAGCCAAAATACCTGTAGTAATGGTATCTGGAGATGATAAGTTAATAGATGTTAACTCGTCCGCTGTCATAGACCCACCCAGCCATCCCAAATAGCGACACTACTTATATAGTTGAAAATGAAGTATCTGGTAGACATCTTGTCACTATGTCAGGAATGCCAACCCCGCGCGTTTGGTACTGTCCCCGTTTACCTGGATAGTAGGCTGTCAGATATCCGCCCCCTCAATCGGATTGCCAATTATCAATCGCACCGGCACAGTTACATCAATGAAAATGGCACTGACAGATACTATCGAGATAAGAGCACAGAAATTCACAGGAAATCATTGTGGAACACACCAAAATAGACGGGGGATTATACTTACCGTTGCTTACCTCTTAATTATCTCGGGGTTTGAGTTGACAACAGGATCACTAAAGGTCTGTTCACACAATAATCTCCGCCATGACATTTAAAAATGAACCAGAAACGAAGACGAGAACTTTGAACTGTACAAAAGCTTTATTCCTAATAAAGGGTCTGATTTTCCTAACACAACAAAATATACGTGGCTATCAGTAGCCCAAGTCAATCTGACTACATCCTCCAGTAGGACTTGCAAAATTATTATACAACATGATATTAAACATTTTTAGCTCCCAAGAGCTCCAAATAACGTAATATTCATAACACTATTGGATTGGAAAAGGACGTCAGGGTGTGACATATATAGAGCATTTGTTTCCTTTTAATAAACAAGAGAATGGTATTTATAGTCGCAAGGCCAGAGTGTACGACCTCACTCTCTGAAAACCATATGTTGACACAGCTGCGGGCTACCTTCCAGCCTGCTGCATACCGGTCAAATGCGCACCCTTCTCATACGCTATGTTACGTAAGAATCCAGCCTGCACTCTCAAGCTTTTAAATGTCTTACAAGACAACTCATATTATATTTACGCAAATCTTTCAAGTACTTTGATCACATCCTAATGGATCATTACATTACTTTCTTAAACTTGTTAACTTCAATCCAAATGTTTAATTAGCTCTTAAATGTTTATAACAAAATCACATAAATTATTTATAACAATTAGAAATTGTTTATAATATTTGTCAAAGACAATAAAAATATTCTAAGCACGCCTTTAACATCACTCTCGTTTCACATTATTTTCAAAAATATTTACAGCAATTATTTACAATATTAACATTTAAATTGTTTAAATTATTAATTTAATAAATACATTAGCCACATGTTCATTCGGTTGGTAATTTTATAATCCTGTTTAATATAATCGACCAATGAAGGTTAGTTATACATATTAATGTCACAATCTGATTTAATAAAGGTTTTAATAATGATTTGTGACGGCAACCTTCATTCATAATCTTGTCTCAAATTCTTTCAAAACTCGTGTTAATTATAACAGTAAATCACTTGATTAATTTTCAACGAACTATAACAATCTTACTCCAGCGGAAAATCCTTCGCTAACAAGTTAATGCACAATCTGCATTAAAAATATGCCCAAAATCATCATATATTAATCTATATGGCATTTAAAACTTTCACATCACTTACAAAACTTCCACAAATAATTCTTTAACATTTATTCCTGTGGGAACTTCCTTCATATTCAAGGGCATTATATCTCAGCGACTTTCAACACGCGCTGCACTAGCGATTATACATTCGTAGTTCCACTTAAAAATTTTATAATCATAATAGTTTCAAAACTGTTTTTCTATTTAACCTTCGTAGATTTCATTCATGAACTGAAATGAAGTCAAAACTTGCCAATCACAAACAAATTTAATAGTGAATATGCTTATATACGTCTATCTGGTCTATCAAAATTTAAGATTAACATCTTAAAAGAAAATGTAGTATGAAAATACTATCTTCAAATAAAGTGCGACTAAACTGCAAAGTAGTCGAATAGAATCCATTTAGACTGGGGAATGCAAACATCGTTATATAATTCTCTAATTGAGAAAAACTCCTAACAAAAGTACTTGACTTTAATGCATTCAACAATTCATTATTAACATTACTCTTTCACAAAAGTGTCTATAATGCAATGTTCATTCATAACTGACGACAAATGTCTGTGTTGCAATCAATACAAATAACGACTAGTATTTCCAAGATCGTCGATAACGTAAGAGATTTTAACGCTCTAAAATCATTTAAATGTTCTTCCTTCTTGATGATGACAGAAAATTGTTCAAAGTAATTAAACTGGGGTAGAATTACTTTAATAAAATGACACGCTGTCTGAATTTAAATCTGCCATAAAAATCATTAACTTACAGTCAAATCGTGACTACAAAAATATTAATTACTGAAAAATCTAAATATCAGTCTCAACTGATTCAAAATCGTTAACTATGCCCATGACATAACAATGTCTTAATAAATCGTCGAAAAATGCAAAACTCAACAAGGTGTACTGAGAATAAGAATCTCAACAAGAAAATAAGGCAAAATACATGAGGATAAAAAATATGGGAAAAATGGTTGCTCAAACATTACTAGGTTACTCAAATACAATAAACGTTCACGACTACCTTATCTGCCGATTGACGTTCCAGAGGAAAATTCCCCAAAGAAGACTGCTGATGGATCCATTTCACCACGTTAAAGCTGAGCTCCATCCTCGAAATAGGAAATAGCACCCTCGGAGAATCGAACTGCTTCCTTCTCCGTGAATCGCTCTGCTCCTCGAATACGAATAGACATCCTTCCGGCAATAATCTTCTTTGTGAGTCGGGACTACCCTGACCTCTCTTGAAAAATTCCCTGAAGTTCCAGTAGACAATCATCATGACGTTTTGTAGAAATTTCCGAAGAAATTATTCATATTCAGAGTATGAAATTGTTTCTATGGCTGTTCGATGGTATTCAGCCTTTACTTACGAAACATGGGTGTAGATGGTATTCACCGCATGTTCGCTTATGTGGAATAGCAATTAGCGAAGTTCCATGTCGCTATCTTACTCCATTGAAGTATGTCCCAATTGCAATAAGCCTTCTTAGCCTTCCATTTGCTCTTCAGTTGTAGTGTCAGAAGAACAAACTGCCGTATTCAAATGCTCCATTATACTGTATCGTTCTGTAAGCAAGCAATCTGAAGTCTTTCTACTCCACTCACAGCGTCAGCCTTGCGTTGTTTCTGGCTTATACAAAAGTGTTTCTCTAGTGGTGAGATAATCACTTTTGTCAGTCGTATAAAACAGCTAATATCTTTTGAACTACTCGGTCGAAATTGTTCAGCTTTTCTCTATAATTGCATGTAGTACTGCACAATACAATTATGTTATCGGAGACCGCTAACTGTTTGAAGCTAAACTTAAAGAAGCTTTCTAAGGTCCGTTTCAACTTCACCTAGTTTGACCTGGATCTCGTGAACATAGTGGCCTCGCCACGCGTTATAAAAACGATTCTTTTCACTTGCTGTTCACTTTGATGTCTCACTATATTGAATGTAGAAGAAAATAACTTTCACAAATACTTCGATGATCTGAGCATTAGATCTCAGAATGATCAGAGAACGAAAGAGAAGAGGCTCCTCTCTTCTGCGCAAGCCCTTTTATTACCTTCTCGAGGGGCGTTACCATCCCTTCCAAAGCGTGATACTACGTCATCGCTAGAACTTCCAACTTCGTTAATACTTGACGGATTTTCAAAATTCAAAAACTGAAAATAAATTTCACCAAAATTCCAAATCAATGCTTTTACTGCAAATGGATTTCCACAATTCTGCATTCAAAAAGTCATAAAAATACCATAGTTTCAGCAATCTCCGTCTTCCTTTAAACTATCGTTCATTGGTTCATGCCTCTCCTCCAATAGCATAGTTTCTTCCTCAGCAGAATTCCTCGTTTCCTGCGACTACGTCGTACATCTTGGAACATTCTGGACTAAAATGCTGACGTCACTGAGAATCTCAGCTCAAGTAGCTTGCTGGCATAACATTTACGTCATCCGTGCTTACGTCATGACTACCCACGTCATAACCATGACAGCCATAACTCTAATCATAATTTCAAATATAGCCACCGTGGTCTCTACATAATTCAATTACGGGGGCAGTACTATCTCGCACCGTGTATAGAAAGAAACAAAAGAGCGTCGATAATGTAATTTATAATTGCGCCAAATTCAAATCGTCAGTCGTAATTTAGCCATGGATTGCGTGTCATGTCAAATAACTTTTGCGAGTTTCAATCGTGTATACTACGGCGATCGTGACAAATTATTGAAACATCTACAACAGCACGATGTAATAGCCAAAACACGTCCGTGCCCAAAATGCAATTCAAATCTGCAGGTGAAGTGGGGTAGGGCGAGTGGTCGATTACTTGTGACCTTCAATAAGACCCGTCCAGGACCACCGAAACGGTCCTGTAACTACAAAGCATCAGCCTTGAATCGAACCTTCTTTTTCGGATCAAACTTATCTATACCAGATATTGTGAACTTTGTTGTTTTATGGTGCCTGTTTCCTAACCCTCGACACAGATCACTAATGAGGGAAATAAATCTCAGTCATCATACCGTAGTGGACTGGTCGTCATTCTGCCGGGAGGTGTGCGAGCATTGGTTGTATGAAAACAGGGTACAAATTGGAGGACCGGGAGTTGTGGTGGAGATCGACGAAGCAAAGTTCGGGAAGAGAAAGAACCACGCAGGCCGACACGTCGATGGCCAGTGGGTTTTTGGAGGAGTCGAAAGGAATGATAAAACGAAATTTTTTATCAAACCTGTACACCGAAGGAACGCCCAAACCCTCATTGATGTCATTCACGAATGGATATTGCCTGGATCCATAATAATTTCCGACTGTTGGGCCGCCTACAACACACTGCAGCATGAAGGGTTTGTCCACCTAAGGGTGAATCACAAAGTGGAGTTCGTGTGCACCCAGAGGAGCGGCAACGTTTACCGTCAGAACGAAATGAGAAAGCAAGTTGCCAACATCGATCCCAATGTGCACACTCAAAATATAGAACGAGAGTGGCGAAACGTCCGCTATAGTATCCCAATCTTCGGGAAGAAGAAGGCCCATTTCGAAGGCTACTTAGCGGAGCACCTCTTCAAAAGGAATCATCCGGATGCCACCAGGGTCCACGAAAGATTGTCTCACAACTGTACAACCCCAACCGTTAAAACCTAAATGGTATCTTATTAATGTTTTACATAAATAAATTGTATCTTATTAATGTTTTACATACAAAACCAAACCTAACCTGGGGCTTAGGCCCCAGACCCCCTTGCTTGTGGTACTAGCAGTAATTTTCGGCCAGGCAGTACCTAACCTAGTAGCGGACATAAATTGTATCTTATTAATGTTTTACATACAAAACCAAACCTAACCTGGGGCTTAGGCCCCAGACCCCCTTGCTTGTGGTACTAGCAGTAATTTTCGGCCAGGCAGTACCTAACCTAGTAGCGGACATAAATTGTATCTTATTAATGTTTTACATACAAAACCAAACCTAACCTGGGGCTTAGGCCCCAGACCCCCTTGCTTGTGGTACTAGCAGTAATTTTCGGCCAGGCAGTACCTAACCTAGTAGCGGACATAAATTGTATCTTATTAATGTTTTACATACAAAACCAATTTCTAACAAATGTGTGTCGGGACATTTTCATTTTCAAACTTTACGTCTCAATAATATGTGTGTCAAAAACAATTTCTAACTTTACGTGTGAAATAGTGAATTTTGTGTGCGACATGTTGGTAACGTAGTCACATGGTGTCACACATGGTGTCACATGACGTGTCCAAGATGGCGTCCGTAGTGATGGTTGGTTGGTTCCTTAGTTTAGGGGCTGCGACAACGCGGTCATGTAGCCCCGTGTACTTTGGGCGTGTGTAGAATCTGTCTGATAACCGGTGTTAATTGTGATGACTGTATTAGTGTGTGTATCTGTTTTTTTAATTCAAGTAGAGACTGCAACTTTGAATTTTCAAATAGTTCCGCCAAACGCCACCGTCAACGACTACTAGGCCTAGTTCAGAACTAGCTACTAGACGCCACCTAAGAGCGTTGTTTACATTTATCCAATTTAGTTTCACACAGGTGTAATTAGTGGAAAGATCTTTAACATGCCATAAATCTATGACCGCCGGCTTTACTTCCCCTCCGAAGGAAGGCATACGCTCTTAAAAAATCCGACGGCTTCGGCCGGGTTTGAACCCGCTATCTTGGGCATAGAAGCTCAGCATGCTACCAACTACGCCACCGAAGCCGCTAACCTCTTACAGGTTTACCTTGTTATAAGGTTATAATGTGGTTGTAATAAAACTATAGGATACATTTAACGATAATGTGCTGCAATTCGCGTTTGCCTGGATGGTAGTGAAACGAACACGATAAGAATTCTTTATTTTCGTCAAATAATTAGGTGCGGTGAGGTGCGGCTGAGATTGTGAAACGACTCCCAAGAACTCCGTAAAAGGTATGTAAATCATAAAACCTATATTTTCAATAATATACCTCGTAAAAGTTCGTAAAGTTACGAAAAGCCTAATTCTCACGGCGTGCAGAATTACCGAATAATCTCCTTATCCCTCGTTCCATCCCCTTGGCCGGCGTGAGATGCTTATTTATACATCCTGCGGCATAGCCATGGTGTTAAATCGCACCACGGCTGCAATGGAGCATTGAAGCAGGTACGGAGGTTCGAATCCTGTGGCTATCTTGATTGTGGTTTCCCCGAGTATCCCCACATTCCTTCCAGCTAAATGCTGAAATAGTATCTTAGTTTGAGACCAGGGGAACCCTGACCTTAATACAGCTACACTCCTACAACTAGCACAGAAACTCAAGTTATATCAGACAAGTACACGGGGCTGATGACCAAGATGTAGCAAGCACATAATATGAATATTGACAACAGAAATCAAAACAGTTTATTTATTTCGCTGTGGCATACTGTTTCAAGGATGCCCCCTCGCCCCTGTGCAGAGGTTATTGAAGTATGAAATGACAAGCATGATAAAGGTGCAATTATGGAATAATAATGCCGGCGTACTGTCCACCGTCCGCTTTGTCCAGCACAGATCCCACATTAAGCTGTCGGGAATCAATTCTGTGGCTGAGGAGTGAGAAGCCGGTGGTAATCCACCTCTTTAAAATGGCAAAACACTGGAAAACAACACATGCTATTTCATTTCATACAATATACATTTACACTACCGGGTGTCTCAAGATAAACCGTCCTCGCTTCCCCCAACCCTACACACAACAAAGGTCAACAAATGAAGTGTTATTGCAACATCTCTCAGTACAAAGAAATGAATTGAGAGACAGAGCTGCAGTTTTTTTTTTTGCAACCCCGTATACATACTAAAAACCAAAACGAATACAAGTGAAATAAACTTACCATAAGTGTCTGGTTGCTTAGAACTGTCAGAATTTTCTTTAAATGGCATCTGTGAGAAAAGCTCTTATTATATATACCTGTATGTAGGCTGAAGTTAACTGTCGCAGCCCCTAAATAACCAACAACAACTATTAAAATTCTTATAGTTATCACGACTATATAAATTTCCTCCCTTCATTACACTTTACATACTTGAAACCCTCGCGCTTTAACATTCTCTGCATAGACAGAGTGCTCCCGTTAAAACCAGTGGCTTCATGCATTACATGAACTAACTTCTTTGCTGTAGGGAACTCTCGTCTATCATAAAACTCGAAAACCATACGGCGTAACACATCCTGATCAAAGTCGTCAATTCCAGTGACTCTTTTCGGTACCATGATTTTTACCTGGCGATCTAAAGTACACATTTCCACTTGCCTGTACTGATAACTTCGCTTCACAAACAATTCCTTTCACACTCCACAGACCTATATCACCACAGGCAAGCACTGTGCACACCTGCGATATGGCAACATCGCACAATGGAATCCCTGCGTCTCTTACACGCTTGAAGGTGCTTACAGCTATGAACGACTGAGTGCGACTGCCGCCCTTTGGCTGAGACGTGACCGCGCTATTACACATGCGAGACCCACGGGCCATCAACCCTCTAGCCGAGCATAGCGACAAACAATACAATTTCTTTGATTCTATTATACTACTGGTTTATATAGCAAATTTATTTTTTCACGGTTGCTTGCCCCTTAAACTACAAGAGTACCGTCATTGGAACCTACTTTTATTTTTAAATCCACAGCCTGCTTCCAGTTGACCGACCGGGTCAGGGAATGGAATGAATGAAGCCCCCATCCAGCGGCAAGGATAGGAACTGTGCCGGCTGCCGAAACCTGTTGCACTCCCTGGGGCAATGATTAAATGAATGATAGATGAAAGTGGAGAGCATTGCTGGAATGAAATTTGTGACAGGGAAAGCCGGAGTACCCGGAGAAAAACCTGTGACTCCGCTTTGTCCAGCACTAATCTCACATGGAGGGACCGGGATTTGCACCTCGGACCCAGCAGTGAACGGCCGGCGTACTGCCGCCTACACCACGGAGGCTTTAGAACCTACTTGTATTATAAACAGAATTAAATGCCCTACCACAAACGTTAAGTATGCCTATTTAACTCCTCCGTGCGGTGCGTACAAAAAGAGAATTTAATTAACGAAAAAGCTTCAGGGAGGGAAGTATGAATTGGAATTGCAAGTTTGCCGGCATCGTAAACGTAGTACTGGATGGAGCTAAAAATTAAAAATCATAACGGTAGCTGTTCCATTAGTATCCCCTCGGAATAGTCTTCACTTAGCCTAACACAGGGTAATTCCTTTTTTCTTTTCATCAAGAACAAGGTAACTAACCTCAAAAAACGAATAATTTTGCAACCACGGAATGTTGACCAGCAGCAATTTAAAAGATTAAAAGTATTTCACAGCAAACAATACCAGATTAAGGATCCGTTTCATAAAGTAAATTCCAATATTTCTAGGTTCCCGCGTTTTCTCACATAAACAACCATGTACCACCTACGCCATCTTGATCCACATAATACAAAGATGTGATACAAAATTGCGCATCACCCCTCAGTGAGTCAGACTCGAACAATACATTTTACTTTGATGCGTGCAATAATTTCATCCAATTAATTCTTCATACTTCATTATAAAAATACACACCTTCATATCATCCAATTTCGAATTTTCCTTCTCGGACGACATTTTGCGCCTCTCAGTTCTTTGCAATATGGCGGGCATCTGAAGGCGGTTCACACCTGGCCAATCAAAATGAAGCATTCAATTCCGCGCCCCGAAAGCGGATTGGTTCTTAATACTTAATTATTTACATTTCATATTTTGAAAGTAAAAGTTATTTGTTTCTAACACTTGCGCGATAATGCATAATTTTTTTACACATTTACTTTCGTTATGCTCTTTATCATAGTTTTCAGCAATATGACAATTTGCTATCTTTTCTTCTGAGCGTGTTCTAAACATTTTTGAATGTGTCTGAAACATCAATAAGCTTCCTTGACGGATCAAAATTTCAATACTGTGCATCGTGCATAATGGTTAAAACCGTCTGGAGAAACACCCCAAATTCTGTAAGAAATGGTTAAGCTACAACAAGTCTTTAAGATCCCTAAAAAGTGGTTGGCAGTCGAATTGGTATTGGCAACTCCAGCTATCTGATATGACATCTAGCGGTAAAGATGAGAATCTTACCAAGTTGTATAGGTAAGCTGATCGTGGTAAATTCTTCGCGTCTTTATACATAAGTAATAAGTTTTACTCGTTGATAAAGTGCAAAATGAGTAAAAGCAAAGTATATTGCTCAGTTGACGGCTGTAAGTCGATATATGAGAGGGCTGCGGATATACGTTTTCATCACTTTCCAAAAGATGCAAATAGCAATAGCCGAAAGGTGACGATACCAAATAATTATGGGCAACAGGAGTGGGTTGGACCACTCACTGACGACAGGGCGGGTTGTTCACTGTTACACCGACCCAAGCCGCACCTAGACAGCCAAGCACAGTCTCGCCGAGCCATGCCGTACCAAGACAGCCAAGCCTACTCCAGCCATTCCACTACGAGACATATAGGCCTAATTTGACTTTGCAGAGTAAATATGTACTCTGCGAGATCCTGCTACCAGTCCGATATTGAACACCAAACCCACCTGCTAACCATCCAAATCAAGCAATTCCTGTATCCCCCGAGTTTTAATACAAGTTAAAATCATCCCTTCGCCCTACCAAGCAGCAAATAATATCTAGAGTCTATGGTACAGTGAGCAAACTCAAATATAGCTTTTAAACGTAACAGCGCCATGACTCGAACTGCTCAAAAACAAATACCAGAAGACAACCTATGCTTGATAATACACAATTGACACATAAAATCCAGTGGAACACACAAATTAGATCACGTGTATCGCACAGTTATAAATATATACAATTAAAAATAACACTGTCATTATTTTAGGGACCACATTTACTGATTATAACCGAAATATAAAAAGTGTTCCATATCAAACGCAGGTTATTGAGTATTTTTACCCTGCTTATGCAGACCGACCGCAGCGCCCCAAGTGTTAGTTTGTGTTGCCAATTCTGTAACGCCAAATCGCATCCATGATGTGACGTAAGTCTTACCGCTGAACCATCCACCGTAAAGGCATGTTCCGAGCACTTGTTAGCCGTGTTTTAGTCCATGGTTAGCTTATTTGTAATGAAAAATCAAAGATGGAAGCGAACGGCTGATATGTATGTTATCACTTAATGGCTTGAATATTAATTTATTCATTGAATATGGGCTAACGTAAGTACAAAACAATATATTTTTGAATCTTCAAGTTGTGCAAATATCTTTCTTTGACGATTATGGTAAATAATATACTTAATATGAATAATGTCGTCCCGTGTAATGTTATTAACTTACACTTTTATTTTTGTTTTCAGATGCCGTAAGCGATCTAAAACGATTATTTGATGGGGAAGAAACTTAAGTGCTAATTTACTACTTTGGAAATAATTAGCTTTCATTTTAATTGTAGAATTCGACTCATATTTGCGGATGCTTGTAGTCAGTAGTCCTCCAAGCCTGTTTCTAGGTTATGGAAATAATTGCTGTCAGAAGTTTGAAGACGAATACCTACCTAGTGTGCGGCAATTGTGCTTTTAATTATTTAAATTAAGGCTGAAAATGTTCACATTACTTCACGGCTTAGGTTTCTGATACAGTTCATGTTGCAATAAACCAGACAACACACTATTTGATTCATACTAAACTAAAATGAATATTTATGTAGACAGGCAATGTAATTTATCTTCGGAAGGGAGTTGGGTGTATAAGGTTGACATGATCCGCTGGAATACAGTATCCATTGAATACCGTGCTATAAATAAGATACCAGTACTCCGAAATAAAATAAGGTATCAATTAAGGCAATAGTTAAAGAAAACCCTAACAAAGAACCCAATTTTGCCTTCGAACCAGACGATCTGTAACTCACTATACATAAAACCAACAAATGTGACGGAGGTTAAACAAATCATTCAAAACCTTGCGAACAAAAATAATTACACAGACGATGGAATAAATAACATACTCCTTAAGAGATGTGCCAATCATCTGGCTCCATTGCTTGCTGATATAATTAACTTGTCACTGCAAACAGGAGTAATACCAGATAAATGTAAATTAGTAAGGGTGGTGCCAGTATTTAAAAAAGGTGATGTATCTAATCCAAGTAATTGCAGACCGTTGTGTATATTATCCTCACTTGTAAAAGTACTGGAAATAGTAATCAAAAAACAAGTCCTGAATTTACTAACAAAAAACAATTTCTTCTTCAAATATCAGTATGGCTTCCTTCCAAAACATAGCACTGATTCAGTAGCATTTGACGTAGTGTCACTTATACATAAAGCATTAGACAACAATAAAATAGCAGCAGGACTATTTATAGATCTTGCTAAGGCATTTGACACAGTTAACCATATCTTGTTGCTAAGTAAATTATCAAATGCAGGAATAAGAGGAATAGCCTTTGAGTGGTTTAAAAACTACCTGTCTAACAGGAAGCAGTATGTTAATATTAATAAAACTAAAGGGTCCATCTCTGATGTTAAATGCGGTGTCCCACAAGGGTCAGTGCTTGGACCATTGCTGTTCCTGATATTTATTAATGATATAGGTTATTTAGAGTTTACTGGTAAAATATTTCTATTTGCAGATGATATATTTCTACTTTACGAGAGTGCATGTGAACAAAGGATTATGGAGAATATGCAAAAGGATCTAAATATACTAACAACATGGCTTTCAAAAAATAATTTAATCATAAGCACCTCAAAAACAAAATACATGCTATTTCATAAACCAGCTTACAGTTCAAACACTTCCAACATAGTTAAAATTGGCAATGCGCCCATCGAACGGGTTAAACAATACACATATTTAGGCCCAACTTTGGACAATAACCTAAGTTGGAATGATCATGTCACAAATGTGAAAAAGAAAATTACTAATGTAATTGGTGTTCTAAAAAGGTTAAGGGATTATGGAATAAGCAATCAACATTTAAGGAGCATATATGCCTCTCTTATTCATTCTCACCTTATGTACATGAACATAATATGGAGTAAATGCACACAGGAATCAATAAATGAGCTCGAAGTACTCCAAAAAAGAGCAATTAAAATCATGTATGGTTACGATTTTGGTTGGTTGGTTGGTTCCTTAGTTTAGGGGCTGCGACAACGCGGTCATGTAGCCCCGTGTACTTTGGGTGTGTGTAGAATCTGTCTGATAACCGGTGTTAATTGTGATGACTGTATTAGTGTGTGTATCTGTTTTTTTAAATTCAAGTAGGGACTGCAACTTTGAATTTTCAAATAGTTCCTACTTTTGCCGCCAAACGCCACCGTCAACGACTACTAGGCCTAGTTCAGAACTAGCTACTAGACGCCATCGCAGTCGGCTCTTGGCAACGAACGTAGCAACCTAAGAGCGTTAGGTTACGATTTTAGGAAACCAACTGTACAAGTATTTCAGGAGAAAAACATATTGCCATTACGAAGCCAGCTCAACTACTCTGAAGCTTTATTTATGTTCAGATATAAACATGGTCTTATTAGTCTTAATACTGAACTTCAATGCAGGAAAGACATTCATACCCATAACACAAGATCAGCAAACCAGTTATACATGGAGCCAACAAACACAACTAGATATGGTATTAAAAGTATTGAGACCGTTAGTCGAGTCAACAACCACAATGACTTTCCTAACATCCCATAAGTCGAATAAAATTACCGTGAGGATCAGGTGAACTTCCTAATAGGCTAAGCGGCACGAGACACTGTAGTCCACGGGGATCGTGGTACATGGTGACGATGGTCATAGACTGCCTAAGGGAAGGTTCACCTTAAAACTAGACTGAGAAATTAAACATCCAGACATAAGTAAAACACCGTGAAAATTTATTAAAATTCACAAGCCCCTAGCCTAGTTCGGAGGGTTATAATCGGCTAGTCCGCAAGCTAATAAACAAAAGAAAATAAAGAGCAGGTCCCTACCTGAGAAGTTACGGAAAACCCTCGCGAAAGATCTATCTCACAATAATAAAGCAACACTAGGAAAATGGTACGACGCAAGTCCCTAGTTCAAGTTACAAGATTAAGCTAATCTCAGAATTTACATTTAACAGGGTAGCAAAACAAATCTAAGTTAGGATGATACCATCTCCACATTTACATTTAACGTTAATCATCTAGCTAAGTCCTAACTGTTAATAACAAAATTTACGGCGATGACGTCCGTAACAGAAAACAATTACAACAAATCTAAGTGTACAGCCATGAAAAACATCTAATTATTCTTAATAACTACGTGCTATCAGCACACAATAAGGTAACATGTAGGATTTACACACTTGTACATCATAAATAAGTAATGAAATTGGCAACTCAAACTAACACTTGGGGCGCTGCGGTCGGTCTGGATAAGTAGGGTTTAAAATACTCAATAACACGCGTTTGATATGGAACACTTTTTATTTTTCGGTTATAATCAGTAAATGTGGTCTCTAAAGTAATGACAGGTGTTATTTTTAATTGTATATATGCATAACTGTGCGATACACGTGATATAATTTGTGTGTTCCACTGGATTTTTTGGTGTCATTTACATATTATCAAGCATAAGTTTTTATGGTTGATGTAGATCAGCTGATTCAAATTTACACAGGGCTACACTTCGGACATTATTTCGGTACTATTATGCGCAATATAATGTAAATGTCGATCCTGAGTCAACGCCGAGGACATTCAAATAGAGAAATACGGTACATAAACAAATAAATGACACACCGAAGCTGTGCTACTTTTATCATTCCGAGACTAGCATCCACGCAAACCAGACGCCACTGTTCCAAGCTCCGACTTATATCGTGAATTGATGTCAAACTGATGATCCGCCAGCCTTTCCGCCAAGCCTACACCTCGTAATCGCTAAGTTCTTCGATATTCGAGCTATTCCACTACGAGTCATATAGGCCTAATTTGCCTTCCCGTGGGCACTGTAGAATGAGTGATTCCGCTACCATTCAAATATTCAACACCAAACCCACCTTTTAACCATCCAAATCAAGCAATTCCTGTCCCCCCCCCCCCGAGTTTTAATACAAGTTAAACTCATCCCTTCTCCCTACCAAGCAGCCAATAATTAATTATTTAATTAATTATTCAAGTAACTTCAATCTTACCAGCGCGCCCATCGTAACAGCTGTTTTTAAACTGAATAACCTTCGCTGGCTTTACGTCGCAGGTCTTCTGTCTGTCTACCTCGACAAGTGTTAGATCCTTCCCGGGGTGGAAAGGTATTATTATTAGGTATTAGGTATTATTAGGTATCATCACATTTCGGCTAGTGCTATTTGCATCTTTTGGAAAGTGATGAAAACGTATATCCGCAGCCCTCTTATACATCGACTTACAGCCGTAAACTGAGCAATACACTTTTCTTTTACTCATTTTTCACTCTATCAACGAGTAAAACTTATTACTTATGTATAAAGACACGAACAATTTACCACGATCTGTTTACCAATACAAGAAACCATATACAAACAGTCACCACGTGACAAATGTACCCTACTTGGTAAGTTTCTCATTTTTACCGCTAGATGTCATATCAGATAGCTGGAGTTGCCAATAGACACAAATCTTTATTAAATTCCTGCCTACACCTTGGTTTACTCTTTGTAAGCCATAGTCATCTAATGTGTGTAATTACGGTGACGAATGCGTAGTTGAGACCACGTCTGACATCGCATGGCCTGAGCTCCACAAGCTACGAACTCTAGGTTCGCGCATGCTTCAGGTCGCTACAAAAGTGTCAACTGTCCTAGTCGTTTCCACACAAGGAAATTACCTTCAACAGCACGGCTATGTCAACAGTTCCAAAATGCAACAGAACAAAGTTAGATAGAATTCATTAGTTAGCTTTTGTTTTACCAAAATTATGCGTTTTATTATTAAGTTGTCGGTTTAGGTTTATCGTTGGTTTATGACGAATAATACTGACAATAGCTCGGGCACGGAGTGTCAACACTGAGATCCTTCTCCACCAAAAAGCCTCGACTCAACAGTCGGAATAAGATCAACGAGCAATAACAACTCGGACACACAATAACACGGGTTACCAGCGGCGCAAAGCTCGCATTCAATAACTCTGGGATAGGCCTGTCCACAACAGTTACCTTCCAATAACATCTAGTCAACGGGAACCCTCCCGGACAAGGTAATCACAAGTACCTTCATACAATAAATTCCTGCATTTAACAGGGTCGCCTGCAACTCACTATAGAAAACCTGACCTAATTGTACACGTCAAAACGGTACACGCAAGAAGTGCGCTCAACTAACAAAAAGCAATCTATAAAACATGTGATCTGAGACAGGGTTGAAAACTGGGTTATATAAGCTAAGTTGCAATGAAAGAAAGAGCGAATACAATTGCATTCTGTCTCTTGTCAAAGTAGTCCTGTCTCACAAACAAATGAAGCGTGCTCTCAAGGGCACTGGATTACAAAACCAGTTTATGTCACCAGCAGGCTACCACATTCCTGCGTTCGGTCGACACAAAACACACACATTATTCAAGGCCGGTGATTTAATCAAAATAAAACTATACATCTGGCCTGTTCATAAAAAAAACGATACCATAGGTTATGAACCTCTAAAGAATCCGTGTATAAAAACACGCAATAAATCCGAATAGAATAATATGATTCCGTCTTTCTACCAAAGTCGTCTAAATGATAGTAATGTTACAATTACTGGAGCTCTTTGCTCTCAAAATACAATTCAGTAGTTGCTAGTACGACATCAAATAAAAACGTGTCTTACATGTCACAAGCAAAATGATAATTGTGACGCAGATTCACACAAGGATCTGCTTAATGATACGTTGGGGACTGAGTTCGATGCTAGGCAACGAAACATTCCTTCTAATTGTTAGGTTCAAACTTGACCAAGAATAGCTTCTGAGCTTAATCAAAATGAAAATATAATGCATTTACAAAACTGGCAATTACAGTCGATTGCCTAACTGATACGACTGTTCTAACGAAAGTCAGGGGTGTATCAAAACTGGCTGCAAAGAATGCAGTTAAAGAAATAACCATGACATCTGATTGTCATAACTAAAGTCAGCAAAGACTTGAAAAATCACCCCAAACAGGGTTGAACAAAATAGCCTCGAATGACTACGGTCACATCTAGCAAAAGATAGGCTTCGACGTTCTACGACGTTCATCAAGCTGCACCAGGGTTAACCAAAATGTCAGACCCAAGGGTGTCTCACTATACTGAAATAAATGACATTAAATTAAACTAGATACAATCCCTACCTAGAAAAATGGCTGACACAGAGTGCGGTTGATTCACAAACTACATTAAATATAATATACCACCAGAACTAGAACAAGAGAAGGGATGTCCAAAAACTCACGACATGGAGAAGCTATCACTCAGCCCTCTATTCAATAACCAGGGTTGTACAAATTCATCTCTGGATCTCAGGAACGGTATTATCGTCATCAGGATTCCCATCTGGACTCCTCCAAAGACCAGGGTTCGATTCGTCCCTGTCGACAACTCCGTGGATATGCTGGATATGCCTGGAAATGGCATCTTGGATTCCTTCCTTCTCGTCCTCGGTTCTGCAAGCTCCACCATCATGCTAGTTCTCGTAGAAACATTACCCTCATACCAGGATGGTATTAGCCCATGACGACTGATTCAAACATGGTGTAGAATAGTCTGGTCACGTTGATGGTGATATAAATTATGAAGTTCATTCTTTCACTTTCCAAAAATATAATGTTCGTCGTAAGTGTTGTAGGCTTTGATAGTAATTGATAACACAGCCTTAATTTCGTGGATGTGAGTAGATACGTGAGCTAGCACTGTTCAATGATTATGCACGTGCTAATGACGCTACTTTTCTATCATGCAGCATCGGTAAAATGTACGTCGTTTTGGAAATAAAAACTTCACTCTGGCAATCCAAATATGTTACACAATCATAATCACGCTTATTTAAAGTAGTTGCAACACATTTACCTGTATATTTTCCACAAGGCATTTGGCACTCCACAAACACGTGGGTACTAAAATGTGGTGTTCCGGTAAAATTATATAATTCACTAATACTTGCCAATAATTATCTTCAATATGTTTCTGTGGCTCACTGTGCATGAATAACAGTATTTTACAATATGCCAGTGCACGATGGCACCTGATAACCAATTCAACGCTAACAAGCGGATATTCTTCTATGTCTTACAGGACAAATACAATTATACGCCTATACTGGGCGGATTCTCCAGACGTAGTGCAAGGCACTGGGTGTCTCAAGGAAGTAGGTCGTCAAACCGAAGTCGTTGAGCGACTACTTACGTTCCTATTTGCGTATCTGCAAGGGTATTACCTTACCTTAAGCTAAAATAACATTCTCAAAAATGTTTTAATAATGCAGCATGACGAAATGGAATATTCTGAGTCTTGTGAAAGAATAAAATTAATTAATAAGACCTCAGATAAATAATTAGCAGTTTTCACCAAAGTCAAAAGTGCGATCCAACGCTACTTCAAAGAGTATCGCGTGAGCTCTCAGCTCCACGTGGCTTCCTGGGTGTGTTCAAAGGTACAACATCCCATCATAAATGTTCTGTCATAAAAAATATCACATGAACCATAGCTCAGCGGGTTCAGTATTTCCTATTCAGCCAGCACAACTTATAATAACTTACCTCCTAAACTGAGACAAATTGTAAACTTAAACAAATTCAAAAAGGAAGCACGCAGGTACTTCCTGAAACAATATGTTGAAGAATATAGATGAACTCATAAGCACTGAATAAATGTTCCTACCACCTTAGTATATTCTAGTATTAAGTTAGTTACTAAGCCATATTTGTAAAGGGCGGTCCCCCCTTGAGCTATCAGCTCACTGGGACTTTCTGTACCCTATAAATAAATAAATAAATAAATAATTACAGAAAAAACAAAAATATCTACAGTAAACGGAAAAAGGCAAAAACTAAAAATAATAATAATATCGTACAGCCTCGGGTGCCTGGTGCAAGCTTTGTTAATTGACACCCAGAGGGTAGCTTGCGTGTCGAATTTCGTCGTTCCTTTGAACGCTATGAATGTCAAGGAGGTTAGATATCTAAACTCCTTGACACTAGAGCGCTTTCAAGTAGAGAATGGAGGAACTTTGTGTTGGCGGAAAATCCCGAGATTAATTTTGCCATTGAACACGGCCTACTGAATTCAAATGGGTTCTTTAACATGCCAACAACGTATGACATGAGTATCGTGATTTTTGTCGCCTTCAAAAATCACTTACCATGGCCAGGGGCGAACCTGCAATCTTGGGGTTGGTAGTCCGACACTATAACCACTGACCCACCGTGGCAAGCAAAAACATAAAATGAAAGATAGAAGAAAAAGTTCAGAAACTGGGAAAAAAAGTAATATAAGAGTGACATTCGAGGATCTAGATAACAGCAAACAAAAAAATACATTACTTCAGTCGCTCGTACATTCAATCAAAAATTCAATCAACCATTCATTCAACCACATGTTCAATCAATCAATCAATCAATAAACGCAAATAGAAAAAACACAAAATGCACACACTATTTTACAGCCCACTTGAGATGTTTCTCATAACAGTTGATAGAGAGTCGAAGTGAATATCAGTAATACTTTTACTCTCCGTCAAGCTGTATGTTGACTGCCACCGGATCAGACATGAATTTTTATGTACATTAATTCTCGATCTGCCCCCATCGAACGTGTGCTTCCGTCTGGTGGTTCTCTGAGGGACGTGAAAACCCAAGTGAGCTAGCAACTGATTAGAGTGAATTCCACCATTTACCAGTTTCCACAGGAATCTCACGTCTCCCACTGTGCGCCGACTGCTCAGTGGAGGAAGACCGTACACGTTGCAATAACTCTCATACTCAGCTCTATGGTACGATCGTCCACCCCTGTAACAGAGCCATTTGACAAATCTCTTTTGCACACGTTCGATGGCGTCAATTTTATTGCTGTGAAAAGGATTCCAGATCACACTACAGTACTCCAATTTAGGCCGATTGAGTGACTTAAATAATTTGGATAGAGTTATGTCCGAAAAATAATTTAAACAATTTCTTTTTAAAAATCCCAGGATCCGGAAACTTTCACGACATATTTTTGAAATATGTTCATCGAACGAGAAATTATTTGTGATTGTCACCCCTAAATCCTTAATGGTTGACACTCTACCTAGCGTTTCATTATTAATACAATAATTAAACATGGGTAGGAGGTTACGTTTCAATGAAACTGACAAAAATTTACACTTTTCAGTATTCAGTTTCAGTTTCCATGTTTCACACCATTCACTGAGTTGGTGTAGGTCTTCTTGCAACAACTCACAGTCATTTATAGTACTGATGGGCATATACAGTTTAAGGTCGTCAGCGTACATCAGGCACCTAGAATTATGAATTATACGAGGGATATCATTCACAAAAAGTATAAAGAGCAGAGGGCCCAATACAGAACCCTGAGGGACACCGGAAGTAACGTTTACAGATTTAGACTTATTATTATTAATTATAACTGATTGGGTTCTGTTTGAGAGGTAACTTTTGAAGAAACGAAAAAGATTACCAGTTATACCAAAATTTGAAATTTTATGAAGCAGTAGGTTGTGATGTACGCTGTCGAAAGCCCTAGAGAAATCAGTATAGATAACATCAGCACTACCACGGTTATTCATAAAGGTGGATACATCATGAGTGAAGACTGCTAGGTTGGTAGCAGTGGATCGCCTAGGAAGGAAGCCGTGCTGAAATTCAGTGATGAATGGTGACACGTGGGCGTACACTTCGTCCCGAACAATTGATTCAAAGACTTGTGCGAAAATAGACATTAGTTATACTGGTCTGTAATTAACTACTTTCTGCCTGGAGTCTTTCTTTAACACTGGGGTGATATGAACTGATTTCCAGTAATCCGGAAACACTCCTTCACTGATGGCTTGGTTGAAAAGAATATAAAGTGGACAAGATAGCTGGTGGCATAAAGATTTAATTATTTATATATGAATGGCATCAGGACCGGGAGACTTGCCAGAGGTTAGATTATGTAATTTATTCTTGATGCAGTCTTCGGAAATATGAAAGTAAGAAATGCTGTCGTTACTGGAGGGTGGCAGATCAGGTAGGGGTGGCGGTATAGAATTTACAGGAAGGAATAAGGTTTCGAAATATTCAGAAAACAGCTCACAGGCAGAGTTTGCATCAGTACTGGTACGTCCGTCGTACTCGCGCGAGACCGGTAATCTGGTGTTCCTAGATCTCTGCTTAATGAAGGACCATAGTCTGTTCGGATTAGATTTCACACTGGAGTCTATGTCTTCCAGGTAGGCGTCATACTTTCGGTGCTGAATTTCTTTGAATTCGGTCCTCCTGGCCACAAATTCAATTCTATGGCATTCCAAAGAAGAGCGTTTCCATTGACGATGAGCCCTATTTTTCGAGTGTAGTGCGCTGATTACATCTGCATCAAACCAAGGTGGATAACGGTAGGGATTAACCTTCACACGAGGAACTGCTTCTCGAACTGCGGACATCAAGAGATCATAAAATATCTCACAATTCTCATTAATGTCGTTCCTGATATCAAGGAGGGACCAAGGGCAATAATCCAGCAAAAATTTCAGGTGGTTCATGTCTGCCTTCTACCAGTTAAAAATTTCCCTGCGAGGTGGTTTTTGAAATAAACTAGTGTCATGAAAATCTATGTTCCATATTAGAGCACTATGGTCGGATGGAATCCACCCCGGTTTTTCTAACTCTACAGACTGAGAGATTTTAGGAATATTAGTAAACAGTAGATCGAGGTAGTTTTGTCCACGGGTGAGATGTGGATTCAATTGATGCAGAGAGAATTCCTCAATTATCTCGCAGAAGATAGAGTTCACTGCACTATCAGTTAGTTTTGAAGGTACGAGAGAAGGCCCGTCCTGCTGTTCCCATGAGATGTCTGGCACGTTAAAATCACCACACAATATAACTGTATCCTTGTCCTTCAACTGGGCGTGCACCCTGCTGAGAGAGGTATGTAGCTGCTCCAGGTGGTTTAAGGAGGCAGGCGGGGATAGGTACACACAGCCCACGAACACACTAAACCTTCCTTGGATTTCCAACCAAACAATTTCGCATTCACTTTCTAAGTCCGCTCTTCTCCTGGCACGCAACTGAGACTGCGTAGAAATTACAACACCACCCCCACGCCCAGCCCTGTCTCTCCTAAATATGTCATGAGTCCTAGAAAAGGCGAGTTCTGAGTCAAGAAAACTGTCAAAAAGCCAAGACTCATTTAAGGCTATTATTGACATGTTATTAAAATCACTGCTGCTCAAATCTATTTTGTCCAGCTTGTTGGCCACGCTCTGAGTGTTCTGAAAGCATATGGACATAGAACTGTTCGAACACGGACCAGGATTAATTTCTATATCACCTGACAGTTGAAGAAGCATGAAGACTGTGGTCACCGTTGATGTTGTTGTGACCGTACCTCTCCTAGTTAAAGGGCTGGCTCCTTTTAGCAGCATGGCAGGCGACAATCCAGCAGCAGAGAAACAACAAAAATTAAAACTCCGATTGGAGCACTTCCAGTTTACTGAAGCTTCAAAATTCTTTTCACAACTCGTGGACAGCCTCACATCACTATCACTCACAAGAAAAGAACTAGTTACGTGAAAGAATAACATAATAAAAGAGCACAAAACAGGAGACCGGAACACACGCACTTCACTCACCGACGATAAATAAAACACCATAATAGGCGAAAGTATGGATTAAGGCAATATGGAACATAGGAAATAGTTTAAAAAAAATGATACAAACTAATTGCGATATCGAATGGTATGAAATACCGCGCCAATCGATTTACCCGTCATCTAGTGGAAAGCTTTCGTACAATGAAGATGGCTATGAAATCCTGATCCTGAACTCGTAACAAGCGTCATAACAAGGTGCCTTACAGAATGCCACTTTGAGCCTCGCTAGCCATTTGTTGTTATGCCTATGGTTACGATTCCGTCGTATCCATGTTGGTGGGTTGTTAACGAGTGAAATTACAGAATCGGGGTGAAAGAAGGAAATCTCACAAACTGCTAGAAAAAAAAGACCATTCATCTTAAGAGGCATGAGTATATATTTCGTCAAATGCGTAGTAGAAATATTGTATGTTAGCCTCAAATAATACAAAGCCTACTCAATTGTGGCGTTCTCTGCATCAACACCGTCCTCCCAGCAGTGCGCATATTGACCACTGCAGCGCTGAGTTACCACCTAACATTGCGATTGCAAGCTAAAACCAGCAAAAATTTATAAAATCCTTACCTCCCTTTTACTTGGACGTTTGGAACCTATTTTTTAAGAGATCATAGGATCATAACATACTGGGTACACGGCAGGACGCTCAACCATTGATCACATCTTTACTACACGACAGCTAATGGAAAAGTACCACGAATTTGATAGAGATCTAATTTCATATTTATTGATGCCCGACAGGCTTATGACAGCATAAATCGGGCAGCACTGTGGAGAGTAATGCAAGAGTTGGGTATCAAACTGAAATATATCAAAATGGTGGAAGCATGCTATGCAGATTCAAGTTGTTAAATACGGTTGGCAAACAAAATATCAACTCCTCTCACGGTTCGAAATGGATTGAGACAATGAGATCCTCTGTCGCCAATGTTATTAAATATTGCATTGGAAAAGGTACGACGTGTAAATCGTTATGACAGAGAAATTGATATGATTGGTACTGAAGGTGGCTGAAGGGGGTGGAATAAAGCGTGAAGAAGACTGGACAAGGGTGGAAGCTGAGAGATAGTGGGAAGACAGGAGACGTTGGAGAGGCTTGTGTTCCAAACAGACCCAGCCAGTGGCTAGAAACTGTGCAAGATGATGATGATGATGATGATGATGATGATGATGGTACTAACACAATCTTGGCATTTGCTGATGATGTGGTAATTATGGGAGAATCATTAGATCAGATAAGATCCGACACCACAAAGTTCATGAAAGAAGCGAGCAAAATGGGATTACTTGTCAATGATGAGAAAACTAAATATTTCATTGTTGTTTATTAACTTGAGATAACGCGAACATTCTAGTTGTATGCCCAGAACATTCCAATCTGGAACAGTCGAATCTGGAACCTTCCATCCCCTCACTCCATACTTGGACTACTATGTATATATGCACCCGCAGAATATAGACGCCAGTTCCGCGCTAGTTCCGATCTGAACCGCTCAAGTTACGTCCACCTTGTGTAAACTTGTGTATCAACTAGTGTTAAATAAACCGTTGATTTATATTAACAAGTGTGTGTTATTTATCTTGTACCTCCCACGATATCCTAGTGGTGTCAAAAGTGAGATAAGATAAATAACGTTGTGAAACCGTGTGAACTTTCTAACCTCAACGCAGGTGCTGCACCGAACTACGTTCATCGCAGTGCGTGTTAGAAATACTAAACCGAGTGAACTTTCTAACCTCAACGCAAGTGTGTGCACCGAACTAAGTTCATCGCAGTGCGTGTCAGAAATACTATTCTCCACTCATCTTCACCATGCCGGAGTTAACCTCTGAGCAACTTGAACAATTCTCGGCAATCATTGACGACGCTATCCGACTGACAACAAGGTAAACAACATCATCATCACAGCTCGACCGCCACAGTTCACAATACAACCGTATCGTGCAACCGACGGGACGACTGTAGCCGACTATTTCTCCCGCCTTACCTGCACACTCAACCTGAACAAGGTACCCGCGGATCAGCATGCACACTTTGCACGGGTTTACATGGGTTCTGAACTCAATGATGCCCTGAAGATCCCGGTGATTCCTAATGACGCGGAAACTCTGTTATACAGTGAGATTCAATCTAAGCTGAAAGGCCACTTCGACGCCACAAGCAACAAGTTTGCTGAGAGCATCAAATTTCGGAGCATAATGCAGAAACAAGGAGAAACCATCGCTAGCTTCATCTTAAGACTGCGGCAGGCTGCAACGTTTTGTGAGTATGGCACATTCATTGATCACATGTTAATTGAACACATGCTCGCAGGGTTGGAATCACGAGAAATGTGCGACGAGATTACTGAAAAAAAGAAGAAGAACTTCACCGCGGCATATGAAATCGCGCTTGCTCTCGAAGCTACTCGCACCACCACCGACGAGGTCAAAACAGCTGCCCTTAAGTCTGAATCAACCAATCGAATTGGATACGAGAAACCTCTGTCCAGGAAAAACTGCAACCAGCAGCCGCCACGCAGCAAGTCAACTCATCGAAGTCAATGGTCTTATAACCTAGCCAGACAGCACCAAGGGCCACATCAGGCAAACCGAAGTGAATCCCAGGACAACCAATCAACATGTGCAGGTAGCGGTGAAGCTCACCCTGGCACTCAGTGCATGTTCCTGAACGCCGAGTGCCTGAAGTGTGGCAAGAAAGGTCACATCGGAAAAGTTTGCCGATCGAAATCTAGGAAACGTCGAACAACAACCACGTGACCGAAGAAGAGCTTCCAGCAGAGAACCTTGATGTCGTGGAGCACCTCAGCAAAATCGAGGTCATCGGATCGGTCAACGCAGCACCTAAGCCACTGGTTGATGTCAGCATAGAGGGAACCACCGTCAAAATGGAACTCGACTCTGGCGCCCCCTGCTCAACCATGAGCAAATCAAAGCTAAGTATTATCGAACCAGGTTTTGTGTTGCAGAGAAACGATCCTAACTTCGTCAGATACACTGGCCATCCGATCAAAGGCATTGGCAAAACGTCAGTGTGCACCACCATCGGAACCACAACCAGGAACCTGAATCTCTACGTGGTTGACAATGAAGTCTTTGGACGAGAGTGGATTTCGGAGTTTGTACGGGAGATCGACTTTGGTCACCTCTTCAGAAAATCCGACCCAATCCACAAGCTCTCATACTAGCAGGCTCTGACCTTGGAACAACAGAAGCAGCTCGACAACACTCTATCTCGCTACCAGGATGTGTTTAGCGACACCCCCGGGAAGGTCTCCAGTCTCCCAGCGAAGATGCACCTGATGGCTGGAGCCACACCTGTTTTCGCCCGTTCTCGAGGGTCCGCGATGCCTACGCCAAGGAAATCGACAAGAAAATTGCATCTGGCTTCTACAAAAGAGTGGAATACCCTGAGTGGGTATCGAAAACGCACGTCGTCACGAAGAAGAACGACAAACTGAGGATCACAGGCAACTACAAGCCATCTCGCAACCCGCGGATCATCATCGATGAACATCCGATTCCCAAGGTGGAACATCTGTCAACCGAATGCGCGGTGCCACTCTCTTCTGCCACTTGGATATCACCGACGCATACACTCATCTCGATGTCGACGATTAGTTCAGCCACGCTCTCACGCTTAACACGCCAACTCACGGTCTTATCCGCCCAAAGCGAGCAGTATATGGAGCAGCTAACATCCCCACTATCTGGCAGCGGTGAATGGACACTGTCCTGCAAGGTCTCCCAAACGTCGTAAGTTTTTTCGATGACAGTATAGTTTTTACTGATAGCTTTGGAAATCTGATGCAGGCCTTCATCACCACTCTGGAACGGTTTCGGCAACACAACCTCAGGCTCAACCTAGCCAAATGCGTTTTCGCTCAAACATCCCTGGAAGCCCTTGGCCAAAAAATCGATGCGTCAGGCATCCACGAGTCTGATGCACACATCCGAGCTGTACGTGATGCACCTAAACCAACTACACCAGAAAACTCCAACTGTTTCTTGGTAAAGCAACCTACTACAGCTCGTTCATCCCTGATTTGTCCACCAGAGACAGACCACTTAGGTACATGCTGCTAAAGGACCCTCTCATATGGGCACTAGAGGACGACAGGGCATACAAAGACATCAAGAACGCCCTAACCTCGCCCCAGGTACTCATGCAGTATGACCCAGCGTTACCACTCCTGTTGGCCACGGCGTCAGCAAGACCGGCCTGGGCACAGTACTGTCACACCGGCTCAGCAACGGGCAAGAACGTCCAATCGCTTACGCCAGTCGAACGATGACAGCAACGGAGCAACTTGACCAGGCCACGACCAAGTCACCGCGGAACCGATCAAGTCACCGTGCAACCAACCAGGTCATCGCGCAACCGACCAGGTCACCGCGCAACCGACCAAGTCACCGCGCAAACGACCAAGCCACCAAGCCTGAGAAGAGTTCGCTTCGCCGAGACACCAGCAACAGTCCAAACACCTCCAACCACACCAGCTACACCTGTAAACAGGGCACCACCTATTTCCCAGACCCCTTGTATCCTCCGCAGAAATACTCGCCAGCGCCGAGCACCATTGAGATCCTCCCCTGATTACGTTTCCTAAATCATCCATTTAAAAGAGGGAGGAAATGTTGTGTATTAACTTGAGATAACGCGAATATTCTAGTTGGTATGCCCAGAACATTCCAATCTGGAACCTTCCATCCCCTCACTCCATACTTGGACTACTATGTATATATGCACCCGCAGACTGCAGACGCCAGTTACGCACTAGTTCCGATCTGGACCGCTCAAGTTACGTCCACCTTGTGTGACCTTGTGTATCAACTAGTGTTAAATAAACCGTTGATTTATATTAACAAGTGTGTGTTATTTATCTTGTATCTCCAACGATATAACAAAGATCATTTCACGCCGACAGGATTTTGATGCCACTGTTAGTATTGACGGACATACGTTTGAACGAGTGGAGAAATTTAAATACTTGGGCTCGATTTTATCTAGTAAAAGTGAGATTGAAAAAGAGATCCAACAGAGGACTGTTAGTGCCAATAATACATTTTTTTGTCTCAATAACGTATTTAAGCCACGCTTAATTTCACAAAACAGCAAGGTTAAGTTATACATGACACTAGTGAAACCGGTTCTGTTTTATGGATGCGAGTAATGGGCGACCTCACAAAGACTGGAAGAGCGCATTTGTGCATTTGAGAGGAAAGTGCTCTGAAAGATATATGGAGCCATTCACAATAGTGAGGTAGAAAGATGGGAAAGGAGGGGAAAAGAGGACTTACCAACGTTTTGGGAAAGCTGATGTGGATAGGATCATCAGAGGAAGGCGACTCCAGTGGATGGGACATATCATAAGAGCTGTGGAATCTATCCCTTATAGAGTGTTCAATGCTCAGCTGATTGACAATCGACATGGAGGGATAGGATGATGAGAACGTTGCAGCAGTTGGAACCAACATCAGTACTGGATGATGCAATGGATAGAGAAAAATAGAACGACATTTGTAACAAATGCTTGAGATTAGTTAGTTAGTTAGTTAGTTAGTGATTGTTGTTTAAGGGGCGGAACTACGAGGTCATCTGCCCCTATGCTTGAGATTGTGATCGGGATAATGCCTCCTGTGTGATTGATTAGGATAGTGTTATTGCGCCCGATAGCGCATGTTCAATAATTTGGTAATTGTACTCCGAGACGATCTGAAGAAGGCGCTGTATCATTGAAACAACACTGAATGCACCCACTGAAATGTAGAATCTTTGAACTCAGTGGGAAATAATTATTGAGCAAAATTCTATGATGGAAATTTCATACATGTTTTGGACACCCTGAAAATTATTAATAATTAATTGTGAAATTTTGGAGATATTAAAAATATTTATTACATCGCAGAAAGGCGAAATATGGATTTCGCGCGTCACACGAGGCTCGATGCCAGTCCCGCCGACTGGATACACTCACCCCTAGTCTTGCGTCTTGAGGAGACGGACGCGTAGTTTGTGCAAGTGATCATTTTCAAAGTGCTACATCGAAATCCGACTCTAGTCGAAGAATTATTAAGCAACTGTGCATTAATTGCAGCGGAAACTACTAAAGTTGCAGTTATAAACGCATTAATAACTATATTGGATTTATTTTCGTCCGAACAGTATAATTGGGGAAACGTGACTGTCAACCACCTGGCGGAGTGTGGACGCACGTTGGCTAAGTATATTTAGTGTGTAATTGAACAGAACAGTGATTTCTAATAACTGTGCAAGATTATTATCAAGTGCAACGAATATTCATTTAATCGCAGATTTAAACCATAACAATTTTGTACTCTAAACTGAGACCACGTGTTCAGTATTCGTGTGAGCATATCACACAAGTGATATTTAGAATCAGTTGCGGAAAGTGTATGGGCAATTTTTCAAACCGCACCCTTAAACTCAGTGTAAATATAACTAAAATTGTGTAACGTTAGAAGCAGTGAAAATCCCTGTCCCACAAATTGGATATAACATGGAGTACACTACTTACTGGAGCACAATGGATGGATACGACCGCTTTATGGGAGGAATGAATATGTGCTAGGTGGGGGAATCTAACAATGGATCGAAAAGCATGAGCCATATGGAGGTGATATGAGCTGATATCGGAGACCGCTATCTCAAAGCGAATCTCGAACCATGACATGCAGCGCCCCGTAAGTGAAACAAGTTTCCATAAATGTATGTACAGGGTTGGAACTGTAGATTAATTATAAGTTGGTTTCATAATGCACAATGTAGGCAGGTTCTTATTACTAAGAAGAAGTGTGGATTTTTTTAGTTTTCTACAAAGTTTTACATACACCGGTCAGGCAATACTGTTAAATCAAAGCGTATCATTTCATAGTCAGGCAAGCTTATAGTTGCTTGTCACATTCAAGTAACAAAATGAAACGAGTTTCCAGATGGTAGAGAAGCCCAAGGTTATGCATCTTGTAGGGAGTTGTCAGACTACACAGCCATATGAATCTCATGCAACAGTTAACGGAACCTAGAAGGCACTGACATTCCACAATTATATAATAAGCAAGCCAGGTCCCGTTATTCACGTGTATAAAACAAATTAACTTCTTGAGTACAGTTTTCTTTTGTTATCACGGCTGCAGAGTTGACTAGTATTAAATGAACTGTATAAGACTTGGAATCGAAGTATCGCTAGTTCGACATTGAGTAATAAATGAGGTCTAACATAAAACACATGAACAATGCTAGTACACTTGGATCAGTTTATTGCGTGCTGTTAGTAGAGCACTTTTACAGAGTTTAGACATGATTATATTTGCCTTAGAACAGCTAATCGCTGGAAAAGAATAAACTTAGTTATTTGTGTTTACCAAGAAAAAGCTTCCGTGGCTTAGGCGGCAGCACGCCGGCCTCTCACCGCTGGGTCCGTGGTTCAAATCCCGGTCACTCCATGTGAGATCTCTGCTGGACAAAACGGAGGCAGACAGGTTTTTCTCCGGGTACTCCGGGTTTCCCTGTCAAAATTTCATTCCAGCAACACTCTCCACTATCATTTCATTTCATATGTCATTCATTTAATCATTGCCCCAGAGGAGTGCGTCAGGCCTCGGCAGCCGGCACAGTTCATATCCTCGCCGCTAGATGGGGGCTTCATTCATTCCATTCCTGACCCGGTCGGAGACTGGAAGCAGGCTGTGGATTTTTTTCCATTTCATTTCATTTTTTCATTTGTGTTTACCACAACGTGTATAAATCAGGAATCCACACTAATTGTAGTCGTGTAATAGTTGTAATAATGAGGTGATGTTCTGAATGATAGAACCCCCATGTGTTCCCGGCAACAATGAACGCATATGTCGGGTTGACCTATGGTTGTTGGATTGACGAATCCGTGTTATTGTTGAAGACACAGTGTGTCTAAAAAGTTGAGGTGAACCTGAATTATGAAAGTGAAGTTATGAGATATGTTAGATGGATTCATTGATCACACCTGGATACACTGAACGAATTTAATGGTCCGTATAAATAACAAGAACACTCTGAGGTATAAATAATTATGGAATGAAAATGAATAATCAAGTGACAGGATTCTTATGATAATAAATCATGCATAAATTATCCCCTTATACTAAATAACAACAGATTGCTAAACCTAGTATACTTTGGTAGACTGAATTTAGATTTTGATGAACGTCGTTTCCTATTTGATACACTTTGACACTTTCTAACATTTTAGACGACGGCTAATTGGTGACGTGATAACAATAGTCCACGCATCATATTGGTAGCAACGAGAGTCGTGGTATTTTATTTGATTGCCATTGCATTCTTTCTTTCTTTCTTTCTTTCTTTCTTTCTTTCTTTCTTTCGTTTCTTTTCTTTTCTTTTCTTTACACATGCACACTTATGACAGTTTGTCACAAAGAGTGATAGATCGTGCAGGTAGGCAGTGCCAATTGCACGAACCATAGGAGTGCTTAACTGATGTAAAACTTTGTGTTGTATTTAGCTTAACTATGTTTTTGTTAGAACTATTGTGCATAGCTTTGATTTTATTAGTAATAAACGCCTCTCGTTTATTGTATTTAAACTTCAGATAGGACTAGATCAGACAATCTACTATATAAAGCTCAAATACCACTGACTCATTCATTCATCACGAAATCTCTGAAACCACCAAACTGATTGGAATGAAATTTGGTATCCAACTTCCTCAAGGGCCGCAAACGCCCACTAAGAAATGATTTTTGGATATTCAGGTTCTAAAGGGATGTTAAGGGGGTAGACCTGCATTTCATTGAATAGCAATATCTCCCGATTGGTATAATTGGGGGATGTGATACTCGGCATATAAACTCATCACAAAAAATAAGAAGACATATGTCTGAGGGTTTTTCGATGTGGTGTATATTACGAGGTGAAAGGGGTGAAAAGTGGGGTTTGAAGGATTCCTAACGGAGCGTGTATCACTTAAACGACATAGGCGAGGAGTTTGGAACTCAGCCGAAAAAAATCAGCATAAAAAATAACTAAACAGGTGTTTGACCGTTTTTTCATAAATCCAATTTAAGGGGCCCATGGGGAGGGGTGAAATTATGGGGGAGGGGGGGGGGGGTAAACGTAATATGTCTGAGTGTAAAATTATACATGGCCTATGTTGTAGACAATAACACATTACATCTTTTTTGTCTCTTGCTATTTCATCATACGACGAATACTTACGGAGTTATTAATGATTTTGTACTTTTTGGTCGGAATTTTCTAAGTCCCAGGAATGAAATAAAAATTGATTCGAATGAAATTTCAAAAAATTGTTTTTTTAATACTTTTATTATATTTTTCACGTCTTTTAGGGTCCGAAACCAACATGATATTTTGGTTTTTTCTTCGTCCCATGCATTTTTGGTTTCAGGTGATAGAATTATTTTCCACTAGGACCCATGCTTATCTATCTATATAACTAATGTTATAACGGGATTCCAAATGTTATTACGGGCGAAGCCGCGGGTAACAGCTAGTTAAAGATAAATGTAAATGTTGGAGATGACACCATCATAGCGTAGACAGTTCTCCCTTGCTAGTAAATGTAAATGAATCCTAGTATTTGTAAACAAGTAAATGTCTTGCTTTGCTTTAAATTCAACGATGGCGTTTTCTTCCCGTAGTTATTTCCGATGTAATTGCTTAGGGCCGATCTTACGTGTTATACTTCTAGTTAGTTTGTTATCGTCTAACATTTTGTATTGAGGATCATGAGAGGCTTAATTTAGATTTACAGATAGGACTTTCTTTCTATCTTTCTTTCAGGGCAGATCAGTTTCGGACAAGCGCTTTGCACCTCTCATGCTAGGCTAGGGATCTGTTCTGAATAAATCAATTCATTAGGTTTTAACTTAAGACTGGCCTCTTTCTTGCTTAGTTTTTATGCCGATGCATTCCTCTGAGCTGGTTAAGAATAGAATCTCACCAATTCCCTACACCCCCAAGAGCAGACCTTTGTGCTGAACCAGCCCATGAATGTGTCGTTCCCCATACTTGTATGTTAGTTGGAGGAGGATCTCGGAAGGATCATTTGAAACGGGTGGCTCCCCAAAATCCTTGTCCAACGGGCAAAATTGTATATTGTATATTTGATGTGTTTGTTATGTTTCTTTGTTTACTGTCATGAGCCTTAATGGCCTGATATGTACTATAAATGACGATGATGATGATATATATCCTATATTGATGTTTTATAACATATTTTACTTCAAATATTAGATTCACTGAAAATAAGATCATCCAATGACAGAATTCCATATCCTCAACATATGTCATTCAACAAAGATATTGTTACACATCTAAGGGCGCATAGCACCCTTAAGAAGTGTACATACACACACCTACTGGTCTCCAAGATACACCCACATCTACAGCTACTCCATCAACAACTACATTTATTAAACCATCTGCCCAACACCCTACACGAATTTCACCCCTTAAACACCCTCAAGCTGGAATCAACAACAGCAACTACACATTTCCTAACACGCAAGCCAGTATAGCTGAAACCACAGCTATTACCCAAGCGCTTGCCTCACACCCAAACAAATACACAAGCACTGCTCATCTAAACAGCTATGTGCAAACGCAGCAGTATGCAAATACATAAAAGGCCCCTAATCTGAGGGAGGTTATCTGTAACGGTCGGAGACTCTGCCAGCTAACATCGTACTTCAGGTAAGTGTGACTCTCAGATTCAACACACAAGTTATACATCCTTCCTCTCGCCACCCCCCAATTTGATTGTACCATTCACACTTTGTTATACGAGCCCTGAATCCAGGCAAACCTACAATTACACGGTGGTTCCACTAAATAAGTGACCACCATTAATACAAACCAGTTGTAATCATTGTTTGCCATCACTGTCTTTACTGCTCGCTCCCCTACCTCCACCTTGACATGTTATCCCATTGTTCCCCAAAACCGCTGTGCCAGCGATAGCAATACTTTTATTATCAGATTGCTACGGTGGGTGAGTGGTTATAGTGTCGGACTACTAACCCCAAGATTGCAGGTTCGCCCCTGGCCATGGTAAGTGATTTTTGAAGACGACAAAAATCACGATACTCATGTCATACGTTGTTGGCATGTTAAAGAACCCATTTGAATTCAGTAGGCCGTGTTCAATGGCAAAATTAATCTCGGGATTTTCCGCCAAAACAAAGTTCCTCCATTCTCTACTTGAAAGCGCTGTAGTGTCAAGGAGTTTAGATATCTAACCTCCTTGACTTTCATAGCGTTCAAAGGAACGACGAAATTCGACATGCAAGCTATCCTCTGGGTGTCAATTAACAAAGCTTGCACCAAGCACCCGAGGCCATACGATATTATTATTATTATTATCATTATTATTATTATTATTATTATTATTATTATTACCAGTAGCCTTGATTTCTTGGTCGCACGCACGCAGACCGAAGTGACGCACGGTCAGCAGATTCTTAGATTACTCATCGCAGTACTCACTTTGCAGGCTATTAGCTTTCGCCTTAAAGCACACCCCATCGATTTTCAATCCTCGTCGCGTAGAGCTCCATTCGATCCTCTATAACACTGTCCAACACTCGTCCGGAGTTTCCACACCTCCATTAGAACTTCCCCAAGTTGAACACCACCCTCTCCACACACCCTCATCCCCCAGTTCAGCCAACTCCCGTAAAGGGACAGAACAAAGTGGTGGAAGCGGGGATGTCTCCGTTTAGACAGGAATTCAACCAACGAATTTTGAGGCTATCGATCCAGGTACCTAACTCAAAAACAGCCAAGCAAGTAGCGAAAAATTTCTTAGAGAGCGATAATTGAGAGAATGTTTTACGCGGGCCACAGTTAATTATATTAACCCCCCTGGCCCACCCCATTGGGAATTCGTTAGCAAACCCTCTCGCAAAGCGAAAGCAAGATCCCCAGGATTAAGATTTTTTTCTCGGAGTACATTAGCCAGAAGCGAATAGGCAAAGTGCAGTATCACATTAATACACTATTTAACAACCCCCCTTACAATTACACGGCAACACGCAATCACAACATATCTGCACGGTACCCAATCGTTTGCTGAAGAACAAAATGACGACACTATCCCGCACATCCAAGACCCAAGGCAAATACGAAAGCCTAGCAACATGGCACGGCCAAATACGTGAAAGCCATACGCGTATGCAAATTGCACACTACTCATTGATCAGGAAATACACAAAAGTGTCATAGATTCTCAAATATGCAAGCAATAACTACATGCTAGACAACAGGACGACTGGGTGAACTAGCGAGTTACAGGCGCAAGCGATCAGAGCCCACACAATGTTAAACATGAAACACAGGCAACTACGTGCAAAAGACTATTACCTAAAAAAAGGCCCACGAGAACATGAGAACAACAGAAACACCAATAGGGAAAAAGGCCAAACAATTAGCACGGGACTACGCGGGGTTACGGAAATAGTGCAAAGCAATACAGGCAGTAAAGAAACAATTCATATATATTAATAACCAGATAAGGCGGACAAGGTACTGTGCCCGAATTCCTCAAAGTCAACGTCCAGAATCCGCGCAGATGGAAAAAGGATCGTAGGGATGTCAATACCCGGCTAAGAAATCAACATATTCCTACCGGAATGATGACTAGGGAACCCTTGACACACATAACGCATATCTAACTATACTACTAAGCTACTAAGTAGTTGCACACAGAACAGACTAAACATAAAATTGAGCACGCTGAGCAACTCGGCTCCCGGGGTAGATAAGGGATAGTTATGTCGAAAAAACTGGCTACATCGAACTAGTACTATCGTTATAGCGTAATTCAGCATTGAATGAAAATCAGATCTTATAAACACGCAACAGGCAAACTAAACAGTGCCTGAAGATTTATTCATCGAGGACACTACAGATATGTCCCTAAAAATCAAAATGAAAATAAAATAAATACTCAAATTAAAAATTTGTGTCGCCACTGGACATAGATGCGACTTTATAAGTCTCCCTGCACCAAAACTTGTATTAATAACGATAGATCTTTCTTAGAAAGATTTGAAAACAATAAAATACACTTTCTTATACACCGTGTGTCTAATCCTAAAATAATTCACTTCAATTCTACAGCAACTTACAAACGTTCTCCCTGCATAATACATTGTGTTATTTCAACCGCATTATAGCGTCAAAACTATTAATTATGTGTAGAAAAAATTAATAAAGTTATTATAGTAATTATTATTATTATTTACATGTGTTAATTCTGTACATCTTCGCGACCTCCACGATTTTCTCCTCCTGCTTCATCTGTGTAAAGTTCATTCCACTCCTCTATTCTTTATCTCGCACAATACCTTTTGTTTGATCATGAATATACATTTCTACGTCCATGTGAACATGTGTCTCAAACAATTAAGTTCATTACTATTTCACTTATTTCCATATCTGGTTTTTAATAACTGTAATAACATTTCGAACTACGACGCAAGACTTTCAGATTAGCTTTATACAATATTTTACGTGTGCGTGGCATTGAACCCTCACTACTCACACTTCCAAATGTTCACAAATATATTTTCCAACTTACCTTACTGACATGCTGTAACTCCATATTTTCTCATTGTAATCTCTTTATCTCACACTCTCAGTGAACAACATTAACGTGTCTTTACTACACTTATTTCAACAATAACCTGTCGCATATATCTCTTCCTTAGCACGTTCACAAACATCTAAGACCATCTCAAATACTTTCGACAAAGTCAGAGAATCAGTATCCCCACTGATTATTATTACTGTAATACCTTTCATGGATACTACCTCCGCGTACATCAATTTTATCGATTATACAACTCCGTGCTATACTTTACTTGTTCGTTCCACACAACAATACTTTCGTGGTACTTCCTTATATTTAACTCACATAAATTATGTCATACTTCCTTCCTTTACTTTAATTATACATCTCTGTTACCGTTTATAGCTTCTCTCTGAATTTAAGTCTGCTCGTGTTCATTACTTAATAAAAATACACTTTACCTCACGTTCTTACATTCATCTGATATGAAATATCTTTACTGTAGTCTTTCATGACTTCTTAATGACTAAGAGTGATCTGTAACATCATATCTCTCCTTATATACATCAGCTATGCTTTAAAAAATACGCATACTCTTTATACTGTTTATACTTTCAAAATAAACTTCTGGGTTTTACACTATTTCTTTCTGTCTATAGTTGAGTGCCTCCAACGCCATTGTTGAACACTCTTGACAATAGTTGACGTTTCTAGATACATTATATTTCGTTGCTCTAACGAATTACCTTATTTCGGATAACAATATCCCTTCTATATCTCTCATTGCATTTATTACAAAGCTTCGCTTGTTATAACTCATTACGACTTCCTTTCATTTGTTACTCCACGTTAACGAAATTAACTTCACTCGCCGTCTTGAGGAAACAATTCATGATGAAAATTAATAAATGTAAAACAAAAATATTGGAATGCAGCCGAAATAAATCAGAAACCTCTATGGACAACAAATTGGCAGGTGAAAAGCTAAAGGAAGTAGGAGAATTCTGTTACTTAGGAAGCAAAATAACCAGTGATGGACGAAGCAAAGAGGATATAAAAAGTAGGTTAGCTCAGGCAAGGAAAGCATTTCTAGAGAAAAGGAATCTGTTGACATCGAATATATATTTAGGTATTAGGAAGTCAATTTTGAAGGCCTTTGTCTGGAGCGTGGCACTCTATGGAAGTGAAACTTGGACTATTGGTGCAGCAGAAAAAGGAGAATTGAAGTGTTTGAAATGTGGTGTTACAGGAGAATGATGAAGATCAGATGGGTAGATGGAGTTACAAACGAAGAGGTATTGAGACTAGTGGGAGAAGAGAGATGTTTCTGACGACTGCTAATGAAGAGAAGAGATAGGTTGTCAGGACACATACTAAGACACCCGGGAATAGCAAGCTTAGTTATGGAAGGAAGGGTTGAGGACAAGAACTGTAGGGGTAGACCAAGGTTAGAATATGTTAAACAGATTGCCTCGGATGTAGGGTGTGGTAGCTATGTAGAGATGAAACGATTAGCTCAAGACAGGGAGGCATGGAGCGCTGCATCAAACCAGTCTTTTGACGACGACGACGACGACAACAACAACACTGTTATACATTAGATGAAAGAAAATTCTAAAGACGTAAGCTTATTTAAGTGAAAAATTAGTTAATGCGAAAATATTAACAATAAACGTTCGAAAAATACGTCACAAACGATATTCGTTGACTTTAAGAAAAATCTCAAATATTTATAGCAACAATAATAACATGAACTAGGAATAAAATAGTCAGATGTTGGTCAAACACCGGAATAACCCATAACAAGTGCTAACTAAATAGGTGTTAAAAATCACTGTTCTACCTTGAGTCTTAAGTGCTCGTAACAGAACCTGAAGACTTTGGCAGCTGAGGAATCTCTCCACGTGTGCTCGGAATGTGCCACGTGCGCTCGGAATGTGCTACGTGCCTCCCAGCACGCGTCCGCATTCTCCACGTTCTTCCCGCTCTGCTCTGCTTGCAGGTGAGGGTGCTGGCTCAACCGGTTTACAGCTGATCTGCACTGGCCTGTCTCCATGTCCCCAGTCAACGACCCTCGCTCGCGTTCGCATCTTCTTGCTTCACGGTCAGATGACCTAGATTCTGCATACGCTTCTGTCAGGATTATTCTTCATTCCGCTGCTCTCCCGACGATCCCTGATGTTACTGTGTAGATAGTGATTATGCTTACGATGAGAAATCACCTTCCCATGTGACTTTCTTTCCGTTGTAGTAGACTGTGGATTTCAAGCGTACTACTGATGAAGTTGCAGTTAAGTTCCATTATTGCATTGCTATGATCATCGCTGGACTTCGCTTGTTAGTGTAGGTTCAACCTTCCATCATGTTGAAATTAGAACATCTTCCTTCGTTCAGTACAATTGTTAGTTGTTACTTTTCCCCTCTGACCTACTCTAAAATCATCTTGTAATATGTAGTATAAGTTTTTCCAAAATATTGCAGTGAATTTAACTTATTGTCTTCTGCGTTGTAGACTGTCAGATAAAAGTTCCACTAATGAGATAGTGAATATTTATAGAGTATCTCGATGTATATTTTCTTCAATTCAGCTTTATAAATTTCAGTAGATAAATTCCTTAAATTCCTTTTATATTCCTTCTTATTTCCAATATCAATTCATTTACTCTTGTAGTTCCTAATTAACATTGTAGTTCTTCCTTCTGAAGTCTAATACTTTTCTTGGTAGCCATTGCATACAACTTGTAGAGCGACTTTCTATACGTGTTACCTCGTAATACTCGAATAATAAGAACCTCGTTCCCTGTCTTCCGCTAGCCTCCTGAGTTCAGATCCCCTCTCAAACTTACCGCGCTAGCCTCACGCAAGTGAATAAACTCACTTATCTACTCATATCATCTCTCACGGTCATCTAATTTAATTTCTGTTTTGCCAATTAAATTTCTTCTTCCTTCCTTGTGAATTTGATATACTCCAATCCATTAGAATATTAAAATAATAATTCTAATAATTTTATATTCCCTCGTAATCTTTCTTCGTTGTGATTGGCAGCTCTCATGTTATCAAATTTGTTGTTCACGCGCCATCTCCTCCTAAGGATACTTGGAGCGTGTCTGACCTCCAAATCTCCTTGCCAAGTCAACTCACTAACCAAAACTGGTTTGTCGCTGCTAACTTCACAAAACTGTGTAATTTCCTGGTCACTGTTCTTATGATACTCCCTTGGTTAAAATATTCTAGACTAAAAAATTTCTCCAAATACGAATCTTTCTTCAAGCTAAAATTTTACCAATTGCTTCCTTGCACATAATCTGCCTTCCTGTGTGTAAATATAGCTCAAATCAAGAAAAATTGTATACATATTTTTTTCTCATGGCTCTCCATTCGAATCTCGGTTAGTTACTTTCTCTTGGCTAACCATAATTTCGAGTGCAGTACGGACACGCCATAAGGTATTTTATGAGAGGACTATTTTTATAGTAGAACTAGCAGCAAATAGGCCTGCAGACCTTACAGGAGAGATAGAGGAGATAGTTCAGAAGTTCAGGGACATATATACGATCCCCGCAGTTGAATATACACGCCACAAGACACATACAACGCCAGGATGCATTCAAATACATATCACCAACGGTCCGAATAGGGTTAAATGTCACAGACAGCAAAATTCGAACCACGGACGCCAATACAGTAACAGGGGTTGACACTTGAGACCCATTTTGACTGGATGAACCCACACATGAATACTTACACTACAGAGAAGAGGGGATAGCTTAAGGTTGAATTAGCCAACAACACTTTGCCATAAGTCTACACTTAGGGGAGGTCCGGAATGGACACATAAAATCACACGGGTTAATGCATGCAGGGAAATCACAGATAACACAACAAATTTACAGACTAGTAGCAAACAGGAACATATTTCGATTAAACCCATAAATCGCAGAGAATAGGGAACACCACATCCCATCAGACATATACACGACACGTAGGGACACATTTTATTAGTCTTAAACCAATAATTACAATAGCAGCGAGGTATAGAAACGACAAATAGCGTACATTGCTCAGGGTTATGGGGAAAATGCGACACGATTAGAACACCTAGAGATAGCACGAATGGATGCGTGGAAAAACATAATAGAGGAAAGGCGGTAAGTAACCCTGTTACAAACACCCCTGGAAGGGATCCACCCCATTCGATACCAGAAACCTACGCCATGATCACGGGTCAATCCCAGATACACCGTCGAGCGATCGCAGTTAGACGACAGACGAGGGCGCTACACGCCATATTAAATGTAGGCCAAATGATAGGGAAATTATTCGCAAACATGCACATCTTAACGACAAAATGATCAAAATATACACGGACATAGCCCAAACAAGCTTAACTCGGCAAGGGGGGCAAGATCGAAGCCAGGACCATGCAGGAAAACAGACTCTAACACATGCGGCGTTTCACAGCCAACATATCCATACACCTACTCATAATCGATACAATAGAGGCCAACCTCTAAACGCATTTGCTACACATGCATATACACATATTTAAAATTAAAGGCCACACAGATAGGCGCAAGATAAAAGCTTGCAACATAATAGATAGATAGATAGATAGATAGATAGATAGATAGATAGATAGATAGATAGATTTTATTAATTCCAATTGATCAAATGCATGTATACAATACATTCTTGATATAGGACACGTCAGAATTTACAGCTATAAAATAAAACTACTCATAGGTATATATTACTAATACTATAACTATTTATAACTTATTATAATAACAGATCTTAAGAGATACAATCTTATTGGACGACTAATTACACCTTACTTTATTATCATAATATGAAAACTTAATTCTATATATACAACAACTTACAGCTAGTTATTACAATTAAAATAGAAAAGTAAAATATAATTATAGATTTCATCGCTACTATATGCTAAGATATTCAACAACAAAGTAAAAACAATGGCACGGTAGATAAGCTTTCAACATTCTATCATAGGTTTTTATTTTTGGGGCAAGTTTTTTATACTGGGGTAGTTTATTGTATAATTTACCTCCTGTGTGAAAAGTTCCTTTTTGATATTTGCTTGTGTGTGTGAAATATGAATGTTTTGATTTTGTCTTGTGTTATGCCTATGGACATCATTGTTTGTTGTAAGAAAGACAACCTTATTCATTAAATTCTTTTTAAAAACATAATATTTTCAAAGATATATTAGCAGGGCAGTGGGAGAATGTTTAGATCTTTAAACAGAGGTCTACATAATCCTCTAGTGTTTACATTTGCCATAATTCTAATCGCCCTCTTTTGTATACTAAACGTGCTTAGTACATCTGACGACATACCCCAAACTATGACACCATATCTTAAGTATGAATGGAAATAAGCATAATAAGTATTACATGTGTGCATGACAGTGCAGATTTTCAAAATACGTAACGCAAAGCACATCGAGTTCTGTTTAGTATTCGGATAGTGTATATGTTTATTCCATTTCAAGTCATGGTGTATCCATAGTCCTAAAAAGTTTGTTTCTGATTTATTTTCTATTTGATGACCATTTAATGTTATATTGGGCTTCGCAGGATTCCTATTCTGTATAGTGTGGAAAATTAGACATACTGTTTTTTTATAGTTTATTATGAGGCGATTACATTGTGACCATTTGTTTAACTCTCCTGTAACGGAGTCAGCAGACTGCTGTATGACCTTTTTAGTTTCACCTTTTATTACGAGTGTTGAATCGTCCGCAAAAAAATGTCCTTATGTGAATGAACGTTCTGTGTTATATCATTGATATATAGAAGAAAGAGTAGTGGGCCCAAAACCGATCCCTGGGGTACTCCAAATTTAATAATTCCCTCATTGGACAATGTTTCATTAAGTAATTTGATTCCATCATCCCTGTGTTTCAAGCTCACTATTTGTTTACGCCTTGTTACGTAAGACTCTATCCATTTATTAGCTAGACTTCTAATACCATATTGATTTAGTTTTGTAAGGAGGCTTTTATGGTCAACAACATCAAATGCTTTCGATAAATCCAAGAATAGGCCAGTTACATGATCCTTAATGTCAATTAATTTCAGTATACTATTAATACATTCATAAATTGCTGTCTGTATAGATTTTTCCATTGTGAATCCATGTTGTGAGTTTGATAATATTTTTTTTTTCTATACAACTTATCAGTCTCTTATACATGATTTTTTCTACAATTTTTGCAATACTAGTTGGTAAGGTAATAGGATGATAGTTATCTAATTCATCTTTTGAACCGTTTTTGTGCACTGGAATTACTTTTGATAACTTCAAAATATCCGGGTAAGTTCCTGAGAGAATTGAACTGTTTATTAAGTGTGTAAGTGGATTTATTATATTTTCTGCACATTTCCTTAAAATTGCATCAGGGATGCCATCAATGCCAGCACAGAATTTATTTTTTAGATCTTTTATAACTATTCTTACCTCCATACTTGTTACATGATTTATAAATAAAGAATCAGTACATATATTTATTTTATTATCTGAATTTAGTGTATTTACCTGTGATTTATTTAATAATTTTTGTGGAATTTCCAGAAAATAGTCATTAAAAGTGTTTGCTATTTCCTCTGGATTATTAATCACTTTATTATTTCTGGTCAGTGTAATGTTCCTTTGTATTTACCAGATTTTCCAGTTTCTTTCTTTATCACGGACCACATAGCCCTGTTTTTATTAGAGGATTGGGAAATTAAATTATCATTATGAATTTTCTTTGCTAGTCTTATTACCTTATTAATATGCTTGTGTATTTTTTGTAGTATAAATTGAATTCAGGTGTTGTGTGGTATTGTTTATATAATTTGTGTAGAAATTTCTTTCTTTGGTATGCATTTATAGTCCCTGTTGTTATCCAATTGCTAGTTTTGTTATTTTGAACAGTTCTTTGTCTAAAGGGGAATGCTGTTTCAAAATACCTGGAGTGTTTTAGGGTACTGTTAAATGCATTAAATTTATCATTTACTTTTTCTAGTTTATAAATTTCTGACCATGTTTCCTTATTTAATAAGTCATTGAAATATATAACATTTGTTTCAGTGAATGACCTGCACGTTGAATTTACTCCATTATCATTATTATTGATTGTTTCGGGTACTTCAAAACTCAGTATTTGTCCATGGTGGTCACTAAAACCCGGACAATAGACTTCTATTGAATGGTGATATTTATCTGTATTTTAAAAAAAATTGATCAGGAGTGGTTTAACTAAATTTTGTTATTCTTGTTGGGATATTCCATGTAATAGGAGAATCGTGTGTTTTCTAGACATAGAAGGACTACTATGGCATAAGATCATTTGCACATGGGTGCACGAACGGTAAGGATAATCAATGATTTATGATGCAATGTTATATGTACTGCCAGAGATTATGAATTTTATATGTTTCCATGTCCAATATTACTAACACACCACAAGGTCTTTGGTAGGAGAAGGTTCTTTTACAGTAAAACTTAAATATACGGACATGTTACCAACTTTCACCCTAGAATTACGGTGCACTTTTCTTGCACGTTCTGCACCACTGAACACATAGTTAGGAGGGATATCACAGTCACTTACATAGGTATACGAGAGGAATAATAACATAAACAACTCCACACTAAAAATACGGGATTTTCTCAGCACACGATTGTACACAGGGATCCCAAATAAATAAAACAGGGCATACGCATACTATACAAGGGCTACACCTAATATGCGATCTCGGAATGCCTCGTTAGGCGCGAGTGCTTTCACAATCGAACCAAGATACTCTCACATGCAAAGACAGGATTTCAACGGCCACTATTTGTAATACAGACAGGGGGACATTCATATTATGTACGCCACACTGTCCATGCAGACTAGAAAGGCACATATTTTAATGTATAAGGGGACATGAATGTAATTGTAGTCAGATAATATTATACCGGGCTAGATGGTGTATTCTTGGAATACACGGTAAGAGAGAATATAATTTTTAATGCTCTTTGCTTGTACATTTCATCCTTTTTCTCAAACACCAACCGTGATCTCCTAGTTTCTCTTTGGTGGTCATGTCTCTTATGTCATTGTGAGTCTGTTCTAGATATATATCTTCCATGACCCACCTAGCGTCATCTAGCAGCGAATCTCAGAAGTTCCTCAATTTTTCCCTGCACAAGAGGATTTACTTATCAATTTGGCCATCAGATCTCGTCGCCATCGCCAGCTATCATCTCCTTGATCAAGAGAACTTCGTCTACTTGTTCACTCACCAAGCTGCGCTAGTATCGCCTACTATCAACTCTTTGAAGACCATTCATCAAGAAGAACATTTTTTTGATAAGTTGTCTATTCTGATATGTATTCCTTTTGTCTCCTACCCCCACTCTTTTCCTTCCCTGGACCCTCCGCGCTTCGCTGAGTGGGTCTCACTTGTAAGTCGGCAGTTGACTCGGTCAGTCAAGGCTCAACTAGAGCCAGTCTCCTCAAACCAAGAAGCACTCTCTACATTCTACGCCATGTTGGCACATTAAGTATTCGTCAAAGGGAACTTCACCTTCGCCATGCAACAAAGATAAGTACATACTTCAGGTTTTAACCTCATCTTCATCGGTTTTACTATCTTCATGCTTTTAACGATTATTTTATAGGCAGTGTGAGATATTTATTTGTGGCAATAATCATCCTTCGCGGGATTTTCCATGTTGGGCTTTTGTCTAATTAAGCCAATCTTTATGAAAAACAGCATTTATTATGCTTATTAAATGAGAAATCTTCTCACAACGCGGGAATTAACCACTGTCGATAAAATAATCAGCTCGTTCCACCGCTGGAATAACTTTGGCCCCATTCTTCTATTAGGATCGTTCTGGAACCTTCCAGAATCTGCACTTTATCTACAAGTCGTGCCATCATGTACTTTCCACTCACTTGTGGGAATGCCATTCCAAACTAGGAAATCTTCCTTATAAATTAATGCTCCATAGCTAATTTTCTTTCCTCCGTTGGATTTGCTCAAGCGTATTTAATGATAATCTACAACCTTCTTAAGTAATAGACTTTCGCCTATCTAGTGCAACCAGTCATTTTCCACGATTGCAATAACTTTCTTTGCCATAAACTTTTGCGCTACTACAGTGAACTTTTCATCCATTTCAACGAACTATAGTGATAAACAGTGTTCTTTCAGTATTTCTTCCGCGTCGCGCTCGTCCGATTATTATAAACACGGCCATGAACATTTACCTTTCATCCCAATTGCTCTTTCCTAAACCTCTTACTAATAACCCATAATAAATTGTTAATTTAGGTCTATTTCAACGAGGTGTTAATCTAAAGATGTGCCCTCCCATTTTTTCTTATGTGTAAATAATTAACTTCTGCATAACTACGTGTCTTGTACACGGTTCAACTTATCTTGATTCTCCCTTCTAATTAAGGGGATACAATTCTTTCAACTCATGAGTGAGTTATTTCTAGGTTTCACGAAAGGGAAACTTGCCCCATTTGTCTCGTGATTCCTATCTAAACATAGGAGGTTTAGAACCTTCCTTTTGACTTTCTCTTCAGGTTTCACAGTAAGTGACCTGTCCTATTTGTGTAACTACTAAAGTAATTCAGCTTAAATATAAGAAGTTATAGGAACTTCTTTTTCATTCTACCGGCTTTCTTTTTTGTTATTTTTGAAGTTGTAACTTTTTCTAATATAGGTACTTGGCAATTTCTTAAAGTACACATCTTGTACTCGATTTAATGTCTAACATTAATCACTTCATTTGTCTTTTTTAAATCTTACAAAGATTTTAGTACCTATAAAGGTTTGAAACCTAAAGAATTGTTAATTGCCTGGAGCAAACTTTAAATGTTAGGAGGTCTGCGACCCCAAATTGTTAACAAAAATTGAAACTATATGCTTGTTAAATTTATTAGACTTTTTTGCATTGTTAAATAAAGTCAAACTTTCCTTTTTGACTCATCATTTTTCTAGTACAACAGTTAGGCAAGATCCTGGCTTTCCTAACTCTTCCCAGGTTCATGCCCTCGTTAATACGCAATAAATCTGTTACTATTTGTCTTGTCAGACCATCACCCTTCCCCATAGTAGGCATATGCATGCTTGAGAGGGAATACGCTAAAGCCACTCTCTTGAAAACCGCCCAAGTCCTATCTGCGTTTCCCGTCAGCTTCGACCAGGTCCTTACCCACTTTAGGTATCAGAGAACGGATTTGCAGTGGCAACCGCCTCTTAGTGCATTTAAAGTTAAATTTATAACTTTTGTGGGACTCTCCTCCTATTTTTCTATCCTTTTTCTCCAGTCCGAAACCTACCTCCTTTTCTTTATCATCTTCCCTTGGTGGTTAGGTTATTCCTCAGCCAATAATCTACCCACTAGAAGGCTCACAGTGCCACTAGAGACAATGCAATATCAGCGATACGCATGACGTAACAGGTAGCGCGTGCCGGTAAGAAGCCAGCGCTCTGCTGAATTGCAAATCCTTTCGACAGGCGCGGTAGACAGAACGCGAAGGTCCAGTATTCTCCTGAAGGGGAAGTGAGAAACCGCGGACAGAAACCTCTAAATCGTCCACAAGACACACTTACACATCCATATACTTATATAACCCGTCATCAACACAGATTATAGACCAATATGGCTATAGACCGTTAACGTTAGATATAGGTGCAAGACGGCTTTACCGTACACGATTCACGTCACAACCACATTCGCGCCAGTTTCCAAGACCATGAAAACGCATTTTTACCAGACAGGGCGGTACAGCAATACAAGAACTACATGTTACACACGATGTACGCTAGGTGCCAACACCACATTTCAAGGGCCAGACGATAGGAATACTACAGACATCTACATAGGAGCTAGAAAGCCAATAACATAGCCAATTCCACTCTAAAAATATGTTTTTTTCTCCGTACTCGTTTATACATAGGTGGCAAACAGTCGACTGACTGAAAAACAGCCCCAATATACAAAATATAGACCCGTGCACGTCTTTAAACTGTGTACAGCTACAAAATGGCTGACATTCACAGGTCACACGCACATAACAGGGCAAACAGTAATAGCAGGTGTAGCGTACAGCCTACATTATCGGTAAAACAAGAAAATTCACCAACAAAACACACAAATTGTCCTTTAAAGAGAGCATAGTGGCAGGATACAACAATATTTGTAGCCAGATAATGTTTTAAGACGGTACTATATATTATATAGTCGTAGGCAGGTATCATTGTCATATTTACCCATAAATATTAGTATTCTTTATAATTTTGACGACACCCTCGTTAGACAAGTGCCATTATCACAGGGCGACGAGCACATTACAAAAACTATAGCTGCTAGGGAATGGAGTTACACACAATACAACCACACAGATTTACAGACACTCCAATTACACAGGTTGACAATCAGGAAAATAGGAGGACACAGAATAGCACAGCTTAGCATATACTAGAAAAGTAGACACCAGGATAGGAGCTAGGATATACGCGAAGGCAAACATAATAGGACAGCAGCAGGAATTTTTTCAGTATGATTGCATAATTCAGAACAATATATGGCAAAATATATATTCAAACCAGTGAAAGTACGGTTATTTCACTTTATAAACCATTGTCACACAGGAGCCAACCGTAATGTTGCAACAACAACATTGCCAACCGCATATACACAACACATGAACAAATTCTTAGCCTAAGAGCACGTGAAATACCGGAACAGATTCCAGGCACGATTATAAACAAAACATTACAAAAATGCCGGCACTCAATAAACAGACCGACTCATTAAATATACACAATTTCAACGGAGCAATACTTACATCATTACGGGTCTGCGTATTATTATCACTATATCCCCATTAGGATAATTAGCACATTTGACAACATATAATACAATTCCGAGATTTACTATGATCGCCCGCCATTTCTCCCGACACCTACACAAGGCACACAGACGGCGGCCATTATTATGCCAGTACATGATTGGCGAGCGGAGATGCACGACACGGAATCCGCCCACAGCGTACTCAGATAACGCATGCAACCAACGAGCTGGCAGACGGCATGATGCCTAGCAGCCATGCGGAGACAACGTGAACGGGCACGGTGACAATTAGCGCCAGGCCACGGCCGACTAGAAAGGGAAAAACTCTACTCCCATAACAGATTTCACCTAGGTTGCCAACAAAAGAATGCCTGCAATAAGCGACAAAAACTATTCACAATAGCAGATAATACTACCACCCCCCCCCCCCTAGGGCGGTAAAAACACTAATAATTCACAGGGATTTTTCACGAACAATTTAAATAATACACACACAGCGATACCAACGAGATGAGAGACAAATGTAACGGTGCGATACTGCATTAATTGAATATTGCATAAAGGAATATAGGAGAGCGCCATGACCGCTAATCTTACCATAGTAATACTAAGGGATGCTTATAGGAAGGCGACACTGAATAATAAGCTTGAGTAATAATACCAGCCACAATGCAGAGGCATTAAACACAGTTACCCAGTAAACACGCATCCACATAGCGATGACGCGCGGCGTAAGCGAAGTATGACCAAGTGAGGACAGACATTAGAGACAAGGCACAAGAAATACAATACTCACAGCTCCCAAAATCCCCATACATGCACAAAACCATAATTCACTTCCCATCACTCCCTAACCCTAATAATCACTAAAAACAATTAAAAAAGGGCATTTTTCCAACAAACATAGGGTTAACTGCAACCCCAAAGCACACAGCTTCACGCTTGAAGATAAGAGGCGTATGGAAACCAATAATAAACGCTTGATATATCTATATATATAGATAATGGCCCGAGAAGTTAACAAAATATTTTGATTAATATTCCCGCATGAGAAAGTTGTAATTTACACGACCCGCATGTATGCACCCCCTCACCTGAGCATTAAACAAAACACGCTCAAAATCCATCTGTAAGCATGCAAATCCCATCCTTACACTCCCAGGTTCTTAATTAACATACCTGCATACAATATTTTTAATTTTCACAGTCAGCATGGGAAAACCACCTGGGGAAACCTCTATCCCACAAGCATGTACTCCAGATAAAAATAATATATTCTTAAGCATTATCGGCCAGGGCCAATACAAGACGAAAAAAACCGATAATGCATACCATCCCACCCAAACGCGTTAACACATACTATTAACAGTAACACACCCTCGCACCCTAGTAATATACCTTGCATGAATCCACAAAATACTCTACTGACAACCTCTAAAATACATACAAAATGTCAGCGTGGAAAATCCATTGAAGCAATAGGTGCTAAGCAGTCCATGTGACTAACCCATAATGCCCTACAATATCCAACACACCCCAAAAAGTTTACACCCTAATTACACCACTAATTACACGCCCCCCCCCCCCCCCCAAAAAAAAATACCACCCCCGAACACAAGAGAAAACTGAGATCGCACGAGGCAATGACATACGTAAAATAATAAGAACAGAATTGCACAGGAGGGCAGAGGTTCATACGGCAGTAACGGATCTCGTCGATCCACAAGGACTAAGACTTTTTAGCTAGTATATAAGTAAGTCCAAACTCTCGATGCGTGAGGGTAAGTCCCCCACTCGCGCGGAGTGAAGAAACGGGATTTATAAAATGAATTATGCCACGATGAATTATTCCGCGAAGAAATTGAATAAATAATGAATGATAAAAATGAATATAATATAGCCTTATTAAATATTGAGGCGGCGGCCCCTAAAGAATTTCATGTTCGGCAATCGGCCATCGAGGGGGTAGGCTCCCAAATATGATCATAAATAATATTATGGGGACGCCCATCCAGGCGATTTAAAGGCGAATAAAGAAATAATTGATCAATAGTGAAAACGGCTTTGTAAGACCGACCAGAGCGAATTAAATGCTATTTTTTTTCAGTAAATAAGCGCAAAGGTCAACACATACACTGTTAGTATTTAGTACATTAGTATAAGACGGCCTCGTGAAACTGATGGGGCACCATCAGCTGGGTAAACCTACTGGAAATTCGGTAACAGTACGGCGGGGACCACGGGCCATAGTTAGTATATAGTATGTGGGGGGGGGGGGGTAACGTGATAGTGATGGGGCACCATTAGCTGGGTAAACCTACTGGATTCCGGTACCAGTACGGCGGGGACCACGTAATGTCTGGGAGGGACGCCGCCCGGACAAGCCCTCAACCCAAAATTTTTAGTATGTAAGGAAATAGTTACCTATTTCAGAGGTAACTTAGATATAAGGAAATTTAACAAGTTAACTGTCTCAAAACAGTAACTTGTAAGGGGGTAATTGGCAATTTTATATTTCTAGGAATAGATTAGATATAATTAGATCATAAGGCACACATAGGATGCGAAGGGCGATTCGGCATTATAAGACCAACATGGCATCGTAAGCCCAACAAAGCGATAATTAAAGCCCGACAAAGCGATAATGAAATACGAATAGAGCGTTGAAGTGCATTGGGTACTAGAATATCCATTTGCACACGGAAACGTTAATAGACGAGACGTCGAAGAGATGTCTCCAAGACAGCAGCAACCGCAGCTGACTGACCACAGCACTGCGTGGTAGATGTTATGAATGATTATATATTTTGGCCAAGGGCATGTAATCCATGTACATTTTATTCCAGCTAAGAGCTCCAACATGGCAGCGACCAACAACGAATGATCATGGTAGACAAGGTAATGTAGACTAGGTTACATACAATGAAACACATTCTCACACTAGATGCACAATTATACACAAATAAACAAGAGGGACACAATAGCTATAAGTAGGCTAATCTAAGGTTCCAGCCGGCATAGGCTAAGATAGAACATAAGGCGTCAAAGGGAGTTATTAACTACATGCACAAATGACGATTGGCTGATATATGGATACATGATAATAATAATGTTGTTGTTGTTGTTTGAGGGTTTAATCTATTGACTATACTAATTGAGACAAACGCACCCCACGCACGCAGTCGATGGCCAGACTGAGAAACCAAACAGGTTTCTCACATGCGCGGTAAAGGACTGGCCGTGGATCTAATAACCCAGTTGTGTACCTTTTTTCACATATTGAACTAGATAGAGATACAACTATTAAAAACCACATCTCTCGAGTAAAGGTTGTAAACAAAATTTAATATCAAAACAAAAGTAAACGAGGGACGTGAGAAGCGCATTAAATGGTAAATGATGGTTGATGGGGCTGTAATAAAATATACAAGGTTAACAAAAGTAAACAATAAAATATTAAAAACACAATAAAGATATAAAAGACGAACAGAGAAGCCTAACACTGGTTAGATTGGAGATCGCATCAAAATTACAAAATGAAATAAAAGGGAATGCTAAAACTAATAAATACGAAATAATACTTTCGTCCCACCAAAGGCTGATTACAGAAGTAACCAGAAGAAATATTCTAACTAGCATATGGAGTCGTACAAGCTAAATAAACCCATTAATAAATTAAAAACAAAAGGTATCACCAACAAAACTGCAGTAAAGGAAAATCGGTCAAAACATCCACTACTACAGAACGTTACCAACAAAACAAGAAAACCCCAAGATAATAAGATGTAGATACAAACATAACCCTTAAATAAATAACAACAACAACCCTCGATCAAACATAACCCGACTTCATATACCACCTGAATAAATCTTCTATCCGGACGAAGTATGAGATTCAGACATCTTACCAACAGTAAAATGAACATCGATAACAGGCCCGGGTCTATGCCATAAATATCCACGTCACTAACAATAAGAAAACCTGATAAAACTCATTAATAAACGTAAGAGAGAATACGTGTTGCTTCTCAACTGAAAGTAACAAAAAAACGAGAACTACCCTCAACTTTCTGTCAAGCTCCCACTTAAACAAAACATTAACCCACCCTTAAATACATGTCTAGAAACGTGATAATAATATGAGAAGCCTTTCGGTACATACAGGTTCTACTGTCCGTCCACTCCTTATGGGAATCGAAAGAAAGAGGGAAATTCCAAGGAGCACTGGTCGACCGAACAGAAGACAAAAACAAATACGCTTACGAATAAATGTCTGCCCAGCCCTTAAGGACGAAAGAATTAAAACCCAGAGGGTTATCCATAAGGGAGCACAGATGACAGACTTAGCGTAAAACCCTAAATAAAACAACAACCAACGTTGTGTGTGTTCTCACTCTTAAGACTGACGAAGTCAGCCAATGTGTGAACACCACACACTCCTACGTCTAGGCTCAAATTACAATTAAACACAAACATTACTAACCCCTCAAGGTCCAAGTAGCATCCCATACTGATACAAGTGGTAGAGGTTAATAAGAAATACCGCCCATAGATTACGATCACGTTTCGTGACGTACAAAACAAAATCACGAAAAGAAAGTAACACTAAGAAGAAACAAAGAACGGCAACGAACAAAACATAAATAAATACAACCCAAACAACAACAACACGATTCATCTCTACGTTACGTGAATATAAGAAGGAGGACACAAATTAATAAACAAACAACAAGCAAGCCAATATCCAATCTAACTTGACTGTCCAAGAATATGGGACAGTTTAACACTGAAAAGGGGAGGACATGATGTTATTCCTTCATAGAAAAGGTACTTCTTTAACCTTTGCTTTTCACCAAGATAATATAAAACCACTTAGCTTTGGGAGACGTTCTGGAAGATCTCAGGGTAGATTACATAATAAATTTCACATACATTTTCATCCCAGCATCAGAATCTCATCCGCATCTTTTCATATCTCCAATAACATCTTCAGTCATTTAAATATTATAATCTCGCACGGTGAAAGCAACTTTTCAAAGACCCTTTTTTACATATTCTCAGTCATGTCTGCCGACTTTTATTCATCTCCACGTTAACAAAGCCTCTCGATATCTCAATAATACAGGTCGAGATCCTCAATTACATCTCTTCTACTCCACTGCGGGTGCGTTTCATTTCTCTAAAACGAGTAGCGCCTCAAATATAAAGCAATAGATGGCATAGCTAACAACTTCTCGAATCACATCGGTCCGTTATCAAGTAGTTACGTATCACTAATAACCATGCGTTCTCTTACAGATCAGCAGAAAGGAGGGCATTACAATTAACATATACACTCTCCATTTTTATTTTCAGAGGGTGCACATGTAAATATACTCTGTATATATATCTTCGATACAGACACGCCTGCTTTCACACAAATACACTATTCTCCACTTTCGGTTGCGCCAATAAGGCGCCAACAATAGCGTTCAACGGTGAACAGCGCCCGTGGAGCGTTGAGAGCTGTTGACGCAGATATATAACGCCACAGATGAGGCGTAATATGCGACCGCCAGGGGCGGCACAAACTTGTAAGTGCCAATCTTCGCTATCAAGTCGAATTCCCCCCTCCCACGGAGGGAAACTCACAGGTTGGTATAGAATAGCGACCTAACCAATAAGCTAATATAAGGACGGCCGTATAGTCCTAGGATGATTATAAATTACACGATATAGGCTAGCCGGCATAGAAGGGTTATAGATATATATACATGGCGAGGACAGAGCTCCGCCACACAACATATATTATTCGTATACGAAAGAAACAAGGTACCAGGTACATGATTATTATGAGTATTATTATTATTATCCTTGTGAGTATGATTATTATTATTTTTATGATTATCATTACTATAATTCTTGTTATTATTATTATTCCTGTAATTATTATTATTATTATTATTATTATTATTATTATTATTCCTGTGATTATTATTATTATTCCTCATGGTGACCATGATTATTATAATTACCACGAGTACCATTGCCATTATTACCAATGTATGCACATACAATGTATCACATTATACACACTAAACACACCTCTTTCCTTTTCAATCTTTTAACGACAAAAATTGTGAAAATGTCCTATTTTCACCCCACAATAAAAACATTGTGACGACACCCTTAAACTTACACCACAGGACATTTATTTCTGCTTTACTCTTCGTTTTTACACTCTAACTCACCTTATACTTTATACTTACACATTGTAACCGCAGAAAGCAATTTTTTCTTCGAACCAATATTTACCAACCCACCAGATACTTTTTCCTTTCTGCGCATGAACCAACTTATAATTATGAATTGTGATGACACATATGACTTTGATATTTATGTTTTGTATTTATGATTTATAACCCACTGTATTTTATATTGTGTAACCAATTTCACACATGTAAAAATAATGTTCCAACCCTCAAGAAACCTACCCTGACTGAAAACACACACTTCGACGACACTGAGGTACACACACATAACTACACCGGATACATCATCTACGCCGCCACGACCAAAGAAGAAAGAAGATAGAAGAAAAGGGATGAAGAAGATGGAAACCACCCTTACGTCAAGTCCAGCTTGCGCGGACGCAAGCTAAATCGGGTCGACGTGTTGTTACACATAGCACCCTTAAGAAGTGTACACACACACACCTACTGGTCTACAAGATACACCCACATCTACAGCTACTCCATCAACAACTACATTTATTAAACCACCTGCCCTACACCCTGCACGGATATCACCCCTTAAATACCCTCAAGCTGGAATCAACAACAACAACTACTACACATTTCCTAACACGCAAGCCAGTATAGCTGAAACCACAGTTATTACCCAAGCGCTTGCCTCACACCCAAACAAATACACAAGCACTGCTCATCTAAACAGCTATGTGCAAACGCAGCAGTATGCAAATACATAAAAAAGGCCCCCAATCTGAGGGAGGTTATTTGTTACGGTCGGAGACTCTGCCCGACTGCCAGCTGACAACGTACTTCAGGTAAGTGTGATTCTCAGATTCCGCACACAAGTTATACATCCTTTCTCTCGCCACCCCAATTTGATTGTACCATTCACACTTTGTTATACTAGCCCTGAATCCAGGGAAACCTACATTACACTGTGGTTCCATTAAATAAGTGACGGCCATTACTACAAACCCGTCGTAATCATTGTTTGCCATCACTGTCTTAACTGCTCGCTCCCCTACCTACACCTTGACTTGTCATCCCATCGTTCCCCAAAACCACTGTGCCTGCGATAGCAATACTTTCATTACCAGTAGCCTTGATTTCTTGATCGCACGCACGCAGACCGCAGTGACGCACGGTCAGCAGATACTTAGATTACTCATCGCAGTACTCACTCTGCAGGCTATTAGCTTTCGCCTTCAAGCACACCCCATCGATTTACAACCCTCGTCGCGAAGAGCTCCATTCGATCCTCTATTACACTGTCCAACACTCGTCCGGAGTTTCCACACCTCCATTAGAACTTCCCCTAGTTAAACACCACCCTCTCCACACACCCTCATCCCCCATTTCAGCCAACCCTGTAAATGGACTGAACAATATCTACCCAAATTAACCCTAACTAGCACGATCGTGCGGGTAGATTTTCACGGGAAGGACGAAGAAGATATTTTTGGAGAAAGGAGTATGGTGCTTATACTTCTCATCCATATATTGTTCTTGCCTAGAGTTTCTTCTAGTTTTCTTTATCACCAACTTCTGGTTTACTAAATCAAAAGCCTTAGTGAAATCTATGAAAATGGCGTAAAACGTTCCCTTTTTAAGGGCTTCCCAGATGTTATTTAACAGCAGTTCATCCTCCTTTTCTCAAGCCGAATTGGTTTTCTGGAAGATGCTCGTTGATTGTATCTTTAATTCTCTCAGTTATTATTTTTGTAAATATTTTAAAGGGGATATTCTCCAACGCAATCCCTCTGTATTCATTGGGGTCTTTGGGATCTCCTTTCTTTTATACGGCATTTTGGTTATTGATTCTCTCCACCTCTCTGGTATTGATGCTGTCGCTACGCATTTTATATAGTTTCGTCCAAATAGGTACCAGTAGATGGAATGTGTCCTTTATATATTCACTATATAGCCCATCTGGTCCTGCAGCTTTTCTCTTCTTTGCTCCTGCGATGATGAATTGGATCTCACTGGCAGTCAGTGGGGCCCATTCTGTTGGTAAATGCAGGCCGTTCTCCTGTGCGGGTTTTGGTGTGCCTTTTACTCCTAATCTGTTGAGAATGCTAATGAAGTGAGATTTCCATTCTTCCATGTTTATATATTGCGTCTGCGCTTGCTTCCTTGGACGTAGTGCAATAGATGCATCTCCTGCAGCTTCTACTATTCGTTTGCCTTCTTCTTCCCAATACATCCTCTTCTTCTCTCTTAGTAGCTGCTTGTAACAACTTATCTTCTTGTTGTACTCTTGGGTGAGGGTATGGTTCGCAATGTTCAATCTTAGCTGGTGTAGGCTGCCCAGTACCTCATTCATTGACAGATAGCACTCCTGGTCGAACCATTGCTTTGCTATTCTCTTCTTCCTAGGGCCTGTGGCTTGTGTTAGAAGTTCTTATATAGCTTGCACAGCTTCCTCCAATCGTTAGTCTTCTATTAAAGATTCTATTTGTCCTACCTGTTCTGATCGTTCGTCTACTTTCCCGAAGTCTATTTCCTCTAGAGATGTAGTTTTACTTCGAATTGTATTTCTTTCCATTCTCCTTGAAGCTTTATTTCCAATGGTATATGTTTTCGTAAAGGCGTGTGATGTGCTGTCCATAGAGGGGTTATTTCCCCTTTTTTCTTATCAATGGGATATCTATTGTGCTTTTGCCATTGTGGCAGATATATGTTGGTACAGTGCTATTGTTTAATAGGCGAAGGCCTTCTTCATGCAACTGTTCCATGAGATTTGTATCATTTACTATTTCCAGGTACCTTAGAGGTATTCCTACCTTGAAAAATGTCGTGTTGTATCTCGATTCCATTTCTTCGCAGATAACGTTTCCTGCGATTTCCTTCTTAGCAAGGAATTTCTTTGTTGTCTCTATTGTGGTTTCCTGTCTTATTCTTCCCACGAAGAGCCAAGCCATCGTGTCTACAGCATGTAAATCTTCGCCTCCTGATCCAGTGCCGGACACAGTAGCCGGCCGTTGTGTTGTTTCCTTCTCTGGAATACCAGCCTACATTGCTCTTCAGTTGTTGTATCCATTGACCTTGCCTGTTCTTGGATATGGTTCGATCCGTTTGTTTGCAATGGAGAGCAATCTTCATTTGTGGTGTAGTTCTCAATTCTTTGACCCAACCCCTATGATAGAGTTGGGTCCCTTACAAAAATTGGCGTAAGACGGACGCTTCTCAGTGAGGTTGGCAGTGTGCAGTTTCGTGTTTCCTTGTTGTGGAGTTGAGTTCTGTTGCTTTGTGATTGCAACTTCCTCTTTAATCATCTTCCTGATATTTTGTGTGAAGTTTTCCATTGTTAATTTCATTTGTTGGGTTACGTTTCCCATGATTTTGTCTTCCAGTACCTCGCATGTCTCAGCGTTCTGGTCGTTCGGCTGTATTCCAGCAGGTGTCGGTATATTGAGGCTGCCGCTTGTTGCTGTATTTGCACTGTCTATAAATGTCTCTACGTACCGGTTATTCGACAATTCCACGGCAGGTGTCGGTAAAAGCTGGTTGTCGCTTACACTTCCCCCTACTACGCGTGGCGCTGCTGTTGCTTCGAGTTGCCTGTGTTACGCCTCCAGATAGCGTTACTTGTCCCTTTGTCCTGCTCTCTATCAATGAGTAATCTTTGCTTTCTGTTGTCCCTCCTGCCTTGTTCTTTTCTCCTTCCATAACCTCATCTTGCAATTGATTGTTGTGCCCATCTTCGAGCATTTTTTTAAAGAGGAAACTAGTTCATTGTCTTGAGATATTGAAGCTACACCGGGGATTGTGAGTTGGTAGATGAATAAAAATAATGGATATTGATGAGTTTATCTCAGTTATACTACTAAATGTGTAAAGTTCATCGTCAGCGTCAATTACAGGAAGAGCAATTTGCACTTTCACAAAACACAAAACATTTTGACTCACAGGATGCGGGTGAGCTGCTGGGTGTGCCAGTCAAATGACTGCCACAATAATTTTGTCCCCCCCCCTCTCGCCAGGCTACTTCCCCGGGAGCTGGGCCTTGGACTCTGTCTTTCAAACATTATCAATCTCCCGCCGCATACCCCCTCTGGCTGGCTACGTATTTCCGGCCTAGCTACTTGTTTCCGGCCTTGGAGGCACCGAGATACACCGAGATTGTTCCCGAATGGTCTGGAACAAATGTTGTGTTGCTAACCGTGGCAGATGCCGCGCCCTGATTGGTTGGTGTTGGCTCGCATGCGCCAAGCGCTAAGACGAACTGTGCGTCCTAACTGACGCGATCACTCTGCTTGGGGCTTTTGAACTGTAAGCTGCTCTGCTGTTGGACTCGCTGCGATTTAGACGTAAAGGGTGCTCGCTGGCCGTTCGGATCGGCCAGCCATTTGTGGCGGATATAGGCCATGAGGCCTGATTTCAGGAACTGTGTATAACTATGAAAAACATTCTATATTATGCTTGAGTTATTTACATTTCTTCGCTCCCGATGGAGTTCTTTTATTAATCTTGTTGTTTCTGTGCGGTAGAAACGTTGCGTCTGACGAACTTGAACTTGTCTTTGTGTTGGCCACACATGACTTTGAAAACCTCTATTTCATATTGCTGCATCTTATTTTTACGCTAATTAAATTCTCGTCATGATTCTGAACTTGAAACTACATATCACGCCTAGCTAAGGCTCCACAAATTTAAACACGTGCTGAAAGTAATTTGCCAACGGTCATTATACAGACGCCTACCTAATTTTGGGAATAGTTTGAATGTGTTGATAAAAGGACTAGAACCAATACTAAGATTTGATGTTACTGAAATACAATTATGTAATTTTGGATGGGGATTCATTTAATTATGGGTGACATAACCCTTGCATTGTCGTCCCTTGGCCACGCCGTTTGTATTGGTGCATCGAGGCACTCGGCTCCTCAGGCCGCGAGCCATCTGCTCTTTTAATTGCTTGTTTGCCATACAAGTATTTTCCTTTTGTTAGCTGCGGCTATCTAGTAAGCCCTCCTGGGTGAATGTATATTAATTCTGCCATTTGATTTGCAAACACGTGCTCGTGTGTAAAGTAGTTTTCCGTGGTTCCTCATACCACGCTTCTCCACACCTGCTGCCTCGGTTAGGCAGGTTGTTTGGTTCCCGCTCTCCCGAGCCTTTATTTTATCAAATACTAAAGTTGTTTCTTCCGGGCTTGCCATGCCCGCGGGAAGGCCAAATTAAGGGGAACCTCCCACGCTTTCCTTCTTGGTCCCCTAGTGTGTTTCTCATGTTTCGCCCCAACCTTTTTGTAATCCCTTTTTGGATCAATAGATTTGTTATTATTTTTGAAGTTGAGAACATGATTCTCCTGAAATCCAGCACGTCCCTAAACCACCCTTTGGGTACGTCCAGCTTTCCACTCCATGGGTATTCTGCCCAAGTCCCCCTTTCCCCGGAGCCTTCCAGGTAGCGTTAAAAAATCTAGACTCTGGGCAATAAGAGGGACTGTCCCGTAATCCCTTCGGGGGTTGCGGGACAGTAAGTGTTACCAGAGTGTTGGTTATCGAATTGCCGACGTGCTGCTAGCCACCCCGTGGTCTCTTGGCTGGATTTTTGGGTTATCACCAAATTTATCATTTTACCTTTGAGTCATGTTTTTGTTTGGGGCAAGTAAATTCTGTAAATGGTAGTTTCTGTAAAACTAGGAACCTGTTGTGTTGTGTGTGGAGTATGCTGTGTGCATAATGTTAATCTCTGTCTGTTTTCTGTTTTTTTTCATGGCCTTGTGATATTTGGAGCGCCACGATTAATTGGAGTAAATGTTGTGATGCTGATTTCATCAACTGTTGAGTTGGAAATGAAGAACTCCCTAGGGCTCGGTGAGCTCTGGTGTTGCTGTTCTGCCTTTCATGTCTCTGTTTCGCTTTGTGCCGTGGTAAGTTCAGTTCAGTACAGTAGTCTCGAATTGACCTGTAATTAGTTGGACCTTAAGGTTCTGCATCAGTATGATGAGTATCGCGCTCAAACTCCCTGTGTTTCGGTTGTAATTGTTTTGGAGTTTTCTCAGCCGTGTGGTGCTGTTTCGTGCACTCAGTGTGATAGCGCAAAAGTTCTTCTGTTAAAATTTATGATTTTTCTGACCGTGTAAAATTTTGAAATTTTGAAAGCCTATTGTTGGCAGTGTTGACTGGAAGTCATTGTTGTTCCTGGCAGTTGGTCGAGCCGTAATTGTCGAGTTATTATTTTCTGGCAAAGCTAAGTGAAACCGTGTGCTAAATTATTTTATGGCAGTAGAAGCCATGTGGAAGCCGTTGAGTGCTGTTAAAGTTCTGGCCGTGGTGCCCATGTGATGGTTCGAGTAATATGTTTTCAGGCCGTGTTGCCGTTTTCGAAGTCAAGTAAAGCTATGTGCTAACTGTGTTGTCAAATTTTGATTAATTGTCAGGCTGAGTGCCAAGTTCGTGAAGTTATAATTCTTCTTAATTCTTATGAAAGTTTGATCGGTGTTAATCCGCATTTTTCGAAGCCAACATGTGTGTAGTGGTACTCCTGTTCTACTAACGTAGCTGTAGACTGTAGCTGTTTGATCCGGTAGATCTCCTTGAAGTAGAGCTGTCCTTCTAATTTTATTACTGTGACATTTTATGTGAATTTTCAGGGAACGTGGAAAAGTGAAATATTTAGTGTACAGTGGTACACCTGCCAGCAGTGTCTGTGCTATTTTGGAATTGTGAAGTGTGAACCTGTTTTTGAGAAAATTGTGTTTTGAATTTTGATAACCTGTGTTTGTGAGGTTATGTTTACATCTGCTATGGAGTGCCAAGAGTGTGATTACAGTGTACGTGCTGTTATGGTGTGGCACAAGGTTGCCAACTGTGTTGGTGACATTTGGGATGTCAATTGCTGCGTGCAAAATTTTATATTTCAGTTTTGAAGTGTGCTGTATGAACGAGTGATGTCTGTACGATTAAATGGGTATGAGCAGTTAGTGGGTAGTCAGCTGGTCTATTTATCGATAGTTAAATTATTCCCTGTTATCATGATTGGAGCCGGTGTTAAAGCTTCGATGTTGTTATGTTGTTAGTTTGGATCAGCTGTCTAATTACTTCTGTCAGTGTCGAGAGAGTGTTGTGTGAAAGCTAGTTTACTTTGATTTAAATAGTTTGGTGGGAAAGCAGTATAGGATCTGCATTGGAATGGTCTATTGTGAAAATAGTGGATAGCTCGAAATTATTTTATTTCAGGATTTTTGGATTTTATTGTAACGAGCCCCGTGAACTTGGGTGAAGTGAACCTGATCTGACGTGTTCAGACGTTGCTGCGACGTATCGCCTGTATGCTGTCCTTGTCGTATGCAGTTCAGAAGAGTTCCTGTTGTGAATTTCTTTGGTCGGACCATTTTTGATTTTCAGTCGGTGACCAGTTAAGCTGTTTTGAGAAAATTTTTATTTCAGGTGGTTTGGAATTTTGGTTAGCTATGGAGTAGCTGTTGGAGAACGTGCTTGGACCTCGTGTGTGAATGGTTGTTGCTGTTGCTTTTATTTTAGGGTTTTCTTGTATTTCCCTGGGCATTGCCTTGTGCTTCCTCGGGTTGGTACCTGTCTCCGTTTGTACCCCGGCGTCCTCTGGTGACATGGTGTCTTCTTTTGGTTGACTGGCCTGTGATGTCTCTTACGTCAACGTTCGGCAGGAGGAAGTGTTCCTTATGTGTCTGTGTCGAGCTAGTCCGTCCCCTTCTGTCATGTGACTTGGTGAAGTCGCCTTGTGGCAGGAGCAATTTGTGATTGTGTCGTAAATATTTTATTTCAGTTTTGTGTTGGAGAGTTGGTGCCTGTCGACATGTTCGATTTGCTGTGTTGGTACCAGGTTCTGTTTAGTGTGTCAAGGTATGTCAGTTGGAGTGAGATATTTGTTGTGAGTGTTAAGGTTCTTGTAAGTCTACAGGTAGTTGCGGTAGCAAGTTCTATTCCAGGATGGTATATCCCTGCGTTGAGTTGAGAATTTCGGGATGGTGTTTCCCCGCAATTTTATTTGAGGAAGGAGAATTTCCTCTTTTGTATCCAGGATGCTGTGCCCTGAGCTGAAGTAATTGAAGGTTGCCAGGAGGTTTTTCCCTGAGCTTTTGTGAGTTTGGTTTGGTAATTACAGGAAGGTGCGTTCCCTGTTATGTTGGTAGCCCAGGATGGCCAATGCCCTGAGGTTATAAATTGTTTCAGGATGGTGTATTCCCTGATTTCTGGTGGACCCTGTGTCGGTCATATTTTCTTTCAGTATGGTGTATTCCCTGATTTCTAGTGGACCCTGAGTCGGTCATGTGGACCCTGAGTCGGTCATATTTTATTTCAGAATGGTGTGTTCCCTGACCTTTGGTAGACCCTGAGATGGTCTTTTGGCAGGATGGTGAATTCCCTGTTGCCCGTGAGGCATTTTAAGCAACGTTGAATATGTGTGCCCCCTGATCTTTGCTCCATTGCGCAAGTATTAGCAGGCTGGTACATAAGGAGTGAAGGAGTGTCGTCTGAGTAAGTTCGATGGCGCTGAAGTAAATCTGTGCGTCGTAAACGAGTGATGTGGCGTAGCCTGAGTGAGCTCGGTTATGCGTTATTGTTGTGTGAAGTTGGTAGCAATGGTTTGGAGACCTAGAGTGATTGCTGCATTTTGTGTTGGTGCGAGTTTCGGTTTGTACCTGGAGTGGTGGTTGCTCTAAGTGGTGCAGATTTATTTAGCAACGTTGAGTGAGTGTTTGAGTGATGCTGTATGCCTGCGTGTTGCTGTCGAAGAGAGGTCCTGGTCAGTTGTTGGATTGACAAATTTTGTTGACGAATTCGATTTTTGAAAATTTTATTGTTCTACAGTTTCAGTTTGGCAATTTTATCGCTTACAGGTCCAGTTGAGATGCTGTCGCTTCTTGGCCCATTGTTGGGCGCTCTCTGAGTAAGAGTCATACTTATTGACAGTGCGTTTGAAACGCTTTCTTATTATTAAATGTAAATAACTGCACTGGCTGACTTCCCGCCAGGCGCTTGTGCCTTGTTGACCCTGTGCTGGTCGCACTTATATTATGAGCAGAGTCACCGAGTCCCTATGGAGAGTTTCTTGAGTACGTGGCGCATCCGCAAATTAATGACTGATTCTTAGTATGTGAATTCAGGATTTTGGATTGGGACAGTTGATTTGGTCCTTCAGATAAATTTTATTTTGAATTAAGTGGGTTCCTCCCCTCCCCTTTGGTATTTTTGACAAGAGTTTAGTTCTCTATGGTTCTGGTTGTCCTTAAATTTTGATGGTGTTAAATTGAATTTTAAAGTTTAAGATTTTGCTAACTCTAGCGGTGCGTGTGCGTCGACCTGCGTTAGTGATCATCTCTCGTGATTTGAGAGAGTACCTCGTCGGTATGAGCACCAAGTGTGCTGAGTCCTCCCTGAATAAAGTGTGTTTCCCCTGAGTTCTTCGAGTGGTCACCGGTGTGTTCACCCCTCCCCTACATCTACTGAAGTCTCCTGCATTATGGCAGGGAAGATGTCGGCTCGACCTGTCTTGTCGAGCCAGATGCTGTGTCTGGATGGTTCGCTGCTGGTGTCTGGTTTGTTTTCAGCTTGGTCCAATGTGAGGGTGGCTCACCTCACACCTGGAGATAGTGGTGGCCTGTGCCAAGGCCATTATCATGACGATTTCCATCTTCTGGTGGAGGAGCTGGATGGGCTGCTGGCGGTCCTGATGGCGACACCTACCTGGTCGTCCCTACCTGGCTGGACACTCTGGGCTCCTGTGCTGATCTGTTCTGCGGTGGTGGAACTTGTTATACTTTACGACTTCATGATGGTATGATTCAAGAGGAGTAGCAAATGAAAGACTGTACGAGAGCGACTAATCTACTGACTGTTACCAGGTCAAAGGAGTGAGTTATGTGATATACTCACCTGTCATCTTCGCCCCCCCCCCCCCAATCCACCCTATTTCTTCGATGGCAGAGGGGAAGATTGTGCCAGTCAAATGACTGCCACAATAATTTTGTCCCCCCCCCCCCTCGCCGGGCTACTTCCCCGGGAGCTGGGCCTTGGACTCTGTCTTTCAAATATTATCAATCTCCCGCCGCATACCCCCTCTGCCTGGCTACGTATTTCCGGCCTAGCTACTTGTTTCCGGCCTTGGAGGCGCCGAGAAACACCGAGATTGTTCCCGAATGGTCTAGAACAAATGTTGTGTTGCTAACCGCGGCGAATGCCGCGCCCTGATTGGATGGTGTTGGCGCGCATGTGCCAAGCGCTAAGATGAACTGTGCATCCTAACTGACGCGATCACTCTGCTTGGGGCTTTTGAACTGTAAGCTGCTCTGCTGTTGGACTCGCTGTGATGTAGACGTAAAGGGTGCTCGCTGGCCGTTCGGATCGGCCAGCCATTTGTGGCGGATATAGGCCATGAGGCCTGATTTAAGGTACTGTGTATAACTATGAAAAACATTCTATATTATGCTTGAGTTATTTACATGTCTTCGCTCCCGATGGAGTTCTTTTATTAATCTTGTTGTTTCTGTGCGGTAGAAACGTTGCGTCTGACGAACTTGAACTTGTCTTTGTGTTGGCCACACATGACTTTAAAAACCTCTATTTTATATTGCTGCATTTTATTTTTACGCTAATTATATTCTCGTCATGATTCTGAACTTGAAACTACATATCTTGCCTAGCTAAGCCTCCACAAATTTAAACACGTGCTGAAAGTAATTTGCCAACGGTCATTATACAGACGCCTACCTAATTTTGGGAATAGTTTGATTGTGTTGATAAAAGGACTAGAATCAATACTAAGATTTGATATTACTGAAATACAATTATGTAATTTTGGAAGGGGATTCATTTAATTATGGGTGACATAACCCTTGAATTGTCGTCCCTTGGCCACGCCGTTTGTATTGGTGCATCGAGCCACTCGGCTCCTCAGGCCGCGAGCCATCTGCTCTTTTAATTGCTTGTTTGCCATACAAGTATTTTCCTTTTGATAGCTGCGGCTATCTAGTAATCCCTCCTGGGTGAATGTATATTAATTCTGCCATTTGATTTGCAAACACGTGCTCGTGTGTCAAGTAGTTTTCCGTGGTTCCTCATACCACGCTTCTCCACACCTGCTGCCTCGGTTAGGCAGGTTGTTTGGTTCCCGCTCTCCCGAGCCTTTATTTTATCAAATACTAAAGTTGTTTCTTCCCGGCTTGCCATGCCCGCGGTAAGGCCAAATTAAGGGGAACCTCCCACGCTTTCCTTCTTGGTCCCCTAGTGTGTTTCTCATGTTTCGCCCCAACCCTTTTGTAATCCCTTTTTGGATCAATAGATTTGTTATTATTTTTGAAGTTGAGAACATGATTCTCCTGAAATCCAGCACGTCCCTAAACCACCCTTTGGGTACGTCCAGCTTTCCACTCCATGGGTATTCTGCCCACGTCCCCCTTTTCCCGGAGCCTTCCAGGTAGCGTTAAAAAATCTAGACTCTGGGCAATAAGAGGGACTGTCCCGTAATCCCTTCGGGGGTTGCGGGACACTTGGCATAATCCCCCAGCCGGCGATTTCTTGTAGTACTCGTGAGGACACACTCACTTACCTCGGACAGCATGTCGAGTTCTGTATAGGGCCCCGTAGTTTTCAGGACACACTGCACATAGCAACCGAGGAGTAACACTACCGCACTGTTCAGTGGGGTGGTTGAGGGCTAAATGTGGGGCGAGTCACCCATTCAGGGGTGATGTAGATATTTGGACAGTTTATGAAGCTATTCAGGACCTGGGTGAAGTGGTTCCAGGTCGATCGAATCGGATCACACTGCCTAAATCGGTGCAGTATTGTATCCTGATGGGAGCATGTAGTGCATAAGGCTGTCTCCACCATGTGAATGCGATGGACTCTCCTGTTTGTTGGTATAAGGTCATGTATTATTTTATACCTACTTTCCTTCGCTGCGCTGGGAAGAATGCGATTGGAGACATTCCTCCAGACTAGATTCCAGTTGACGATCAATGCGAATTGCATAATTCCGGGGGCAACATACTGTTGTGCCAAAATAGAACAATACAGCTTTTTAGTTGAGATATCTGTAGACCTGATGATGTCTTGTGGCACGTAGCTTAATTCAACTCTCAGTTACCGGACATGGGGTGTATGATGATTGATATCATAATAAGCTGGTGGGTTCGAGCAGTCATGGGGACTACACCATCTCCGTAGGAAGTTATGTGACTCATTGGTCCCTAAGCCTGTAAGCAGTTGAAGATTACGTTTGAGGAATAAAGTTCTAGTTTCGTTTCATCGTCAATGATATGCAATGTTAATGTGCTGCAGGAAAGACGTACCAGAGCTCCTTGTCGTGTAAACCATCCGACGGAGGAAATAATACGTGTAGTCTACCCACCATACTTGGCATGGGAAGAAATTGACTGAGATAGCATATTTTACATAAGCTGAACATATTCACGTACATTATTCGTTTGTTTAAGAGGAAGAAGCGGTACGCATTGTTGCAAGACACCACGCACAGAATGTAGAGCAACGCCCCAGTTCTTTTTAATCATTTAGTGCACTCTATTCAAGAAAGATATGCCGAATATTTTGAGTTCTGAGGCGATTGTTACCCTCTCCCGGAGAACCCCTTGGACGCGGTCCAATTTCCCAATCCACATCCCCTTTGTTTTTCGTCGCTTCAGCCGCGCACCAGAATATCTCCCGTACACATCATGGTCTGTGAACAATTGCTGCATGTCGACGGTTCGATCCATCACAAGAGTGACATAATCCGCATATGCAAAGAAGGGGTTCCAGGGAGAGAACAAAAAAGAATCATGGATGTCGGACCCACTTGCCTGACTCCACGATGGATGAGGAGAGGTCGTGTAAAATAACCATTTACGTTCACTTTTGAAGATCCACCATGAAGAATTTTACCTACGAGGGCTATAAACCGCATATCAAAGCCAGTAGCTTGAAGGGTCGCAAGGATGTATTTATGGTTTACCCTATTAAAGGCATGGTCAAAATCCAGTGATAATAACGGTTTCTTCTTATTGCTGACCAGCGACTCACTAATGACATCGCGAATAGCACATGTAGTGTTGATAATGTACATGCCTGGTACCCCTACCGATTGGTGGCGAGATCTGGCGTCCTCCATAAAGGCCTGAAGTCTCGTTTTCATACATTTCGTGAAGATCATGTAGGCAAATTTTAAAAGCGTCAATGGGCAAAAGTCATTGAGCTGTGTTGGTTCTGTAATTTTTGGGACTAATACCACCAGGCCATCTTTCAGGGTGTCGATGTGTCGTCCAGGACGACAAGTATCATTCAATACTGCTGTAAGTTCATTGCGAATGGTGGTCCAAAAAGTCATGTAGAAAGCTCTTCCCAGGCCATCAGGACCAGGATTATTATTCGGCGCACTGTGGAGTATGGAGGTATATATTTCTTAGGCAAAACTCTTCCTCTTCCTGGTACACCATCGAAGAAGGGATGCTGGTAGTGAAGTGGGACTGGGGAGTCGTCTGTATACAAGGACTGAAAGAAGTTCTCTACCGTTTCTGTGATTAAGGTATTGCGCTCGAAATCATGTCTAGTAGAGATGAGAAGACAGGATGAGGTATGAACCAAGGACCACCTCAGAAAAATGGCATATTTTAAATTTGGAATTTTCGACTAAATTAGCAGTCCAGATGGAAGAGAACGTTAACACAAGCATTTGGAAAAATTTTCGCCTGAAGAAATATTTTTATTTCATGTAATAATGGAGATTTTACGATTTGGTAAATTTTTAACCATGAGTGAATGAAAGAAATACTGTCCTGATAGTCGACACTTTTAACGAGGTACGCGGTGAGAAACCAGGTTTTGATCCGAGGGGAGAGCGAAGGTGGACCAGATGTCAGACACACGCCAGTAGCAAGAGTGGGAGAAGCAAACGCGTGTCTGAAGTGCACCACTTTTAGGCGAGAACCAATAAGAAAATAGTTTGAATACTCAGGAAGGAACAGATATTAAATACATTATTTTAATATTTTATAAGAGTGTTACATATTGAATTAACCAGCAGAGAAAAAGAAATTTCATTGGCAAAACGGATTTTAAATTAAAAGACTGAGAGAGAAGTTATGTATGGATTTGTTAATATTCATAGCGGTTGGAGGCTAGTTGATCAGATTTGCGAGGGAAATCTAACCGAGGAGGCTAGGAGGCGCTAGCATACGAGGCTTTTCTACATGGACCGTCGAGAAGACAAGACGTAAACTGTATTCACTCCTCAAACAGTATTAGTAGGTAAGCAGGGGGGTTTCTGACTCAAATACCGTTATTTATGCAAATTAGGGGGTGTGGCAAGGTCAATGACCTTGAGGTAGGTCATGATCAATGACCTTGAGGTAGGTCATTGACCCCCAAGGTCACCGGGACCCGGAAGGTAAACAAACCATGGAGGGTCCAGGAACCGGTTTGAGGGGGTGTGGGTGGCGGGGGAGGAGTGGGGGTGAGGGAGGGGGAGGGGGTGGTGGCGAGGGGGGGATGAGGGGAAGGATGGAAGAGGCTCTGCATGAGACCCTCCTCGACCCAGTCTCTCTGTTGGACTGAGCGCCTTCTCTGTTATTGTCTCGTGCTATATAGCTTTGCTTTGTGCCCGATGAGATCCGAGTGTTGCCGAAGGTTTCCGAATCCTTGGTTGTGAATGAATTGTCAGAGAATTGAACGGTCAACTGGTGTGTGTGTGACGTCACAGCAGATTACGGGATGTGGGGTAGGTCATGAACGGGAGTGTTTTGAATGGAAAACCTGAATGGCGGTGGATGGTGGTGGTTGCTGAACCCTGACGTGGTAGGTTGGTTAGGTGTGAATGGGTCTGAGAGACAAACAAGATGGGGTTGAAAGCGCTCAATGGTAAACAAACATCAATGGTATCTGGAGTAGTGAATGGGATTGAGAGAGAGGGGGAATGAACTGGTTGTTGAATGTGCTCAATGGTAAACAAACATCAAGGAATCTGGAGTAGTATTTCCTGTAAATGGTATGGTGGGGGAGGATACAAAACGCATGGCAAGTTGGGTCGGCCAGCTCGACGTGAAATAAAAACAAGAAGGTGTACACCAGATCTGATTTATTATTCCATGAATTATATGTGGCTTTAAAACCTAGCCACTTAACAAAAAGTTTATTGCCACGTTTTTGTACAATTTTTTCAACAAGATAATGCTTGGGATATTGCGTCCTTTGCAGTTCCTCCATGTAGAATCCTCCTTGGATTGGCTGCTTGTTGAGGTCATCAAGTAAATAAACAACTGGATTAGAAAGTTTTACCTTGCGAATACGAAATATTTCTGTGCTCCAGTTTGGTGTGTATTCTTTGGCGAAGATTGTTTTATGTTTACCGATGCGCACATAATCAGCAATACGTAATCGATGACGTCGCGGATCTACTGTTTTGATTTTGTGATGAATGCGATCCAATTGCGCAATGTTCTTGGTTACAAGGCGTGGTTTCATTCTGATGGTTCTATGTTTAGTGTTGTTGTAACGTGTCACCAGGTCGCCTACAAGTTCAAGCCAGCGATAGGATCCTCTTGCTGTAAATTGTTCCCACATGCGCGTCTTGAGTGTGCGGTTGAAACGTTCTACAACACTTGCCTTTAGATTGCTAAAAGTAGAATAGTGATGGATGTCAAGTGATTTGAGATAAGCGGAAAAAGTCTTGTTGAAAAATTCTTTGCCTTGATCTGTTTGAAGCAAACGAGGTTGTCGTCTTGACCGCCGAACGATGGTCTTGAATGCAGCGGTGACCAGTTGTGCAGATTTATTCCGAACAGGTTCAACAAAGGCCATTTTGGAATAAACGTCGATGACGGTGAGCAGATAGTTGACCCCGTTGTTAGCTTTGGCATAGGGAATCATTTCAACCAGATCAGCTTGCCAAAGATCGTCAACGCCCCGTGTGATGACATGACGACGATGGTAGAGACGACGAGCTGGTCTATGCAACTCGCGAGCAATGGCAGCCTTAACAGGCGAGGGTGTATGAACACTTTGACTCATTAGACAATAATGCCAGCATGACGAAGCTCCTCTTCTATTTCTAAAACTTCCGCCTCGTGTCCGGTATGACCGGCCTGTTCTGATGCACGCAACAGTTGCAGACGTTCAACCAACTTATTTGGATTGTTCCAATAGGCGAAATCGATGAATGGTTTCAAAGTATTAAACGTGATACCGGACGCTGAATTTGCACGGCGAACACTTGCATAGGTGGGAAACAATTTTAATATGATGGTTTTATATTTGAAGCCCTTATTAGCATTTATTGCTTCAGAACGTTTATAATTACGTCTAAAACCATTTGTAGCCATCAAGATGTCTTTATACTTTTCAAGATCTTCTTTATCATAGTCCTCGGTAGAAGGTGTACGTGAAAATAAAAGTTCTAAAAGACCTGGCGTCAATTTGTAACGAACTGTTTTAACAAGCAAAACATTGTCACTTACCTTGATTGGTGAATCGCCAATTCGAAATCTATTGTTTTCATAGCGAACACCATAGGTAGTATCAGTTTTCTTAGTAAAAAGATCTTCAAGAAAGGGGGTAACCAACGCACCATAATTTTGTAGTAAAATGGATTTTAACCGCACATATTGTTCGCGCGTATTCAATATTTCTTTAAGAGTAGGCTGCTTTTCTTTGGGTCTAGTGGGTGTTTCAGCAATTATTGATGTTTTCAAAAAATGGGGTAGCGGCGATTCTTTGGAGCCAGAAGACGGAAGCAATGGAGAAAAAACATCGTCAGGTTCTTCATCATTTTCTTCCTCCTCCTCCTCTTCAATTGTTTGTGTTTCTTTTGAGCGTGTACTAGGCTTTGATGTTCCTTTCAACACAGCTTCCAGAGGTGACTTCAAATGTTTTTCGACAAACAGTTCACTGTCGGCATGTGCACGTTTTAGATAGCGAAACTTTTGTCGAATGCTATTTCGTGCACGGATTATGTGCTTTTTAATTGACTCCCTGTTGTCGCCATGACATCTGAACAAATGATGTGCAGAAAAGCAATGCAGCTACTTAAATACGTGTGAAATGATCAAATCCCATGCGGTAGCGCCCATTGTTGATGTTGCTCTGCTTATCAATAACAAGACAACTGTGGTGATGAGCGTTCCAACACATGGCACACAACTGTGTAAAGGCTTGAAAGGTCATGTCTGGGTTCACGTGATCATCGTAGACGTGATGCATGTTGCGCTCATCCTGTCGGAAGAGAACAATCACGTTGGCATTGTCACGAATTAACTGTTTTGGTATTCGCGAATAGGTTTGAGCGAGATAAAAACAATCAATATATTTATGACGTCCCATGCTAAAGTAAGCCTGAATAATGCCCTGTCGTTCTGTGGCCACATCGTCAAAAATCATAAGCGAATGGGGGCGAACATTGTCTGGAGAAATGACATCTTCGTGCGCTGCGAATGTGAAGTAGCCCATGTTGCGCAGACCTGACATGACCTGTTCCAAGAACACATACAGCGGTTGATACAGCGATTTGGCAAAGATATAGATATTTTGAGAGCGCACTCCATTTAAGGAGGTGATGAGGGTAAACAGAAGATTGGTTTTTCCACATCCCGACGGGCCGGCGATGAGACAGCGAATGGAGGATGGGAAGAGTGATCCATGACGCTGTTTGGACGATGTTGAGAAGAGGTGTGAAACCAAGTCTCCCACCGGAAGTGAATGTTGTTGCTTAATAATCTGCATATCAAATAAATGTGAAAGGGGAAGAGCTGGTCTCTATATACATGAGGCAAGCGGGTGTTTCAGTTCCAGTGTAACCATGGACGCCTTTGGAAGAACTCTTAAAACAAATGAACGATTTGCTTCGACATACGATCCAAAACATGATACAGATCCGGCTACTAAACGATATGTTGATGCTAATGTATTGCCACGCACAACAGATGGCAATTACAACTTTAATGGAAAGCGATTGACCAATATAACAGAACCCGTATTACCCTCGGACGCATGTTCAAAAAAGTATGGAGATTATTTCCGCTTACGACGTATCAAAGGGGATTATGAGGCTCAGAATAAACGTATTACAGGCGTTGCAGATCCTGTGAACGATCAAGATGTGTGCACCAAAGCCTATGTGTTAACCAATGCTGTGGTGTTACCAGAGGCAAAGGACTATGACGTACACCAACGTCGAATCACTCAGCTGGCTCTTCCAACAAACAACACGGACGCTGCTAGAAAGGACTATGTAGATAACAAGGTGAAACAGGTGCTCAGTATTGTGCCCACCCTAACTGGAAAGGGCTATACAGCAAATAATGCACGCCTTGTGCATGTGGCCGAACCTGAAGATGATCAAGATATTTGTACAAAACGGTTTTTAAACTCTGAAATGGAAAAGATGTGGGAAATTAAGGAGAACGCTCTACAGATGAAGCGAAGACGAATAGCCGAAGTTGCTGATCCTGTGCAAGCTCACGACGTGGCGACCAAACGATTTTTGGAACAACGGTTATCGCTTTTTATTAAATCAATACCCTCTATATTTCTGCTTCACATTGTCAACCAACAACCGGTAAAAGAACCCAATAACCTCGCCTACATACTACGTTCGGGGTATGACAACTACCGTTTAATGTATGATGGTGCCATTCGTGTAATTGAGTATGCACCAGATTTGAAACATTTAGAGGTACGATTAAACGGTAGTGTTCAACCACTTATTGATCAACCGGTGAAAGCCGGAGACAAATTATTCTTTCACTTGAAACTCTCGTCTGAAGAAAAAGAGGCGGGGAAAACGATGAACGATTTTCCTCTGTATATAGAACTTGAATATACAGCCACAATTGAATAAATAATTACAGGTTCCCTTCTTGAGGAGCGTTAGTTGTGTTCTATACTTTGCGGTGTGAGGTTGTCTTGTTCTTTGCTCGCGATGGTGAAACAGAGATATGTGGTGAAGAAGAGGAAGAAGTTGTCAAGGAAGGGAGGCTTTAAAGCTATTCTTCATGCGGCACGTCAAGCTTCGCGCGGAGAAACAAATAGTGAGTTGGCTATTAAGAAAGCACTCCGAGCAGCACGGTTGCATGCGAATCCCAAAAGTAAACTACGTTTTAGAAAACGTGCCCGAGTTATTCCTGTGCCGAAACGTGGTGGATTTTTACCTGCACTGTTTGCTGGACTAGCAGCCCTGGGTTCACTTCTTGGAGGAGCAAGTGCGGTAGCACGAAAGGTGAAAGCTCTTGAGGAGGCGAAGCAACAGTTGAAGGAAAGTGAAAGGCATAATAAAACTATGGAGGCCATAGCACTGCGCGGTAAAGGTGTGAACATGAAGCTAGCACCCTACAAGCAAGGACTTGGCATTTACATGTCGCCAAAAAACGGTTAATCGATGCACTGCCACGACGAGCCATGACGCATGAGGAAGTTATAAGATATGCAAAACAGCTAAAGATCTCCCACTTTCGAGGTGGGTTTATGCGCAACCAACTACCGTCTCGACCACGGAGCCATGAAAGTGCAGTTGTTAATTTGGATGACAGTCATGGACCGGGAACACATTATGTGGCCTACATAAAAGCATGGGCGAACCATGTGGTACTTTGACAGTTTTGGAAATCTTCCTCCTCCGACAGAGCTTGTTCGCTATTTTGGAAGCAGTGCAACAATACACTATAATGTGAAACGAGTGCAAAATTTTAACACGCAACAGTGCGGTCGTCTATGTTTGACTTTTCTATATAAGACCGAGCACGGCGGGTGACGTGATCATTATGACAACAGAAAGTAGAACGTTTACAGTGCACGGACAAGGTGCGGAAGTAACTGTTGACTTTTATCCTCCTATTGAACTGGGACGACGACCCTACGTGCTGGGACTTGTTTCGTTTGAAGGCTATAATAGAATCTGCAACATAATTGAAGATGTCAATGATAAGTTCTACTACGATGACTATGAGTTAACTCTACCGTCTGGCAGCTACACCGTAGATGATATTCACGATCACATCTACACAACTCTCACCAAGGAATTTAGTCTAAAAGCATTTCTTGACGGGACACGCAAGTTTGAACTCATAGCCAACAACGTGACACATCGCTGCAGTATTCTTTCTTCTTTTAGGATTGATTTTAAATCTCAACCAGATTCGATTGGGCCATTGTTAGGCTATTCACCACAAGTGTTAGTACCAAACGTGATACACAAGTCTGACCAACCGGTGAAAATAATTGAAGATCATCACATATCTGTCACGTGTAATATTATTACAGACGTCTACACCAATCAAGATCCCTCGCATTCGCTTTATGATTGTATTGTTACTTCACCTGGTGGTTATATCATCCGCGAAAACCCGTCGGTGGTGCTCTATCATCCTGTGAGTGTGACCAACATCAGGAATATTACCTTAAGACTGGTGAATAGAAACCAACGTCTCATCCGGTTGGACCCTCATACACCTGTGACCTACAAACTGTATCTGAAGCCAGCATGAAACAAGTGTATAAAGCGGCAACGCTGTCAAGAGCAGGTGTTAGTTGTGCTCAACACGTGTACAGGTTAACACGTGTCAACAAGCAGATCCTACAACAACTTGGTTACACCTTGCGCCATGAATTCGATTCTAGACGTGACAAACCCTGTCGAAGTACAGGAGGGTATTGTAAGAATTGAACACCATTCCTACCAACCGTATACTCAGGGACTAAATAATAATGATGAGATTCGCATTACTATTAACCAACAAGATATCTACACGCTTCCACATGAAAGTTACATCCAGATTGAAGGGCAACTCACCAAATTGGATGGTACCATTCCAACAACGTCAAAGTTGGCCAACAATGCTTTGGCCTTTTTGTTTTCTGAGGTTCGCTACGTGATCAACGGTATTCAAGTTGATACTACTCGAAATGTTGGCATAACAAGTGTCATGAAACTTTATGCCTCGTATGGAAGCGAAGAGAGTAAAGCCTTTTGTATGGCTGGTTGGTGTCCCAACTCAACCAACGACTGGAAGATTAACTATGATGGTACATTTACTGGACATTTACCTCTAAAATTAATACTAGGCTTTGCTGAGGATCATAAGCGCATTGTTGTGAACGCAAGACAGGATCTGATTCTTGTACGAGACAGGAGTGATTATAATGCGCTAAAGGGAGCTGATACAGCGCCAATAGATACAAAAATTCTACTGCAACGAATTCTATGGAAAGTACCGCACGTTACTCTATCAGATCAGAAAAAAATTAGTCTGCTCAAGATTGTGGAGAAGGATACAGCTTTACCCATTCAATTTAGGAGCTGGGACCTGCATGAATACCCGGTATTACCACTCTCCGATACACATACTTGGTCTATAAAAACCTCACGGTATACAGAGCGGCCACTATACGTCCTGGTTGGATTTCAAACAGATCGCAAATATCAACAGAATAAAGATGCATCAACATTTGACCACATCCAATTACGAAATATACGACTCTTTTTGAACGGAGTTACCTTTCCCTATGAGGGAATGGATTTAAACTTTAACAAGAACAAATATGGTAAGCTCTATGACATGTTTGTAAACTTTCAGTCATCCTATTATCAGAAAGAGGCATGTCCGCTATTATCACCACAAGACTTCAAGTCCAAGGCGCCTCTGGTGGTGATGGACTGTTCGTATTTGGAGGAGTCGATGAAGGAAACAACTATTGATATCAGACTAGAATTTGAAACATCTACAGTTATTCCAGAAAAAACAACAGCCTACTGCCTTATTGTTCACGAGGCGCAAGTGTTTTATCAACCGCTGTCCAATATGGTGACCAGAGTATAAATAGCATGTCTTCCTGTATTGCCCTTCACAGTCATGGAAAGCTACGATGAAGTCACAACCCCCTCTGCGAGGTGGGTCTGCAAATGTGAAAGTGATTCACCAGGTTCAGATGAAGATTCAAGGTTTACCATTTATCGCGCCCTAGTGAGTGAAGCTATAACTGCCTATCACAAGAATCATACTGTGCTTAGAATGCCGCCGCATCTGGTTCACTATTTACCAGATGGATTCATGTCTACGTTTGGTATTCATGACAGGGGCTACAACAACAAGCCCATCACCAATCAAACAAATAATGTGGACGATGGCGTTGCCAAAGCTTCATCTTGTCATGTTGGAGAGTGGGTAGATTGCATGGACTGCAAATGCGATCGTTGCTCAACAAGTCGAGACGCTGATGCAGCATTTGAGATATATCGCACCCTGGTGAGTTTAGCAATACGCGCCTACCATAAAGCACAATTTCTTCGTGAAATGCCGCAGCATCTGATTGCCTATTTACCAGCTGGATTTCTGACCGCGTACGGTGCACACGACATTGACCTTAATTGGGATAAGCTACCATTACACCTCCGTATGTCAGCGGATGTTGCAGCCTGCCGTCCCTGTCGTAGACACTTTATGCATCGAGGAGATTCTCACTGTGATTGGGATGGTCCAAATCCTATGATAAAAAATTGTAAGCGATGTACTGATAACTTTATGAATAAAATTGTGTAATTGATTCTTTGTGTGTATATTATTTTCCCGCTCCTATCCAATCAGTTAGTTGTTAATAAGCAGCGGTAGTGGAAGGTGTGATATCCGTCGCCATGCCAAAAACATTGATTGTCGACGTACAGGATTTCAAGGTGAACGGAAACAAGTTTGTATTTAAAGAAGTAGGAATTATTGACTGCACAACCATGTGGGCACCAAGAGTAACCAGTTTTGTCTTTGAACCACCGTTTCCATTGCATTTGCAGTCAGACGAGGACAGAAGACAAACAGAGTGGTTGCAACGCAATTTGGGACTAGTCTGGAAAGAAGGCGACATTCCTTACCATCATCTATCACTTGTTCTGAAAGCTCACTTGTTTGGTGCTGATCTTGTCTTTGTAAAGGGAAGTGAAAAAAAGGAATGGTTGCGTCAGTATGTTAATTCAACATGTCAACTTGTTGACCTTCATGATCTGGGATGTCCTGCACTGTACAACCTGTCCGTGCCTGATGAACCTCTACAAAATAAAACACTTCAAAATGTTTGGAAGCTTTTTGATTGGCTAGTTCGCAGAGCATGTCAAAACTTGCATGTTGAGTGCAAAGCGTTGTAACGTCAGCTTCAGTGTGAGACATACCAGTGATCAGTGTGGACGTGTAGTAATATGGCAGCAATTGAAGGTTTGGACTCAAACCCCACAGAGCGAGCTTTGCCCAAGGCGTTCCTTTTTATGTTGCTTCAAACGGGGTGAAAAATATTTGGCACAGTGTACCTAGTGAATGGGGCAGAGATCCTGGTCTGCGTGAACTACAACCATGTACTGACTTTAGTCATAACCAGCAAGTGTCTATTACTAAAATGCCATCCATTAGACAGTGTGGAACGTGTCAGCTCATCAAATTGTACCACGGGCATACAAATATACCGTCCTGTAAAGACTTTGCTTCATCATTCCATGGTTGCGATGAAGAAGAGGAAGAAGAGACAGCAGCGGCAGTATCGCCAGCACCAAAAAGTAAGACAACGATTGAAAAACATATATATCAGATCTTTGCTGGTCATGGTCTAGTTAACAAGGGCATTGATGTACTTCCCATTGAACTGCATATTCCCGGCTATCAATTTTGTGGACCTGGGACTAAACTAAACCAACGTCTAGCACATAGGAATTCTGGAATCAACAAATTGGATGCTGCGTGTAGAGATCATGACATTGCTTACAGCGACAAGAATGCAGAAGTACGTCGAGTTGCAGACCGCATTCTTCTAAGAAAGGCTGTGCAGCGCGTGACATCATCTACTGCTTCCATTGGTGAAAAGATTGCAGCCTTGATCGTGGCAGGAGCTATGAAGTCAAAGCTAATGTTTGGTGGTGGTTGTGGATTAGCGAGGAAAAGGACAAAGAAATAACCATGAATCAAATATTGTTAAGTATTTATTTGAGAGTCAGTCCACCAGATGACAGAATTCAAAAAATATGTTTTGGTTTCTTCTTGTAAAAACATACAATTGTAATAAAAAAAGAATTGGAAAATGAAAGTGTGTTCTTATTTACTAGGTGTGGAAATGTCCAAAAGGCAAGCTATTTACACCATCCCACAGCCGTTTATTGTCATATGTTGACAACGATGTTTTATTTTGATTTACTGTAAATATATTATGGTTCTTTGAAAGAATGCGTGTTTGCTGGTACAAGCGAGAGGTGTTTGTGTAGAGTACACATCGATATTCCTCAACATTGTGGAATTGTGTGACGCTACGAAGAACACCCTTCGCTTCGCATTGGCCTTTATTCTTTTGTTTTGAAAATGCGTACATTTTCGGCGCCAAAGCCACAAATTCCGTCATAACATCACCAGCACACTCATCCTTAAATAGACCAATGTGTTTTTTATTCATGGGAATTATGCCAAACATATTGTTAACCTCATAGTTTGAGGTATCAAAGTAACTTGGATGTTCTCTCATCACAGAGTAAATATCCGTCTTATTGGTTTGATAAATAAGACTGTCTGTATCCATATACAGTAATTTTACATCTCCAAACTCTTGTTTGGCAAACTCATAATGAAATTGATACATTAAAAATTTTGAATAGTCAAGTATTACCATTCCTAAGTAAATTGGTTTGTTATACATGATTTCTGTCTTTGATAATTCAATGGTTACTAAATCAGTTTCAATAACCCGTACTGAATGGAAATTGGGCATAGCAATATATTTTCGTGCACCATATCGACCATCCCAGTGGTTTACCAAATGAATAGTTCTATGCTTTCTAATATTTTCCATAGATTTAGCGTAGCATGCATTGTTCATTAATTTACAAAAATTTGACTCGAATGTAGTCTTGGCGTGCTGCCGATAATGAGTATTTAATTGCATGTACGGTTGTAACCATGGTTTCTGTTCAAAACAAATAATGCGGTGAATGGTTTGTAGCTTCAAACCGTGTTTCAAACATTGCATTAAATTTTCGATGTGTATGACGTAGCGATTTTTCGGATTTAACGTTGCCAGCAACTTTTTATTGCTGGAACGTGAACTGGGGGGTTGTAGTTTTTCAACACAAAATGGTAGATCAGGATGATCATTGTGTATCTCGCGGGGATATAATATGTCAACTTCTAGGACATAGCCATGTGTGTTATTGCTCAACGCGTCCTGTAAATTAAAATTTGAAACTTCATCTGAAGTCAGCCATCGAAAATTTTGATACGGAAGCGGTTTTACCATAGCATATCCGTATAAATTGTTACAATCCAGGTAGGTGAGGTATGTTGTAGGTTGCTTTGGTTTGTATGTATCCATATATGGATTATTTGCTTTGGCATGCTTTTGCACAAGCGATACAAGCCCGCCACGTATCCCGCGTTCAAAAAAGAGCAACATGTCGATGTCTGTTAATAGTTCCAGTGCTATTTCAGTCACCTTCAACATACAGTCCCAACTGTATCCGGCAAGGGTGTAGTAATGGGCTGGATCTAGATTGTAGATTTCAAGACACAGTTTGCGAAAGTGTTCAAACACGTCTGTCAGAAGTAGTGTATCAATTTTGAGGTATAAATCAGCATACTCGCCCAAAGTTGATATCTTGAACACGTCCCATACTTTTTGGGCGTGTAAATAGTCTTCTTCAGAAATATGACTTTTTGTTAAGTCATTGTAAAATTTATCCTTTGATGGGAGCGCAGTTTCCTGCAAACATGCCCAATTGTTTACATAATTATAGGGAAACACCCCTTTTCGAATGCATAATTCAAATTGTTCGTCACCAGTAAAGTTTTGACGTACATAATGCAAATTGTTTGGGTGAAGCCCTTGCACAAGCACATCCAATGATGATGCGAGGAATCTATACGAATCTAAAAATCGTATACTAATTCCATTTCGCCATTTTGTAAACGAAATAAAATTTTCATGATTTTGTGGAATTAAAGTAAACTTTTGGTTTTCAAGGTTAACAAATTCCTTAATAATTAGATGACTGTCATACCGAGACATGTTGTGTAAGAAACAAGAAATATAGCGTGCTCTTTTATAGGCCAAATTACATGCACTATGAGCCGCTCCTCTAAATTTGCCAGTGTGCCGATTATGGTCTCTCACTGGCGTGTCACAAGGTGCTATTGGTTTTTGACAAATGTGGCAAGTGGTTGCTGTTGCAAAAGCCACCTCGTCTGCATCCAACATTTGAAGCGGAATTGGGTTTTCCAGGATATTGTACACTGGATCTGCCAAGGCGTCCAATTCATTTAAAAACCAAGCAGCAGCATTTGCATCGCGATAAGATTTGAAGTAAGAAAGCGAAGGGTCATATGAGCAAATCACGTTTAGAGCACAACTGAATGGCACATGTTGCTGTACTTGTTGAGTGTACGGGCGTGCTGGATCCGCGTTACATGTGTCAATGGGTGTGGTTAAACATTCAAAATCTGCATATACTGTAAATGGAAGCGGTTCTTGACGAGACACATTTTGAAATTTCATACTGGCTTTATCCTTTTCTGGGAATGTAATTTTTACAGCTGGTTGTGTAATGCAATCAATAGTATGGGCTGTCAACTTTTGATTGCTAGTAAAATATTGCAAACAGCGATCACATATATATACCCTATTTTTACTCTTTGTAACTTGTGAACGAACTAGTCTGGAAAGATCTTTGATATAACAATAATGGTTGCACAATTCCCCTTCAATGTACAATAAATTAAAATGATTTTCTTTTTTTTCCTTTGTCGCATAGAGTGGCCCAATAACTTTGTCCCTTTCAACTCCGTATACATTAATGGAGTAAAGCAGATTTTTAGATTCAAAACGAGAAATGGCGTTGAGGTCCATTGGGAATTCTATGTCTGCTAAATTTAGACTGATCATTAATTCCATAAATATCTGGTGATATTTGCCCATTCTGAGAACATTTTTCCTTGCAGAACATAACCCAGCAGCCAGGGACCAAATAAAGCAGAAAACATCATTATTGTCCACATTGATAACTGCGTGACGGTTTTCGAACTGTTTAGGCAAATTAACATGAGATGACCCACTATTTATGGGATCAAAGGTGCATACATTAATTTTAAAATGATTGATAGCTTCCAGCGATTTGCCGCTTTCTAATTCTTGAAACTCAGCAAAGCGTGTTGTGAGTTTATCAACAATGTTTTTACTATACCAACTGTGTATATTATCAGTGCGGTATAATTTAGTCATGTGTATGTGTAAATAGATTGGCTGTATGATTTCCACACCTTGTTTCAAAATAGCAAAGTCACATAATAATTCAGCGTTAACCTTTAACGCTACATGTTCTCTTAAACAGTCTTGTATTTTGTTTTGAAAAATGTTGTAACTAGTGTTTAAATATTCATTGAGATCTAAAATGTTTGCATCATTATTGACTTTAGTGCTACAGATATTGTTATGGAAACAACTATCCACATCTTGCCAACTTTGTTCCGGTGGCGACATGATGTCCCTTAGTACTTAACAATTACAAAAACTGAACGGTTTGCAGAGAGAGTGAACCAAAGTTTATTTTCCCTGCAAATTCCGTTTTTACATAAACTAATTTTAAATTTTATTTTTTCTTCTATGAATTCCACCAGACATCTTTTATTTTCCAGTCCCAAATATTTTAAATAGATGGTCCCTTTGTTGAGATCAGATACGTCTTCCTCGCTGAGTTCCTTGAATCTCGACGGTAGAAATACTGCAAAGTCCTCCAGTTCGCAAACAATACGTTCGCCAAATTTGGTCTTGACTCGACGAACAGCAGTTACCAAATAAGACTCATTTACGACCAGATCCTGTAGTCGTTTAGTCTCTGGTCCAGCATCTTTCCCTATGGAATTCGCATTTTTTATTGCCGACATTCTGAAATCGAATTTTATATCTATAATAGTGTTTTATTATACCTAAGCCATTAGCAAATATGTATACACACACACACACAAGTTATCAAAACCCTTCTACATACCCATTATCGCTAGCCACTAATTTAATTGTCAATAGCTTGCGTTCACCATTTTCCTACTTCTCCTCAAACCATTACAAGAACACAGGTTATCAAACAAATTATACACCCAAGTGCATGGGGGCTACATGGTCAGGAGCTGATGATTTAAATGTCCTTAACTAAATAGGGTACATGGCCTGGAGCTGATGATCTAAATGTCCTTTCACTCAGCAATACATAGCAGTTAGCATTCTCAACTGTTACTGTGGAGGTCTGGTTTGTTCTGTAAAAAAATTTATTCTGGTCTTAAGGTTGGAATGGGGTTTGCTCTCTGTTCCCGGGCAAAGCAGGGGCGGGTTGTTAATATAAATGTTCCCGAGTGAAGCCGAGGCAGGGTGCTTGTATAATATAACTGTTCCCGGGTGAAGCCGGAGAAGGTTGCTTGAATAATATAACTGTTCACGGACGAAGCCAGGGGCAGATCGGTTGTATAATTTAACTGTTCCCCGGGCGAAGCCGGGGTGGGGGCGGGTTTTTAGTATAATATATAACTGTCCCCGGACAAAGCCGGGGTGGATTGCTTGTATAATTTAACTGTTCCCGGACAAAGCCGGGGTGGATTGCTTGTATAATTTAACTGTCTCCTGGGCGAAGCCGGAGCGGGTTTCTAGTATAATCTATAACTGTTCCCGGGCGAAGCCGGGGCAGATTGCTTGTATAATTTAACTGTTCCCGGGCAAAGCCGGGGCAAACTGCTTGTATAATTTAACTGTCCCCCGGGCGAACCCGGAGCGGGTTTCTAGTATAATATATAACTGTTCCCGGGTGAAGCCGGGGTGGATTTCTCGTATAATTTAACTGTTCCCGGGCGAAGCCGGAGCGGGTTTCTAGTATAATGTATAACTGTTCCCGGGTGAAGCCGGAGCAGGTATCTTGTATAATATATAACTGTTTCCTAGGCGAAGCCAGGGCGGATTGCTTGTATAATTTAACTGTCCCCCGGGTGAAGCCGGAGCGGGTTTTTAGTATAATATATAACTGTTCTCGGGTGAAGCCGGAGCAGATTGCTTCTATAATTTAACTGTTCCCGGGAGAAGCCAGAGCGGGTTTCTAGAATAATATATAACTGTTCCCGGGCGAAGCCGGGGCTGATTACTTATATAATTTAACTGTCCACCGGGCGAACCCGGAGCGGGTTTCTAGTATAATATATAACTGTTCCCGGGTGAAGCCGGGGTGGATTTCTCGTATAATTTAACTGTTCCCGGGTGAAGCCGGAGCGAGTTTCTAGTATAATGTATAACTGTTCCCGGGTGAAGCCGGAGCAGGTATCTTGTATAATATATAACTGTTTCCTAGGCGAAGCCAGGGCGGATGCTTGTATAATTTAACTGTCTCCCGGGTGAAGCCGGAGCGGGTTTTTAGTATAATATATAACTGTTCTCGGGTGAAGCCGGAGCAGATTGCTTCTATAATTTAACTGTTCCCGGGAGAAGCCAGAGCGGGTTTCTAGAATATTATATAACTGTTCCCGGGCGAAGCCGGGGCAGATTACTTATATAATTTAACTGTCCACCGGGCGAACCCGGAGCGGGTTTCTAGTATAATATATAACTGTTCCCGGGTGAAGCCGGGGTGGATTTCTCGTATAATTTAACTGTTCCCGGGCGAAGCCGGAGCGGGTTTCTAGTATAATGTATAACTGTTCCCGGGTGAAGCCGGAGCAGGTATCTTGTATAATATATAACTGTTTCCTAGGCGAAGCCAGGGCGGATGCTTGTATAATTTAACTGTCTCCCGGGTGAAGCCGGAGCGGGTTTTTAGTATAATATATAACTGTTCTCGGGTGAAGCCGGAGCAGATTGCTTCTATAATTTAACTGTTCCCGGGAGAAGCCAGAGCGGGTTTCTAGAATAATATATAACTGTTCCCGGGCGAAGCCGGGGCAGATTACTTATATAATTTAACTGTCCACCGGGCGAAGCCGGAGCGGGTTTCTAGTATAATATATAACTGTTCCCGGACAAAGCCAGGGCAGATTGCTTGTATAATTTAACTGCCCCACGGGTGAAGCTGGAGCGGGTTTCTAGTATAATATATATAAATGTTCCCGGGTGAAGCTGGGGTGGATTGCTTGTATAATTTAACTGTTCCCGGGCAAAGCTGGAGCGGGTTTCTAGAATAATATATAACTGTTCCCGGGCGAAGCCAGAGCGGGTTTCTAGTATAATGTATAACTGTTCCCGGGCGAAGCCGGAGCAGGTATCTAGTATAATATATAACTGTTTCCCAGGCGAAGCCGGAGCAGATTGCTTGTATAATTTAACAGTCCCCCGGGCGAAGCCGGAGCGGGTTTCTAGTATAATATATAACTGTTCACGGGTGAAGCTGGAGCAGATTGCTTCTATAATTTAACTGTTCCCGGGAGAAGCCAGAGCGGGTTTCTAGAATAATATATAACTGTTCCCGGGCGAAGCCGGAGCGGGTTTCTAGTATAATCTATAACTGTTCCCGGGTGAAGCCGGGGCAGATTGCTTGTATAATTTAACTGTTCTCGGGTGAAGCCGAGGCGGATAATTTTTGTATAATTTAACTGTCCCCCGGGCGAAGCCGGAGCGGGTTTCTAGTATAATATACAACTGTTCCCGGGCGAAGCAGGGGCGGATTGCTTGTATAATTTAACTGTTCCCGGGCAAAGCCGGGGCAGATTGCTTGTATAAATTAACTGTTCTCGAGCGAAGCCGGTGCAGGCTTTTGGTATAATATAACTGTTCCCGGGCGAAGCCGGGTCGGGTTTCTGGTATAACATAACTGTTCCCGGGCGAAGCCGGGTCGGGTTGCTTGTATATTATATCTGTTCCCGGGCGAAGCCGGGGCAGGTTGCTTAAATGATTTACCTGTTCTATACACCCAAGTGCATGGGGGTTACATGGTCGGGAGCTGATGATTTAAATGTCCTTAACTAAATAGGGTACTTGACCTGGAGCTGATGTTCTAAGTATCCTTTCACTCAACAATACATAGCATTCTCAACTGTTACTGACTGATTACAGGCGAAGCCGTGGATAGGATTCTGTTATATTGTAACTCTTCACAGACAAAGCCGGGAATAGAAGTGCATGCATGTCTAGGTGCTAATGATAAATATATCCTTCACCTCTGCAATACATAAGAGTTCACCATCACTTCCGTGTCTGTGTCTAGCACAGTATTTATCCCGCGGGCTATGCAGTGAAATCTGCAATATTTAATTGGATAATAACAGTAATTATATCATTGAGCTGCATTCATTTAATATATTCCAGGCAGCTAATGGTTTATGTTGCATGTCACGTTAAAACCAATCTTATTACATGCAATGAATTCTGCTTGTTTCGTCCTTGTAGTAATTATTGCTTGTCTGATTCACAGGGGCGGCGCAAGATATAAGCGAACTACGCGGCCGCGGGTGGCGCCGTGAGACGGGGGGCGCCGCGGCGCGCCGAAATATCTAGTTAGGGGCGCCCGGAGCTAGTTTGTAATGTTGTAAACATTACGAATTCTAATTTTTACAACATTAACAATCTTTAATGTTTATATTATAATCAATGTAACCAGATAACATAACCATTCTGTTTATGTGTCGTCTTTTTACTTTTACTTTACTATTTCACTAACAAACAAAACGAAATAATATTTGAAAAATTCAGCATAACCATTTTACGGCTGATGCTACCCATGAAACAAACTTAGAACTACAGTATTACGGAGTCGGTCGAAGTATGACCGCTCGCCATTCACGAAAGGGAGAACACCCCTTCCACTAATGCCTTTGACTCGTCCGCGTGACTCATACTTCTCTTGTCTTTATCCGCTCAGTAGCTCAGTATTGCCAGCTAGCTGACAGCCTTCACTCATCTTTGTAGTTTGTAGTGTGTTGATGTGTTGACGTAAGCTGCACTGTGTTATTGCCCCTTCTTATACATGAGGAGATGATTTCTAGTCACACGAAATGTCCAGTAATAAAAAGCCTTCAGGTGCATTTCACCGTAAAAAAAGTTGCGGCATTCTAAAGAAGATGAGAAGCAATCTAAAGAGCTGAAAAGGTTTTTTGCGCTTTTGGCTTCATCGTCATGTGCAAAAATGATCGACGAAACAACTAAGTTAACTGAATCCGTTCATAACGAAGAGGATGACGACCAGTTACCAATATCAGACCTGCCTGGACCAATCAATGAGTGAAGAATCCCTCCAAAAATTAAGTGTAACTGTAAATAATTTTGAGTTATATTTTTTTGCTAATGACTCTAAATGCCTAAATTAATTTAATCTAAATTGATGGGCATTTGTATAAACAATTTACCCTTATAACGTAAATTAGAATAATATTATTGATTTAATAGCATTACTTTACTGAATACTGTCATAATTTATTTAAACATTATAGCACTAAACCTTAAGTAGTATTAATTTATACTTAAGTTGTATATTTAGAAAATAAATTTAGGAATTGAGGGTAGCTTTAGAAGATATATTGTTGCTTAAGTATACTTGGCCAACAGCTATTTTTATTGCAGGTTGAGGATCTGACACTGATTACAGGAACACCATTGGCACTACCAATTGGCTATGACATAACCGGGACCGAAGGATTCATCAGAACTTACAGACCTGGCGTCTACAGGTCAACAAGCCATTGAAACTGAAACTGTAAGTTTATGTTGATACAATACAATGGGTTATTTAATAGGTATTTCTTAAAAATTACAATTTACAATAGTGTACATTGAATCTTAGTTAACGGAGTACAGGTTTTGTTAAAATATACCTAGTAATCGATAGTTAGTTTAGCCTCTTTTAGGTTGAGGGAGGAAAGAAAGCAGAGGAGGAAAAAGGGCACCTTATATTTTTTGTATTAAGGGGAGACTGTACATTTTCCGATTCAATGCTTTTTAATGAAGATTTCTTCGAAGTATAAGTACATATCAAATAAAACCACTGAACCTACTATTCCAAAATTGTATATACGTATTAACTTACTACATCCATATCTTCCTGATAAACGAAAATTGTTACAAAAGTTTATACATACGGTACTTATTTTTAACAGTTTAAAATTGTTCAATTTTTTTCTGATCATTTTTTAGAAATAAAAATATTTTTTGAAAATAGAAATATTTATTAATATTAATAACATTTTGGTTTAATGTACTCAACAATTACCCATAATTATGAATGCAAAGTTTAAGGTCTCTATGTATTACGGCTTTTAAACTATGTATAGATCAAGGTAAAAGTTTGAAGGTCGGTGGTTTATTTGCAGAAACTGAGCGCAGAAACGTCATCAGTTTTTTCAAATGACTGTGGAGAATGGCCACCTAAAATAAACGATGATGTACGAAAAATCTTGTTGAGCGAGGACCACAGCAGATCACAGACAAATAATTTCCTGTGGACCTTAAAGGTAGGCGATTTTCCTCAAAGCATTACACAAGGAAGCTTTGCAATGGAGAGCAAGTCCGCAGGATTAGGTAAATATATTCCATATTGAAAAACGCAGTTTTTTGTTTCGCTTCCAAACTTTTTGAAAATGATAATTCTCTTCTTGCTGGTGGCCAAGGGTATTCTGACTAGCAAAACTTGAACAAAACTTTGACCAGTCATGATAAATCCCCTATTCATATTCAAAACTGCAAATGTTGGCGCGAACTCTCTTTACGTTTAAGTTTTAAAAAAACTATTGGCGAGGAAAATTTAAGACTTATTCGTGCTGAAACTGAACATTGGAATCAAGTTCTAAAACGCCTACTCTGTATTGTACAATTTTTGGGAACTCCGGGATTGGCCTTTAGACGAAAAAAAAAAGACACCCTATTTGAACGTAATAATGGAAATTTCTTAAAACTGGTAGAACACATAGCTTAATTTGATGTTTTTATGGCTGAACATTTGAGAAGAATAAGTTCAAAAGAAACATACGTACACTACTTGAGCAAGAGTATCCAAAATGAGTTTGTTAGTTTCTTGTCGGCCAAGATTCAAGCTAACATTTTACAACAGATACAGCAAGCAACGTACTATTCTTATATATTAGACTGTACTCCAGACATTAGCCACACCGAGCAAATGACTCTTGTTGTAAGATTTGTACAAATTTTAGCAAATGAGGATATTTCAATAAAGGAACATCTTTTGTACTTTGGTCCCATTACAAATTCTTCAGGTGAAGGCTTCACAGAGGTATTGCTCAAACAGTTAGAAGCACGAGGCATTCCTTTAACAGCCATGAGAGGCCGGTGTCGCGAAAAAAGCGCACTGTGAGTAAAGCGCACTGCGAAGAAAGCGCACAGTCAACCCTTTTGGAGTTACAGAAGGAATCCCGCCCCTATCTTCTTAGAAATAAGGAGTGTTACACAGAAAATAAAAGTTGAATTAATTAGTTTCTGATTCCCATCACACTTTATCAAGGCTGTGGACTGGCTAAATGATTAATTACTAAATATTTTTAATCATTTAGGCGTGTTTAAAATCAGCTTGAGTATAGCTTCGTCAATGTTAACTTTTTAAATATATTTACAGTTTTAAAGTATACTTAGGCTTGCTTTAAATCAGCATGAATGTAGCTTCGTCAATATTAACTGTTTACTATTTACATTCTTTTCGGGTCTTGCTTTTCTTCTAGAAAGAAGGTCTAGCCAAGTTTTTGTAGATATGAAACTGTCTTTAAACACGCTGTGATGTCACCATTTTCTTCATACTTCTTCACAGTTCTTTCCAGTTTCTTATCCAACTCGATGTAAGTTTTCTTCCTCTTTTTCCCAGCTAAATTCAGTTCTATCCTCATGTACATACAAGAAGATTCCTCCGCTTCACTCTTGAAACAAAGTATGACATCTCTGATTTTGGGGTTGGGTCGTCCAAGAAGATTGTTGATTTTGTTGTGCCAACCTTCCACCGCGTTCGTAGTCCTGTGTCGCCTAGCATAGCAATTCCACAATTCAATAGGAATTTCGTCATTATGCAGCCACTGTTCGACGAAGTAGTCGAAGAAGCGAGTTAATTTCGGGTTTTCAAGAGCCTGTGAGTGAATTTCGACCCAGCCATCTTGGACATCTTCAGTTTTCAAGAAGGCTAATGCAGCACACATTTGAGTGGACAGTCGGATTTCTTCATTTTCTCTATATTCACATGTCAGTCCAATTTCTTGTATTTTTCTCCACAGACATTTTTTCAAATGAAAGTAGCACCCATGGATTTCAACTGATGGCAGAACTTCTCTAATTGCAGCTATTGCACTCGCCTCGAAATCAACGTGGATGTGTCTTGGATTCCATTCTGGGACTGCTTGCAGTACATGACGAAAAAAACGAACGTATGTAGTTTTCTTCTTGTTTGGAAGTAGGCCAAACACAACTGGATAAACGTTAGTTTCTGTGTCGGAGCTTCCATAATCAGCATGGATGGTGTAAATTTGACCGAACTGTTTACTACAACTTTTAAACGTTCCATCCATGAAAAAGCCTTGTAGGTTCCTCAAGCACTCTTTTCCTTTTTCTGAACAAAAAATGATCATCCGTTCCTCTGAGCCTTCGTCCACTAACATAAATTTTGATCCGTCGTTCATCTGAAGCAATTCTTCGTCTAAAATTACTTCTTCTCTAGTCTTAGGCTCCTTTTGGGTTCCACGCGCACTGTTTCTCTGTATGTACATACTTCTTTTTGTGGTGAGTTGTTGCGGCATTTCTGTTACAAAATTGTAGCCCTTGTTGTGGAGTTCTCCCAGTTCTTCTCTGTAGATCTTTGAAATGGACGTGTCTTCTTCACGGGCTCTCTTCTTTGCAACGTTGATGCTCTTCATAACTTCCAATCTGGCTGTGTCCGGTGCTGCACATGAGTGATCAGTAACTTCTAAAACTTCGCCATTTTTACTTTTTAACATTCCACGGCACCTACTTGACCTTTCCTTCTGACATCGCCAAACTATTAACCCAGCTATATTCTTCCTAAACTCCCTATATGCGTATCCGTTATAATGTGCTGCAGGCTTACCCTTGTTAGTAGTTAAGACTTCCATAATATAACTAAACCATGTATAAATACTAAAAAGAAAGAAAACGTTCAAAACACTAGGTATACTAGTAAAATAACTTTAACACAAGTAAGTTTAAAACACTAAAACAGATTATTGCTGCTTACGAAGTGACTTGAAGGACCATCAGAACAGGAATGACAAAGAAGGGGTCGGTGAGGTGGGGCGGCTGCTCGGGAGGAATGAACCTGAGCTATTGTATTGCGTGATGACTCACCTCCAACCAGCTCCAAGTATTCATTTCCTGGTAACGTAACCCCTACCCTAAACTGTCACATTGGCCCTTGTGCGCTTTCTTCGCAAATACCTGTATGTGCGCTTTATTCGCTGTGCGCTTCACACACAGATTCGAGAGGCCAGGGGTACGACAATGGTTCCGCAATGAAGGGAAAACATGTTGGAGTCCAGAAGTGAATCCTTGATTTAAATTCTAGAGCTTTTTATGTACCATGTGGGAACCACTCCTCTAACTTGGTCATTAATGATGCAGCTCTGTCGTGCAACATTGCTGTGGACTGTTTCAGCACTATCCAAGAAATATTTGATTTTTTTTCCAGTTCTACTCAAAGATGGAATATTTTGCTGAAACATGTTTCAAGTCTGACAGTAAAACCACTCTGCAATACTAGATGGGAAAGTAGAATTGAGGCATTGCTGCCTTTTAGGTACAACAATGAAGAAGTGTATGATGCCTTATATGAAGCTTCTCAAGATCAGAAACTTGACGCATTTGGTAGGAACACTGCCGTAGGACTAAAAATAACAGCAAAACTTCACGTTTCTATGCTGCTTAGTGACATGGCATGAGATCCTGCATAAAACCAATATGGTTAGTAAACTGTTGCAAAAAGTCACAAATGACCTACAAAGTTCAATGGATGTCATTAAAAGTGTAAAATCATTTCTGGAAAAGATGAGATCAGATCAAGGACATAACAGCGTCATTACAGATGCAAAAGAACTTGTAGAAAAAATCGAGGTTGATGCTAACTTTGGAAAAGGAACCCTACTTCGGCCAAGAAAAGAAAAAAACAATTCTCCTATGAGAGTGAAGATGAAGCTGTACGTTCTGGAATAAAATGCATTTAAAGTTAACTTCTTCTTTGTCGTACTCGACACAGCAATATCCCCATTGAGGGAGAGATTTGAGCTAATGGAACACCATAGTGAAAGTTTGAAATGTCTTTATGACATTGCTAGCTTCGAGAATAATTTGAACGAACAAGAGTTGAAGAAAGCCTGTAAGCAACTTCAAACCGTTTTGAGTGATGGAGGAGACTGTGATCTGAACGGAGAAGATCGGTTCGAAGAACTGCAAATTTCTTCACCAATGCTACCCCCTGGACGCCACCCAGCTGGAGCCTTGTCTATTATAACCAAACGTGTTTATGTGGTCATTTTTCCAAATGTTTTTGTTGCATTGAGGATTCTGCTAACGAGCCGGTATCAGTGGCCAGCGGAGAAAGAAGCTTTTCGAAGCTAAAACTTATAAAAACATACTTGCGATCAACTTTAAGCCAAGAGCACTTGAGTGAACTAGCTACTTTGGCAATTGAAAAAGATTTGTTAAATGAAATGAAAACAGATTTGCTGCTTAACGAGTTTTCTAAACTGAAAGCCAGGAGAATCTCGTTTTAATTTTAAAAGATGTCAACAGTGTGCAAAAAATCAACAATAATTGTCATTCTATGTAATAATAATGACCTGTAAATAAATGTTTGGTTTGAAGTTATTTTTGGTGAATCCCTTTGCCTTATACCTTTTGGCCATATAACGCATTTAGTAAAAAGTAGTTCCGTGAAGGACTATACAGCCTATTTTCATATATCCAACTTATGTTAATTGCCTCTATCAACATACAAAATTTCAGTTTGATTGCTGTAATAGATTCGTAGATATTGAGATCCATATAAATATTTCGGATGTTCGCCATGTTGGATTGTTATATGTACAGGTCTGACGTTTATTTTTGGCCGGTGCTTGCTTGTTGCGTAGAGGTCTCCGACCAGCTAGGAAGCCTTCTTATTGTGAGCATATGCAGTAACAACTGCATATATGCATGCACAACCAGAAGGAACGAAGGAAAGAAGGAAGGAGATTGAACGGTTAGCAGAGTGGAATCGCGAATTTCACGGCCACCGGCCAAGAATGAACGTCAGACGTATATAGGCCATAGAGTTATGTACCAGTAAAGGAAAATTATTACGTAGCTTCATTATTCAAACTTTCACTTCGATCGCATGATTACGACACAAGAAATAAAATCCTAATTTTAAAATTCGCACAGCCGCCAACTTGAGGTTATGTAAACAATTGAACTAAATTAGATACCAGTGCATTACAATGTGTATAAACATTTCCTGTACCAGATTTCATTGCGTTTTGAACATCAAATCGCGAGAAAGGTCTATTTAAAATTTTCAATTTCGCCTGGCCGCCATATTCGTTTTGTAGTTAACCGGTTATTGAAAGTCTTATAGTTGAACTTCCAGTAGTGCCCCTTATTTCCGTACGAAATTTTAGGGTGATACCACTAATAGTTTCAGAGACATAGAATGCCGGTGAAATATTTCGCACAGCCACCATCTTGAGGTTATGTAAACAATTGAACGAAGTTAGATGTCGGTGCGATACAATGTGTATAAACATATACCGGTACTGTACCAAGTTTTATTGCGTTTGCTTGGTTAAATCGCGAGAAACGTCTATTTATAAGTCGACACTTCACTTGGCTGCCTTGTTGGTTTCGTAGTTACCAGGTTTTCAAAAGTCACATAGGTGTACCTCTAGTAGTTCCCTTTATCACCGTAAAATATTCCAGGGTGATATCAGTAATAGTTTCGGAGATATTGGATGCTGGTGACATATTTCGCACATCCGCCATGTTGGATTGGTGAGATGTAACAAACTTTGAAGGGCACGGTCGGGGTCGCCCGGAATAGTTCTATGAACTTACCCAGTTTCATTGAAATTGCTCCATCCGTTTAGAAGTTATTAGGGGCACACACACACACACACACACACACACACACGGACAATAAGTGATCTCATGAGCCTATTTTTCAAAATTGAAAATAGGCTAAAAATAGTAAAGGTACTCTGATGAGTATAAAGGGGGGGGGGGGGGCGCCAAAATGTTCTTTGCTTACACTACAAAAAGACCTAGGGCCGGCACTGCTGATTCATACTGTCTAACTTTTAAACCAGCTTTGTCAATAGGCCATTATACTATTAAAATTCTAACATCTTCATGTGGTTTTAAACCTACAATCTCAGCATTTGCAAGTACTGTATTGTGCAGTACAATCTCTTATTTTGTAAACCATCAGGCTGAGTTAGTCTCCCAGTAGCATATAGTCAAATATATCCACTAGGATATACTTTAAAGTTATATGCTTAAGTATGTTGAATATTACCTGATAGACAAGGATCCAATTGCAATCTGGTGTGAACGCTGTAAGCTCGCAGTTAACTCTACTTTCATTTCAATTCCGCCCCACTATTTATACCCCTACAAATACAAGAAACGCCCCCGGATTACCGTTCCTTTCACACAAAAATGACCTCCACACGGCATTACCCTGCATGAATACAGGAATCGTCACTGACCTACCTTTCACCAGAATTAGCTCCACACTGTATAACCCTGCACAAATACCTTAAACACTCCTAATTTAACCTCCTTTCACCAGAAAACACAGTATAAAAAGGGGTTGTTCCTTTTCAAAACGTATCATTCGCTGCAATGTCTGCCAAGGAGAGCAAGGAAACTGTAGAACTGGATGAAGAAGACAACGATGAGGTTTCGACTCTTGATGTGTTAATGTAAGTATTATTTATTTACTTTATTTACTAAAGCCTTATGTAGCAGCACGCCAGTCTCTCACCGCTGCGTGCGTGGTTCAATTCCAGTCACTTTATGTTAGATCTGTGCTGGACAAACCAAAAGCAGACAGGTTTTTCTCTGGGAACACCAGTTTTCCCTGTCAAAATTTTCTTCCGGCAATACCCTCCACTATCATTTCATTTCATCTGTCATTCATTTAATCATTGACTCAAAAAGTGAGACAGGCTTTGGCAGCCAAAACAGTTCCTATCCTCGCCGCTAGATGGGGCTTAATTCATTCCATTCCTGAGCTGGTCTAATACTGGAAGCAAGCGGTGTTCTTTTCTCCTTCAAAATGATTAGAAATACTGAGCGTAGTTACCGCCTATTGTAGACCATGTTTACTTGGGTGTGAGTACAATTTGTCTGATAACCTGTGTTATTGCGATGAATGTATTAATAAAAAAAGGATTGGGAAGGAAGTCAGATTTTTTAAGTGTGTTAAAAATCCTTCAGTATGCCTTCCTTTGGAGGGGAGTAAAGCCAGTGGTTCCATGTTCTCACTTTATGACATGTAAAAGATCCGTCCACTGACTAGACTTGTGTGAAGCTAAATTGACAGGTTAGATTTTGTCAAATCAAGTTTCAACATTCACCACTAGATGCCATTCTTATCTAGTAGCAAAAAGTTGGAACTTGTAGCTCACCCTAAAGGTGTTCGCTGGAAGCAGCTACATACTCAAGTGAGTCACACATGCTCTTGGACACTCCCATAACTGAAACCCATACTCAAGTTCCAACATTCACCACTAGGTATCATTAATATCTAGTAGAAAATTTTGGAACTACTTAAAATTGAACAGAAATTGTAGCTCACCCTAAGGGTGTCCGCTGGAAGCTGCTGTAGACTTAGGTGAGCTGTACTTGCTCTCACACACTTCCAGCAATTTACAATACACTATTTAGATAAACAAGCGTTATAAAACAATTTTGTTGTACTCTTTATTGTATACATTTTTTTATAGCTTTGGAAATGATCCAGTTTTGATGGGGTTTTTTGCTGCTTTAATGACAGAGATGGAAGGGCGTGGGAGAGGTGAGGAAGAAGAAGAAGATGATGATGAAGAGGAAGATGAAGAGGAAGAAGAAGCTGGTGATAAAAGACAAAATAGTTGTAGTAACAGTTAACAACATAAAACATAATTTTACTTTTTTTGCTTCTGGTTTTATTTGTTTTTACATTCAACCTAGCACGCCAGAGTTCAACACCCACCATCCATCTCCATTTATGATTCAAACACGTTTACCTCATCATTTGTCCCCCACCCTCTCAATCACCGTAAGGTCATTCCCAGACATGACCTACCATACAACCCGTTGTCAATCTCAGGATTAGTCATCCCATGTGACGTCACACCCAGGTTAACCGTTCGAATCTGTTTATTCATTCACACACCCACCTATGTTCATTAAACATCCACCCACGCATCGATGTTTGTTTACCATTGAGCGCTTTCAACCCCATCTTGTTTGTCTCTCAGACCCATTCACACCTAACCAACCTACCACGTCAGGGTTCAACAACCACCACCATCCACCGCCATTCATGTTTTCCATTCAAAACACTCCAGTTCATGACCTACCTCACATCCCGTAATCTGCTGTGACGTCACACACACACCAGTTGACCGTTCAATTCTCTGACAATTCATTCACAACCAAGGATTCGGAAACCTTCGGCAACACTCGGATCTCATCGGGAACAAAGCAAAGCTATATAGCACGAGACAATAACAGAGAAGGCGCTCAGTCCAACAGAGAGACTGGGTCGAGGAGGGTCTCGTGCAGAGCCTCTTCCATCCTTCCCCTCATCCCCCCCCTCGCCACCACCCCCTCCCCCTCCCTCACCCCCTCTCCTCCCCTCCACCCACACCCCCTCAAACCGGTTCCTGGACCCTCCAAGGTTTGTTTACCTTCCGGGTCCCGGCGACCTTGGGGGTCAATGACCTACCTCAAGGTCATTGATCATGACCTACCTCAAGGTCATTGACCTTGCCACGCCCCCCTAATTTGCATAAATAACGGTATTTGAGTCAGAACCCCCCTGCTTACCTACTAGTATTAGACAAAGTTTTTGTGAACTGAAGACTTCAAGATGAAGCAAGTAGTAAAGGGAAACGAACAATTAATATTACAAGTCAACAGTATTGAGAAAAGTTATTCATCATATTTAAAGAAGAAATCTACGACGAGATAAAACACTGCAAGTTACAGACTGATCATCGAACACGTAACTACGTAGAAGGAAAGTCTGAAGAAGGGAGACTTAAACCATTGGAAATTCAACAATCTAGACATGAATGAATAAGAATTTAGGTCGGAGGGGAAGAACTACGACTACAAACAATTGCGCGGTGAGAATGATGTTTTAAATTCACCATGATGGGAAGATAGAACTATACTGAACCTGTGAGATCCAGAGATGACCAGGATGACATAGCAGTATGAATAGCGAGCTGCAGACCACCGCAGTTTTCGCTGACACATAACGTTGCAAGCTACTACAAGAGAAATTCACGACATGGGGGTGATTTCTCATGATGGAGAGAACTATGCAAACTACCGACTTCAAAGAACATCTAGATCTGAGAAGAAGAAGAAGACGAGCGGATTCGTGATGGAGACGGCGAGAAACCCAGGACTGGTGGACGTGAGGCAAACAGAGCATAGGCGAGATCGTGTCATCATCCTGTACGAGAGGAGTGGGTCGACAAGCGAGGAGCCAGCTGGTTACCTGTTTCGAGACAGCACACCAGGTCGTTCATCTTTACTGCAGTCCACTCAAGGCCGAGGTGACATAATGCAGCCAGTTTGGAGCAACACTCCGCATTCCAGCAACCACACTGTGAGGTTACGAGGACACAGGAGTCATCAGGACTGTCACCAACGATCTCAGAAAGAAGGTAGAGGAATGCATTTTTCATATCTGTAGTTAGACCTTGTTCACGTTATTCCAGAATATTGACCAACATATTTGCATTTATAACCTATGTTATTGTATTGTCTTGAAAGTTTAGTAAGTTTTAGTAATTGCGATAGTTATTTTCATACGTCACTTAGACGTATTTTGAAGTCTTGATCGATGGTATTAGACAACGTTAGTATTTTTCATTGTCATTTTTAGAGCGTTAAAATTTTACTTACGAACGATTTCGTTGCGATTGCGAACGTATATTCCGTAGATTCGTTGTAACATTGGAGAACTCCGTAGATTTGTTGTAACATTGAAGAACTCCGTAGATTTGTTGTAACATTGGAGAACTCCGTAGATTTGTTGTAACATTGGAGACCTCCGTAGATTTGATGAAATATTTGAGAATTTTGTATATTTGTGGAAATATTGAAGAACGATAACATATATGTATTGAAATATGAGAATTGAAGCACAACTTTGTGAGAAAGAAATAAATAATGTATCAGAGAAAGAATATAGTCATGTGTTTGACGAAAGTAAATAGTTTATTACTTGAAGTGAGGGAAGGAAGGACAGAGAATCCTATAAGCAAAGAGTTTGTTCATTTCAGGAACGAAATAAGATGTATAAAACGAAATAGTTGACAGGAGTATTCAATATTGGCATTGAAGGAACTCTTGTATGCAAGAAATGTAATGACATTGTAAAACCCAGAATTTGAGGTATGGAAAAGAACAGTATGCGATAGTAGAAGGCATAAATGAACGAGAAACGTTATCATAAAATGTTATGGATGTATATTTATCATAAAACGATACTGTAAGATGGAAGGAGAGATATAAACATTTATTGTGAACATAAACGTGAGGGAAGGTTATTGTTATTTTTATAACAGACACAAGCAGACTTGAAATTAAGAATTAAGCGATAAATTGTAACAAGGAAATATGTGAAGCGAAGGAGGAAGTATGTGGAAAGTATTTGAACATAGCACGAGATGTATCATCGATAAGAGGAGCTTGTAGGAGGAAGTGAGACGTATTCATGAACGTTATTGCAGTTGTAATTTCTAGTAGGAATACTAAATATCATAATTTGATGAAAGTAGTTGATATGGAACGGTGGAAGTTTTGTGAACGTGCTAAGAGAAGAAAGGTTGATGAAATGCATTTGTATTGATGAAGGCGTAACTAGAGACGCGATAATATGCAACGTGAGTTTATGAAGAAAGGTTTTGTAATATGTTGTGGTGATTAAGAGAAGTCATAATTTGTATTTGGAGAAGAAAGGAGTGTGGGAGTGAGGATTTATGCCACACATGCTCGATTTTTGGTTGAAGAGCTTATCTGAACAATCGTGCATTGTTAGTTTGTTTTATTATTAATTATTGAAATACCAGAGTTGTACACATTAGTGATGAAATATTAACTTCACTGTTTGTATTCATGATTCACATGGAATTGATACCCAAACAACTATTTTGACTAATTTATTGTGTGAAATACGGAGAAAGATGGTGATACACGTAAAGAAAGATGATGAGACATGAGGAAAGTGGTGGAATGAACTCTAATAAATTAGAGACAGTTGTTTTATATCGTGCGGGACGCGATCATGTATAAAATGTAAATACGTTATTATTTTAGTATTGGTTTTATTATATTTAAGAACTTAAGATATTAAATTTGAAGACTTTAACGACTGTATTACGTAGGGAGTATGTTTGTTATGATGAGTGTTAAAGCATAACTTCAGTAAACAAGTAGGACAGACACTACTGTCATTAATTAAACTATGTGTTCATGTAAATATGTAAATATTCGTGTAAAGATGCAAGAAAGACACTTATTAAGCGCATCAGGCCTAAGTGAGGCACCGATAAATATTTTATTTTATTCTTGGTGAAGGGAACATAATTTTTGTCATGTTATATTCTTTATTGTCAATAAATGGCAAGAACATTTTTATTCTTAGTGAGTTTTTTAGAACTGTTTCTTTGATTCAACGCTTAATTACACTAGAACGATACCGCTAGCTAGATGCAGACAGCTGATCGACAACTTATCTTAACGCCCGAGAGCCGAGTTGCTCGTTATTGCTCTACTTTTATTTGTTTATATTTTCTGTACTGTATGCAACTAGTTAGTAGTATAGTTAGAGATGTATATATGTGTTCCTAGGGTTCCCGGTGAGGGTTGTTCAACTCTTAGCCGGTTGTTGACATTCTCACGATCCTTTTACCATCTGTGCGGATTTAGGACTGTGCTCTAGAGGAATTCGGGCGCAGTATGATTAGTCACCATTTGTCCCTCAGGTGTCACAATGCGGTTGATGTATTCTGATGGCCTTTACGGCACGTCCGTATAAAATGATAAACGTAGGGTGCCTCTGAGGCCAGATTTTGATGATCTTGTGCTTGAAGTTTGAAAGGGCGCTGCTAGCGGAACATGGGGCCAGAATAAAATCAGCTGATGTTGGTATAAAATGGCGCCTAAGCCTGAGCTGTCAGCGTGATCGGGAAGATTATACATAGTTATCAAGTTTGCAAGTTCGCTCCTGGCCGTGGTAAGTGATTTTTTTTGAAAGGCGGTAAAAATTACGACACGCATGTCATTCGATGTTGGCATGTCCAAAAACCTATTTGAATTCAGTAGGCCGTATTCATAATGGCAAAATTAATCTCGGGAGTTACCACCAACACGAAGTTCCTTATTTCTCTACTAGAAAACGCTATAGTGTTCAAGGAGCTTAAATATCTAACCTCCTTGGCTTTCATAGTGTTTCAAGGAACAACGAAATTCGACATGCAAGCTACCCTCGGGGTGTCAAATAACAAAGCTTGCACCCGGCATCCGAGGCCATACGATATTATTTTTCTTATTAATATTATTATCGATATACATGATAATTTTTGTAGTTTAATATATTACAAATTAGTCTTCGCCCGGGAACAGTTATGAATGCATTACGTGATAAACACTTTTTTTTACGTCAATGAACTATGACCTAAGTTATATCCGTTTTACGTCTCGGCATGATGGGTTAAAATCATTGACTGGACTATCAATTATATTATCATGGAGATGCATATGCAACGAATTCTTGTCAGACGTAATTTAGGAATGGCGAGGTGCATGAAACACAAATCCCCCTTCCGTCCATTCTAAATAGACTTACAGTGGGCGATGTATTGAAGATAGCGATATGCTCTCGCGGACTTTTTTGCAGAACATTTTGTGCTGAACAATCCTTACAGTCATAGAATATTGATATTTTTAACGGTTTGCCCAACGTAAGCTTGAAAAGCGCATGGACGCCAGTTTTTTTGTTTTTTTTTACTTTTTCACTGAAATCGTTACTGCTTGGCTTCCTTTCATCATAAATAAATGATTTTCTACAGAAAACTTCCTCGAGATATCCTGTACAGAATGGTGAAAACCGCATCAAAATACATTGAGTGGTTCTCGAAATTACCCGTGACATCCAAGAATCGGGGACTTGGCTTTATACTAAGTAGAGATATTATAAAATACGTATTTTCCTGAATGCAAGAAGCTGAATATGAAGAATTATAGCAAAAGTGGTTATATCTTGCGCTGCTTACAATTGTAGTCAAAAGTTTGAAAATGGTAGCAGGATATCTTTTCACAGGTCATAGGAATTACACTGACTTGATTACATCTATTTTCCCCAATACAACTGGCACCCAGCAACGTAGCCGTGCTCGTTAAATCGTGCACAATGCTCGGATATCGCAGGTTCGAATCCCGGCGCTGACAGTGCCTATCCTGAGTGTGGTTATTCCCCAGATTTTTCCACACTCCCCTAAGGCAAATGCCGGGATAGCACCTTAGTACTGTCCCCGTTTACCTGGATAGTAGGCTGTCAGATATCCGCCCCCTCAATCGGATTGCCAATTATCAATCGCACCGGCACAGTTACATCAATGAAAATGGCACTGACAGATACTATCGAGATAAGAGCACAGAAATTCACAGGAAATCATTGTGGAACACACCAAAATAGACGGGGGTTTATACTTACCGTTGCTTACCTCTTAATTATCTCGGGGTTTGAGTTGACAACAGGATCACTAAAAGTCTGTTCACACAATAATCTCCGCCATGACATTTAAAAATGAACCAGAAACGAAGACGAGAACTTTGAACTGTACAAAAGCTTTATTTCTAATAAAGGGTATGATTTTCCTAACACAACAAAATATACGTGGCTATCAGTAGCCCAAGTCAATCTGACTACGTCCTCCAGTAGGACTTGCAAAATTATTATACAACATGATATATAAAACATTTTAGCTCCCAAGAGCTCCAAATAACGTAATATTCATAACACTATTGGATTGGAAAAGGACGTCAGGGTGTGACATATATAGAGCATTTGTTTCCTTTTAATAAACAAGAGAATGGTATTTATAGTCGCAAGGCCGGAGTGAACGACCTCACTCTCTGAAAACCATATGTTGACACAGCTGCGGGCTACCTTCCAGCCTGTTGCGTACCGGTCAAATGCACTCCCTTCTCACACGCTATGTTACGTAAGAATCCAGCCTGCACTCTCAAGCTTTTAAATGTCTTACAAGACAACTCACATTATATTTACGCAAATCTTTCAAGTACTTTGATCACATCCTAATGGATCATTACATAAATTTCTTAAACTTGTTAACTTCAATCCAAATGTTTAATTAGCTCTTAAATGTTTATAACAAAATCACATAAATTATTTATAACAATTAGAAATTGTTTATAATATTTGTCAAAGACAATAAAAATATTATAAGCACGCCTTTAACATCCCTCTCGTTTCATATTATTTTCAAAAATATTTACAACAATTATTTACAATATTAACATTTAAATTGTTTAAATTATTAATTTAATAAATACATTAGCCACATGTTCATTCGGTTGGTAATTTTATAATCCTGTTTAATATAATCGACCAATGAAGGTTAGTTATACATGTTAATGTCACAATCTGTTTTAATAAAGTTTTTAATAATGATTTGTGACGGCAACCTTCATTCAACATCTTGTCTCAAATTCTTTCAAAACTCGTGTTAATTATAACAGTAAATCACTTGATTAATTTTCAACGAACTATAACAATCTTACTCCAGCGGAAAATCCTTCGCTAACAAGTTAATGCACAATCTGCATTAAAAATATGCCCAAAATCATCATATATTAATCTATATGGCATTTAAAACTTTCACATCACTTACAAAACTTCCACAAATAATTCTTTAACATTTATTCCTGTGGGAACTTCCTTCATATTCAAGGGCATTATATCTCAGCGACTTTCAACACGCGCTGCACTAGCGATTATACATTCATAGTTCCACTTAAAAATTTTATAATCATAATTTGTTTCAAAACTGTTTTTCTATTTAACCTTCGTAGATTTCATTCATGAACTGAAATGAAGTCAAAACTTGCCAATCACAAACAAATTTAATAGTGAATACGCTTATATACGCCTATCTGGTCTATCAAAATTTAAGACTAACATCTTAAAAGAAATTGTAGTATGAAAATACTATCTTCAAATAAAGTGCGACTAAAAAGCAAAGTAGTCGAATAGAATCCAATTAGACTGGGGAATGCAAACATCGTTATATAATTCTCTAATTGAGAAAAACTCCTAACAAAAGTACTTGACTTTAATGCATTCAATAATTCATTATTAACATTACTCTTTCACAAAAGTGTCTATAATGCAATGTTCATTCATAACTGACGATAAATGTCTGTGTTGCAATCAATACAAATAACGACTAGTATTTCCAAGATCGTCGATAACGTAAGAGATTTTAACGCTCTAAAATCATTTAAATGTTCTTCCTTCTTGATGATGACAGAAAATTGTTCAAAGTAATTAAACTGGGGTAGAATTACTTTAATAAAATGACACGCTGTCTGAATTTAAATCTGCCATAAAAATCATTAACTTACAGTCAAATCGTGACTACAAAAATATTAATTACTGAAAAATCCAAATATCAGTCTCAACTGATTCAAAATCGTTAACTATGCCCATGACATAACAATGTCTTAATAAATCGTCGAAAAATGCAAAACTCATCAAGGTGTACTGAGAATAAGAATCTCAACAAGAAAATAAGGCAAAATACAAGAGGATAAAAATATGGGAAAAATGGTTGCTCAAACATTACTAGGTTACTCAAATACAATAAACGTTCACGACTACCTTATCTGCCGATTGACGTTCCAGAGGAAAATTCCCCAAAGAAGACTGCTGATGGATCCATTTCACCACGTTAAAGCTGAGCTCCATCCTCGAAATAGGAAATAGCACCCTCGGAGAATCGAACTGCTTCCTTCTCCGTGAATCGCTCTGCTCCTCGAATACGAATAGACATCCTTCCGGCAATAATCTTCATTGTGAGTCGGGACTACCCTGACCTCTCTTGAAAAATTCCCTGAAGTTCCAGTAGACAATCATCATGACGTTTTGTAGAAATTTCTGAAGAAATTATTCATATACAGAGTATGAAATTGTTTCTATGGCTGTTCGATGGTATTCAGCCTTTAATTACGAAACATGGGTGTAGATGGTATTCACCGCATGTTCGCTTGTGTGGAATAGCAATTAGCGAAGTTCCATGTCGCTATCTTACTCCGTTGAAGTATGTCCCAATTGCAATAAGCCTTCTTAGCCTTCCATTTGCTCTTCGGTTGTAGTGTCAGAAGAACAAACTGCCGTATTCAAATGCTCCATTATACTGTATCGTTCTGTAAGCAAGCAATCTGAAGTCTTTCTACTCCACTCACAGCGTCAGCCTTGCGTTGATTCTGGCTAAACAGAAAGTGTTTCTCTAGTGGCGAGATAATCACTTTTGCCAGTCGTATAAAATTGCTAATATCTTTTGAAGTACTCGGTCGAAATTGTTCAGCTTTTCTCTATAATTGCATGTAATACTGCACAATACAATTATGTTATCGTAGACCGCTAACTGTTTGAAGCTAAACTTATAGAAGCTTTCTAAGGTCCGTTTCAACTTCACCTAGTTTGACCTGGATCTCGTTAACATAGTGGCCTCGCCACGCGTTATAAAAACGATTCTTTTCACTTGCTGTTCACTTCGATGTCTCACTATATTGAATGTATAAGAAAATGACTTTCACAAATACTTCGATGATCTGAGCATTAGATCTCAGAATGATCAGAGAACGAAAGAGAAGAGACTCCTCTCTTCTGCGCAAGCCCTTTTATTACCTTCTCGAGGGGCGTTACCATCCCTTCCAAAGCGTGATACTGCGTCATCGCTAGAACTTCCAACTTCGTTAATACATGACGGATTTTCAAAATTCAAAAACTGAAAATAAATTTCACCAAAATTCCAAATCAATGCTTTTACTGCAAATGGATTTCCACAATTCTGCATTCAAAAAGTCATAAAAATACCATAGTTTCAGCAATCTCCGTCTTCCTTTAAACTATCGTTGATTGGTTCAAGCCTCTCCTCCAATAGCATAGTTTCTTCCTCAGCAGAATTCCTCGTTTCCTGCGACTGCGTCGTACATCTTGGAACATTCTGGACTAAAATGCTGACGTCACTGAGAATCTCAGCTCAAGTAGCTTGCTGGCATAACATTTACGTCATCCGTGCTTACGTCATGACTACCCACGTCATAACTATGACAGCCATAACTCTAATCATAATTTCAAATATAGCCACCGTGGTCTCTACATAATTCAATTACGGGGGCAGTACAAGTCCCGGGGTACCTTCCTCATCCCTGTCCCTAATATACAGTAGTTACACACATTACTAGAGTCATCAAATCAAAACAGGTTATCAGACAAGTTTAACTCACACCCAACTACACGGGGCTAATGACCAAGTTTTCTCAAATTAAACGACTGAACAACAACCAATACAGCTACACACAATACTGCATCATCACAGAAATATAAGTTATCAGGTAAGTTCAACACATACTCAAGTACACGGGGCTGATGACCAGGTAGTCCCTAGCCACCACAAATGAATTTAATAAATATGGAGTGGAAGGGGGATAACATTAGGATATTTTTTACGAGGGAGTGGGGATAATATTGTTGTTTTTAAGACGTGTACCACCCCGAACCCTTAAACCTCTGGTACATTTATGTTGCACTCCCCACCCAGCTACAAAACTATCGCAACACAATAAGCTAGAGAGAGGAGAACAAACCGGGTCAAAGCCCGTAGAATGAAAGCGGGCCTCAAACCCAGAAGCCAATAAACCTAATACATACATACATACATACATACATACATACATTTATTTGCAGATGTGGACGCTGTCCATGGTGGCAAATTACAACAACAAAAACACTAAGCAAAATAAATTATTCATACAACTAAAGGAATACATTTTAGATACAAGGAATAATTGGTATAAGAAAATAATAATAATAGAACCAAATATAAAATACGAATAAGGATAATTTACACTCCATTTGTACTCCATGTCATGTCACTGGCTCCTGAGCTGGTGCTTTCTCGCCAACTCCTTAAATTTTCCAACATTAGAAGGCAAAGGGCTAAAAATGTCCTCTGGCAAACTGTTCCATTCTACTTCCCCCTCCCAATGAAAGAATATTTGCCCCAGTTACTATTCCACTGACTTAATTTTAATTTACACGAATGACTGTATCTGCCCATATAAGTACCTCCCTTTCCCAATCCCTCATTAATGTCTTCCCAAGCAATTTCCCCCTTGTAAGCTAAGAAAATACCCCCTAGTCTTGCTCTTGAACGTCTACTAGACAGACTTTCCCATCCCAAATTCTGAATCATCCTACTTACACTACTCGTCGATCTGTGGTCCTCCATTACATACCTGGCGGCCTTCCTTTGTACTCCTTCCAATTCCTTTATTAAATACATTTGGTATGGATCCCACACTCCCCCAGCATATTCCAGCAGAGGACGGACTAGGGACATGTATGCCCTTTCCCTAATCTCTCTGCCAGCCCCTTTAAACACACGCATAACCATATGTAGTGACTTGTATGCTTTATTCACTATTTCCCCTATGTGCTTACCCCAGTGAAAATTCCCACCCCCCAGAGTTACACCTAAATACCTACATTCGTCCCCAAGTACAACTTTATTTTCCCCTACTGAATATTCAAAAACAATATGATTCATTTTATTAACAAATCGCACTGCCTGACATTTCTTTGAATTTATCAACATATCAATTTCATCTGCCCAGCTTTGTATGACAGTCAGGTCCCTCTGCAAAATTCCGCAGTCGTCCAGATGATTTATCTTCCTGTATACTACTATATCATCATCAAATAATCTTATCTGGGATGATATTTCAACTCCTATGTCATTTACATACATGAGAAATAGCAAAGTTCCCAATTTACTTTCCTGAGGTACCCCCCTTCCCTACATTAACTGTTTTGACACTGACCCTCCAACCCTTACCCTTTGACTTCTCCCCTTTAAAAAGTATCTCACCCATCGTACTACTCTCCTGTCCAATCCCACAGCCTTCATTTTCCTTAATAGGATATCATGATTGACCCTATCGAAAGCCTTTGAAAGATCAATTTCAATACAGTCAACTTGACCTCTATTATCCAAGGCTTCACTGATATCTTGCTGAAAGCCTGAGAGTTGTGATTCACAAGAAAATCCCTCTCTGAAACCATGCCTGCATGGTAAATGAATAAGCACGATACCATAAAATTAATAAGAATTTAATTTCAACCAGAAGAGGTATACCCTTTTAACACACAAATTATGGTACAAATATACATGCAAGGACCCATCAAATACAACAAACTGGTATACTCTTCTTCCATGCATTACTCTCCTCTTCTTCTTCTTCTTTTCCATCGACTTTTCTCACTCAAGTGGGGTCGACGATCCTGGCAAGTCTTCTCCATTTTCCTCGGTCCCATACGTCCTCTTCCCTTAGATGTTTCTCTCTCAAGTCTTCGCATATGCAGTCCCTCCATCTTCTTCGTAGTCTTCCCCTTCCTCTGGCGTCTTCCACTACCATTTCTGTCATTCCCTTGCCAACGTAAGTGTCGTCCCTTCTCATGACATGTCCATACCACTGTAGTCTTCTCTCTTGAACTTTCTTTGAAATATCCGTCACTTTAACACTACCTCTTATTCTCTCGTTTCTGATCCTATTCTTTCTGGTGACGCCACAAATCATTCTTAACATTTTCATTTCAGCCACATCCATTGCATTACAATGTGCCTTAGTCGGTGCCCATGTCTCTGCTCCATAAATCATTGCAGATCTCACTACTGATTTATACACCATTCCTTTAGTCTTCAGATTTATTCTTCTATCACACAGTACACCTGATTCCCTTTTCCAGTTCATCCATCCTACCTGCACTCTACGGGCTATTGCCATGTCTGAATTGCCATCAGTGGACACTACTGATCCTAAGTAGTTTAAGTTATCGTCTTTCTTCAAGTCTTGGCCATCCAGATGGATTGTTTCTTCTCCTTGTCCTCCTAGGCACATGTACTCCGTTTTCTTCCCATTGATTTTCATCCCTCTGTCTTCCAAAGCTTTTCTTCAATTCTCCAGTCTCATTTCCAGCTCATCCAAGTTGGTGCTACATAACACACATGCAAATAATATTTAGAAGTTTTGGTACTCACTGATTTGTACTCCTTTCCAAGATCAAACTACATTAGGCTTTGGTATTCACCCCAAACTCATGGGTTGGTTAACATTAATTGATTCACCATCAGGGATGTATTTGAACAGAATGGTGTAGATTTTCCACATTTAATAATCACATTATTTAGCATCCGGCCGGTGTTTTGGAGAGGTAACCTATTGACAGATCACGCAATCAGTGGATCTTATATTCACATTTAATACACGCCGAAATAGCAAGTACTAATAGGGCATACACTAGGCTAAACGGAACATGATATCTATGAACCCAACTCGCTGACATACACGGCCCAAAACCCAAGAAATATTTTCGAATCAATATCAACCCAAGAACTCTCAAGTCTGAGCATACTAAACGGGTAATTTCGCATTAAACTCCAAACACTTCAGGACTATACCGTATTTCAAAGGCAAACACATTTGGGAAACATTCTCTTTAATCCACTCCTTAATTAAAGGGCCAACTCTTTAGCATCATCAAGGCAAAAATCCAACTTATATATTCCCTCGGCAGCGATGTGAACCAGTTCCGCACGTACATCTGGACGTCGGCGTCCGAGGTGAATCGTTGGCCTGCAGAGCCCTTTTTAGGGGATCAAACATGGCGTAATCACAGGGAGAGAGGTCTGGACTGTATGGAGGGTGGCCGAGAATCTCCCATTTGAATTTCTGCAGGAGTGCCGCGACTGTGTTGGCCGTATGAGGTCGTGCATTGTTGTGGAGCGACCACGGTGGCTATGGCGTTCACTGTCACTCGGCGGTCCTGGATAATGAGTGCATCAACCAGCTAGACGTTGTCATCGGAAATGCAGGGGGTGCCCCAGACGGGCATCATCGGCTAACGACACCCGTCCTTCCCTAAAGCGCTTGTGCCACGCCTTGACCATTGCAAGGGACATGCAGTGTTCGCCGTACACTTGTGACATTCGGCGATGAATGTCCGTTCCCCCTACTCCTTCCGCTGGCAGAAACCGAACAACACCTCTTTGCTCTTCGGTTGACGCCTCCATGTCACTGTTTGCAATGCGACTGGCAGCGTTGGACGATTGATGCATGCTACTGCTCGCTTTGTATCGTCATGTGACGTGCACGTTTGTCCTCTAGCGACGGGCTCTGGACGGAACCACACCTCGTTACACACGCCACGATTAACCAATGTAGTCACCAGTTTGCGCATTCCAGCCTCCAGCTCGTTACTTTTTGAACGCACCTTATATATCTCGTGACCATCAGCCATGAAATACGACATTCATCTTTTTTCTCTTTAACAATCTACTACATGTATCTTTAAAAAAATCGTCATGACAACGGCGACAATCCAATTCAGCACAGAATAGTGTTAAAAGTCATAAGACTGCATTGGCAAATTAAACACAAGAAAGGATAATATAACAAGCGTCTGCAGACAACATCCTATTTTTATGCTGCGGCTCTTCGGCGTGACTCGGATGAGTTCGTATTGATTCGTCGATTCAACTTACCAGTGACAAGCTAGCTGTTGTCAGCCTCTTCTTTGTTTGGCTCTAAACAGCTGTGAACACACGCGAGTTACGATTCTCGTTTCTTGATATAAACGTAACCTTGAAGTTCGTTTTTTATAATAATTATAATGAAGGAGTTGTGTGGATATTCTTGTGCACTAAAAATTAGCATAATACTGTAATGAAAGCAGTAATGGCCAAAATATGCATATCAGTTTAAAAGTCGTAAATCAAATCTTCATCACTAGGCCTACGGTACAGCTTTTTCGTGATTCTCATCGTAACATAGGCCTACCGTATCAATTTATTGAAATATGCCAAAGCGTAGAATTTATGTGAGGAAATACAGTATACTGCCTGCCTCTTTCCCATACTGTATTAATAATGAATTGATTCCTACATAGTTTCTTAATACAGTATTCCTTTCTTTGGAAGAATAACCCGTTATTAAAGGAATCTGAAAAGTTATACTTCAAGTGTTAGTAATGTGCAGACACGAGTTGAGACTTTACAATTTTGCCAACAACACACCCGACCTACAGTACCGTGATTGTTCATTAAAATTATAAATGAAAATGATTACTTCCATTACCGTACTAGTCATCATCATCATCTTGTACAGTTTCCAGCCCCAGGCTGGGTCTGTTTGGAACATAAGCCTCGCCACTTAGTCCTTTCTTCCCACCACCTCTCCGCTGTCACTCTGGTCCAGTCCTCGCCCCTCTTCTTGACACATTCCTCCACGCCTTGGTCTTCCCCTTGGTCGTTTCGTCTGCATCTGCATCTCATGTATCCTCTTGGGAATCTTCTTCTCATCCATTCTCTTTAAGTGTCCATACCACCTCAGTCTTGATGTCTCAATCCTACCTTGCAAGGGCTCCTCTTTCACCATTTCCCTGACCTTTTCATTCCTCACCCTGTCTCTTCTTGTTACTCCGATCCTACTTCGCTGGAACTTCATTTCACCTGCCTGTATTCTGCTTATGTCTCTTTTCTTCATTGTCCACGTTTCAGAAGCATAGGTCAGTATCGGAATATAGTAGCTTCTGTATAACACTTCCTTGCTTTCTTGTGGGACATCTTTATTCCACACTAAGCTCCTAATGCTTCTCAGAAATGCTTCTGCCTGTCTGTCACGTTCCGTAATCTCTTTGTCCCAAGTACTTGAGACTTTCCACCTTCTTCAGCTGTCCACCTCCAAGTGTTATCCCACTCATTGGTCTGTCCTTTTTCCTGGTCGTTAACAGGATCTCACATTTACTGATGTTGAACTTCCATCCGTACTCTCCCACTGTTTCTTCCCAAGCCTTCAGTTGCTCCTGAATTTCCTCCTCCTTGTTTCCCCAGACCATGAGATCATCTGCAAACACCATTGCTTTCATCTTATCTTCTCCTATCTTCCCTGCTATCCGTGTCATGACCTCGTCCATAACCACAATAAAGAGAAGGGGTGACAGCGCACTACCCTGTTTCAGGCCACTCATTTGTCTGAACCAGTCTGTTCTTTCCCCTCCAACTTTCACACAACTCACACTTCCACAATACATCTCCTTCACTCTGCCTACAGTCCCTTTTTCCACTCCCATGTTTTCCATTGCTTTCCAAACCTTCTCCCTACACACACTATCATATGCCTTTTCGATGTCCAGAAAGGCCATCAACAGATCCTCTCCAAATTCGTAGTGGTGTTCCTGGAGCTGTCTCACTGAAAATATGAGATCCACTGTTGATCACCCAGATCTGAGTTCATACTGCTCCTCTTCCAATTTTCTCTCCACTTTGGCTCGTATTCTACTTTCTAATATATTTTCATATATCTTGGCACAGTGAGGTATGAGTGTGACTCCCCTGTAATTTCTGCACTCCTTTCTGCTTCCTTTCTTAAATATTGGGACAATTAATCCTTTCTTCCAATCTTCTGGGGACTTTTTCTCCTTCCATATCACCCTCATCACACGGTCCAGCCACTGTTTCCCAACCTCCCCTGCTGCATTCACCATTTCAACACTCACTTCATCCACACCCGGTCCCTTCCTCCTTTCATCTTGTCTATAGCCATCTCCAGTTCTCTCCAAGTCAGGTCCTTTTCCATTCCTGTGTTGTCTTCTCCATCTTCCAATACATTGTCTTCCTCCCTATGACCATTTGGATTCAGCAAATCCTCAACGTACTCTTTCCACACTGTCTTGAGTGTCTCTTTGTTGTGTACCTCATTTCCGTTTTTGTCCATCATTACCACATCCTTTCGCACACCTCTTCTCTTACTTTTGACCATCCCATAAAGTACTTTCTTATTTCCTCTGCTGTCTTCCTCCATCATCTCTGTCCACTTTACCATCCACTTCTTCCTCTCCTCTGCGACAATCCTGTTTGCTTCTTTCTTCTTTATCTTATAATCTTCCCTTGCCAGATCAGTTCTTTCCTGGAACAACACTCTGAAAGCCTTGTTCTTCCTTCCCACAGCTTCTTTTACTCTCTCATTCCTCCATGGTGTCTCTTTACACCGTACTAGTATTGCCATTAATTGCATCTATAAGTGTTCTAACATCATTAATACCGTAGGCTTTTATAAGATATATATAGCCTACTAGCTGTACCCGGCATGCGTTACAATGCCAATCAAAGTAAGTTTTGGCGTTGTAAATTTGTTTCTTAAAGTGCTTTTGGAAACAATCTCTTTTCAATTTCCGTTAATTGCCTCTAAACTATCGTATAATGGATTAACTAATTTAGAAACATTCGCAGGAGCGTGCACAAAAATTCACCAAAGTTTCATCGCAATAGGATGAATGGGATATGAACTCATACGGAATTTTGTTTAAACGATTCGTGCGCTGTCACTCATTTTTAAAATTTACTCTTGCGCTACATACTGTGAAATGGATTTACTAAATTAGAAACCTTCACGTAAGTGTACACAAAAACTCAACAAAGTTTCATCGCAATCGATGAATGGTATATGAACGCATACGGGATTTTGTTGAAACGCTTCGTGCGTCGTCACTCATTTGTTGCATCTACTCGTACTCTACCTATAGTAAAATTGATTTACTAAGTCGAAAACCTTCCCAGGCGTGTACACAACAACTCATTAAAGTTTCATCGCAATCAGATGAATGACATATGAACGCATACGGGATTTTGTTTAAACGATACGCGTGCCGTCACTCATTTGTTGAAACTATTGGTACCCTACCTATTGTAAAATAGATTTACTAAGCCTGAAACGTTTCCTGGAGTGTACTCAACGATTCTCCCAAGTCTCATCGCAATCGGATTAATTGTATATGAATGCATATGGGACTCTTTAGAAACGATTCGCGTTCCATCGCTCATTTTTTTATCTACTCGTGCGCTACGTATCGTGAAATGCATGTACTAAGCCAGACACGTTCCCTGGAGTGTACACAACAATTCACCAAAGTTTCATCGCAATCGAATTGATAGTATATGAACGCATACGGGACTTTGTTGAAACGATTCGCGCACCATCGCCTATTTGTTGAATCTACTCGTGCGCTACCTATTGTAAAATGGATTTACTAAGCCAGAAAACTTTCCTGAAATGCCTATAACAATTCACCAAAGTTTCATCAAAATCGGATGAATGGTATATGTACGCATACGGTACTTGGTTGAAACGATGCACGTGCCGTCGCTCATTTGTTGAATAAAAGTGTGCGCTACCTATTGTAAAATGCATGTACTAAGCCAGAAACCTTCCCTGGAGAGTACACAAAGACTCACCCGAGTTTCATCGCTTTCGCCCGAATGGTATATGAACGCATATAGGACTTTGTTGAAACGCTTCGCGCGTTGTCGCTCATATGTTGAATCTACTCGTACGCTACCTTTTGAAAAGTGGATGATCTAAGCCAGAAACCTTCCCTGATGTATACACAACATCTCAGCCAAGTTTCATCTCTATCGGAAGAATTGTATATGAACGCATACGGTACTTTTTTGAAACGCTTCGCACGCCGTCGCTCATTTGTTGAATCTACTCGTTCGCCACCTATTGTAAAATGGATTTACCAAGTGAGAGACCTTCCTTGATAAGTACACAACATCTCACACAAGTTTCATGCTATCGGACGAATGGTATATGAACGCATACGGGACTTTATTGAAACGTTTCATGCATCGTCGCTCATTTGTTGAATCTGCTCGTGCGCTAGCCATTGTAAAATGGATTTACTAAGCCAGAAACCTTCCCTGTAGGGTACACAACGTCTCATCCAAGCTTAATCACAATGGGATGAATGGTATATGAACGCAGGTGGTCTTTGTTGAAACAAATTGCACGCAATTTTGTTGAAGCTACTCACGCGCCATCTATTGTAGATTGGATTTACTATGCCTATAACTTTCCTGGAAGTGTGCACAACAACTCACCAAAATGTTATCGCAATCGGATGAATTGTGTAAGAATGCATAGCTAACACTCATTTGTTTAAACTACACGCGCGCTATCTATTGTTAATTGGATTAACTATGCCTATAACCATCCCGGAAGTGTGCTAAACAACCCACCAAAATTTGGTCGCAATCGGATGAATTGTAGACTATATGAACGCATCGCCAACACTCATTTGTTAAACTACTCGCGCGCTATCTATTGTAAATTGGATTAACACTATCTATGACCATCCCGGAAGTGTTTACAACAACTCACCAAAATTTGATCGCAATCGGATGAATGATTTATGAACGCATAAAAGACGAACAAACGAACATTCATTTTATATATATTATGTTACGTGCCACCCCCTAGTGGCACTTCCGTTAACTGGATTACGGTGGGTAGACCGCACAACACAAATTGTTCCTTTAAAGAAACGTATTAGCTTTATTGCGGGCCAGAAAGATACACCACACAAATAGCAAATACAAGCAATTAGTATCTCACTCTAGTTTCCTCTTGTAGGGAACACTTGCCACTCACTTGTCAATAAGCCACAGAAGTTAATCCCTCCTAATGAGTCCGGCGGCCTCGACAGAACTACCTGCAACACTTCCTTGAATACGCCAGCTACGGTTATTTACGATAGTCGGTCACTCACCACTACACTCTGCTTCGCTCTCCGCTGGCTAGGGAAACAGCCCCCGGTGCTTTTGCAATTCACCACACTAACCTCTGTCGCGCAGGTAAAAGCTCGCACTAGCTCGAAGAACACTGTCCACCCCGCTTGCCAGGTCGCTCTTATATAACAGGCTGGTGACTCAATAAATGCTTCTAGACCCGTCCAGGATTCACGGCTTCTCGAGATTTTCATCACTGGCTGGGTCACGAATATTCTGGACCATCCCTTTTGTCCTAGTAGCCCTGTTGCCTAAGGCGCACGTAATACACTGAGGCAGAGCACAGCCCGGGGGCAACTGTGACTCATGCGGCGAGGTGACGAAACAAACTCACAGCCGTACCACCACCCCCTTCCTAAAAGACTGATCGTCCCGATCAATCATTGGTCCGTCTGTGTCCCTCCGTAGGCTGCCAGGCAATCTCGATGCACGATCTTCATCTTCGCCCTCGGGTTCCGCTGGATCATGTAGACGACATCGTTGATCCGTTTCACGACTCGGTATGGGCCCTCCCAGGACTTCTGCAGTTTGGGTGACAGGCCTTTCTTCCGTAATGGGTTGAAGAGCCAGACCAGGTCGTCCTCGTGGAATCCGCCGGCATCCGTCTGCTGGTCGTATCGGGTCTTCATTCGGTCGGTCTCGATCCACAGTTTCCTTTTCGCAAACGCGTGCACGTCCTCCAGTTGGTCGACCAGTTCTTGACTGGCTTACCGGGACCGGACCATTCCTAGGTCGGCCGAAGGCAAGATCGACTGGTAGACGGAGTTCCCTCCCAAACATGGCCCGGGCTGGTGTGCACCCGGTGGCTTCATGCACGGCGGCGCGGTAGGCCAGGAGAAATAGTGGAAGATGTTTGTCCCAATCCCTCTGGTGCTCGCTGACGACTATTCGGAGATGGTTCTCGATGGTGCGATTGAATTGCTCTACCATCCCGCCGAACTGAGGGTGCAGCGGCGTCGTCCTTGTCTTCCGGATTCCCAGCAGCTGGCATAGGTTCTGGAACACATGCGACTCGAAGTTCCTCCCTTGGTCGTAGTGCAGCTCCAGGGGTACTCCGTACCGGCTGACAAATTCCTTCACCAGGGTCTCTGCGATCGTCGCGGCCTCTTGGTGAGGGAGCGCATACGCCTCCGGCCATTTGGTGAAGTAGTTGCTGACGACCAATATGTAGCGGTTCCCTGCCTCGCTTAACGGGAATGGCCCAGCAACATCGATGACCACTCTCTCCATGGGGCCGCCCACGTTGTAGGTCTTCAGTGGACCCCGTCGCCTTCGTCCTGGGCCCTTGCTGGCTGCGCAATCGTGGCACCTCGCGCAGTGGTTCTCCACGACTGTTCCGCATCCGATCCAGTAGAACCGCTCTCTCAGCTTCTCCAGGGTCTTCTTTATCCCTAGGTGCCCATCAGATGATCCTCCATGGACTTCCTTCAGGACTTCCTCCGTCATAGCCTTTGGAACGACGACTTGTTCCCGAGATGTCTTCCCGTCGGTGCTCTCGCAGGTACGGCAGATGAGGCCATCCCTTACAATCAGCGAGACCCACTGCGCCCAGTAGGACTTAAACTTTGGGCTGCAGTCACTCACAATGTTCCACCCGGGTCTGGGGACACAGGCCCTCTTCCATTCGGCTATCAGTCCCAGGTCATCATCTTCTGCTTATGCCCGCGTGAAAGATTCGCGGCTCCAGCTCCCTTGAATTTCCACGGAGGTCCTTCGGCACTGTATCCCGGTGTTCTCCTCCCTTCTGGTACAGAAGGTGCAGTCTTCGGGGCACGGCCTTCGTGACAGGGCGTCGGCATTAGAATGCAGTTGGCCTTTCCTGTGCTGGATCTCAAAGTTGTACTGTTGAAGCCTCTCTAACCACCGCGCGAGTTGACCCTCGGGCTGCTTGAAGTTCAGGAGCCACCGCAGGGATGCATGGTCAGTCCTGATGAGAAATTCTTGCCCGTACAGGTACTTGTGGAAGTGTTCAATGGTCTTCACGATGGCGAGCAGTTCCTTCCTGGTGACGCAGTAGTTCTTCTCTGGCTTTGACAAGGCCTTGCTGAAGTAGGCCACTACTCTCTCTTCGCCGTCCACTATTTGCGACAGGATTCCCCCTATACCAAAGTCGCTGGCATCGGTATCGACGATGAACCTTGTTCCAGGTCTGGGGTAGGCCAGAATAGGTGCGGTGCACAGGGCCTGCTTGAGTTGTTCGAAGGCACTGTGGCACTCTGCTGTCCACGTGAATAGTTGGTCCTTCTCAGTCAGTCGATGCAGTGGTTTGGCGATGTCGGCGAATCCTCTCACGAAGCGACGGTAATAAGTGCAGAGTCCCAGTAAGCGTCGTAGTTGGGACTTGTCCTTCGGAACTGGCCACTCCCTCACAGCTGCGGTCTTTTCTGGGTCGGTGCGCATCCCTTCCTCGGAGACAATATGCCCAAGGTACTGGACCTGCTTCTGGAAGAGCTGACATTTCTTGGGGCTCAAATTCAGCTGGGCAGCCCGTAGCTTCATCAAGATCTCCTTCAGGTTGCAGTAGTGCTCCTCGAAGCTTCTCCCCAGAACGATGACGTCGTCTAGGTAGACCAGGCAGATCTTCCAGTGTAGTCCCCTCAGAATGGACTCCATTAGCCTTTCGAAGGTCGCAGAGGCGTTGCACAGACCGAATGGCATGACGGTGAACTGCCAGAGCCCGCTGCCCACAGAGAACGCAGTTTTCTCGCGGACCTTAGGGTGGACCTCCACCTGCCAGTAGCCACTCTTCAAATCCAAGGTGGAGAACCATCTTGGTCCTGATATGGTGTCCAGCGTGTCGTCGATCCGGGGTAGAGGGTAGCTGTCCTTCTTCGTGACGTCGTTCACCCACCTGTAGTCTACGCAGAACCTGGTAGAGCCGTCCTTCTTCTTCACTAGCACGACCGGAGAACTCCAAGGACTATGTGATGGCTCGATCACCCCCTGCTCCTTCATTTCTTCCACCATCCGGTCGACTTCAGCTTGCTTGGCGAGCGGGACACGTCGGAATGGGGCCCTAATCGGTGCACTGCCCCCAACGTCGATTCTGTGCTGGACCAAGCTCGTCATGCCTGAGTCCTTGCTCCCCACGGAGAAGACATCCTGGAATTCGTGTAGCATGTCCCGAAGTTGGCGTGATTGTTCCGCGTCTAAATGGTCCTGGGATCCTTGGTACAGCTTCTGTAGTTCTTCTGGCAGTGCGTGTCTTCTTCGGTTGTCCGCCTGCAGGTGTCCGTCCGTCGTGTCTGTGATGCGGGCAATCCAGGTAACGGGCTCGCAGACTCCTAGGTTGGTGTCCCGGTGAACCGTAATGTCGTAGTCGTTCAGGTTGGACATGCGTACGTATGGTCGAGGCGTCGTGTTGATGAGGGTCTTGGCAATTAGCAATCCTTTCGTCTGGATGTCCTCATATTTTGGCTCGATGACAGCCTCCACACCCTCAGCAGTTCCGTCGACAATTACGGCAGCGCTGACCTCCGTCCTGGCGGGAACGATGACGTCCTCTCTCAGCCTTACTCGTCGTGCAGTGACGGCCTCGTGTGCTGGTTGCAAAGCAAGTTCTTCACCTCCGTAGCGGAGAGTGTTGGTGCTCAGGTCCAAAATGATGTTGTTCTGGTCCAGGAAGTCCAGTCCGATGATCACATCGTTTGCTACATCAGCCACGAGCACTGGATGCTTCACCGTCCGCCCACCAATGACGAACACCAGTGATGCTTCGCCATGTACCGGTGCGGTCTCTCCGGTCGCGGTTATTAGCTGCAGGTTCCTTTGTGTGGGTTGCACTCTCCTCTTCTGGATCACGGTGGGATTGACGATGGTCCTCGACGCTCCCGTGTCGATCAGCATGGGCCAGCTCACTCCGTTGACGACTCCATCGACCATCAGGCTGCTATTATCCCTCAGTAAATTCGTCACACGAACTTGGACTGCCGGGGCTTGACGACTGTCACAAGCCGACCTTTGCCCCTCAAGGCTGGCTGATACTTGCTTTCCTGGGCCGCGCGGTTTCCCTACGACTGACTGTCCCGACGGAAACCCTTGGCGGCGGCGATCACCGCAGTCCTTGCTCAGGTGGCCTCTTTTACGGCAGGTCCAGCAGGTCGGTAGTCCTCTTCCGGGCCGCCTCTCCGGATGTCCTTCGGCTACGTTTTTGTTGGTGATACTGCGACTCTTGAAGAACCGGCCTAGCGCCTCTATCAGTTCATCGGCCAGGGGCTTGGTCTCGTCGGCTTTGGCTGGTTCGTCGACGTCCACTTGACGCACCCGCGCGTGCATTCTAGATAACTGCTTTGCCGTCTCGAACTCAAGTGCGTGGCTCAGCGCATCTGCAAGTGTCTTATTACCCGCAAGTCGCAGTGCCAGTTGAGTATCCGAGTCCTGTTGTCCGTCAATGAAGGTTTGCGTCGCAATCTGCTCCAAAAAGTCGGCCGGCGCTGTTGGATAGGCGAGCCTTACGAGGCGTGCGATGTCCATCTCGAACTCCTGCAGGGTTTCCGCGTTCTTTTGTACCGGGGTCCGGAGCTGCATCTGGTAGGCCTGCTGGAAGTGGCTATCTCCATATCGGGACTCCATATGGGCGATTAGTGAAGTGTAGTCCTGGGATCCAGTCGGGATGGCCTGCAGGACGTTAAGAGCGTCCCCTCTCAGCGCTACAATGAGAGATGTAGCCTTTGCCGTGCTGTTCCAGTTGTTTTTGGAACAGGCTGCCTCGAACTGACGTAAATATGTGCTCCACGGGACCTTTCCGTCGAAGGTTGGGGGGCGTCACTCTGCTCTGTCCCGTTCCTGATATTCCCGGTGTACCTGTGGGCGGGCGTCGGCGCAGCTCGGCAACTTCCTCTTGAAGAGCGTTGAATCTCGCTTCCATCCCCGTCGGCGGGCGCTGGCTCAGCTCAGCAATTTCCTTTTGTAAAGCGTTGAATTTCTCTTCCACCCCCGTCAGTGGGCGTTGGCGCAGTTCGGCAACTTCCTCTTGTAAGGCGTTGAATTTCTCCTCCACCCCCATCAGCGGGCGTCGGCGCAGCTCGGCAACTTCCACTTGTAAGGCGTCGAACTTCTTTTCCACTGCCGTGACTTCCTCACGTAGGCCCTGTTCTAATTTCTTCAGGTCTTGTGCTAACTTAGTCTGGCCGTCTTCCATCTTCTTCTGGCCATCCTTCAGGTCCTTGGCTAAATTTTTCTGGCCGTCTTCCACCTTCATCAGGTCTTCCTTCAGGTCCTTGGCTAATTTCTTCTGGCCGTCTTCCATCTTGGCTTCCATGCCACTTAACTTTTCTAGCAATGCTGAAAATTGCGCTTCCATTTTAGTTGTTTGTCTTGTAAAGGGCATGCACTCACAGGAAAATTAGAGAACTGTGGTAAAATGACCTGCTCAGGTTTTGAAACCAGGACCTTCAGGTGTTGTGCTTGATTTCGTAATCCGGCTTCTGAACACCAGTTGTTACGTGTCACCCCCTAGTGGCACTTCCGTTAACTCGATTACGATGGGTAGAAAGCACAACACAAATTGTTCCTTTAAAGAAACGTATTAGCTTTATTGCGGGCCAGAATGATACACCACACAAATAGCAAATACAAGCAATTAGTATCTCACTCTAGTTTCCTCTTGTAGGGAACACTTGTCTTTCACATGTCAATAAGCCACAGAAGTTAATCCCTCCTAATGAGTCCGGTGGCCCCGACAGAACTACCTGCAATACTTCCTTGAATACGCCAGCTACAGTTATTTACGATAGCCGGTCACTCACCACTACACTCTGCTTCGCTCTCCGCTGGCTAGGGAAAGAGCCCCCGGTGCTTTCGCAATTCACCACACTAACCTCTGTCGCTCTGGTAAAAGCTCGCACTAGCTCGAAGAACACTATCCACCCCGCTTGCCAGGTCGCTCTTATATAGCAGGCTGGTGACTCAATAAATGCTTCTACATCCGTCCATGATTCACGGCTTCTCGATATTTCCATCACTGGCTGGGTTACGAATATTCTGGACCATCCCTTTTGTCCTAGTAGCCCTGTTGCCTAAGGCGCACGTAATACACTGAGGCAGAGCACAACCCGGGGGCAGCTATGACTCATGCGGCAAGGCGACGAAACAAACCCACAGCCGTAACAATAAGATATATATAAATATCAACGTTGTATAATCGTGCCCCAATCCAATATTTGAAAGAAGTCTACACCTCTGGACATAATAGGCAACAATGTAGCACGCTGGTTCAGTTCTTGCAGCATCTAGTGGGATTAAAGAGGCCAACTGAAGCTTGTATTATTGGAATGACATATGATGGGGCTCAGGAACAAGCCGCTCTCTCTTTCCACCTTTCTCTTATCTAGCCTCTTTAAGTTTATTTGTGATTTATAACAGATAATCATGATACAAATCTGAGTTCGGACAGGACCGAGATGTTCCTTCTATTCCTATGCTTGGGTGCAGTAGGATAACTGCCATTGCCAGTAGAAAATCTGCTTAGGTCTATCTGCCCTGCGTTCCACTTCATGGTGTAGTAGATGTTCTTCACTGTAACCCCCGAGGTCTGGGTTTGATTCCCATCTCGGCCAAGTTTGGGCTGGAATGGGGTACACTCAACCGTGTGAGGCAAAAATGAAAAGAGGAGGATTCAATTCCCATCTCAGCCATCCAGGAAGTGGTTTTCCATGGTTTCCCTACTGCTAATTTAGGCAAATGCTGGGATGGTTCCTAACTTAAGACCACAGCCACCTCCTTCCCAATCCTACCCTTCATTTACAAATATACATACCACTACAGCCAGAACAATATCGCAGGTTATCACACAAATTCCACACACGCTGATACATGGAGCTATATGACCACTATGTCACAGCCCACCCCCCCTAGGGGCAGATGACCTCGTAGTTCCCCCCTTAAGACAACAATAACTAACTGTCACAGCCCCTTAAATAAGCAACAATCAACTATCTAGGGGGGCGTGGTGGCGCAGCAGTGAAGCTGTTGGCCTCTCACCAAGGTGGAACGGGTTCGATTTGCGGTCAATGCATATGAGATTTTCGAAATGAAATGCCATGTCCTGTAGTTCGGAATGCACGTAAAACGGAGGTCCATTGGCTCGTGATCGCATGATTAACGGTCACGTAAAACTAAAAGCTTCCTTCTTCTTAAAACAAATATCTGCCCTGCTGTAAAAGTAGTAATGGTTTATGTCCATACATATGACAGGCTCCTGGTATTCATCAAGAAAAATAATATAGTATTGCCTATCATCACCACATAGCAGATTTTCAACTAGCAAAGATTATTCACTATTTTATTCATTTCTGAAATTTAATTTGGAATTTATTGGATAGTAATAATTTGTGGCCTCTGGAATATCTAGTTGATATGAAAGTACATCATGTTTTTCATATTTTGATGAGATTTGATCAGTTAATTGACCCATTTCGCGACTGCATATCTGTATTCATTGTAGATGGCCATTGAAATATACCAGACTATGCTTGACAAAACTTATTATTGAAGATATAATCAAAAATAGGAAGTATGGTTGTCTGTGTTTTTTTAAGTTCTGGATGGGAAATTTAAGCTACGATTCAAAGCTCTCTCCTACAAGATAAAAGAAGAAAACGTTTGCCATATCAAGCCCATATGGTTTATACCAGAAGGAACTACAGTGCAATCAATATAAGAATTATACTTTGCATCTATGGAATATTTTGTTCATCAGTCATAGCCATCTGGATTGTGTCATCACTCGATCTAAATACAATCATGGCATGTAGAGCGCTGCAACGTGCTACTCACTCTCTTTCCATTCATACGCTCCTCTTGTTCAACATAGTCTGTGTGGAAGACTTAAATTGAATATCCTGAACATACTGTATTGTGTATCACTAATTTATGGCAAACTCTTACCTAAATAACAAGAAAAATGAAAGGCCTAAAGTACCGTATGTATTTTGTTTTTAGACCATCTTATGAGTAAATCAGTAATAATATTAATCATTAACTTAATATTCACATAGAACTTCTGTGTGCTCCCTACTCTGAAAATTGGCAGATTCTTGATCATTAGTCTTGGTAACGCTGAAAATTGTTCCTTATAGTGGTCAGTTACAAATTGCATGTTCATTACCCTCATTCAGATATACTTTAGTAGGGTTCCCAGCAAGTCGGTGAATAAGTGGCACGTTAGGTACTGAACTGACCCTGAAATTGCTTATACCTTCTTAAGGCAGGCATGCGCATGAAACAATATGAACTAACAAAATGTATTGTAACCCCATTCACTTGTCCAAGTATGGCAACGTCCAAGTATGGTAACAACTCTTTGTAATTACTTCAATAGTCGCTCTCACTACATACGAGAGGCTCCTTCTCTAACAGAATGTAAAAGAAATCTTATTAGCTACTTGAGATTATAATTGTTGATACAATTTTGTCACTTTATATACAGTATATTATGTTACTTCAGTTCATATACGTCATAACTTGTAAAAACATGTAATTCTTTTCTCTGTCACCAAATATAATTTCTATGTACTGCACCATCACGAGCTACGGCTCAAGTGCCTATTTTAAAATAAGTTATTTTTTTAAATATGGGGTCTTGTTTCTGGGATTTCTTGTTAAATTATTGTTCTTTTTGATTTCCACACTATTAAGCCACTCATTTTCATCTTTCATGGTTTTCGTCTGGAGTTTTTCTGGAGTTAGGGACGAGATAATTATTTGCGATTTACCACGTAACAACAGTCATCAGTGTCCTGGATTTTACCCGAGGTGACACGAGCAAGAAGAGCGAGCATCAACGAGTTGATCCGAATTTGTCCGATACGTGCCGAATAGGAATCGGGTCGAGCAGCAGAAAAATAGGATGTTGTCTGCAGACGCTTGTGATAATATAACAGAACATGAAAGACCAAACCCTTCCTTACAAAACGAGCACAGAAAACGTTTCCCGTTATACGCCTCAGTTTTAAATTACATTAGGTCACAGGTAAGATTACGAGCTAGAACGTGGCGATAAAATTTAATAAGCGACGCAAACCACAATAATTTAAGGTCTCAGATTCTTAACTTTCTAACGGCACTAAATGTTTCACGATAACGCCTCCCGGGAGCTCGCCGGGCTCCGGGAAGCGGCTAGAGGTTATGTCTATTGACGCTCATACATTGTCGTCAACAGTCACACGTTCTCACTTCTTTTTTTATATTAATCCCGTCGTGGTACCAACAGTGCAGGTCCGCGAACATCGCTGTCTGCCAACCTGAAGATCCAAACCTCCGTTCTTCTCGCCCGCCGACAGATTAGCAAACTTCTAATAACTTCGAGAGTAATTTCATGGTGTTGTCAATAAACATACGGTACTGCTCGGATTTTCAAGCATGAAAGACCCGAACAAACAGAATTATTCACAGATGGAATTAAGGTCTAAGAGACATGTCTATTCTGACATGTTCCAAAATGGGTTTCAGAAGATATTCAAGGTATAGGTTTTAATTACCAGGAATAGTCATAGATGGAAATAAGGTTTAGGAGACATATCTATTCTGACATGTTCCAAATGGGTTTTGAAAGATTTCTGGGTGGGGAATTAATAACAGACTTGTGACAGAGTGACAGCAACTGTCACAAGATGCAGTGCTGGATATCACTTAGTAAGCATTAGCATCAACATTAAGCATGGACTAGCCGTAGCTGTTTAGTGAGTTGTAGCCTATAAGTTATGGCTTCTTGTCTTTCTTTATATTGTTATCGATGTTTTGCTGTCTGGTACTACTCATTACGCTTCATTAACACTTGTATTATAGTTTGATATACCGATAGTCCGAACATTTTAGACATGTTAAACAATTTGTAACGAGTGTGTGATAGTGACTGTTAATGTAGATGTTAGGCCCCTTAAAACAATCATCATGATCATTATTCTATTATGCTGGTTGAAAATCCACAGCCTGCTTCCAGTCTCCGACCGGGTCAGGAATGGAATGAATGAAGCCCCCATCTAGCGGCGAGGATATGAACTGTGCCGGCTGCCGAGGCCTGACGCACTCCTCTGGGGCAATGATTAAATGAATGACAGATGAAATGAAATGATAAGGGAGAGTGTTGCTGGAATGAAATTTTGACAGGGAAAACCGGAGTACCCGGAGAAAAACCTGTCTGCCTCCGTTTTGTCCAGCACAGATCTCACATGGAGTGACCGGGATTTGAACCACGGATCCAGCGGTGAGAGGCCGGCGTGCTGCCGTCTAAGCCACGGAGGCTTTATTATGCTGGTTATGCTTTATAAATCAAAAAAGTTGGCCGATAATCACCCGATCGGATCCATTAACCTAATTATGTCTGTCTGTTAGGACATCAGCCCGAAGTCTGGTTGGATCCTCAAAAAGTACCTAATTATAACTAGGCTATCATCAATGAAAATTTGAAAACACCAACCTTTGTGGCCTGTTCTAAGAACCACCATTACTTTCAAGTTATAAATTGCACAGGCCTGCACATTTAGTTTATACAGTATGTATATTTACTAACCAAATTACTAGTATGCTTTGTCGAGTTTATTATTTTAGATATGTAAAAACATTGCAAATATAACCAATTCAGACAGTTATCACGGTTCAAAATTATACGTAAAATAATTTATTCACCCTTTTCTAATTTCGTAACCATGTACACACGTCACCGTATGCATTCCAACACTGTATGTCAACACACCAAAATATCGCATATAGCGATGATACTTCACACTTTTCATACATTCGTAGATGACCACCATGACACATGCCAAAAAGATGCTTACAAAGAACGTGACTCCAGAAGTCACAATAACACCATAAGCTAACAATAACAAACACTCGGCGGCTCTCCAGGCACGTGAAAAATTACATCGGTTCAGTCTGGCAACAAGGCTCAATACTGTCAGAATTACAATGGTCGAGGGTATCCATCCACCCTTCAACGTGTCTACACAGACACAACAATAACATGAACAACTAGCCTTATACAATGGATGACTGGTCAATAAATAAACTGGTATAAACCTCTCATAAAATTATGTAAACCATGAAATTATCATCCAAAACAGTCGCTTACAAATAGCAGACTTTCAAACATGAATTCACCGTCATCCTATCAAATACAGCTAAACAGCTGTGACCTACAATCCGTAGCATTTATTCAACATTGTTTAAAACATTCCAGTAGAAAATGTGACGTCTGCATCGTCGACAGCAGTCAAGTCTCGCATATTATGAGAATACACTGGGAGAAGATCTCAGAACAGACCATGTGATCGATACGCGCAATTATCAAATTTAAACACACATTTGGAAATTAACAGAATATATAATTGGGATCAAAAATAACCTCTAAAATATTACCAAATAATGAACCGCTCTAATATGAGAAGTTTGAATAAATTACCTTATGACATTAGAGGACAATATACGAAGTGAATATATCGACCAATCGTGTTTTCAAAATGTGGATCCCCCATTTGTCGTTATGAAAGGGACACAGACGCTATCCAATTTAAATTTAAACGTACGATTGATTCCCGAAACTTTATCCAAATTTTTGAGGAAAATTAATTTATGCACAATCGAGGAAAGTGTCATGCCTGAAATGAAAGAATTTAAAGAGAACCTAATTATTACCTGCAATGAGGGAGCCAGTGGCGGCTCAGGGACGCCGCCCCTGCTCCATCCTATGCAGAACAATGTTCTCTCTCCTGCCTCTAAGACGCACCCAATGATTTGCATCGCTATCAAATTTGTGTAAGTTCCTCTCATTGTAGGCAGATGAGACATCCATCATTAGGTAGCTTCTAACAATAGATGCCTACACTCCTCAGAACTAAAAACTATTCTAGTGTTCTGTTTTTTAATGAGCTCTACAGTAGTGTAGAAGGATGGTCATGCTTACCTGTATATCTTGGAACATCCTAAATCAAATAATAATGTTATTGGTTTTACGTCCCTTTTAATATTACTGCAGATTTTAGAGACACCAGGGTGCCAGAATGTTCCTCCGAAGGAGATCTTTAATGGCCTACATTAAGAAAAGATTAATTACATAGTACATAAAACCACGCGATGCATAAAACCACTATTGACACGTGCATTTAAAGGAATAAAACAACTAACACCACACAACACAACATAAATGAACACTAACCCTGCTACCACAACAATAACGGGCAAATATTCTTAGGGAAGGAATGCTGCTAGGTCACTTTCGTACATAACCCAGATGACCTTCTTGAAACTGTCATTGAACTCCAAAACTTGGAAATAATACAGTGGTAATCTGGTAGACATAAATTATTATTCATCACAATAAATTACAATAACATTTAAAATATAAATTCACAACAAATAATAAATAACATAAATTATACCAATAGATGTGGAACTTGAACTTACAAGTACTTACTTTCTCCCAAGTAAGATAATTCTGTATCAGTCGTGTTTTATTAAATCTCATTTTTAAACAATAAACCAACGGTCTTTTTCCCATACATGATTATCTCAGCTGTCTAGATGATTTTTAAATAAGTTGATGACATGAACTGACCAACGAGTATTCCACTGCTTATTTTAAAAGCATCACGGAATACAGCAATCATATATCACAGTTCACTTTTCTCCAATAAATAATTAATTCATTTCACAAACATTCGACATCACGAAGAAAGATAAACATGTCAATATCTTCAAAAGGTTATTCGACATCTCAACTCAAACATTAAACCAATTAATAACCTTCAAATATCTGGAGATCAAATTAAATACGGCTACCACATGTGATGGCTGCCAATCATCTCTCTTAATTAACAGCTGATAGTTGACCATCGTTACTTTAATAATTGCCAGCAAGAACAACAGACGAAGCACTCCCGAATATAATTTACAACGTTGCAAGACACCCGTGTTTGAACTAATAGAATAATAAATTTCTCAGAAACTTATGGAACATACTAATTTCGCAGCTAAAGAAAGGAACATTTACAATTAAGAGATTAAGGTTCGAAAGCTTTAGCTACCGGGTACGTCGCAATATGAACGTCAGAGCACTCAGTGAGAAGTCACGAGGATGACAATAAAATACAAGCATCACAGTAGTAGGCCATCACACAGACAAATGATCCAAATATAAATTGCATTACCTGCCCAAACCAACTTCGTAGCCACATACTTACGTAAGCAAGCATACCTAAAATTTGCTTTGTATGTGAAGACTCCATTACGATCATTTTCATAAGTACCAACCAGCACATGTTAAAATTATAACATATAAGAAACAAATCGTCGTCCAATATTTTCTCACTTTGTCGAAGGTTGACCTTCCTTAATGCATTAATACCAGAACATCGATCATTTGTATTAGGTCTAACATACGTAGATGTTATTTTTATCTTATATCCATATGAAATCTTCTGACGATACCGATCACATATCGTAGTTGTTTCGACATTATAAGGGGGCTTAATTATGAAGCCCCAGCTCCCCAATTCTCCCTTCTAACTTCCGCTAGTAGAAGCTACATCTCACTCGATTCAAGTCCAGATCCACAATCTTTTTGCAATAATATAATTTCAATAAATGTTACCATGACACTTCAGATACAAGATACAAGTGACATGCGCTGCCTCGGCAAGAAATAAACATTACCTGCTGTTTGTGGCCACGGGACCTTACGGCTTTGGTTGGGAGTTTTTGGTTTATGGGTTGGCAACAAGGATGATTGTTGGAACAACATCGCGACGGAATACAGTCCACTACGGTATATAAGTTATGGTAAAAACCCAAGAATAAATAATATGTTTTAGTGTGTATTTCTGTCTGCATACTTATGTAAATAGGTAAATGAGCAATTTTAATGCACGTGTGTGTATTAAAACCAACATTTCGATAAGCCCAATATTTTGGTCCTATGGGGCCGAATTTATGGTCTTCAAGCAGACATACTACAAGGTTATGAATACACGCTTAACATTCAGCAAGTGATATGTACGGTAGAGTAACGGTTTCGGCAATAATATTCACAATAGGGTGGATATTTACAAAGGTGGACTAACTACACCAGTTAGCGAGTCCCTGGTCGAAACTGTGAAGCGGCGGCTTCGTTATCGTCACAACTACTCAGGGCAGGTAATTACAATTACATTCTTTTACTCAGACTTTCCTAAACATTATCCCATAAATCTTGGATCCCGCAGAAAGGCTAAAGTTAATACGGAAAAGAGCAGTAGTAAAGGGTCAGCTGTCGAGAATGGCGAAATTTGTTAGTGAATTTGACGACGAAACTCAAGGTTTAAATGAAATCCAACTGCGATTTGACGACATGGTAGATATTAGAAGTAATTACGATGAAATTCAGTCGAATTTAGAAGTAAAGGAACCTGAGGATCAGAGACAGAGTCATGATCTTCTTGTAAGGCGGCCGCCAATCAACTTATTCAGAGTATTCCAATCACGGAAGGCAATTACCTTGTAGCATGGAAACTATTAGTAGACAGATATGAGAATAAGCGCCTTATTTCGTCTACTCATGTGAAGGAATTAATGTCATTAAAGACTGTACAAAGGGAAGGTGCATCATAACTTGTGAGATTGTTCTTCAAGCTTTTGCGGAATGGGAGAATGACTCGTCCAGGAAACTACCCAATACTACAAGAAACAGAACTAGGGAGTCTCCCACCAATGTTGGGCTTAATCAAAATGTTGGGTTTAATACACACATGTATATAAAATTGCTACTTATTTATATACGTACGCAGACAAAAATGCACACTAGAACATATGATTTATTCTCGGGTTTTACCGTATATCATAACTTATATAGTGGACTGTATTCCGTAGCCATGTTGTTCCAACAATCTTCCTTCATTGGCAGTCGAACAACGTATCTTCCTTGTTCATCTCTGGTGGTATGTTCTTTGAAGTTTTGTTCGCATTCGATTTCTTCCCGCGTCATGGGAGGAGTGGTCACATCTTCCAATTCCCAGAACTTCTGTAACTGCTTATCCAGTCCATCTTCATATTTCATGAAACAGGCATTTATTTCTAGTGTGTCATTCTCTGTTGCTTGTTGGACCTGTCCTGACAAGATCCACCCTAGTTCTGTCTCTTGTAGTATTGGGTAGTTTCCTGGACGAGTCATTCTCGCATTCCGCAAAAGCTTGAAAAACAACGCTGCTCTCACCAGCATGTCTATGTAACCAGGCTGATAAAATGCAGGATCTGCTAAATCAATAGCATGGGGCAAGTTCCAATGTTCATGCTCAATGTAACAATGAGGCATGGTACCTGTTATGCGTGGGAGAACTATGCATTGAATTTCATCTTGAAAGTTACCGGTAACCGCTTGTATAAGTACAGTGACAATGTGGCTTCCCTGAGCGGCTGCATTATTGATCCCCTGAATAGGTATCACTTGTTTATGTCTTTTCAGCTTGAGCGTCTGAGCCAGTTGTTCAGTGACAAAGATAGCTTCACTTCCGTTGTCTAGTAAGGCGCGACAGGTGTGCAGTCTGCCGCAGGCATCCTTAACACGAACCATGACTGTAGACAAGAGTACATGGGATCTTAACCCTCCCTTAACAGTGTGGTACGCCAGTGTGACCGTTTCATCAGATCCACCCCGTGTAGTTTTTGCTGTTCATTGGTAGTAGTGTAAGACTCCCTGTGAAGCAGTAAATGATTTTTTTTTATTATTTATTATCTCATAAGGGGCACCTGAGCCGAGGCTCGTGATAGTGCAGTACATCAAGGTAACAATGGTATTTTAGAAATTACATGTAAGTTACATTGTTGAATCCATTAAGAATTTAAACAGTTCTTTCCTGAAAGTTCTCAGTGAGGAGATATTTTTCAGGCCATCAGGCAGTCTATTATATATAGATGATGAGTAATGCCATAGTGAATTATTTCCAAACCTGCTGGTATTTATTACATTATAGTGGATATTGCTTGCATTTCTGGTGATGTGTGAGTGAGTATCTGAATTGGTTGTGAGTATGATATTTGAATTGGTTATTTTATGTTTAATTTTATATATCATTATTACTGAGGCTCTTTGACGGAGACAATTTAGTGATAGGACATTACACTGTTGGTATAATTGAATTGTAGGTGTTAACATGGGAAGATTGAAAAGTATTTTCAAAGCCCTTTTATGTAATATATTAATTTTATTGAATAATCCTTTGCTGCAACAGGCCCAAATGTGAATCATGTATGCAATGTGACTTTCAATAAGTGCGTGATATATAGACTTCAGTAGTGCTCGAGAAACTTTGTATTTTACTCGGCTTAGAACTCCTATAGCTGGAATTATTTTTCCACCAATAGCTTTGACATGATCATCCCATGAGAGTAGCTCATCAATGACTAATCCCAAAAATTTGGTAGATTTAACTCGGGGTAGACATTGGTCGTGGAAGAATAATTGCATGTCCAAAGGTAGGTTGTAGGAAGGCTTGTGAAAGACGATATAGTTAGTTTTACTTAAGTTAACTGTTAGACGGTTTTCATGCATCCATGATAGAATCAGATGTGCATCTTCCTGCATTTTCTGTTCGAGTTCATGGACAGACTTTCCAACATAGAATACATTGGTATCATCAGCAAATAGGGATATTTTACCGTTTAAATTTAGTCTACCAATGTCGTTGATAAATATTAAAAATAATATTGGGCCTAAAACAGATCCCTGTGGCACCCCAATAGTAATAGCTTGGCAACTACTCTCAGCATTCATGCAACTAACAAATTGTTCCCTGTCTTTAAGGTAATCTACAAACCAGTGAAGTGCAGTTCCTCTCACACCAGCTGATTCTAATTTATGAATCAGTAGAGAGTGATCCACAGTGTCGAAAGCCTTTTTTAAATCTATAAATAAACCTGAAGCAAGCAATCCTGAATCTAGAGCCTCTTGAAGTCTAACAATAATATCTTCCACTGCATTGTTTGTGCTAGAGTTGGGAATGAATCCATACTGATGCTTATAGAAATAATGGTTACGAAGAAGAAATTTTAGTAGCCGGTCCTTCACTACCTTTTCTAATATTTTAGAAATAACAGGAAGTATTGAGATAGGTCTATAATTATTAACATCATGTTTATCTGATCCCTTATAGATTGGTACTACTCGGGCCACTTTTAACTTCTTAGGAATTTTCCCTTCGCTCAAGGATTTATTTATTAATTTTGTGATATACGGTACTAACTGATGAAACAGGGTCTTAATTATGTTATTATTTAAGCCAGAAACATCCAAACTACTACTTTTTTTAAGATCATTAATTATTCGTGAGACTTCAATTTCATCTGTGGGCTCAAGAAAAATAGAGTTGACAGGTCCTGTTACTGATTTGGTGGAATCGTTGATAGGAATTTTATCGGCAAGTGACTTACCAATACTTGTGAAATGTTCATTAAAAATTGTACAGACTTCAGTTGGACTTGTAACCAAATTACCATTTACTTCCAGGTTAATATTACTATTATTATTGGCTTTGGTATCTGTAGATAATATTTCATTGATAATTTTCCAGTGATTATTTGTGTTGTTTAATCTATTCAAAAAATATGCATTTTCTAGTTCTCTTCTCATTTTTGTTACTTTCTTACAGTGTGCATTATAGTCTGCAATTAGCTCCTTTGACTGATACTCACATCCAGATCTTACTCTGATTTGCTGCCTTTTTAGTTTACTATATAACCTGTTCTTTTGATCAATTAGCTTTAAAAAATCTGGAGTTACCCATGGACAAGATGGCCTTAATCTTCCACTTGTATTATGACTCGATCTTAGGTCCCTAGTCTCACTGTTGACGTTTTCCAAATAACAGATCAATTTGTCCACTATTATTTCACAGCTATCATCATCCTTGATCTCTAATGGATTAACAGACATAAAATAATCCATGGCTTGTAAATTCCATCTTTGCATTTGCTTATGCCTTTTATGAAATTGAGCAGTACCAGTAATAGGAATTTCAAAGTCGCATACTAAAAGGTTGTGGTCACTAAAATCACTGAATACATTATACAGGTTGCAACAATACTGTTTGTTAATATAGATATGATCTATCAAGGTAGCACTATCAGTTGTAACTCTGGTCGGATATATTGTATTACATGCATTCTGGTTGAAACAAACACATAATTTATCAAGTTCTTCAGCTAGACGACTTTGTCCTAACTTATCTATATTTATATCTCCAACTGTAAACCATGCTTTATTACTATACTTCATCCAAGTATCCTCAAGAATTTTAAGAAATTCAGTGCCATGATTCACATTCGGGTTGTAGCAAGCTAAAATTTGGAAATCCTTGCTAAAACCGATTACCTCAACAAGCAATAGATTATAGGGTGTTTTAGTATCATTAATAGACATCACTATATTTGCCTTAAGAGGCCTTTTGATGAAAATAGCTATCCCTCCCCCTCTAGTATTAACTCTTGAACAAAAGTAACCGTCATATCCATTCACATTGAAATATTTCTCCTCTTCGAGACATAACCATGTTTCAGTCAATACTATAATATCCGGGAAATTTGCTTCGGTTATAATAAGGCTGTTGAACTGACTCCATTTATTCCTGATACTCTGACAGTTTGAATATAAAATTCTAAATCCGTAAGTAATTCCTTTTAGTTCTTTTAAGTTATCTACCTGTTTTTCTACAACTTCCATAGAAATGATGTGAATTACAAGGTTTCCAAAGTGAGAATATCCTCAATACTTTTTACGTGAGTAATTGGGGATAACTCATCCTTCCTTATAAAGACTTTCCCTTCCCTTGACCAAACAAATTTGTAACCTTTCTGCCTTAGGTCCTTTGCTCTTTTGAGAAGGCCTTTAGCTTTAGGAGTTAAGTGTTCATTTACATAAACAGTTTCTCCTCCTGTGCATCCACTAACATCCGATGAGGACAGTCGCTGTACATTACGTCTTGCTTTAATTAGGTCAAGCTTCTTCCATCTGTTAACAAATCTTACCACAATGGGTCTGGGAATTGACCTATTAGCTGACGGAATCCGATGTGCAATGTCTATTTCCTCTTTGGCAATCTCGCAGCCCACAGCTTTTCCTATGTTTGACACAATGGAGTATACATCTTCTTCCCGCTGTTCAGGCACTCCATGGATTTCTACATTGTTCCTCCTGAGATATTGGTTGATGTTCTCGTTCTCCTCGCTCATATCATTTTTAGCTTTACTTAACTCATTTTGGAGTTCCTTAATTTTTTCATCTCTATCCCTAAGTTCGGTTCTCAAGTCTTGAATGACTTTGGTATTAAAGTCAACACTCTCTTTTAGTCTGTTGATAACTTTATCGACAAGTTTTTCAAGAAGAGAGTCAAATAGGTCACAATCGTTCTTCACTATTCCGTGAACTACAGCTTTTAGTTCATCAGAATCCCACCTTACATCGCTTGAATCGGCGGTTTTATCCACGGAATCATTGTGGTTATGTTTGCAATTCTTGCAGAACCATAGTATTTCTCCCGGGTTAGCAACCATTGCTTTAAAAACGGCATTTGATACGTGCGCACAATTTAGGTGGAACGTTTCACTGCACTTTCCATCACACTTCACATAATTTTCATTTTCTTTCAGCACTTTTTTGCATGAGTTACACGAGATTTCATTATGTTTAGGCGCCATTTTGCGGGTTGGAATTCTACGAGTCCCTAGCAAGTATCTATCGTGAATGTTTTACTGTAAATTGAACATGCGTGCGTTGAATCTCCTCTGTGTTGTATGTCTTCCGAAAGTCTCGAGTGCACTCGTTGAAAATGCCTTGCCTCCTGTGTTACATGTAAGCTGTCTTTGTCTACTATGACGTTGCCAGTTGAGAATGCCTTGCCTCCTGTGTTACATGTAAGCAGTATCTGCCTCCTATGGCTTTTGCTCGTTTAAGCCTAGTTTCGCCAGGTAGCGTTTTCGTCGCGGGTCTCGCTCTCTTAGTGGGCAGTTTGCAGTACACTTGTTCAACCTCGCTGTGATATCTTAACCAACTTAACAATTTGCAATTAACTTATCTTACCCTCTTTCAGGTCGATTTGCCACTTGCCTTCACGTTCGTTTGTAGTTCGAAATTTCCTCTGTCTTCCAGTGTTCTTTACAACATTCCAATGTGTCTCGATCCCGGTAAACTGATAATTTTTGACTGATGCACGCTTTGTACCACCCTTACCCTTCTAGTTTATAGGATTTGTGTGGAATGAATTGGAATATCTCACAAGTTCTGGTGCATATTCCCTTTGTACAGGCTTTAATGACATTAATTCCTGCACATGAGTAGACGCAATAAGGCGCTTATTCTCATATCTGTCTACTAATAGTTTCCATGCTACAAGGTAATTGCCTTTCGTGATTGGAATACTCTGAATTAGTTGACTGGTGGCCGCCTTACAAGAAGATACTAAATACTGACATTTTTGTATTGTTGGTACATCTTCATTTTCATGCACCATCACTCGGAAGGAGTCTGAAAATGATAACCATTTCTCGTATTCACCATTAAAACTAGGCAGGGTAATTGGTGGAAGTTTTACTTGCCTGCGCCTTGTTGAGTTACACGGACCATGTGCACTGCCAACTTGCGAACCACCTGACTGATATTCCGGATTCTGTTCAGCTAGTGTTTTCATCATTTCGTACGTTAACCTATAATAGCTTGCTTCAAATTGTTCACGAACTTCATCATGATTCTGATCCTCAGGTTCCTTTACTTCTAAATTCGACTGAATTTCATCGTAATTACTTCTAATATCTACCATGTCGTCAAATCGCAGTTGAATTTCATTTAAACCTTGAGTTTCGTCGTCAAATTCACTAACAAATTTCTCCATTCTCGTCAGCTGACCCTTTACTACTGCTCTTTTCCGTATTAACTTGAGCCTTTCTGCGGGATCCATGATTTATGGGATAATGTTTAGGAAAGCCTGAGTAAAATAATGTACTTGTAATTACCTGCCCTGAGTAGTTGTGACGATAACGAAGCCGCCGCTTCACAGTTTCGCCCAGGGACTCGCTAACTGGTGTAGTTAGTCCACCTTTGTAAATATCCACCCTATTGTGAATATTATTGCCGTAACCGTTACTCTACCGTACATATCACTTGCTGAATGTTAAGCGTGTATTCATAACCTTGTAGTATGTCCGCTTGATGACCATAGATCCGGCCCGGAGGACCAAAATGTTGGGCTTAATCAAAATGTTGTGTTTTATACACACATGTATATAAAATAGCTACTTCTTTATATACGTATGCAGACAAAAATGCACACTAGAACATATGATTTATTCTCCGGTTTTACCATATATCATAACTTATATAGTGGACTGTAATATCCACTCGCAGCAACGGTCCTTCGAAGGGATTTCTATGTCGACGATGTTCTGTCTGGATGCGCTACAGTGGAGGAAGCGCTAAGGCTTCAAACATAGTTGATCCAGTTGCTAAACTGTGGTGGATTTCCATTATACAAATGGTGTGCAAATCACGGTGGCTTACTAGAAGCAATTCCTCTCGAACACCGTGAGACCCAGTTACCATTACAACTTGACAATGATGGTGGTGTTAAAACCTTGGGGCTTCTTTGGCATCCAACTACAGATAAATTTCTTGTAACAACCAAGGTAAATATAAACGAGTCATCAACGATGAAGGACAACATATCTAAGCGCATTGTATCTTCCATTGTTGCATCAATTTTTGATCAACTGGGTCTTATCAGTCCTGTTGTGATTGTTTACAAAATATTTTTGCAGCTGATGTGGCTTCACAAGTTGACATGGGATGAACATCTTCCAGCAGATTTAACGAAGGAATGGAAAATCATATGCAATCACTTGCCTACAGTAAGCTCCCTAAAGATTGATAGATTGGTATTATGTCAGGGTGAGCCGGTAGACATGCAGGTGCATGGGTTCTGCGATGCTTCAGAGAAGGCATACGGCTCATGTCTGTACATCAGATCTATAAACAAACAAGGAGAAACCATGGTACGACTCCTGTGTTGAAAGTCAAGAGTAGCTCCAGTGAAAAGGGTAACTTTACCTCGTTTAGAATTGTGCGGAGCGGTCCTGCTCGCACAATTGATGCATAAAACCTTGCCAATTTTAGAGCTTGATGTTAGCAACGTCTATTTATGGACAGACTCATCGATAGTATTGTCCTGGACAGAATCACCTGCAACCAGATGGAAAACATTTGTTGCTAACAGGTTTGCAACAATTCAAGAGGCTACGCATAATGCCACATGGAACCATGTTTCGTCCAGTCAGAATCCAGCGGATCTCGTATCGAGGGGAACCACTCCATTGGAACTAATGAATATGGTGGATTGGTCCAGAGTGGTTACAAAGAGACATCAACTCCTGGCCATCGACTGCCCCAACATTAGAAGTTACTGAAGAACGGAGAAGAATCCAAGTAACTTTGGCAGGGCCAAACACTACAGGAGAATTCATGGAGCGCTATTCTACGCTGTCACGCTTAGTGAGAGTCACAGCATACTGCATCAGATTCATTCTCAACGTAAGAAATCAAAAATTTAAAACAGCAGGGGTGTTGACAAGTGACAAATTGCATGTAGCTCTACACAGATGCATCAGGATTGCACAACACGTGGTCTACGCCCAGGAAATACACGAACTCAAAAGAGGCAACCAAGTGCAGAAGCAAAGCAAGTTGATGGATCTACATCCATTCTTGGATGGTCAAGGAATGGTCCGGGTTGGTGGGAGACTCGACAACTCAAACTTAACATATGATGCCAAGCATCAGATGATTCTTCCTCCAAGGCATCACCTGACAAAACTCATAGTATTGTCAGAACATCTGCAGTTATTGCATGCTGGGCCACAACTCTTACTGGCATCACTTCGAGAACGTTACTGGATCCCTGCAGCCAAGTCAATGATCAGGTCCGTTTTGCATAAATGCCTTAAATGTTTTAGACTGAAGGCTAGAGTTTCCCAACAACTAATGGAAAATTTACCATCACCTAGAGTCCAACCATCTCGACCATTTCTCAATGCTGGGGTGGACTATGCAGGCCCAATCTTGATCAAGGGTGGAAATACGCGGAGCAAAACAACACTGAAATGCTATATTGCAATTTTCATCTGCCTTTCTACAAGGGCAATTCATGTGGAAGTGGTTAGCAATCTCTCTTCAGAGGCCTTTATAGCTGCCCTCAAAATGTTTACAGCAAGAAGAGGGAAGAGTGCCCATATATATAGTGACAATGGGACCAATTTTGTCGGAGCAAACCGGGAACTGCAGGAGCTGAGAAAATGTTCTTGTCAGAACAATTCAATTTACGGCTTCTTGAGCATGCAGCAGCTGAGCAGCTAAGCTGGCATTTCATACCCCCCAGTTCACCTCACTTCGGCGGTCTATGGGAAGCAGCGGTGAAATCAATGAAGTACCATTTTAAACGTGTAGTAGGCAATAATATGCTGACATATGAGGAATTAAATACATTAACTGCTCAGATAGAAGCTTGCCTTAACTCCCGTCCTTTAACGGTCCTGTCAGATGATCCCATGGCCCCAAGTTATTTATCTCCTGGTCACTTTTTAATTGGTTTACCTCTCACCTGCCTACCCGAGCCTGATTTAACTGATCTGCCCTTGAGTAAGTTGTCCAGATGGCAGCGAGTGCAGGCCATGCAACAGCAGCTGTGGAGGAGGAGGTCATCCGACTACCTGAATTCGTTGCAGCAGAGGAGGAAGTGGACCATTTCCAAGGACAACCTGCTACCTGGAGCAGTGGTCCTTGTTCGTGAGGACAATTTACCTCCCTTGCAGTGGCGGATGGGAGTCATCACTGAAGTTCCCCCAGGAAAGGATGGAGTAGTGAGAATAGTAACATTGCGAACCAAGGGAGGCACACTCAAGCTGCCCATCCAGAAGTTGGTGGTACTACCTACGCAATAGGAAGTTTATGACATTTGAACCTGGAAACTTGATAGGATGGGTTAAGAAGATGTTTGTCTAGTGTTTTGTATAATTGACTTACTGTATTTTAACTGTGTTACTCATATAATTCATTGTTTGTATTTTTGTTGAATTTCAGTAGATTCAAGGGAGGGGAATATCTTTGTGGTCACGGGACCTTACGGCTTTGGTTGGGAGTTTTTGGTTTATGGGTTGGCAACAAGGATGATTGTTGGAACAACATCGCGACGGAATACAGTCCACTACGGTATATAAGTTATGGTAAAGCCCAAGAATAAATAATATGTTTTAATGTGTATCTTTGTCTGCATACTTATGTAAATAGGTAAAGTTTTTTTAAATACACGTGTGTGTATTAAAACCAACATTTCGATAAGAACAACACCTGCCCTCTAGCGAGCTAGTATACAATCAGCACCTTGTGTGCCAATACGAGGTATCCTGTGCACCGGTACTTGGCACAACCTGTCGGTGGCAAACCTAACTATTATCACCGCGTTATTTGAACACAGGCCAGTCAGACACATTTTCGTAGATCGTGCAGAGAAGGGTGCCTTAATAAAGGCACCGACTACCCGGCTCCAAACTTGTCGATGGTAAATAGAACCAGCGACGAGGTACATGTATAGGATACAATCATGAGGAACATGCAAATCTTCACGTTGTTATAAGGTTTTTGCCAAATTCTACAAACACATCAGCATCAGAAGTAGAAACACTTTCTAAAAAGTTCATTTCACTTTTCCTCAGCATATCATCACACATAACTGACATGCATGTCAGTGTTGTCATCATCATAAAATTCATTCTAAGTAGATAAAATTCATACTTAAGATTACAATACATCAGGAATGGTTTTTATTGTACAATATCACAATCATATTAGATCAATACAGTTGTCATCTTGTTTTGACGAAGGCTGGTTCAGATCCGTATTGAGCCCGTTAGAGGAGGTTATCCGGGTACCATCCGCCGAAAGAAATGGTACTTCGAAAGACCCCGTCCTTCGAACCTAACACCTGAGAGGATCGGGTGCATTTCAGGGCTTGATCCAGGGGATCTGGGTCATTCAGCACGGAAACAGGTCATAGACGCCCAAAGAAATACATCCGAAAAATACAAAGCTAGCAATAAAGAGATCCAGTCATAAGTAGGATTTCGTGCATGATTTATTCAAGTAAGATCCCTAAACTACTTCCGAGGGTCGAAATCGGCTAATCCGCTACTCTAATTACAATAGTGAGTCGTTCCCTAGTTTGACGTTAAGTACCCTCGCGAAGTTCTAGTTACATGAAACAATAGCAACATTAACTAGGCGCGTGGTACAAGAAGAATTTACGCGTAGCAAATTTACAAGCAAATGACTCGGGATAATTTACATTTAACAGCTAGCAAACCAATCCCTAGGTTAGGATGGTACCACGTCCACATTTAATATTACATTTAAATTCTGCCTAATGCTTACGTGAACGAAAGTATTACGACGAGACACGTCGTAAACAAATGCTTATTACCAATTCTAATGATAGTTTGACCACTGACCATAAAAACACAATTAAAAACACTCTTATGTCTAACAGGAACAATAGGGTAAATACACTCGGGAATGAATAAATGAATACTCTAATACTAGCCTGCCTTCGCGAAATGAGATACTGTTTGTACCCAGTCGTCATCTCATGCATGTGAATTAGATTGGCAATGCGCAATCATCACTGCGACTTACAAGCTTTGAATCGCGCGGGCGATAAGTTACTGACTACAGGTATCAAAAGATTCATGTCGTCGAAAAAAAAGTGTCAGCTCATTTAAAGGTCATCTCCCACATGGAAATGAATTGAAGTCACGGTGTCAATCAATCAACAAGCAAATTGTTGCAAAGTTATGGCTGTAATTATTTATAAACAATTAATTAATCCATTGGTTTAGGATAATTATGCTTTTGATTTATCAGAAGGTTTAAATACTGTTTAGTTAGTTCAGTTTATGACACCAGTCGTAGGCAGCAGTATGTGATCTTACTTGAGATTCACTCGAAGAATATGACTTCTACAAGTCAACATTAACACTGGTTAGCGCATCTTACCCCCATTGCACACAAGTAACATCGGTCGTCTTGGCCGCAGCTCAAAGAACGCCGGAATAAACCAACAGTAGGCGAACAGTCATCCGTCCTGCGTAATTACCAATAATGTGTTCACGGACGCAACAATTACACTAGCTAGCCTAACTTTATACAGAAACTGGGTCAATTAACATTATTGTTTAAACCATTCTATAACACGCTAGATGAATCAATGTCATCAGCTCAAAACATTAAAGGAATTCGCGTTAGCGAGCATCCCCTCAATCTTTAAAGTGGAAAAAGAAATAACAGGTGTTAGCAGCTCACATAGCTGTTCCCCAAAGCAAGGTTATATTAATAACAGTGACCTTCAAAATTCCTAGGACTTGCGACGTAAATTAGCACTCATAAAAAGTCAATATGTCGTCTCGCGTTGCATCTTGGGTAGCAACTGGTTATCAGCTGGCGCGCTCAAACAATTTTCGCACTGCATTGCGCACGGCTTTGGCATAGTATAGATTGTGTTTCAAAACAGATCATTTTAATCTTACAGTAGCACGAAATAAAGTCCTCAAGTGCTCTGTATAATCACTTCCCTAATAGTGTTTCTTAGGATATTTTACCCTTCAATAATTTGCAACGTAGTAATAATCTCAAAGAATACTAAAGTAAAGACTTGCACACTTGTGCAACTAACTGCACTGACATCCCAAAGATATGTCACTCATCCTATTCTTTGTACACATGGGTTTGATGTGCGTGGCTTGGCACATTCTTCAACAAAATAACATCTAACTTCTGCTGCGATGTTTGAAATGATACGATGTAGATTTACCCACCAATCTTACTGTGTATGGGTTCGTTCCTCTGGAAATTCACGTAGTAAATCGTACTCACGAAAAATGTCGAATAAAGAGTACAAAAATGTTTCAGCTACTTTCGGCTGATAAATGATACGGTAATACAGTTCTTTCGACTCAAAATGAGGGACCTAACTATAGGGTGTTCTCTATACTACCAGAAGTCTACACCTTCTGTTCTTATGATGCCTTTTACATGACATAAAATTCACGGCTTCCTTGCTGGCTTATAAATACACTGAAAAAGACATGGAAATGCGCACCTGCCGTATAGGACACGGATTGTGGTGACTAACTGAAAGATTGTCCCAGTGCCAAGAAGAAAAATACATACATTCCTACTGTGCTCTTTAATGGATATGAGCCAGGAAATTATTAATCTCTTCAAAAGTTTTCTAAATTGTCCCATGTTAAAATATAGCTATGCTGGAACACGATATAAAACAGGTTTATACATCGCATAGCTAACCTAGTTAACCCAGCTAACCAATGAGAATATTAGCAGTCACGAGGGGAACTTGCAGTCAAACTGCGTCGCTCAAACAAAGACCGGACGAGCATGCACAAGGAGAATCGAGGACTCCCGAAGAGAGCCGAAGCTAGCGCGTGCTGTAAGCGTGTCTCGAGTATGGTAGGGGTAGACTCGAGCGACACGCGTGCCACACAGCCAATGAGAAGCGGCCTTACTTAAACGAGATCAAGTAATGTAATGAGCTTTGCTAATTACCAGGATGATTTTAACACATCGTAATATCATGGAAGATATTAAATAATAAATAAGACCTATTTATTGAATTTGCGGCTAATTATTTATGTAATTAAGGATTATTATGATCATCAACAGTGAGCTACCAATCAGATCCTTGGTCTGAAAAGGACGCGGACTTGGAAATTTGATGAGGGGGAAATAAGAGAAGAATCAGGGCTCTTAATATTTACGACTTCAGCGGAGAAAGACGTCTCAACAAGTTACTCAACAATTCAACAAAGCAAATAGAAATTCACGAACGAAGGCACTTAGTTTGTGCAAGCAGAAATATAAAGTCGACATTCAACGAAATATAAAGTTATTAGAACCAATCTACATTATTTACCATGTCGAAATTCCTGAAGTTGAGGGAGGAATTTATTAACGAATCTACAGGAGTCATGATCAACTAAGAAGTTATGGGGACAGAGCTATGACGGCAGCAAGAATATTCGAAATGACATAACATCAATCTCGCGGGAGAGATTTACATCTCATATCTCCCATGCAGAGAATTCTACACCTACAAGTCATTACAACAACTAAAATGACGACATATATCAGAACTTTGGCCAAAGAAGATAGAAGAATTTCCAGAACGAGGGCGGCCAGGGAGGACCCGGTGCCATCAGGAGAGAAAGGGCTTTCCCATCTCATACAAGAAGAGTCACTAGCAGAAGGAACGGCAACACGATGATGATAGTGTTAGAATTCCGGACCTGAACGCACGGGAACTTCTGTAGGAGACCGGAGCAGACCGAACTACATCATGCAGTCTCACGCTATTGGAAACAACCCGTTTCTAAAGGATAGCGAAGAAAGCCCACTTCTAGTCATCTTTAACGCAACACAAGGTAGTCTTCGGACCAACGATATATATCCCAAATTTGTAGAGTATTGTAGAACTTTGAGAATATCCGACAACTATTTATTGATGCCATTTTTCTACATTTTAATGATATTATTGTAATTTTCAACGTTATATTTTCATAACTACATCATGCGGATGTTTATTCACGTTTTTCGTCGATCTTGAGTATTTGGAATTTTTATTTAGAATTTTTAGAATTTTGCGACTTTCGAAATTTGAATGGGGGAGATTTTACAGTTTAGTTCAGAATATATTTATGGTAAAGTTTAAATGTGTTTTGATCACATTTTGTTTATTTTTTAATTTAAGATATCGGTTTTTTTTCACCGATAATAATAATGGAAACTTGTTCCAAGAATGTTATACAGATATATATTTGAGAGAATGCGATTCTTAAAGATCTTATGTAGAGATCTACGCAAAGTCACGATCTGATAACTTATTAGACAGATTTGATTATAAATATTTGGTGACTAACAATTATAAAGTATTGAAGTTTGTGAGAAAATTATATTAAAGAAAGAATATGTAAAGGAATACAATGTTAAATTAACAAATACGAATTACAGCGTATTTTTGAAGTAATAAGAATGTGAAGAAAGATTTAAAGAAATATTACAGCTAATTGAAAGCTCTTATAGGAGATTGGCATTATCTTTGTAGTTAATTGGTAGAGGAATGTGCTGTAGGGTGGAAGTTCCCGAGGGACCTGATCCGCATCCTTACGACCGAGATTTTCATAGATTCTCATTGTTCCTAAGTAGATAGAGAACCCTACTGTTCTCTAGTTAGTTACTATAGCACATTCCTCTTTGGAAAAACCTGTTCCTTATTTTGAGTGTTTTCGCCAAGTAGCACCATGTTGTTTTTAGCCGGGACTACAAGATGCTACAATCCATTATTATTTCCAGCCTGGGATTTTGGTGGATCATCCAGATATAAGGGTGCACTACCTAAGTGGTCAAATTATCGGGTCGTTTCGGCTAAAAATACTTTCAAGATCTACATCCACCTGGACAAACCTTGTACAGAACAATACAGGACTCATGATTACTTCAAAGGGTAGTTCATCTTCCACAATTCCCATTGGAAGGGGTAATATGCTTTCAGGGTTCCTAGCATATTCCTGGCTAAGGCTATGGGCTTCGGCCTTCCCTCTCGGCCCTGGGTCCTCATCTCGTACATGGCTTGTACCTCGTGGGGCTGGTTGGACAATTCCATGGTGGCGGTTTATTTCATCGGTGTGCCCTCACATCAGGAATTACTCCATCACGACGCTCTCAAGATGATGTCGAAAAATCACCCTCACGTGGTGTATTAGAGTAGGCATCGTGGTAATTAAATTCACAGATTCAATGTGGAAATATCTTATACAAGGGCTCACTGGCTCTAATAATTGCAGGTGTTCAAATGATCTGCTTTTTCCTGCCACTGGCTCTAATAATACCGTACACGTGGTATCACTAACAGATTTTATGTGTTTTCGAATCACTAAAAAAAATCTTATTAATCACAATGGCACATGATTAGATTTTAATGTGGCACACGTTTGGCAAATAATTGTAGTTGTAGAGTTGATATGACGCCTGTCTTCAGACGTGACCTCGTGGTCAGTGAAAAAATGACGATTTCACTAAAATCACGAATTACTTTTCACGATATCGAAGCACTGGCCTTGCATGGCCAAAATAATACATTTTGCGGACCATATTCACTATGATCAGTACGATGGCTGTCGATTCCTAGTCCTCCCAAATTACGGGGTTTCACTTGCCTAATGCGGCCTTCGTCTAAATTGACGGACTGATGATACAACACGTCCTGCCTAAGCGGACTTTCAAAACGGTGTGGTTGTGCCTAGCACGGCTTCCTGGTTTGAAGGAAGTGGTTGAGTCGTTTAGTGACTATTTAGATTGTCCACCGCGTGTCTGAGGTGAAAATACCTTTATTATAAAAGTGATTTACCATTTTTAAAGGCATAGAAGATGGTAAATTATACAGAATTAATTATTATAGATAGATTTATTAATTCCATATGATCAAATACATGTATACAATACATTGTTGATATAGGACACGTTAGAATTTACATCTGTAAAATAAAAGTACGAATAGGTATATAATACTAATACTATAACTATTTATAACTTATTATAATAACAGATCTTAAGAGATACAATCTTATTGGACTACTATTTACACCTTACTCTATTATCATAATATGAAAATTTAATTCTATAAATACAACAACTTACAGCTTGGTATTAAAATTAAAATAGAAAAGTAAAATATAATTATAGATTTCATCGCTCCTACACACTAAGATATTCAACTACAGAGTAAAAACAATGTCACCGCAGATAAGCTTTCAACATTCTATCAAAAGTTTTTATTTTTGGGGAAAATTTTATATACTAGGGTAGTTTATTGTATAATTTAACTCCTGTGTGAAAAGTTCCTTTGTGATATATGCTTGCGTGTGTGTGTGTGTGTGTGTGTGTGTGTGTGTGTGTGTGTGTGTGTGTGTGTGTGTGAAATATGAATGTTTTGATTTTGTCTTGTGTTATGCCTATGAACATCATTGTTTGTTTTAAGAAAAACATCCTTATTCATTAAATTATTTTTAAAAAACATAATACTTTCAAAGATATATATGCAGGGCAGTGGGAGAATGTTTAAATCTTTAAACAGAGGTCTACATGATTCTCTAGTGTTTACATTTGCCATAATTCTAATCGCCCTCTTTTGTATCCTAAACGTGCTTAGTACATCTGGCGACATACCCCAAAAAATGACCCCATATCTTAAGTATGAATGGAAATAAGCAAAATAAGTATTTCATAATGTGTGCATGCTAGTACAGGTTTTCAAAATACATAACGCAAAGCACATCGAGTTCAGTTTAGTATTCAGATATTGTATATGCTTATTCCATTTCAAGTCATGTTGTATCCATAGTCCTAAAAACTTTGTTTCTGATTTATTTTCTATTTGATGATCATTTAATGTTATAATTGGGCTTCGCAGGATTCCTATTCTGTATAGTGTGGAAATTTTTTATAGTTTATTATGAGGTGATTATCGTGTGACGATTTGGTTAACTCTCCTGTAACAGAGTCAGCAGACTGCTGTATGACCTGTTTAGTTTCACCTTTTATTACGAGTGTTGTATCGTCCGCAAACAAAATTTCATTATGTGAATGAACGTTCTGTGTTATATCATTGATATATAGAAGAAAGAGTAGTTGGCCCAAAACCGATCCGTGGGGTACTCTAAATTTAATAATTCCCTCATTGGACAATGTTTCATTAAGTAATTTGGTTCTATCATCCTTGTGTCTCAAGCTTACTATTTGTTTACGCCTTGTTAAGTAAGACTCTATCCATTTATTAGCTAGACCTCTAATACCATATAAATTTAGTTTTGTAAGGAGGATTTTATGGTCAACAACGTCAAATGCTTTCGATAAATCCAAGAATAGGCCAGTTACACGTTCCTTATTGTCAATGATAACAAATTTTGAAAGTATGCTAGTTATGCTCGATCAACTTGATCATAAACCAGATGTCATTATACTGTCTGAAACTCAGCTCATTGAGGATATACCATTTGCTATTTTAGGATATAATGAATACTTCATACCAACTCAAAATTCTACCCATGACAGCATAAAGATATATGTGCATGAAAACCTCATACAAAATATTACAATATCTACTGTAAAAACACTGAAAGCTGCAAATGCTAGCCTACTCAACTTCAGATATAATAAAGAAAGTTACTTGGTACTTGCTATATACAAATCACCCTCCACAAGCCCAAAGAAATTCATAGAAGAACTAGGAAATACTCTCCAGCACTTGCCTACAGCTACACACAGTATATTAATAGGAGATATAAATATTGATATTTTAAATCCTACAAGGCAATATGCCCAAAATATTAAAAATGAGTATTTAAATGTATTACATGCAAATGGATTCATTTCGTACATAAACTCACCAACTAGAATAACCCCAAAATCCAGAACATGTATCGATCACATACATGTTAAGTCCCACAGAAACAGCAACTTTGAGCCTTTTGTTCTGCATACCAGTATCACAGATCACAGTCCTACATTTCTCATACAAAATAAATCTCAAAAATACACTCCACAAACAGGAGAAAATACTTTGAACAATGTAAGAATAAATTATGAAACTCTAAAAAAATCATTAACTAAGGAAACTTGGGAATCTATCATAACTGAACATGATGTTAACAAAGCAGCTGATAGTTTCATTAAGTTACTGACTCAATACATCTCTGAACACTCTATTACCATAAATAACGTAAGATCAAAATTTAAAAAAATTACTCCATGGATCACAACCGGAATTTTAACTTCTATTAGAATAAGAGATAAATTACATCAGAAAATTGTTAAACAAAGGGAGAGGTCTACAAACAGTGATGAGGTCCCAGAAACTGTTAAGAAACATAAATTGTACAGAAACTGGATAAACAGGCTTGTTAAAATAGCAAAAGAAAGGTACTATTCCAAACAAATTATGTCAAACTCCAATAATTCTAAAGTCCTTTGGAAAAATATTAATGATTTAACATGTAGGAAGGGAAATAAATCTTCAGCTGTTGACAGCATATTTATCAGAGACTCACAAGAAACATCCCAACCAGCTGCCATTGCAAACAAATTTGTCGACTATTTTAGTAACATAGGTTTAGAACTTTCTGAAAAAATAAGTAATACAAGAAAGGAACCTGACAACACAAATGCACGTGATAGCACTGCAAAATCTCAACCTCAGTCTATCTTTTTTATACCCATAACAAAATCAGAAATAACAAACCACATAGCTGCTCTAGAAGATAACTCAGCAAATGGCTATGATAATATCTCTAGTAAAACAATTAAGATAATTAGTTCAGAAATTCTACAACCACTGCACCATATTTTTAATTTATCACTAACGAAAGGACAATTTCCAGACTCATTCAAAATTGCCATCATAATCCCAGTCCATAAATCAGATGATAAAAGAGAGTTAAATAACTATAGACCAATTTCCCTCACAACCCACCTCTCTAAGCTACTAGAGAAATGCATCAAAACCAGATTACTTAACTATCTGAATAAGTTCAACATATTGTCACCAAATCAGTTTGGTTTTAGACCAAACACTAGTACTCAAGATGCAATATTCTCCCTTACTGATTATTTGTATAAAGCCATTGATAGTTCTAAAAGAACAATTTCTGTGTTCCTGGATTTAAGAAAGGCTTTTGACACCGTAGACCACAATATACTCATTAGAAAACTTGAAAAGGAAGGTATTCGTGGTACTCCTCAAGAACTAATAAAAAGCTTTCTTTTTAACAGAATACAAAAGGTACGAATCAAAGGTACTCTAAGTAGAAGTGCTGAAGTAAAAATTGGAATTCCCCAAGGAACAGTTTTAGGTCCTATTCTTTTTCTGTTATATATTAACGATTTGTGTAAGCTGAACTGTAATGCGATGATTACCTCATATGCTGATGACACTGTCGTCACAGTCACAGGAACAACTTGGGAGGACACTTTTAATAGAACTCAAGAAACCCTTGCTACAGTCCAAAAATGGCTAAGAAACCACCTCCTTACCTTAAGTGAAACCAAAACACAATACCTATGCTTCTCACACAACAAAACATTACAACCCACAGACAATTTAACACTGAAGATCCACACACCAATTTGTAACAATGGCGAAAGATGCAACTGCTATACCCTACAGAAGTCAATGAATGCTACATATTTAGGGGTTATTATAGATAGTCATTTAAAATGGAATATGCATGCATCAACGTTGGCCAATAAACTTCAAAAGTTAATTTATATATTTTACAGAATCAGAAATATCCTTTCAGCAAAAGTCTTGAGAACTGTATATTTTGCCTTAGTCCAGTCACAACTACAATATGGAATAAATGGTTGGGGTGGAATACTTGATTCACATTTGGCTCAGGTAAATACCTGCCAGAATTTAATTCTAAAAGTTATGTACAAAAGGCCACCAACTTTTCCAACATGTGAACTGTATCAACAAAGCATGTTGCTTAACATACGACAGTTATTTGTTCAGTCATCAATCATATTTATACATAAAAATATGAAGCTCTTCTCTAATGGACAAAAACTTGAAATGTGCACTAGACTTCAAGACAGAACTGGAATAAATATCCCCCGTCGAAACACACTACTTGGCCAAAGGAATTTAAGTTGTCTTAGCACTAGGATATACAATATATTGCCAGTAAATGTGACAAATAATACCCTGAATATATTGAAGAAAAGGCTTTTTATATGGCTCCTTAGTAACTTTGATAGAGTAAATGAACTTATAAATTTTCACCAACATTTTTAAACCAACTCGGTCAGAAACAAGTAATGTATCATCTTCTTTTATTTTCAGTATCCTTATAATTAATGCTTTTGCTATAAACTTTTCTTATTATTATCAGTCAAATACCATGTTGCAAATAAATTAAGAAATTGTGTTCATGAAGCCCACACACAAGTTTATCTTATGTGGGATTCACCCTGTATTTTTGATACAACATCTGTATATGTACATGTTTTCTGTCAGTGAATAAAAATGATTGCTCGTAAAAAAAAAAATAATAATTTCAGTATACTATTAATACATTCATAAATTGCTGTTTGTGTAGATTTTTCCGTTCTGAATCCATATTGTGAGTTTGATAATATTTTATTTTTTTCTATAAAAATTATCAGTCCTTTATACATGATTTTTCCCACAATTTTTGCAATACCAGTTGGTAAGGTAATAGGACGATAGTTATCTAATTCATCTTTCGAACCGTTTTTATGCACTGGAATTACCTTTGATAACTTCAAAATATCCGGGTAAGTTCCTGAGAGAATTGAACTGTTTATTAAGTGTGTAAGTGAATTTACTATATTTTCTGCACATTTCTTTAAAATTGCATCAGGGATGCCATCAATGCCAGCACAGAATTTATTTTTTAGCTCTTTTAGAACTATTCTTACCTCTTCACTTGTGACATGATTTATAAATAAAGAATCACTACATATATTTATTTTAGTATTAGAATTTAGTGTATTTACCTGTGATTTAATTAATAATTTTTTGTGGAATTTCCAGAAAATAGTCATTAAAAGTGTTTGCTATTTCCTCTGGATTATTAATCACTTTATTATTTCTGGTCAGTGTAATGTTCCTTTGTATTTTAGCAGATTTTCCAGTTTCTTTCTTTATCACGGACCACATAGCCCTGTATTTATTAGATGATTGGGAAATAAAATTATCATTATTCATTTTCTTTGCTAGTCTTATTACCTTATTTAATATGCTAGTATATTTTTGTAGTATAAATTGAATTCAGGTGTTGTGTGGTATTGTTTATATAATTTGTGTAGAAATTTCTTTCTTTGACAAGAATTTCTAATCCCTGTTGTTATCCAATCGCTAGTTTTGTTATTTTGAACAGTTCTTTGTCTAAAGGGGAATTCTGTTTCAAAATAGTGTTTTAGGGTACCCTGTTAAATGCATTAAATTTATCATTTACATTTTCTAGTTTATACATTTCTGACCATGTTTCCTTATTTGATAAATCATTGAAATAAGTAACATTTGTTTCAGTGAATGACCTGCACTTTGATTTTACTCCATTATCATTATTATTGATTGTTTCGGGTACTTCAAACCTCAGTATTTGTCCATGGTGGTCACTAAAACCCGGACAATAGACTTCTATTGAATGGTGATATTTATCTGTATTTACAAAATTTTGATCAGGAGTGGTTTTACTAAATTTTGTTATTCTTGTTGGGGTATTTACTGTAGGTTTCAGTCCATAGGAAATAAGCAACGGTGTTAATAATTCACAATTTCTATCAAATTTTAAGAAATCCACATTTACATCCCCACACATTATTATATCGAAATTTACTTTGCTCATTTTATTGAGTAACAATTCTAATTTATCTATAAATAAAGGAAACTTTCCTGACGGAGAACGGTATACGCATACAATTATTAACTTAAATTGCTGTATTTTTACGGCGGAGAATTAAAAATCCTGTTCCATAATTAGATAAGCATAAGCTGTGAACTGTTCATGATCTAAATTATTTCTTAAGAAGATACAAGTACTACCATGGCTAATATTAGATCTAGAGTTTTTACTATAAGTTATCCAACGTTTAGAATGAAGCATTGGTCATATGGCGCGTTACATCACTGTTGCCAATCCATGAGAGGAGACAGTACAGAGCGCTTCGCGTACGCTTCCCGCATATTCAGCAATCGTACAGTGACGAAGACTTGAAATGAGTACTGTAGCCTATAATAATACTAACATAACGTATACAACGAAATTAAATGGATGCTCCTCCTCAGTCCTCACAAGTCATTGTAGGCTATGTAACATTCTTGCGAAGTGCATTACTTAGCGTCTCTTTGCTTGGCGACAGCACTGGACCTAGTCCACTCTTACTACGTATTTTAAAAACGATAGTCTTTGATATTCCTGTAGCCAGAGCAGTTTCATTGACTAAATTATTTATAATTTCGTTAGGTTTAACATTCTTAAACTAAAATAACTGAACACATTTACCACCTGTTTTTCCCCTCCTTCTGAGCACTTGACCACGCTTTCTTTTAACAAAACTATCCATTGTTGTACGTGAAATAATTAAACTACAACACGTTAAATATAACAGAACAGCTGCACACACACTCAAGATACAGACAGCTGAACTACTGAAATAAAAGCTCAGAGGGCACAGTAATAAAGCTGTGAGTAGCAAGCTGCACCCCGCGCTGTCTTTCGAAACTTCATTCTTATAATGCGCGGTCAATGAACAGCCCGGCCTTAAACCTACACTCTGGGTATGCACTTCTTCCAACTTTCCTCTACAACTCTCAAACTGACATGATATGGTTATCTTTAAAAATAGAAAATTTGGCAGCATACGAACTTTTTCAATGCTGTTATGCGGTTATGAGAGAACATTCATAAGTTTTACCTACATGAAAATTTTAATATTGCCAGTATAAAATATTTCAAGAATCCATCATCAAGACGACACATTTAGCTACATTTGTGTGGAAAATGGGCGCCACAAGGCCAATGCAACATGATAAAAGAAATATTTTATTAAAAAGGGGACACAGTTTATAGTTTTTTCAAAAATTAAGGATATCTGATTTTTCTAGCATTTCTATCAGATTTACGTAGTTCTAATATAGGACAAAAAAAGGTCGGCATAACATATTTCTACCCGAATATGCTGTTTTTTGAACCAAGAAAAATTTTCGACTGATATGGCAACAGTGGATTGCTAGAAAATGACAGCCTCATACATGTTTCACTTGCAACTGAAAGAGAGAAGTATATCCCTATCTAACCAGTGCTTCATTCTAAACGTTGGATGCCTTATCGCTTGTATAAACCCTGGGAATTGAATTAATTCGAGTTGTTCCTCTTTCAGCCAATGTTCTGAAATGCATAGTGCTGAGATGTCTTCAAGTTCATTTTTAAGCATTAGATTTATGTAATCGGTTTTATTATAGAGAGATTGAACATTCTGGTGGTGAATTTTAAATTTGTTACTTTTGCAAGCTTGTGTTGGGGATTTATTTACATTATTACTATCATAATTGTTATTATTATTGTTGCTAGACAGATCCAAAATACCATTGTTGGACTCAGTTAAATTTGACATCAATAGATCTGAATGCCAAACCTCACGTTTGGCTTCTTTTACCATTTTCCCTGCTTCCACTCTAAATATATTACTGTTGAACTATTCTTACCATTTGAATTTACAATTTTGCTGATTTCATCACTAAGATACTCTTTTCCTACCCTATTTAAGTGTATGCCATGCCGAGTGTGGAACTTCCTAATTTACTTTCATCTATAATTTGGACAAGCTTGCCACGGTGGGTGAGTGGATATCGTGTCGGTCTACTAACCCCAAGATTCCAGGTTCGCCCCTGGCCGTCGTAAGTGATTTTTGAAAGGCGGCAAAAATACGATACGCATGTCATACGATGTTGGCATGTCAAAGAACCCAATTGAATTCAGTAGGCCGAGTTCATAATGGCAAAATTAATCTCGGGAGTTTCCGCCAACACATAGTTCCTCATTTCTCTACTAGAAAGCACTATAGTGTTCAAGGAGCTTAGATATCTAACATCTAACCTCCTTGACTTTCACAGTCAAGGAACAACGAAATTCGACATACAAGCTACCCTCTGGGTGTCAATTAGCAAAGCTTGCTCCAGGCACCCGAGGACATACGATATTATTAATATTATTATTATTATAATTTGGACATTTTGAAAACTCTTACAAATTTTATGATTTTTTCCATTTGCAGCCTCTATTTCTTCATTTACACATGATTTAGGAATTAAGTCGTATCTCTGCGGAATGTTTACAATGATGACATTTGTGTTATGCATGGGTGGCAATGTACCCTTTAAATTTTTGATTACCTTTTTACTCTCGTTTCTATAGACGTCGTTTGCTCCAGCGATGATTACTGCATAGTTCTTTGAAGTAAGGGACGCACACTCTCCTACCATCCCGTTCGTGACCACTGCAATTGGTACTCCTGGCTTTACTGTCGAAGTGACCTCCATTTCTCCGCTTCTCTCCAATACGCTTGCTGCTACATCTCGCCCGTGACTATCCGCAAATATCCGCATCTTCCTGGATTTTCTCTTTATCACTTTCTTCTTTTCTTCTTGAAGAAAGTCATCATTTACTTCGACGAGCGCTCCAAATGAATTTGAGACGGGAATTTCAGTTTCATGTACCGGTACTCAATTTATAGGCCTAGGCATATTCAATCTTATCTTACCAGCAACCACTGTCGACCAAGTTTCCTTGTTTTCCTCTCCGTTTCCTTTTAATTTATTCAACTCTTCCATTAACTTAGTAATATCTTCCTTTAGCAGCTTTATAATTTCACCTTTTGAGGACAGTTCGTTTCTCAGGTTATGACATTCGCATGACGGTACCGGTAGGCCTACATTACGACAATGGGTTTCACTTTTCTCCTCACTCAATTTTACCTGAGATCTTGTGATGATTTTATTTGCATTTTTTACTTTTATATTGCACGACGATCATAAATCCGTAATGGTTACACTACCTGACGAGACACTAACACTGTTTACTGTCCATGGGCGCCCTCAGGGAGGGGCAGGGAGGGGCCGTGCCCCCCCCCCCCTGGAATTCCGAGAATGTTGATATTTGATTAGTCATTGTCACCAGTTTATTTCATAAATTGAAGTTTCTGATAATCAACTGACAAATGTTACAATAGAAAACTTCTTTAATGATGCTGACATAATATGTATGTATATTCAAAAATATATGGTTCTAATGATGTCATGCACTAGACTACCAATGGAAACATAGCTCCAATTTTCAATATGGTTAAGCCTAGTGTTAAATAAAGTAAGTTTCCCCAACACTATCAAAAGTGGCTACCAATTTCGCCACCTCACTTTGGCAGTGACGATATGAAAGCACGTTCTGGAGATATTTCTATACATTGCAACACCGATGGCGGATTTCAACCCCTAAAACGAGGTTTCCTTAGCTGACTAGTAAAACACTGGTCCCTTAAGGTCGTGCTTACAATATTGGGTCATTTAATGTCTGTACTATACACTCATCTATTTTTTTTTTTTTTGCCGTTTTGTCTTACCGGGTTCGTTCTTTGTGGTGTGAAATGCCGTAGGCTATATTTTTATTCTTAAGGTGTGCAAGTGGCTCATTTCTTGCGAAGAGAGCCATTATTGCAACAAATGAACAGCAGTCTACCATTGTTGTAGATTCTTAACCAGTAGTGTTAAATCTTCTACAATCGAAGCAATTTATAGGCTAATAGGCTAGTTAAATTGTTCTGCGGTGTTTTTTGTGCCGTTATCAAAGCGACTGAGATTCGCACTCTCAATCGAATGTAGACAGCAGATCAGTTGAGACAAAATGGTGATTGAATACTGATAGACTTCGTAATGTTGTACAGAGGCGTAAAACATGACGGGGGGTGGTCAGGGGGGGTCTTTGTCCCCCTCAAGTTTTAGGTGCAAGACAATTTTTTTAAGTAGCCTACCCTCAAAAAAAAGTAAAATAACCAGAATGTATTGCATTAACGATTTAATAGGCTACTACGTTAGGCGAAAATGGGAAAAGCCATCTTGCCTTGCTTAGTCGAAATTTCTTAATTCTACCGAACAAACAGTCTGTTTTTGCTCCCTCTGCCGAGGCGCCAACTCGGCCGAGAGCCGAAGCGCTTTGAGCTTTGTCCACTTACCACGAAAAGGTACATTTTCGAACTATTTTTTTCTGAGCCCTGGTTTAAAACTGAGGTAAGGTATTGGGACACACAAAATCATTACTCCTGCCGGAAACAACAGCGTACGCGTCGCTTTTTGAAATAAACTAAGTAAAATAACATGACTCTTCCCTGCACATCTCGCGTTTTAAGCACACGCTACGCATGCGCCCCCCGTTGGGCCGACAATGTTCGAAAAGCTTTGAAAAATTTCCATTTCAAATTATTAAACAAATTAAATTATCTTTTAAAGAAATACTGTGTTAATTATTTAGCATACTCTCAAAGAAATATTTGACACATGAGGCGAGCTCAGTATGAAGTCAATGTTGATTTGGTCCAACATCTGGGCCCACAGATATTTTCTCGCACAGCATAACACTCCTAACGCAGAACATGACCTCGAAGGATGAAGCTGAAATCATATTTCAAATGCGACAGCAATATGTTCATGGATAGCTTAATATCTAAAATTGAAAAACAATATAACGACCCAAATATTAAAACATGGCATCAGAATTTACTTAAATTGCCCTATTTCATCAAGATTTCACATCTTTATAATCATTAATTAAAATATTTTAACCAGCAAACAAAAAAATACATTTTGTTTTCAATTATTAAACAATAACCAGTTAAGAATACAATTACATCAGTTTTCCATAATTTAGTGCAAACAATAACCCTGAATGGAACATGAGCTCTCTTATTCTCATAAAATAAAATTATTCTTAATAGACGATGGCATATGTGCCACATTGCAAATCTGTCCAACTTATTTTGAAAATTTCAAGTAAAGAATTATGCCAAAGAAAAATACCAAAACGAGAAAAACACAAGGAAACCCCATGAAACAACAATTAGAAGACCCTATTAGCGAAGCAACAACAGATCACACGTGCAGACCAACCGAATCACTCAAACTCTTTCACACCATGATACAAAACCTTAAAATCCTACATAAAATATTGCAAGTTACCACCCGCAAAGAAACCCAAAACAAATCAACCAGGATATAAATAAGCACTTGTCAAAACATCCACACAAAATACAATTACACAAATACTCTTTCATATACAGACCCAGACCAAACGGAAACTAAATAAACGAGTCAAAACACGCATTTCATATGATCTATACTGAGCCCTTGCATATTCCTAAATCAACACAAATCAATCCATCACATTCCATCACATTACTTACCCTAAAGTATTTATTTCTCAATCAACAAGCAAATAAGATTGAACCATTTTTCAATCACCTGTAGACCTACAAGAATTATTTATAAATAATAACCTTATCACTAGGATCACTTTATATCACCTGAACCAAGTCCCATGCCTTGTTTAATGTTGAGGACCAGCAAGGTACTCAACTTAATCTTACCAAACAAATCCCCATAAAATTCATCCGGCAGACCCAAGTTGACAGATATTTTAACAATATGCCAATTTATATACTCGGTCGCAAAAAACAAAGACATTAACCCCTTAATAAACTGAAACCTAACGTTACATTTATACCCACAAAAACAACAAATATCCCACCCAAGTTACAATAGCAAACTAAATTAACACAATCGTACACTAAAATTCACTCACTCCTCAGATGTACTGAACCCGTCTTCACATATGCGATGTGACAGCCATGGCTCAAGAAGAATGTAACATCTCTGGATGAACCGACGACTTCCAAGGAGAAAGCATGTGCAACTCTCATTTGACTAATTACGAGTTGCCACGCCGCCTATGTAAATTATATTTTATTTTTCTGTGAGACTGAATTGTTATTAATTATTTGTACATATTTCGATGCACTGGAAGAGTATTTTATTTTTGTTGATGAGAAGAAATAGAGATGAAACCCCGCACAGAATGTGATTAACATTTACAGTCGTACTTTTGACTGATAGCAGGATCGAGCATCCGGCATTTTGATAAGCACCATTTCTACTGCAGGCATGGTCCTGTTGAGACGTTAATTTTGATCGTCGTCTAAATCGACGAATATCTAGTTCAAAAGGTTTAATCAAGTGAATTGCGATGTGCACATGCACGCGGTAAAGCTGCTAAATCTGTTTAAAGCTATCAGTGAAAGCGAATTCCTAATATTTGTTGAATTAATAATTTTCAACCACGCCGTAATCGAACACGCCGTCAAGCACGTGTTTGCCAAGTGCACATAATGTTGTTCAAAGTGTTAAGGCATTGCCATGTAAAATGTACGGTGAATTATGTTAAGCAAAAGTTTGCGTGTAATTTAATGCACCAGTTTTAGTGAACCTAGTGGCACAAGCTATTAATTAAATTCTGTGAGCGGATGAACTCATGGCCATTTATTGCACTAACCCGCTACTCAAGTGTAAATTCATTGAGAATTGTAATCGATAATTTAACACACTTAGATCCAGTGAAAAACTACGAATACTTCATCATCAAGGAATTTGCTCCATTTATTCAACATGCTGAAGACACGATTGTTATTCCCGTTATAATGGAGTTTGGAATGGAATAGAAACCACAATAATGGAGGGGTCTAGTGATGGCTGAAATTTCCCGAAGGAAGGACGGTGTTCCTTGGCTAATTACCATCATGCCACATTGCCACCGAGACCAGGCGAATTCACGCTGGAGACGTGAAGGAAACACGTGCGTCCGACCAGCAGTCGAATACTTTTTATGTACGGTCATGGTCAAGGGGACTAATTATAGTAGACCTTACTCAGCACATTCCTAGGTAGGATCCATCGCTATGTTTTTCTAGTGGTTAGTTTACCATCACGTTATTTCGTATAATTTGCCAGAGCTTGGGACAAACGCTCTTGCCCTTATTCTTGTAAATACACATTTTTATAGTTCAACTGTGCATCGAACCAACACTCATTTGCGTGGAGGTATTTTGGTTATATAATCATGTCAGAACTGCAATCCACTGGAACAGTAAATCCAGTAACCATATGTTGGCCAAGGCCGGCCTCGTGGTGTTGGGGTAGCGCGCCTGCCTCTCGCCCGGAGGCCCCGGGTTCGATCCCCGGCTCCGTCAGGAATTTTAAAACTGACGTGAGGGTTGGAACGGGGTGCACTCAGCCTCGTGAGGACAATTGAGTAGCTGTCTGGCAGTGAGACAGCGCCCCGATCACGAATACCAAGATTAACGGCCGAGGGGACCCGACGCGCTGATCACGCGTCACCCCAATATCTGCAGGCCAAATGGCTGGGCAGCGGTCGCTTGGTCGGCCTTAGCCCGTCATGGGCTGGATAGTGCCAGGGGTTGTTGACTATATGTTGGCCAAGGACATAGCAAAGCCAATGTCATTTTTTTTTTGTTGACATTGTAGCCGTGAACGCAGTGCGCTCTTTAATACAGTGATATTATTTAGAAGGCAGTGAGTGAAATAAACGCTAGCCCACACTGCATAAAACCTGTTTCACGCCACATGAACAGATGGGGAGTGTTTCTTTTGTTTATTTTTGACAATCTGACGACTGTGATACAAGCTGTAAACTGTAATTCATAAGATGAGCCAAGCAGGCTATCTTGGGTTCGAAGTGAGGGGTCATTTTAGAACTGTAAGAGAGACCCGGTTTATTAACACATGTTTCTTGACTGTAGAAGTCTGACATAAAAGCAATTGATGCACACTTTAAATACGTTTAGAATGATATTCAGAATCCACAGCTGTGTATACAGGAAAGTGATGATCTTGTCCACAAGCTGGAAATGTATAAGGCTAGTGAAAACCATTGTTTTGTTTTTGAATGCACTACAGAGGTAGGATTTGATTACCCTTAGTTGCAAAGTGCAAGTTTTGGTACTATTCGAGCTAGTAACGTGTACGACTTTTGTCTCGTTAGCTGAGCTGATGACCGACGGGTCAGTGTTATTAAGCACATAGAGGTGCGAATGAATGTTTGGAATGAGGCTTTTCTTCCAATTATGAGTCTGATATTGGATTGTTTTACACCAATTTTTCACTCTTTTCGAGGTTAACATGGTCACTAAACCAATACAAAGAAACTGATAGGACTAAAAGATAATTTGATAAATAAGAATGTAATAATCAAATGTCAGGATTTTTTATCTTAACTGAAACCTAAATAAAGTGTTAGGAAATTTTCTAAAACATAAATAAACCACTAAACTTAATGAAACCTTGATGACCAGTGCTAAGATTTGATTCTTCGACACATCTAAATACAATTATAGCTTTTCCCTATTGAGAGACTATTCACTCATTCAAACCGCCTAGTCAAACACCAAGGGGCCGTATTCACCAACGCCAGTAATTTGATTATCTTGGTTTATAGCTGCAAGAATCTCATATAATAGCTATGTCGTTATTCACCAACACAATTATCTCGGTTAATAGGGATTTTCCTGGTTAATCACTTTACTGGAGGAAGGTTGACCGGTAAAATGCCAAAAATTAAGATAATCAACAGAACAAGATGGCGTGCAGATGAATGTAATACTTAATAAATGCTAGAGAAAATGATAGTGACGAAGAATATCAGCAATAATATGTAGGGGTACGACATAAGTGGATAAAAGACCGTGCCTCATATTTTGAGGATTAGCCTACGATGATGTTGATTTTCTCATACTTTTTAGGTTATCTAAATCTTCTACTTTGTCAGTATTGTCCATCATAGAACCTAACCTTGAATTTGCAACGGGGAGGTAAGATGATTACTATAACTACAATAGGGATTATATAGAAAGCATTCACTGTAAATTTAACAACTGAATAGTTATATTTGTGGTCTTTCAAGAACCATTCTCTGTCGCCAATAAATCAATTGCTACTTGAATTAAGGTTTTATGCTACTGGTAGTAATCAGCTGTGCGTAGCGGATTATGCAGGGGTGAGTCAACCAACAGTTTGCCAAATCGTACATCGTGTGAGCGCTGCCATAGCCTCTTTACGACCTCGCTACATCAGTCTTCCGCAAAGGAGGCTATAATGCAAACACAGATGGATTTTTATAACATTGCCAGATTTCCAAAAGCAGTACGGGCAATGGACTGTACCCATATTAGAATAGGGTTTCCTGGAGGTAATCATGCCGAACTATTCCAAAACAGAAACGGTTAATTTTCGCTGAATGTGCAAGCAATATGTAATTATAATGTGGAATTTACTAACCTTGTGGCTAGATGGCCAGGAAGTAGTCATGATAGTACGAATTTCAACAACTGTGTACAACGAGCCAGGTTCGAACAAGGTGTCTACGGGGATTCAGTATTATTAGTAGATGCTGTCTACCCTTGTAGATCGTACCTAATGCCGCTTCTGGATGTGGTTCGCACACCTGAAGAGACTCTTTATAACGAGTCACAAATAAGAACAAGAAATGTGATAGAGCGAATGTTTGGCATATGGAAGCGAAGATTACCGGTTCTTGCTTTAGGTATGAACTTTTAAGGGACGGTCAAATTGATGGACAAGCTGATCAATATAATGTGGGTCGTCGGGACAATTTTTTGACAAGAACACTAATTGATACGTACTACAGAAGTATTTCATTGGGAATGTAACACTTGTATAATGGGAATAAAAATATTGAATTACATTGATTTTAATTGCTTTTCCATTATTTGAGTAATTGGCCTCATCTTACGTTTCAATTCAACATTTGACATTATTTACGAATATTTACTGTACTATATCTCACACCTAACCTATAAAGCTTCAGAACAGAACTTTGTTTTGACAATAAACATATGATTTGCGCGGCGCTAGTCAACTGTTTCCAGTGCATCTATATGAAAATTTCAGCGATGCAGTACACATTGAAACGAAAACCAAGATTTGGAAAACCGGGATAATAAAGGCAATGGTGAATACCGATGTTTATGTTATCCGAGATAATAGTATTAACCGAGTTTTCGAAATCTTATATAATGGAAGAGTTTACCGGCGATGGTGAATACGGCCCAACGAAAACCGAGATTTGGAAAACCGGGATAATAAAGGCAATGGTGAATACCGTTGTTTATGTTATTTGAGATAATAGTATTAACCGAGTTTTCGGAATCTTAGATAATGGAAGAGTTTACCGGCGATGGTGAATACGGCCCTAAAGAAACGTTTAATTACATTACTAAACGTACATGTTTTGGTATTTCATTGATACCTTCCTCAGCATGATTGATTGACAGCGGCGCCAATTGCGCATTATTAAAGGGTTACATGTTATTCATTTGTGTTGTAATTTAGGATAGCTTTTTCTCATTATCTGTTAGGTTCAGAATGTGCTTAGATTATGCTTTGGAATAAATTTTGGATGGAATGCTTCTCGTTTACATCGTTGCTACTGTTAACGTACGATAGGTATTATCTTAAATTACTGTAGCGTTAAATGTTAGAGCATGACTATATTAGAAATAAATAGTGTTATCACTCACCGAGTTCAACCGCGCCCCGCACTGCTAGCGCTAGCGGCGCTGATCCCCAACGCTACACAGTCAGCTGTTCAATAGTGGGATACGTGCTGGGCTACGTAAACCTCTTTACGAAGGCTGCGGTTACGCTGATTACAACAATTTGTGTGTTTAGACTTATGAATAATACTGTCTAAAAGTTAGCATTAATATTCTCTGTCCCCATGTAGAACTATCGTTTAAAACCCTCCGTTAGTCGCGCATTGGTCTGACAGCTCCATGGTTCGTTATATTAGTTTTAATATCAAGCCAACAGTTGAAGTTATGATCTTATCGTCTCGTGACATCTTACACCAAACTATAGTAAGCATTTTTCTGGAGTTTTGAAATAGCGTGCCTAAAAATAACTTTAACACGTGTAACATTTTGTCAGCGTGTGATTGATAGTACCAGCGCTCCCAATGATGTTACATTCTGTTAGTGAGTGGCAGGTGTGCTGTTATAACGATTATTTGGCTTAGTATGTTGCCTTAGTTAATATCAGTAAGGAGATTGCGCTTTACAAAAACCTAAGGATGCAGATGAAGCCTGTCACCTTCTGCTGAAAGGTAACAAATAGCTAGTTCATGATTCAGTAATATCAAAGGAATTTGTGACTCTGATACTGAAGACAAAGTTGAAACAAGATCCGAAGATCAGGAGGACGGTAACGGAAGCGAAGAATTGGATGACCATTTATTTTATTGGCAGGTTGGCCATTATTATATGTCCAACTCATTCTTGGCCACTTGGCTATCACCACGGAAGCCCGGGTTCGATTCCCAGTTCTGCCAATAAATGTATTACTGGTCTGAGGGCTGGAACGGTGTTCACTCAGCCTCGTGAGGCAAAAATGTTAAGAGGCGCGTTCGATTCCTACCTCAGCTATCCTGGAAGTGGATTTCCGTGGTTTCCCACTTCTCCTCCAGGCAAATGCCCCCGTAAATTGAATTATACTGAGACCACGGTGGCTGTATTGGCATATGTGAATAAAGTTATGGCTGTCATAGTTGTGACGTGTATATTCATGACGTAGGCACGGATGACGCAGACTTTATGCAAGTAGGCTGGATGAGCTGAGATTCTTGGTGACGTCATGATTTTGTTCGAGAAGGATCTGAGATTTACGACGCAGTCGCAGGGAAGCAAGGAATTGTGCTAAGGAAGAAGTTACGCTATTGGAGGAAAGGCTCGAACCAATGAATGATAGTTTGGAGGGAGACGGAGATTACTGAAACTACCATATTTAATTACTTTTGGATTGCAGAATTGTGGAAAACTATTTTCAGTTATGGCATTGATTTGGAATTTTGAAGAAATTAATTATGAGTTTTTGAAATTTGAAAATCCGTCAAGTATAGCCAAAGTTAGAACTTCTAGCAATGACGGAGGAACAAGCTATGGTAGGGATGGATACGCCCCTTAAGAAGTTGATAAAAGGCCTTGCACAGCAGAGAGGAAGCTCTCATGTCTCATAGTCATTTTTCTGATTCTCACATTGTCAGACTTCGAGTTTATATTATTCAGTGAAGCAAGTCGTCATTAGCACGTGTGGTAGAGCCCACAGCATCGAACAAGCATTGAGCGTGCAGCAGTACAATTTTACGGTTACTGAAACTAGGCGAAGTTGGAGCGCACACATAAACGAGTCTACAAGATTATCTATCAAGAGTTAGCTACTGCATTTATGCTAATTCAATTGTGCATTACAATATTGAGGTGTGTACGAAAGTTGAACATTTTCACTATTATACTTTGGAAGATATTCGCATTTTAAGACTGCAGACAAAAGTGATTTTCTCGACACCTGAGAAGCACTTTTATAATACCACATTCTACGCTACGGCTGACACATGTATTGCAACCGTGATACTGAAGATTACACTTGGTGATACAACGATACATTCTACAATGGAACTATATAATCTGGCAGTACTTTCGACTATTATTATAACGGAAGTGGAGATGGAAGACTAAAACTTTAATGCAATTGGGACATACATCAATGGAGTGAAATAGCAGCATGGAACTTCGTTAATCGTCATTCTACAAAAGCGAGCATGTAGTGAACATCCAACTACACTCATGCATCGTAATCCATCGCTGAATTACATCAAATGGCAGTGGAAATATCTTCATACTCCACAATTATGAACATTTCTGCGGAGATAATTGCAATAAACTTCATGGAGAATTTCTACCAGAACTTCAGGGAATTATCAAGAGAGGCCAGGGTGGACCCGGCTCACAAAGAAGAGTTTTGCCAGAAGGATGTCTATCGTCTACACGGAGCAGTGCAATTTCCGGAGGAGGAAGCAGTTCTATTCTCCGAGGGCGCAGGTTCCAGGTTCGAGGTCGGAGCACATCTTTACGGTGGTGAAATGGAACCAACAGCAGTCTTCTTTGGAAATTTTCCTCTAGAACTTCAATCAACAGATAAGGTAGTCGTGAACGTTTCTTGATTTATTTGAGCCTTTTAGCGATATCTGAGCAACCACTTTTCCCATATTTTCTGTCCCATATATTTTGCCCCATATTCTTGCTTGATATTTCTGTACTCTGCACACTTTGATGATTTATGCCTTTTTCTACGATTTATTGAGACATTATTATGTCATTGGCATATTTAAATAATTTTGGATCAATTGAGACTGATAAAATATAATCTTTCAGTAATTTGCATATTTTTGTAGTCACGATTTGACTGTAAAGTTAACGATTTTCTATGGTAAATTTGAATTCAGACAGCGTGTCATTTTATTAAAGTAATTCTATTCAGTAAATTACTTTGACAAATTTTCTGTCATCCTCAAGAAAGAAGAATGATTAAAAGATTTTAGAGCGTTAAAATCTATTACTTTATCGACGATCTTGGAAATACTAGTCGTTTTATGAACATGATTGCAACATAGACATTTATCGTCAGTTCTGAAATACCATTGCATTATAGACAATTTTATGAAATATGAACTTTGAGTACGATTTATTGAGTACACTATAGTAATGAACATTTGATAGGAGTTTTTCTCAGTTCTAGATTGGAACAATAATGTTTGCATTCCAAAGTCTAATTGTATTCTATTCGATTATTTATGCAGTTAGATGAACTTTGATTGAAGATAGTATTTTTATACTGCGATAATTTGATGATATTAATCTCAATTTTGATAGACCAGGGAGGCGTGTCTAATCGTATTTGCTATTAAATTTATTTGTGATTGGCAAATTTTTACTTCATATCGATTCATGAATGAAACCCACGAAGGTTAAATATAATAACAGTTTTTGATACAATTGATGAATATAAGAATTTTTAAAGAGGAACTATGGATGTATAATCGTTAGTTCAGTGGACGTGTAAAAGTCGCTGATGAATAATGCCCTGTAATAAGTGAAGGAGGTTCCCACAGTAATATTGATGATGTTGATGAATTTGTAAGTGGAGGTTTTTTGTATGTATTGTGGAAGATTTTGATGCCATATATAATGAGATATATGATGAATTATGGGCCAATTTTGGTGCAATTTTGTGCGTTTTGAGCGAGGTATTTTTCCGCTGAGTGTATTGTTCAGGTCCTTTGAAAGTTATTCATGTGAAGTTACTGTTAAAATTAACAAGAGTGTTTAAATAATTTGAGATAACGATTTTGAATGGAGGTTACCGTCACAAATAATAATTATTATTAAATCTTATTAAACCTGAATCTAAAATTTAAATATAACTAACCTTCATTGGTCGATTATATCACCACGATTTAAGTAATTATCAACCGGATAAACGTGTGGTTTAATGTATTTCTAATATAAATAATGTAAATAACTATGTAAATATCTTTAATAATAATTTGAAACGAACGGGATTAATAGAGGCGTGTATAAATTTTTCAATTGTCGTTTGACAATGTTATAAACAATTTAAAATGTTATAAATAATTAATGAACTTTTTGTTATAAACATTAAGCGTTTTCGTTAGTATACTCTAAACAACGCTAGTTAAACAATTGGATTATACAATTAAACAAGATTTGAGATTATTAGAGTAATCCATTGATATTTGAATGGAGCATTTAAAAGATTTGCGTGATAATATTTGAGTTGAGATGTGAACATTTAAAGTGTTTTGAAAAGGAGCTAGGCTCTGAGGTAACGAGCTTATGCTAACATTGGCTGGACAGGTGGGTCCATTTGACGATGCAAGCATGCGACATGGTGCAGGGTGTATCGCAGGTGGCCAGATAACTGTATGATAGAGGCCAAGGTCATCTACATAGCAGCCTTGCGGTTATAAATAAAATGTGAAGTTCATGAACAAGGAAACAATTGCTATATGTCTCGTCCCAGCTCCCTTATCCATTCCAAAGTGCATTATTATTATTACGTTCTTTTGAGCTAGAGAAAGCTGAAATTTTGTATGTAAAGTCTACAAGTCCTACAGGAGGACATGGTTACATGGACAATGGCTTTTGATTGCCACGTATATTTTGTTGTAAAATTTTGTTAAATTAATTTCTTTACGTGAAATAAATTATTGTGCAGTTTAAATTTTCTTGTTTCCGTTTTGGTTCATTTTAAATATCATGGTGGAGGTTATTGTGAGGGCATACTATTAAGTGATCCAGTTGAAAACCCAGACCCGAGATTAAATTGAAAAGGTAAGTAAAAGGTAAGTATGAACCCCGTATATTTTGGTGTGTTCCACAATAATTTCTTGTTAACTACTGTGCTCTAATCTCGGTAGTATCTGTCAGTGCCATTTTCATTGATGTAGCTGTGCCGGTGCGATTGATTTTTGGCAATCCGATAGAGGGGGCGGATATCTGACAGCCTACTATCCGGATTATCGGGGACAGTACCTAACTGAAGGACACGGCCGCTTCCTACCCAAATCCGACCTCAATTCCAAATGCACACACTACTACAGACATCATAATGATGCAGGTTATCAGACGAATTCTATACAAACCCAAACACACGGGGCTACGTGACCACGATGTCGTTAAGTCCCTAAAGAATCAACAACTATTATTATTAATTTAGGCCTATTATTATTAAGACGGATTTTTTTGTTTTAGGTAAGGATGGCACGAAATAGAACAAGTAACCATGGAAGGCTGCCTTCATTCCGTATCCTACTGGGCGGCTTTCGTGATTTTACATCAGTGGATAGATATTTCGGTAAATTTTGAAAAATTTGAGGTACTGATCCTGGTTTTAATTTCCACTTCACGCGAGGAAATTTCACGTTCTCATAGTTCACTACGAAACAGTCCGCCTTTATAATAATTAAATCTTCCGAAAAACGCTCGTCACAGATTCTATTTTTGATCGACAATTGCTTATCCTTCCACGGAAAAACTCTCGCCCATTTCGCAAACAGATTTGTTTCTTTTGGCGGTGTGAAAAAATGTCTACCATCAGATTTCCTTCGTAACCCGTTTTACTTCCAGGAACAAAACATTACGACATTTTCCCGAAACAACAGAAAACTTAGTTGTTTGCACACACAAAGCACTGCACAGACATACGTAAATTATTACAAAGAAACAAATTCCCTCGAATAATATGACTTCTAGCGCACAGGATATTACAGTACTAACGTTGTGGGTTACTGTCATACGTGCTTATGGTTCGTCGTGACTTCCGCGCCACACACTGGCTGGACCATGAACTACAATGCTTAAGTAGCGGAGTGATGACACGGTTTATTTCTATTCGTCATGGTTAGAGGTGACACCATCATAGCGTAGCTTTAAACTTATTGTGCAGTAAATGTAACGAATACCTTGCATTGTAAACAAGTAAATATCTTTCTTTACTGTAGATTCATGCTTGTATTATTATTATTTTTGCATCTCCGAAGTAAGTGTATAGGGATGGATTATGTGTCATGCTCTTAGCTTGCTTATTTATTTCTTCATTTTTAGTAGGACTTCGAGAGGCTTAAATTTTAGGATTTTTCGTACGGAGACGAGTTAAATTATTATATCCATTGTTTGGCACTGACTAGCCGTTTTTACCTCTCTGAAGTAGTTAGGGGTCTGCCACTTTTTTGAATAAATTGAGTGCGATTTAAATGTAAGCCTGGCCTCTTTATTGTATTTTTGAGTTTTTATTCCTCCGGACTGGTAGTTTGATCTCTCATTATACCCGACACCCCCGATTTAAGTTTCCCTGTGCTTTTCTAGTCCAAGAATGCATTCCACCCTGTCCTATATGTCCTCCTGTTAGAGGGGGGTTTCGGAAGGGTCATTTCAGGTCTATGGCTCCCCGAAATCCTAGTCAAACGGGCACATATAAGGAAAAGTTAATTGGCGCCAGAACTTGAAAAGCTCGAATTTGAGAGGTCGAGAGGCGTTTGGTTTTTTTAGGGTATGATCTAGCATCTGCCAGGCCAGTGACTAATTGGGATTCGTACTGCCGAGTAGTAGCTGCATGGTACTCATGTTCAGATAGGACCATGAGGTCAGATGGCATTATTTTCGTAAGTTGAGGTACTTTTATTTGCAGCCAAATCTGATCTTGAGTAAAGTAATTGTTTGTTTTTGTGTGTAACTTCCATTAGGACAGAGGCACAGCAATGCTCCCTTGGTTTATGAAAAGTGCAGACTTTCCCCTAAGCCTGATCTTAAGATCCAGCGTATGGTAGTAAGTTTCAGTGGAGCTATTCCCCTCCTAATTCTCAAATTGAAATTTATCGTGATGGCGAGTGAAGGAGAACTGGACATTCTTGCAACTCTGCCGGAGTTGTTTAGAACTCTGCGTGTGTCCATGAACAATGTTCAGGTGAACATGGCTGGCATGCAAGTAAACTTGAATGACACGGGAGCTAACATTCGAGCCGAAATACAGGCCAACACAGACAACCTAAATGACAGCATAAACAATGTCAGGGCCGAAATTGGGGCTGATATGCAGACTAACACAGACAACATGAATGTCAACATAGACAATGTTAGGGCTGATATGCAGACTAACACTGACAACATGAATGTCAACATAAACAATGTTAAGGCCGATATGCTAACCAACACTGAAAATGTTAGGGCAGACATGCAGACCAATAGTGATAATATAAACACTAACATTAATAATTTACGCACCGAAGTCAGAGCTGACGTGCAAGGCCTGAGAACCGACATTAATGACATGCAGGCTGATTTAAACAGAGTCAGGGGCGATATTCAAATTACTTCTATTAATCTTAGGACTGATTTCGCGAAAGAAATTAAAACACAAATCACTAAGGCAACTGACGATATCAGGGCTGAAATTGAGACGGATCGGCGTAATTCTGAAGTTACCTTAGAAGCAGTTAAGACAGAAATTCATACTAACCAAACTGAAAACACTCAGAAGCTAGAAGAAATACGCACTGCCGCGGCCGAATTCAGGGTTGATTTCGACATCTTGAAGGGAGATTTAAACGAGAGTCGCAGGGATATCACCGACTTAGAGAAGAAGATGGGTGACATCACCATTGAAAACACTAATTCAAACGACAAGACACGAGAATATGTGTGCAAAGCGATTGAGGAACTTGGTGAAGAAATGGAGGAAAAATACCGAGACTTAGACGGAATTTTCAGAGGAAAAATTGAAAGGCTGGGAATCCAGATGAATATTATTTGTGACAAGCAGGAAGCGAAGTCAACTTCAGTGATACCAGAACCGGAAAACCCGACTTTGAAGCGATACTTCGAGCAGAGAGGTGCTGATATTATCCAAACATCGAGGGAAGAAGCACGACCGAACCCTATCGAAACCTGGAAGAGGTTTTTCGAGCAGAAAGCCGCTGATACGACACCAACATCAAGGTAAGAAATGCAACTGGATACTGGCGAAACACCTGTCAGATTGGATATTCCAACATTTAATAGGACGCATAATATCATTCAGACTCCAAACTCTAACGTAGTCTTATTAAAGAGTCATGATGATCGCCCACATAAATAAACAGGAACAGGATCCCAGACACTTGTCGAATTTCTCCATAACCTGGAAAACTACATGCGAGAAACACTAGTAACACCAGACAGAGAACTTCGCGTGGTAGAACGTTTGTTAGATGGACCAGTTCTAGTGTGGTTTAAAGCATTCAGTTACTTGTTTAGGAATTAACAAGGATTCAAGGAAGCTTTATTAAGGACATTTTGGTCAACTGGAATTCAGCAGGGAATTAGAGCTGAAATGTACAGCAAACGATTTGCTAGTAATCTTCCCACCAAATACGCGTCATACTTTGCGCAACAGCTTGCCAGGCTTCAATGTCTTCGTCCACCGGTATCCGAGCATGAATTAGTGCAAACTATCATCAAGCAATACCCAGGAGACGTCCAAAAATCACTGATCGCTTCAGGGGCGAATACGTTCGTAAAATGCGACGAGATTCTGCGCAGATTAGACTGCAGCAATGAACAATTTGCTCCAACTAGACATCGTGGGGAGACACGTCAAGTCAATCTGCATCTGTAGATCGGATGGTACAAACCACCAACCGCACTGACAGAGACAAGGACATAGAAGCTCGTGACCGGAACACAAACAATCCGAAGAGAGATAGGACGCCATATGAACGTCATAACCGAGCAGAGGAGTATTGTCAGAGGCGACATCAGGCCATAAGGAACGATCAACCTCGTTGGAATCGTGGTAAAAACCAGAGTAACAACAACAATCGTTACGACCGCCGGAACACTAACAATAATCAGAGGAGAGATTATCGATACAGTGGAGGCTATCGCAGAGATAGGGACCCCAGGTATCAGGGAAACGATAACAATCGCAGGAATGAACGTGCAGACCGAGATTGGCAAGGCCGAGCTGAAGAGAGACAACGATACTTACGTGAACTTCGTGGTAGAAGAGAGGAGCGAAGTGAACCTCATTCATCGCGGAACTATAACACTATAGAAGAAGTACCTGAGAACTATGATGAAGCAGGAACGTTAAGAGGCAACTCAGGGCAAAACAATAAACGACAAATTCGCAATGAATCCCACAGTGACTAATTCTCCCATAGTGATAGCGGATGTATTACTTTGGCAGCCGACAGCAGGAGATTTGCTCGGTGAACCACGGACTGCTGACCGCGTGGAACTGACACAATTGCCAGTCATTGCAGCGAGCATCAACAACATTAATGTAAATATTTTAATTGATACTAGCGCTATGATTAGCGTGATTTCTGGTGAATTATATAACCAACTTAAATTGAGTGATGATCTTAGAGAATTACCAGTCTCTAATATAAAAATACTAGGTATTATCCCGGACCGCATTATAAGGTGTAAAGTGCAAGTATTATGTTTTCTTATCATTGGCGGGCACACTTATACGCATGATTTCCTCGTGGTGAATAATCTCAAAGATTTATTTTTCTATTCCCTTAATGTACTAGAAGATGCACCATACCAGCGAAAAATCTATCCTGCAATGCCTTCTCAAACTCTTCTTCCATAATAGGTGTCCCCATCTTCTTCCTCAATGGGCAAGTTAACACAATTTCCACTGTATACTTGTTCCAAATATTCTTTCCATCTTTTCACTATCATTTCGTCATCATATATTAACTTCCCATCTTTGTCCTCAATGCTCATTGTTTTTGGCTTTCTTGATTCAAAGAACCTCTTAATATCCCTATAGGCCATATCTATTTGTCCAGATTTCATGTTGGTTTTTATGCCTGCACAGATTCCCATTAAATGCTGTTCCTTGTATTGTTTTGCCCTCTTATTTATCTTGTTTCTTAAGGTATTGTATTTCTGCTTTTCATCATCATCATTTAAATGTTTATACTGTCATCTTTTCTTTATCATATCCACAACTTCTTGACTTATCCACTCTTTCCTATTTTCTTTTTCCTTGTTTCCTAATACAGTTTCTGTTGAGTCTAAAATGCTCTTCTTTATTTTGATCCATTTCTCTTCTGCTCCCAATTGTTCTTCAATTTCTCTTATGTTATTGTTTGTTTCATCCATATAGAGAATTTGAGTGGACTCATCTTTAAGCTTAGAAATAACCCAATTTTTATTTCCTTTAATCTTTTGAACTTTAATGCACAGCGTATGATGATTGGGTTATGGTCGCTGTCGACATCAGCTCCAGGATAACTTCTACTATCTTTCACCTGGTTCTTAAATCTTTCCTTTACTAATATGTAGTCTATCTGGGCCCTTCTTAGGTCTCCCGTATTCGTAACAACTAATTTATGTTGTATACAATACTCTACAAGTCTCTCGCCTCTCTCATTTCTTCTTCCCAATCCGTATTTGCCAAAAACATTTCCTTCAGTTCCTTCTCCGACAATTGCATTCCAGTCACCAAGTAAAATAAGGTTTTCTTCCCCCTTTATTTTTGTTTTAAGTTCTCTTAGGTCTTCATAACATTTCTCAGCATCTTCATCTACCTCTTGTGTTGTCGGCATATAAACTTGGACTATCATAGTATCCATTGGTTTAGTTTCGATCTGCTTGCCACGGTGGGTGAGTGGATAGCGTGTCGGTCTACTAACCCCAAGATTGCTGGTTCGCCCCTGGCCGTGGTAAGTGATTTTTGAAAGGCGGCAAAAATACGATACGCATGTCATACGATGTTGGCATGTCAAAGAACCCATTTGAATTCAGTAGGCCGAGTTCATAATGACAAAATTAATCTCGGGAGTTTCCGCCAACACAAAGTTCTCCATTTCTCTACTAGAAAGCGCTATAGTGTTCAAGGAGCTTAGATATCTATTATCTAACCTCCTTGACTTTCAGAGTGATTCAAGGAACAACGAAATTCGACATGCAAGCTACGCTCTGTGTGTCAAATTACAAAGCTTGCACCGGGCACCCAAGGCCATACGGTTTATTTTAGTTTCGATCTGTACTAGAATTAATCGTTCATTATATTGCACGATCCTTTACTCTGCTCCCCAGTTCTTTATGTAATATAATGCCAAGTCCACCATATCCTGGTTTCGTGTTTGCTGTACCGGAATGAATTACCCGATAATTTTCACTCCAAAAGTCGCCTGCTTGTGGCCATCTCATTTCTGCTATACCCAATACATCTAAATCTATAATTTCCATCTCCATGATCAAGTTCTTTAACTTTCCAGTCTGGAATAAGGTCCGTACGTTCCAGGTACCGATTCTTCTCTGATTATTTCTTAAATTGGCTTCTTTATCTGTCCTCCTCCGGAGATCCGAGTGGGGGATTACTTTATCTCCGGAAAAATTTACTGTAGAAGCTAACATTATCTTGAGCTGCTGATACTTGGGATATCCTAATAGATCTTTAATGAAGTGGTTTCCCTTTGCCTTCTTCATCCTATGCCGTTGGCCAACTAGTGGCTCATCCGCCTTTAGGGGAAGTTTCCTTCCCCAAGGGCTAGAGAGAGCCCTGGACCTCTACCCACTCATCCGCTCTCTAAGGACCCGTTGGCACTTGGTAGAGGGGTACTCCTTATACCGGGAGTCACTCGGTGGGACATAATAATAAATGATATCTATTTTTAAAAAGCTGCATATGAAATTTGCTATTAATACAAAAGATAATACAAAGGTAGGAATCACCAGCTACTTCAAAGAGAAAGGGTGTGTACATAAACGCATGATCCTTCCTAAATACAATTCTTTCCTCGCCGACTTAAACTATTGCATGAAATTCAACACCCAATCGTGTTACTTTTACGTAACCATTTCAATATCACCACGTCAATAACATAATATCTCCTTCAACATACTTATTTTCACATACCTTCCAATTATACATCATTATACCATTCATCGTGCTTGAACTATTTATTACTCGTTGTACGTTATATACCATAATGCTTGTTATATATAATACTTCTCCCCTTAAATATTTTGCATTAGCGATTTCCATCAACTTACTGTGTCTAATATGACAGTACAATATTATCTCCAATAAATAACCACTATGTTGCTTATATTCTTTGCGTGTTTAAATTCAAGATTATCGTCTAAATATAAAAAGCACATTTAATTTAAAAAAATACATTTCTTTTCCTCCCTTTCAATGTTTCAAATTACGGAATAACAATTCCTTCTTTCCTTTCCTTCATATTTCAACAATATTTCTTTCATAATAATGCGACGATACATTCCGTTACAAACGTGTATTTATTTATTTATTTATTTATTTATCGCAGGTCTATAGTTGTCAAGAATTCTGTCTTTCACAACAAACTAGAAACCTCCTAAAAATGACTTTAATATCCTTATTAAGTTACTCCATCGAATTTAATAAAATATTGACGTTCAACATCGAACCCAATCAATACTTATTTCTACAATCTAGTACTTGAATATACTATATAATGAAATATCCCACATTACGAAATTACGAATTCGAACAAAAGTGAAGAATTGAAAATATTAAGAATGCGTCGAAGAATAAAATTACAATACGTCAAAATCTAAATACGATGAAGTCTAAAATGACTAAGGGCCGTTTTCCCCAACTCTTTACTAACAATTATTTAGTTAATTCCCATTTAACTTAAATACGAGATTTAATGCGTGATTATCATCGATGCATTTCACGAGGCCATTCAGGTTCGCAATTACTTAAACAAGATTTACGGCTTTCGCGCATGCGTAGACTCGGTTTCATCTTGGAGAGCATGGCGGACAGAACAAGAAGCGTCTAGCACTGATCGTTGTTTGCGATGCTTCCTTGTAGCCCAGTCGACAGGTAGTTTCAGATAGAAAAAGGTCGGAATTTAATGAAACTTTGGGATGTTGTTGAGGGATGGCTAATTAAGATTTTCTCAAGTTTTGGTCCTCGAGGACCCTGTGCGAAAAGAGGAGGGGGTAAAAACTGCAAACGTTTCGACCTTCTTCCGGGTTTCCCTTACTTCCTACGGCAAAAGCATTCTTATGGTGTTTTGTAGAGTGTTGAATTTCCTACAATTGTGATCATTCAAACATGTTTGTATGCCAATTCGTTACCGAGATATGGCGCTTCAAAAAGAAATTTCTTTTTTCAAAATTCGCTAAGAAAATGCCCAAAAAATGCCCACCTTATTTATTCTGTTATAACTCGAATTATGATGAAATTTTGTTGTAATTATGGTTCCTGGTTACAATCACCAACTTTGGAACCCCACCCCACCCTTTCCCCACTCAACCCCAATTCACAAAAGCGAATGTTCTTTTCTGATGAAAGCCAACCATATTCACATCATCATGTTGTCATTGATATTATTAGTTACTTTTCGGATTGACCTCTGCCCCCCCCCCCCCCACTACATAATTTTCCCAGGGCAGGTAAAAAAAAGGTCGTAGTCCTTTCGTGGAAAAAATAATGTAATTAAAAATATTAAGGTATTCACAAGGCATACATTATGGAATAGAGATATTATTATTGAAAGGTACTCATATATACATGTACATATAGTAGGTACTCATTTGTACTCATTAGGCTACAGTTCCTGTCGGGATTACTTAGCCATTGGTTCTGCTTATAAGAGCTCGTCGACCTCTCGAGTGATCAGGCTATTAATGACGTCCTCGTCGTCGTGTCGTCGTCGTATTCGTCGACTATGTCTGGTGAGTCCTCCTCCTTCAAATCAGTTGCGGGGGCATTTTCGCAGGAGTGGCCTATGCAGTGCTTGCTCATTGCTGAGCTCCTAAGACCTGCTTTCTTGCAGCTGCAAGCAACGGTGATGCAGCCTTTGCTGTACTTGCAGGAAACAATCTGGAGGATGTTATCCGGTGCAGCAATTCTGGTTGTGGGGATTGGTAGTACCCCTCACGTGGTTAGGCTTCTGCCCCAAACTGATGGGAGAAGTTCATTGCCTAACCACACCTGTTCTTGCTGGTAAGTGCAGAGGGAGTGGTACTTGGCAGCATCCCTTGTTGGTGGTAGGCGGGCAAATTGCAATTTAGCCTTCGTCACTGATCGTGTGAATAATCTGTGCTGCAGGTCGTCGAGGTTGTCATGGTCAATGCCGCCTCCATAAACTGCTACCAGGAACTTTCCTCCAGCGTCGCTGATCTGCTGAGGACAAGCGTTTGGTATCACAACCACTTGAGCGGAGGAAACGTATGTTCTTGGGGGGGGGGGGGGGAAGGGGGAGGCGGGGGGGGGGGGGAGCAGGAACTTGGCGCGAGTAAAGGACACTGGGACCACTGCCTCTTTCACTTTTCTGAAGAGAGATGTTTGGTGTGGACATACCTAATGCTGTCTACAGAATAAGTATGTCCACAACTTCAGCAGTAATGATGACGCTGCCGAATTCGCTGGCCTTGGATATGGCGGTGTTGACGATCATCACGTCAGCGTCCTCATATGCCCGCTTCACTTCGATGCTAGCATCCGCCATTCGTGTCATCAACATCGAAATGAATGCACTCTTATTGTAACCGTTTGCCAAGAACTTTTCTTGTGCTATGGTCACCTTGGTGGATGAGGAGAATACGACTTTGGTTGCTGATTGTGATGCAGAACGGCGAGCTCGTTCTGCGGCTTTGGTGATTTGATAGCCGTCGTTAGTGGAGTATCCATCAAACACAACAATCACATTGCTACCAAAGTGTCTCTGCACGTAGTTGATGTACGTATAGCACAGCATCTCGAATGCGGTCGTGGGAATTTTGTTCCACACTATATGTCTACCCCTTATTATTCCCGTTTTCCAACGGGGTCGGGGATGAGATGCGATGGAAGTCTTTGTGGCGTTGGTTTTTACGGCCGGATGCCCTTCCTGACGCCCCGTGGACTCCACCGAAGGATTATGCATTTCCGCACAGTGTTATTAAGAAAAAGGGAAAAGAAACGAGGAAGTTTGCACAGAGATCTCACCTCGACAGATATTTTGGCTAGTTCTCTCCCATAAAGATAAAGGCTTGTATTGTAAATATTGTGTACTTTTCGTCGCTGGAGAATGCGGAGGTTATCAGTGCAACACCAGTCTGAAACGCTTAGTCCGACAACCATTGACAATGTTTGACGACCTTTTGGGTGAAAAGGGAGCACTCTGCTCTCATGAGCGGACTCAGTATCACAGAAAGGCAGTTGAAGCTGGTAAAAACTTCCTTCTATCCTACCACAACCCTTCGTTGGAGGTAATTAATCAGCAATCTTCTCAGCGTGAAATGCAAGTACGCGAAAACAGAGAACGACTCAGGCCTATATTGAGTACAATCCTTCTGTGTGGCCGCCAGAACATACCGCTCCGTGGCCACAGAGATCACGGTTTATTATTACCACAGTCTTCAAAATCGGGAGAAACTGACCAGGACCAGGCTGCTAATTTAGGGGAGGAAGAGAAGTCTGTGGCTAAAGAAGGAAACTTCAGAGCTTTGCTTCGTTTTAGAATAGAAGCAGGAGATGAAAAGTTGTTGAAGCACTTAGAAAATTCTGGCGCAAATGCTACTTACATCAGTCCCAGAACGCAAAATGAGTTAATAGACTGTTGCATGGAAGAAATTCAAGAGGTGATTCTAGGTAGAGTGAGAGAAGCGGGGCCATGTTCAATAATTTTCGACGAAACCACCGATTGCTCCCATATCGAGCAGCTCAGCCTGTCTTTCCGTTACTTGTATGGGAATTCAATTAGAGAAGATTTTGTCACTTTTGCTGACGCATATGAATCGATTCGCCCTGAAGATGTTGACGAAAAGGGTGAACGCCGACTGACGGGTATCGCTCTTGCTCAAGTCGTGGAGGACCTTCTTTTAAAGCATTCTATTGATATAATAATGATGGTTGGAGCAGGCACTGACAATTGCGCTGTTATGTCTTCAAATGTGAAGGGAGCAGTTCAAGAATTACTCAAGAAGGCGGTGAACGCAAGACGATGTCCCTGTAGTAATCATGCCCTAAACAACGGCCTGTCAAAGTGTTCGAAAGTTGTTACTTGCCGCAACACTACCGGAATTATGCAGAGAATTATTGCTTTTGCAAATATGTCTGCAAAGAGACATCTGGTTTTTAAACAAGAACTTGGCGACAAAGCTTTAAAGGGATTGTGTGAAACACGTTGGAGTGAGAAACACGACGGGCATTTGCAGTTTCAGGAAAACCTACCCAAAATTGCAAGAGCCTTGGAGAAAATCTCCTTGTGGCATGACCGAAAAACATCTGCCGACGCCTACTGTTTATTCCAGGCGATCAAAACTACAGATTTCGTGATTTCTATGGTGTGCATTTGCGATGTTTTAGGTAAGAAAAAATGACATATTACTTGCATATGATAATTTTGTTTGTTTATTTACTTTAAGATGTTTTTTAATCTATCACTAATACCATTGTTCAATATTTTAATCGTTGTTCCGGTGGTATTTGTTTCAGGAACTACAAAGTCGCTTAGCAAATATCTTCAAACTCCATCGCTCGATTTAAAAACGGCATCGGATTTGGTTAAAAATACAACGCAGACCTTGGAAAAAAAACGACAAGAAGTGGACAAAAAATTCATCCAGCTCTTTGCCCGAGCTCAAGCTATTGCACAGGAACTGGGGATGGAATTATCACGACCTCGCACAATTGTGCATCAAATTCACCGTGACAACCCACCAGCTGACAACGTGGAAGAGTTCTTCCGAAAATCTATTTACATCCCTTTGCTTGATGAGGTCATTTCGGATTTGAAACGACGGTTTTCGGATGAAGTGCTAAAAGCGTTCAACCTAAATGTATTTATGCCGCCATTTACGAATTGTGAGGAAAATACTGAACTACTAGTCAAGAGTGTAGCTGAGACGTACCAACACTTTCTCAAAGTACCAGTACAATCGGTGCAACATGAGTTTGAACTTTGGGTGCAAAAGTGGGCAAGGGAGTCGAATGAAAATATCTCCAAAGCGAGTGTTGTCAGTATCATTGGACAATGTGACTGGGATATTTATCCGTCAATAAACACTTTGCTGAGAATTTTGGCAACTTTGCCAATAAGTGTAGCAACTGCAGAAAGATCTTTTTCGACCTTACGGCGGTTGAAAACATGGTTGAGACGTCGTATGGGAGAAGAGCGTCTAACAGGTTTAGCACTCATGCATGTACACGAAGACATCGAGGTAGACTTAGAAAAAGTAATAACAAGATATGGGAAGAAGAGTGTGTGGCGCCGCGAATTTGTCGTTTAAAATTAGTTTTATCGCTGTCAGCACACTTAAGCTTTTAGCTAAGTTGATTTACTGTCCGTGAATTTTAAACTTTTGTAGGCCTAAAAAGAGACTGTGTTTGTGAAAGAACTTTTTTTCATGTTTATGCATATTAAACGTATTTTAATATCTTTGTTCGGAGAAATTTATGTATTTACTAGCTTAACTACTTGTCATAACACAGCCCCCCCCCCCCCTCCCGTGGAGAACTTGGCCCTGTTCATGCACATGACCCCCCCCCCCAAAAAAAAATGAAAGTCTGGGTACGCCACTGCCTCCTGTATGGTGATGAATTCAGGTTCCACGACTGCCTCACTGTCTGGATCGAATGGCAGTAATCTCCGCTGGTACTCCACCACGTGGCTCCATTCGGAATTCCTGGTCTTTTGGAACGTAACCTCGGGTCGCCATTCTTCCTTCTTCCTTCCATCAAACCCATCGCTGGTGTTTGGTGCATTTCCATCGTCATAGTCTTGAAAACCTTAGCAATATGTATTTGATGACCAAGATGTTCCGCACACATTTTAGAATTTGCAGTGGAATGGTGCACTTCACTGTCCTTGAACACGGTGGTTAATTCGTGCATGGATCGTAGGCCAAAATGCATGAAAGCATCCTCAATAAATAATCATTACAGTCTATTACTTGGATCGAACCCCTATTCCACGACACTCATCACTGCGTGAAAACACTTCAATATTATGAGAGGGTCTCCTACTACAAGTTCCACATAACAGGTTATCATCTTTAAGCTTTTCCGCAGCATGGAATATGCTCACAGTTTACAAGTCCTCTTTTCACTAATAATAATAACTTTACTTCAAATAACGTGTAATAGTCCAAGCAACTTGCAAAATAATATGTCACTCACTTAATCAGAGTAATGTTCCAAGTTCCACACACATTCGATGTTCTGCACTGAACAGAGTTCCCAATTGAGGCGCACGTGGCCTAAGAACACTCCGCACGGTACTGGAATGTTCTCGATGTCCGGCGGGTGGTATTTCTCGGCGCACTAAGGTTATCGTTACGTTGAGCTGCACTGAAGTAGTAATCAATCGCCGCACAGAAGTAAGCTGTCCACAGAGATTCCGCTCACTGTTTTATACTCTCCATCGGCATGACGTGTGACGTGCGTATGACTCTATGACGTAATGTGCTTCGCCTTCAATCGTTAATATCTCCTCAACGCGTTGTGCGATTTACATCATCCTTTTCCCACAATAGTTATAAAATTGGTGGCTATTTTACAGTGTAGTTCTCTTCTCTGTTCTGCATTTAGATGAGAATCATTAATCTTTCTGGATTGTTCGGTGACTCGCTATTTGCTGCAACTCCGCTCGCAAGTAGTGTACTGGCTCGCTCAGTTCTGTGGGCTCGCTTCCAAGCGGCGCTTGTTTGAAAGTCTGCGCGTGGCGCTACGTTCAAACTTTCAAATGACATGGCTCCACCAGGGCCACGGGTGCATACACCCCCTTCCTTCAAAAACAAAACAATTTTTTTTTTTTTAATTTATCTCTCACTTCCATGTCGTTTGCCTTACATCCTTGTCCTTGGATAATACAACTTGAGACTGGCCGCGATAAAAGGTACCCACGATGTTTCCATTTCCCGGTAGTAATGGAGAGCTAGGAGTTCAAACGCACTCGGCGTTGCTCGGGCGGTGTTCATGTTAAATAATTTTTATTTGGTGAACCCATGGTCCGAATTTGACAAATGAGGTGTCGGTGGACTCGGGCCGACGTCCTCGTTCACATGGACCACTTGTTATATTTTTCAAATTTTTTTTGAAAATTTTTGTTTTTGAAAGTAGGTGATAGTTTGAAAACCAAACATGATAGAACGCTGTGCCAAGGTTCAAGCCAATGGCTTTTATGTCCTTTATTTTCTGTAATAAAACTTTTTTATTTTTTATGTTTTTTTGAAAACAGTCCAATTTTGAAATTCCTATCTTTTGGCAACTGGGATCTTTACAAAAACGTTTGTTTGACGTAAATGAATGGTCCCTACCCCCTTTACCCCCAAATTAAATTTCAAGTCTCTAGGATAAAAACTTGACAGTAGTGGGGTGTGACGGGTTCTGCTTAACCCCCTGCTTTCATATAAACTTTGGCGATATCTCCCGAACGCGTGGTCGGATTTTAACGAACGAAGTATTCATGGCGTTGGGATGACGTTCTCTTGGCTAAGAATGTGTGTTGGTATTTTTTTTAATTTGAATTTTTTTTTTGGATTGGTGCTATTTTGAAAACGGTCAATTTTGGAATAAAGTTTGTTTGACGTGAATGAAAGGGGGCTATGCCCTTTAGGTGGGCAGAAAGTTTCAAGGGTGTAGGAGGAAAAAAATGATAGCCTACTTGCTCGCAAACATTGGTGAATGGATGGTCGGATTTTAACAAATGAGGTGTCGTTGGACTCAAGCTGACGTCCTCTTTCCTATAGACCACTCGTTATATTTTTTAAGAAATTTTGAAAAATTTGTTTTTTGAAATTAGGCGATAGTTTGAAAACCAAACATGATTGAACGTTGTGCCATAGTTGAAACGAATGGTCTCTATGACTTTTATTTTTTATAATAAAACTTTTTTATAGTTTGAGATTTTTTGAAAACACTTAAATTTTGATTTTTTTCTATTTTGGAAACTAGGAATAGTAAAAATAAGTTTGTTTGACATAAATGAAAGGTCTCTACCCTCTCTACCAAGAAAATAAATGCCAAGTCTCTAGGAAAAGAACTAGGCATTTTAATTGTATTTTATTTTTTATTTTTTAAATAAAATAGTGTTTGTAGACAGAGAGCCGGCAGCGCTGGGCGTGTGTTCAAACGAGGCCATGACCGAGCATGGTGAATACTGGAAATGGCTATTTCGACGGTACGATGTATGGCAAAACGAAGGGTCGCTTTTCGATATTTTTTCCTATGACAGATGAATGAAGGCGAATATTTTGAAAATCCCTTATAGCGATCTCGGTGACCGTGCCCGGAAGAAATGAATTGCTATTTTGGTGGGATGGCGGGGGCAGCTTATGACGGTTGGTTTTGTGACATTTCCTATGACGGATTGAGGCGAATATTTCAAAATGTGTTAAGTGCTCTAGGATTTTTTACCCCTGAAGGGGATCTTTAACATGCTAGTAAACGGTAATAAGCGAGACTGCTGTCTGGCACAGTAAATGGTTTTAGAATATGGAAACCTATAACATTTGCTCGACCAAGTCATGTGCATGTACGCAAAGAGCCAAAACGGTAAGGTCATTGGCCTGAAATGTTATAAACTAAATATTGAACTTGGTTAAGTCATGTGTTTTAGGGTGAAAGTATGTGGTTAACATGATCATGTATTGAGGATGGCCGCTTGGTGGCAATTATTATTATTATTATTATCATTACAGAAAAATGTTTAAAAATAATGATAATAATAATAATAATAATAATAATAAGACACACAGGTTTTCAATGCTAACACGCACAGTCCTGCTCACTGGAGACTGAATATTGTACCTAGCCAGAGGACTTGTGAGAGAGACTGCTGATAAGACAAAAATGTCTACGTCAGCGAAGTGTGATATCAGCTTACTTGCCTCGTGGTGGCTAGCAGGTGCGACGTTTAAGCAGCCGCCATGTTGGTTCTGAGACAGTAGGACTACCCATGTATAAGAGGCAGCCATTTTGGATCCTCATTAAAAACATGAAACAAGTATATGGTCCGCGAATCTTATCGCGTTTGAGGAATGTGGAGAGGCGTGGGAACACGTGTGAGAGAGACAATATTTCAAGGTCAAAACGCTGAGAAAATGTAACTCTCTCTGTTGCTAAGCAGACTGGTAAGAATTGCGTTAGTGATACACTGACAGGACTAGCAAATACACGTATACAGTAGAGCGGTGGAAGAAAAATCCTTTTATTTTTTGGTAAGTACCTATGAATGATTATTTTAATAATGAAATGCTAATAAACCTTAAATTTGTATTTATTGATCAGGTAATTAATGATTTTTATTTATTTATTTGATTGCAGATAACTGGCATACCTTACATGTCTGAGATACAAGAAACCATTGCGCTTCTGGGCCCACTAGAACGAAACAGTAACAAACCAGTGCAAGAGAAATGAGACTATTTTTTAAAACTAACTTGTTTCATTTTTTGTTTGATATTATTTTATTTTATTTTATGAAATGCATGTATTAACCTGAATTTAGGTATTTATAGCGGTTTATTTTATTTATTTTTAGAAACTTGGAAAGAAAAGCCTTACCGCCGTAGCAGTTGCTGAAAACCCAAGACGCAGTAGAGTGCAACCATTGTTTCCAGACAGCGAACTATTGAAAACTCAGGTAAGTCTAACTAAAAATGCTATTCCATTTTACCATTACGGAAAAATCGTAGACAAAAATTCATTACCTGTACATGACTAGGACGATGATTGCTTTCTTGAATAATGGCCATGTATTGGCAAACGGTACAAGACTATATTGGTTGTTGACTGGGAAAAGTACAAGGCAATGTTGGATTTTCTAAAAGCAAAAACAAAACAAAATTTAATTTAAGGGTGGTTCCCTATGGACTCAATAAATATCCACAGGTTTGAACAAGATAATCTGAACAAAATGATATGATATTTTATATATATATATATATATATATATATATATATATATATATTGGTTAAATGAAAATGTAAATGACTGCAGCTTTATAAAGAAAGTACATGGGTTACTGTTAGTGCAGACATACAGTTTATTTTTTTAAATATTTTTGATGGGTTTTTATTTAATGCCAATTAACGATAATGTTTAATTACAAGTATTGATTGATTGATTGAGTGATGAGTTATTTTGTTTGTTTTTAGGTGTGGTCATACGCCATTAACATAGTGAACAGACAGAAAGCATACATTGCGGTTTAAAGTAATGTGTGCAACGTTAATAACTTACAATAAGAAAAATGTTTTATTATAACACATGGCGTTAGTACCAAATACAACAACAAGTGAGCAATTTGGTTTACCACGTGGGTTAAATTTAAAATCAGAACATGATCGTTGGTTAACATTTGAATCCTGGCCTGTAGGCTTTTTGTCGACACATAAACCTGCAAAAGCCGTTTTTTTACTTGAACCAAGAAGATGTGGTGCGCTGTGTGTTTTGTCGTAAAGAACGTTCACACTGGGAAGAAGGGGATGATCCTTTTAGAGACCATTTGCGATGGTCTCCTTCTTGTCCTTACATGCTTGGAAAACAAGTGGGTAAACTACCAGTGTATCCATTTTACCGAACCACAAGGACATTGGCTACTACTTTCATTGCTGAATCACAAATAAATAATAATAATAATAATAATGTATTACCAGCCAACGGTAGTGTCGATATATGTGGTCCATATGCCATAGCCAGTGTTGAATTGGCGTGTGCTTTTGAAAAATTGGGAGTTTGCAAGACTAAAGCACTAGCACACCCAGAGTACAGCTCTGTTGAAACACGTTTAGAATCTTATAAGAATGTTTGGCCATTAATTTTAAAACACCTTACCAAACAGCTAAGTGAAGCTGGATTTTTTTATACTGGTGAAACTGATAAAACAATATGTTTTTATTGTGGATTTGCTTTAAAGGATTGGCAAATGACTGATGACCCTTTTGTGCAACACGCTCGTTGGTTACCTAACTGTAAATACATAGTGTTGCTTAAAGGTCAGGAATTTGTGAACACTATTCGTAAAGAAAACGTGATTGCAGCACAAGACATAAAAGTGTCTTTAGAGTTAGAACAAGCGGGACAAATACATGAGGCTGAAAAAAAAAAGACTTGCCACACGAACAAATACAAAAGTGTGACCAACAATTATGTAAAATTTGTTATCAAGATGAACTAGGTGTTGTATTTTTGCCTTGTTGACACATGATAGCATGTGTCAAGTGTGCATTAGAACTTAACACTTGTGCTCTATGCAGAAAAGCAGTATCTGCTACAGTTAGGGCATTTCCTGCATAACTAGTATAATTTATTGGCAATGCATAGTGCAAAATCCCTAATTGCACAATATTATTAAAGCTGTTTTAGAGTGTAATAGATATGCTTTTCTTTTGTTTATAGACTACTACAATGAATGTTTTGAATGCTGTGGGTCAAGCATGTGGCTTAGAGACAAAACAAAAAGCTCAGCGAATTGCCAACGCATATTCCATTCCGCATTATCAAGATTCGGAAATTGAAAACAGCATATGGTGATCGTGTACTTTGTGTATGTGAAAACTTTGAGACATTTCTGTCTACACGGTCTAATGATATGTCGGAGAGTGTTCTTGATGGAGTCAATAATGTTGTACAACCTGTACACTTAATTTATGATTGTTTTAAAGACAATAGGTGCATGGTTCGTTTTCACTAAATAAAAAAAAAAAAAAATGTCAAATAATAATGGAAGATATAAGTCATGACAATGGACTGAAAGAAAAATATGTGTATAGAATAATAATGTTTTAGTGTTTGGTATTGTCTTAAAAAATATTATCATGAAACAAAAAAAATGTATATAAAGTTGTAAATAAATGAAAATAATGGTACAATGTTGTTTTATTTTCTACAGAAGTCAGAATATTTAACATTCTAGAGCATACATGATTATGACAATAAAAATCGCACTTAATACAAGTCTTTGCCTTTACGATAGTGTGTTATAGTTTTAAAAACAAAGCTTGTTGTAGATCTTTTTTCTTCCACGGTGAACAATAGGCATTAAATCGTTATTGTCTTGTTTCGGATCATTATCACTAACATAATCATAAGCAGCATGATTTATATCACTATTATTATAATCAACATAATTATCCTCAACATTATCCTCAACATTACTAAAACCAGTTAAATATTCCTTTTCCAGTTCCTGTTCCTCTTCCTCTTTCTCTACAGTGTCCTCAAGTAGAGTCTGCGTGGCTTTTGATAATGTTAAGGTTTTTGAACGTTGAATTATTTTCAATAGTAGTATTGTTTTGTAGCACTTTCTTTTTAGCACTTTTATGATTTTCTATTGACAGCAACAATGTTTCATGTAGTACACTACATTGATGATCACTGACACTTAAAACCTCACTATTTTTACTTTTTAGCTCCTGCAACATTGTTTTGAACGTTGTTTAGAACAACGCCAAATAACAGTTCCATTTTTATTGGTTCGTTTCACAATATCTGAATATCCTTTATAGAATGCATGAGGCTTAGTCACTGATACTTCCATATCAACTGTCAAGCATAGACTAAGCTCTAGTAAAGACAACTTGGTAATAAGAACAATAGTTTAATGTGCGAGCATATATGGATGCAAATGTGGGAGCAAAAAAAAGTTGGGAGCAAAAAGTGTAAGCAAAAGTGGGAGCAAATATGAGAGCAAAAAAAAAGTAGGAGCAAGTATGGGAGTAAAAAGTGGGAGCAAATGTGAAAGCAAAAGTGGGAGCAAATATGAGAGCAAAAAAGGTAGGAGCAAGTATGGGAGCAAAAATTGGGAGCAAATGTGAAAGCAAAAGTGGGAGAAAAAAGTGAGAGAAAAAAGTGGGAGCAAAAAGTGTAAGCAAAAGTGGGAGAAAATATGAGAGCAAAAAAAGTGGAAGCAAATGTGGGAGAAAAGTGGGAGCAAAAGTGGGAGCAAAAAGTGGGAGAAAAAAATTGGGAGCAAAAAAGTGTAAACAAAAGTGGGAGGCAACAAGTGTGAGCAAATATGAGAGCAGAAAGTGGGCGCAAATGTGAAAGCAAAAGTGGGAGCAAAAAGTGAGAGCAAAAAGAGCGAGCAAAAGTGGGTGCACAAAGTGAGAGCAAAATGTGTGAGTAAAAAGTGGGGGCAAATGTGCTGTTTTACTAAAACAATCTCACCTAACCTAACCTAACTTTTCCTAACCTAACTTTTTCTAACCTAACTTTATCCAACCTAACCTAACTTCACCTAACCTAACCTAACCCTACTTGACCTAACTTCACCTAACCTAACCATCCAACTCCCAAATCAAGAATTAAATTCTGGGCATAGTCGTGTAGGAACTCAAAACCTCTGGGATAACATCCAAGTATACTAGCCACTACACCTCGAGATGGCAATTTATCATGCAACACAACACAAAAATAAAAGTGTTCTGTAGTGTAACTCATTGGCTGACAACCATAGTTGAGAATTCAAACCCAAGACCTCAGGACTTTTGTTTTGAACATTATCAGAAATACTATTCCATTTACATTTTGCTGCTGCTTATAGTTATACAAGTTGGCATTAATATGGGAGTAAAAGTGAGAGAAAAAAAGTGAGAGCAAATGTGAAAGCAAAACGTGGGAGCGGAGCAAATATGAGTGCAAAAAGTAGGAGCAACCATGGCTGGTTGTTGAGACTTTCAAATCAACTACAGGTGTATTTTCCAGAGTTGGAATCTGACAGTTTGGCGGAGAACCGTTGAACTAAAGGCAGCGTTGCCACGTATGCTACTAGCCAGCACGTGCGAACTTCCACCCTCCCGTCCTTTTCCTCATGCTTATAATATCATTAGCATCGTTATTACATTTATTATATTTCTGAACAGATGGTTTTCAAAAATCTTAAACAAAGCAATGCTTAAAACTGTTCGGTGCACACTATAAAATAAAATACTAGCCCGTCAAATTGAAGAGAGGCCTTAAATATTGTAATGAATAGCAATATTACCGGTTCGAATACCGGTAGCCTACAATCATAAAACAAAAATGTTCAAAGCGAAACGACAGAACGTGATTGTTTCCGTGTTATTTAGCAATTTATATCTCCTGTAGAATAAGTTTCAAGGCACAAGAAACATATAAATGTATTACAAAATATACGATCATTGTATAGGCTATTAACTCACCCTTTAAAATACAGAAGCTAATCACTGGGAAAAGGCTCTATCCCATCCATATCATCATCATCATCTCGGTCCTCTCCATCACTGGATCCCGCACTGGTGGGTGAGGAATCGCCCAGGGAAATTATGAGGTCGTCCACAGCTGTGTCAATAACACCTTCACGTTCCCCCGCTTCGCTTAATACTCTTTCCACATGCGACTCCACCTTCGCCCAGTTTTCAGCTGTCAACACCCTCATCGTAATCGCAACCTATGCTGCCAAGACCTGTACCATGGAAAAAGTTGTCCAACCCATCGCGTCACCACTCGCAAACAAAAAGAAAGCTAAGGGTAACCTTTATCTAATTCACACGAACCTAAGCTTAAACTTACACTTACACTATATAAATAAATAACGGACACTAATGAATTATAAATATAAGTATAAAGTATAAATCCTACACGAGAAAGTAATTAACTAATTAATTCAATACAATTATAACGCAGCATGGTCAGTGTGCACTCGGGAGGCAACCAAACAAGGGACTGGTCAAGTGACAAGCACGTGGCCAAATAGCGTCATTCAAATTGGCAACGCTGTATGGTTTCCATGGCAACAAGCCTTGCGTGGGATCTAGTCGTCAACTGTTTTTGCCCACTGGCGCCGAAATGTCAGATTCCAACTCAGGATAATACAACTGTAATACACATGAATTAAATTTTAGTAAAGAGACATGGGTAATAATAACAGTTAAAAAAATATTCAAGTGGATTCATTTCTTTTTTTTTTTTTGAAGGTGGAATTTCCAAAGTACCGTCAACAATAATAATTAAATGAACAGTGGGAAATCAAACCCAAGACCTCAGGACTTTTGTTTTCAACATTATCAGAAATATTATTCCATTTACATTTTGCTGCTGCTCATAGTTATAAGAGTTAGCATTAATATGAGAGCAAAAGCGGAAGCAAAAGTGAAAGCAAATAGTGGGTGCAAGCATGGCTGGTTGTTGAGCATTTCATATCAACTAATACACATGAATTAAATTTTAGTAAAGTGACTTGGCTAATAATAATAATAATAGTTTAAGAAATTCAAGGGGATTGATATTTTTCAAGGTGTAATTTCCAAAGTACTGTCAAGAATAATAATTCCATGAACAGATTCCAAGAGCTCTAGAGTGCTTTTAAGGTCAATAATAATAATATCGTATGGCCTCGGGTGCCTGGTGCAAGCTTTGTTAATTGACACCCAGAGGGTAGCTTACATGTCGAATTTCGTCGTTCCTTTGAACGCTGTGAAAGTCAAGGAAGTTAGATATCTGAACTCCTTGACACTACAGCGCTTTCAAGTAGAGAATGGAGGAACTTTGTGTTGGCGGAAAATCCCGAGATTAATTTTGCCATTGAACACGGCCTACTGAATTCAAATGGGTTCTTTAACATGCCAACAACGTATGACTTGAGTATCGTAATTTTTGTCACCTTCAAAAATCACTTACCATGGCCAGGGGCGAACCTGCAATCTTGGGGTTAGTAGTCCGATACTATAACCACTCACCCACCGTGGCAAGCTTTAAGGTTAATGATTGGCTAGGAGTGAGATAGAGCTAACTAACCAAAGTAAACCGCAGCTCACTTAACCTAACCTTGTCACATGACATGTTCTACAAATTTAGACTTGCTTTGAGACTGGCTATGACGTCACAGATGAATGGCAGTGGGAGGCTGGACATGACTTTTTAATACACAAAAACATTTTCCTTTTTGCCAGCCTCCCACCGCCATTCATCTGTGACTTCTTAGCCAGTCTCAAAGCAAGTCTAAATTTGTAGAACATGTCATGTGACAAGGTTAGGTTAAGTGAGCTGCCGTTAACTTAGGTTAGCTAGCTCTATCTCACTCCTAGCCAATCATTAACCTTAAAAGCACTCTAGAGTTCTTGGAATCTGTTCATGTAATTATTATTCTTGACAGTACTTTGGAAATTACACCTTGAAAAATAGCAATCCCCTTGATTTTTTTAAACTATTATTATTATTATTATTATTAGCCAAGTCACTTTACTAAAATTTAATTTAAGTGTATTAGTTGATATGAAAGTCTCAACAACCAGCCATGCTTGAACCCACTTTTTGCTTTCACTTTTGCTTCCACTTTTGCTCTCATATTAATGCCAACTCTTATAACTATGAGCAGTAGCAAAATGTAAATGGAATAATATTTCTGATAATGTTGAAAACAAAAGTCCTGAGGTCTTGGGGTTGATTTCCCACTGTTCGTGTAATTATTATTGTTGACGGTACTTTGGAAATCCCACCTTCAAAAAAATGAATCCACTTGAATATTTTTTTAACTCTTATTATTACCCAAGTCTCTTTACTAAAATTTAATTCATGTGTATTAGTTGATATGAAAGTCTCAACAACCAGCCATGGATGCTCCTGCTTTTTGCTCTCTTATTTGCTCCCACGATTTGCTTTCACATTTGCTCTCACTTTTGCTCACACTTTTTTTTCTCTCACTTTTACTCCCATATTAATGCCAACTCTTATAACTATAAGCAGCAGCAAAATGTAAATGGAATAGTATTTCTGATAATGTGCAATACAAAAGTCCTGAGGTCTTGGGTTTGAATTCTCAACTATGGTTGTCAGCCAATGAGTTACACTACAGAAAACTTTCATTTTTGTGTTGTGTTGCATGATAATTTGCCCATCTCTCGGTGTAGTAGCAAGTATACTTGGATGTTATCCCAGAGGTTTAGGGTTCCAACTCGACTATGCCCAGAATTTAATTCTTGATCTGGGAGTTGGAAGGTTAGGTTAGGTGAAGTTAGGTCAAGTTAGGTTAGGTGAAGTTAGGTCAAGTTAGGTTAGGTGAAGTTGGGTTAGGTTAGGTTAGGTGAAGTTAGGTTAGGTTGGATAAAGTTAGATTAGGAAAAGTCAGGTTAGGTTAGGTGAGATTGTTTTAGTAAAACACCACATTTGTCCCCACTTTTTACTCACACATTTTGCTCCCAATTTGTGCACCCACGTTTGCTCGCTCTATTTGTTCTCACCTTTTCCTCCCACTTTTGCTTTCACATTTTCTCCCACTTTCTGCTCTCATATTTGCTCACACTTGTTTGCTCCCACTTTTGTTTATACTTTTTGCTCACACTTTTTGCTCCCATATTTGCTCCCACTTTTATTTGTTCTCATATTTTCTCCCACTTTTGCTTACACTTTTTGCTTCCACTTTTTTCTCTCACTTTGTGCTCCCACTTTTGCTTTCACATTTGCTCCCCCTTATTGCTCCCAATATTGCTCCGACTTTTTTTGCTCTCATATTTTCTCCCACTTTTGCTTTCGCATTTGCTCCCACTTATTGCTCTCATACTTGCTCCTACTTTTTTGCTCTCATATTTGCTCCCGCTTTTGCTTACACTTTTTGCTCCCAACTTTTTTTCTCCCACATTTGAATCCATATATGCTCACACATTAAACTATTGATCTTATTACCAAGTTGTCTTTACTAGAGCTTAGTCTATGCTTGACAGTTGATATGGAAGTATCAGTGACTAGGTATGGTAAGCCTCATGCATTCTATAAAGGATATTCATATATTGTGAAACGAACCAATAAAATGGAACTGTTATTTGGCGTTGTTCAAACAACGTTCAAAACAATGTCGCAGTGAGCTAAAAAGTAAAATTAGTGAGGTTTTAAGTGTCAATGATAATCAATGTAGTGTACTACATGAAACATTGTTGCTGTCAACAAAAAATCATAAAAATGCTAAAAAGCAAGTATTACAAAACAATACTACTATTGAAAATAATTCAATGTTCAAAAAAACCTTAACATTATCAAAAGCCACGCAGACTCTACATGAGGACACTGAAGAGGAAGAGGAAGAAGAACAGGAACAGGAAAAGGAGTATTTAACTAGTTTTAGTAATGTTGAGGATAATGTTGAGGATAATTATGGTGATTATAATAATAGTGATATAGATCATGCTGCTTATGATTATGATAGTGATAATGATCCGAAACAAGACAATAACGATTTCATGCCTATTGTTCACCGTGGAAGAAAAAGGATCTACAACAAGCTTTGTTTTTAAAACTATAACACACTATCGTAAAGGCAAAGACTTGTATTAAGTGTGATTTTTATTGTCATAATCATGTATACTCTGCAATGTTAAATATTCTGACTTCTGTAGATAATAAAACAACATTGTACCATTATTTTCATTTATTTACAAACTTTATATACAATTTGTTTTGTTTCATGATAATATTTTTAAGACAATACTAAACACTAAACCATTATTATTCTATACACATATTTTTCTTTCAGTCCATTGTCATGACTTATACCTTCCATTATTTTTTGACATTTGTTTTCTTATTTAATTAAAACGAACCATGCACCTATTGTTTTTAAACCTTCATAAATTAAGTGTACAGGTTGTACAGCATTATTGACTTCATCAAAAACACTCTCCGACATATCATTAGACCGTGTAGGCAGAAATGTCTCAGAGTTTTCACATACACAAAGTACACGATCACCATATGCTGTTTTCAATTTCCGAATCTTGATAATGCGGAATGGAATATGCGTTGGAATTTCGCTGAGCTTTTTTTTGTCTCTAAGCCACATGTTTGACCCACAGCATTCAAAACATTCATTGTAGTAGTCTATAAACAAAAGAAAAGCATATCTATTACACTCTAAAACAGCTTTAATAATATTGTGCAATTAGGGATTTTGCACTATGCATTGCCAATAAATAATACTAGTTATGTAGGAAATGCCCTAACTGTAGCAGATACTACTTTCCTGCATAGAGCACAAGTGTTAAGTTCTAATGCACACTTGACACATGCTATCATGTGTCCACAAGGCAAAAATACAACACCTAGTTCATCTTGATAACAAATTTTACATAATTGTTGGTCACACTTTTGTATTTGTTCGTGTGGCAAGTCTTTTTTTTCAGCCTCATGTATTTGCCCCGCTTGTTCTAACTCTAAAGACACTTTTATGTCTTGTGCTGCAATCACGTTTTCTTTACGAATAGTGTTCACAAATTCCTGACCTTTAAGCAACACCATGTATTTACAGTTAGGTAACCAACGAGCGTGTTGCACAAAAGGGTCATCAGTCATTTGCCAATCCTTTAAAGCAAATCCACAATAAAAACATATTGTTTTATCCCCTTCACCAGTATAAAAAAATCCAGCTTCACTTAGCTGTTTGGTAAGGTGTTTTAAAATTAATGGCCAAACATCCTTATAGGATTCTAAACGTTTTTCAACAGAGCTGTACTCTGGGTGTGCTAGTGCTTTAGTCTTGCAAACTCCCAATTTTTCAAAAGGACACGCCAATTCAACACTGGCTATGGCATATGGACCACATATATCGACACAACCGTTGGCTGGTAATACATTATTATTATTATTTGTGATTCAGCAACATAAGTAGTAGCCAATTGCCTTGTGGTTCGGTAAAATGGATACACTGGTAGGTTACCCACTTGTTTTCCAAGCATATAGGGACAAGAAGGAGACCATCGCAAATGGTCTCTAAAGGGATCATCCCCTTCTTCCCAGTGTGAAAGTTCAATACGACAAAACACACAGCGCACCACATCTTCTTGGTTCAAGTAAAAAACCGGCTTTTGCAGGTTTATGTGTCGACAAAAAGCCTACAGGCCAGAATTCAAATGTTCACCAACGATCATGTTCTGATTTTAAATTTAACCCACGTGGTAAACCAAATTGCTCACTTGTTGTTGTATTTGGTACTAGCGCCATGTGTTATAATAAAACTTTTTTCTTATTGTAAGTTATTAACGTTGCACACATTACTTTAAACCACAATGTATGCTCGTGTTCACTGTCTGTTCACTATGTTAATGGCGTATGACCACACCTAAAAAAACAACAAAATAACTCATCTCTCAATCAATCAATCAATACTTGTAATTAAACTTTATCGTTAATTGGCGTAAATAAAAAAAAATATTTAAAAAAATAAACTGTATGTCTGCACTAACAGTAACCCATGTACTTTTTTTTATAAAGCTGCAGTCATTTACATTTCCCTTTAAAAATATATATAAAAAAAATATCATTTTGTTCAGATTATCTTGTTCAAACCTGTGGATATTTATTGAGTCCTTGGGGAACCACCCTTAAATAAAATTTTGTTTTGTTTTTGCTTTTCGAAAATCCAACATAGCCTTGTAATTTTCCCAGTCAACTACCAATATAGTCTTGTACCGTTTGCCAATACATGGCCATTATTCAAGAAAGCAATCATCGTCCTAGTCATGTACAGGTAATGAATTTTTGTCTACGTGTTTTCAGTAATGGTAAAATGGAATAGCATTTATAAGTTAGACTTACCTGCGTTTTCAATAGTTCGCTGCCTGGAAACAATGGTTGCACTCTACTGCGTCTTGGGTTTTCAGCAACTGCTACGGCGGTAAGGCCTTTCTTTCCAAGTTTCTAAAAATAAATAAAATAAACCGCTATAAATACCTAAATTCAGGTTGATACATGCATTTCATAAAATAAAATAACATAATATCAAACCAAAAATGAAACAAGTTAGTTTAAAAAAATAATCTCACCTTTACTTGCACTGGTTTGTTACTGTTTCCTTCTAGTGGATCCAAAAGCGCAATGGTTTCTTGTATCTCAGACATGTAAGGTATACCGGTTATCTGCAAACAAATAAATAAATAAATAAAAATCATTAATTACCTGATCAATATCTACAAATTTAAGGTACATTAGCATGTCATTATAAAAATAATCATTCATAGGTACTTACCAAGAACCTCCGTGGCTTAGGCGGCAGCACGCCGGCCTCTCACCGCTGGGTCCGTGGTTCAAATCCTGGTCACTCCATGTGAGATCTGTGCTGGACAAAACGGAGGCAGACAGGTTTTCTCCGGGTACTCCGGTTTTCCCTGTCAACATTTCATTCCAGCAACACTCTCAACTATCATTTCATTTCATCTGTCATTCATTTCATCATTGCCCCAGAGGAGTGCGACAGGCTTCGGCAGCCGGCACAGTTCATATCCTCGCCGCTAGTTGGGGGCTTCATTCATTCCATTCCTGACCCGGTCGGAGACTGGAAGCAGGCTATGGATTTTCATTTCATTCATAGGTACTTACCAAAAAAAAAGGATTTTTCTACCACAGCTCTACTGTATATGTGTATTTGCTAGTCCTGTCAGTGTATCACTAACGCAATTCTTATCAGTCTGCTTAGCAACAGAGAGATCTGCATTTTCTCAGTGTTTTTACCTTGAAATGTTGTCTCTCTCACACGTGTTCCCAAGCCTCTCCAAATTCCTCAAACGCGATAAGATTCGCGTAACTTATACTAGGTTCATGAGTTTAATGAGGAACCAAAATGGCTGCCTCTTATACATTGGTAGTCCTAATGTCTCAGAACCAACATGGCAGCTGCTTAAACGTCACACCTGCTAGCCACCACGAGGCAAGTAAGCTGATATCACACTTCCTGCTGACGTAGACATTTTTGTCTTATCAGCAGTCTCTCTCACAAGTCCTCTGGCTAGGTCCAATATTCAGTCTCCAGTGAGCAGGACTGCGTGTGTTAGCATTGAAAACATACGTGACTTATTATTATTATTATTATTATTATTACTATTGTTATTATTAAACATTTTTCTGTAATAATAATAATAATAATTACTACCAAGCGGCCATCCTCAATACATGATCATGTTAACCACATACATTCACCCTAAAACACATGACTTTACCCAGTTCAATATTTAGTTTATAACATTTCAGGCCAATGACCTTACCTTTTTGGCTCTTTGCGTACATGCACATGACTTGGTCGAGCAAATGTTATAGGTTTCCATATTCTAAAAACATTTACTGTGCCAGACAGCAGTCTCGCTTATTACCCTTTACTAGCATGTTAAAGATCCCGTTCAGGGGTTAAAAAATTCCTGGCACACTTAACACATTTTCAAATATTCGCCTCCATCCGTCATAGGAAATGTCACAAATCCAACCGTTATAAGCTGCGCCCGCCATCCCACCAAAATAGCAATTCATTTCTTCCGGGCACGGTCACCGAGATCGCTATAAGGGATTTTCAAAATATTCGCCTTCATTCATCTGTCATAGGAAAAAATATCGAAAAGCGACCCCTCGTTTCGCCATACATCGCCCCGTCGAAGTAGCCATTTCCACTATTCACCATGCTCAGTCATAGCTTCGTTTGAACACACGCCCAGCGCTACCGGCTCTCTGTCGACAAAAACTCTTTTATAAAAAAATGCCTAGTTCTTGTCCTGGAGATTTCACATTTATTTTCATGGTAGATAGGGTAGAGACCTTTCATTTATGTCAAACAAACTTATTTGTACAATTCCTAGTTTCCAAAATAGTAAAAATTCAAAATTTAAGTGTTTTCAAACAATCTCAAAAAATAAAAAAGTTTTATTATAAAAAATAAAGGTCATAGAGAACATTCGTTTCAACTATGGCACAACGTTCAAACATGTTTGGTTTTCAAACTATCGCCTACTTTCAAAAACAAAATTTTTCAAAATTTCCTTTAAAAATATAACGAGTGGTCTATAGGAAAGAGGACGTCAGATCGAGTTCAACGACATCTCATTTGTTAAAATCCGACCATCCATTCGCCAATTATCGCCAATGTTTGCGAGAGAGTAGGCTATCATTTTTTTCCTCCTATACCCTTGGAACTTTCTGCCCACCTAAAAGGCATAGCCCCCTTTCATTAACATCAAACAAACTTTTTTTCCAAAATTCACCGTTTTCAAAATAGCACCAATCCAAAAAATAATTTCAAATTAAAAAAAATACCAACACACATTCTTAGCCAAGAGAACGTCATCCCAACGCCAACAATACCTCGTTCGTTAAAATCCGACCACGCGTTCGGGAGATATCGCCAAAGTTTATATGAAAGTAGGGGGTTAAGCAGAACCCGTCACACCCCACTACTGTCAAGTTTTTATCCTAGAGACTTGAAATTTATTTCGGAGGTAAAGGGGTAGGAACCATTCATTTACGTCAAACAAACTTTTATGTAAAGTTCCTAGGTTCCAAAATATAGGAATGTCAAAATTGGACTGTTTAAAAAAACATTATTACATAAAAACCATTGGCTTGAACCTTGGCACAACGTTCTATCATGTTTGGTTTTCAAACTATCGCCTACTTTCAAACACAACAATTTTCTGAAAAATATAACGATTAGTCCATAGGAAAGAGGACTATGCACCCACTCTTGCTCGCTCTTTTTGCTGTCACTTTTTGCTCCCACTTTTGCTTTCACATTTGCGCCCACTTTCTGCTCTCATATTTGCTCACACTTGTTGGCTCCCACTTTTGTTTACACTTTTTTGCTCCCAATTTTTTGCTCCCTCTTTTTGCTCCCACTTTTGCTCCCACTTTTTCCTCCCATATTTGCTTCCACTTTTATTTGTTCTCATATTTTCTCCCACTTTTGCTTACACTTTTTGCATCCACTTTTTTCTCTCACTATTTGCTCCCACTTTTGCTTTCACATTTGCTCCCACTTTTTGCTCCCAATATTGCTCCTACTTTTTTGCTCTCATATTTGCTCCCACTTTTGCTTTCGCATTTGCTCCCACTTATTGCTCCCATACTTGCTCCTACTTTTTTTTTGCTCTCATATTTGCTCCCACTTTTGCTTACACTTTTTGCTCCCAACTTTTTTTTTCTCCCACATTTGCATCCTTATATGCTCACACATTAAACTATTGTTCTTATTACCAAGTTGTCTTTACTAGAGCTTAGTCTATGCTTGACAGTTGATATGGAAGTATTAGTGACTAGGTATGGTAAGCCTCATGCATTCTATAAAGGATATTCAGATATTGTGAAACGAACCAATAAAAATGGAACTGTTATTTGGCGTTGTTCTAAACAACGTTCAAAACAATGTCGCAGTTAGCTAAAAAGTAAAATTAGTGAGGTTTTAAGTGTCAATGAAAATCAATGTAGTGTACTACATGAAACATTGTTGCTGTCAACAAAAAATCATAAAAATGCTAAAAAGCAAGTGTTACAAAACAATACTACTATTGAAAATAATTCAATGTTCAAAAAGACCTTAACATTATCAAAAGCCACGCAGACTCTACATGAGGACACTGAAGAGGAAGAGGAAGAGGAAGAAGAACAGGAACAGGAAAAGGAGTATTTAACTAGTTTTAGTAATGTTGAGGATAATTATGGTGATTATAATAATAGTGATATAGATCATGCTGCTTATGATTATGATAGTGATAATGATCCGAAACAAGACAATAACGATTTCATGCCTATTGTTCACCGTGGAAGAAAAAAGATCTACAACAAGCTTTATTTTTAAAACTATAACACACTATCGTAAAGGCAAAGACTTGTATTAAGTGTGATTTTTATTGTCATAATCATGCATACTCTGCAATGTTAAATATTCTGACTTATGTAGAAAATAAAACAACATTGTGCCATTATTTTCATTTATTTACAAACTTTATATACAATTTGTTTTGTTTCATGATAATATTTTTAAGACAATACTAAACACTAAACCATTATTATTCTATACACATATTTTTCTTTCAGTCCATTGTCATGACTTATACCTTCCATTATTATTTGACATTTGTTTTTTATTTAATTAAAACGAACCATGCACCTATTGTTTTTAAAACATTCATAAATTAAGTGTACAGGTAGTACAGCATTATTGACTTCATCAAGAACAGTCTCCGACATATCATTAGACCGTGTAGAAAGAAATGTCTCAAAGTTTTCACATACACAAAGTACGCGATCACCATATGCTGTTTTCAATTTCCGAATCTTGATAATGCGGAATGGAATATGCGTTGGAAATTCGCTGAGCTTTTTTTTTGTCTCTAAGCCACATGCTTGACCCACAGCATTCAAAACATTCATTGTAGTAGTCTATAAACAAAAAAAAGCATATCTATTACACTCTAAAACAGCTTTAATAATATTGTGCAATTAGGGATTTTGCACTATGCATTGCCAATAAATTATACTAGTTATGCAGGAAATGCCCTAACTGTAGCAGATACTACTTTTCTGCATAGAGCACAAGTTCTAATGTACACTTGACACATGCTATCATGTGTCCACAAGCAAAAATACAACACCTAGTTCATCTTGATTACAAATTTTACATAATTGTTGGTCACACTTTTGTATTTGTTCGTGTGGCAAGTCTTTTTTTTCAGCCTCATGTATTTGCCCCGCTTGTTCTAACTCTAAAGACACTTTTATGTCTTGTGCTGCAATCACGTTTTCTTTACGAATAGTGTTCACAAATTCCTGACCTTTAAGCAACACCATGTATTTTCAGTTAGGTAACCAACGAGCGTTTTGCACAAAAGGGTCATCAGTCATTTGCCAATCCTTTAAAGCAAATCCACAAAAAAACATATTGTTTTATCCCCTTCACCAGTATAAAAATCCAGCTTCACTTAGCTGTTTGGTACTGCCCCCGTAAATTGAATTATATTGAGACAACGATGGCTGTATTGGCAAATGTGAGTAAAGTTATGAATGTCATAGTTGTGACGTGTATATTCATGACGTAGGCACGGATGACGTAGAATTCATGCAAGTAGGCTGATTGAGCTGAGATTCTTGGTGACGTCATGATTTTGTTCGAGAAAGATCGGAGATTTACGACGCAGTCGCAGGAAACAAGGTATTGTGCTAAGGAAGAAGTTACGCTATTGGAGGAGAGACTCGAACCAATGAACGATAGTTTGGAAGGAAGACGGAGATTGCTGAAACTACGATATTTAATTACTTTTGGCATGCAGAATTGCGGAAAACTATTTTCAGTTATGGCATTGATTTGGAATTTTGAAGAAATTAATTTTGAGTTTTTGAAATTTGAAAATCCGTCAAGTATAGCCAAAGTCAAAACTTTCAGCAATGACGCAGCAACAGGCTATGGAAGGGATGGATACGCCCCTTAAGAAGTTGATAAAAGGTCGTGCACAGAAGAGAGGAGCTCTCAGAACTCAGAACTCAGAACTCATACTCAGTACTCAGAACTCAGAACTCATAACCTCAGAACTCATAATCTCAGAACTCATACGGATCATACCGCTGATACCGCATATATATTTCAGATGTCATAGAGTCATTTTCGAGTGAATAAGTGAAGCAAGTTGTCTTTAGCGTGTGGTTAAAGCCCGGCGCATCGAACGAACACGGAGCAGTTCCATTTTACGCTGCTCGAAACTAGGTGAAGTTGAAACGCTCACATTAACGTTTCTACCAGATAAGATATCAAGTGTTAACTTCAGCCTTTATTATAATTCAATTGGGCAGTACAACATTGAGGTGTGTAGAAGATTTGAACAATTTCACAGTTACACTTCGAAAGATATTGGCACTTTAAGGCTGCCAACAAAAGTGATTTTCTCGCCACATGAGAAACACTTTTAAAATTCCACATAATACACTACGGCTGACACGTGGAGTGCAACAGTGATATTGGAGAATACGTTTGGTAATACAACGATACATTCTACTATGGAACATTATAATCTTGCAGTGCTTTCAATGATTATAAAAGTAGTTGAGATGGAAGGCTAAGGCTTTAATGCAATTGGGACATATATCGTTGGAGTGAAATAACAGCATGGAACTTCGTTAATCGTCTTTCTACAAAAGCGAGCATGTAATGAACATCCAACTACACTCATGCATCGTGAATCCATCGCTGAATTATACCAGATGACAGTGGAAATATTTTCATACTCCACGATTATGAATATTTCTGCGGAAATAACTACAATAAACTTCATGGCGATTTACGACCGGAACTTCAGGGAACTTTCAAGAGAGGCTAGGGTGGACCCGGCTCACAAAGAAGAGTTTAGCCAGAAGGATGTTTTCGTATCCACGGAGCAGTGCAATTTTCGGAGGAGGAAGCAGTTCGATTCTCCGAGGACGCTGATTCCAGGTTCGAGGACGGAGCACATCATTACGCTGGTGAAATGGAACCAACAGCAGTTTTCTTTGAAAACTTTCCTCTAGAACTTCAATCACCAGATAAGGTAGTCGTGAACGTTTCTTGTATTATTTGAGTCTTGTAGCGATATCTGAGCAACCATTCTTCTCATATTTTCTGTCCCATATTTTTCTTGTGCCCCATTTTCTTGATTAACATTTCTGTACTCAGTACACTTCGATGATTTATGCCTTTTTCTTCGATTTGTTGAGACATTGTTATGTCATTGGCATAGTTAAATTAATTTTGGATCAGTTGAGACTGATGATTTAGATTCTTTCAGTAATTTGCATATTTTTGTAGTCACGATTTGACTGTAAAGTTAACGATTTTCTATGGCAGATTTGAATTCAGACAGCGTGTCATTTTTATTAAAGTAATTCTATTCAGTTAATTACTTTGACCAATTTTCTGTCATCCTCAAGAAAGAAGAATAATTAAATGATTTTAGAGCGTTAAAATCTATTACGATATCGACGATCTTTGAAATACTAGTCGTCTTATGAACATGATTGCAACATAGACATTTATCATCGCATTATAGACAATTTTATGAAATATGAACTTTGATTACGATTTATTGAATACACTAAAGTAATGAACATTTGATGGGAGTTTTTCTCAATTATAGATTGGAACAATAATGTTTGCATTCCACAGTCTAATTGTATTCTATTCGACTATTCATACAGTTTAGATGAACTTTGATTGAAGATAGTATTTTTATACTGCGTTACTTTGAAGATATTAATCTCAATTTTGATAGACCAGGGAGGAGTGTCTAATCGTATTTGCTATTAAATTTATTTGTGATTGGCAAATTTTTACTTCATATCGATTCATGAATGAAACCCACGAAGGTTAAATAATAACAGTCATTAATACAATTGATGCATATAAGAATTTTTAAAGAGGAACAATGGATGTATAATCGTTAGTTCAGTGGACATGTAAAAGTCGCTGATGAATAATGCCCTTGAATTATGAAGGAGGTTCCCACAGTAATGTTAATGAAGTTGATGAATTTATAAGTGGAGGATTTTTGTATGTAGTTTGGAAGATTTTTATGCCATATATATGAAGATATATGATGAATTTTGGGCCAATTTTTGTGCAATTTTGTGCGTCTTGAGCGAAGTATTTTCCCGCTGAATGTATTGTTCTGGTTCTTTGAAAGTTATTCATATGAAGATACTGTTAAAATTAACAAGAGTGTTAAATAATTTGAGATAAAGATTTTGAATGGAGGTTACCGACACAAATAATAATAATAATTATTAAACCTTATTAAACCTGAATTTGACAGTTAAATATAACTAACCTTCATTGGTCGATTATATCACCACGATTTGAGTAATTATCAACCGGATAAATGTGTGGTTTAATGTATTTCTTGTATAAATAATATAAACAATATAATATTGTAAAATAATTTTGTAAATATCTTTGTTAAATAATTTGAAATGAAAAGGATTAATAGAGGCGTGTATAAGTTTTCCAATTGTCGTTTGACATTGTTATAAACAATTTATTATTGTTATAAATAATTAATGAACTTTTGTTATTAACATTAAGAGTTTTGTTTTTATACTCTAAACAACGCTAATTAAACATGTGCATTGAACAATTAATCATGATTTGGGATTGTTGGAGTAATCCACTGGTGTTTGAATGGAGCATTTAAAACATTTGCGTGATAATATTTCAGTTGAGATGTGAACATTTACGTGTTTTGAAAAGGAGAGCCAAGCTCTGAGGTAACTCGCTTATGCTAGGGTTGAACGAACGGGGTGAGTCCACTTTGACGATGCAGGTGCATTGCAGCTGGCCCGGACAACTGTATGACAGAGTCCAAGGACGTATCCATAATAGCCTTGTGGCTATAAATAAAATGTGAAGTATATAAACACGCAAAACAATTGATATATGTGTCTCGTCCCAAATCCCGTTTCCATTCCAAGTGCATTATTATTTTTACGTTGCTATGAGCTTGAGAAAGCTGAAACATTGTATGTAGAGTATACAAGTCCTACAGGAGGACATGATTATATGGACGATGGCTTCTGATTGCCACGTGGATTTTGTTGTTTATTTTTGTTAAATCATTCTTTATGTGAAATAAATTATTGTGCAGTTTAAAGTTTCTCGTCTTCGTTCTGGTTCATTTTAAATATCATGGTGGAGGTTATTGTGAGGGCATACTTTAAGTGATCCAGTTGACAACCCAGTCCCCGAGATAAATTTAAGAGGTAAGTAAAGGTAAGTATGAACCCCCGTATATTTTGGTGTGTTCCACAATAATTTCTTGTTAACTATTGTGCTCTAATCTCGATAGTGTCTGTCAGTGCCATTTTCATTGATGTAGCTGTGCCGGTGCGTTTGATTATTGGCAATCCGATTGAGGGGGCGGATATCTGACAGCCTACTATCCGGATATCGAACACCAGTAGGATTGGCGACCCTATAACGTGGGGCTTGTTCAACAAAACTGGATTACCAGGTTGAACACCAGTAGGATTGGCGCCGCAATTCGGTGGGGCTCGATTGACAACACTGGATTACCAGGTTGAACGCCAGTAGAATTTGCACAATCGAAGTTCGGAGTGCTTGAATAACATTGGATTACCAAGTTATTGCAGTAGAATTGACACCGCAATTTTTGTGGAGTGTTCGAATAACATTGGATTACCAAGTTATCGATGTCAAAGGGATTGTGAAGACTCAAATAAAGAGGTTGATTCTTTGTTAGTTGTCTTGGCCAATTGTAGAATTTGAGAGTGTGATTATATAGGGATTAAATGTTGTGATGTATTAGGAAAATTACACTCAGAAAAGATCAGATCTTATACAACTTGAGAGAGGTTAAATAGGCTGGAAACTTAGAAAAATCGCCTATGATCTGGAGTCTTATTTTATTTGACCGGCTTATGACATGTTTAGTCATATTAAAGATAAAATTAAACTATTTGGATTGTAAATGTAAATTATTTGTGTTAGGATATTTTAAAATGAACCAAAGAAACTTGAACATGTGCTTGAGTTTATTTCTACATGAAGTGTCTACGAAAGTTAATTATAAGGTAATTATAAGTTAGATTTAAGACAGAAAATTGCTCAAACTTATATATGGTGAAAAATGTTGCTCAGATGTTGTTATTTTGCTCTGTTTGATGTATGTCCCTAAAGCAGTTTATTATTGAAATATTATTGAAATGGCAGACGAGAGTCTGAGAAAGATGTTGGAAGAGATGGAAGTTAGGAATGCTAGCAGAATGAAGCAGATGATGGAGGAGAATTCTAGTAGTTTGTCTGCTAATTTGTCTATTAGGCTGGATGAAAGTGTGAGGGAGATGGAAGCTAGAAATACTAGTCGAATGCTGGAGATGATGAAGGAGAATGCTAGTAATTTGTCTACTAGGATGGATGAAAATTTGAAAGTTATTCAGACCAGTTCTGCAAACTTAGAAAATAATATGTCGCGTTTACAGATCAATACCCAGGGAATCGAGAATGCTGTAACTGACATGCGCACAGACGTGTCCAATGTGCATAAAGATGTTTCTGAGGTTAAAATTGATGTTTCTAAGGTACAGAAAGATCTTACTATGTTGAATCTTGATGTTGCTAATGTCCGGGGTGATATTTCATGTGCTAGAGCTGAAGTAATTGTTGTTAGGAATGATGTTGCTACTGTACAAGACAAAGTAGAAGAAGTTCAAAAAGAGGTTAGAAATGCTCGAACTGATGTGTCAAATGTTCAAGTAGACATCAATAATATTCATTCAGAAGTTAACGATATGCAAAGCGATATCAATAAAATACAAGTAGAAGTCAATACTGTTTTTATAGACATGGCTAAAGTTCAGACTGATGTTAACAAAGTTAGGGAGGAAATTGAAACTTCAAAAACACTTTGTTCTCGTAACATTAGTGCATTAACAACTCGATTAGTTGACGAGTCTGTTAGGACAACAGCTTCTTTAGCTGGTTTAAAATACGATGTAGAGGTCATGAGAACCCAAGTATTAGATCACAATCGTTTACTCAAGGAAGACATTGAAGTGGATATCGCGGAAATGTTAACTGCAAATGTAACGGTTTGGAAAGATGAATGGAACAGGTCAAGTGGGGAACATGTAGATCAGATTCAGGAACGAATTGAAAGAAAACTTGCCAGTACACAAGTAGACATTAATAATGAAGTAGTTCAGATTAGGAAAGACTTGAATGTAAGGATGGATTCGCTATCCGAAAAGCAGGTAGAGGATAGAACTCAAATAGGTCAGGACGTGCAAGCATTAAAAACTGCGTTAGAGGAACAGATTCATAAGGTTGTCTCTGATGTTAATGAAACTACGAGCAAACTGCAGAATTTGAAACTAGGAGAAGCTAGCATGATGGAAACCTATAAGGAAGAGTTGATTAGGAAAGTCATCACGGAAATCACAGACAAGGATACCGAAGGATTGACTGGTGAAGAGGATAGAAATTACGTGAGAAGAGGTAACCTTACTACAGAAGAGAGAGATATTAGTCCTGAGGAACGTATATCCAGATTCAGGGAAGAAGAAGAGGATCGGAATATTGAACCCAAATGGAAGTATCGTGATAGTGGGAAAAATTATATGGATTCATATCCGAGAAATGTGACAGTCATCCGGAATTTTGAAGACAAACCTCAAAAATTTAGCAACACTGATAGTCTCACACCGATCGAATATATCATGAATCTTAAAGACTATTTCATAGAAGCCCACATTCCTAGAGAGAGATGAGAATCGTAGAAAGATTTCTAGCTGGAGGACCCCTTGAATGGTTTAGAGCATTTCGGTACACTTTCAGCAATTTTGACGAATTTTCAGAGGCACTGATAAAACGATTCTGGTCAATAGAAGCTCAGAATTCACTAAGAGCTGAGGTATACTCGAGGAAGTATTCAGGTACTCTTCCAACACGGTACGCTGATTTCTTCACGAGCCAACTATCACGCTTGAGATTCTTGCAACCCCCATTGTCAACAGAGCAGTTGATAGATGCGATTTCACGTATGCTGCCTGTGGAGGTAAGAAGACTGATCATATCGTCAAATATCAGAGATTTGACAAGTATGGACGAATTGTTGAGAAGGCTTGACTACACGAGTCCAATGCCAAATTTGGTACAAAAAGGTCAGAGGCACGAATTCAAAGACGTTAATACAGTCTACATGGATCAAGTGCAGCAAACTGATAAGCCTGAGGAAGGAAAAACTGAAAATGTAGGTCCTCACAGGAATAATTATTTCCGCAACAACAGATCCCAAGGTTACCGTCCATATCAGCAAAGACGAGGCTGGAATAATAATAGAGGGAATTACAACAACGGAAGAGGTAGAGACTATAACAATGGTTATAATAGAAACTACAATCGAAATAACCAGTACCAGAATCAGAATTCTCAAGGTCAGGTTATGACACCCGACAAGTATCAAGAAAGAGAGAAATAAAGTCAGCAGTATCTGAAGGAATTACGAGAAAAGGAAGCTGAAAATCAAAAGAAAAGACAGGATGTAGTGATCGATCCTGGTCCTTCTACAAGTCAGCAGAATTCGGAAAACAGGTATTCAGGACAGAAGAGAAAGTAGAGAGGAGAGAATGCATTAGCCACACACAACCCAGAGAAGAAGAGACTTATGATTAAGGAACATAGAGGAAATATCATAGAAGAGTAAGCCAATAATAATTCAATTTCGTGTTCAAGTGAATTGAGATATTTATAACACAGAGTTTAAAAACAATTTGCAACTGTTTTTAAAACGTGGTGAAGGGAGAATGCCCCCGTAAATTGAATTATATTGAGACCACGATGGCTGTATTGGCAAATGTGAGTAAAGTTATGAATGTCATAGTTGTGACGTGTATATTCATGACGTAGGCACGGATGACGTAGAATTCATGCAAGTAGGCTGATTGAGCTGAGATTCTTGGTGACGTCATGATTTTGTTCGAGAAAGATCGGAGATTTACGACGCAGTCGCAGGAAACAAGGTATTGTGCTAAGGAAGAAGTTACGCTATTGGATAGATAGATAGATAGATAGATTTTTATTAATTCCATTTGATCAAATACATGCATTCAATACATTTTTGATATAGGACACGTCAGAATTTACATGCATAAAATAAAAGAACTAACAGGTATATATTACTAAGATTATAACTATTTATAACTTATTATAATAGCAAATCTTAATAGATACAATCTTATTGCACAACTATTTACACCTCACTCTATTATCATAATATGAAAACTTAATTCTATAAATACAACAACATACAGCTAGATATTAAAATTAAATTAAAAAAGTAAAATATAGTTATAGATTCCATCACTCCTATTCGCTAAAATATTCAACTACTGAGTAAAAACAATGGCACTGCAGATAAGCTTTCAACATTCTATCAAAGGTTTTTATTTTTGGGGCCAGTTTTATATACTGGGGTAGTTTATTGTATAATTTAACTCCAGTGTGAAAAGTTCCTTTTTGATATATGCTTGTGTGTGTGTGTGAAATATGAATGTTTTGATTTTGTCTTGTGTTATGCCTATGAACATCATTGTTTGTTTTAAGAAAAACATCTTTATTCATTAAATTCTTTTAAAAAAACATAATACTTTCAAAGATATATATGCAGGGCAGTGGGAGAATGTTTAAATCTTTAAACAGAGGTCTACATGATTCTCTAGAGTTTACATTTGCCATAATTCTAATCGCTCTCTTTTGTATCCTAAACGTGCTTAGTACATCTGGCGACATACCCCAAAATATGATCCCATATCTTAAGTATGAATGGAAATAAGCAAAATAAGTATTTCTTAATGTGTGCATGCTAGTGCAGGTTTTCAAAATACGTAACGCAAAGCGCATCGAGTTCAGTTTAGTATTCAGATATTGTATATGTTTATTCCATTTCAAGTCTTGTTGTATCCATAGTCCTAAAAACTTTGTTTCTGATTTATTTTCTATTTAATGACCATTTAATGTTATATTGGGCATCGCAGGATTCCTATTCTGTATAGTGTGGAAATTTAGACATACTGTCTTTTTATAGTTTATTATGAGGCGATTATCTTGTGACCATTTGGTTAACTCTCCTGTAACGGAGTCAGCAGACTGCTGTATGACCTGTTTAGTTTCACCTTTTATTACGAGTGTTGTATCGTCCGCAAACAAAATTTCCTTATGTGAATGAACGTTCTGTGTTATATCATTGATATATAGAAGAAAGAGTAGTGGGCCCAAAACCGATCCCTGGGGTACTCCAAATTCAATAATTCCCTCATTGGACAATGTTTCATTAAGTAATTTGGTTCCATCATCCTTGTGTCTCAAGCTTACTATTTGTTTACGCCTTGTTAAGTAAGACTCTATCCATTTATTAGCTAGACCTCTAACACCATATTGATTTAGTTTGGTAAGGAGGATTTTATGGTCAACTACATCAAATGCTTTCGATAAATCCAAGAATAGGCCAGTTACATGTTCCTTATTGTCAATTAATTTCAGTATACTATTACTACATTCGTAAATTGCTGTCTCTGTAGATTTTTCCGTTCTAAATCCATGTTGTGAGTTTGATAATATTTTATTTTTTTCTATGAAACTTATCAGTCTCTTATACATAATTTTTTCCACAATTTTTGCAATACCAGTTGGTAAGGTAATAGGACGATAGTTATCTAATTCATCTTTTGAACCGTTTTTGTGCACTGGAATTACTTTTGATAACTTCAAAATATCCGGGTAAGTTCCTGAGAGAATTGAACTGTTTATTAAGTGCGTAAGTGGATTTATTATATTTTCTGCACATTTCTTTAAAATTGCATCAGGGATGCCATCAATGCCAGCACAGAATTTATTTTTTAGCTCTTTTATAACTATTCTTACCTCTTCACTTGTGACATGATTTATAAATAAAGAATCACTGCATATATTTATTTTATTATTAGAATTTAGTGTATTTACCTGTGATTTATTTAATAATTTTTGCGGAATTTCCAGAAAATAGTCATTAAAAGTGTTTGCTATTTCCTCTGGATTATTAATCACTTTATTATTTCTGGTCAGTGTAATGTTCCTTTGTATTTTAGCAGATTTTCCAGTTTCTTTCTTTATTACGGACCACATAGCCCTGTTTTTATTAGATGATTGGGAAATAAAATTATCATTATGCATTTTCTTTGCTAGTCTTATTACCTTATTTAATATGCTAGTGTATTTTTTGTAGTATAAATTGAATTCAGGTGTTGTGTGGTATTGTTTATATAATTTGTGTAGAAATTTCTTTCTTTGACATGAATTTATAATCCCTGTTGTTATCCAATTGCTAGTTTTGTTATTTTGAACAGTTCTTCGTTTAAAGGGGAATGCTATTTCAAAATAGTGTTTTAGGGTACTGTTAAATGCATTAAATTTATCATTTACATTTTCTAGTTCATAAATTTCTGACCATGTTTCCTTATTTAATAAGTCATTGAAATATGTAACATTTGATTCAGTGAATGACCTGCACTTTGATTTTACTCCATTATCATTATTATTGATTACTTCGGATACTTCAAAACTCAGTATTTGTCCATGGTGGTCACTAAAACCCGGACAATAGACTTCTATTGAATGGTGATATTTATCTGTATTTATAAAAATTTGATCAGGAGTGGTTTTACTAAATTTTGTTATTCTTGTTGGTGTATTTACTGTAGGTTTCAGTCCATAGGAAATTAGTAACTGGTTTAATAATTCACAATTTCTATCAAGTTTTAAGAAATCCACATTTACATTACATTTGGAGGAGAGACTCGAACCAATGAACGATAGTTTGGAAGGAAGACGGAGATTGCTGAAACTACGATATTTAATTACTTTTGGCATGCAGAATTGGGGAAAACTATTTTCAGTTATGGCATTGATTTTGAATTTTGAAGAAATTAATTTTGAGTTTTTGAAATTTGAAAATCCGTCAAGTATAGCCAATGTTAAAACTTTTAGCAATGACGCAGCAACAGGCTATGGAAGGGATGGATACGCCCCTTAAGAAGTTGATAAAAGGTCGTGCACAGAAGAGAGGAGCTCTCAGAACTCAGAACTCAGAACTCATACTCAGTACTCAGAACTCAGAACTCATAAGCTCAGAACTCATAATCTCAGAACTCATACGGATCATACCGCTGATACCGCATATATATTTCAGATGTCATAGAGTCATTTTCGAGTGAATAAGTGAAGCAAGTTGTCTTTAGCGTGTGGTTAAAGCCCGGCGCATCGAACGAACACGGAGCAGTTCCATTTTACGCTGCTCGAAACTAGGTGAAGTTGAAACGCTCACATTAACGTTTCTACCAGATAAGATATCAAGTGTTAACTTCAGCCTTTATTATAATTCAATTGGGCAGTACAACATTGAGGTGTGTAGAAGATTTGAACAATTTCACAGTTATACTTCGAAAGATATTGGCACTTTAAGGCTGCCAACAAAAGTGATTTTCTCGCCACATGAGAAACACTTTTAAAATTCCACATTATACACTACGGCTGACACGTGGAGTGCAACAGTGATATTGGAGAATACGTTTGGTAATACAACGATACATTCTACTATGGAACATTATAATCTTGCAGTGCTTTCAATGATTATAACAGTAGTTGAGATGGAAGGCTAAGGCTTTAATGCAATTGGGACATATATCGTTGGAGTGAAATAACAGCATGGAACTTCGTTAATCGTCTTTCTACAAAAGCGAGCATGTAATGAACATCCAACTACACTCATGCATCGTGAATCCATCGCTGAATTATACCAGATGACAGTGGAAATATTTTCATACTCCACGATTATGAATATTTCTGCGGAAATAACTACAATAAACTTCATGGCGATTTACGACCGGAACTTCAGGGAACTTTCAAGAGAGGCTAGGGTGGACCCGGCTCACAAAGAAGAGTTTAGCCAGAAGGATGTTTTCGTATCCACGGAGCAGTGCAATTTTCGGAGGAGGAAGCAGTTCGATTCTCCGAGGACGCTGATTCCAGGTTCGAGGACGGAGCACATCATTACGCTGGTGAAATGGAACCAACAGCAGTTTTCTTTGAAAACTTTCCTCTAGAACTTCAATCAACAGATAAGGTAGTCGTGAACGTTTCTTGTATTATTTGAGTCTTGTAGCGATATCTGAGCAACCATTCTTCTCATATTTTCTGTCCCATATTTTTTTTGTGCCCCATTTTCTTGATTAACATTTCTGTACTCAGTACACTTCGATGATTTATGCCTTTTTCTTCGATTTGTTGAGACATTGTTATGTCATTGGCATAGTTAAATTAATTTTGGATCAGTTGAGACTGATGATTTAGATTCTTTCAGTAATTTGCATATTTTTGTAGTCACGATTTGACTGTAAAGTTAACGATTTTCTATGGCAGATTTGAATTCAGACAGCGTGTCCTTTTTATTAAAGTAATTCTATTCAGTTAATTACTTTGACCAATTTTCTGTCATCCTCAAGAAAGAAGAATAATTAAATGATTTTAGAGCGTTAAAATCTATTACGATATCGACGATCTTTGAAATACTAGTCGTCTTATGAACATGATTGCAACATAGACATTTATCATTGCATTATAGACGATTTTATGAAATATGAACTTTGATTACGATTTATTGAATACACTAAAGTAATGAACATTTGATAGGAGTTTTTCTCAATTATAGATTGGAACAATAATGTTTGCATTCCACAGTCTAATTGTATTCTATTCGACTATTCATACAGTTTAGATGAACTTTGATTGAAGATAGTATTTTTATACTGCGTTACTTTGAAGATATTAATCTCAATTTTGATAGACCAGGGAGGAGTGTCTAATCGTATTTGCTATTAAATTTATTTGTGATTGGCAAATTTTTACTTCATATCGATTCATGAATGAAACCCACGAAGGTTAAATAATAACAGTCATTAATACAATTGATGAATATAAGAATTTTTAAAGAGGAACAATGGATGTATAATCGTTAGATCAGTGGACATGTAAAAGTCGCTGATGAATAATGCCCTTGAATTATGAAGGAGGTTCCCACAGTAATGTTAATGAAGTTGATGAATTTATAAGTGGAGGATTTTTGTATGTAGTTTGGAAGATTTTTATGCCATATATATGAAGATATATGATGAATTTTGGGCCAATTTTTGTGCAATTTTGTGCGTCTTGAGCGAAGTATTTTCCCGCTGAATGTATTGTTCTGGTTCTTTGAAAGTTATTCATATGAAGATACTGTTAAAATTAACAAGAGTGTTAAATAATTTGAGATAAAGATTTTGAATGGAGGTTACCGACACGAATAATAATAATAATTATTAAACCTTATTAAACCTGAATTTGACAGTTAAATATAACTAACCTTCATTGGTCGATTATATCACCACGATTTGAGTAATTATCAACCGGATAAATGTGTGGTTTAATGTATTTCTTGTATAAATAATATAAACAATATAATATTGTAAAATAATTTTGTAAATATCTTTGTTAAATAATTTGAAATGAAAAGGATTAATAGAGGCGTGTATAAGTTTTCCAATTGTCGTTTGACATTGTTATAAACAATTTATTATTGTTATAAATAATTAATGAACTTTTGTTATTAACATTAAGAGTTTTGTTTTTATACTCTAAACAACGCTAATTAAACATGTGCATTGAACAATTAATCATGATTTGGGATTGTTGGAGTAATCCACTGGTGTTTGAATGGAGCATTTAAAACATTTGCGTGATAATATTTCAGTTGAGATGTGAACATTTACGTGTTTTGAAAAGGAGAGCCAAGCTCTGAGGTAACTCGCTTATGCTAGGGTTGAACGAACGGGGTGAGTCCACTTTGACGATGCAGGTGCATTGCAGCTGGCCCGGACAACTGTATGACAGAGTCCAAGGACGTATCCATAATAGCCTTGTGGCTATAAATAAAATGTGAAGTATATAAACACGCAAAACAATTGATATATGTGTCTCGTCCCAAATCCCGTTTCCATTCCAAGTGCATTATTATTTTTACGTTGCTATGAGCTTGAGAAAGCTGAAACATTGTATGTAGAGTATACAAGTCCTACAGGAGGACATGATTATATGGACGATGGCTTCTGATTGCCACGTGGATTTTGTTGTTTATTTTTGTTAAATCATTCTTTATGTGAAATAAATTATTGTGCAGTTTAAAGTTTCTCGTCTTCGTTCTGGTTCATTTTAAATATCATGGTGGAGGTTATTGTGAGGGCATACTTTAAGTGATCCAGTTGACAACCCAGTCCCCGAGATAAATTTAAGAGGTAAGTAAAGGTAAGTATGAACCCCCGTATATTTTGGTATGTTCCACAATAATTTCTTGTTAACTATTGTGCTCTAATCTCGATAGTGTCTGTCAGTGCCATTTTCATTGATGTAGCTGTGCCGGTGCGTTTGATTATTGGCAATCCGATTGAGGGGGCGGATATCTGACAGCCTACTATCCGGATATCGGGTACAGTACGGTGTTTTAAAATTAATGGCCAATCATTCTTATAAGATTCTAAACGTTTTTCAACAGAGCTGTACTCTGGGTGTGCTAGTGCTTTAGTCTTGCAAACTCCCAATTTTTCAAAAGCACACGCCAATTCAACACTGGCTATGGCATATGGGCCACATATATCGACACTACCGTTGGCTGGTAATACATTATTATTATTGTTATTATTATTATTTATTTGTGATTCAGCAATGTAAGTAGTAGCCAATGTCCTTGTGGTTCGGTAAAATGGATACACTGGTAGGTTATCCACTTGTTTCCAAGTATGTAAGGACAAGAAAGAGACCATCGCAAATGGTCTCTAAAGGGATCATCCCCTTCTTCCCAGTGTGAAAGTTCAATACGACAAAACACACAGCGCACCACATCTTCTTGGTTCAAGTAAAAAAACGGCTTTTGCAGGTTTATGTGTCGACAAAAAGCCTACAGGCCAGGATTCAAATGTTAACCAACGATCATGTTCTGATATTAAATTTAACCCACGTGGTAAACCAAATTGCTCACTTGTTGTTGTATTTGGTACTAACGCCATGTGTTATAATACAACTGTTGTCTTATTGTAAGTTGTTAACGTTGCACACATTACTTTAAACCACAATGTATGCTTTTTTTACTGTCTGTTCACTATGTTAATAGCGTATGACCACACATAAAAACAAACAAAATAACTCATCACTCAATCAATCAATCAATACTTGTAATTAAACTTTAACGTTAATTGGCATTAAATAAAAACCCATCAAAAAATATTTACAAAAATAGGCTGTATGTCTGCACTAACAGTAACCCATGTACTTTTTTTTATAAAGCTGCAGTCATTTACATTTCCCTTTAACCAATATATATAAAAAATATCATATCATTTTGTTCAGATTATCTTGTTCAAACCTGTGGATATTTATTGAGTCCATAGGGAACCACCCTTAAATTAAATTTTGTTTTGTTTTTGCTTTTAGAAAATCCAACATAGCCTTGTACTTTTCCCAGTCAACAATCAATATAGTCTTGTACCGTTTGCCAATACATGGCTATTATTCAAGAAAGCAATCATCTTCCTAGTCATGTACAGTAATGAATTTTTGTCTACGAGTTTTCAGTAATGGTAAAATGGAATAGCATTTTAAGTTAGACTTACCTGAGTTTTCAATAGTTCACTGCCTGGAAACAATGGTTGCACTTTACTGCGTCTTGGGTTTTCAGCAACTGCTACGGCGGTAAGGCCTTTCTTTCCAAGTTTCTAAAAATAAACAAAATAAACCGCTATAAATACCTAAATTCAGGTTAATACATGCATTTCATAAAATAAAATAACATAATATCAAACAAAAAATGAAACAAGTTAGTTTAAAAAAATAATCTCACCTATACTTGCACTGGTTTGTTACTGTTTCTTTCTAGTGGGGCCCAAAAGCGCAATGGTTTCTTGTATCTCAGACATGTAAGGTATACCGGTTATCTGCAAACAAATAAATAAATAAATAAAAATCATTAATTACCTGATCAATATCTACAAATTTAAGGTTCATTAGCATGTCATTATTAAAATAATCATTCATAGGTACTTACCAAAAAATAAAAGGATTTTTCTTCCACAGCTCTACTGTATATGTGTATTTGCTAGTCCTGTCAGTGTATCACTAACGCAATTCTTATCAGTCTGCTTAGCAACAGAGAGATCTGCATTTTCTCATCGTTTTGACCTTGAAATGTTTTCTCTCTCACACGTGTTCCCACGCCTCTCCACATTCCTCAAACGCGATAAGATTCGCGTAACTTATACTAGGTTCATGAGTTAAATGAGGAACCAAAATGGCGGCCTCTTATACATTGGTAGTCCTACTGTCTCAGAACCAACATGGCAGCTGCTTAAACGTCGCACCTGCTAGCCACCACGAGGCAAGTAAGCTGATATCACACTTCCTGCTGACGTAGACATTTTTGTCTTATCAGCAGTCTCTCTCACAAGTCCTCTGGCTAGGTCCAATAATCAGTCTCCAGTGAGCAGGACTGTGTGTGTTAGCATTGAAAACATGCGTGTCATATTATTATTATTATTTTTATTACTATTATTATTATTAAACATTTTCTGTAATAATAATAATTACTACCAAGCGGCCATCTTCAATACATGATCATGTCAACCACATACTTTCACCCTAAAACACATGACTATACCCAGTTCAATATTTAGTTTATAACATTTCAGGCTAATGACCTTACCGTTTTGGCTCTTTGCGTACATGCACATGACTTGGTCGAGCAAATGTTATAGGTTTCCATATTCTAAAACCATTTACTGTGCCAGACAGCAGTCTCGCTTATTACCGTTTACTAGCATGTTAAAGATCCCGTTCAGGGGTTAAAAATTCCTGGCTCACTTAACACATTTTCAAATATTCGCCTCCATCCGTCATAGGAAATGTCACAAATCCAACCGTCATAAGCTGCGCCCGCCATCCCACCAAAATAGCAATTCATTTCTTCCGGGCACGGTCACCGAGATCGCTGTAAGGGATTTTCAAAATATTCGCCTTCATTCATCTGTCATAGGAAAAAATATCGAAAAGCGACCCCTCGTTTTGCCATACATCGCCCCGTCGAAGTAGCCATTTCCTCTATTCACCATACCCAGTCATAGCTTCGTTTGAACACACACCCAGCGCTACCGGCTCTCTGTCGACAAAAACTCTTTTATAAAAAAAATGCCTAGTTCTTGTCCTAGAGATTTCACATTTATTTTCATGGTAGATAGGGTAGAGACCTTTCACTTATGTCAAACAAACTTATTTGTACAATTCCTAGTTTCCAAAATAGTAAAAATTCAAAATTTAAGTGTTTTCAAACAATCTCAAAAAATAAAAAAGTTTTATTATAAAAAATAAAGGTCATAGAGAACATTCGTTTCAACTATGGCACAACGTTCAAACATGTTTGGTTTTCGAACTATCGCCTACTTTCAAAAACAAATTTTTTCAAAATTTCCTTTAAAATATAACGAGTGGTCTATAGGAAAGAGGACGTCAGATCGAGTTCAACGACATCTCATTTGTTAAAATCCGACCATCCATTCGCCAATTATCGCCAATGTTTTCGAGAGAGTAGGCTATCATTTTTTTTCCCTCCTATACCCTTGGAACTTTCTGCCCACCTAAAAGGCATAGCCCCCTTTCATTAACATCAAACAAACTTTTTTTTTCAAAAATTCACCGTTTTCAAAATAGCACCAATCCAAAACAATAATTTCAAATTAAAAAAAATACCAACACACATTCTTAGCCAAGAGAACGTCATCCCAACGCCAACAATACCTCGTTCGTTAAAATCCGACCACGCGTTCGGGAGATATCGCCAAAGTTTATATGAAAGTAGGGGGTTAAGCAGAACCCGTCACACCCCACTACTGTCAAGATTTTATCCTAGAGACTTGAAATTTATTTCGGGGGTAAATGGGGTAGGGACCATTCATTTACGTCAAACAAACTTTTATGTAAAGTTCCTAGGTTCCAAAATATAGGAATTTCAAAATTGGACTGTATTCAAAAAAACATAAAAAATAAAAAAGTTTTATTACATAAAAACCATTGGCTTGAACCTTGGCACAACGTTCTATCATGTTTGGTTTTCAAACTATCGCCTACTTTCAAACACAAAAAAAAAAAACGATTAGTCCATAGGAAAGAGGACGTCAGCCCGAGTCCAACGACATTTCATTTGTCAAAATCGGACCATGGGTTCACCAAATATTAATTATTTAACATGAACACTGCCCGTGCAACGCCGAGTGCGTTAGAACTCATAGCTCTCCCCTACTCCCTGTTCTTCTATAATGTCTGCATCTTCAGTCTGCCACTGAATGAACCACGTGACGTGCCCTACTATTGTTGGTTTTGTTGGCTGTGATGGTCCTGAATTGGCGTTCTTTTCTTTCCTTCATTTCCAGCTTGTTGTAGGCCTGATGGTCCTGGCTGGGAATTATCATACTGCCACCGACAGTAGTGGCTACGCGGGCTAAAGCGCTGCGTTAGGTCAAGGGGCCAAGCTCTCGGCTGACTCGGTAGACGCGTGGGTTCGAGCCCCACCGTCGGCTGTCCTTGAAATGGTTTTCCGTTGTTTCCCATTTTCAACACCAGGAAAATGCTGGGAAAGTACCTTCTGACAGGCCACGGCCGCTTCCTTCCACATCCTTGCCCAGTTTCATTCATCTTCATCCATTCCATCTCTCATCCCGACGCCCAGGTCGCCCACGGGAGTCAGCTAGAAAGACCTGCACTCGGCCTCTCAGGAGGCTACACGACAAAAAAAACCATACTGCCTTGATCGCAGTTCACCTAGAAATCGCTGGCTTGCCTAATGGCGTTGTTCTAAATCTTGTCGCGAAATCTGGGTTCTGTTTTCATTTGGATGTTGATTCATGTTGAAACGTTGGTTGTTAGAATATCTCCTATCCCTCTGCTGGTGCCAATCTTTCCTATTCTGGAAATTCCTATTCCCTCTCCTATAGTACGGGAAATCTCTTCGGTAGTTCCTGTTTTAGTACTCCCTTCTGGGTAAATATCCTCCTTGACTGGGTCTCTTATCTCGATTTTCTCTAGTGTCTTCCCATGGAACAAGTATTCTTCTTCCATGGTCTTCCGTTTGAACCTGACGATCCGTCACGACGACATTCACATCATAGCGTATAGAAGAGAAAGTGCGACGACTTCCGAATCTGCCCTATCTTTAGTATGGGTACTTGCCGCACCCGCTGATAGACTGCGCAGCGGTTGACTGTTGCTGGCTGCAGTCACTTTCTAAGCACTCGCGAGTTTGAAACACAGAAATGCTGTCGTATTTAGTCCGTAATTCTTGGCACTGACAAGTGTATTCTATCAAGAAGCGATTTCCACGATAAAAGTAAGTTGCTGTAAAAAAATTCAAGTAATAGATTTTAATTACTACGGACAGGTTTATGCCATGGACACGTACCCCGAATTCGCAGTCCTTAAAGCTTGTCCAAAATTGACTTCCACACAGATAAACCTTACGTCTTTCCAAAGAAGGAACGTGAGACTCTCTTTCTAATTATTCAGCAATGCGACCGCGAATGCCATTAAGTTCTTCCTGCAAACTTACCCCGACATTTTTAGCGGCAGTTAGAATACAGAATTATTCACGAGAAACATGAACAATCTAGCAGATGCGCCTAACGCCAGAATACCAACAAACGCACTCTACAAAAATTCCCCTTCGCACAAGGCATTAATTTAATAGACTTTTATGAAACCATTAGCTCAGAAATGTTGCCTCAAATAAGACAATGGAATATCTTAGAGTCACGATAAAGAGTACCTTAGAAGTCGCTCAATATTTATGGTCCAAATGCTTTAGGTACGTGTTGACAGGGAAATTCAATCAAGACCCCTTGGAATGTCTATTCGGAATTTCAAGGTCCATAAATTGTGACGATCACCCATCAAATGTAGATTTTCTGCATTTGCATATGTTACAGAGTGTGTATGTTCCAATTAATGTGGCTACATCTCTGTCCGGGAACTGCGAACCTAAGTTAGAACCACCTCTCACGTCATTCGTTAATCAAATGCGATTATGTGGGAAGCAAACCGAGGAAAAAAACAAATCTGTTAAGTTGTCTGCGGACGACACATTTGAGGCAAAGTGGTGATAACGGACTGGGAGAATGATATTACCCTTCCTTATGAAGACAACATTCCGAACATTCCGAAACAACGCTTGGTTTACTATCTAGCATGGTGCATTTTCAACTAAAAATAGGAATCAGCTGTGTGAAGTGTGCAACAACCCTTCAAAGTGAAAGGCTGTCAGACACAACAGTTGCAACTTTCACTAACATACAGGACTTTGGCTCAATAAATACCCTTACTTACCTAACCCACCCATCCGACAGTGTTTCCAACATTCTTTTACAGGTCGAAGTAGTCGTTGAAAAGAACTGCGAACTCGGGGGACCTGTCCATGGCATAAACCTGTCCGTAGTAATTAAAATCTATTACTTTACCCTATCAAATTTGTGCGGTGATATATTTTATGAGTGTTTGGACAGCACTGATGAGATTGTTTTATGGCCCTGTGATTTAGGATATATTATGGAACATAAACTGGAACTTATTGGAAAACTCGTTCTTCATTTCATGAAGTGCCGCTTTATCTTTCATACGAAATTAGGAATGAACAGTAATTTGCTACGTTTTTGCAAAGTTTCGAACAACTGACAGCTATAAGTTACACGGGTGAGTTTATATTATATCATATGTACTGTATTTCTTCAGTAGTGAATGGTCTGTAGCTTATCATTTTTACACATTCAGTTACATTTTGATCCCCGCCAGGATGTTTTATTTCCTTATTATATGAACCTACTGTATGACATAACATGATGTTTCATAATTAACTCAACGGACGTCAGCGTTTTATGTACTCAGTGTGGAGAATTTTATATTTGGGTCATCTTGTCTAATAAATGTATTAAAGCACAAAATATGCAGTATGAAATTACAAATAGTTTGAACAGAACTGAGACAGAGATAACCTCCTCTGCCCACACCACATCACGTGGTATCGATCACATCTTCTACCACATAGGGCACACACACAATTTAAGTCTGGCTGATGAAATCTTCTGTTATTACACACTTTGAAGTGGAAACCATGTACCGAGAATCTCTTTACCAGGTGCCTCAGCTCGTAGGAGCTCTCTGTCCAGTCCCGTGATGTCATCGCATCAGTCGCGTAAAATTCTTGCCAGATGCTAACTTTCTTAGACTTCATTTCCTGAACTAGTGTCTCAAAACCATGTGTTGTTGGCAAAAGCATCTGCAGTCTCAGTTCTTCAACAAAGGGAAGCTCACTTGAGAGTTCATAAACCAAACGAGAAAGAGTAAATCGGGAGAGGCATAAGACTTTCTTTAGGTAGACAGCCTTGACCTTCTCTATCTCCACTAGATGCTTGTACTTTAGGTGGGACCAAATGTTTTCCAGACCATATGTAATTATCGGGGCGATTTTCAGCCAGAAGAGTCTCATTGCAGTCTTTAGGAAAGTGTTCTGAGATGCCGTATGTCTAGGGTGACCAGACGTCCTCTTTTTCGAGGACATGTCCTCCAATTTACGTCTCTGTCCTCTGTCCGCGAACAATTTCTAAAATTGTCTAAATGTCCTCCTTTTTTAATTTACTGTATTATCGTATGGATGTATGTATGTTTTTTAGTTTTTCGCAGTTTATATTGGCGTCATGGCAATAGTTTAATTTTTTACTGATGTGCCGCGCTACTATTTTTGTTTCTGGTCCATGCTGGGTTTGGGAATGTGTTTCTCTGTTTGTGCTCCGTTGAATGGCAGTCTTGCGGCATGGTTGTGTGTTTGTCAGTTTAAAATTTGCTCGCATTCAAGATGCCTAAATGAAAGTGCAAGTTTACAGATGCTTTGAAAACCAAATATCCTGCTTTCAAGCTTGGACGTAATGATTTTGAGGAAGAATGTATAATTTGCCCAACTGCAACTTTCGTCTCGGTAGCAAATCATGGTAAGTTCTATAATTTATTGTTTTAGTTAATAAATTACAAATATTAGAAAATCGTTATTTACATAAAATTCTCATTTAATTTCGTAGGTTCTCAAGATTTGAATAGCCACATTTCTTCAAATAAACACACAAAAAAAAGTGTACAAGTCTGCGGCAGTTCGCAAACTATAGACAAGCTTTTTTCGTATCTTATATGGTTTTATTACTTTAAGATTTGTCCTCTTTTTTCCCTTAATGTCCTCAATTTTTCCCTTTGTTGTCCTCTATTTCTCAGTACTGGATCTGGTTACCCTACGTATGTCACTCTGTCCTTGATGTGGATTGAGAAAACGTTGCCATGCATCTGAAAAGTCACCCCAAGATAGTTGAAGTGTGTCACACACGCCAGTGGTTTATCTCCGAAAAGAATTGTTGCTCCTCTTCCTCTTTTTCGAAAAGACATGGAAACTGTCTTCTTCTCATTCAACAGAAGTTCATTTGATTTCGCACACTCCATCACTTTATTAAAAGCCTGTTGCAGCGCCACTTCACTGGTTGCCGTTAGAACCATGTCATTACAGTACAACCGACCCGTTCTTGATGACGAATCTATAACTGCTCTTGGCGCTCCGAGTGAAACAGGCGTGGTAGTATTGAGCGGAGAGGAATGGTGTGAGGGATGGTCTTGGTTTAGGGAGATATGGAACTGCGCCCATAATCAGTGGTATTTCCAGATCCTTTTAATTAGGCCGATTGAACTGCGCCCATAGTCAAGTCGGCTGTTAACCCAAGGTCGGTTTAAGGGGAAGTGACGGTCTGTCTCCCACCTTCAGAACTCGTAATGGGAATCCTCTCCAATGCTTCGTGTACGTCGCTGATGCATTTAAGTAGAGGTGGAAGAAGACTTATTTTTGCATGATTGAGGTTTTGTCGTATTCGTTCCATATCATCCCGGGTTACACTGCTGGCAATAGATTCAGGCACAGAAACAATTTCTGTGCTGATTACTTTCGCGGGTGGTTCCGACAAAGTTTCGTGCGCTTTGCGCTTCACGTTATTGGAGATGTACTCTCTATGTATGTTCGAACACTCCTCATGAATATGTTCACCAACGGTTTAAAAAAAAACTTCAGCATCATCACACTAACCACTACACCACAGAGGCGAATAATAATAATGAAAATCCACAGCCTTTTTCCAGTCATTGGACCGGGTCAGGGTTGGAATGGATGAAGCCCCACATCTAGCGGCGAGGATAGGCATTGTGCCGGCTTCCGAAGCCTGTCGCACTCCTCTGGGACAATGATTAATGAATGACAGATGAAATGATATTGGAGAGTGTTGGTGGAATGAAAGACAACAGGGGGAACAGGAGTACCCGGAGCAAAACCTGTCCCGCCTCCGCTTTGCCCAGCACAAATCTTACATGGAGTGACAAGGATTTGAAGCACGGAACCCAGCGGCGAGAGGCCGGCGCGCTGCTGCCTAAGCCACGGAGGCTACTCTAATAATAATAATAATAATAATAATACAACTCTCTCTAATCCACAATAAATAACTACCCCTCTAGTTCTGTTATACAATAAAAAAATATAATAATCTTCTAAATGGTAAGATTACCTCAAACTAGATTATTAAACATTTGCAATAACAAAACTATTTTTAAAATATGGTTAGGTTGTCGAAAACATCCCAATGTACCAGTTAATGTTAACATTGCTAGAACAAAAATTAAATATGAGTCTGTTTTGAAAACTGTACCTGTTTTATGTATCCCAGGCCAACGCTGATCTCTTGTCCGCAATCTGGACAGGGTATATTTAGTTGTTCTCAATCTGGATGGTTTTTGGCTTGTTCACAATTAAGACCCAACCGATTTGAAATGAGACACTTCAAATTCACACCACTCGACACAACATAATTCGGTAGAGGGGGAGGAGGGGGAGAGTACCTACCTGACCGCTCTCAATGAGCGCAGTTCCACTTCCACTTCCACTTTTCGTAGGTTGATGCTAATGACCAGGGTCATTAGTGAAGCTTGGGAGCAGTTCCATACAACCCTTGGTTTAAGTGTTGGCATACCTGATAATTCCTTCCGTAGGCGAACTCTTCTGTCTCATTTGTTGCGTCAGATGGGTTAACAAAGATACATTCATGACATCGTTAAACTTTAACTGTGGTCTTCATTACACACTTTCGGATTCGAGGTTTTAATTGCTAGTGGTAACATTCTCACCTGGTATTCCCAAGGTTGCAGGATCGAATTCTGGCAGTCAGCTGGCATTTGAGCGTGTGCAAATGCGAGGGAGCCGTGTCAGTAGATTACTGACACGATAAAGATCCCCCGTCGGGGCAAAATTCGGGCACCCTGGCCCGGCGTCGCTAAAAGCCGTAGTATTTAAAGAGACGTAAAACCAATAACATTATTATTTATTACTGCTTTTAATTGCTAGATCTTCGAAAATCTGCGTCGAATTAAATGCAAAAGTGTTAAGACCCTTTATACGGATAGCAGGGCCAGGGTTAAACTAGTAGGCCTAAGTAGAGTACACAATATGTATTTTCTTGTCAAGCAGCTCTATTGTCGACATGTATGTATGTATTCTTTATTGTCGTACAGATGACTCCACGTGTGGCAATATAATAATTAACAATACAATTTACAAGTATAAACAAAACAAACACGAATACAAATAGAAATACACTATTATCTACCAACAACCACAACCATGCAGACTCGCACTCAAACATCCTGGAAGAAAATTACGTCTAGCATTTATTCATTCATTCCCGCCTTTTTAACATTGTATCACTGTTTCCCTTATAAATTCCAAGTTTATAAGAATGTTCGTACTTTTCCTTTTTAAAGTGTGTATGAAACCTCAAACTACAAAATGAACCTCAATCACTAACATACACTGTGATTTAGATATTTTTATAGAGTTTTTATTTATTTTATTTTATTATATATATTATTATATTCAGGTACTGTACCGACAGTAGTGGCTACGCTGGCTAAAGCGCAGCATTATGTAATGGGGCCAAGCTCTCTGCTGACTCGGCAGACTCGTGGGTTCGATCCCCGTCCTTGAAATGGTTTTCCGTGGTTTCCCATTTTCAACACCAGGCAAATGCTGGGACGGTACCTTCTGACAGGCCACGGCCGCTTCCTTCCACATCCTTGCCCAGTTTCATTCACCATCATTCATTTCATCTCATTAACTCCTCTCATGAGGTTGGCGTCAGGAAGGGCATCCGGACGTAAAAACCATCGCCACAAAGACTTCCATCGCATCTCATCCCCGACCCCGTTGGATAACGGGAATAATAAGGGGTAGACATACATTTATTCATTCATTCAGTAGTTGTTTCCTATGGCTATCCCGGATTCCAATCCCATCAGCTTTCTTGCGTTCCAATAGTGTTGTGTGAGGTTTCCTGAAGTTCTAGCAGTCACATCAAGTTTGTTGCAATGTAGCAGGTGCCCCTTATCCATTTTACTTCCAGGTTCGTGACAAAGTGTGCATTCTTCAGATCTCAAGATGTTGATTCGTTTCAGATGAGCTGCAAGGCAGTCATGGCCACTGTTTAGTTTCAAGAAGGCTACAGCTTCTCTTCTTGGTAATTTATATTGATCCCATTTAGCATCAATGTCCTTCCATAATTTGGTTTCTGCTGTTTTATTTCCCATTTCTTCATACCTGTTTTTGATAGTATTTTTCAAGATCCTTTTTGCTGACATAAAATCAGTCTGACTGACAAGTTGTTGTAGTGTGGTACCTTTTTTTTTTTTTTTTGCTGATCTGTCTGCCTCTTCATTACCTGCTATTCCAACATGAGAAAGGATCCACTGAAATGAGATCTGTTTGTGGAGTCTTTGAAGGGTTTTTATCATACAAAAAACCTCTTTCAGTTCTTTATTTTGAGGCTTATAATTTGACGAGACGGCTTGTATGGCAGCTATTGAATCTGTAATGATAACACATTTTTTGACAATCAAAGTTTCTGCCTAGTAACTGATGGAGTGCATGTGAAATTGCTCTTATCTCAGCATCAAAGTTTGTTTTGTTTTGGCCTACTGGGAAGTAGAGCAAGAAGAGAGATGAATGTATTCCTGCTCCAGTTCTATTTTCTTTGTCTTGTGAGCCATCTGTAAATATTTGTAGCCATTGATTCATTAATTGCCGGCCCCGTGGTGTTGGGGTAGCGTGCCTGCCTCTCACCCGGAGGCCCCGGGTTCGATCCCCGGCTCCGTCAGGGATTTTAAATCTGACGCGAGGGTTGGAACGGGGTGCACTCAGCCTCGTGAGGACAATTGCGTAGCTGTCTGACAGTGAGACAACGCCCCGATCACGAAAACCAAGATTAACGGCCGAGGGGACCCGACGCGCTGATCACGCGTCACCCCAATATCTGCAGGCCGAATGGCTGGGCAGAGGTCGCTTGGTCGGCCTTAGCCCGTCATGGGCTGTATAGTGCCAGGGGGGTTGATTCATTAATTCAAACATTAAAATCGTTATTTACAGTAAATTAAAAAACTATCTACAGTAAACGGAAAAAAGGCAAAAACATAAATGAATAGATAGGAAGAAAAGGTTCAGAAACTGAGGGAAAACAAGTAGTTCAGTGAAGAACTAAATAGCCTATTTTCATATATCCTACAGGTCTTACTTCGGGCACGAGAACTGAAAACAAGTTTTTTTTAAACGTACAGCCGCCATTTTTAAGTTCCCATAAAATTCAATTTAATTTTACATCAGTATATTCAGGCTTGTATGAAGATATACCGTGCTAAGTTTCAAAGCGCTGAGATAAAAAGTTGCGAGAAAAATCCATTTAAATATTTAAATGTTTTCGTCGCCGCCATGTTGGTTTTGTGCTCACCAGGTTAATAAATGATCCATATGTGAACTTATGTTAATAGCCTTTGTCAGCATACAAAATTTCAGTTTGATTGCTGTAATAGATTCGTATATATTGAGAACCGTCGAAATATTTTGGATGGTTGCCATGTTGGATTGTTATATGTGTGGGCCATAGAGTTTTGTACCCTTAGATGCAGATTATTGCGTAGGTTCATTATTCAAACGTTCACTTCGATCGTAGGATTAGGACACAAGTTATAATTTTGCACAGCTGCCATCTTGAGGTTATGTAAACAATTGAACTAAATTAGACGTCTAGCTGAAGAAGGTGAAGTGTAAGGAGGACGACCGTTCCGAATTTTACAGGAAAAAAAATAAAAAATAAACAACTCAGAAGTGCACCACGCCCCCCCCCCCCTCTTTTTTTTTATCATCGAAAGGCACCCAAGACCAAACTAAACGGGAGTCTTGCCGTTGGGTGATTGTAGAGGCTTATAACCTCGATGTTACCCGCCCACATCGCCAGTCAACCGCTCGGTTGAGATACATATGCAGTCTTAAGGTATCCTTGATACAGAAATAAGTAACGGCTTCTCACACACGTGCGATGGGAACAAGTTACCGCGGGAGTGCGATATTGGCCGTCATGATGTTTTGGGCGCTTTACCGGCGCCTCGCAGGAGGTGAGTGACCTCGCGTAGACCGCGGTGTGGTAGGAGCAAAGCAGGTGCTGTAAATATAGCCCGGTCCCACTGTCTTGCTGTGGGCAGGTATAAATGAATGGAGCGGGACCACGTGACCCACTCGCTCATTCACTAGACTAGCGAGCGGTGTAGGCGGGAGGCAAGACAGGATCGATCGTATCGTTTCCTCAAATCAAGTGTCGGACATACACTGAGGTACGTGCGCTGCGCAAGTGCCAACTCCTCCACTCGCTCATTCATTCATATGACCGCCCCCACCGCTCCGCGTCAATACTAACCAACAAGGTCACGCTAGCAAAATACCGCCCATGATTTCCGTTCTCAACTGCGGCATGAATGGAAATCTTTCTTGCTCGGCCTTACTGTTTTACCTCTGGGTAGATGATCTCCACATATAAGACCACTATCACCCGAGGAGTAATAACCTCTCTAGCACGTGAGTTGAAGCCCCTGTCAAGTCTCGAGCGGCCCGTATATCTGTCTTCAATAGCAAATAATGCGGTATGCTTGAGATACTGTAATGTTTAATTAACATACAGTATATTGTCATTAATGTGATGCATTTCCGTGTTCGATAGTCTGATCAAGCAATGTGAGTGATCATTTACAAACATGGGGACGAATTTCCGCTGTAAATACTTAATCATATCCGTAATACTATATTTGTACATTTCAATAGGCTAAGAGGACCGCGTTGTATTGGGTTCAGAATGTGTGTGCATTTCCATGAGTTTCACCTTGATTAGGCTACTGTAAAAGGACTTGAAAATGAAGTAAAAGTAGTACATTATGAATTAAAGAGTTTAGGCATCTACTTACAATACTTTGTGCGTCAAAAGCAGTGTTTGGTTAGATAACAGTCCTATTCCTAACACTAATTGCCAGCAATGTTTTGAACATCTCAGTGGGCGAGCCCACTAGCTTCACTCTTTAGCCTTTAGAGCATCTCCTTATTAGGCCTACTCCTTACTATCATTACACGCAACTTATTAAGACTCCTGTCCCAAAGTTCACTGATCCAAATCCCGCATCTACCAAGGAATTCAATGTTTGTTCGGGAGCTGGAATGGCCTACACTCGACCTCATGAGAATACTGGTGGAGAGGTGTGTTCGATTCCCACGTCGGCTATCCTAAAAGTGATATTCTGTGGTTTCCCAATTACTGTATGTCTTGTAGCAACCATTTCACTAATCTTTGCCTATTTCTTATTTCCTTTCACTATGTTGTTATAATGAGCTACAACTGGGACACATTCTGAATAATTGTTAACACACTTCAATGGTGTATCGACTCGTATATATCTAGATAGATATGGCGCAGCGTTTTTAGTTTAGTTTTCCTGAAGGAACGCTCAATCCTATCAGGCTCGGTTTGGTCTCAAATTAAAGCTATATATCCATCGATATGCAGTGCCTTTGAAATGCTTTGAAAGCATATGTTTTTAATATTTTTAATTATTAAGATAAATACTGCATCCTTAATGGCCTTGACGGGCGAACAACATCGCCACTTCTCCAGCGTCACTTTGACCAGAGCTCACTACTTTCCTAAATCTGCTTCTTCCTCCACTTGCTACTCTCCACGGTGCTGGTGATGTTCTCGCCTTCTGTGCCCGAGATTGCGAGATCGAATCCCGGCGCAATCAGTTGGCATTTGAGGGTGCTTACATGCGGGTGGGCCATGTTAGTTGATTGCTTTACTGGCACGTTAAAAATCTCATTTAGGATTCAAATTAGACACCCCGGCGTCTCTAAGAGTCGCTGTAGTTAAATAGGGTTTAAAACCCATAACATTGTCATTCACTTAGCGGCAAAAGGCGTTCAAATAGTATGCAGCTGGAGCGCAAGTATTATTTTAAAAGTTTGTCACATGATGTCCTTAACCCCTAATTCAAGTAGCAGCAACAGCTTAATGTTTCAATATCCGTAATAGAAGAAAAGCTACACTTACCATCGTGCAACTATCGACCAGGATTCCTGCGAGTTCATGAGCTCAGACTGCATCTGAACGCCATCTGGTTATCTCAGGTCTACACTATTTTAGACTCTGGAGACTGTATGTCTGCAGTTAAAGCGCAGCCCGTACATAGCGCCCACGATTAATGTTATTAATTTTTTATTAATTTATTATTTTTAATACATGATTTTTAATTTCTACGTCTATTTCTTGCCATCAATATTGAGTTGGTCATAAAAGTCTTCCCGCAATTCGGGAGGCTCGTTTTTGCAAGTCTGACCAGCGTGCTCGCTGAGTACGGTATAGTTAAGAACTTCTATTATTGCGCGATTCGCTACAATAGGGTTTAAATCAACCAGCTCTAATCCTCCCTTCGGTGGAGCTTGGTTGGTGCGGTTGTCTAGATATAGGTTTGTTTGCTCTAACTTGCATAAAAATAAGCCTAAAATTTAGCCTAGTTTATTTTAAATTTGTCTTTCACATTAAACGGCGAAGTTTTGATTATAAAGGGCTCAGAAGAAAGATTTTCAGAGTTTTGAAACGTCAGAAAAATTGGCATACAGTACAGTACTTATATCCTAGTATAATTTCATGCTTTACTGATTTAAGTGTTCCCAAGCTTCTATCTTTTGACTTGCAATGGTACTGATAATGCATACAGGACGAAACGAAAGGTTTGTGGCCCTACAAAATACTGTACACATCCGCTCTTCTGTTATCGCGCGCTCCACCGCTATATATGCATTACTTCCTCGTTCATTTGGACGATTCTGTTTCCTGCTAAAGGTTCATATGTAAGCCCGAGTGCCTACTATTATGAACTATTTAAGTAAGCAAGGAGCATCTATATCACCCAAACAGTAATTTTCGATGGAGAATGGTCATCTTTCGAGCCGTTAAAAACCTGCACCGTTACACTATCATCATTTATGTCTGTTCATGTGCATGCGTTATATTTTCGGACTACATCGGGACAATGGAGACCGCTAGGCAGTAGTAAATTCAAGATTTACACTGAAAAATTACGTGTCAATTATAATTTGCTATTTTAGGTTACATCACTGTTATCAAATATTACAAGAATATCCGTATACGCAACTTGAAAATAAATGTGTGCCTCTATTAAAAAGTTCGCAGCCTTTTCCGTACATGCCATATGATACTTGGTTTCTTGGTGTTTTTTGAAATCCTCCTTCGCATTTTTCCAGTTCATGTAAGGAAATTTTACTAGTTTACCTGGCAATGAAGATTGTTTCCCAAAAACGGTGCAAAACAACGAACAATATTTACAAAAGGCTCCGTTCTTTGAAGGAGAATAAACTAGCCATTTCCACTCTGATAACCAGTTCAACTGAAATTTCAGATTCCTTGGACCCGATAAAGGGAAATTAAAATTGCTTCCAGGTGTCCAGACATTTTCCAACAGTTCATTTTTCAGATAATCATCAATCTAAAGAAAAAAGTAAATCACAACATTGAAATAATTAACATGTACCGACACATACGTAGGCCAAGGCCATGCAAATACCGGTATAACATAATAGGTAAAGCATCGAAATGCAAATCAGTTATAGAGATAGCGATTATCATGAATCATATTGTAAACACACCTGTTGGCCAGCATAACCTCCTAAGTCTGTTCGATGTATTTGGTCGGTAGCCGGCTTGGTAGTAGCCGATAATTCTTCAAGTTCATTTTCAATTCTTCAATACGGTGCTACTAATGTTCGTCTCACTTCACATAAATTTGCTGCTCGCCTCGCCAGTATACGAAATGTTATGGACTGAACGATCTAGTATCAGACGCAGATTCTCTTATGAATTCACTCGTATAAAACACTGTTACAAACGTCAAAAACCAATTCCCGACTACACAATCCTCCTTATTTACCTTAATACAGCCGAAATGAAACCATTTCTCACTTAGTGCAATTTTGCATACGTCCCCCTTAAATTGCATTTTGTGACAATTTTGAATCTAAATTACATTTTGTAAGTATTTTCTATCTAAATTGCATTTTGTAAATATTGTCAATTCAAATAAAAGTACAGTAAGTATGTAGTTAGTTTTAGTTGTAAGTAGGTAGTTAGTTTGTCTATTAGATATATGTCATTGTTCTATTAGACTGTGGTGTGTGAGTGTGTCTGGTAGCAGTTGCATTGTTTATTAGTTATAGTTCATTGTTTCAGTAGACTGTGATGTGTGAGGGTGCATGTGAGTGTGCCTGTTGACAGACTGTTTTAGTGGTAGTATTTGTTGTTGGTGGAACTTAAGTTTTTTGTTAGTAGAGTTTTGGTATTTAATTGTTAGTACGGTAGAAGGTTAGTATTTTTGTTAGTAGAATTGCTCTACTTATTCTGAAAGGGAGTAGCAGCCTTTCAGAATAAATCAATTCTTTACTAGTCTTATAGACGGTTAAGATATTGATAATATAAGCCAATAATGGCTACACTGCGTCCTGCTGCACGGCTGAAAGCAACGGGAAACTACAGCCGTATGCTATTCCCGAGGATATGCACCTCTCTATGCATAATTACATGTGATGATGGCCTCCTCCCTTGTAAAATTTCAATCCGGAGGTAAACTAGTCCCCCGTTCGGATCTCCGGGTGGGGACTACTCGAGAGGGGGTTAACATCACAGAAGTGACAAAGAGGAAATCTGACATTCTACGGATCGGAGCGTGGAATGTTAGAAGTCTGCTAGGAAGTGGAAGGATAGAAAACTTAGAAAGGGAAATGAATAGGTTGAGGTTGGATTTGGTTGGGATTAGTGAAATGCGCTGGCAGGAAGAACAGGACTTTTGGTCAGGAGACTATAGGGTCATTAGCACTAAATCAAACAATGGCCAAGCAGGGGTTGGCCTCATATTGAGTAGGAAACTTGGACAGCGGGTGGAATATTATGAGCAATATAGTGAACGGATTATTGTAGCAAAAATCAATACAAAACCTACCTGCACTACAGTGGTACAAGTCTATATGCCTACCAGTCAAGCTGATGATGAGGATGTTGAAAAGGTCTACGAAGAAATAGACGAAATTCTGAGGTATATCAAGGGTGATGAAAATGTTATAGTAATGGGAGATTGGAATGCTGTGGTAGGAAAAGGGAGAGAAGGGAAGATAGTAGGAGATTTCGGATTGGGTGAAAGGAATGATCGAGGAAGCAGGCTGGTAGAATTCTGCACCGAGCATGAATTGGTCATAGCTAACACCTTATTCAATAACCATAATAGAAGAATATACACATGGATGAGACCAGGAGATACAGGGCGTTACCAAATCGACTTCATTATGGTCAAGCAGAGGTTTCGAAACCAGATTTTGGATTGTAAAACATATCCTGGTGCTGACATAAACTCTGATCACAATCTGGTTGTAATGAAATGCAGATTAAAGTTGAAGAAACTGAAGAAAAGTCAAAAGCCAAAAAGGTGGGCAATAGACAGACTGAAAGAGAAGGATGTAAACGAAAGATTCAAGAAGAGTATAAAGGAAGGACTAATGAAAAGCCCTAAACAAACTTCAATTGCAGACGAATGGGCACTTTTGAAGAATGAAATAACAAAATCCGCAGAAGAAAACATTGGTAGGAAAGAAAGAATAGGTAGAAAACCGTGGATCACTCAGGATATACTAGAATTGATGGATGAAAGGCGGAAACACAAGAATCTAAGAGATGAAAAGGGGAAAGCAGAATACAGACGTCTGAGAAATGAGGTTAACAAGAAGTGCAAGGAAGCGAAAGAAGAATGGTTGAAAGAGAAATGTGCAGGTATAGAAAATTGTCTGAAATTAGGAAAAGTAGACACAGCTTATCGAAGGATTAAGAATACTTTTGGGGAAAAGAAGACTAAGTGCTGTAATATTAAGGACACAAATGGAAAGCCTCTAACAGATAGGGAAGAAAAGGTTGACAGATGGAAAGCTTACATAGAGAGTTTGTATAAGGGAAAGGAGATTGAGAATCATGTAATGGAAAGGGAGGAGGAAATTGATGAGGATGCGAAAGGAGATTTAATATTGAGATCAGAATTTGATAGAGCTTTGGAAGACTTAAGCAGGAACAAAGCACCAGGCATAGATGATATACCGATTGAGTTGCTACGCTGCATAGGAGATGAAGGTCTGATCAGGTTATTTCACTTGGTGTGTAGGATTTATGAGACAGGTGAGGTACCCCCTGATTTCAAGAAGAATGTAATCATCCCTATACCAAAGAAAGTGGGAGCTGACAGATGTGAAGATTACCGTACAATCAGCTTGATTACTCATGCTTCAAAGATCCTGTCTAGAATAATTTACAAGAGGATTGAAAGCCAGATAGAAACGGAGTTGGGTGAAGACCAGTTTGGTTTCAGGAGAAATGTAGGAACAAGGGAAGCTGTACTAAGTCTTAGGCTGATTTTGGAAGGTAGAATAAGGAAAGATAAGAGAACGTTCATGGCTTTTGTAGACTTAGAAAAGGCTTTTGATAACGTTGATTGGACTAAATTGTTTGACATTTTGAAATATATTGGAATAAAGTACAGGGATAGGAGGGTGATATACAATCTGTACAGAAACCAGACAGCAGTCATTCGAGTTGAAGGACATGAGAGAGAAGCTGGTATTCAGAAAGGTGTAAGGCAAGGCTGCAACTTATCACCCATACTTTTCAATCTTTACATTGAACAAGCAATGAAGGAAATTAGAGAAAAATTTAAAGTGGGAGTGAAGATTCAAGGAGAAATAATTTCAACTCTGAGATTTGCTGATGACATCGTCATCTTGGCCGACACGCCTGAGGATTTGAATGAGTTTTTGAATGGTATGGACTCCGTCTTACGGAAAGAATTCATGATGAAAATAAATAAATGTAAAACAAAAATACTGGAATGCAGCCGAAATAAATCAGAAACCTCTATGGAGATCAAATTGGCAGGTGAAAAGCTGAAGGAAGTAGGAGACTTCTGTTACTTAGGAAGCAGAATAACCAGTGATGGACGAAGCAAAGAGGATATTAAAAGTAGGTTGGCTCAGGCAAAGAAAGCATTTCTACAAAAAAGGAATCTGCTGACATCGAATATAGATTTAGGTGTTAGGAAGTCATTTTTGAAAGCCTTTGTCTGGAGAGTGGCGCTCTATGGAAGTGAAACTTGGACTATTGGTGCAGCAGAAAAGAGGAGAATTGAAGCATTTGAAATGTGGTGTTACAGGAGAATGATGAAGATCAGATGGGTAGATAGGGTTACAAACAAAGAGGTATTAAGACGAGTGGGAGAGGAGAGATGTTTCTGGCGACTGCTAATGAAGAGAAGAGATAGGTTGGTAGGACACATACTAAGACACCCAGGAATAGCAAGCTTAGTTATGGAAGGAAGGGTCGAGGACAAAAACTGTAGGGGTAGACCAAGGTTAGAATATGTTAAACAGATTGCCTCCGATGTAGGGTGTCGGAGCTATGTAGAGATGAAACGATTAGCTCAGGACAGGGAGGCATGGAGAGCTGCATCAAACCAGTCAAAAGACTGAAGACTCAAACAACACAACATAAGATAATGCTTAGGAGTTTCAAAAGAACTGATTCCAGGGCAATGCATCTGTATGAATTGGGATTGCCACAGTCTCCCTTACCTTTATCTTGTCTAATACATCGTAGTGGAAGCTGATAACTGAAACGTAACATTCAACCATATTCAACTGCTGGTAGGCTATTGACACCGTCCGCACTCAGCGCTAGCCGACGCTAGAGCTGCCTAGTGGCCGGACCATACAAACTCCACAAGTCTCATCACTTTCTCTTCTATACGCTATGATTCACATGTTGATTATCAGATTTTACATTTCTCTGGTAAAATTGTGTGCTAGAATGATCGAGCTGTTGTCAAATTATTCCGGCCGCAATAAGTAGCATCCGCGTCCGCTGAACATCATTCATTCACCCGATCACCCCCATCCATACTCTATTATATGCTCTTTGGTTCATGAAAGCAAGGATGATGTAACCACAGTCTTTGGATGTAACATTTGGTTCAAAGCAGGTTCAAAGCGGTTGCCACATGGTTTAACAGTGCGGAAGCTTTGTTGAAAACTTGTTAAGTTTGTCAAGTATGCATTCACTCTTAATTCCGTCAGAGGCATGCCCATTTAATATTATGTAGCATATTATATAGTGGGGTGTTCTACCCTCTTTGAGAATGTTTTCTGATGTGGTTTTTGTGAACAGATGTTGATCCCTAACCTCAATATCGAAGTTTGACATTTCTTTCAGGAATAAACCTAGTTCATAATGCCCCTGTCATGCAGATTTTATAAGGAGAAGTATCCAGAAGTTGAAGATGTAGTTATGGTGAACGTAAGGAGCATTGCTGAAATGGGTGCATATGTTCATTTATTGGAATACAACAACATAGAAGGGATGATCCTTCTCTCTGAACTTTCCCGACGAAGAATAAGATCCATAAACAAGTTGATTCGAGTTGGAAAGACTGAGCCCGTTGTTGTGATTCGTGTTGACAAGGAAAAAGGTAATGTTATTTTACAGGGTTCTTGTGTAGTGATGGGGGTGAGTCCTTGACATTTTGTAATTTTCCTGCATCACTCGGAAAGTTCCGGATGAACTTTCGCAGTGCCGACAGCGGATTTAGACCAAGTCCGTGGCTTTGAAAATGCGCATGCGCTAGGAAGTTACTCTCGCGGAGATGATCTCAACACATAATATTAAAACTGAATGAGGCGACATTCATTACCAAAGCATGAGACAGGAACCCAACTTTTACAGTTTCACTTGGATGGTAAATGATAATAAATGATTTTCATACCTTTTCAGGGGTAAATTGCCAATCATTATGACGAATATACTAGAAATATGTGCTAAATTATGTAATTTTGTGTGTTTCGTTCTTGTTGAATTTGAACTACGGCAGTCATGTTCCGCCATGTTACTATCCAGCTGGGTGAGACATGATAAATTGATGTCACGGCAGTGTGCCCAACATATAAGATAAAATACACCACCACTAGGAGAATCATTGTCAAAACTATTGATTTGGATGTGTTAGGCTGTAACCATTGTCAAAAACCATTGAATTGGACAAAACTAAGGTTAGAATGGTTGGGTGTAGGTGCGGCCTCAGGCCGCGGGATGCTAGCGGGACACGGTTGACGGACAAATCAAAGGTTAGAATGGTCGGGTTTAGAGCCGCGGGAAGCTATGCTCTCTGAGCTGCCTGAATAGGATTGACATTTTGCCGTAAATTCCATGTCAGTCATCACCCCTCTGCCTCTTGACCAATCCATGTTCGCATAGTTGTCATAATACTATGCGTTGCAATATTACAGCCCACATGCTTCAGTGCCTGGTCAGCTGTATCTCTGGCTTGTAGTTTGGCAACCTCGTCCTCAGACCACATGGCGAGACAAGAACTGTCAATCCTATTCTGGCCGCTCACAGAGTATGGTGGGGCACGGTTGACAAGAAACTATTCATCTGGATGCGTTAGGCTGTAGCCATTGACAAAACCTTTGATGTGTAATCGTTATACTCTGAATTACCAATAAAGCTCGTTGACAGCTGTCAAAGCTAGCACGTTGGGAAATGCTGCGTTGCCACTGAGGCAGATCATGACTCATAACATTCCAAGAGGCTTGCAGGAAGAGACACATACTGGCGGTCTAATGACCGTGACTAGTGAAGACACACTGAGTCAAACCCTGTGCTTACTGCTGTGTCGGCATACATTGCAACATTGCTCACTGTTGCCATGGAGACCGTTACCCCTCTCGTCTCCAATCCTCACCTCACCCATCAAGCGAATGACAGCTTTCACCGAGCATCTTTTGTAAATCAGAGTATAGGCTGTGGTTACTTATTTACTTAATCTAATAATCGAGGGAAATCCGTCGAACAATACTATATTATGACAAACTATCACTTCTAAAACTAGGGTACATGTTTCGAGCTATTCAAAATTATCCCTTCTTCAGCCCTCTCAAGTCATTATTAAGTTGCCAACACATCACCGACATTCATCAGTAGGGCCCGGATGTTGATACATGTCATCTTTTTACTGAGCCATCTAAAACAATGCTGAAGAACATAGAAACTCCGGACGGGCCACCCCGTCTTCAAATACATCATTTTTACTTTGCAACTTTTTGCATCTTTTTGCTATTTTTCCATTTTAAGAGCATTTTTTAAAGTTTGGTAGATTTTTTTGGTTATATTATGGAGAAATCTGCCTTTTAAGGTTATTCTTTCCCCAATTTAGTCATGTCACAGCTTTATATGAGAGAGTTAAGTCTCTCAGATTCATGAAGAAGCTAGTAGCTGATACAAGATAACTTAATTTAAAATATTGAAATGACATATTTCAGTATTGCTATTAGAAAAATATATATGTTGGATGCAGAAGAACAGTACCGTAGGTATACATATGCTAATGTTTTCGTCGCAAACCAGTTATTAGCGAAATGGAATGTTACCGGCTCTGTTGACCAACGTCAGCTGTGGCAGGTTAGAAAGGGGAAGGGGTGTATATTCTTGTCTCTGGTCCGCAATGTTCACAGCGAGAGATATCAATCATTGCCGCTTTCAAAATGCCTAAAATAAAACCGATGGTGTCAGTGCATTTAAAACAACTAATATCTGAATTTGGTGACCATGTGTTTTCTACCGATGGAAGCATACTGTTTTGCAAGCTGTGTGGAACTAACGTTGCTGCTGAAAGATGATTACTGTAACGCAGAAAGTTTTCTTAAAAGCACCCTCGCGATTCGCACGTTTTAGTGCGGAAGCTGCAGACATTGCATTACCTCCAAAACCTATCAAAACGCTGGGCCACGTGGTTAATCGCGTCTATGTATTATTGCAAAAACTTCAAGTTAGTGAAGGAAATAGTGCAGAGTTTTGGCAGTGAAGAAGCTGCAGCAATAAAAATTGCCCAGGACATGCCATTTGAACCAAACGTTGAAGGTAGTTAGGCATTCATAAAATCAAATTTCGCGTTATTGACAGCAACAATCTTATCGTTGGAGAAAATGGGCGAAGAAATGGTTGATTCCATTTCCTTAATCAACCGGGTGGAAACTAGTCTTAGCAACAATCGTGGCAAAATTGCTGCAGGTATTGCATCAAAACTGAAAAAAGTGCTGGACCGGGTATAAAACATTATGCAAAATCTCAGACATCCTTTCTGGTGAAAACTACTGCATGGATGGGGTTCAGGAAGATTTAGCAGTAAACGACCTTTCTCACTTCAAGTAAGCTCCGATCACATCAGTTGATGTTGAACACAGCTTTTAGGGATATAAAAACTTGTTGGCTGATAACCGCAGATCATTTACATTTGACAACATGAGAATGACATTCGTAGTGCAGTGCAACTCCGACTAAAGGGAACATAGCACTTTTGTTAAGTGCTAGAAATCTATTTTGATTGACTTTTCAGTTTGAGCTTAAGATGTCATTTTTGAAATATTGGTGAGTTTATTATTATAAAATCATTTTCTCCATCTTATAGTGCATTTTTCGAATTTTTAAAATATTGGTGTGTTTATTATTATAAGATCATTTTCTCCATTTTATAATGCATTTTTATAATTTTTAGGTCATTTATTACGGTCATTTTTGAAAATTGTAAGTGTATTTTTTAAACTTGTTTACGGCATCAACATCCGGGTCCTACTCATCAGTCAACATAATAAAAACACATTAAAGCACAACTATATCTACAAACACGCTGAAATGTCCTTAAAATTTTATTAAAAAAATGTCTCTTCTTTTGAATGCATCTTTGCCCATGTTTTGACCAATTTGTACTATCTTGTATTACTTTCTTACTCCATGGCTCGACTGCTCTTGAAGAGCCTTGGCCTCCTTGATGACCTTCGGCAATTCTGCTCGGTCCACAGCCTTCCTCCGCCATCCTCGGACTCCCATACATGCAGATCCTCTTCCACACCGCCCCGCCACCGCTTCCTTGGTCTGCATCTACTCTTTCGTCCTTGTGGTTTTCCTAGGAATACCTTTTAAACTGGATTACTGTCCTCCATACATTGGACATGTCCCAACCACCTCAACCTACTTCTTTTTATTTCTGTCATGAGTACTTGCTCTCCATAAAGTATCTTCAGCTTTGGGTATGTTCTAATTCTCCATCCTTCCTTCTCCTTCACTGCGCCAAAGATCTTCCGCAAAATTTTCCTCTCCCATACTCCCATTCTGCTTTCATCTGCTTTAGTTAAAAGTTCATGTTTCCGCACTGTACAGGATTACTGGTCGAAGTATTACTTGTTACACTCTCATCTTCAATCTTCTAGATAACAAACGCGATCGCAGGAGAGGCAATAATGCACAATAGAATCTATTGGCAGACAGCATTTTTTCTTTTATCTCTGTCTGTAGCCTACTTCATTATTTTCAGTGATCACAGATCCAAGATATTTTAACTCTGAAATCTTCTCCAAGTTGTAATTATCGAAGACTAGGCCAGTTTTGTGATTGTGCTCTCGACTTGCTACCATAAATTTCGTTTTCCCTTCATTCACCTTTAAACCCGTTTTGCTGCTTTCCCTTTCCTTCTGGCTGAAGCCCTCTGTGCAAAATATTTGACTTCTGCTTATCAGAGTATCATCATCTGCGTACGCAAGATACTGGAGCGTCTTATTGAGAATGGATCCTCCTCGATACTTTCTATATTCCTCATAACTTTCTCCAAGGCCACAATGAAGAGTAGTGTTCACAGTACATCTCCTTGTCTAAGTCCTCGTTCCACTTCAAAGGATTATGACAACCTTCCTTGAACTTTCACTTTTGACTTTGTCTTCTCAGAGTATTTTCCACTAGCCTTACAAGTTTCTTTGGGATTCCTAGCTCCAGTATTGCTGCATAAAACCGAGGTCTCCTTACGCTGTCATACGCCTGTTTAAAATCAATAAACAGTTGGTATAGAGTGAGTGATATTATATTCGTAACATTTCTCCATGATTGCTCTCGGCATGAAAATGTGATCAGAGGTGGATCTACCACTTCTAAATCCACTCCGGTACTCTCCTATTGCACTCTCCACAAACTGCTTTAATTGTAAGGCCAATATTTTTGTTAAACACTTTATTAATTATGCACGACATATAACATTTTTTCTTTTCGCTTCCATTTCGACAATATATCATTTTCAAACCTTATTTTATCTTTCGGGGGACATTATCAATTTTAACTTCCAACCTTGATCACTTTTGCACCGACTGCATCCGATATATGTGCTAAATCACGTAAATACATGGGTTGGTTTTTTAGTTTTGGCACCTTAGTTATAACTGGATTAATAACTCACAGGCCCTCGATGTAGTCCCCACCGTTGCGTACTACGAGTTCCCAGCGATGCGGAAGTCGTTGGATCACGTTGGCACTGCCCAATCTATTGATGGTACGAAGAGAGCGCTCGGCAGCCTGCTTAACGTCTTCAATGGTACGGAAGCGCTCCCCGCGCATTGTCATCTTCATCTTCGGGATGAGATCATAGTCGCAGGGACTGATGTCTGGAGAATATGGGGGGTGATAGAGGACCTCCCGGCCCCAGCGATCCAACAATGCCGACACAACGCCTGCTGTGTGTGCCCTAGCATTGTAATGCAGAACGATGGGCAGTGTAACCATGTGGTGGCGCCGTTCCCTTCTCAGAGCTCCTCGGAGATGGTCTTGCAGAAACGAACAATAGTACACCGCATTAACGGCTTGCCCTCGGGGAACAGTATGGTGAATGATCACACCATCTCAATCATAGGCAAGAATTGACATTACCTTCACATTGGTGGAGGTTGGTCGAACTGTTTGTTTCCGTGGTGCCGCCACTTGTTCGATTGGTGTTTTAACTGTGGCTCATAAGATCTGGCCCACGTCTCTTCAATGGTTATGATACACTGGAAGAAGGCCTCTCCTTCGCGCTCATAACGCTGCAAGTGCATATGACAAGCGTCATTTCGCAGCCATTTGTGCATGTCGGTTAAGTCATGCGGAACCCATTTGGACGCAATCTTCCTCATTTTCAGTAAGTCCTTCAGGATGTGGAGGACAGTTGAATGCGCCTGTCCGGTATCTTGCTCTAATTGACGAATCGTTACGTTCCGATCCACCTCTACTAACGCGGACACCATCTGTACATTTTCATCACTTACTGGTGGGTGACCAGATCGAGGCATGTGCTCCACACGTTCGCGCCTATCTCGAAAGGCTGCAACCCATCTTGCTACCATTCTGAACGGTAACGCAGCTGCACCGCACGCTTCCTGCAATCCTCGGTGACACTGTTTTGCACTGCGACCCCTAGCACACTGAATTTTTATCCACGTTCTCTGCTCCTGCTTGTAAAACATTGCGACTGTCTTTCGCGAGCGCTGGTCTCACACTACTCATCTAACAGGCGCGACTGCGCACGAGCGGTGATGAGGACGGGCGTGGTCATGTGCTCTGAGGGAGGGAATGCAGGGCAGCAACCGTCGGTAAAAGTGGCAGCGCCCAACAATGTTGCAACTTGGCACTGAAGCATTGGTGCCAAAACTAAAAAACCAACCCATGTATGTATTTTATTTAACAACCAGAGCTATTTTCGTCAGATGTTTCTTAGTACGTGAAACTGCCGCAGCGAGTGCTCAGAACGATGCGCAAGCATTGACGTCACTAGTTGCCAACATGTCCGATACAAAATACACCAGACGACACGTAACGTTGTAATTATGTGAAAAAAGAAATAATTGGGCTTTTGTGTATTATTTGTAAATAATGCTTGTAGGAGGCAATGGAGCCAGCTTCACTTTCCCGCGATAAAAATCCATTGATCTGGACGCGTTGGGTTGTAACCATTGTCAAAAACCATTGGATTGTACAAAACGATGGTTAGAATGGTCGGGTGTAGGTATAGTTTTGGCCTCGCGCAGCTAGCGGGGCACGGTTGACACAAAACCATTGATCTGGGCATGTTAGGCTGTAACCATTGTCAAAATCCATTGGATTGGACGAAACGATGGTTAGAATGGTCGGGTGTAGATGCGGCCTTGGCCTCGCGCAGCTAGTGTTGCACGGTCGACACAAGACCATTGATCTGGGCGTGTTAGGCTGTAACCATTGTCAAAAACCTTTGGATTGGACAAAACGAAGGTTAGAATGGTCGGGTGTGGGTGCGGCCTTGACATCCGGGTACCCTCTCCTTGCTGGTTACAGATAGGTCTTGTTGTATCCACCTAACTTCCACTTCATGTTGTCATTTCACGCACGGTGGTGTTTTTGGTACTATAATGTGTTGTTGCAATAGCTGCAGCAACTTCTTAGGTTGATCATAGAACCGCTGATTGAAGTTACTGATTGTTATCAGGACCTCCTCTTTAAGTTCAAATATTCACGCTAACACTTTACCTCGAGATAACCATCGTACTTCTGTATGGAGCAGAAGTAGAGCATACTCTGATCCCATTTCTGACACAAAACGTTAAAAAGCCGGATATTCTCATCCCTTGGTGTAACAATGGGTCGTATCAAAAAAAAATTCCGACAAAAGTTTTAGATAATAATTTGAGGAGTATTGACCATTTTAAATGGTTTTGATATTGTGCCTATTAAGAGAGATGTTGAAGATTTTGACTGGGTTCATGATCTATTCATTATGGATTCGAAACATCTCCCGAATATAGGCTTACGAGAGGAACTGGCAGATTTCAAAGCAGACAGAACATAGAAATTATATTTAAAAAATGCCGAAAGGCATTGTGGTTGTCAATAAGCAGTGAATAGCCGGGTATCTCCGAGATGGCAGTTGATGTGTTGTTAGCATTTTCAACTACATATTTGTGTGAGCTGGGCTTCTCGACGCTGACTCAAATTAAAACATCAAAGAGAGAGAGTCTTGCTTCGTCAACAATTCCGCCACGAATCGGCTGTCTGTTTGCAGCTAAGAAGGCTCAAGTATCACATTGAAGGCATGAATAGAGTTATTTACTTTAAATTTTGTATTAGAAATGTGTATTTTCTACAGTAAATTGAAGTTAGTAAGTTAATAAATACAGGAGTCGATAATAATAATATTAATAATTCTTCCCCTTCTGCTTCTCCATCGTTTGGGCCTACTTAGGACCACGGGGCTCGTATCTCCTCGTCGCTTTGTCTTTTCTCTTCTTCCAGTACTCTTTCATCATCTGACTATGAGCCAGCCTTCTTTCCTCCGTCCATGGTGGTCTGCTGACTCCAGTGTTCTTCCTAGCTGTCAGTGATACAGGAAAAACTCCCTGTCGGAATTGTTGGCGGTCCTGTATCGACTTACGTGGGGTCCCTAGGTGGTCTAAATCCGTCCTGACCGTAGAGATCCACTTGGTGCTAAAGGCCTTCCCTCTTCCTGCCACTGTGAAGATCTTACTGGTGAGCCGGCAAGGGCTCATGCGGGTCAAGTGTCCATAGAAGACCAGGCGCCTTTTTCTTATACAAGTCACAATGTCCTCTTGATGGCTGTAAAGCTAGTCATTGTGCCGAATTCTGTAGGTGCCACCCTCTTCCTGTATGGGTCCTAGTATCCTCCGCCGGATCTTCCTCTCCTTGAGTTGAAGTTTCCTGAGTGGACATTTCCTGGCCATTACGAGGCACTCAGAGGTGTACAGAACAGATGGTTATACTACTTGGTGCACCTGGTGTCTATGGCCAGATGACAGATGGTTTTACTACTGAATTAGCTTGCCATGGTGGGTGAGTGGTTATAGTGTCGGACTACCAACCCCAAGATTGCAGGTTCGCTCCTGACCATGGTAAGTGATTTTTGAAAGGCGACAAAAATCACGACACTCATGTCATACGTTGTTGGCATGTTAAAGAACCCATTTGAATTCAGCAGGCCGTGTTCAATGGCAAAATTAATCTCGGGATTTTCCGCCAACACAAAGTTCCTCCATTCTCTACTTGAAAGCCCTGTAATGTCAAGGAGTTTAGATATCTAACCTCCTTGACTTTCATAGCGTTCAAGGGAACTACGAAATTCGACATGCAAGCTACCCTCTGGGTGTCAATCAACAAAGCTTGCACCAGACACCCGAGGTCATACGATATTATTATTATACTACTGAATTGTAGTGTCTGAGTTTGAGGTTTTTGGAGAGGGAATTTGATGCTTAGATGCTGCAGCAGGAGTGGTAGGACCTCTCGAACTTGGTGCACCTGGTGTCTATGGCCAGATGACGTAATATTTCGTAATTATATTCAGATTCATATTATTTTGAGGGACCAGCCATTTTGGTGTGCCGTGATTAAAAAAGGTTGTGGAACACTGATCTAAAGAATAGTCTTCTTTAATAAGAAGTTCTAAGAAATGATTCTTGCATTCCTCAGCAGCAGTTGTATCACTAGATAAACGTTCTCCTTGAATCTCCAACTCACGAATTTCATGGCGAGATTTGAAATTCTTCAAACGACCTATACTACCCTTAAAATCGGGAGAACCACCAAGCTTCTCATTTAGCTGCAACACTTTCTCACATAACAAAGGTCCAGAAATGGGATCTCCCTTACTTCTTGTCTGAATAAACCATAAGTACACCACTTCTTCCAATTTTTCACCTGTAGCTGATCTCATGGTTTTACTCTTTTTAGACCCTTCTTCACTATCTAACTTTGATGCATAATTCAGAATTTCACCTTTTAGGTTCTTTAAATCATAAATTGTGGATTTTCCAAAACTAAATTTTCTAGACTCCAGTTTATTAATGATCTCCCCCTTCTTCTCAATCTATAAAGCATTGCGATTTCGTTTTTCCTTTTCGCCACTCGTAGAAGCCATTTTCACAACGTAATACAGTACAGTACGCACACTCACATACTGTAACATATTGAAACGTTAAAGATTAAACGGGCAGCGCGCACTTCTGCATAACAACGGTAAATGCACATTCACCCTTCTTTTTTTATTTTTGCTCGTCCGGATAATTGACATTCCGGTTGTTTGACGTCCAGATAAACTATGTTTTACTGTATTAATAGCCCCTAGTTACAAATAGTTCAACTCTTTTGTCTGTGAGTTTCGGCAAGCTCTTCTTGCGGGTACTCTACCATTGACAACCTGTCTGCTTATTCTTCTGCACCACATCTGAAAGGCATCGATTTTGTTTAGTTCCAAACAATGTAGTCCACATCTCAGCACTAGAAAGGAAAATGGAAAGCACATATGTCCAAATCAGTCTTGGCTTTGATGTGAGTGAATTGTATTTACAAAAAATATGACAGCTGTGTCTTAACACTTTTTGGCCAAAGCAATTCCTTTTGATTTCAATCTGAGTTACCTGAAGTGGTCATGACTGATGAAAGATAATGTTTAAGAGACAGTCTCTATGAATTTATCTAATGCATATAATTTAATGTTACCATACTTATGTAGCAGTTACTCTTCCAATAGTAATGGAGAACAGCATTACACTGAAAATACTGAAAGCCTTTTTTAAACATGCTAACCCGATGAGTGAGTTCATTTGCTTAGCTACTAAACTATGTCGTCCTCTGCCTGCTTTCCATGCTTCCTCTATTGTTAATTTTTGTTCACAATACAGAATAATCTTTCTTCCTGTGATTCACAGGTTACATTGATTTAAGCAAGCGGCGAGTATCAGCAGAAGATGTAGAAAAATGCACAGAGCGATTTGCCAAAGCTAAGGCTGTCAATTCGATTCTTAGGCATGTAGCTGAACTACTTCAGTATGAAACGGATGAACAGCTAGAAGAATTATACCAGAAGACTGCATGGCACTTTGAAGAGAAACTGAAAAAGAAGGCGTCTGCTTATGACTTCTTTAAACAAGCTGTTTTGTAAGGAATTATTTTTATTTTAATATGTAAGGTATTAAATCATTCATTCAGCATAATGCTATTATAGCTGATTATTAACTTGTACTTACTGATCCCAAGGTTGCAGGTTCGAAACCTGGCGCAGTCAGCTGGCATTTGAGGGTGCGCAAATGCGAGGGAGCCGTGTCAGTAGATTTACTGGCACGTTAAAGATCCCCTTCGGGGCAAAATTCCGGCACCCCGGCGTCTCTAAAAGCCAGTGTAGTTAAAAGGGACGTAAAACCAATAACATTATTATTTAACTTGTACTGCCTTAAGGATTATACTATTTCATTTTACATCCTTGGAGGCTCAATCTTTTTCTGTGATGTATGCCATTCTTGAATAACATACAGGGTTTAAAAGGAAAGAGTAGAGGAAGCTAATTATGAAATTGATGATTATTGTAATTTAGTAAGATAATGTAACAATCTTTGCAATATTGTGGATTTCCTGAAAAAAAGTGTTCATGTTTTTCTCTCAGTATAAAATCAGTCATTAATGGTTAAAAAAAAAGAATAGCTACCATGTGCAATTTTCAATTTTTTAACCTTAGTTATTTTCTCTTTCTTCCCAATACTCGGTATTCTTTTGCTGGCTTGTTTCTTTCCTTGAACCACTCTTGACAAGTTTTTCTTTCTTTCTTCTTTGAAATCCTACCATACTTGACACCTTCTTTCTCCCTTTATATAGTTTCTTCTTATATTTTTTCATTGTAAATCCTTCTTCACTTCTTGAATCCACTCTGTTGGATTGGATTCTTTTTTTAAACTAATATTGAACTCCCTTTTCTTATTGTTTTTGTTATATTTTCTATGTTTTAAATGTCCTCATTACTTCTTAATTTTCATAGTTTTTCAGTTTTCATTAAACTGGATTTTTCTTACTATCTTTCTTTCTATTATTTCCAGTTTATCTACTCTATAATTCATTGCTAGTCATTCGCTTAATTATAGAATTTCCAGTTTCACTAATGTGTTTGTGCTTTATTTTGGGATTTATAGATAACCCTTTTTATTTATTTTTTTAAGTTTGTAGTAATGACATATACTTATTCCATCTTTTGAATCCTATCTTTTACAGCAGATTTTTCTGAAGCATTTTCTTCCTTCCCCAAGTATTTGATTTACTTCACTTTCTCTATTCGACCAAAATCTGTTCTAATAATTTCGGAGCATTTTAATGTTCGTAACACATTATACAGGTAGTTTATTTCAACACCTATGTTTTTTTTCTTCCCTTTTCAGTTCTGGTCAGTAAAAAGGAATAACAATGATAATATTTGTTTTACATCTCTTCTAACTACTGCCGCTTTTAGATTTGCCCCGAAAGGGATCTTTAACATGCCTGTAAATTTACTGACATGGCACCCTCGCATTTGCGCACACTCAAATGCCAGGATTCGATCCTGCAACCTTGGGCACAGCAAGCGAGAACGTTACCGCTGAGCCACGCAGCCAGCCCAGTTAAAGGAAATTTATCTCGTATTAACATACTTTTTGACTGATAAAAAAAATTCAACTTTTCCACCCAGTCAAGACAAATTATTTGGGATTATTTAAACCATTGGATTGTTGTACATGTTTTCATCTTTCTGTTAAAATTTAGGGTGTAAACTTATAGATGTCACCCCAGGGCTCCAGGTTTAATTCCCAATCCTGCCAAGAAATTTAATTCTGGTCTGAGTGCTAGAACGGTGTACATTGAGCCTCGTGAGTCAAAACGGAGAAGAGATGGGTTTGATTCCCACATCAGCCATCCTGGGAGTGGTTTTCCCTGGTTATCTTCTACTCCAGGCAAATGTCAGGATAGTTCTTAACTTAAAGGCAAGATCACCCCCAAGCCTCACCTGAATTACAAGTTCACACACTACTACAGATACCACAATAACACAGGTTATCAACACAAATTCTACACACAATTACATGGGGCTAAATGATCACTATGTCCAAGCCCCTCAAATAGAAACAACAAAAATTATTATGGAGTTTGAAGCCATTTTCAGTGTTGCCCCAGTAAACGAAAGTTAGATTGAATGCTTGGAACACACTGCGTCTGCAGTGGTTTTAACTACCGTATGCTCCCTGTTATCACATCTTCTGGAATGTAACAACACATTTATCATGGAGCGAATGGTCTGATTGCTGTTGGACAAACTCGTATGGTATTGTATTACTCAGAAAAGTCGGCTTCGGTGACGTAGTTGGTAGCATGCTGAACTGCTGTGCCCAAGATAGCGGGTTCAAACCCGGCCGAAGTCGTCGGATTTTTTGAGAGCGTTAAAAATCCTTCAGTATACCTGCCTTCGGAGGAGAAGTAAAGCCGGCAGGCCCATGTCATAGATTTATAGCATGTAAAAGATCCTTTCACAGACTAAACTTGTGTAAAGCTAAATTGTTAGGTTAGATTTCGTTGGAATGCTCTATTAAAGTTCCAACGTTCACCACTAGGTATCATTGATATCTGGTAGCGAAAGTTGGAACTACTTGAAATTGAACGGAAAATGTAGCTCACTCTAAGGGTGTCCGCTGGAAGCAGCTACAGACTCAGGCGAGCCGAACATGTCCTCGGGACACTCCCGGCACTAAAAGCCATACGATAAATAAATAAATAACTCAGAAAAGTAGATGAACCTGTGGCTCAGTGGTAACGTTCTCACCTGCTGTGCCTAAAGCTGCAGGATCGAATCCTGGTGCATCCAATTGGCATTTGAGGGTGTGCAAATGCAAGGGAGCCGTGTCCGATATACTGGCACGTTAAAGTTAAAGATAAAGATCCCCTTCTGGGCAAAATTCTGGCACCCCATTGTCTCTAAAAGCCACAGATGTTAAATAGGATGTAAAACCAATAACATTATTATTATTATTATTATTATTATTATACTTCTTTTGCATTGCCCAGCGATGACAGTTATAATGATGATGGTCATGAAGACAATGAATCAAGATAAAGAAAAAAAATATATTTTTAACCCAAACTGCTCCTTTTACAAAAAGGTGCCATTTCAGCATTTGCATGAAGTGTGAAGTCGACTCTGGGCCTTGTGGACGTAGCCAATTGTCAGTTAGATACAATATGATATACAGTACATCTGAATATTTCTGTGCTATGAAAGGATTGAAATTCAGCTTGATCAAGCACAACTTTCAAATTCTTTGGCATTAATAATCTTTAACTAGCGTATTGATTGGCATAAGGCAGTAACTACGTGGTGTGATCCTCGAGACCTCTCACAGTATATAATGTTGATCGTTTTAAAGAACGTAGTTTTGAATATGAAAATAAAACCCATGGCACTTAGCACTTGATGGGCCTTGGTCTACGAAGCGACTGCTGCTACTCTGTTTGTCTATAGATTTTATGGGGTGACCCAGGGTCAGCACGTCGGGTCCCCTCGGCCGTTAATGTTAGTTTTCTTGACTGTGGCACTGCCTCTCTGATCAGACAGCTAATCACTCTTCTTCATGCGGCTGAGTACACCCGTTGCAGCCCTCACGTCAGTTTCTAAAATCCCTGACGGAGCCGGGAATCTATCCATGGGCCTCTGGGTGAGAGGCAGGCACAACTACCTAACACTACGAGGCTGACTTTTGAATATGAAACGGGAGCTAATATCCTGGAAGAAAGCATAAAAAGACAGAAACAGTCTTCAAAAGACATTTCATAATTTGTAACAAAAAGTAAACCCACATACACACTAAATTATCACTTCCTTGCCTTCTCAGTTAACCAAGAATTCAGAATAGAATACTCGAACCACTGAAATCTTCCAAGCTACTGTCCTTGCATATAGAGGCCTTCTAGCATAATTGTCAGTTTTCCTTTTCATTGAGATAGAATTCTCACTTACTATGTGCTGTCCATACTCTTAACATGAAATAAAAGGAAATCATAGGAGCAGCCAAAAAATTTCACAAACATTGTGCAGTCAAAGTGACATTACAGGATTTCTTTTACTGATCTTTCTTACATTAAGGGAGCTAAAGAACAATAAATTCCTGATTGTCAAGCAGAGAATAACTAAACTGGAAGCTGAAAGGTCAGATCCATTGAGTGGAAGGAAAAGGAAGAAAGCTTGTAGTTTTACGTGACTGTTAATCTCGTGATTACGAGCCATGGGACCTCCACTTTTACGTGGAATCTGAACCATGGGACGTGATATTTCACTCCAAAAATCTCACATGCTTTGACTAAGAATCAAATCCGGTCCGCCTTGGTGTAGGCAAGCAGCTTGACTACTGCACTGCACATCCACACCTACAATTAATGTGTGTGGAAGGGGGTAAATCTTGATAATACAAAACCTCACCATGTTACTCTTAAGGTTAATAATAGCTATGTACACTCCTAATGAGATTCAATAAGAAGGAACTATCAGCATAGGGGAATAGTTCATGACACTTTCCTTAACCTTTTCGCTGCTGAATTGTTACAGTGTTAGCGCACCCTCTGTGCTGGATTCTTTTAGGTAACCACTTTCACACAGAAATTCACCAATTTGAACATAAAATACAAGTCAAAGTCAAAAGTCAACCCCTGGCACTATCCAGCCCATGACGGGCTAAGGCCGACCAAGCGACCGCTGAAAATAATTTACAGTAATTTACTCACCAGTGTGTTCATAAAGTATTGGCCACGGTTGATGTTTGGGATCCAGGGTTCGATTCCACATGAGTTGGTGAAATTTTGTCCAGTAGAAAAAAAATTGTAATTTACACCGTAGACTATGCTCACTAAATGCACGCACAATATACATCCCATACACACACACTTCCCAACAGAAACATTAAATTAAACACACGATATCACTAAATAAACACCCGAATCCAATATTTCCTCAAACAGAAATATCTAAAATAATTCTAACACATACATTATCCTATACCTAAACTTTCGCGAAAAAAAATAAAATAAAAGCCTGCCTTCAACTAAATAGGCTATACAATTTATCTATACTAATAATTGAACACTAAATATGTGCAAAAATAAAGTTTACGCTTCTAAACATTCTAATAATTGGTATCAAGCCATTTCCTGAGCCTGGAATGTTGACTGGGTGGCTTAGCGTCAACAGTCTGTTTATGAAACTTGTTTGTTTCGTCCGCTACCTTTGTCAACACCTCTTCATTGACAAATAACTCGAAATAATCTATTTCCTGGGATTCAGGGGTCAAATTAGTATTTGACATACCTGGGTTTGGCACTTGGAATGCATGCATGTTTGGCGCGAACTCGTCCTCGGACCACGTGGGTAGGCCTAGGTCAGGTTCATTTCTTCCCCTCTCTATCGGAATATCTTCAACATTATCACTGTCACTTCCAAACAGTTCCCTAATATCCCCATCATCACTTCCGACACTATCTAAATCCACATCAGACTCAATCTCCTCTAAAAGCGTAAGAATTTGCTCCGGACGCATAATGCGCGCGCTAGATGCAGCCATTACTCATGCACGATGTTTATAACTGTGTGACGAAAGAAAAACATTTTTCCCGCAACGTTACAAGTGTGTATTTAAGGAACTAAGTGGTTGAAAATGTAGCTAACAGATGGCGTAAGAATACACGACATTTACAAAGCATATCGAGTATACTCGATCGCAGCACTGATGGCACAAAGTTCTGATCGAGTGTACTCGATCGCAGCACTGACGGACCGCTTGAGGCAGATCGAGTATACTCGACCGCAGCAGTGAAGCGGTTAACTAATCTGGGTAGCTGGTGTTCAGAGATCTGAGGTTTGAATCCAGGTGCTGACAGTGATGATCCTTAGTGTGGTTTCCCCACGGTTTTTTTTTTGTTCACACCAGGTAAATACCAGGATGGTACCTTATTTCAAGACAATCTATGGCAATTTTCGCCCCTAATAATTACAGGAAAAGGATATAATTACACAAACGTGCAGTCAAAGTGATCTCACAGGATCTTTTTTACTGATCTTACTTACATTACAGGGGCTAAAGGAAAATGAATTCCTGATTGTCAGGCAAAATAATTATAGCTACACCCACTGTACTTCTACAGTCACCACAGCGGCTTCGGTGGCGTAGTCGGTAGCATGCTGAGCTTCTATGCCCAAGATTGCGGGTTCAAATTCGGCCGAAGTCGTCGGATTTTTAAGAGCGTTAAAAATCCCTCAGTATGCCTTCCTTCGGAGGGCAAGTAAAGCTGGCGGTCCCGTGTCATAGATTTATGGCATGTTAAAGAACCTTCCACTAATTACACCTGTGTGAAGCTAAATTGTATAGGTTAAGAATGTAAACAACACTCTTAGGTTTCTACGTTCGTTGCCAAGACCGAACTGCGGTGACGTCTGGTAGCTAAGTTCTGAACTAGTAGTCGTCGACAGTGGCGTTTGGTGGCAAAAGTAGGAACTACTTGAAAATTGATCGTCTGCAGTGCTTACTTGAATTAAAACAGATACACGCACTAATACAGTCATCACAATTAACACCGGTTATCAGACAGATTCTACACACACCCAAAGTACACGGGTCTACATGACCGAATTGTCGCAGCCCCTAAACTTAAGAACCAACCAACAGTCACCACAAAATTACAGGTTACTTAGAAAATATGAGGGGGATACTAATGAAAACGAGTACTGTAGCCTCTGCATTAAATGCACAAAGAGGAAGCACTTATGGGGGATAGTTCATTAGTCCCATGTTGAATATAATAACAAATAAAAATTACTGTTTAGAAATACAGTAATTCCAGCTGCTACATAAAACCAAACAGAACCTGATAAAGGCAGGACTTGTCAAGATCAGTATATTTTGTGGTTAAATGAAGAAAACTTCCATTTCAATATAAGGATTAAAATTGCAATTAGAGGAATTTTATAAATTAGTCCTTTAGCCAAAAGCCAAGTTTCAAGTAGAAAAAATAATTGTACATGATTTGGCAGACTTTAAAGTAGATCTGAAGAAATATGTTCAAGATGTGACTTAAACAAGAGAACAGTAGGTAGTTCATTAGTTTATCATTGTACAAAAATTTACTCCCATGATTTTTATCATGAGCTACCCTAAATAAATAACTTGTTAATATCACACATTTCATCATGTTCCCACTTGAAAACTTCAATTTTTGTGCTTGTTATGTAATGCCAATATTTAGTTGCAGATTTACTTAAATTTGTAGTGGTCTATTGAAATTGAACTCTTTATTTTCTAGGGATCCCTCCATTCTTGCGGAATGTGGTTTGGATGATGAAACAAAGGAAGTTTTATTAAATAACATCAAACGTAAGCTGACATCTCAAGCAGTGAAAATTCGTGCTGATATTGAAGTAGCATGCTATGGTTATGAAGGCATTGATGCTGTGAAGGCAGCCTTGAGATCTGGGTTGGCATGTTCTACAGAAGAACTTCCTATCAAGATAAATCTTATTGCACCGCCTCTTTATGGTAATGCTTGTTTACTGGACAGTAACTATTTACATTAACATTGAATATTTATTTTATACCAATGCTTTGTAATCTTACTGTATTTGTGTCTGGCCCAGTGGCTACGTCATAAGGTTTCAGATTTGATTCCTGGCTGAATTGTGGTATTTTAACTTTCTATTGTTCATTCCCCTGGTTTAGGGACTGGGTGTTTGTGATGTCTGAATCATTCATTTCATCGTCATGATGCACAGGCCTCCCTGCCCCAGCAAGGCTGGCTTATTATCCCTTACATCTACTGTACACACTTGCTCAAAAGTTTATAACGGTATCTAGGACAAGACAGGGCTCCTATTCATATTTCTTCCCCAGTGCCAGATTAAGACTCACAGTGGCCCTAGGCAATTGTTAATTTGAGGCCTTTTTCCCCTTTTTTTTTCAACCCCCCTCCCCCTTCCCCTTCATAAAAAAGTGAATCATAACTTTGAAAGAAATTTTATTTACAAATTTACAATGAATGATGAATACAATACATATACAAATACATATGTACATTTTCAGAAAAACTTTTTCTGCATTTTGTTTCGCAGAAAGTTTCAATAACATCATCGAAGTTGATTTTCCTTAAAATGTCTGATTCCGAGTCTGATAGAAGTCAAAATTGAATCCCACAGAATTAACATGAACCCGAATTCGAATTTCTGCATTCTGTTTGCGATGCACCCCGCTTCATGCCGAGTGTCAATAATTTTCCGACTCGTCATCTTCAATGCTTTCTAAAGCCTCGACAATATTATGAAACGAATCATAAACCGCGTTCGTTGCATTAGCATGTGCTTCCCAGCGCCTATCTGACAATGATTTCAAAGTTTTAGCGTTTTTTATATAATTTTTCAACATGCCCCAAATGTGAGGGTTTGCAGAAAAGGAGTTATACAATGATTGCATTATCGAAAAAAATCAACTATGTAAAAACGGCTTTTAACAGCAGATTGTCCAACTAAATCGAGGGAATATGTACCTCAAGGAACATAAATTGCATATTTATTCAGTTCTAATATTTTGGCTTGCAAACCCTGATACTTTCCAGACATGTTTGGTGCGTTGTCATAGGACTGCCCTCTACAATCTTGAATTTCCAAACCACAATCTTCAGTGACGAAGTCCACAGTTTGAGTTTTCAAACTTTTACCACTATGACCTGTTACAAGAATGTATTTGACTTCCCCCCCAAAATAGGTGGGATATTTTCAATTTTTTTGGGCCCTTTTGAGCCGGGGCTCCATGCAATTGCCTATTGTGCCTTATGGTTAATCCAGCACTGTTCTTCCCTAATGCTTGCCTAAGATTCACATTACTAGAATACCCTAGTGCTCCCCTAACATATCTCAATAAAAGCCATTTCATAGTCCTTACTTACATTCAGTGTGCTTCAAGAATATGGTTAACATTTGGCCAGAAATACAATAGCATGTTGGCCATAAATCCTCAGCCTCTTAGCCAATCTCAGTTCGCATACTTGACGACAATATATCTTGCGTTGCAATCTCACAGCCCATGTGCTTTCAGTGCCTGTGGCTTGTACCGTGTGATCGCTTGTTGATTTCAAAGTTATCATAAATTTGCATAAATTTGCATTGGTGCTTTAGTAAATTTAGTAGAACGGTAATAGTTATAGGAAAAAAGTACTCAGTGTATTTGTTACATACGTCTGTTTTCGTTCATATTAGTAGTTTGTTTACAAACTGTATTATATTTTGACGGAGCGTGGTGGCGCAGCGGTCAAGCTGCATGCCTCTCACCAAGGCGGACTGGGTTCGATTCCCGGTCAGAGCATGTGAGATTTTCGATGTGAAATGCCATGTCCTGTGGTTCGGATTCCACGTAAAACGGAGGTCCCGTGGCTTATGATCGCGAGATTAACAGTCACGTTAAACTACAAGCTTTTATTATATTTTGCTATGCCGGAATTGGATATGGTGGCTGAGAACTCTGCTTGTAAGAAATTGAGAACAAGAGAGATAGCGGTGGTCCCCTGTTAGTGAAGTAGTCGAATAATAACTTTCTCTCTCTAAAGTTAAGGCATAGACCTGTTTTAGATCCCTTAGTTTAGGGATCTAAACATTAGTGTTATTGTATTAATTTGGAAGGTTGTTTCTAAATGATGGCGGCTTCTCATAGCTGGGAGAGCTGACCAGTGTAGCGTGTTGTTTGGTGTTCAAATACTAGGGGGTGTTCCTGCTAAGATGCAAGAGTCTATAGGGGGATGACCTTCTGAGTGCAGGCCAACGTGCCGGCCTGTCAGCTGGGCAGAGTGAATGATATAACAGACGTGCTTACGCCAGCGGCTCGCTGCTAGGCAGTCGAGACACGTGCGGGAAACACAATGAAGTCTGATCAAGCAATAACTGGCTACTAGTCACGGTCAATCGTGACAGAGTCAGGAAGGGTATTAGGATGTGAAGAGGCGTGTAATTATGAGTACAATGTGTATCCCTTTTTAGGGGAATGTAAAAATGTGAATAGTGGTACAAGTTAAGTGTACAAGTTTGTGGATGGGTGTTACAAAATTAAGGATATCTGAACACTTGCTGATGCTCACCTGATGATAGTAGCTGGAGCAGGGCCTTCGGCAGAACACACTGTATGACAGATAATAGATCCCAAAAGGCCTCACTTCTTATAGGTCTTGCCGTTGCACCGTCAGCATTCCATTGACATAGCTGCCCCAGTTAGTTATAGTGTTAATGTTGTGAGTGTGTTGCAAGTGATTGGCTAACCTCCCGAGCTGGGTGGCCGCCTGTTGCCGTGTAAAAGTGGTGTTCTGGACTTATGATGTTTGCCAGTTAGGGGTGGTTTTAATAGATGACGGGGGGGGGGGGGGGGGGGGGTGGCTTTTAGGGGTGCAGCCCCCCCCCCCCCCGGGCCTGTACAAGTCTCCTCCTTTGATTAGTTCGCGTCCCCGCGAACGGGAACGGAACGTGGAGTGGGGGTGCTGGTGTGATGGATCGTTGTTGAATCCTCCTTGTACTTCCTCTTCTTTTCTTCTGTGTTGATGTCGTGTAGAGGTAGCGATGTCGTGTTGAGGGAGCGATGTCGTGTAGATGTGAGATCACCTTTTGTTCCGAGGGGTAGGTTTTGGGATATACATGTGATGATTTAAAATAGTTCATTAAAAAAAATTGACATTTGCAATATGAAAAAGTTCCACAAAAAAAAAATACATGGTTTTGACATTGTATAATATATTGGTGTTGTGCAGGGAGGAAAAAACCCAGGGCTGGACGGGTGATTGTGCCGTCCGGCGCTGTATTGGGGAAAAAATTGCTCCCTGCAATGTGAAAGATGGAAGAAATAGAAAAAAATAGGTGTCCCAAGGTATAAGTTAAAGGAAATATTTAAAATATAGTTTATTGTGCTGGGGTAAAACGGGACACCTTCACAAATTTGGACGTTAGAAGGAAGAAAGATGAAAGAAACAAAAGTATAATCAGTGTGCGTGTATACATTGGAAAAAAAAAATAACAATATTCACCGTGGCGATGATGGCAATAATGGTGCCGTATACAGGCTGGTGATAGTCCTGTGGTAATTATGGTAGCATTGCATAATGACATTGGTAATCATGATGATGATGACAGGCATGACCTGATAATAATAATGATCATGACATTTATAATATTATTATAATTTATAAATAAACATACTAAACATAATAATAATAATGACCATAGTAGTAATGATGGTTGCCATGTTGGTACTCTATGTATAGGTATATTATCCAACCATGTGGAACATGTACGTGTATAACGTTGTCATGATATAACTATAAAATACAAAATAATTTACAACTATTATATATTACCTTATAGAGCTCTTATAAGTGGCCAGTTATTTTATACCTCTTGCGCTGTTAATTCTCTACCTTGCTTCTGAAGCGTCCTTAAGTGGCCGTTCCTGCTAAGGTTCAGTGGCTAATCCGCTGTCTCATTTTGTTTTCTCTTATACCCTAGTGGTTTTCCCACCGTGGTTAGGAATTCCACCTTAGCGTCGAAGGCGCGGCGCTTACAAGCGTTGTGCCGCCCTTAGACACTGAATCCACGCTTCATTTGCGTGCATAATGTGTTTTTGTGTTCATTGATACTCAGTATTCCACGGTTACTGTGCATCGTTGACCACTGTGTTGTCACCATTAAGGGGTGCAACTGAAAGTCTTGGAGAGTGTATATGTTTGTGACATAGGAGAGTGTGTACAAGTTGGTGTGGACAAAGTATATTAGTGGATTGCCGCTCGGGTGATCTGTAATAGAGCATAGAAATATTATATAAGTCATATATACCATTTATAGGCGCATGCCAATATCGCTTGCCTTTGACACTTTATATTACTGTACCTTAATGTAAGTTATCCTAGTATAATCTAACTTAATGTATTATCGGGCTTACCCTGATGACGGGTTTGTTGGTCATCAGGTGCCGAGAGATTTTACCTTAATTATGATAAGTAAAAAAAAATGTTTGATATTTATAAGCCGAATGGTTGAACTTAGTCTATTGCCGAAATATGCTGTGCTGTTATTTAGCAACAGCGCTTATAAAATTTGCTTAATCCTAAGTTGCGTGTCAAATGCAACTGTCTTACATGCTAAAATTTTGACCAGGGCGATCGCCTGAGGCAATTTACTTCCTCAGGGCACCATCCGCACGTATTCTAGAAACACCGGTTGTCTCTAGAACCGCCGGATTCCGCCCCCTTAATACTAGTTGTCGACATTTATGCTAGTGCTTACTAACTAGTAATTAATAAAGTTCCGGGTGACTGCGGTACCAAAGATCAAACCGCTTCGCCCGTTGTACTTGCCTGTTCATTGCCGTTGCATTTGCATATGTCGTCATTGATATATTCATTGTTGTTGGGTCTGCCCACTGTAACCCCTGTGAGTGCTCGCCATGCTCCTCATTTAATGTCTCTGGCTGCCCGATGCGTCACCATTTATGTGGGCATTGGACATTGTCCGCTAGAATAGTGTCATCCGGGAATTGAGCGTCCGGGATCCTCTTCGCCCATATTGGCAGTAATAATGATCATCCGGGAATTTAGCGTCCGGGGTCCTCTTCGCCCATATTGGCAGTAATAATATCCTCCGGGAATGGTGGCGTCCGGGGTCCTCTTCGCCCATATTGGCAGTAATAATATCCTCCGGGAATGGTGGCGTCCGGGGTCCTCTTCGCCCATATTGGCATTGGGTTGGTCCACATGAACCCTAAGATCCTGCTTCACTCCTGCGCGTAGGAGACTAACTTCCCGCCCTGGAAGTTCTACTTACTTACATACTAAACTAAGAGTCTAGTCTTAATTTGGTCGTCCCTAGGGTCATCTCCTGAGTCCGGTGTTGAGCTGGCTATTTCTCCCACCATCCTCAGAAAGTCTCCCCTGCAGGTCTGGCTTCGATGCCCGTAGCACATAGTGGGTGTAACTTTTCTTTGTCCCGGGGGCAGGCTAGGCCTTCCGGGACTCCGACGTTTGCCCGTGCTAGGTCATCGGCGCTTCGACCTTACGTAGTTCGTCTCTTATTTAGTCTAGGTCATTAAGTTAACTGGGGTAGGACTCATCATCGCCTTACCCAGCTCTGGTCCTGCGTGGTGCCTCTGGCCTTATGCTTACGCTGTCATCATCATTCAGCGTGTCACAGATTCCTTTTTTATATTAAAAAAAATGAGTGTACTATGTAAATTATTTATTGTGTAAAAAATGTAAAATTTTTAAGTGTTCTGGGGTTGTAGAATCTTCTAAATGCATAGACTACTTCAGGTCTACTGTGCTATGTCGGACTTCCAGCTGTAATGCCTTGTTAATTTTCATGGAGGCGTTAATAGGGTTTTTGGCGTTGGGTTCCCTGTTATTGGGCTCCGGGGGTATTATCTGTTGAATAGGCTTAAAGCATGGTAGGAGGGGGTTGCACATCTTTGGGCTCCCTGTTAATGGTGGCCTGGGGCCGGTGATGCTGCTGGGATGTCTTTACAGTGAGTGGACGGGGGAGGCATTTCCCAGGTTTGCAAACATTTTCACAAAGTATCATGCAGGTTCAATAATAATAACCCTTGGTATGTGGGTGGGATATTGCATGCATGTGTCTGGATATGAGGCGTACCTGCTCTCATTTAAGGATAGGTATCGGTTGGGGCGTAATAATACTATGTCCCTTTCATGCGGGATTATTTAATAAAAAAGAATTGTTAATATAAATTTGGCCTCATCTCTTGCTTAGAGATGTGCATTACGCTTAATTGTCGTTTTTCCGACACACCCCTAATACTCAGGTGTTAGCATTGAGAGCCAGGGCGTAGTGAGCCCTCTCTTTAAACGCATGAAGTCTATCAACCCCGATGTACATTTTGGAATGTAGTGTATCTGTTTTTATGTGTTTATGTGTTTGTATTGGCTAATGTTGTGAGTGATAAGGTTATGGAAGGGGGAAGGTGATATGATGGTAGCCCGAAGGTGGTATATTGGCTATCTGGCTGGTACCATCCGTCTCTGCTCCTGTCATCCTCACTTTGTCAATATCTGTTTTCCATCCGCTCCTTGGGATAGTAAAGTGTGGTGACGCTGTGACGTCACGCCCTATCTGGTCTCTTATCTATAATGTTAATGTAGCAAGTGATCGTAGTATAGTGGTCAGTACCCCGCGCCTCCACCAATATGTTTTAGATCCCTTAGTTGGGGGGGTAGTTTAGGGATCTAAATATTAGTGTTATTGTAATAATTTGGAAGGTTGTTTCTAAATGATGGCGGCTTCTCGTAGCTGGGAGAGCTGACCAGTGTAGCGTGTTGTTTGGTGTTCAAATACTAGGGGGTGTTCCTGCTAAGATGCAAGAGTCTATAGGGGGATGACCTTCTGAGTGCAGGCCAACGTGCCGGCCTGTCAGCTGGGCAGAGTGAATGATATAACAGACGTGCTTACTCCAGCGGCTCGCTGCTAGGCAGTCGAGACGCGTGCGGGAAACACAATGAAGTCTGATCAAGCAATAACTGGCTACTAGTCACGGTCAATCGTGACAGAGTCAGGAAGGGTATTAGGATGTGAAGAGGCATGTAATTATGAGTACAATGTGTAATTTACTGACCAAGTGTTTTATTGGTCAGTATGCAATTGTAAGTCCCTTTTTAGGGGAATGTAAATAATGTGAATAGTGGTACAAGTTAAGTGTACAAGTTTGTGGATGGGTGTTACAAAATTAAGGATATCTGAACACTTGCTGATGCTCACCTGATGATAGTAGTTGGAGCAGGGCCTTCGGCAGAACACACTGTATGACAGATAATAGATCCCAAAAGGCCTCACTTCTTATAGGTCTTGCCGTTGCACCGTCAGCATTCCATTGACATAGCTGCCCCAGTTAGTTATAGTGTTAATGTTGTGAGTGTGTTGCAAGTGATTGGCTAACCTCCCGAGCTGGGTGGCCGCCTGTTGCCGTGTAAAAGTGGTGTTCTGGACTTATGATGTTTACCAGTTAGGGGTGGTTTTAATAGATGACGGGGGGGGGTGGCTTTTAGGGGTGCAGCCCCCCGGGCCTGTACAGACCTCAAGCAAAGTAACTCATGATGACCATGATGAACTAACAAGCTTATTGACAGTGTTGTGATTCGTAGGTATGTTAATAATGGTGGTGAGAGTTCATGATATTATGTAGAAACCTTCTACTACAAACATGCAGTGCTTAATAAACTGTAGTTGTAAATCTTTCTCAGATTTAAGTGCACTGCAATGGCATAAATATATGCATGAGTGATACATTAAAATGGTGTGTTTCTTTCATAAATATCTGCTTTATGTGGTGATTTTAAAAGGAAATAGCAGGCGAGCGGACATTCAATCACCTTGGTGTACTTGACTCTTATGATGTGACAGAGTCAAGCTTCTGTTTCCTAATTCGAAGGAAATAAAACTTGCCTTAATGTTTCGTATGCGATATAGGAGTATTCCTCTTCCAAGTCTGAAGCAGTAGGTTGCCATAGAAAACATGTAATATCGTTCAGTTATCCAAGTTCAGCATTTTCTTGGAGCCTTTAATATTATCACAATAGGAGATATTGTATGCTCAACATTTCTAGCAGCTTATCACTATGGACCGGATTTTTTGGTAACAGCGATATGCGCGAACCTTTTTCATATCTTCTCTCTTGCCTATATGTGACCTTCTAGGTTCTTAAGTACCGTATTTTAGCAAAATGAACTCACGAAATGTGATTTATTGCACGAATTGCACAAATAATTACGAAATATACTCCACTTGGTACGAAAAATGCTAAATATTATTGAAAAAGCTCACCAATAAATGTTTAAATGCGTCTGAGGAATTGATCGTCGTGGTTACCTTCTCATTTGATTGATAGTGATGCATACTCTCTACACAAATGCCCACAAAGTCGGAAGTATGTGTATTCAGTTCCGTGATCTTTAAGGGTATCGATCACATCAAATGGTGTTGTGGTCGTAGATACAGCAGTGTGAGTTCACGAGCGATAAAACATTCAGCATTTAAGTATAAAAATGACGAAAACTAAAGTCACAACAGTTTTCTCGGAGCCGAGTAATTCAACAGTGAGGGGTTCTAGGTATTTGACGCTGCAAGATACATTCTAATGTGTAAATACTGCAGTGTTCGTATTCAGTGGGAACGAAAAGACGAGCGATAAACGCTGCTAGGATTCAGAAACGCATAAAAGAAGGAAGAAAGAAGCGAATGAACATTATTCTAAGCAGCAAATAACAATCGTCGATACTCGACACATCGCAAAGAAGTTGAAGGCACATAATTTGTTAGATTTATCCTATACTATAAGGAAGATTTCAGAAGAAACATCGATCATTATGACAATTTATTTCGCGAAATACCCACCGAAATAGTGTCAGTTTTAACAGCTAAATGAACAGTTTTATTTCACCAAAAATTAAGACCTTTACTTATCACTATGGACTGGATTTTTAGGTTTTCAAAAATATAAAATTGAAATGACAAGCCATTTTTCAGTGTTGCCTAGTTCTAATAAAGAAAGCTTTTCAGTCGGTCAACACAATTCTTTTTGTGCCCAATTACATTAGGTGGGAAAAACAAGAATTTAAGTATTTATGAAAAAGCACTACATAAGATATTTAACACAAAATAACACAATTTTATGTACAAAAATGTTAGAATGGATGATATGTTTCAAACGTCAAGCATTCATCCTCAGATTCTGCTCACTTAGGCTTAAATAATTATGATGTTATGAATTACACTTATGCACAAATGTGTATACAATGTTCAGATTACATAAGTTCGTAAAAACTTGTGTAATGCATCAATCTTATTTATAGATGTCATTGTTCACTACTATGGTTATTGCATTAATGTTGACATATTTTAAATATGTTAAGCCGTGTTCTATTGTATTATTATTGTGACCAGATTCAGAAATGATGTCTATACTATTTTGTTAATTAAATCAACTGTTCCTATTTAAATTGGTGGCCTATTGTGTGTGGTTATAATGCACAAATTATACACAGCACTTACAAGACATCAACAGTTTGCACCATTCAATCAAATTAACCAAAGAGTCTGAAATTGTGCGAAACATAAACTACCTCACATAAAAAAATCGATCAGCCGAACAATAACCTATCATATTTGATCTTCCGCCCCCAGGGGCTCACATCTAGTGGGATGTGGGTTGGCGACCACACGACCCCAGCTGAGTCCGGCATTGCTTCCACTTACTTGTGCCGGGCTCCTCTCCGTCTTCTTTCCTGTCGACCTCACTTGGTCAACTCTTGTTCTCTTCCGACCCCGACGGTATTAGGGTATCCGAGGCCTAGGGAGTCTCTTCCTTTCCCGCCTTAATTGGCCCTTGTCTCATCTTTTCTGATTCCCTCCTTCTGCGAGGGGTCAGCCTTCTTTTTCTTTTCCTTTTCCCTCCTGCCTTTCCCCCAGGGGCTCAATTTAGTGGGCGTGGGTTGGCGACCACGGGGCCCCAGCTGAGTCCGGCATTGCTTCCACTTACTTGTGCCGGGCTCCTCTCCGTCTTCTTTCCTGTCGACCTCACTTGGTCAACTCGTTCTCTTCCGACCCCGGCGGTATTAGGGTATCCGAGGCCTAGGGAGTCTCTTCCTTTCCCGCTTTAATTGACCCTTGTCTCATCTTTCCTGACACCATCCTTGTGTGAGGGGTCAGCCTTCTTTTTCTTTTACCTCCTGTCTTGTGCTCAAGGCCCTTAAGGAGGCAGGGTGTATGTAGCCCCACCACTTCTGGTGCACCCTAGATAATGCTACACCCTCAGGGGCTCACGGCTGGTGAGTTCGGGAGTTGGCGACCCCGAGGGATTCCTGAGCTGGGTCCGTTTTCCCCTTTTGTCCCTTCCCTTTGGGGCAGACCCTCCCCTCTCCCCTCCCCTCTCCTCTCCAATCCTCTCCTCTTTTCCTTATATTTCCTTTTCTCTTTCAGATTCCCGCACTGTTTTTGTTACTTGGTTCCCCGTGTATCTAAATTCCCTGTTAGCGATTTTTTTGTAGGTATTTTTAATCTACGTTGCATTTTGTGAGTGTTTTTTCAATCTCAATTGCATTTTGTAAGGATTGACGATCTAAATTGTTTTTTAGTAAGTCTTTCAATATCCGGGCCGGGGTTTTTGTGAGTTTTTTGAATTTCAATTGCATTTTGTATTTTCAACCTACCCCGCTTTGTTCAAGTAGTTTCAATTGCAATTTTGTGGGTATTTTGAATCTCCATTACATTTTGTGCGTATTTTCAATCTCATTTGCATTTTGTAAGTATTTTGATTTCACTTGCATTTTGTAGGTATTTCGACTGTACGTTGCATCTTGTACGTATTTTGGACTTAACCTACATTTTGTGCATATTTTTCACTCTATTCCTTTTGTGAGTACTTTGGTTCGAAATTCCCTTATGTACGTATTACCGCTCTCCATTTGGTGAGTAGTTTCAATCTGAGTTCCTTTTTGTAAGTATTTTCCCTGCTACATAAGGCATAGTTGTTGAGGCTCACTATCTATTTTATCTAAACCATTTTTGTTTCATCTATAGCAGTGAGCTGATTTTTATCTTCATCCTTTCATTTCACGCCATTTAATTTCATCAGGCCCCTTAAAACAACAATTATCATCATCATATTTGATCTTCCGCAAGCCCACTGAAACATTGCACACTATCGATAATGGTTCCAACCACCCAAGCGCACGTAAAACATCATCATCATCTTGTACAGTTTCCAGCCCCAGACTGGGTCTGTTTGGAACATAAGCCTCGCCACTTAGTTCTTTCTTCCCACCACCTCTCCGCTGTCACTCTGGTCCAGTCCTCGCCTCTCTTCTTGACACATTCCTCCACTCCTTTCAGCCATCTATCTCTTGGTCGTTTCTTCTGCATCTGCATCTCGTGTATCCTCTTGGGAATCTTCTTCTCATCCATTCTCTTTAAGTGTCCATACCACCTAGTCTTGATGTCTCAATCCTACCTTGCAAGGGCTCCTCTTTCACCATTTCCCTGACCTTTTCATTCCTCACCCTGTCTCTTCTTGTTACTCCGATCCTACTTCGCAGGAACTTCATTTCACCTGCCTGTATTCTGCTTATGTCTCTTTTCTTCATTGTCCACGTTTCTGAAGCATAGGTCAGTATCGGGATATAGTAGCTTCTGTATAACACTTCCTTGCTTTTTTGTGGGACATCTTTATTCCACACTAAGCTCCTAATGCTTCTCAGAAATGCTTCTGCCTGTCTGCCACGTTCCGTAATCTCTTTGTCATTTCTCGCATTTTCCTCCACTATACTTCCCAAGTACTTGAGACTTTCCACCTTCTTCAGCTGTCCACCTCCAAGTGTTATCCCACTCATTGGTCTGTCCTTTTTCCTGGTTGTTAACAGGATCTCACATTTACTGATGTTGAACTTCCATCCGTACTCTCCCACTGTAGGGGCCGATAACCTCGATGTTAGGCCCCTTAAAACAACAATTATCATCATTTATCATCTCCCACTGTTTCTTCCCAAGCCTTCAGTTGCTCCTGAATTTCCTCCTCCTTGTTTCCCCAGACCATGAGATCATCTGCAAACACCATTGCTTTCATCTTATCTTCTCCTATCTTTCCTGCTATCCGTGTCATTACCTCGTCCATAACCACAATAAAGAGAAGGGGTGACAGCGCACTACCCTGTTTCAGGCCACTCATTTGTCTGAACCAGTCTGTTCTTTCCCCTCCAACTTTCACACAACTCACACTTCCACAATACATCTCCTTCACTCTGCCTACAGTCTCTTTTTCCACTCCCATGTTTTCCATTGCTTTCCAAACCTTCTCCCTACACACACTATCATAGGCCTTTTCGATGTCCAGGAAGGCCATCAACAGATCCTCTCCAAATTCGTAGTGGTGTTCCTGGAGCTGTCTCACTGAAAATATGAGATCCACTGTTGATCTCCCAGGTCTGAATCCATACTGCTCCTCTCTCAATTTTCTCTCCACTTTGGCTCGTATTCTACTTTCTAATATCTTTTCATATATCTTGGCACAGTGAGGTATGAGTGTGACTCCCCTGTAATTTCTGCACTCCTTTCTGCTTCCTTTCTTAAATATTGGGATAATTAATCCTTTCTTCCAATCTTCTGGGGTCTTTTTCTCCTTCCATATCACCCTCATCACACGGTACAGCCACTGTTTCCCAACCTCCCCTGCTGCCTTCACCATTTCAACACTCACTTCATCCACACCTGGTGCCCTTCCTCCTTTCATCTTGTCTATAGCCATTTCCAGTTCTCTCCAAGTCAGGTCCTTTTCCATTCCTGTGTTGTCTTCTCCAGCTTCCAATACATTGTCTTCCTCCCTATGACCATTTGGATTCAGCAAATCCTCAAAGTACTCTTTCCACACTGTCTTGAGTGTCTCTTTGTTGTGTACCTCATTTCCGTTTTTGTCCATCATTACCACATCCTCTCGCAGACCTCTTCTCTTACTTTTGACCATCCCATAAAGTACTTTCTTATTTCCTCTGCTGTCTTCCTCCATCATCTCTGTCCACTTTACCATCCACTTCTTCCTCTCCTCTGCGACAATCTTGTTTGCTTCTTTCTTCTTTATCTTATAATCTTCCCTTGCCAGATCAGTTCTTTCCTGGAACCACACTCTGAAAGCCTTGTTCTTCCTTCCCACAGCTTCTTTTACTCTCTCATTCCACCATGGTGTCTCTTTACACCGCTTTCTGTTGCTTGTTCTTCCACATACTGCCACTGCAGCTTCCACCATTGTGTTTTTGAATTGCTTCCATTCCTCTTCCCCTGTTTTAGGATTGTCTGTTGGCATCCTTTCCCTTATTATCTTCTGGAATTCTTCCTCGACTTCCTTTTCCTTGAGTTTCCATACTTTGATTCTCCTTTCCTGGTACTCTGTCCTCTTGTTATCCTTAACAACTCCCAGGTTCATTACAAGTATTCTGTGGTCGCTATCTAAGGCCTCTGATGGTATTACCTTTATATCTCTGACACTTCTCTTCATTTCCCAGTCGTCCAGCATGTAATCTACCAAAGATTTCTTTGTTAAATCACTGCTGTACCACGTTACCTTGTGGCTTTCTTTCTTCCGAAACCAGGAGTTGCCTACCACTAAACCGTTTCTCTTGCAAAAATCCAGCAACTTTCTTCATTCCTGCTACCCCATCCTTCTGCTCCCAATACATTTTCATATCCTTGCCTTTCACTTCCTACATGTGCATTCAAATCTCCCATAACAATGATGCTCTGACCATTCAACTGCTGTTGTAGCTCCTCCTCAAAGTCTTCCTTCTCTTGAGCTGTACATCCAACTTGAGGGGCATATACCTGGGCTATCTCCAGGCTTCTTCCCTTTACAGTTACTCTGATCTTCATGATCCTGTCACTTATTCCCTTTACCTCTTCCTTCATTCCATCTCTCACAACTACTCCTACTCCGCTGCTCCTTCCTTCACTGTTCCCACTCCAGTACAACCGGTACCCTTTCCTCAGTTCTCTGCGACCTTCTCCTTTCCATCTTGTTTCTGCCAAGCCCAGTACATCCAGTTTTCTTCTCTCCATCACATCTACAATCTCCTCCACTTTTCCTGTCAGTGTCTGTATGTTTAATGTCCCAACTCGTAGTCCATTAGTATATCCGGGTCGTCGTCGTTTGCATCCGTCCTTTCCGAGGCCTGTTCCTGGTTTGAAAGCAAATATGATATCCACTACTGGCTTGCTAGGCCTATCGTAGCTTCACCAGAGCCCCGTCAGCCGTCACGTAAAACAGCAGGTTTCAATTTAATGGTTCACAGGACCTTAAGTATACCCTGGTCTAAAGAAAATTACAACAAAGAAATTAAAATTATAAAGCAAATAGCTAAAGAAAACAATTTTACACCCAACAAGATAGATCAAATAATACTAAGACACCGAACAAAAGATAATGTATTACAAACACCAACAAGTAATGAAATAAAATTCGCTCGTTTCAAGTTCGTGAATGCAACTCGTGCAAACTCGTTTTCAAAAAACAAGGAATCAAAGTAGCTTTCACAACAAACAACACACTTGCATACCTGCCAAGTTTTCCGGTTTTCCTGGAAGGTTCCCAGATTTTTGGGGTGTTTTCCGGTTATCCGGATTATCATAGTTTTTTCCGGATTTTCCACTCCCTAGCTTGTTTCCGTTCTCTGCCTCCAAATCGCATTTCAGTTTTGATTTTCGATAATAGTTGCTATTCTGTGATGCAAGTGTTTAAATTCGACTGATAAGACTCAGGGTGTGTACCGGTAACAAAAAGTAATACACGTAACGAAAAAGTAGCTAATTTTACAAATGGGTAACGAAAGTAACGATAAGTTGCTAATTCTTGTGTCTGGATAGTTGGAGGTAGCGAAAATTCACCGAGGTCTGTTAAAATCATTTAAACCCCGCCACTAGGCTCGCAGATGCGATGTAGCGAGTTTTACGCAAGCGGCGCCGATTGCCTAAGCTATATTTCCCCGTGCATGACCTCAAGGAAATGCATACTGAGGATACCTTCAGTGGTACTGTATACATCGGTTCAACGTTTATTTTCAGCATCAAGAAAGGCGGCTTCGGTGGCGTAGTCGGTACCATGCTGAGCTTCTATGTCCAAGATAGCGGGTCCAAACCCGGCCGAAGCCGTCGGATTTTTAAGAGCGTTTAAAATCCCTCAGTATGCCTTCCTTCGGAGGGGAAGTAAAGCCGGTGGTCCCATGTCATAGATTTATGGCATGTTAAAGAACCTTCCACTAATTGCACCTGTGTGAAGCTAAATTGGATAGGTTAAGAATGTAAACAACGCTCTTAGGTTTCTACGTTCGTTGCCAAGAGAATCTCTTCATAATTGATACCTTGACTTAACCTGAAGTTATGCATTGAGCTAACCTCATTGCTATTTGAAGTTGTTCCTTCCACGCTCGTCTATTTCGTATGCAGGCATTTGATTTTGGACCTGTTGAGCATAAGGCATCTTCATTGGTTGTGTCCATATGGTGAAGTATTGTGATTTTTGCCAATTCAAGCTTCGACCAGTGTTTTGGAGCGGATTTACGAGTTAACTGTCCACTGATTCTCTGTGTTTTGATGGCTGAATATCATCGCTGTTACATATATGTTATTAGTTTTGCTCAACAATTTCCTGTGACCTACTTATATGGTGCACCATATTAAGTTAAATAGCTATTTATTTTTTGAGTGCTACGCTATCTTATATCTTTCTTCGGATATTTGTCTTGGCTGATGAAGGGGATAAAAGCAATTAATCCCCGAAACATGTACCAGGAGCAAGTGTAATTATAATTTATTTTCGTTTATGTATTGACTAAGGCGGATATACAATTTGTTGTTAAAACTATTTAGTACGTCAATACGGAACCATCATGGAAACTAATTTAAATAATAGAATATTACCGTATAGAGTAAACAAATGGAAGGAGACAACAGATACAACAATTGAAAACGAGAACCGACTCACTACTGTAGTGAGCGCGCGCTGTTCCGTCTTTTTTTTTTCTCCGGATAATTGACGTTCCGGTTGTTTGACGTCCGGATAAACGACGTTCTACTGTAATCTCTTGTTTTATGCTTATTAAATGCTTAATCCACGTTATTTAGGGTATCTTTTTGATGATCTCTTTTAATTCTTCTAATTTCTTTGGTTGTTTTGTCTTCTAGCAGTAATTAGTTCCTCACAGGATTTTTCAGTTTTCCTTTGTTGGTCATTGACCATGCCTTATGTCTTCCCTGAATTGCTCTATCGCATTCCTCGTTCCACCAGGCATGTTTTTTCCTTCTTTTAATGGGAGCGATTTCTTCATCCACAGTTTTCAGTTTGTCAATTATTGTCCCCGAATTGTCACATAAAGGTGTTATTTATTTATTTATTTACATAGTTTACGCCCACATTGGAGCACTTAAATCAATCCATATACACTACAGTCTTTACATTATTAGAGTTGTAATGGCTTCTCAACTTGTTAAAGGTGTTATATTATTATATAATATAAAATATCTGATAACTGGAAAAACTCCTTTGGTAGAGGTGTTATGGGCACTTAAATCACCTCAATCGTGTGTAACCTCCAATTTATTTCTTGTAAAAGAAATATAATTTTAAAAAGTAAAAATAAAGTTAAATTTTGAAAAATAGGACCATATGGTTTGTTTTGTGTCCACTAAAAATAAGAACCTCTGTGTCTTGGTGATTTATCATGGTATTTGAAGGTCATTTCAGTTGGCCTGTAGTGACTGGCCACCAGAATGCATGATAAACTCATTTCCTAAAATCATTGATTTTTTTCTGTGGGGTCTTCATGAAAATAATATAACATGAATGAGATTCGAACCATCCAGTTTCAACATAAATCTAGATGAGAAGTCTACCCACTCGGCTAACACAACACACATTCATTTGTTTACTATTTATTATTATTAACTTTATTGGCTACATTGGACCACTTGAGTCTTCCATGTACACTTTTTCTTTAAAGGGTGTATTGTTTGATTCTTCTTATCTGCCCAGTACTTCTTAATTTGTTCTGATCGCAGTGTACTTAATTCGTCTGAAATCTCTACAGGCCGTCTGTGCATCATTTCTGCTGAAAATTTGTGATTCTTAAGAAGGGTGGTAATTTTATTCTTCTCTGCATCTGTAATTTCGAGTCCAACTGTTTTGAGATCTTCTTGAATTTCTTTGATCCAATGCCCTCCAGTCTTCTTTCACAGATTTCTCATCACTAGTTGTCGTAAAATCCAGTTTTCTGGTAATCGTAGGATGTGAAAGAAATAAGAGATTCTTTTCTTCTTCATCGTGCTGGTAACTGGGTCAATCACTCGATAGACTGTTTTATTGAAGAGGATTCTCCAGACTCTGTACTTTTCATTTATGCAGGTTTTGATAATTCTTCTTTCAGTTTTAATTTTGAACGAGGTTTCGCAAGCATAAGTGGCTTCGGGCAAAGTTACAGTTTTGTAGTGTTGGATCTTATTGGCGAGCATTTTTTGTTTTAAGTTGACCAAGTTAGAAATTGTGCTTTTTTTATTTTGTTGGTTCTATTTATCCATGTTTTTTCGTTTAAGTTATGCATAATGATTTCTCCAAGGTATTTAGATTGTAGAGCTATGTTAATTTTTTGATCATTTATGATGACTTCCTTTATGTCAAGAGGTTTCATTAGCATGATCTCAGTTTTCTCCGAGGATATTTGCAATCCTATTTTTAATGCAATTTTCTGGAGACTGGTGATCGGAGCAATAACTTCTTCCATGTCAAGGGCTAAGAGAGCTAACTCAACTGCAAACCCTAGGCAGTTTGTTCTTATTGAGGGTTTTGCTCCAATTTTGATTTTAGGTGGGTTTACTTTTCGCCAAATTTTCATGATGTAATCGAGAGCCACATTGAAAAGTAGTGGGGATAATCCGTCACCTTGTTTAAGGCCTGTTTTTACTGGAAAAGCACTTGGCATTTCTCCCCTGAACTTCACCTTTGAAATTGTGTTGGTTCAAGTTCAATATTTTTTGTTAATTTAGGATGAAGGCCATATGAACTGAGATTTTTAAAAGAGTAGGTCTGTGTATACTATCATAAGTCTTTTTGAAATCTATGAATGAAATAAACAGTTGTTTATTCCTGTATTTGTAATATTCAATTATTAGTTTCAGGCTTAGAATTTGGTCTGGGCAACCTCTGTATGGGCGAAATCCTATTGTAAATTATGCGGGGGGAAAATGTTGTAAGTGCAGTCCAGAAGGGTTATTCCTCTGTAATTGTCTGGATTAGTTTTATCTCCTTTTTTTGAATAATGGTTGGATTACACCAGAGGTCCAATATTCTGGGATTTTCTCTATGATCCACATTTTGACTAGATGCTGATGTAGATTTATGATTGCTGGTTTCCCTGCGTTTTTTCAGATTTCTGCCAAGACTAAGTCTTTACCACATGCCTTATTATTTTTTAGTTCCTTAATTGCTAGTTCTACCTCATTGACATTAGGTGGATCAATTAGATCTGGGGTGGTTAAAATGGGTGTGTCAGTATTTACTTCCAACGTCTCCAGTGGGTCATCGCAATTTAAAAGTTTGTTGAATGTGTCTGCGAGGATCTCTGCATTTTCTTGATTACTATGAGCCAACCTTCCAGATTTATCCCTCAGAATTAATATAGGGGGCTCATATTTTTTAAGGTATTTTCCAAAGGTTTTATAATAATCTCATGATTGTTTTTTGTTGAAATTCTCTTTTATCTTTTGTAAGGTAATTTTTAAGATGTTGTCGTTTGGTTTGTCTGATTTTATGAGTTGACTTTCTTTGTTTTATTAGTTATAAATTTGATTTGTCAGATTTTTGGGCTTGATGATTTATCCAAGCTTGGTGTCTTCTCTCAATTGCCTGGTCACATTCTTCATTCCACCATTATGTTTTTTCCTAGGACTTGTTTACTATTTAAATATAAGACATCTGGAATAATTTGTTGACATATTAGGAGGAAGGACACACTGTTAACGTTACCCTACAGCTTATATCGTACTGTTTTTACCATCATTCTCCCATATTAAGTTCATGTGCGCTATTTATATTATTTTTAAGCAACCAGATGATCACACCACTTCATGAAGCTAGTTGCCTTTCGCAATCTTGAGCTTTAGGGAGGTGTGGTCCTGACCGTACCTAGGTAGGTAAATCTAAACAGCTTACAGTTAGGGGATGACTATGAAACCCAAATTTATAGCTCCCGTAAGCTTTGCATTGTCAGGTGACTTTCAAGTGAGCACTAGGGAAGGACTACGATTAGGCCTCTAGGTTTATTATTGTATTTATGTGTGTTCTGTCAGACCTTTCTAATTTAGCTGAGTATGAGGTAGATATAGTTTATTGAAAATCCAGACACTTCAGCTCTTTTCTGTGAAATTATTCTTACTACAACTCTCTTTTGTTTAGTTATGACAACTTCTACACCTGAGAAACAGGATGGTTTAAAGGCTCTCGCATACGCAATTGAGAAGATCGAAGACACAATCACCAACATGGGAGGAGTGTTTCAAATTCAAATGGCTGTAAGTAAATATTGATGACTCTATAAAACAATATACCATAATGTAAACTTTGGTATTGTGTCGTGTAACACACCTCTTTAATTTGTGATTTCATATTTAAGTGAGGGGTTTTCTCTTTTTTTTTTTTTTTTTACCCTTCTCTTGTAGGTCTGAAGAGTATATTCTGTAATATAATTAACAATTTCATATGACTTTCTTTTTTCAAATGTTCTGAAGTATACAACAGCTAATCAACAAAAAGATGATTTTTTTTTCTCTCCCCCATAGCTTCCTTTTATTTTCATGTTGGTAACATACACATTTGAAGAGAGCAAGGTTTCACAGATAGTACTCATTGATGGCAGCATCATATAATCTTTTGTTAGGCAGCAATGTTCTTTGTTGTGACCACTGTTTGCCTTTCACATACCAGAATCTGGAGGTGACTCAGGAGGAGCAGAATGCAACAATAAAGTTCTGTTTTTGTTAAAAGCTTAGATTCTCTTAAGTAATTATGGGGTTTGGCAGCAACTCCCATGACAATGCACAATTCCACATGGCAGAGCAAATCGTGGGATATTTGACCTATCCCCCTGCGACTCTCTTTTATTCTCTTAGGCGCTACTTTTGTTTACTTCTGCAACGCAATTAGTCTGTGGTATTGTATGAAAATTCACAAGTATATATTGTTGACTGAAAAGGGGTGGAATATTGTGGGATATTAAAAAAAAGGCAAATTTAGTTTAAGAGAAGACTGTTTAAAATGTCGAAATGCATAAAAGAAAACTTATGCTTGGTTCATACAAAAACTATTTTAGTGCACCGAGTGCTGGATTCTCTGTTATGCCAAATTCCTGAGTCGAGGCATGCTATTTGAATTCAGCTTATTGTTTAAAATGATGCAGTGCTATATTGCCAACAATGACTGGTCAAAATCTGAGTATTTGACAATGAACTAGATTCATTTTCGTGCTTAGATTCACTTTATATTTAGTGCACTCCTTTTCCTTACTCGACACAATCACTATTCTTCACAACTTGCCTCTTGTTCCCTGTAGACACAAAGGTTGAGAATTGCAGGAGCTTATGCGATAGGTTGATTTTGGTCAATTAATTGATTTGATAACTTGTGTCAAAAAGACGCTTTGTGATATTAAATAAAATTCGAGTTGTGCAATTTTTTAATATGATTGAATATTCATTTTTGCAAAAACCAAATCTTAGAAAGAGGTGTAGGACACTTTAATCTTGGCTTATTTTGGCTAGGGTACAATACTCCCCCCCTAAAATCAACAATTAATTAGAAACGGAAATAAGAACGAGGAATGTACTTGAACGCCTCAATTACCCAATCGGCCAGCGTTGATTGCAGCTGTATGCAAAGGAAATACCCATTCACTTAAAATGTTACTACAAGTATATGAATAAGCTGACATTCACGAAATTTGAAATTCCGTATGGTAGCGTTATGAACATGCAGATCATTACATATTTTTTTCACATTACCTTAGTACAGTAGTTAAATTTTGTGTGGTAGAGTTCAATGTATTGGTTCATCCTCATCGCCATATTCGTCATTTATCACTGCATCTGCCACAGCTACATCATCTATTTCATTATTACTGCTGCTAATACTGTCACTACTACTTCCGACTAAACTTTCATCTGGATTAAACAATAATTGGATCACTTGCCTATTGGTCAAACTAACGCTGGAGCTTGCCATGGCTCGTGGTGCGTTACACTGACCGATAGTGATACACCAGCAGTGAGACCAAGAACTTTTGGACGAACCTATAATGAGTTGGGAGAAAATGACGGCTCAGACTATAGTTACAAATTCAAGACATCACGTTTCAAACGAGACAAGATGAAGATAGTTACTCACAAACTCGACGAATGAAAAGTTTGAATTTCTTACTTGGGATCAGCATCACCCTTCTAGTTACAATTTGTCTGTATTTCGAATTAAACAGATGAAATAATATGAAAAGACGTACTTTGAGTTTCAGGGACCAAACATTTCTTCAAATTAGACAAATTTCAAATTATCGTGGTTTTACTGTACTTGTTTGTGTGTGGAAGCTGTGTGAATGTGATGGCTGTACTTGTATTTGAGGCAAGGATTTTGGTAGAAAGCAGCCATGGCCTTTGCTTGGAATAGAAGTGGGAAACTACTCGTAGGATGGCTGAGGTGGAAGTAAACCCCACATCTCCGTTCTACTAAACCAAATTTTCCCTGTACATCATTATTTATGCTCTACTGAACCGGTATTTAAGAAAATTGATAAACCAGTACCATGAACTAAATATTACTTCATTGTTTAATGTTATCGTGTATTGTAGATTAGTGCCTCATCATGTGCGACTTATATTTTTCAGTGTGGGAGTGTGTTGATATGATGAAAGTTTTGGTTTAAGACAGGTTTAAACACTAGTACCTTCTTCTTCTTCTCTTACGGCCTCATTGGACCACTTCAGTCAATCATTTCTTGGTCCTCTTTTTCAGTAAGTTTCCTTTCCGAGTCGCCCAGTAGCTTTTCATTCGCTCTGATCTTCTCAGGCGTTCCTCATCTGTAAATACCCTTTTTACTGGATTACGTTTGTCTATTTTAGCCTGAAATCTTATTTTTATATCTTTCAGTTTTTTTAATTTTTTTGTTTTGATTTTGCAAGTCATCCAAGGTTATTTCTAATTCTTTCATATCTTCTCTAATTTCCTTAATCCATCCTACTTGTTTCATATTCCAAAGTTTCACAATTTTTCTAGATAACCTGGTTTCTGGTGTCCTCATGATGTGACCAAAAAAAGAAATCCGTTTCTTTCGAATATTATCAGTGATGGGCTCCAGTTCTCTGTATACCACTTCATTTGGTACTATCCGCCACTGTCCATCTTTCTGATATTTTTTATTCATGCATGTTCTAGCTATTCTTCTTTCTACTTTTAAAATTTTGTCGATTCTGTTTCTGAGTAACTTGAAAAAGAGTTTCACTTCCATATGTCACCTCTGGTTGAACCACCGTCTTGTAAAATTTTGTTGCGATTGAAAGACATTTTCTTTTATATGTAGACCATGTTAATTTTTGGGCTTCTATCATTTTATTAGTTCTTTCTTGCCATGCAGGTTTCTCATCCAAGTTGTAAGTTATAATTTCTTCTAAGTATTTAAATTGCTTCACTATTTTAACTTTCGTGTTATTTACTGTTATGTGATTGATTACAAGTGGATTTACTACCATTATCTCTGTCTTTTCAAATGATATCTGAAGTCCAATTTTTTGTGCTATATTTTGTAGGTTTATTATTTGATTTCTGGCTTCTTGAATATTATTAGCCAGTAACGCTAAGTCATCTGTGAATCCCAAGCAATTTAAGTCTATTTGATCTTTCTTGGTTCCAATTCTTATGCTCCTAGGATTTTCCCTGTACCATTCCCTCATTACATATTCCAAAGCACAATTGAAAAGTAGAGGCGATAAACCATCTCCTTGTCTTAATCCTGTTTTAATCGTAAACGGTTCAGATATTTCTCCTCTGAATTTTACTTTAGATTTGGTGTTAGAGTTAGTTTTATAATTTTTATTAATTTGGGATGAAGTCCGAAATTCCTTAGTATTTCAGCAATGAAGATCTATGTATACAATCATAAGCTTTTTTGAAGTCTACGAAGGTTATGACTTGCTGTTTCTGTCTAAGTTTGTGGTAGTCCATTACTAATTTTAAGGTGATTATCTGTTCAGGGCAGCTTCGCCATGGCCGAAATCCACCTTGATATTCTCCTATTTCCAGTTCTAATTGATCTTTACAACAATTATATAGAATTCGTGACATGATTTTATATGTGATATCCAAAAGGGAAATTCCTCGATAGTTGTCAGGATTTGATTTTTCTTCTTTGATCCAAATGTTCACTATGCATTGGTGTAATGAAGTCTTTACTGGTTCTGCTGCATATTTCCACAAATCTGCAAATGTTTGATCTTCTCCACTCGCTTCGAAGTTTTTGAGCTCTCTCGGAGCTTTGTAGACTTCTTGGATTGTGGGTGGATTTATGTTTTCTGATGGATCTTCGCAATTTAGCAACTTGTTAAATGTTTCTGCTAAAATTTCTGTATTTATTTTATTACTATGAGCTAACTCGCCATTTTCGTCTCGTAACATTGATGTTGGAGGTTCATATCTTTGTAGTTTGCTAAAAATTTTGTAGTAATCTCTTGAGTTTGTTTTCGCGCTATTTGTTTCGATCATCAGAAGTATATCCTTTTGGTATAGCCGTTTAACCCTTCGTATTATTTTTTGAGTTATCTTCCTTGGTTTGATGAGATCCAAGTGTGATTCATCTGTTTTTTGATTCTGTTACCGTAACCAGGCTCGATGTCTATCTTCCACTGTAATATCACACTCATCATTCCACCATTGGTGTTTCTTCCTTGGATTTATTGGGGCTACTTGTTCAGCTATATGTTTCAATTCGGGAACTATTTCCTGTAGATCATCTGTTATTTTAATATATCTAGTTCGTTCTTTGTATCTCTTGTTATTTATTAGTTTATGAAGGTCGTATGTTCTCTTCTTTTTTAGGTGAGTTTTTTTTTCTTTGTCAACGGGGTAAATTTAATTTTAATCTTTATCAAAGGGGTAAATTTAATTTTAATCTTTATCACTGTGCAAGATAAATGGGCTAATGGTTGGAAACACATGGTACAAGAAGAGAGAGAGCCATAAAATTACTTGGTACAGCAGGGATTTGACTAGGAAATCAGTGGTGGACTATATTCTATGCGGGAAGGAGACAAAGAAGAGTATCACGGATATAAGGGTAATACCTTCAGAAGCCCTGGACAGTGACCACCGTCTGCTGGTCGCCAAGGTGAGAGGACTGAAGGAAAAGAAGAGAACTGAGAACCAAGAAAGAAGAATAAGGACATGGAAGCTGAAGGAGGATGGAAATAAGGAGAAGTTCCAGATATTAGTGAGGAACAAATTACCGAAGGATGATCCGAAAACAGGTGAAGAAGAATGGAATAGGTTCAAGGACGTGTTGGTAGAAGCAGCGGAAGTCGTGTGTGGCAGAACTAGTGGAAAGAAAAGGTGGAAGGAAACACCATGGTGGAACCCCAGAACTAAGGAAGCAGTGAAAAAGAAAAATGAAGCATTCAGGAAATGGTTCCAACAGAGGACAGACAGAACAAGAGAAGAATACCAAGAGCGGAAGAAAGAAGCAGGAGAAGTAGTGAAGGAAGAGAAAAAGAAATGGCTGGAGAAATGGACAGAAATGATGGAGGAGGACTGTGATGGCAGTAAGAAAGTGTTGTATGGAATGATAAAGGCAAAGAGAAGAGTTACAGGGGAAAATGTCAGAATGGTGGACAGGAATGGAAAGGAGGTCGAAAATATGGAAGAACTAAAGGTTATCTGGAGAGAATACTTCAAGGAACTCCTAAATCCAACTAAAACCAGCGTAGTGGACATTGTGGAGGAAGAAACAGACAGTGACCAAGACATTTCAGAGAAGGAATTGACATGGAAAGAAGTGGAGGAAGCATTAAGGAAGATGAAAGGGGGAAAGGCACCGGGAATAGACGAAGTGAGTGTGGAGATGGTGAGAGCAGCAGGGGTGATAGGAACCCAGTGGCTCTTTCGAGTAATGAAAGTGATATGGAGGGAGAAGAAAATACCAGAGGACTGGAAAAGAGGGATAATAATACCCATATTTAAAAAGGGAAGTAGGAAGGAATGCAAGAACTACAGGGGAATTACACTCATGTGCCACTGCGCCAAAATATTTGAGAAGGTACTGGAGAGAAGAATTCGGACAGAAGTTGAAGATGGGCTGAGGGAAGAACAGTATGGATTCAGGCCAGGAAGATCAACAGTTGACCTCATCTTTGCAGTAAGACAGCTACAAGAACACCATTATGAATATGGGAAAGATCTGGTGATGACCTTCTTGGATATTGAGAAAGCATATGATAGTATTAATAGAAACAAGGTATGGGAAGCAATGAGAGCAAAAGCAGTGAACAAGGAGACAGTGGCAAGAGTGAAAGCAATGTACGAGGGAAGCAAAAGCTGTGTAAAGGTGGGAAGAGAGAGAACGGAATGGTTTCAACTGGAGAGTGGTCTGAAACAGGGAAGTGCCCTCTCACCCCTGTTATTTATAGTGGTGATGGATGAAATCATACGAAAAGTGGTAAATAGCATTGGGGAAAGGAAAATGAAGGCAATGTTGTTTGCTGATGACCTTCTGGTATGGGGAGAGGATGAGCAAGAAGTACAAGAGCAATTAGATGAGTGGGAGAAGGTAGTGTTATCATATGGGATGAAGTTCTCAGCACAAAAGAGTGAAGTGGTCATCACAACGAGGAAGAAGAACAGACTGGATATGGGCATAACACTTGGAGGACAGCAGTTGCAGAAAGTAGAATGCTTCAAGTACTTGGGAAGCATAATTGAAGAAAAGGGAGGCAATAGGATGGAAATAAATGAGAGGGGAAGGTGCGCAGATGGATTTTTCAAGAGTGTTAGGGGGATGATATGGAATAAAGATGTACCACAAAAATGTAAAGGAATCATCTACAAGACCTACTTTGTGCCAATTTTGACATATGGTTCAGAAACATGGGTGATGAAGGAAAGGGACAAGAATAAAATACGAGCAGTGGAGATGAAGTTCCAGAGGAGTAGGGTAGGAGTGACAAGAATGGACAGAGTAAGGAATGAGAGAGTCAGGGAGATGGTAAGAGAGGAACCATTGCAAAATAGAATAGAGCGATCTAGGCTACAATGGTATGGACATGTGAGGAGGATGCAAGAGGAGAGGATACCGAAGAAGATGTTTGGAATGGAAATGACGGGAAGGAGGCCAAGGGGAAGACCAAGGGACAGATGGGCAAAAGGAGTTAAGAAGAGTGTGGAGGAAAGAGGAGTGTGCTGGGACACAGTAAATGACGAGAGATGGTGGATGGACAGGAAACGATGGAGAGGCTTATGTTCCAAGCAGACCCGACCAGCGGTTGGAAACTGCTCAAGATGATGATGATGATCATGTAATGATCCGATCCAGTATCTGTTCCTCTCAGAACTTTCACATTGGAGATCTCCCTGTGATAGTTCTTATCCATACAAACATGATCTAGTTGCCATTCACCTTTTTTCCAATCTGGATATTTCCAAGTTTTGAGTTTATTTGGAGATCATATCATGGTTCCTGCAAAATTCCACAGTCTTATGCCATTCCTGTTTGTTCTTCTCTGTGCTGGCCATTTTCCTATTATGTCTCTATCTTTTTTCCTTTCCTAACTGGGCATTAAAGCCTCCAATTAAAATTTTGGTGTGACTTTTTTTTATGTTTGTTGCTGTCTGATCTAAAAGCTCCCAAAATTCCTCCACATCATCTTTGTGTTCTTTATTATTTTTATCATTAGTTGGGGCATGGGCATTTAGAATGGTATATGTTCTATTTGCAGCTTTTAGAGTTAGTGTCGAGAGCCTAGGGGATAATGCTTTAAATTCTATGATGGATTCAATTATTTTGAGATTGACTACAAATCCTGTTCCGAATTGTGGACATTGCTTCATTACTCTTTTTCCTGGTATTCCCTTGTAAATTCTATACCCTTGTGATTCTATTGGTTCCTGATCGGTGTTTCTCATTTCTTGAAGCCCGGTTATTGGAATCCCTTTGCGATCCATTACGTCTGTCAAAATTTTGATTTTTCCTGGCTGTATGATGGAATTTATATTGTGTGTTTCTATATAGTTTATCTGTCCTATCTCAGTCTAAATTTGGGTTTTCTATATGTCGGGGGGTATTTTTAGATGCTCCGACTCATCTAGGGTATCTTTCAGATGACTGCCCACCGTATCCGAATGCAGTCTCGGTGGATTATTCCTTAAAAGATTTCCTTCCATGTTTGACTTTCAAAGGTAGTCAACCTTGTATGGAGCAAGCTCCGAGTTACAACTTCGGTTGTTAACCGTAGAGGTTGTGTGTTAGGTCCGCGAGAGCTATTTTATTTTGCTCAAGTCCGCCGGCAAGCCGGTGAGGACCCCCCTATCCGCCACCTGGGGCGCGCCACATGGTAGTATCACCTCTCCGCCTGCTACGACACCGTAGTTGATTCGTGGAAACACTAGTACCATTATAAGATCATCTTAAAATATAATTCTGTTTGTCTTAAGTGACTACAATGTTAGGATTTTGAGTTTGAAATTGTTGCCCTATACTTTTTCACAATGTAGATCATGTACCAAAAGCTATTTAGTCTATCACATGGAAAATCTACTTAATTGCTGGGCAAGGTTTGAGGAGAAAAGCACCTGCAGAATATATGAAAATGGGCTGTTGGTTCTTCACTGAACTATATGTTGTTGAAAATTAGAGGGAAGGTTGTTGCTGGTAGGTAGGGACTTCAAACAGAAATGTAAGTCTTGTGAAAAGAATAGTCTCGCTCTTTGTTGTTTAGCTCTTGCTAATTGCGAGGGGAAATTTCAGGACTAAGTGGAATAGAAAATTAATATTTGTGTATTTTACTGTATTGTACTTTGATCCACAGCCCAAAGTAGTGACAGCTACAGATGAAGCAGAACTTGCGCGGCAAATGGAGCGTGCAGAGGCTGAGAATGCAGAAGTGGCTGGAGACGACGATGAAGAGGAGGAAATTGAAGGACAAGTGTACAATGTTGGGGACGATGATGAGGAAGGTGAAGGGGAGGGTGAAGGAGGTGATGCAGAAGATTGAAACATCGTGTGTTATTTTAAGCAGTCATTCGTGTGAAGTTCTAAAAGAATGTTGAACCAACAAATATGTACTTCAAAAGTAATTATTATTAAAAAACTGCCACAACCTTGTCTTTTGATGAGCATATTTCCCTTTAGTTACTCAGGTGTACCCCTTTCATTTCCACATACCAATATCTCTACTTAGTATAAACCAAAGTCCCCGATTCTTGGAAGTTCCGGGTTATCTCGAGAACCACTGGATGGATTTTAATGTGGTTTCCACCATTCGGTACAGGATTTTTCGAGGAAGGTTTCTGTAGAAGATAATTTATTTACGGCCAAAGGAAGTCGTGCAGTAACGATATCAGTGAATCGAGTCAAAAAACCTACCATCCGTGCGCCTTTTAAGCTTATGCTGGGTAAACCATTAAAAATATCTATATACTATGAGTGTAACAATTGTTGTACAAAAAAGTCTGCGACAGCATATCTCTATCTTCAATACGTCGCCCAATGTAAGTGTTCGTAAGTTTTCATTTCTTCCAACCATCTCCATTCAGTGGAAATTTAAATTGCCAGCTTTGGCCAACATCAAACTGTCTAGTCGTGTCGAGTTAAGACTTCAGAGAAGAGTATGTGTGTTTCACTGTTCAGCTCTGCTTTCCTGAATTGCATCTTGAGACCAGTCGTCCGTGCACCTTTTAAGCTTACGCTATGTAAACCGTTCAAGGTCGAAGTCGGGGCAGGTTCCTGGTGTATATATATATATATGCATTGAAACATCTCTTTACGGACACTTCTCTGATACGGAAACTCCCTTTTACGAGCAGACTCTGTTACGGACATGGACAACTCTTGAAGACCAGAAAGTTGCTTAACCTCCGTTATTCGGACTAAATCATTCGGGTTTCAAACGTAAAATTTGTAAAATGAGAAAATCTCTACTTTGAAGACTGTACTGTACTCCCATACAATTTTAAGAAGAATAGGCTAAAGATTGCAGGTCAAAAAGCTGCAAGAACAATTGATAAGGGTTGGTTGGCTGTTTCTGCTTACACCTCCTTAAATAGGGGTTTACTCTTGCAAAAGCGGCTTCGGTGGCGTAGTAGCTTCTATGCCCGGCTGAAGTCGTCTGAGTTTTTAAGAGCGTTAAAATCCCTCAGTATGCCTTCCTTCAGAGGGGAAGTAAAGCCGGCGGTCCCATGCCATAGATTTATGGCGTGTGAAAGAACCTTCCACTAATTACACTTGTGTGAAGCCAAATTATAGGTTACATTTGCCTAACGCTCTTAGGAGCCGACTGCGGTGGCATCTAGTAACTAAGTTCAGAACTAGTTGTTGACGGTGGCATTTGGTAGTAACAGTAGGAACTACTTAAAAAATTGAATGTCTGCAGTCCTTACTTGAATTAAAAACTGACAACACACTAATACAGCCATCACAATTAACACCGGTTATCAGGCAGATTCTATACACACCCCAAGTACACGGGGCTACATGACCGCGTTGTAGCAGCCCTTAAACTGAGGAACCAACTCTTGTCAAGGTCACTCAACAAACCAACATGCCTGATTTATTTAACAAATCATCATAAAATTGTAAGTACTGTACTGCATTACTGCTTTTATTTACAGTAATTGGAGATGTGTGTAACCTAACTATATTTTCAGTATGTAATGTATATATTAAAATTTTATTTCTGTCTTGACCCAATTCCATTCTTAAAATGTGGCCCCTCCCAATGAAGGACACCTTCCAGATATGGAGAAATTATTTTGTCGGATTAGTGTCCGGAATTGAGAGGTTTCACTGTATATACCGGCTACACTGACCGAGTGTGCTTATGCCTCGTGCCTCACTGGCATCAGGAGAGCATGCGTTCAGATCCCAACTCAGCCAGCCTGAAAATGTATTTTGTGATTTCCCATTTTCACTACCAGGCAAATGTCAAGACGGTACCTTTCAATAGGTCCACGGCTGATTTTCTTGCAAAATCCCTTCCCAGACCCATTCTGAAAACAAAATTGCCACATTAATAAAATTATATATAACTAGGAGACCTGTGCGAGAAATCTTGCATGTTCAGTAACCACTCGCGCTGCTTTACTGTTATGCGGGCTTCTAAATTGTCATATTTATAAAATTGGAGTTCAATTCGTCACTGTTGCAGGTAATTCCATTTGAATATTCTTTTCAATGCACAAAGGGATGTGTGCGCCCCATGTGTACAGACTACCCGCCCGGCTCTAGTGTTATGTGGGCTGGACGCGGCACAGTTCTGCCAGGGGCTGTAGTCTTTTTTTATTTTTTTAATCACCCTTTTTAAACAAATATATTTCCGTCGACTTTTCAAGAAATGCAAGATTTTTCCGATACTATTGAGACGATTTGGAAGATTTTGGTGCAAAACTCACCTTCTTTACTCCTGGTTCATAAGCTTAAGAGTTTTTTTGTCGGATGAACTATTTTATTATATACTCACACACTAGCTCTTTGTACCCATCGTTGACAGGTTTGTGTTGTAAGGATAACATAATATTTGCGAACTCAAGCGACGGTGCTGCCGTTATCTGGAACTAGCGTAAGGGTGATAGAAACCTAAACAAACAGATGCTATAACATGCGATTTGAGTCGAAGGGTGTGTTCTTTTTTTAGTTCCTTCAGTTATTTTCGTAATAATTGAGGCTAAAAGAAAACTTGGCTCAGTTCCGCTGTGCTCTTCAAAATCAACAATTGCCATATTAATGCATTACTTTCACAAGAAGAAAGCTTTTCAGATGGAATGGAGTCTTATTACTTCACGTCGCAAAGCCGATTTTGAAGTATATGATCAGGGTGATCACATGCGGCTGGCATTTTACAAAGGAGAATTACCGTGTATACTCGAATACCACCCGCACATTTTTAAACAAATTCGGACGTGGAAAAATTGGGGTGCGGGTCTTATTTGAGTCATCCAAATTTGAAAGATCTAAATTGCCCGTCGCGGGCGATATTGGGTGTTGCGAGTATCCGCTAGATGGTGCTAGCCTTCTTCCGGCTATAACTTTGTTTTACCGTAAGCACACGGCGTCATACAGTCACGCGCACGTTCTCCGAGTGTAAACATGAATGCTACGAAACTTTTGCGGTCATTTACTGTGAGTGAGAAATTGAAAGTTGTGAGGGAAGCTGAAGTTATTGGAAATCGTGCCCGGTAGGAAATATGATATTGACGAGTCGTGTATTCGTGCTTGAGCGGGATGACGTCTATGCTACAACCACTGGATGTCTGCGTGAACCGCCCGTTCAAAGCAGCCTTGAAACAGCTGTATATGGAGCGGATGGCGGCCGATAAGCACACACCGACTCCAACTAGTTGTAGTCAGCGCCCGAAAGTTCAGCTGCTGTGTACGTGTATTTTGACGGCATGGAATCGTATCTCTGGAGATCTCATACGGAAGAGCTTCAAGAAATGTAGTATTTCGAATGCAATGGATGGCAGTGATGACAACATTTAGTGGGAAAGTGATGGTGATAAAAGTTCCGAAGTTGGTACTTCTGACGACGATGAATAAAGTGTTTGTGTACTTTTATTTGTATTTTAAATTGTTTGATGTGTGTTATTTTAGGACGACTTCAGAACTGTTGGAAACTATTTTGGATAAATGCTATTCTGTTTATTTAGTTAAGATAGTAAATAATTTTGAGTAAAAAAATTTTTTTTTTTTAAATTTTGTTCTTCAAAATCAGGGGGCGGGTCGTATTCGAGTAAATACGGTAATTATTATTAAATACTAATGAATTTCTTACAATATCCAGTACACTACATTCTCCCCTGCACTACAAATCAGCCAACTTAGCGAGGTCGATTTGACAGCTGTTCTTCCCGTGGCGAACATTACTTTTAGGGGTCGCTTTATTATAGGCCTACATGTGGTTGTCTTTCTTTAACTTGACCCATTGCTCCTTCAAATCTGTGAAGCTCAGGTCTTCTATGTTTTCAATCATGTGCCTAATAAAAATAAAATAAAAAATTCTTTATAGTCAACTTGTTCAGACTTTAATTTATCGACTTCAACAGTATACGGAAAGAACTGGGAGTACAGAAACTAAATGACAAACTGGAGCAAAACAGATTGAGATGGTTTGGACACGTAAAACGGATGAATAAAGTAAGGCTACCAAGACGAGCCCTGGAACGACGGATGACAGGGAAGAGAGGACGAGGAAGACCAAGAATGCGTTGGATGGGCTCGGTGGCGAATAGTATTAGAAAGTGGAACCTGGATTGGAACACAGTGTCGGAAGAGGAATGGTGGAACGACAGAACAAAGTGGAGAGGAACCATATTTGCCCCCACCCAGTGTCAACTGGAAAAGGGGAAATGAAGATGATGATCTTCCAAATTTAAGAGTATCTACTTACTGAAGTATGTAGAGCAATGTACCGACTATACGCTTATTACATTTTCCTGAAAAAAAAATTCTTTTCTCGGCAACTGGTGACCAAATTTCATTTTGAATCTCGTGAGGTACTCTTTTAAAATTACTAGTTTGTAAGCATAAAGCTTCAAGTCTCATAAAATCTTCTGTTTCTAGCACTTTCCCCGCATATAATTATGTGTTTGGCATCTAAAATTGCTGACCTTCAACGAGAGCTCGCCTAGAATTGCCAACAACATTCAATACACATATGAAGTCTATCACCCTTGCGTCCACCATTTTGTTGCGACCGACCTGCCACCTACATTTGATTGAGTTTGCGAATAGCATTCGGGTGATGAGTTAGCTTAGTTATGGCTCGACTGTCACCCAGTACGCTGTTCTGCTTAAAATTAGGGGTGTCAAAAATAAACATACAGCTGATGAGAGAGATAGACTTTCAGCCAGCATGTAAATTCTAAAAAAGGAAGTATTTTTATATTTGGTTGTTTTTGGTCTTTATAGCCATGCAGCCAGCTCCAATTTAATTTATATTTACTTACATTGTCTCTCTTGGAATGAGGAGGAAAGATGATTGTAATGTAAGTATGATATCTGAATGGGCTTGCATTTCAAGACTACACACATTCATGCCCATGGCTGGATTCAAACCAGTAGCAAAGCTAAATATGGGTATTAACTTGTAACATGCACCCTAACTATAAAAACCTTCAAATAAAAAACATACTTGTTAGCGCTTTGGCAAAAAATACACCTGGCACATCAATTATTTATCGTATGGCTACATCACTAATTACAAATTATAATTACAGTTACCTTACAAACTGATATCCAGGCCACGAATGTATCCGTAGATCTGTCATCGCCAGAAACTCCGTTGGATGGCCAGGAAAAGCTCTCAGCGGATACTCTTTAACTATATGGCGAACAGTCTGTTTTTCGGTGCCGCAATCACAACCCGGAGAAGGTGCTCTATTCCACTTGTGCAGAGGATCGGCACATCAGCTTGTGTTGGTTCTTATTTGATTAAGCACCGACCAGATCCTACGAGGCAAACCAAACCCAGGTGGTTTGGACGAAACACACGGCACCTGGAGTTGTTCCGTCATAGCATAGGTCTCCAGAATTCTCGGATGGTAAAACCGTTGTCAAATAACATCTTGGCAGTTTCCAGGGGTGGATAGCCAGAACGAAGCCTTTTTTTTACTGATGGTTGGGATATCTGCATGAACAGGGAGGGGAGACTTGTCCTGTAGTTTTTTACACTCCCAAACCAGAGCACTCTCCCGCCACAGAGATGGAAGTGGTATGTGGCTAAGTTCAGGTACATCAATGAACTAATGTTACGACATTTGTATTATATTAAAAGGTGATTCATTGATTAACTTATTATTACTACTACCATTAGTATCGGTGTCAAATTTATTCTGCACTAGCAGTAGTACTGTCCACGCATTATATCTCTGCCGCTGACGACTGTTGTATTTCTAAGAATATGAAGTGTCATCGACTTGTCAATTTCTTTACTCTACGTGACATTACCCCTCATGTTGGGGCTCGGGAGTTTTGACGGTAGGGTACACTTAGCCTGATGCAGTCAGCACATTTCATTAGTACTTGCCGGACTATTGTCAGTGTAAGTAGTTCCGCAGTACTGTTGAATTATTTTTTGAAGTATTTAATGTGTTAAGCTGGTGTTATTTTTTAAAGTTACATTTTAAAGTAAAGTTATAAGATGCCACCTGTAATCTCTCAAGTTAAAAACAAGAAACTGAACAGCCTAAGTAGGGAGATGGTGACTAATGGAAAATTAAACATCTTGCGGTGATTTCAATATTCCTATTAACCAAGCACAAGCTAGGACCGCAGCGGTCACAGGTGTGTCTAAAGGAACGGTGCGTGTTATATAGAGAGAGTTGGCCGATATTGAGAAAGGAGAATCGAGCTTGTTCGCAATTCGTGATAAAACTCGTGCGAGAAGTAAGACTTACTAATTTGGACGACTTTGATCAGTGCATAGTAAGGAAGACTCTTCATGAATTTTACGTTGAGAAGTGTGTGCCCACCATAACGAAACTGAAATCCAACCTGGAAGAGAGTATAGGATTTAAAGGGAGCCATTCAAGTCTCAGGATTATATTAACCCTTTAAAGAGTCCAGATCTTTGTGTTTAAATAGTATTGACGTTCCGGAACGTCTTTTGCCGTTTATGTGAAAAGCAGTAGCGCCATTCTGAAACGTCATTTACCAAGATTTGCGTAGCTCCCATTTTTGGATATCTAGCATGATTCTAATATGTTATTATGTCCTCAATAAATTAGTGAAGATACATGGTTAAGCAGCGTGCGTTCAGTAGGTTGAGGGAAGGGCCAGCTGGCAGGAGGAGATTAGCTCTTTGTTGTGGCGCTACCTATGTATTGGTTTGCTCAATATGAAACTTGAGGTTTTCGTGGTTACTTTCAATGTATTTTTATGTGCTGTAGTACAGTTTCTTTAGGATAATATACACTTGTTTTCAGAATGGAACGTAATTTAGGCATAAGAAACTCACTGTATGAATTTAGTGAAGGGGACCAAATAACTGATAATGCTGACGAGATTTTTAGTTCGGAAGACGAAGATGTATTTGTATTTTCTCGGCAACTGGTGACCAAATTTCATTTTGAATCTCGTGAGGTACTCTTTTAAAATTACTAGTTTGTAAGCATAAAGCTTCAAGTCTCATAAAATCTTCTGTTTCTAGCACTTTCCCCGCATATAATTATGTGTTTGGCATCTAAAATTGCTGACCTTCAACGAGAGCTCGCCTAGAATTGCCAACAACATTCAATACACATATGAAGTCTATCACCCTTGCGTCCACCATTTTGTTGCGACCGACCTGCCACCTACATTTGATTGAGTTTGCGAATAGCATTCGGGTGATGAGTTAGCTTAGTTATGGCTCGACTGTCACCCAGTATGCTGTTCTGCTTAAAATTAGGGGTGTCAAAAATAAACATACAGCTGATGAGAGAGATAGACTTTCAGCCAGCATGTAAATTCTAAAAAAGGAAGTATTTTTATATTTGGTTGTTTTTGGTCTTTATAGCCATGCAGCCAGCTCCAATTTAATTTATATTTACTTACATTGTCTCTCTTGGAATGAGGAGGAAAGATGATTGTAATGTAAGTATGATATCTGAATGGGCTTGCATTTCAAGACTACACACATTCATGCCCATGGCTGGATTCAAACCAGTAGCAAAGCTAAATATGGGTATTAACTTGTAACATGCACCCTAACTATAAAAACCTTCAAATAAAAAACATACTTGTTAGCGCTTTGGCAAAAAATACACCTGGCACATCAATTATTTATCGTATGGCTACATCACTAATTACAAATTATAATTACAGTTACCTTACAAACTGATATCCAGGCCACGAATGTATCCGTAGATCTGTCATCGCCAGAAACTCCGTTGGATGGCCAGGAAAAGCTCTCAGCGGATACTCTTTAACTATATGGCGAACAGTCTGTTTTTCGGTGCCGCAATCACAACCCGGAGAAGGTGCTCTATTCCACTTGTGCAGAGGATCGGCACATCAGCTTGTGTTGGTTCTTATTTGATTAAGCACCGACCAGATCCTACGAGGCAAACCAAACCCAGGTGGTTTGGACGAAACACACGGCACCTGGAGTTGTTCCGTCATAGCATAGGTCTCCAGAATTCTCGGATGGTAAAACCGTTGTCAAATAACATCTTGGCAGTTTCCAGGGGTGGATAGCCAGAACGAAGCCTTTTTTTTTACTGATGGTTGGGATATCTGCATGAACAGGGAGGGGAGACTTGTCCTGTAGTTTTTTACACTCCCAAACCAGAGCACTCTCCCGCCACAGAGATGGAAGTGGTATGTGGCTAAGTTCAGGTACATCAATGAACTAATGTTACGACATTTGTATTATATTAAAAGGTGATTCATTGATTAACTTATTATTACTACTACCATTAGTATCGGTGTCAAATTTATTCTGCACTAGCAGTAGTACTGTCCACGCATTATATCTCTGCCGCTGACGACTGTTGTATTTCTAAGAATATGAAGTGTCATCGACTTGTCAATTTCTTTACTCTACGTGACATTACCCCTCATGTTGGGGCTCGGGAGTTTTGACGGTAGGGTACACTTAGCCTGATGCAGTCAGCACATTTCATTAGTACTTGCCGGACTATTGTCAGTGTAAGTAGTTCCGCAGTACTGTTGAATTATTTTTTGAAGTATTTAATGTGTTAAGCTGGTGTTATTTTTTAAAGTTACATTTTAAAGTAAAGTTATAAGATGCCACCTGTAATCTCTCAAGTTAAAAACAAGAAACTGAACAGCCTAAGTAGGGAGATGGTGACTAATGGAAAATTAAACATCTTGCGGTGATTTCAATATTCCTATTAACCAAGCACAAGCTAGGACCGCAGCGGTCACAGGTGTGTCTAAAGGAACGGTGCGTGTTATATAGAGAGAGTTGGCCGATATTGAGAAAGGAGAATCGAGCTTGTTCGCAATTCGTGGTAAAACTCGTGCGAGAAGTAAGACTTACTAATTTGGACGACTTTGATCAGTGCATAGTAAGGAAGACTCTTCATGAATTTTACGTTGAGAAGTGTGTGCCCACCATAACGAAACTGAAATCCAACCTGGAAGAGAGTATAGGATTTAAAGGGAGCCATTCAAGTCTCAGGATTATATTAACCCTTTAAAGAGTCCAGATCTTTGTGTTTAAATAGTATTGACGTTCCGGAACGTCTTTTGCCGTTTATGTGAAAAGCAGTAGCGCCATTCTGAAACGTCATTTACCAAGATTTGCGTAGCTCCCATTTTTGGATATCTAGCATGATTCTAATATGTTATTATGTCCTCAATAAATTAGTGAAGATACATGGTTAAGCAGCGTGCGTTCAGTAGGTTGAGGGAAGGGCCAGCTGGCAGGAGGAGATTAGCTCTTTGTTGTGGCACTACCTATGTATTGGTTTGCTCAATATGAAACTTGAGGTTTTCGTGGTTACTTTCAATGTATTTTTATGTGCTGTAGTACAGTTTCTTTAGGATAATATACACTTGTTTTCAGAATGGAACGTAATTTAGGCATAAGAAACTCACTGTATGAATTTAGTGAAGGGGACCAAATAACTGATAATGCTGACGAGATTTTTAGTTCGGAAGACGAAGATGTATTTGGTAACAGTGACGATGATATTGATAGTTTTGTAAACAGTTTGTCTGAAGAAACCTCTCCTGTGGATATACCTACTACTTCTGAGACCAGTATTCCTGACTCACTGGGACAAAATCCAGGAGATCCTACATTACCAGTAAGTAATACAGCTGACTGCCTTATTTGTGAATGGACACGGTGATGCATTTCATCCAAAAGATTTCTTTTGATTCCTCTGGCCTTCATTTTGATATAGAGGGAAACAGTGGTAAAGAAATTAATTGTTTCCACTACTTATTTGACTATGATGATCACATGGTACAGTGATGACTTGACCAGGAAGTCGGTGGTCGACTATATACTGTATGAGAAAGAACTAAATAAGAACATCACGGACATCAAGGTTATACCATCGGAGAACCTGGATAGCGACCATCGATTACTGGTAATGAACCTGAGAGGGAGTAAGGAGAAGAAAGGGACTGAGAACCAGGAAAGACGTATAAGGATATGGAAACTGAAAGAAGGGGATAGAAGGGTCGAGTACCTCAAAATGGTAAAGGAAGGAATTCCAACAGATGAAGAAAGAGGGGTGGAAGAGGAATGGGCTAGATTTAAGAAGACACTAGTGGGTGCAGCAGAAGCAGTATGTGGGAGGACAAGTAGTAAGAAGAGGTGGAAGGAAACACCATGGTGGAATGAGAAGACAAAAGATATAGTAAGGGAAAAGAATAGAGCCTTTAGGAGGTGGTATCAAAATAGGACGGTAGAGACAAGGGAAGAGTACCAGGAAAGAAAGAAGGAGGCGAAGAGAGTGGTGGCTGAGGAGAGAAGGAAGTGGATGGAAGAGTGGACAAAGATGATGGAGGAGGATAGTGAAGGTACAAAAAAGGTCCTGTATGGGATGGTGAAAGATAAGAGGCGGAAGGATCCTACGGATTATGTTAGAATGGTGAACAAAAGGGGACAAGAGATAGAAAATAGGGAAGAACTGAAGAAAATGTGGAAAGAATATTTTGAAGAACTTCTGAACCCAAATGGAAAAGATGGTGAGGAGGAAGAAATCGGGGAAGAGGAAGATGAACTGCAAACAGAAAAGGACTTAACATGGAAAGAAGTGGAAGATGCAGTGAACAAGATGAAAGGAGGGAAGGCACCGGGTGTGGATGAGTTGAGTGTGGAGATGGTGAGAGCAGCAGGAGAGGTGGGGATACAGTGGCTGTACCGAGTGATGAGGACAGCATGGAAGGAAAGGAAGACCCCAGAGGACTGGAAAAAAGGAATCATTGTCCCGATCTTCAAGAAAGGTAGTAGAACAGATTGCAGAAACTATCGGGGAATAACACTGATGAGTCATTGTGCAAAGATCTTCGAGAAAGTTTTGGAAAAGAGAATTAGGACAAGGATAGAAGGAGGGATGAGGGAAGAACAACATGGCTTCAGAGCAGGAAGGTCCACAGTGGATTTGATTTTTGCTGTAAGGCAGTTACAAGAACAGCACTATGAATATGGAACAGATCTACTGATGGCCTTCCTGGACATTGAGAAAGCATATGACAGTGTATGCAGAAACAAAGTATGGAAGTCCCTGGAGGATAGAGGAGTAGAGAAATGGACTATAAAGAGGATAAAGGAGATGTACAAGGGAAGCGTGAGCTGTGTGAAAGTGGGAGGAGAGAGATCTGACTGGTTGGAACAAAGAAACGGCCTGAAACAAGGAAGTGCACTGTCACCGTTACTTTTCATTGTGGTGATGGATGACATAATGACCCGAGTGGCACAAGTAATTGGGGAAGGAAAGATGAAAGCAATGGTGTTTGCAGATGATTTGATGATTTGGGGAAACAAGGAGGAGGAGGTACAGGAACAGTTGGACGTGTGGGAAGGAGTAATACAAGGATATGGGATGAAATTTAGCATAAATAAGAGTGAGATGGTGATCACAACAAGGAAGAAGGAAAGAACCACAACGGGAATAACAATTGGTGGGGAACAGCTGAAGAAAGTGGAGAGTTTTAAGTATCTGGGAAGCCTGATACAAGATAATGGAAGAAACGATAGAGAAATAAATGAGCGGGGGAGGCAGGCAGAAGCATTTCGGAGGAGTGTGAGAAGCATGTTATGGAGCAAGGATGTCCCTCAGAACAGCAAAAAGATCATATATCGGACGTACTATGTCCCTATCCTGACGTATGCCTCGGAGACCTGGGTTATGAAAGGAAGGGAGAGGAGCAAAATACAGGCCAGTGAGATGAGGTTCTTGAGAAGCAGTATTGGAGCTACAAAGATGGACAGAATAAGAAATGAGAGGACCAGAGAATTAATGAAGGAAGAACCATTACAGGATGGTATAGAGAAATCTAGACTTAGATGGTATGGACATGTAAAACGAATGGAGGAGAAGAGGATACCCAGGAGAGTACATGAGACGAAGTGGGAAGGAAAGAGACCGAGGGGAAGACCGAGAGACAGGTGGCTGAAGGGGGTGGAAGAAAGCGTGAAGAAGAGAGGAGAAGACTGGACAAGGGTGGAGGCTGAGAGATGGTGGGAAGACAGAAGACGTTGGAGAGGCTTGTGTTCCAAACAGACCCGGCCAGTGGCTGGAAACTGTGCAAGATGATGATGATGATGATTTGGTTTCGCACATTGCGTATGAAACTAATAAGTACGCTTTGAATCTTTTTAACACTGAAACCAAGCTAAAAGAATTCTCAAAACTTAAACGGTGGGTAAACACAAATCCAGATGAGCTGTATACCTAGGTAGTTTTCTTGGGAGTCATATTATTGATGCCACACTGCAAAAAAAATTCTTGGGAACTTTACAGGAGTACAGATCCGCTGCTATGCACGCCAATATTTGCAAAGATATTCAGCCAGGATAGGTTCTTGCTATTGTTACGTGTTTTACATTTGGATGACAACTCACTTATTAAAGGTGCAGACAAGCTGTACAAAATTCGTACAGTAATTGAGACTTAGATTGGTTCCTCAGTTTAGGGGCTGTGACAACGCGGCCATGTAGCCCCGTGTGCTTTGGGTTTGTGTAGAATCTGTCTGATAACCGGTATTAATTGTGATGACTGTATTAGTGTGTGTTATCTGTTTTTTTTTATTGAAACTTTATGTCGAAAATTTTCTTCAGCTTATACCCCAAAGCAAAATCTTTATCAATGAAAGCCTTATGCTCTGGGAAGGTAGGCTGGCCTTTAAGTAGTACATACCATCAAAACGCGAGAGGTTTGGTATCAAACTGTATGTGTTATGTAGTAGCAGTTCTGGCGTAGTGCTTGACTTGATAATATACACAGGCAAGAATAATACGGCTGCTCAAGAATATGAAGGCGTTGGAGCCTCAGCCAAGGTGGTAAAAATGTCGATGCAGCCTTATTTAGGGTGCAATCACATACTGTTCCTGGACAATTGGTACAGTAGCCCTGATTTGTATGAATGGCTGCTTGAAAATGGAACGGTCAGGACAAGCCGGAAGAATCTTCCTTGCTTGCCAACAAAAATAAAAAGGGGAGATTTTGAGGTGCAAAGTAAGGAACACATGTGTATAAAATGGTGTGAACGCCGCCAAGTCACAATGCTTACAACCGTATACAAGTATGAAATAATACCCTAACAAAGTTTGGAAGACTGTAGACAAGCCTAAAACAGTTATTGATTATAGTAAAGATATGGGAGTTGTTGACAAGAGTGATATGATATCGTTCAACGACAGTACAAGAAAGTCAACTAAATGGTATCAGAAGTTGTGACAACCACCCGCTCAGTCTCACCGGCCCCCATTTTCCAAGCCCACTGCCTACACCGGAAGGTCAAACAAGGAAACTACAGAAACGATGCTATGTGGGCTCACATTCTTGCCGCAATACAAAAAGAAGGAAAGATACCACCTTTCAGTGCCATGTGACATTATGTATGTATCCATGTTTTGAAGACTTTCATACCAAAGAGAAGTTCTGAAACTTTGTATTTTAGGGTATTTTGAGGCTAAAACATGTTTTTGGTATGTAAACACTGTTTAATTAGAAATGTCATAAAATAAAAATAAAAAGTCATTTTGGTCCTGATTTGGTCCTTAACAGTTGTGAAATTGTGACGTTCCAGAACGTCAATACTCCTTAAAGGGTTAAAGCAGTTAGGGTTTAAATGGTCAAATCAAAAAATAATACGAAGGGAAAAAGTGACATAAGGAACTTAAGAATTAATTATTTATCACAATTGCAAAATTTTAGAACAAACTGACATCCCATTGTATTCATGGATGAAAGTTACATCCTCACAACCCATGCAAATGAAAAAGGCTGGTGTGACGATTCCAACAAAGGGTTGTTAGTACCTTTAAGCAAAGGACATAGGCTTATTATCGTACACGCGGGAGGTGCCGACGGATTTGTTCCTAATGCCGGATTAATGTGGAAAGCTAGTTGCAGTAGTGGTTACTATCTTCACAATATGAACTCCAGCAATTATATTAGGTGGGGGGAGGATAAATATATCCCATATTTAAGACCAAATAGTGTAGTAGTGGTGGACAATGCGCCCTATCACAACATTGATATAAAGAACGCTCCTGCGTCCTGCTCGAAAAAAGACGACATGATAAAGTGGCTGGTTGATAATAATATCCCCTTTACTGTAGATATATTGAAACCTAAATTGTATGGGTTGATCAAATTGAACAAGCCCAATAAAAAGGAGTTTGTTTTTGATGCTCTCTTGCAGTCATGGGCATGCCGTTTTGAGACTTCCCCCCTATCACCCCGACCTTAACCCTATTGAACTCATATGGGCACAGTTAAAAGGTTGGGTTGCTCAGCACAACACAACATTTAAAGTGCAGGGTGTTCAGGTTGGAGCCTACTGGCAGTCACATTTTCAACTTTTATAATTCAAAATAAGATATAAGGCTTTGCGAGTGTTTCTTTTTAAATCTTTTTGATTAGCTCTTGAACTTAATATAAAATCCCCCCTAACTAAACCCCAACTAAAATCAGAAAACAGCTAAAAGTACCTCTAAAAATTGATCCGCTTCAATCAACACTTACTGAGCTACCAAGATCTCCTGTGTTTAACCAAATATCCCCCACATCCCACAATCAAACCCCCACTCAATCACAGTAAAATAAATAAAAAATCTCAATCGATTCCTTCCAACCACCAGTGCCTGAGCTTCAAATCTCCCCTCCCTAATCCCCTAACCATATCTCGCCCAGAAACAGAAATCAAAAGGACCCCCCCTGACTGAGTTACCAAGAGTTCCTGAGCTTAATAAAAAAAAAGTCCCCCTCCTCTTTAATGCCCCCACAAACACTTACACAAAAACAAAGCAGCAAGAACACATAAGGACCCCCAAACCTTGACCTTCTGACTCAGAAAGTCCACTAATTTTTCACATATTAGCCGCATGTGCATGACCGAGCTAAATGGAGGAAAGCTGTCAGAAATATCCACCCCACATAGGTGTGGGAATGATGTAAAGAGAAGGAAGAACCACATTTTCCTTTTTCTTTGACTTATAATATTAATATAATATTCAAAACCTTATTTGGGTTGCCAAGGTAAGGCTTTTGTTTTTAAGAAAGGGAGTTTGACTCCCGTAGCACATTGGCATGCTCGTGACGTCAATACTGCTTGTATTTTGTGTCTTGCATGGCCTTCTCAGCATGTGCTAGCCACGCGTATTGGTAGGTGTGTCTGTACCAACTGACGAGCCCAACGGCACACTGGGGCGAAACGCTGGCATTGTTTGAGCTAACCGGACCATTTTTATCATTTATTGATAATTATAATATTAAAGTAAAATGGTCGATATGTGAGTAAATACGGTACTCTTTCCCCTTATTTAGACAGGGGACCGAGTTTTAGATATTTGATTGTTGTAGCTTTAAGGGGCGGAAGAGTGAGATCATTTGCCCCTAGGAGGGGTCAAGTATATCCCGGACCCACTCAATAGTATTTGGAAAAGTAAATTCAATCTCTCTTCTGAAGATTGAATCTGATTTTCCCTAGAACACAATGAAATGCCCTGTTTACTGAACTACTAGCTTTCTTCATGGGCAGATGACCTTGAACCCTTAAAACAATCACCACCACCTTAATTCTACGAAGGGAAGGAATGGCCTAGGGAGTTGACATTTCTTTCATCACTTCTCAGATGAATTTTAATTCAATCAGAAATGTGTTTAGGTCATTCAAACAATTTACAAATACACACAGCTCAATACCCTAAACATCTAGGTAATTTTTTCTACAGCAATCTAATAAATATATTATAAAGAATTACACATTTATTAACAAACATGGACTAACTTGGCAAGGCACTTTGGTAAAAATATATATTACATAAATATTACAAAATATTCCTATGATTACAAATATTACAGTATTTACAATATATTCAAAATATTTCTATGATTAAAATATTTACAACCACGACACTAATTCATTGTTTCCAGAGCTGTTAAGAGGGCCTTCTCAGAAGTTTCCTGTATTACAATACAAAGGACTCTGGGACATGGACCTGGAGTGGCACAATAGCGCATGCCAGTAATATCAATGCAGGGCTCTCATGTATATTATTTGGAATATTCACAAATGCAGTCAATTTTGCAGGAAGAGCTTGTGAATTGACATGAATGATGCTCTGTGTGAAGGAGTCCTAAGTACAGACACTACTGATACTTAAGCAGTATTTTTGTGCTGTTGTGTGGAAAGACTGCAACACACAATTCTGGTACTAGTGGTCTGCTAAGGTTGGGTAATGGCTGCCTACCTTCTTCCTCATAAATATCTGCTAAGTAGACCAAATCTGTGGTTGGACCTCAGAGGACTGCATGTATTCAAGGACGACAGTTACTCAACTCGTAGCCCAGGGACAGCTGGTATTTATCATGTCTATATACAACAGTTATGGATGATGCATGCCCAATGCAACGACAAACTCAGCTGCAGCACCTTGGCTTTAGCAGCACTCAATTGTCCTCGCGAAGCTGCATGCACCCAGTTCCAGCCCTAGCATCAAATCTTAAATCTCAGGTGGAGCAGGAAATAAACCACATGTGGTGGTGCCATCCTAGTGGAAGATAATGCAACCACTTATCAGCACTGTGATATATACACTCACTGGACAACTTGTACAAGCCACAGATTTACGTAATCTTCCTCCCTGCAATTTCTTTGCTGCCATGCTAAGGTTAAGAATCTATGTGGAAGTATAAGCTTCAACTTATATCATCATGAGGGATGCTGCCAGACCCAAAGTGTGGGCACATCAACAATCTTGTGCATTCATAAGCAGTTGGTTTGTTCATTTCCTAGCTACAGTACCCCTATAGAACAACCCCTGAAATGACCCTCGCAGCTTTCCAAAGAAGTTTAAATGTACATGAATATCATTTTATATACCTACAGTATATACATACTTCTAATATAGTGGAGCTTCTGTACAATTAAGTTCTTCCAGTCACAATAAAACAACTATCACACACTGACAAACTATGTTTACACTAATTATAATTTTCTCTTCATAACATAGAACCTTTCAATGACTCTTTCTGCGCTTCTCTCTTCGAGAGCCCAAAATCATTTCTACTATCAGCTTCAGTAATTTGCCACAAAAAAGAGAATGAATAGCAAATGGTAAAGGTTTAAGAAAGAAAAAATGTGAGCAATTTCTGAAGATTACTTTGCATCAATGAGTTTTAACTACCACAAAGTAATAATTAAGAGAAGCAATGGCAGAAATTGTATTTACATACAGTAGATATAAAACTAAATAATTTACTGGCAAGTTACCAGATCATTTCAAATAAGTTTTCTCAGCCAGGTACTAGTTGCTTTCTTTTTCTTTCACAGTTGTTAAGATGAATTTTGTTCTTAACCACAATCAGAATGGTCAACCATTTTTACTGAACTGAACAAGATTTTTTTGGTGTGCCATATTTCTCATTAGATTTTGGATTTCTTAAATATATACCATGTTAGTCTATTTCTCACCAGGACTTAAAACTACATGGGCTTTTTAATAAATAAGGTTACAAAATCTTTCACACACCTGCCAGTAATCATTCATATGTCATTTGTACAGATCATTTTCGTATCCTTGACTAGGGGTACAATTTTAACCAATACACTAATGTATAGAAGAAAGTAATGTGAAGTGCTTTAAACCAGAATGTGACAGACAGTGAGTTCCCATCAACTACAATTTGTCCTCTACCCAGGTGGTTCTTCAACAGTCTTAAAATATAAAAATCAGTTGATGCCATATTAGGGCTGTAGGAAGGATAGTCCAAACACTCCAAGTATCCCTAATATCTTCTGTGAGAATCAGCAATATGACAATAGCATATCGTGGCATAGAAATCTGATCACACCACGAACTTCAATGTTCATTCATGACTCTGTCATACAATAGTCAATGCCCAGTATGGGGTGCTTGCCTACCTGCCAACTTTCGAAATAGTTTATCAGTAAAACCCCCGAGTGACAGAATACACGGGAAACCCAATACATCAAACTGCACTAAAACATAACAAAATGCTTGTTATTGTCATTTCAGATAAGCAGACCTTTTCAGCATAACATAAAAAGCTGCATTTAATGGATGACATTCTAAGGAACAAGACATTTCACTTGATTATTAAACTACCACAAACGTCTTTAAAATAAAATCCATTTATATAACAGCTTAGGCTTTCACGGCCGGCGTTCATAATTAAGTACAAGTTTTTCGGGCTTGTAAGCCGTGATCCGGACAGGATATCTCCCGACGTTTCACCGGAAACTGCGTCCGGCATTTTCAAGGATTCCACTCCTTTCCTGGGTCAGCAGTGGAACGAGGAAGTGGCTTGAAATAATGGGTAACGGTTTGTAGTGGGGTATTGTTGCTTGAATATGACTGTTGGTTGGATGGATCTTGGCGATGAATTACCGTAACGGCTGGAAGGCAGTTGGATAATCAATTAGCATGGTGAGCCGAGCGTTCTCTGTGCAGTCCGGCTAGATCATCTGGTCTCGCGTACATGTTGCGGGATGTGGTGCCGGCTTCGGCGACCGAACTTGTGAGGGTCAGGTGTTCCCTGGGAGACTGCCGGGCTGTAGCAGGAAGGTTCTTCAGGTTGATGTGTGCGTGAAATCTTGGCCTTGGTGTTCCTAAGGGCCGGGATCCAGGTATTACGCACACATTCAATTTCTTCCTTTCGATTGAAGTTGTCGGGGTGCTTAAATATTTCTAAGGCTTCCCATTGCAGTCTGGCGTGGTAGTGTGTGGTCGTGGAGAGTATCTCCGTGTACCCGTACTGTACATCGTGACCGGGCAAGAGAGAATGCTCAGCGACTGACGATTTCTCAGTTTGACCCAGGCGGTTGTGTCTGTTATGTTCCTCGAGTCTGGTGGTCACGCTCCTCTTCGAAGTTCCTATGTACACCTGCCCACAGGAACATGGGATTCTGTCGACACCTGCAGTGGAGTGTGGGTGGCGCTTGTCTTTAGCGGATCGCAGCAAGTCCTGTCTTCACCCCATAGGTCTTGAGTAATTTGCCTATCCTGTCCGTCACGTTCTTCACGTACGGCAGGAATGCGGTGGCTACCGGAGTCTCCTCAGATTCTTTCCTTATGCTCCGGTGCCTGGGATGAGAGGCCTGCTCAATCTCCTTATTGCTGTATCCGTTTGCTGTCCAACTGCCTTCCAGCCTTTAATTCATCGCCAAGATCCACCCAATCAACAATACCCCACTACAAACCGTTACCCATTATTTCAAGCCACTTCCTCATTCCACTGCTGACCAAGGAAAGGAGCGGAACCCTTGAAAATGCCGGTCGCAGTTTCCGGTGAAACGTCGGGAGATATCCTATCTGGACCACGGCCTACAAGCCCGAAAAACTTGTACTTAAAATCCATTTACATGACGTAATTTGTACATGCACACGACCTCAACTTAGCGACGGCCGAAAATCGAGATAGACATACAAACGAACACAACTATCAAAAAAAAAACAATCTTTCATAAATAAAAAAAAATTAAAACTACAAGGATTCAGAAGAAATTATCAGAGAGTGCCGTAATCATGATCGAAGATCGTTCGATAAAATACAAATCAGAGTAATGTATCGAATATTTGTCAGTCACACACCATCCATCAGCGGTTTGCAGAATCTCGTCCTGGCGTGAATATGACAAGGAAAATCTTGGTACGTAAAATAGTAATTTATTATAATGCATCTGTAAAACTGTAGAAAACACTGACATTACGTAAATTTTATGGAGAAACCATAAAAGTTGGCAGGTAGAGTATGTGGTTGGAAGGAACCTCCAGGATATTTGCTTCTACACTCAAGATACTTCTATAATAGCAATCTGGCAATGTTGGAAAACAGTGCAATTACATCAGCTGATCCATCCAATCCAAGAATGAAAGATGCTCAGGTCCTTATCAGGACTCAGATTGTCAGTTCTCGCAGCCAACATACAGAAGGCATAACATATGCGATGATCTCCTGCAAGACGTGTGTCACAAGAACAATTGTGATATAATCTGTTTGCAGGAAACCCACAGAAGCAATGACAATATTGACACCTAATAGTCCAGGCAACGAAAAGGTATAGAGGGAAATGTTTGGAACACAATTTTTGACTTCGTAACTTTGTTTGGACTATTTAGGAGGTGAACATATCAAAAGTCCCCGCCCATAGCCTTTGAGCCGGGGGGGATAAGGGGGTTTGAAGGTCCCATTTTTCGGATTTTCGCTTAAATCTCGGAAACTATGCGTCCTAGCGAAACGACCAGGTCATTTCCCAGCTACAGTTGAACTTGGTGGAATGTTCGGAGGGAATGCTGTTTTACAGCTCCCTCAGTGGTGGAAGATGTTGTGTCACATCATGTAAAAGCGTGCAAAAACAGCAAGTCCTTGAAAACTTGTTGCTGAAGCTCTTGGGACGAGAAGAAGGAATCTCTTATCTTTCCACGCCCAGGTTTGATGAAAATAATGTCCTTCGCTAATTATTGATGCATTCTCCCTCCCTGTGTTCAAATAAAAATAAAGTTTGCATTTCCATGTCTGATACTTTGTCCATTCCATTCTATTTCTTTGATACTAAGATTTTTGCTTAGCAAGAGATAGTAGTGAAAGTCTTTGGGGGGTAGCCGGGAATAGTGGTGGAAAAGTGAGGTAATGACAGTCTCATAATGGGCTGATTAAAGATGTAAACTTCGTTTATTTTGAATAAAAATCGTACTATGTAGCATCAAAATAAAATGGCTTATTTTTACCCTCTCCCTTTCCCAAAATAATGGATTTTTGCGAAGTTTGCGTCGATAGTACACGACCTCAATTTTGGAACTAAAAATTTAGAAAAAAAAGGGGGTCTTATACCCGAGTAAATACGGTAGTAAAGTTATATACAGTGGAATCTCGTTAGTACGTTTTTCAAGGGACTGAAAAATGTGGACGTCATATGCGGGAAAACGTACTACCGAAAACGCCATACTGCATTTACAACGTATAAGAAAGAACGCGGTGTATATATGGACGTCAAATCGCCGACCTTCGTAAGTGATTGTATGCACTACTACAGTCACGACATAAACATAGGTTATCAGTAACTTGCACGGAATAAATAACATAAAAATGAATTACTGTACCTCGACACCACAGTATAATACAGGGTCTTTATTTCTGCTTAGCAAGGACATTCTCGCTCTCGCGCTCCGCCAGTGACGGCTCAGTTACCGGCGACCGCGCACGCATTTGTTTGAAGCACGGGCTTGCTTGAACCACTTCAAGAAAGCGCTTTCTGGTTGAGGAAACTGTCCCTCTCGCACACGTTTCCTTTTGCCACTCATTCCTTCTTCAAATGCACGTTCGATTTCCTTCCTTTTGCCGAGAATCGTGTTCAGTGTAGACGGAGGAATGTTCCACTTTCGCGCTATATCCACACGCTTCATGTGAGGATTGCATTCCACGTCTCGAATGTATTTCATCTTCTCATCATTAGTTATCTGCCGTACTTTCTTCTTATCCATTATGAAACACGCAATAAAATAGGTCATAACTGGACGTGAACACTAAGAACTAGAAGACAATAGTGCGGAATACGAAGACAATAATGCGCCTACGTGAGAAATAAACAAAGGGAAAGGGGTGGAGGGCAGCGGGAGAGAGACACGTCACCTGTGTTGCGTCATAGCTATAGCCACTTCTACGCCGTCAAACACAATAAAATCTACACTGTCAATAACTATCAGAGAATATGCGGCAATATCGCGTCGTGTTTCCCAGAAGCCGAATTTTTTAATGAGATAAGAATAAAATACGGTTCACTAACAAATAGTTCAACGGAAATTTGATCGTTGTAAGCGGGAATAGAGAACGTATTAAGGGGATATATCAACATGAATTTAGTAGGATAGGGACTTGAGAAAGGGCAGCGGGAGAGAGACACGTCACCTGTGTTGCGTCATAGCTATAGCCACTTCTACGCCGTCAAACACAATGAAATCATCTACACTGTCAATAACTAGCAGAGAATATGAGGCAATATCACGTCGTGTTTTCCAGAAGCCGAATTTTATAATGAAATAAGAATAAAATACGGTTCACTAACAAATAGTCAACGGAAATTTGATCGTTGTAAGCGGGAATAGAGAACGTATTAAGGGGATATCTCAACATGAATTTAGTAGGATAGGGACTTGAGAAAGTAGAGAAAGGGCAGTGGGAGAGAGACACGTCACCTGTGTTGCGTCATAGCTATAGCCACTTCTACGCCGTCAAACACAATGAAATCATCTACACTGTCAATAACTATCAGAGAATATGAGGCAATATCGCGTCGTGTTTTCCAGAAGCCGAATTTTATAATGAAATAAGAATAAAATCAGGTTCGCTTACAAATAGTACAACGGTAATTTGATCGTCGTAAGTGGGAATAGAGAACGTATTAAGGGGATATATCAACATGTATTTTGTAGAATTGGGACTGGGACTTGAGAAAATCATCGCGCTAAACGGGAAAACGTCGTAACCGAGAACGTGCTAACGAGATTCCACTGTATATTATTGAAGGGAATTTAATGTTCTACAACCCTATGGCCGGCATTTATTTTTTGGGTGCATTGTTGAAGATTTATTCGGTCAAAAATAGCAAACAATTTGAGGCAAAAATACTTTTTTCCAAAATTACAGACTTTCAAGAGCGGATAACGCGAAAACTATGCAAGATATTGAAAAACTTGACTGAGTAAAACTTGTAGCAAATTTAATCAGGTTTCATTTTGTAAAGAGTAGTCATTTTGCTAGGACACATAGTTTCCGAGATTTAAGCGAAAAACCGAAAAATGGGACCTTCAAACCTCCCCCCCGGCTCAAAGGCTATGGGCGGGAACTCTTGATATGTTCACCTCCTAACTAGTCCAAATAAAGTTACAAAGTCAAAAATTGTGTTCCAAACATTTCCCTCTATACCTTTTTTTGAACATTCGTTGACTGGACTATAAGTATATCCAGCATGAAATCCATTGTTGAAAGGCAATTTTTGTTTATCACCTTATTATTAATAGTACTGTAGAACTATGATAATTTCTGTATAATTTCATCCATACATATTAGCCATTCATTGACTCTTCCAAAACTTTTGAACTCCACATCTTCGGAAGAGACACCGTCTCATTAGTTATTGGTGATGTTAATAGTCGTGGTAGGCAGCGGGTATATGATCAAAATTATGGAAGTGGCATTCCAGTATAAGAATGGGACAAAAACAGTCAAACTAGTTCTTATTTGTAATTTTAAAATGCCTCAATCTTTAATGAACAGTAGATGACATTACGGGTACAATCCAGACTTGATATTCAACAGTGAATCCATTGCTCGTCAGTGTGTGAAAACAGTGTAACTGCAACTCCAAACATCCAGCATCAACCCATAATATGCCAAGTGTATCCCCATGCACGGTCTTTCTGAGAAGGTATAACTTTAAGAAAGCAAATTGGCCAAGATTTACTGAAATTCTAGATGCTTCTATATCAAGAATGAACCCAGAACATGTACCTATGATAAATTTGCAGATACAATGAAATTTGGTTCTAAACAAACCATTCCCCATGAGCCTTGGCCCAGAACTGGCTGCCCTATTTCCCAAATATGTTAATCTATTTGAGGATAATCCACTAAGGGCAGACTCAATCACTACTGCAAAGAAGCTTATACACTTACTAAAGTCTGGGAAAGCAAAGCCACATAGAAAAAAGGCCTACCTCAAGGCACTGAAAAAAAAAATCACTAGAGCATACCTGCCAACTTTCAAAAATAGAAATCCCAAAGATCCCAAAGAGCAAAAATTTAACGCGTACATGTGTCGCAAGGTCTTAAAAATAGCGAGAAAAGACCACAGGGAAAGAGATTACAAACTCTTGGTGATGTGAGACTAATTCATTGTGCCAGTTTCCAAAAATTCTGAAGACTGATGATATCGTTTCTTACTTGAATTCATCACGAAAACACTAAATCGCACAAAATTTGTCACACAATTGAACGAATACGAGTACAGCAAGAACCGCTTAAAACCAAGCTTTCCGCCTTACAAACAGTCGAAGCACAAAGAGTTATATAAATGCAGCGATAATCAGCGAGACGGGATTATCGATAAACTTTACAGGGTGTCTACTGTAAGGATGAAGTAAAAATTAGTTACTTTTTAGCTACCTTTTAATTCAAGATACGTCTGCGGTCGGCAACCATAGAAGCTCATCGCGCGGTGAAGGAAAAGAACAATGAACTGTGTTTAAAGCAGAGAATAAGATTCACTTATGGTGTCATAAAAATTTAGATAAAAATAAATAATGGATATTTAATATCAAATGAGTAGATTCAGCAAATATGCCATCTTGTGTACAAGAAGTTATGATTACCGAGAAGTTGCTCTGATCTTGGCCGTTTGGGGAGATTTCCTTTGTCCCCGCGGTAGACCACGAAGAAATATATGCGGCGTTACGTGAATGTCACCGAATTATGTCCTCGCAGTCAGGTACGGAGAAATCTCGAGACATTACACGATCGGCGCTGGTCTCAGCCGTTTGACGCGATTCGTAGGTAGTTTTTTAGATAGAACACGGAGAAAAATCGCGATTACATAATCGGTCACTTTTAGTCATTTGACGAGATTTCTATTGTCTTTTGAGCACGGAAAAATATGATAAGTTATTATTACGCAATCGGCACCGCTTGCTGTTCATTTGACAATGCGGAGAAATATCGCGATGTATCGCAATCGCTGCCGCTCTCGGTCGTTTTACGAGATTCATGTTGTCCTCGCGGTTGCACAATGAGAACGCGATATTATGCAATCGGCACCGCATCCGGCCGTTCAACGATTGTCTGCCTGTCTATTTGTCTTGGCAGAATGGCGGAGGCGAGCTCGAGGTTGGGCATGGTTAAAATTCACGAGCAGTTATGGACATGTGGTATGATCGGCACCGTGATTCCCGCAGTCCTCGAGGACACAAGTTCGCGGCCAGGCACGTGTTTTATAATTTTACGCAACTGGCGTCGATCGTGGTCCGTTTGACGAGATTCACGCAGGCAAGTCGTGCTGTCAGGTTGGAGGTTGAACGTTCGAAGTAGACATCGGTTATTATGAATTATTCAGAGGGGATTGCACGAATAATCCGACAAGAGGGCACATTTTCTTTCGAATTCAAATTGTACAAGTTTTTGAGATAACCGGTTAGATTATAATGTATATTCAATGGAACCATAGTTCGTAGGAAAAATAGACATATAACTGAGTTTCGAATTAACCACACTTGATGGCGCAAATTCACTAGACGGATAGATTTTTAAAATATAGTCTATGTATTTCGAAGCATTTTTGCGATAATGTTTTGAAACGGTATCATTTCGCAAGATTGAGACAATAAATTATTTCGCGTTATTTCTGGACTTCAATTTGAGATACACACATTTAGAGGCCAATATCATAAATGAGAGGTTTCTGTTGAGTTTCGGTAGTTATCGCGAATAAACGTCTCACAAAGAGTCAGGTTTCCGATTAATACAGAAAAATATTTCACACAAAACTAAACTCTTGGTGATGCCGAAAATAAACGTTGAACCGATGTATCATCATCGGCTTTAACTCGAATCCGAGTATAAATCTTCTTCCTTCAGTCCAGTTTGTGGATGTGTTTACGGTGACTAAAGAGTCCAATCCTGGCATGGAACAAGCGACCACACAAGTCACATAGTATTGCTGGAGGAGGACGTGGTTGGGCTGCTCGAAGTTTCCTAGCTTGACGCTTGGCCTCTTCATGTGTGCGTCGATCCCTTTCAAACGTCTTTACAGTATCCGAGATGGTACGGCGCCAAGTTGAGCGGTCTTCAGCCAGCATGTCCCAGGTTTGTGAATCAAGACCTGTCAATTTCAGGGTCTGCTTAAATTGGTCCTTGTAGCGCCTCTTAGGACCACCATGAGGTCTGGTGCCATAGCATAACTCACCATATAGCATTTGACGAGGTAATCTCACATCATCCATCCGATGGACATGACCAATCCATCTAAATTGGTGACCTATTATGGATGATTCTATGCTGTTGATTTGAGCCTTTTCCAGAACAGCAATATTGGTAATGCGGTCTTCCCATTTAATCCTCAGGATTGATCGAAGTTTTTGTAGGTGGAAACGCTCAAGCTTCCTAAGATCACGTCGGTAAAGGGTCCACGTTTCACAACCATACAACAATGTAGAAATGACTACTGCTTTGTACACCATAAGCTTTGTACTCATAGACAGATCTTTATTCATGAAGACCCGGTGCGCTAATCGTCCATACGCTGCGTGGGCTGCGCCAATTCTCTTATCCACATCCTGCTCACAGGTACAGCTCACAGAGATGGTACTGCCCAGGTACGAGAAGTGGTCAACCTGTTCTAATGGCAAATTTGAGATGGAGATATTGAACTGAGGAAGAGGTGTGCCTGGTGAAGGTTGTGCCAAGACTTTAGTCTTATTGACATTTATGGTAAGACCAAAGCGATCACATGCACTTTTGTAACAATTAACTGACTCTTGCAGCTCTTCTGGTGTGAGAGTTGGTGACGCAGCATCATCTGCATACAACATGTTAGTAACCTTAGTAACCTGAGTTTTCCTCAAGGAGCGGAGACGAGTTAGGTTGAAAAGCCCTCCATCAAAACGATACTTGACCTCCACACCTGGGATGTTTGTGGGTGAATCATAAAGCATTGCAGCCAAGTACAGCGCAAAACGCGTTGGAGCCAGTACACATCCTTGTTTCAGTCCATGGGTAATGGGAAATTCATCGGACATCTTATTCTGATGGCAAACCTGACCTGTCATGCCATCATGGAGAGCCTTGATTAGATCTACAAAACGCTGAGGGCAACCAAACCGCTTCAGCACTGCCCACATGGCTGGTCTTGGAACCGAATCAAATGCCTTTTCCAAGTCATAAAAGACTAAGAAGAGTGGATTCTGTTGTTCTCTACATTTTTCTTGTAGCTGTCTCACACAGAAAATCAAGTCAATTGTGCTTCTGGAAGTTCTAAATCCGCATTGTGACTCTGGGAGGATCTTCTCAGAGATAACCTTGAGGCGGTTAAGTAGAATTCTTGCAAGAATCTTCCCCACAATTGATAGCAGTGATATACCACGGTAGTTGCCACAAACACTGCGATCGCCCTTTTTAAAGATAGTGACGATAGTGGCATTCTTTAGGTCTCCAGGTACCTTTCTTGATTCCCATATTCTGAGGATAAGGATGAAAATTCTTGTTTTGAGGGAATGACCTCCGGCTTGAATTAGTTCCAGAGGGATGTTATCTGGGCCAGGTGCTTTTCTGGGTTTCAATTGGGTGAGAGCTGCACTGAATTCATGATAAGTAGGAGGTACTGCCAACCACAGTTGTTCAGGTTGTTGCGGCACATCACAGAGGAAGTCTTCAGCAGCTTCTGATGGACGATTTAGGAGATTGGAGAAGTGCTCCTTCCAGCATTCCAAGATTTCTTGACTATCAGTAAAGGTAGTAGAATTATCAGGGCTTTTCAGTGTACCTGATGATGAGCGAGATGGTCCATATATTTCCTTGAGTACGGCATAGAAGTTCCTCAAGTCTCGAGCATCCGATAGTCTCTGCAGTTCCTGAGCCTTCTGTTGCCACCAAGTATTTTTAATCTGCCTTATCTGCGTCTGGCATTTACCCTTGAGTTCCAGTAGTTTCTCTCTCTTTGTGTTGGAAGTTGGGTCTTGTAGATGGGCAAGATAGGCATTCCTTTTGGCATTGATGAGAGACAGAATTGACTCTTTGTTGTCATCAAACCAGTCTTGTCTTTTCCTCACTATAAAACCAATGGTTTCCTCAGCTGACTGTGTGATAATCTTCTGTAATGTGGCCCATTCTTGCTGAATATCATTTGTTACTGGGTTTTCTGATAACTGGGTGACTATCCTGTTTCCAAAATGTTTGTACATGGATTCATCCTGAAGTTTGGATGTATTAAACTTCTTTCTTGGCAAATTTTTGATGTTCCTAGGTGGTTTAGGTCTGATGGATATCCTGAGCTTACATATGAGAAGTTTATGATCTGTCCAACAATCGTCTATATTCCTTGCTGTTCTGGTAATAAGAGTGTCCTTCTTATCACATTGCCGGGTAATGATATAATCAAGAATGTGCCAATGTTTGGAACGAGGATGCATCCACGTGGTTTTGAAGCGGTCAGGTAGCCGGAACTGCGTGTTGGTAATGTATACAGTACCATTGAAGGTATCCTCAGTATGCATTTCCTTGAGGTCGTGCACGGGGAAATATAGCTTGCGCAATCAGCGCCGCTTGCGTGAAACTCTCTTCATCGCATCTGGGAGCCTAGCGGCGCGGGTTTAAAGGATTTTAACAGACCTCGGCGAATTTTCGTTACCTCCAACTACCCAGACATAAGAATTAGCTACTTTTCGTTACCTTTATAAAATTAGCTACTTTTTCGTTACTTTTCGTTACCGGTAGACACCCTGAGTCTTATCAGTCGATTTTCAGTCGAATTTAAACACTCGCACCTGGGATTAGGAGCTATTATAACTGAAATGCGATTTGGATGCAGAGAACGGAAAAAAGCTAGGGAGTTGAAAATCCGGAAAAAACTATGTTAATCCGGACAACCGGAAAACACCCCCAAAATCCGGAAACCTTCCGGGAAAACCGGAAAACTTGGCAGGTATGCTAGAGGAAACAGACATTTCCAACCGTAGTTACATAGCTTGGCACTTGTTAAGGAAATTTAGCCCTGACCCAACTAAGGCTGATTCATGTAAATGCCACACCAACTGCTAATGAACAACACGTACAAGGTTAAAGCTACGAGGTCAATAGTCATAATAGACATTAACCACACTGATGAAAACATCAACCCATTGTCCCTAAGAACTTGACAGCACAGCTGATGCATTTAAGACTAGTATAGCAGCTGATTTGGATGAAATATGTGTGGAACAGATCAAATATTTTGAAGATTTATCAAACAAAGGAGTGGCTACTTTACTTTTTTAACAGAATACACTAGAACCAGCCAGATTACAAAGTTCTCAAACTGGACAAGAACCACACAGAGCCAACCTACTCTTATGCCATCTAAATAAGATGTTTGAACTAATGTACCTATACAGAGTGACTCCTTTCATTGACCATCTACTCATTCTTCAACAAGCTCATTTCCACTGGGATGTAATCATGTAGGACAATTTCTTAAGGATGGTTTTGAAACACACAAAATCACTGGTGTGGCAATTGCTGATCTTTCAGCAGCTATTCGCACTGTGCATCACAAGACATATTTCATCCAAACCAGCTGCTATGCCATTCTTAAATGCACCAGCTGTTCTGAAAAGATCTTCCAGGAAGAATGGGTTGATGTTTTTAACAGTATTGTGTGGACTTGTCCTTGTAGCTCTTACCTTCTCTGCATGACAAAAAGTTTTCGTCTAATACAGTAGAGTCCCGCTATTCCGAACAGAGTTCAGAAAAATACCGATTGTTCTTTTTTACTTAAAAACAGGAGAAATCAAGAAGACGTTAGTTTCTTCGTGTTAAAACGTACATGTATTGTTATACCATAACGAATAGAATAAAAAGGGTGATCTCTTCTCCCTCAATAGCATGTAATCAATACGGATCGGGTTGGCACTCGCCGCTACGCAGTGCTACAGTCGACTTGAGATTGTTGATTTCCACATTTGTTTGTGTGTTTATGTGCGATATATTAAGTATTTAATCGGTCGGAGTGTTTTGGTGGTGTTCTATGCAAACTTTTATTGATATACAAGTGCTTACACTATTACTTCATAGTATAACCTGAAATGCTATCGTAGGAAGCATTAACTGAAAGGGAATTTAATTTCTTGTCGTGTGTTGAGGTTATCTTCGTGTGTTAATTTTATTGTTATTTAATGCAAGTAAACAGCAGTTTAGCCCTTACATTTTCATGAGCGCTTAATGTGAGTATTGAAGATTCCTTGCTGTTTTGTACCACGATGCAGATCTGGCTACGGGGACTGTAAAGAGGTAAGACGGTTTTTCAAACCCCCTAAAGATAAGGAATGTTTTATCAAGTGGAAAGGGGCCATACCAAGGAAGGATAGGGAACTTACTGAAAAGTCCTACATCTGTGATGCTCACTTTTCAGAAGATTTAATTGTTAAATTTGACAAACTTGTAATGGAAGGGAAGGAAGTACTTCTCCCAAGAATCAACTGGCGATTGAAAGACTATTCTGTTCCACATATATTTCCTAATTTGCCTAAGTATTTGTCCAGTACTGAAACTCGAAGGAAATCCCCCAAAAAAAAGAAAATCGTCAGATAATCTTCTGGCAAAGACATCCCCCAAATGTTCGAAATTTGATTCTGAATCCGCTTGTGACATCAGCAATATTTTTTGGGAGGCTGTGTTGCAAGTCTGTTAAGGGAATGTAAAATGTGTAACAATGTGAAGAAATCCTTTCTGATAGCAAGGATACCGATAGCTGGCAAAACTAATTGCATTTTGAACTTGCTCTCTGTCTTCGCTTATTGTCGAAACTGGACTATTACAGGAGACGACTTATTAAATTATAATTGGGCACAGTAAAGTAAGTGGAGATGTCGAACTTATTAGCACCTATGAGGATATCTTGCGGTGTTTTAACATGTAAAACAGGTCACAAGGTTTTAAAAGTCTCGTAAGCGCCAATGCTAACTTACATCACAGATCGGAGCCAGCGCTGCGCTGGACCAGGCGTACTAGGCCAGTGATATCACTTCTTATTCTATTCGTTATGGCTATACTGTACAGGGAAGTTAAATAAATGCTATTGCCTATTAGAGAATACAGTTCAACAAATTTGCAATAAGTGCACACAGTTCATCAAACTTCGCTAAACACTGACCTGACTAGACAGAGCGCAGTGCAGTGAGTCATGTATATGGAATGCGGGACGAGAGGGATAGGTAGGGTGGGGGTGGGATGACCAGTCTATATTTACAACACAGTCGATTGTCTGCGCTGAGAGTAGTCGAAGGTCACTGTCCTTCCCTTCCAACTTTCACTGAACCTGTTCACAGGCTGATCAATACTGTGTAGAGCTGACTCTAGCAGATGTCCCCACACTTAATTTACGCCTTAACAAATCAATACTTTGATATTATTAATGAAATCTGCCTATTCCGAAATTCCCGCTAAACCGAACAGGGTCGGTTCCAATTAGTTTGGAATAGCGGGACCGGGACTCGACTGTACATTTTTTGCAGTTCATTACTGATTCCGCAAGGGGGTTGGGACATCTTTGATTATCAGCCCCAAGTAGTTGTGTTATGGAATTTGTATAATAACTTGTGTTATTGTGTGATGTGTGTAGTAGTATATGTGCAACTATAATTATTTGAGCCTAGGATTAGAATAGATGCCCCAAGACTTGAAACAAAGAAATACAATGGTCACAGTCAGCTATGGAATTTGAACACCACACATACAAGAGTGTAGCTTGCCTAGATCACAACATGGAGAGTGACTTAACACACTCAGCTACAGAGATGGGTGCCAAAAACTAGGAAGCACCTATAAAAGAAATTTGATATCCTGAGTCATAGCCATAGTTACCAGTGAAGAATGACATAGTACAAGCTATACATTCGATAACAACAGATCTACTTTCCATGATTTGACAATACCAAGCAAATTGAAAAGTTTAAATGAAGCTAAGGAAGCTTTCAGTTTTACGTGACCGTTAATCATGCAATCATGAACCACGGGGAAAAGGTTAAATGCTATAGCAAGCAGATATTTTCACTCTTCACCCCATCTCATTGCAGCACAGTCTTCAACTGATCTATTAAAAGTCTCATCTTGAACTGTAACTTATTTCTTTCTTCAACAGAGACATAAGCATAATACAGTACATACTCAGTAAGATAGTAAAAATTATTTCAAAAGCAATATATAACTGTCTTGAACACTCCAAGTCTGTAAATACCCAACGTAAAAAACAAAATGGCAAGTACAGGAAGAAACCTGTTCCTATATTAATGGGTTTACATGCCTTCGATGATCAGTCAAATGTTGAAAGGGAAAAGTGGTGGTATAAACATGGAACTTCCTCCATAAGAAGACATACATACAATAATAGAATAAAAGCTAATTATTGTTCCTGAGAACCTAATTCATAATCATGCCTCAAGAAAGCTGCCGAGAGAAAGGAGTATGGCAACAAAGAAGATGATTATGATCCAAGCATTAGAATAGAAATGTGTGAATGAAAACTGATCTCTGAAAGATTATTTATAGTCAATTGGTGATTACTTTTAATCACTCTCCTAATCATTAAGACTACACTTCACAGCTACAGCTGTGCTTGTGATACCTGTACAAACAATTGCTAAGGAACTTATGCCATGTGAATATCAGGCTGAAATCTGACTTCATACACTGTGCTTCATTTGATGTTTAAAGAACATTCATAACAAAAACACCACCCATGTACTATTTACAAATTAGAAAGGTATTAATGAGCATATTTTGTATAGCTAGAAACTTCACCATAACCTTCAGGGCTCACATTGTAAATGATTTACACTTTCCATCCACGATCTTACATTAAATGTAGGTAATGGAGGTACTGTGAACTTCCTTGAGTGACATCCATTATTTTCTCTTCATCTTCCATACTTTCTTTCCAGATTGTGTCAGCCTGGTAGAGGTCCTCACATGTGGGGAAAATAAAAAAGAATACGTAACAGGAAAGGATAAAGCAAGTGGATATAAGAGATGAGAAAGAAGAGTTGCTGACTTTTAATTCTAACAAGCTCAGGTATTTAATTAAATGACAGAATGATGCCATTACTCAACTGAGACAAGACCTTGCAATGGGAGTAAACTATACAAGACACAACCAGTACCAGCACCAGATACCCCAAATTAAAAATATTCTGTCTTCCTTCCTATTCTGAGATACCTCATGTCAGAGGGATGCCACCTTCCGCTTGTCTCAGTGAGTCACTGTTGCCATTCTATAATTTATTCTTAAATAGCTGATCAGCCAAAACATTACCTTCAATTATATACCGTAATTTCAAACAGAACTTTCCTGTCAAAATCAATTCTAGCAGCAAAATTGCTCTGTAATACTTTCATGGTCTCATTAACACTTGAATGACTAAAAGGAGGTGAAATGTTAACATAGGTTATATTTTTGTATTGCTGAAATTAGTATAAGTACATATTGTGCCATTAGAAAAAATCTCGAAAAGATTATAAATTAAGGAGACAAATAAGTTCATAAACAATTTGGTGCCCAATGTTACTCAGCATTAAGAGCTTAAATGATACGACTATTATAACTTAACAATTAACCAAACAAAAGAATTCAAAATCAGGAGAAAATCTTCTGTGTTCCTCATGTGCCATATGCCCCACATGTACAGCCATTCACCAATCTGCAGAATTTAAAGTAAACCAGAGAGATTGGGCATTAACATATAAATTAATACTAAGCATTACCCTGCTTCACACACAGCCGCCAATAATTTTACACTATCAGACAGTTAGGTACAGAAGTTTTTCTTTTCCCCACAGCTGAACTATATGAAGGATATAAAAGCAAACTCATAGATCTACTCTAGCATTCAAACTAGGTTATTAAAGAAGTTGGCAAGACATAAAATTAAAACCAGAACTAAATAAAAAGGCATGTGTCCAAGAAAATAAGTATGGTATCTTGTTGAAATACAAATTGATTGAAATAATCTCAAGTCATGTCACAATAAATCAAATCACAGTACTGTATTTTAATATGACATCAAGCCTGCATACAAATATGTTGAGCAAAAAAAAAAAGTATTTTAGAAATACTTTGATGTTTTAATACAATATAATGTGATGCTGTATAAAACATAGTAAAATAACTTACAATCAAAATAAGATGTAAACCAAAGGATAAATAAGATGGTGCCAATAAAGCTCTTGAGTGAGAGATTGTCATGAGATATTTACCTGAATCTGATGACTGTTTTCCCAATGGTTTCTCCAGAGTCTACGTGATGAAAGGCAAGCTCCGCATCTTGTGGGGAAAAGATCTTATCAACGACAGGCTGCAAGTTTCCAGTCTCCACTAGAGAACCCAACTCTTCCAGGAGTATAGGGTTCAGTTGCATTGCACTCCAAGGACTTGCACCCACACATCTCTGAAAGGTTTAAAAAACAATTTTACTTATGTAGAAAACAATGCATGTCAATAGGGTAACACTAAAATTTTGACTGATGATTACTAATTATTAAGGGCCTTATTATTTGGTGAAATAAAACTGTTGATTTCGGTGTTAAAACTTACACTATTTCAGTGGGTATTTCACAAAATAAATTCTCATAATGATCGATGTTTCTTCTGAAATCTAACAATGAATGCTTTTGTTGTGTCTATTACTAATTGCTCTCTATCACTTTTCAACTTCTTCACAATGTGTAGAGTATCGTCGATCGTTATTTGCCGCTTAGAATTATGTTCATTTGCTTCTTCTTTTTACGAGTTTCTGAATCCCTGCAGTGTTTATCACATGTGTCTTTTCGTTCCCACTGAATACGAACATTGGAGTATTTACACATTAGAAATATTTCTTGCAGCGTCAAATACATAGAACCCCTCACTGTTGTATTCCTCAACCCTCGAGAAAACTGTTGTGACTTTAGTTTTCAGAATTTTTATACTTAAATGCTGGCGAACTCGCACTGCTGTATCAACGACCACAACACCATTTGATGTAATCGATACCAGATATCGATTTTCATCGATAGCCTTACAGATCGCGGAACTGAATACACATACTTCCGTCTTTGTGTAGAGAATATGCAGAACAATCAAATGAGAAGGAAACCACGACTATCAACTCCTCAGAAGCATTTAAACGTTTATTGGAGAGCTTTCTCGATAATATTTAGCATTTTGCGTACCAAGTGGAGTATATTTCGTGATTATTTCCGCAATTCACGCAGTAAATCAGATCGAGATATTTTGCGAGTTCATTTTGCTAAAATATGGTACTTAAGTACCTAGAAGGTCATATTTAGGCAAGAAAGAAGATATAAGAAAAGTTGGCGCGTATCGCTATTACCAAATAATACGGCCCCTACCATTTATATTGTTACTTCTATGAGCCAAATTTTAAGCTTGTATGTTAACTTTAACTGCTGATCAATAATGCTAAAAAGTAACAGCTCCGATAATCATATATATTATTTCATTAGTATAGATCCCTCCCGCGGCGCTCACAAGCAACCGATCGTGAAAAATGAGCATTCAAATGAAAGAGAATATACATTACCAGTGACGCATTGCACTCTAATTTCATAAATATCGATAATTTCTTTAAAGAATGACTTTTAATAAACTGTAGAAGTGTGCGATTTGCAGATACTGTTGCTGCAGGAAGACACTCTCCATAATTGCTGTCCACTTCAGATTTTGGCTGCTGTGACGCCTGTTTCATGTCATTTTAACATTCTGAGGTCTTTCCTTTATCATTTTGCATGGATTTCAGAAACAGTACTTGAAAGGAATGAGTACTCAAATCGTATAATTTCATGAATATCGAATAACCGGTGAGTGTTACGGCTAAGCTGTCAATCAATGGACTCAGCACACAAATGACATTAACAGTGACGAATTGCATTCTAATTTCATAAATATCAATTTTTGTAAAAAGTGTGCGATTCAGTTCGCATTTTGACCGTAGGGACGCCTGAAACGTAAATTAGTGTTCTATAATTATTTGGTTCAAATAAAAACATAGCAACCTTTCTCCTAAGTCTCTTATTATAAACCTATTGGGGAAAGTGTGGCTTATGAACAGGGTCCGCTAGTTTACTATTATTGTATTTACTCACCGCCAATTTCACGGTCTCAAAATAGGGGTTGCAACAAATGGATGAAAATTGTTTGGACTAAATTTTTATGAGGGGTGTTAATATCACACAAGAGATATTACGACAAGTAGAAACTTCTGATTTAATTAATGTTTGATAACACTTTGGTTCATTTGATTGCCCCACATACAGTATATTGACAACTCACCCTTAAAGTACATATAATCTTCATGCACAGGGTGTATACAGATCCTAGAAGGATGCCATATGTATCGGATGATATTGGTGAGGGGATGGTCGTCACAACGATACCATCAGGCTGACAAAGCATAAGACACATCTTGTAGGAGATTGTGTCAGCAGTGATGAACACAACATCAAATCTAGAAAAGAATATTACAACACACTTAAAATACTTACAAATCAAGCATCTTGAAGGGTTTGACAAATGCTGAAGAAAATATGTTGTCACATAAAACATGCATTTTGATTCTCAAAAATGTAAGACTAATGATTGTGTGAAAAGATTCAGGACTGAATAATAAGCAGCTCGGGCCATATCACTATAGATTGGATGCTCGAGAAGGAAAACCAACAAGGAGCAATATAATACAAAACATAGCTACATAGAAAGCTGTAAATCAGCAGGTATTGGAGAAAACACACAAAAAGAGAACACAATAAGGTACAAAAAGTTTGGCTGATCCTTTGATGGTGGAGGAAAGAAATGAGAAAGTGCAGGAAAAAAGGATGGGGAGAAAACACGAGTGGACAGGAAAGTTATCTGATGTTTAGGCCAGGAGCATCCCAGAACAGGAAAATTAGTTGTTGTCCAATGCATTTTAAAACTATATGCAAACAATTCCCATCACTAAAAATTTTCCTTAAAAGGAATATTAAAAAATTGGTTTCTGTGTTTTGGACATAAATGAATTGCTTTGGGATCACAAGCTTAAGTGATGTTATTTTAAATTAGTTTTTATTATACTGTATATTATATTTTTGATCCCCATAGAAGGTTCGTATTGGAGGAGAAAACATGAAGGATATTTCTGCTAAGTCATCATCATCTTCATTTCCCGTTTCCAGCTTCCTGGGACGGGTTGTGAATTAAGGACCTGCAACGTTTCCTCTCTCTCCTCCACTCCTCTCCTGTTTTTAGTACTTCTTCAGGTTTTCCTCCTCTCTTCTCTACACACTCCCACACTGTATCTGCCCATCTCTTTCGGGGCCTTCCTCGTGGTCTCTGCCCTGTCATCTTTTCACAGAAAGTTTTCTTTGGTACTCTCTCCTCTCCCATTCTCATCATATGTCCATACCACTTTAACTTTGTTGTTTCTATCCTGTCCTGCAGTTTCAAGATTCCTGTCCTTTTTCTAGTCTCTTCGTTTCTAACTCTATCTCTTCTGGTCTTGCCCTCTATACCTCTTAGGAATTTCATCTCCGCGGCTTGTATTCTACTCTCCTCTCTTTTTGTAGTAGTCCACGCTCCAGCTGCATATGTTAGTATGGGTCTGTAGTAGGTTGAATATAATACATTTTTACATTTCTTTGGGACATCTCGGTTCCACAGAATACCCCTTATGCTCTGGTAAAAACTGTTCGCTTGTTGTATTCTCTTTCCAATTTCCTCAGTTATCCTTCCATCTTCTGTGATCACACTTCCCAAGTACTTGAAACTTTTAACCACTTCTAGAATTTTCCCATTCAATTCTATCTTTCCTCTTCCTTCCTTCCTTCCTCCTGACATTACCATTGTCTTGCTCTTCTCTGTGCTTACTTTCATCCCATATTTCTCTATTTCTTGATTCCATACATCTAGTTGTTTTTGTACTTCCTTTTCATCCTCGCCCCATATCACTATATCATCTGCAAACAGCATGGCCTTTGTTGCCTCTTGTCCCAATCTCTGTTTAACATTCTTGTGGATTTCATCCATGACTATGATGAATAGTAAGGGGGACAATACACTTCCCTGTCGGAGACCTGTTTCCACTTTAAACCATTCTGTTTCTCCTATACTGGTCTTCACGCTACTCACACAATATTTGTACATAGCTTTTAACATTTGGACATCAGCTCCGTTAACTCTCCTTTTCCTTAATACATTCCAAACCACCTGTCGAGGCACACTGTCGTACGCTTTCTCAATATCAATAAATGTCATCACCATGTCTTTTCCAAATTCCCATCTTTTCTCCATCATTTGCCTTAATGCAAAGATTAGGTCAAATGTTGATCTGTCTTTCCTAAAACCATACTGTTCTTCTTCCATCTCTCCTTCTATCTTCCTCCTCAGTCTGCCTTCCAGAACTCTCTCAAAGATCTTAGCTACATGAGCGATAAGAGTGATCCCTCTGTAGTTATTGCATTCCTTTTTGTCACCTTTCTTAAAAATCGGGATAATTAATCCCTTTCCCCATTCTTCTGGAATCTCTTTCTTCTTCCAAATTATTCTAAATAATCTATACAACCACTGTACACCTATTGGTCCCGCTGCTTTTATCATTTTCGCGGACACCTCATCCTCTCCTGCTGCTTTACCGCTCTTAATCTTCTGTATGGCTTCCTCTATTTCTAGCATAGTGATCTCCTTTTCTTGTTCTTCTTCTTCTTCCATTGTTTCTTCTTGTTCTTTTTCATCTTCCAGTTCAATGTATTTAACATTTAGTAGCTTTGAAAAGTATTCTTCCCATCTTTTTAATATATCATCTCTTTGATACAATATCTGTCCTGCTTCAGTTTTTACAAATTTTGTGTTTTCCCTACCTTTTACACTGTTTTTCACCAATCCATATAGAACCTTTTTACTTCCTTGGATATCCTCCTTCAAAGTTTCCGTGAAACCTTCCCAACTTTTCCTTTTTTCTTCTTGTACAATTTTTTGGCATGCCTTCTTTGCTTCTCTATTGGCAACTCAAACTAACACTTGGGGCGCTGCGGTCGGTGTGGATAAGTAGGGTAAAAATACTCAATAACACGCGTTTGATATGGAACACTTTTATATTTTTCGGTTATAATCAGTAAATGTGGTCCCTAAAATAATGACAGTGTTATTTTTGATTGTATATATGTATAACTGTGCGATACACGTGATCTAATTTGTGTGTTCCACTGGATTTTACGTGTCAGTTGCATATTATCAAGCATCGGTTGTCTGCTGGTATTTGTTTTTGAGCAGTTCGAGTCATGGCGCTGTTACGTTTAAAAGCTATATTTGAGTTTGCTCACTGTACCATTGACTGTAGAAATTATTTGTTGCTTAGTAGGGCGAAGGGATGAGTTTAACTTGTATTTAAGCTCGGTGGACACAGGAATTGCTTGATTTGGATGGTTAGCTGGTGGGTTTGATGTTGAATATCGGACTGGTAGCAGGTTCTCGCAGAGTAGATATTTACCCCGTGAAGTCAAATTAGGCCTATATGACTCATAGTGGAATGGCTCGGATATCGCAGAGCGAGGTGATGGCGGTTGGTAGGGTAATTGGAAATGAACTAGGGAGGGGGAAGGATACCTGACTGATGAAGCTTGGCTGTACTTGTCTGTCATGGTGCGGCTTGGCTCGGCGTAAATTTAACAGTGAACAACCCGTCCTGTCGTCAGTGAGTGTAGTGGTGAGTGGTCCAACCCGCTCCTGTTGCCCGTATTTATTTGGTATCGTCACCTTTCGGATATTGTTATTTACATCTTTTGGAAAGTGATGAAAACTTATTTCCGCAGCCCTCTTATGCATCGACTTACAGCCGTAAACTGAACAATATACTTTGCTTTTACTAATTTTACACTCCATCAACGAGTAAAACTTATTACTTATGTATAAAGACACGAAGAATTTACCTCGATCTGCTTACGAATACAAGAAACCATATACAAATAGTCACCACGTGACAAATGTACCCTACTTGGTAAGGTTCTCATTTCTACCGCTAGATGTCATATCAGATAGCTGGAGTTGCCAATATTTTTGCCATTTCTCTGCATTCTTACTGCCTATCCACTTCCTCCATGCCATTTGTTTTTCTTTAACAGCTTCCTTTACCCTGTTGTTCCACCAAGGAGTCTCCCTTTCCTTTTTCTTCCCTGATAGTCTTCCACAAGTGTTTACTGCACACTTCGCAAAACAATTTCTAAAACATGTCCATTCCTGTTCGACACTTTTTGCTTCGTCTTTGGGAATTTCCTTTTTCAAGTCTTCTCGGAACTTTTCCATTGCCTCTCTCTCTTTTAGCTTCCACACCTTTATTTTTCTTTCCCTTTTCTCCGCAAGCTTTGTGATTTTCCCAAGCCTTACTTTGGCTATCACCACTTTATGGTCTCCTTCAAAATCTCCTCTTGGCATAGCTGTCACATCTACCAGTTGTCTACGTTTATCCTTTTCCACTAGGATAAGATCGATCATTGTTTTTGTCTTTCTGTCTCCCCGTCCATATCTAGTTATTTTTTGGGAGTTCTTTTTCCTAAACCATGTATTTCCAACAATTAATCCATTCCTTCTACAGAAATCTATAAACATTTCTCCTTCTTCATCCTGATTTCCATAGCTAAATGGGCCAATTATCTCTTCTTTTCCCTGCCTATCTGTTCCCACATGTGCATTCATATCACCCATTATTATAACCTCTTTGTCTTCTATACACTTTTCCAGTTCTTCTAAGAAATCCTCTAAACATTCATCTACCTTCCCTGTCTGGGGTGCGTAAATCTGTATAAAATCCTTTGTTCCACTCTCAAGTCCTAGTCTAATTTTCATCATTCTGTCATTAATTTGATCTACTTTCTCAACATACTGCACTAAGTCTTCTCTCAATAGTATTGCAACACCATTCATTGCCTTATTTCCTCCACTCCAATATATTCTATATCCCTTCCCTTTCTTGACTTCTTTCTCACCTTTTCCCTTCCATTTCGCTTCACTGACTCCCATCATTGCTATTTCCTTCTTTTCCATATAGTCCACCAATTCTTCTGTCTTGCCATTTAGGCTCATCACGTTTATGAAGGCGATGTTTGTGGTGTCTGGTAGCCTACTTCTCACAGTTCCCCCAGACCCCTGGGAACTGCGCGTCGCCTGCAGGGGACGCCCTAGCACTTTCCGAGGCCTCAATTCACACTCCCTCATTTTATAGGCTATTAGTACGATGAGTTCGCCACACTCAAAGGCATTTTATGACCTACTGCCAGGTATTGTTCTAGGCCGATCCACTGGATAACAGACGCCTTTTGTAGCCGCTCCTCTGGAGTACAGACGCTACAGAATTCCCTCTTCTGCCATCGACGCCGTACCGAAGTCCATCCTCTCCGCCGCCGATACCGTTGGGGCTTCGCCCATAACCCTGGGCTTGGGCCCTCCATATTTATGACCCCTGGAGAGAGGGTGTCCCAGCATTTTAAAGCCCCCAGGAACTGGGCTGCCTGTTGGTCTGCGGGTTCATTTTCCAAGGTATTTGAACCAGCCCACATTTCTGTGAGCCCCCTATCCGCCACCTGCTAAGTAGAACTTGATAATAGGGAATATGATCTTGATGTTCCACCCCTTAAAATATAATAAATACCATAAGACTGGTACTGAGCCTCAAACCCAATACTGCAGCATTCACATCTGTAGAGCTGTTTAAAGGGAAGCTATTAATATCTCTAGCAACTGCCGAGGTTCCTGAAGTCATCAGGTATAGGAAATCATCTCCATACAAAACAAGAGATATTTGAACACTTTCACATTAGTTCTATTATTCTTCAAAGGTATTATCATTGCCGCCTCCTACAGAAAGTTGGGAGCCATCATGTGTACAACATGGGGTAAGTTCTGTTGTCAAGAGGTGTGGTAAAGGTGACACTCTCGCAAGGGATACCAACGTTTTACTTTTGGAACATTTGCACTGGAAGGAACCAAGTAAGAGTGCTTGGTAGGGCTGGTGATGGGTTAAGATGTCCTAGCCACGCAGTGGATGTCTGCACTTCTGGAGGTTCGACACCGATGATAACCACCACCAAACAAGTCTATATTTCCCTTCTTCCATCTTACCTCCATTGATCAGTTGCATGAGGCAGTACTTTTTCAATAGATATGAACAAACCACATTGCTTTCTTGCACTTGCAGTTAGAACATGCACAATTTTCCCTTGCAGTGGAGACCTTCACCATTGGAGATATGGTCTGCTCCAAGGGATCTTCATTATGCAATACATCCACAACTAGGAAACTTTACATAAACTGATGCTCACAATGAAGTCAAAACACCCTTGGATGGGGTAAGTTCTGTTGTCAAGAGGTGTGGTAAAGGTGACACTCTCGCAAGGGATACCAACGTTTTACTTTTGGACCATTTGCACTGAAAGGAACCAAGTAAGAGTACTTGGTAGGGCTGGTGATGGGTTAAGATGTCCTTGAGGTTAGATGCTGTTAACAACAATGGGACAGCTGGTGAAATGGTCCCTCGGGATGGGAGAAGAGGACCCCGATACACCCTGGTTATTTTGTGCAAGTCAAGATAGTATTGGGTAACAGAGGGCATGAGAGTAGTAGATGAATGGGCAATTTGACACTGAACGAGTTTAAGAACAACAACTTAGGTAATTACCTAAGATTTGACAACTACAGACCAGTATGTACGGTATATTAACCTTACAAAATCAGGGGGAAATGCCTGTACAGTCGACCAACAATTAATTGAAGAACATTAGTTTGGTTTTAAGGAAGGAAAGCACACAACTATTGCTAATCAAATTTGCTAATATTGTTAATGATGCCAGAAATTACAACTAACACATTATGCTCTTATTCCTGAATTTTCAAAGACTAATGGAACAAACTACAAGATTTTGGCATAACAGGCTCTACTTTTTGAAAGTTACCTTAAAAATAGGCAAATATGAAACTCAAAAGGTAACACAATGAATTCCACAAGGTAGTATTTTGGCTCCTGCTTTCTAAAACATTTGTTGATGGGTTTAGGTGGAGGCTGGTAAGAGATATTGGTCAGCGTAAGACGGTAACAGATCGTCTGTTCCCCTGCAGCTTATAAGCACATTCTATTAACTCCCACGTCACTGAATTTTCATGGATCATCTCCTCAGCTCCCTATACACAATGCATAGCTCACCATCACATCAGCAAGAGAACTAGGCCTAGGGTCAGTACTTACCGCTCTACCAGTTCCAGTTGTTTCTCTAAGTCCGCATTGTCAGACACTATGATTTCATCAGCTCCTAGGGCTTGAGCAACTGGTGTAGCACGCAATGAACACGTAGTGGTCACATGAGCACCCCACAAGTGAGACAGCTGCAGCAGTATGCAGCCAACTGGTGTGCAACCAGAGTGCACCAGAACCCTGTGCATGGCATCACAAATACTGAACTTATTGTGAAAACAATCATTACACAGAAAAAGGGCAAAAACAATGACAAGACAGGTGGAAATGGAGGGAGAACTTGCAATGGAAAGCCATTGCTACATAGAATGATGTTAAAGCATCAGCTGTACTCGTTGAAAAAATAAAAACAACTTATTTTTAAAACTCAGCATTTTTTCTAGGTTTGCGCCGTGTCCTGTGTAGGGTTTCGCCTAGGAACCAAGCTGGCTCATCAGCAGGCTCCTGGAGTCTGTGCCCGGGCACCCACAGGAGTAGCAAACTGCGCGCTATCTCCCGTTTTATGCAGAACATCTGCGCCTCTTAACTGCGAGAGCTGAAAGCTCAAACCGCCTTAAGCTCCCTATGAAGGCTTCCAAAAAGATGGTATATTGGCTTTCATGGCCAGTGAATTTAAAACTCAGCAATTTTTCTAGGTGTGCCATATCTTGTGTGGGGTTTCTCCTAGGACACCAAGCAGGCTCATCAGCGGGCTCTTGGAGTCTGTGTCTGGACCCCAACAGGAGTAGCGAACTACGCACTACCTCCCGTTTTATGAAGCACACCTGTGCCTCTTAACTGCGAGAACTAAAAGCTGAGTTTTAATTCACTGGCCGTGAAAGCCAATATACCATCTTTATGGAAGCCTTCATGGGGAGGTCAAGGCTGCCTGAGCTTTTAGCTCTCACAGTTAAGAGGCGCAGATGTGCTTCATTAAACGGGAGGTAGCATGCAGTTCACTACTCCTGTGGGGGTCCGGGCGGGGACACCAAGAGCCCGCTGATAAGCCAGCTTGGTTTCCTATGCGAAACCCCACATAAGACACGGCACAAACCTAGAAAAATTGCCGAGTTTTAATTCACTGGCCGTGGAAGCCAATATACCAATTTATTTTTAAGTTTCACTTTACAGTTCTGGTGGGACTGCATTGCCAATACACTGGGCTGCACTTTGGACATTCAATCGGTATAATTATTAGTAGAATATTTCATCAATCCACCACCTTGTGGTGTAGCAGCTAGTGTTCTTGGCTGTTGCCCCCAGAGTCCCGGCTCTGCCAACAAATCTAATTATGGTGTGAGGGCTAGAATGGGGTACACTCAGCTCCGTGAGGTAAAACTGAGAAGAGGAGGGTTTGATTCCTCCCTCAGCCAACCTGGAAGTGGTTTACCATGGTTTCCCCACTTCTACTCCAGGCAAATGCTAGGATAGTTCCTAACTTAAGGCCACAGCCACCTCCTTCCCAATCCTATCCTCCAATGTACAAGTACACACACTAGTACAGGCATCACAATAACAACAGATTATCACACAAATTACACGAGTCTATATTACCATGATGTTGCAGCCCCCTAAAATAAGCAACAATAGCAACATTTAATAGGGCATTTATCTGAGCATGCTACTCTGAACTTTAGTAGTTAGTTATTGAGGTTCAAAGGGGCGGAACTACGAGGTCATCTGCCCCCTCTGAACTTTACCCAATGATTGGAAAACAGACCCTTATGCCCGTTGCTCACGGTAAAATGTTTCTTAAAATTTATTTTACAACTAATTTTATAAAAATTTGACGAAAGCAAGCTGTGTTGTTCACGGTAAAATTATTTCATAAAATCCGTGGATGTATCAGGATCGCCATCTACCGATAAACTTCTGAACCAAGAATCAGCTGTTCAACACATATTGGTCTGAGAGTATGGCTCCAACAAACAAAGCAAATATTGCTGCTTTAGCTACAATTATATGTTGTACAGTGGTAAAAAGGAAGAGAATAAATGCTAGGAACCTGGACTCGGGAATGGATAAAAAGAAGAGAAGAGTCGAGGAATGGTGCCCTTGGTCGAAAACGAGTTGAGGTTAGAAGATCAGAATTCGTATAGGAATTTTCTAAGAATGGAGGAAAGCAGTTTTAAATAACTCCTAGATCTTGTTGGTCCCAAAATTATTCGACAGGACACTAACATGAGGCAAGCCATTTCTCCTGAAATGAGACTGCAAGTGAGTTCGAAGCCCGGTTATCTTCGTCTTCACATCAGCCTGGCTTGTGTTTGGTCGAATTTGTGAAACATATTCGGCGATTGAGATTTCTGCCTCCCTTCTTGCATTTCTATAGTGGTATATGGGCGTTTTAACCTCATACAAACACTGATATTTCTGGTACTCGTCCAGTAAAACACTAACAGCTTCCTTAGTCCAGCCGGAGCCTGCCATTTTCGAAGTGTTTGTTTACAAGCGAGCTTCACGATCTTCTCACCACGTGGCACCAACATCATCTTCATGTCAGCTTCCCTGAATGGTTCGTTTCGTAAAATTAATTTTACGGAATAGAACATGTCCTATTTTATGGAAAGTTTTATCAAAGGTTGAATTTGACCGTGAGCAACAGAAATTTTATAAAATTAAATTATTGTACAATAAATTTGAAGGAAAATGTTACCGTGAGCAACGGGCATTAGTGACTTTTCTTCTATAACTCCAACAAAAAATTTGTAAGTACAAAAATAATCATACACTCACCTTTTCCCATGTGTGCTTTTCATGTTCAGACCTGCTTGATGTGTCATAGCATCCCATGCAACCATGCCGGAATATGGTAAGCTAGCTGCAATTTCGAAGGATATGCCTTTAGGTTTCTTGGCAGCCAGGCTCTGCTTCACTACAATGTACTCTGAGAGTGTACCGGGCACCCAGTAAGGAACCGTGAACCACACTTCATCACCAATTTCAAACTTATTCACTTTCTGCCCAAGCTCCACCACGATTCCAGAACAATCTCTGCCCAAAATAACAGGAAATACCTGATTTGCTTCCTGGAGAAAAAAGATAAAAATAAACAAATAAAACATTTAAAAATATTTGCAAAATATTTTCAAAAATTATTGGGTGTGTGCAACTACGATGTGCGACGATTTTTGACCGTGACAATGAATTCTTGGACTGATTTGTTTAAACTGTCGCTCTTGTGAAATTTTAGCTTCGTATATTTTGTATTTTGCGGAACGGAAAGTTCACAGGCGATGAATTCATTTTTTGTTAGTTTTTGTAATAAGCTAGTACTACAATTGAACACTCCACTCAACCTGAATCACTTCACTAATACCAACAAATTAGAACTTACTCGATTATACTTATTAAGAAGGCGACGTAGGACTCGTCCATAACCCCAGCAAATGTGTACATCAATTAAATCAACAGATGCAGCCTTCACCTGAATCAAGATTTCATCTGCATTTCTTATTTTTGGGCAGGGAACATCATCAACAACAGCCAAGGCCTGAAACAAAGGGAAACAATAAGCTCTCAAGTCACAATCTCTATACTACAGGGTCATTATCTATGTGCACCCCGATAAACACGGCAAGCTAAGCAGGGTGTGACTGGCACAGATCGCGGGCGCGCATACCCGGTTCAGCCGGTGGTTGGCGCGCACTTTCACACTTTTACCAAATATGTTCAATAATGTGTACCTACAGTGCTCATAGGTGATGCTGAAAATGTCCTCCCTCTCTTGTAACACACACCTGACATCTTCTGATGAAAGAATGTCAACTCTTTTATTATTTACGGAGCCCGTTTCCTTGAATCGTTTAGCGAGCCTCCTAATTGTACTGGCATTAGGCACATGTCTTCCTGGAAACTTAATTCGAAATTTTCGTCTCGTTTCAGAACAAGATTTTCTGCTTTTCATACACGAATTATGGATATACACACGTTCGTGCAATGTGAATTGAATCGGCAATTGAAAAAAGGAAAAATGTCTAATTTTCACACAGTAGATCTGAGGGATACAGTTGTGAAAATGCCCTCTATCTGACTGCCATAATGTTCCTACTGTGTAGCTTTACACCTTTGCAATGTATCACAAAACACCTGGAGCAATATTTTGAATGCTGTTCATTTTATTCTAGTTTTCTCAACACAAGGTAACTTGGACATTCTTCCTTTTTCCAATCATCGATTCAATTGGTGCAACACTAACGCCTAAGCTTTGCAGATACACGTCCATATGAATGACAAAACACGTGTGAACTAACGATCTTAGTCAGCGGAGTGCGCCAACCACGGGTTAAACCGCGATCTGCGCCAGTCGCAACCAGCTTAGCTCGCCATGTTTATCGGGGCACACATAATGACCCTGTACAAGCCACAGGTTTGATCAACCTCAAAGTCAGAAGGTAAGGATGGTTACTTACCTGCACAGATTCAGCTTCTGGCTTTGCCATGGAGTAGTTTAATCCTAGTATAAAGACAACCTTGAAGAAAGGTGCCTTTGAATTCTACTCCTAACCATGCTAAAAAGTAGTTTTCCGTGGTTTCTAACTTTTATCTCAGGCAAAAGGCAAGATGGTACTTAACTTCAGAACACAGCCAACCCCTCTAAAACCCTGGTCTCAATTACAAGTACCATACAATACATACACTAGAACAGTCACCACAATAACTCAGATTAGATTCTATACAACACACGAGTATCCTCCCAATGTGTTCCATAAGAATCTCTCAAAAATGGGAAAAGGATTTCACAAAGCCATATCATCCATCACACTTCCTAACCTGGCTGTGGAGATTGTCCTTGTCATCTCCCTCCGCCTACACCTGCCCTTTATCCGTGTTTCTATCCTCCTTTTCCTATCCAATGAATGTTTGTATGTCCACCTTGTTGTGGTTTCCTATGGGGATTCACATAATCTTATAGTCACTTAACCCGGGAGAGGTGGCGCTTACTAGAGCAACGTTAGAGGTGGTGCGGGGTCATTTCTGACCCCTCCCAATTATTTATCTGTAGTAACAACAATTATTTCATTTATGCTACTGATATGGCATGAAAACATTCACTGAACTACTGAGCAAGTATATTTGTCTAAAATGAAAATCATGTACTTATTATTAACGGGTATTTATTTATCGTATAGCTTTTAGTGCCGGGAGTGTCCGAGGACATGTTCGGCTCGCCTGAGTCTGTAGCTGCTTCCAGCGGACACCCTTAGGATGAGCTACAAGTTCCGTTCAATTTCAAGTAGTTCCAACTTTCGCTACCAGATATCAATGATACCTGCTGGTGAACGTTGGAACTTTGATAAGAGCGTTCCGACGAAATCTAACAATTTAGCTTCACACAAGTGTAGTCTGTGGAAGGATCTTTTACATGCCATAAATCTATGACATGGGACCGCCGACTTTACTTCCCCTCCGAAGGAAGGCATACTGAAGGATTTTTAAAGCTCTTAAAAAATCCGACCACTTCGGCCGGGTTTGAACCCGCTATCTTGGGCAAAACAGTTCAGCATGCTACCAACTACACTACCGAAGCCGCTATAATAGAAATGGTGCGGATCTGACAGGTAATCATCTATTTTTATGAAATATGTGATAATTCTTACTTCAGTTTGCCTATTAATTTCAAAATGAATGATTAGACACATTTTAGAAAATTTAGGATTCTAGTTTTTCACCAATGACACATTTTAGAGAAGTCTCTTGTTGTATTGTGGTTGTGTTGTACTCCATTTTGTAACTGTCTTTCTTTTGCAGTACGGGTACACATCCGCTGAGAAAGAGGCATATCATCAACAGTTTCTCCATTTTCTTCTCCGTCTGCACTCTGCTCAGTATCACTACAAGATTCTGCTATTTCCAGTTCATCTTCACTATCACTGTTTTCACCTCCTAATATTTCTTCCTCTTCGACGTCTTGCAGAAGAGATAACACCCTGGATTCTTGCTCTTCGTAGCTCAGACGATTCATAACGTTTTATTTTAACACTTAACTACAATCAATTCTATTTCATGATCAGACAGCTACATTTTCATGGAGTATGCACGCGTAAGACTGGAACAGCTGTTCACTCTGCCAGCGGTACTGGTGGTGGTGGGTCTTTCAGAACACATTGCAACATGGCTCGACAAAAATACATTTATCTTGGCCCTCATCCCTTCCACTAATAGGTTACTGCCCTCAGACAATAGATAAAGAATGTGGGGAAAGGTATGTGGCAGGTTTAGTCTGTGTGTAGTAAAACGTAGAAACCGCATCTTAACGAAACTGCGTGGGGTCACAAGAAAGTCCCCCGCGCCACCATCTCGCGGGTTAAATAAGTTGCACTTTAGATCATCATCATCTTGCACAGTTTCCAGCCACTGGCCGGGTCTGTTTGGAACACAAGCCTCTCCAACGTCTTCTGTCTTCCCACCATCTCTCAGCCTCCACCCTTGTCCAGTCTTCTCCTCTCTTCTTCACGCTTTCTTCCACCCCTTTCAGCCACCTGTCTCTCGGTCTTCCTCTTGGTCTCTTTACTTCCCACTGTCTCGTGTATCCTCCTGGGTATCCTCTTCTCCTCCATTCATTTTACATGTCCATACCATCTAAGTCTAGATTTCTCTATACCATCCAGTAATGGTTCCTCCTTCATTAATTCTCTGGTCCTCTCATTTCTTATTCTGTCCATCTTTGTAGCTCCAATACTGCTTCTCAAGAATCTCATATCACTGGCCTGTATTCTGCTCTTCTCCCTTCCTTTCATTACCCAGGTCTCCGAGGCATACGTCAGAATAGGGACATAGTACGTCCGATATATGATGTTTTTGCTGTTCTGAGGGACATCCTTGCTCCATAACATGCTTCTCACACTCCTCCGGAATGCTTCTGCCTGTCTCCCCCGCTCATTTATTTCTCTATCGTTTCTTCCATTATCTTGTATCAGGCTTCCCAGATACTTGAAACTCTCCACTTTCTTCAGCTGTCCCCCACCAATTGTTATTTCGGTTGTGGTTCTTTTCTTCTTCCTTGTTGTGATCACCATCTCACTCTTATTTATGCTAAATTTCATCCCATAGCCTTGTATTATTCCTTCCCACACATCCAACTGTTCCTGTACCTCCTCCTCGTTTCTCCCAATCATCAAATCATCTGCAAACACCATTGCTTTCATCTTTAGATAACTGGCATAATTGTTGCATGCTTTTAGCCTCATTGAAGAAAAGCAGGGTGTGATGATTATCCCCAAGAATATTAAAAGTTCAAAGAAAAATAATAAAAAGATCATAATTTGTATAATTTGTACTCCCAAGTATTTCACTTTCAACTTCAAGCTCGCCATATAATTCTTGTATTTTCTCATTGTGTGCCTAACACCATGCATGGGTCTCGGTAGCGATATTTCCTTAGAAGTGGCTGATGCTAGACTGGTGCAGCCTGTCAAATTTTAAAATTTAACTGGGGTTCCACTTGTATGTCAGTTTCTACCAATAGCAGTCGGTTTTCACACGGGCAGACTGGAGCTAACAGTACTTTGTATGGCAGCTTACCGAAGCTGGTCATTCCGATGCCAGCTCATGGAATTGACGGGTTGATATAAGTTTCACTCCCCCTGGACTGGCACTGAGAATGCGGTGTGCCGGCCACTGGCATAGTGCGAGTCATAGTCCACAGTCCTTTCTTCTGACAGGGTCCTGCTATATTATAAGCGTGTGGCAGTGTGTGCAACCAACCGGTGCACAAATAAAAATGTGCTATTGCAACAATTATACCATGATATCTTATAAACCAATTTGAAAAGTAGGGTTCAACGATTACGTCATGCCGACGAATATGCCGGGAAACAAGATACTAAAAATGCGCCCATTTGTCCCCCATTGCAACAAACAAGGTAATTTATAGCATAATTTCTAATTGAATCAGGGTTGTACACACTGTAGCCACTCGTGTTTCAGAGTGACCACGTTTGCAGACCATTTGAAGACACTGAAACTGGTTCTTACTTATAATGCAACTTAAAATTGACAAGCTGATCGTTGTACATGTTGATGGACGTAATTTAGAGTTCGCCAATCTTCACTTTGTTTGCCAGATATCAACCCATAACAAAATCAACGTCTATCGAAGAACATTGATACAATTTCACCTCATGTTGACAGCATATTCTATCCACTACATATTATAGTGTATATGATTGGTACAAGATTATGCCATCTAAATTGACCTACTGTTATGGTGTTGCAGTGTGATTTTATGATTGTTACGGAAGTAAATATCAATGTTGGCAGCATTGTCTCGGGAGAGAAATTTTTCTCAGAGAACAAAGAAACTTGTTTTTTTAGTGATTAAAGTAAGATTCCTTCAACTACAACATATTTTTCTTCTCCTTCTGTGTATGTGTTCCTAATTTATATGTCCTGTTGTTATTTTCCCAGGTTTCTTTTTCTGTGTTGATCCAGATTTTATGCCATCCACTTCATGACAATAGATCTCATCAGAGATTACCCCCCCATGCAATGTTTTGAGCGATAGAAGAAATGATGGAGCTGTCCATCCGCCTGATGAGACTGGGAGGTGTAAATGAACTCGGGCTATAGATTGGATTGATGGTTTAAATTGCCCACCTTTGATGATGGCGGTGTATCCCGATGTGAAGATTTTATCCTTCTTAATGCTTTTTCCTTTCATCTCTCCCTGTACCTATACCTGCTTGTTACAGTGTTTGTACTTCATGTTTCTATCCACCTTTTCCTGTCCAAAGATAGTTTGTACGTTCACCTTGTTGTATTTTCCTATATAGATACCCAAGATAAAGAGAATACTGGAAGAGTGTTCTCATTGCCATCTCTTCCTCCCCACACAGTGGTGGTATTCACTCTTCAATCATCTTTATCCAGGCCAATGGTTTTGTCAATGAATTCTTTTTCACATAATTACAATATTACGTATATTGTGTGGTGTATTTTTGTTATCACACATGTTGGCAACAGTAATGTGACGTCAATGTGTGCACCTGAGTTACAGGTGAAGAGACCTCACGCACCTGATAAGCATGGCTGCTGTCATTCAATGAGCAAGAAATAAAAACATATATTTACATAATTTAGCACATATTCCTGGTGCAGTAGTGATAATTGATAATAATTTCAATTGCTAATGACTCCATGAAAGGTATGAAAACCATATATTATCAAAAATTAGCCAAGTAGAAGTGTTTCCTCCAGAATTAATCAATTTTTCAATTCAGATTTCTTAGGAAATTGGTCAAAATCACAGCTATGTATCTTCCCTTACTTAATTATTTTACAATGCCAGAAAGGAAAGAATCATTCACTCACATCTAGTCCTCTATAGCTGTTGCAGACAATAGCCTTCATTTTAAGGCCAGCAGCTGAAGGTCTCTGCCAGGACAGTCCCAGCGACACTCCAACGACACTTCCTAAGATGAACCCAATGCAGCCATAGTACATACCAATACTTGAGGCTGAGAATTAAAGTGAAAGAAAAAAAAAATTACCTTCAACTGTGAGTTAGTCAACAAAAAATTGTGCTGAAAGTTTAATGACAAATCATCTGTCAAAAAAGTGATCTTTTGGGAAGAGATAACAAGGGTGATAATGCTCTAAGGGGCCTAACATCTAAGTTATCAGCCCCTAATAATAAAGGTGATTAAGAAAATTACTACACTATACTGCTAATGTTATTATTATTACTACCATGCTTGACCTAATATTCTCTATACGACAATTGATGGAAACAAGTTGGGAGTATAACAAAAAGGTGGTAATGGTATTCATAGACATAGAAAAGGCCTATGACTCAGTAAACAGAGAAAGACTGTGGGAAGAAATGAAGAAGATAGGTATAGATAATGGATATATAAATGTAATAAAGACCATGTATAGAGGACACAATTGTAGAATTAGAACACCACTAGGTAACTCTAAATGGTTTGATATAGGACAAGGAGTAAAACAAGGCAGTATCCTATCTCCTGCACTATTTAATGTTTTAATGGAGGGAATGAATAGATTAGTAAAAGAAATGGTAGAAGAAAAGGACAAAAAGATATTTGCAGACGATAAGGTAATATGGGGTAATAAAGAGGAAGATGTACAGTTACAACTCTAAGCATGGAGGCAAGTTATGGAAAGGTATGGATTAAAAATAAATAAAGATAAGACTGAAGTTTTCGGAAGGGATAGAAAGATAAATGGGAATATTGAGTTGGTTGGTGAACCCCTCAGAGTGGTAGACAGTTTCACTTATTTAGGTAGTGAAATATCTAGTGATGGAGATTACCAAGAGGCTGCAAAAAGGAGGAAATTTTTATCAAACAATAAAACTTCTGGTTTGGAATAAAGAAGTTCCAGAAAAAGCAAAACTCCTCATGTATAAGACGTATTACTTACCCATTGTCACGTATGGAGCAGAAGCATGGACAATGACGGAAAGGGACTGGAGCAGACTGCAAGCAGGTGAAATGAGGTTTCTCAGAGCAGTTAAAGGGAAAACAAGATTGGACAGAATAAGAAATGTAGAAATTAGAAAAGAACTAAATCAGGAAAGTATCAGAGAAGGGGTAGAGAAAAAGAGACTATGCTGGTATGGACATGTTATGAGGATGATCGGGCAAAGGAAGAAGACCTCGAGGGTATCCATGAATGCGCTGTGAATGCGCTGAAGTACAGGAGTGAGAGTCTGTATAGAGAGAAGAGGAGTTAACTATCATCAAGTGAAGGAAGAAAAGTGGTGGGAATATAGAATAAGATGGAGAGGCCTCGTCAACACCCAGACCCGGCAATAGCTGGAACGGGATTTGGATATGTATGTACTACTATGCTAACTCACAACCTACTAACCTACAAGATGAGTAGTTGTTGATTCTTTTAGGGGCTTTGCGACATTCTGGTCATGTAGCCCCATGTAATTGGGTGTTGGTAAAAGTTTTCTGATAACCTGTGTCACTGTGGTAAATGTACTGGTGTGTGTACTGTATTTGTAATTGAGGTAGGATCTGAGTAGGAACCGGCCTAAAGTTAGGTACCCTCCTGGTATTTGCCTGGAATGGAAGTGGGAAACAACGGAAAACCACTTCCAGGATGACTGAGGTAGGAATCGAACCCGCCCCTTCTCAGTTTTGCCTGACGAGGCTGAGTGTACCCTGTTCCAGCCCTCAGACCAGAATTAAATTTCTTGGCAGAGCCAGGAATCGAACCTGGGCGGTGACAGCAGATATTGCTAGCTACTACTCAATGATAAAGAAATGAAATAAAGAATATAGAAAATAAAAACAGAGAAAAGAAATGCCTCAAAACCTTGAAGATCTGATCACTATGAACCTCAAAGTATAGTTAGTTATTGTTGTATTAAGGGGAGGAACAACGAGATCATCTGCCCCTAACCTCAAAGTTTGTATAATTGTATAATAATTTAGACACTGGGGTGTAAGGGGTAGAGTCTATCCAAATGTGATCCTCACCTACACGTGGTGCACCATTTTTTTAGACTGACAAGGCTCTGACGTCCTAGTGACTCCCGGGATAAGGAGTCCACCTCTATCCGGTCAACGGCTCTCTCGGGAGGCAGATGAACTGGTGGAAAATGGGGCACTCTTTTGCCCTGGGGGAAGGAAACTTCCCCTAAAGCGAATGAACCATTTGTGGTCAAGGGCATAGAAAATGCAGCAGCTGTTCTCCAGGTTAGGGGCGTCTGTGCTCCAGAGGAGCGGCCTGGATCACATCCAGAGTTGTAACTCCGGACCTACTGTCGACCAAAATATTATGTGCACTCGAGTTTGAAGGTTGTTTGTGAAGTAACCAATAGACCTACATAAAATCCAATAACATCAACATTTTCGTCATTCTATTTTAGGTTAGTTCATGTAGGTTTGGATTTTTAAATTTATTTTTCAATATTGTTTATCACAGTTGGAACACAAAAAGTGCTAGTTTTTAAGCGTGTTTCAACCATGCGTCACATGAAAGGCGGAAACACAAGAATCTAAGAGATGAAGAGGGGAAAGCAGAATACAGACGTCTGAGAAATGAGGTTAACAAGAAGTGCAAGGAAGCGAAAGAAGAATGGTTGAAAGAGAAATGTGCAGGTATAGAAAAGTGTCTGAAATTAGGAAAAGTAGACACAGCTTATCGAAGGATTAAGAATACTTTTGGGGAAAAGAAGACTAAGTGCTGTAATATTAGGGACACAAATGGAAAGCCTCTAACAGATAGGGAAGAAAAGCTTGAGAGATGGAAAGCTTACATAGAGTGCTTGTATAAGGGAAAGGAGATTGAGAATCATGTAATGGAAAGGGAGGAGGAAATTGATGAGGATGCAAAAGGAGATTTAATATTGAGATCAGAATTTGACAGAGCATTAGAGGACTTAGGCAGGAACAAAGCACCAGGCATAGATGATATACCGATTGAGTTGCTACGCTGCATAGGAGATGAAGGTTTGATCAGGTTATTTCACTTGGTGTGTAGGATTTATGAGACAGGTGAGGTACCCCCTGATTTCAAGAAGAATGTTATCATCCCTATACCAAAGAAAGTGGGAGCTGACAGATGTGAAGATTACCGTACAATCAGCTTGATTACTCATGCTTCAAAGATCCTGTCTAGAATAATTTACAAGAGGATTGAAAGCCAGATCGAAACGGAGTTGGGTGAAGACCAGTTTGGTTTCAGGAGAAATGTAGGAACAAGGGAAGCTGTACTAAGTCTTAGGCTGATTTTGAAAGGTAGAATAAGGAAAGATAAGAGAACGTTCATGGCATTTGTAGACTTAGAAAAGGCTTTTGATAACGTTGATTGGACTAAATTGTTTGACATTTTGAAATCTATTGGAATAAAGTACAGGGATAGGAGGGTGATATACAATCTATACAGAAACCAGACAGCAGTCATTCGAGCTGAAGGATATGAGAGAGAAGCTGGTATTCAGAAAGGTGTAAGGCAAGGCTGCAACTTATCACCCATACTTTTCAATCTTTACATTGAACAAGCAATGAAGGAAATTGGAGAAAAATTTAAAGTGGGTGTGAAGATTCAAGGAGAAATAATTTCAACTCTGAGATTTGCTGATGACATAGTCATCTTGGCCGACAAGCCTGAGGATTTGAATGAGTTTTTGAATGGTATGGATTCCGTCTTACGGAAGGACTTCATGATGAAAATTAATAAATGTAAAACAACAATACTGGAATGCAGCCGAAATAAATCAGAAACCTCTATGGAGATCAAATTGGCAGGTGAAATGCTGAAGGAAGTTGGAGACTTCTGTTACTTAGGAAGCAGAATAACCAGTGATGGACGAAGCAAAGAGGATATAAAAAGTAGGTTGGCTCAGGCAAGGAAAGCCTTTCTACAAAAAAGGAATCTGTTGACATCGAATATAGATTTAGATATTAGGAAGTCATTTTTGAAAGCCTTTGTCTGGAGCGTGGCGCTCTATGGAAGTGAAACTTGGACTATTGGGGCAGCAGAAAAGAGGAGAATTGAGGCATTTGAAATGTGGTGTTACAGGAGAATGATGAAGATCAGATGGGTAGATAGGGTTACAAACAAAGAGGTATTAAGGCGAGTGGGAGAGGAGAGATGTTTCTGGCGACTGCTAATGAAGAGAAGATAGGTTGGTAGGACACTTACTAAGACACCCAGGAATAGCAAGCTTAGTTATGGAAGGAAGGGTCGAGGACAAGAACTGTAGGGGTAGACCAAGGTTAGAATATGTTTAACAGATTGCCTCGGATGTAGGGTGTGGTAGCTATGTAGAGATGAAACGATTAGCTCAGGACAGGGACGCATGGAGAGCTGCATCAAACCAGTCAAATGACTGAAGACTCAAACAACAACATTTCACAAACCCATCATCATATCGAATCCAAATTTTAACACAATATACATTGGAATGTTGTATAACTGGTTTATTAATTTCAAAATTTTGTGTGTCCAAGAAACAAAGTTGTTATTTTTGTAAGGTAACTTTTTCTCAGCTCGGGCTGGTTGGAAAATATAGGTCTTGGTCGCATTGTAATCCTCATACATCAAAAAGGTATGCTGTATGACTGTGAAATACGTAAATTAATTCAATTATTTTATATCGATTTGTATTTGTACGGGGAAATAAGACATGGTTCACCAGCTAGCTGCTCGGGGGAAAGCTGTACAGTGTTGCCAAGATGGAGCCCATCACGGGTCATGGCACGCCTCGCTCGGAAGTGATGGACTCCATACACATACATATATATTATGTATAAACAGACAGTCACGAACATATGATTCCTCAGGTCAGAAAGCATGAAAAACTCATAATAAAATGTTTGTGGTTTAGCAGGGAATAAATTGTTTCATTACGGTATTTAACCTTCGGTGGGCGGAACCATATAAATATGCTCCACTTATTGTCCACCACGGGTGGAACCACAGATAGCGTAGTGGCATAGCTACCAGAGCACCATCTGTGTCTACCATTTAATAGGGAAAGCTCACAGACATACAGCTCATTGTGGTGCAAACGTGTGAAGCAAGCAGGTACCATGCTGCGGAGACGCACTCGTGCTTCCTACAGCCAACTGAGCAAGTTTGAAAGGGGTCAAATTGTTGCCTTCCGAGTGGCGGGATGGTCCTTTCGGAGAATTGCCGCACAAGTTGGAAGTGCTGTGTCCGTTGTGCAACGATGCTGGTATCACAGGTCACGTGAACATTCTCACACCCGTAGACGAGGTTCTGGACATCCACGCAGCACAGACGTCCGCCAGTATCATCGTATTGCAAAAGCAGCAGTGGCAGATCGTACAACTACCACGGCACAGATACGAGGGTTTGTGAGCCCAGAAGTGTCAACACGAACTGTTGCAAACCGGTTACTAGCAGTGGGACTATAGGCATGCATAGGTCTAGCCCGTCTTCCACTCACGCCTCCACTGGTGCCGTCAGAGGATCACTTGGAAGATGGAATGGCGCGCCGTGGTCTTCAGCGATGGAAGCAGATTCTGCCTGCACGCAAGTGATGGTCGTTGGAGCGTTCGACGTAGACCTGGTGAGCGCTGTCTCGTAGAGTAAATTCGTCCAAGACACACCGGCCCCACCCCAGGCCTTATGGTCTAGGGTGCAATAAGCTACAACTCTCATTCACCTTTGGCGTTTGTGGAGAGAAAGCTAACCAGCGCTCGGTACGTGCAGGATGTTGTTAGACCCGTTCTTTTGCCGTTCTTCCAACACACACCCACACACTGCCCATGTAATTCAACGTGCACTGCAAGACGTGCAGCAACTTCCCTGGCCAGCACGATCGCCGGACTTGTTGCCAATCGAGCAGGCGTGGAATAACGTATCCCAAGACAGTATTAGCCATCTGTATGATCAACTGTATGCAAGAGTCAGTGCCTGCATTGCCGCCCATGGAGGCTACACCTCGTACTAATATGGGTGTTTCAGCATGGGTCGATACCTGGTATCTCTGAACCGCTTGACCTATTGATCTGCATATTTAATCATTTCATGCACTCCATATGCACTGTTGCCACAATAAATCTTGAGTGAATTGGTAACCTCTAAAAGGGTGGCCTTTTTTTTTTTTTTTTCTGGCAGTGTATATGTACTGTTCAAATATCGCGCTGCAGAGGTCAATGAAGTACACGAAAGTCCTCATAGATGGGGAGAGCTGTTCATTTCAACCTTACTCATGTAGGAAATCCCTTCAGCATATTGGTAAGATTTTTTTCCTGGAAGTGACAGCTGATAATTACGCATGTTGCAAGACGCACCCGTGTCGTGGTATTTGCAGTCTTTGGATATAATGGCATCAGAAAAATGAGTTAGTGATGTTGAAATAGTGGCAATACTTGATTATTCAGATGAAGATTTGTCAGATTTTAGTTTTAGTGACTGTGAAATGGAAAATTCTTCCTACAGCTCATCTGAGAGCAACAACGACATAAGCAACACAGCCGGTGAGCGAGCAGATAACTGGTTAGACGTAATAGGAATCGTAGACCCACAAATACCATCCCCATACAGAACATTGATCAAGGGCCAATATTACCAACAAGTTTTGATGTAGATACACACCCTGTAGATTTCTTTTATTTGTTTTTTGATGATGAAGTAATTGAAGATATTCTTTATGAAACTAAATTATATGGAGCGAAACAAAAAGGGTTTCAAAGTGTACCACAAGCAGCAAGAGTTTTGAGGAATCTGTTTCATAATGACTGCAATTTAGAGTGATATTTCTAAATGTTGTGTATAATATAGCTTTATTTTATAAATCACGTATTTAAATATCCTTCAATTTATCTTATTTTTTTATTTAACAAAAACACTAAAACTCATTCAAAGTATTTCCTTGTACATACATTTCCTAACAGCGAGCAGTGAAATACCAACCCCGCTGCTCCGGACTGAATAGACAAGGGGGTTCGAATCTCACCGTCGGCCATCCTTGAATTAGGTTTCCGTGGTTTCCATGGTTTCCAATTTTCAACCCTGGCAAATGCCAGGACGATACCATCTAATAGACCATGATTGTTTCCTTCTATCTCCTTGTTTAGTTTCACTTATTTTCATGCATTTCATCTTTCATTACCTAATCTTTGAGGTCTGTGTCAGGAAGGGTATCTGGCCGTACAAATCATTCATTGCGTAAATATTCATCGCATTCCAACTCCGAACCCGTAGAAATGGAATAGTAAGGAATAGATATACAGTGAGCAGCGCAATATGAGATCTTAAAGTGCAGTGTCCCTTGTGCCGTTCTTCAATTGACAAACAGACACTCCAAATGTTGTATTGTCTTCAAACCTCTTCAACAATGGGTTTCCAATCTGGGAAAAGGTATGTAGATATTTAAAAGCCTATTTGCATGATTTTAATAACTTTTGAACAATTTGTATGGAATTTTTGTTTTACAAAAACCTTTGCCGCCTAAAGCCATAAACTACAGTCGCCCGTGAAGGGTTAAACATGTCTGCCGAGCACTGTTTGTGTTTGCTTTATGTTGTGCAGCAAACAAAAATTAAGAAATGAGATCCAGGGTGGATCAGCATATGGCGAGAAGTTCTCCCACAAAACCATGTTACTGCAATTACGTTGTGGGAGTCTGTTAAATGTAAGAAGTCGGACAACAGCGTTACAAGTGTCACTTGTGCATGAGGGGAAGGGTCGGACATGTGGTTGGACGAGTCCCTCCCACTCCGTGAAACCAACCTGGCTGCATGTCTGTCATGTGTTATCTTGTTAATGTTTCTCAAATTTGTCAATTTGTATGTTTGATGTTTACACATACAGTCTGCATATCATGCTCATCCTCTAGTGATAACCAAAGTATGAAGTAACTGGTGACCCATCCCAAGTAGTAAATTACTGCAGACTCTGTTGCCGAGTGTGGTGTACTTTACTTCCTGGTTTCTCTTAAACCACGTACCTTTCATTATACTGTACATTTCTCGTGTCTTACAGCACTTCCTGACCTGGGGATTCATATGTTACAGACTGCCTAGTCCCCCCCCCCCTCTCCCTGTATAAACCCTGGAGACTCTGCTGCCTCCAACAAAGGCAATCAAATCTGTAAACCACAGCAAGCTATGATACCAGTCAATCTATTGCTGAATAGATCTATGTCTATCCCTGTGTGCTAGGCCACTCTCCAGTCAATTGTGATGCAAAGGCAATCACACATCACACTGCACTATACCAAGATGATGATGACTCTTTCATTAGGTTAATATTTTTACACTTCCTGTAGCATATAAGATGCACACCCACCTTTCAGAAGTAAATTGCTTTTTGGAAAAAGATGTGATGTGTCTTTGATAAAATACTCACTGTCAATACCAAGAAACTGCAAAAGCTGAGTGTAAGCTTCCTCTGGACTTGAGACATTGGCAGCAATCCTCCTCAGCTCATTGCTGACTTGGTGTAGCCACTGCAACACCTGATGAGCCCGGTCCTGGAGGTGTGCTGCCACAGGGGAGTGGCTAAGATCTCGTAACTGCTCTGAATAGTTTTGGAGAAGGTAGCGGCCATGTTGTACGCCAGAGACCACATGAAGCTACAACACAAATATGGTTTCAATACTTCCTTTCCTACAAATATACTGCATTTACTTGTGTAAAGACCACCCTTAATCTTTGATGTTTAATGTTGAAAAATTGGGAAGGATCTTAGAAGTATGTATTTAAAACATCAATGATGTTTCATGCCCTCAAATATAATCGGTCTTACTAAGCAACAACAGGGCATCACTACAAGAAGCACTCATCAAACTAGAGAAGTGGTCACAAGACAATGACATGCACATAAACCAGGACAAAAGCAAGATTATGAAGTTCCGCAAGGGAGGGAAACTATCGTCCAAGGACATCTTCACCTGTGGAAATCATACATTGGAAATAGTGAACTCCCCAAAATACCTAGGAGTGACTCTACAGGTCTCCAGACTGACTTTCACCAGACACACAGAGGACAAAACCGTCGCCGCGATAAAGGTCACAATGGAGATCCGAAACTTGAAAACCCTCTCCCTTAGAACCGCAATGGCACTATTTAAGCTAAAAGTCGCCCCAGTGGTGTCATATGGCATCGAGATGATATGGCCACACCTAAGCCACAAAAACCTACAGTCTCTCGACAGAGCCAAGGCCAGATACGTAAAGCGAGCTCTCTGCATTTCCAAATTCGCGCCAACCCGACTTGCGTACCATCTAGCAGGTACTAGATCTTTAATTGAAGATGTAATGACTATCCACAACCTGGCATCAACCCCAGCCTCCACAAAATTCCTTGAGGAACAACTCCTGAAAATAGAAGAAATAAACCCGGAGTTCTTTCGAACCCCGGCTATGATCAACCAAGAATGGAAAGAAGCAAACTTCGAGCTACGCCACATCTACACGAGAGGCGCAATACATGGGTTTCATCATCGAATCTGTAACAGGAAGGGCTTTCATGAACCCTCCATAGACTGTATGTGTGTACACTGCCCACCGTATCACCCGATTGAGTGCACACAGAGAACATTACCTCTGTCCCACTATGCAAAAGACTGAACGGTTGCTATATTGTGTATCATGATACTACTCTCTGTATGGCCTTTGGCTGCAATAAATTATATTAAATATAATCGGTGAACACACATTAACCAAGAAAATACATAAGACTCAGGAAAGGATAATAAACAAACCACTATATATTAAATGTTTCCCGTCATGGGCTGGATAGTGCCAGGGGTTGACTTTATATATATATATATATATATTTATAGCACTTGTGGTATGTGGTAACCATACGACACACACATACACATATTTTATTACTGAAACCCATGGTAGCAGACTGAAGTTAACTTGGAGATAATGTTCACCACAAAGAGTGTGTATTGACAAAGAGAGAGACAGCTGAAGGGAAATGTCAGGAATTGAGTCAACCATCTGGGAATGTAGCTGACAGAAGTAAAAGGTCAATTACCACAGATGGCCAACTCTCCAATACTAAAAAAAATGCAGCTTTTCTTAAAGTAAGTCTTATTCCACACTGAGATTCCTAGATTATGCTGCTTTCCTGTTAGAAAAGTATTTTACATGAGGCAATCTTATTTCTTTCTTAGTCTTTGAAAACCTAGGAGTGGTTTTGTATGCGAGTAAATACAGTACTTTTAATATTATACATTTTCTTTGGGATTATGTCATGTTAATTCTATTGGAAAAGGAGGCAAGGTCTCTCTCAAAACGTCTAGGAATTTTTATTTTTATTTTCAACACGGCATAATTCCAAAAATATGAATGATATTAATAGTATTCCGGGCCGTGAAAGCCTTAAGGGGACTTATGAGTTTCCAAAATCCGAAACTACTGGACAGATCAATTTGAAATTTTAACCACATGTAGATATGCCTCTAATTAGAGCATATTCTGAATTACAAATTAATTGCTCTAACCTTTTCTGAAATAATAATAAAAATATTATCAAAACATAGGGTCATAAAAAAAAGTTCCTTGCGTTGGAGTTTTCACTTATTTTTATCCATACTTGGTAAACAGTAGCACAATACATGTACAAATGGAAACTGCTCTGGAATTTTATGTACCTTTTATATGAGAGTCAGAAATGATAGTCAAAGTGATAATATTCATGTTTTGCCCTAAAAATAAAAATTATTTATTTTTGAAAGCAAAAAAAAAATACAGTTAATTTTCACTGACATAAAAATCCAGAGCAAATTGTAATGTTCATACATATTTTAATATGCAAACCAACTTTGAACCAAATATCTTCAAAACTGCAATACAAGGAGCATTTTTTATGATATTACATGTAACAAAAATCACTTCATGAGAAAACAGCAATTGAAGTTGGAGGTTAGTTACTTACATCAGAACTGCCCTGCACCATATGTACAGCCCTCAGACTTCTTCATCCTGTCTTCTAGGGACAAGTTCAGCAGTTTTCTCTTTTTTCTTGCAGTTTTCTTTCCTGGGGTGGTCCTTTTTCTGCTCTGTCGAAGACGTATGTGGTCACGTTGTTCACTGATCTTCACTGAAGGTCTTGTCATAGCTTCTTGCCTAATGTCATGCATCACTTCTAGTGTTTTCACACAACCCATGTTAAATTCACTCACTGCTTTTGTAACTGCCAATACCAGCTTCTTCTTTGAAACGAAGACCTCTTTAGGGCAGTTATGCCAAATAGTGCTATGGAGACTCTCATTGGCATTTTGTGTTTTCCCTCGCTTACACCTATCCAGCAAGGCATCTGAGGCCAGTCTTTGGTAAATAGGCAGTATTTTCCCAACAATTTCAAAGGACAATTTTGTTTTCATTTTATCATGGCTGTCGACAGGCTTTTCCTCAGCTAGCTGCCTATTATAAAAACACCAAGATGTGATGCCTTCCGGACAGTAATTATGCTGTGGCACAGTGTCTGTGGATGCATAGTGTTTCACAGTAGCAAATATGGCTCGTCTCATCTTCTCAGTATCAGGTGCATTATTGGAAATGGCATGTTGATAATAGTTTGTGAGTTTCACAATAGTGGCTTCCTTCAGACTACCTTCCTTTCGACCCCCAAGTGCCTCACCTTTGACCCTACTATCCTTTACCAAGTTACGAAGGGCCAGGCCAAGCCTCTTTGCAACATGGTTCAGACATTCCTCCTTGGTAATTTCAATATCAGGCCCATACACCTGTAAACTCTTCAAGTGCGCAAAGGTTTTAGCATCCCTATCGGAAAGCAGCCGGCCCCGTGGTGTTGGGGTAGCGTGCCTGCCTCTCGCCCGGAGGCCCCGGGTTCGATCCCCGGCTCCGTCAGGGATTTTAAAACTGACGTGAGGGTTGGAACGGGGTGCACTCAGCCTCGTGAGGACAATTGAGTAGCTGTCTGACAGTGAGACAGCGCCCCGATCACGAATACCAAGATTAACGGCTGAGGGGACCCGACGCGCTGATCACGCGTCACCCCAATATCTGCAGGCCAAATGGCTGGGCAGCGGTCGCTTGGTCGGCCTTAGCCCGTCATGGGCTGGATAGTGCCAGGGGTTGACTTTTTTTTTTGACTATCGGAAAGCATACCTGTGTACCTCATCCCCCTTTCTTTGACTGACCTGTTCCAAAGAATTTCTGCAGCGCTCTTCTCCATGGCATTAGATGAGCCATTATAGTTCCTTTCACACATACCTGATTCAATGTGGGACCTGTGCCAGAACTCAAATTCTGAGAATTTGTCTCCTAAACTGTTTACTGCCACGGTACATTCAGCACAATACTTTGATAGGACTTCAAAATCTAGCACTATTCCACTAAGAAGGTCAACAACAATACCTATCCCATAATTCGAGGTATGGCCTCTCTTCATCCAGGTGCCGTCGTAAGAAACAACGATATCAAGCACCTCATCACTACCCTTCAGTAAGGGATCTGCTTCCTCACAGGCAGCCCGGACAACATCAGCAACTAACCGTAAGACCTCATTTTTAAAAGCCCTGCCCTCACTAACCAGTCTATTGAAATGTTCTGTGAATGACCGTGCCCCCAGGGAATGCATATTCATATTTATAGCAAATTTTTGCATTGCCCTGTGTCCCTTCCCCTGTCTGTAAATGTCTCCACCATCCTCTTATTTACATCGAATGGTGGTCTTTGAGTTCCTTCTGTTCTTACACGTGGGGATGTGTACGCCTGGCATGATTCATGGAGACAAGCACTGCACTTCACAACAAGCTTAGATGAAAATCCCTTGTTTTCCCTTATTTCTATAACTACAGATTTTGCTTTACACATCCCACATTCCAAACACTGTTATGTACAATAGTGTACAGAGACTGGCCTACCTTCTACTGCATCAGTGAGATGAGAAAACAATTGCAACTTTTCTTCACTCCTTGAATCAGCTGGCTGTGGTAAGGTTTCGACTGATGTACTTCACTTTGTGCTGACAGACGAAGTCTGTTTTCGTATGACAACTTTCCTGCCTTACTTTTCTTAGACGGTCGTTTCTTACTCTGCCTATAACCATTTCGCGGCCTTTGCAGTCTCTCCATTCTAAATTACGCCTAACAAACAACTAATAGCGTGGAGTATCACACAAGGAATAACAACACACACTACAAACAATATTAACCTCGTCACAAATCAATATTCACCAAGAAATATTTCAATAACAAACCACATGGAGCATGTCAACAAAGATCATACTGTAGCGGTTGGAAGTAACCATAGTAATCAATTGAGCAGGTAATTTATTTATTTCTTCTATTTACTTCACAACTGGTAACATATATGTATTGCATGCCTTGAAGAAAAATATAACTCAAAATCTAAAGGAAACTATTTCAGTACTTTATAACAGGTCAGGGAAATAGTGAAAGAGGAGCCCTTGCAAGGTACGATTGAGACATCAAGACTGAGGTGGTATGGACACTTAAAGAGAATGGATGAGAAGAAGATTCCCAAGAGGATACATGAGATGCAGATGCAGAAGAAACGATCAAGGGGAAGACCAAGAGATAGATGGCTGAAAGGAGTGGAGGAATGTGTCAAGAAGAGAGGCGAGGACTGGACCAGAGTGACAGTGGAGAGGTGGTGGGAAGAAAGGACTAAGTGGCGAGGCTTATGTTCCAAACAGACCAAGCCTGGGGCTGGAAACTGTACAAGATGATGATGATGATAACAGACCTTATTTTATACCCGTGTATAAGGTTATAAATTGACTTCCGTAGTGAAAGTATGAGAATTTTCTGTTCCTAAATGTCATAAGACACTTGCCTGACGATTTCCGCAAGTAAATTTCGTAGTAACTTTATAGTAATGATACAGAAAGAAGGTCCCAAGTGTTTCAGTGTATGAGGCAGGTGGGCGAGACGCGCGGAGGTATTTAATAATGATGCACATCCCTCTTTAAATCACCGCCTGGGCTTTAAAAATGGCGCCACGGGGAAAAATCCAACACTCCTTGATTCTGAAAAGGTGTGGGCACCAATTTTCGGTAAAATCCAAATTTCCGTATTTTGGTCCATATTTCTTGAAAACTCACTCATAAGTCCCCTTAATCTACACAAAATACAGTACTTCTTCATTTTTATTACAAAAAGGCTTAAGGCGACACTCCGGAGATAAAAGACGATACGGTATTTTGTTCATTTTGGTGAATTTCTTTTTAAGACTGAAATTGAAAGGATTGGGTTTCTTCTTTCTTGTCACAAAGTTATTCCGTTGAATTCAAACAATTTATCACCTTAATAATGCTTTGTTTGTCAGTCTGCACACAGCAGAAATGGGCATGGCATTTGCTGAACTGCTTGTTAGATTATTTATGATGTCATTGTCATGTTTTCAATCAAATAAATAAAATATCCCTGTTCCTTGCAATTACGCATCCCGGGGATAGGCCAACAGGCCTCCCCCCTCCCCCTCCCCCTCCCGCATATATTTCTACAGAATCGAGCTGTAAGATCTACCATGTTTCTGAATGAATTTATAAAGCCTGCACAAAGGACTAATATTTCAGTACTTGACTCTACTGTCATTGAGCAACATTGTATGCTTGTATTGGTAATCCTGATGTCACTACAATAATGCCGACAACTATAAGTTTTGTTATTCTTGTATGTTTCTTCTTTCTTGCGAGTTCTGTGAGGGTAGCCAGTCTGTTTACTTTTGTGACGTTCGCGCGCAAGTAACCTCTTGTAGTTGTGTATCAAGATACTCGACAAGCTTCCAGAATTACCAATATTCGTACAGAAGCTGCTACGAACCAAAAGGAAGGAAAACCATACGGTTCTGGTAATAATAATAATATCGTATGGCCTCGGGTGCCTGGTGCAAGCTTTGCTATTTGACACCCAGAGGGTAGCTTGCGTGTCGAATTTCGTAGTTCCTTGACTATGAAAGTCAAGGAGGTTAGATATTAGATATCTAATCTCCTTGAACACAATAGCGCTTTCTAGTAGAGAAATGAGGAACTTTGTGCTGGCGGAAACTCCCGAGATTAATTTTGCCATTATGAACTCTGCCTACTGAATTCAAATGGGTTCTTTGACATGCCAACATCGTATGACATGCGTATCGTATTTTTGCCGCCTTTCAAAAATCACTTACCACGGTCAGGGGCGAACCTGCAATCTTGGGGTTAGTAGACCGACACGCTATCCACTCACCCACCGTGGCAAGCTTTAATTTACCCGCCAATTGTAATTTTACATTAAAATCCCATTTTTCTCCCATAATATTCTGCCAAATCTAACAAAATTTGTATGGTATACAGGGTCTTTCATATAAAATAAGAACGGCAAGTGGCAGTTTTGTTATTCGTTGCAGCGGTGGCCTTGACCGAGCTTGTTGCGCGCCACGGCCCCCTGCTGTACTATAGTACATACGAGGGCTGTTCTTTTTTGTTGTCAATTTCCGATGGACTGTATAAAAATAACAGATTGACATACCAAATTGATTTTACTACTAAATGTTTTCTCGTTTTATCCTTATGTCTCAACATAATCGCCAAAACGATTGGAACATTTATCGTATCGTTACACCAGCTTTCCAATGCCCTCGGCAAAATATTCTGCCGCCACTGAGGTGGGTACGTCTGGACAGTCTCCTGAAGTTTTTCCTTTTTGGCGAGGCGATGCCGCCCAACCATACCTTCAATTCACGAAAAAGGTAAAAATCATTCACCACCACACTGTTCCAACGTTACGATAGACTTTTACAAAGAATTCAAGTGTGAAGTTTTGGACCATCTGCCGTTTAGTCCATACCAGCACTGAATGATTTTCACCCTTTTCGAGAATTGAAGGTATGGTTGGGCAGCAACGCCTCCCCATGAAGGAAAAACTTCAGGAGGCTGTCCATACGTACCCTCCTCAGTGGCGGCAGAATATTTTGCCGAGGTCATTGAAGCTGGTGTAACGATACGACAAATGTTTCAATCGTTTTGGCGATTATGTTGAGATATACGAATAAAACAAGCAAACATTTAGTAGTAAAGTCAGTTTGGTATGTCAATCTGTTATTTTTATACAGTCCATCGGAACTTGACAAAAAAACAGCCCTCGTATGTACTATAGTACAGCAGGGGGCCATGGCGCGCAACAAGCTCGGCCAAGGCCACCGCAACAACGAATAACAAAACTGCCGCTCGCCGTTCTTACTTTATATGAAAGACCCTGTATGTATCACAGCTATATTAGGACACCTGCGAATGGAATTCTTGATTGCAGAATTCTTCCCAGCAGTAGGGATTTAAAAGTCAAAAATTTTTGAACAAAAAAAATACCCAAATTTAGTACTATAATATATCCCGGTCACTCCATGTGAAATCTGTGCTGGACAAAACGGAGGCAGACAGGTTTTTCTCCGGGTACTCCAGTTTTCCCTGTCAAATTTCATTTCAGCAACACTCTCCACTATCATTTCATTTCATCTGTCATTCATTTGCCCCAGAGGAGTGTGTCAGGCCTCGGCAGCTGGCACAGTTCATATCCTTGCCGCTAGATGGGGGCTTCATTCATTCCATTCCTGACCCGGTTGGAGACTGGAAGCAGGCTGTGGATTTTCATTTTTTCAATATCTCATTATATAAATTATTTACAGTAAAATCAATATGTAATGTTCTTTAAAGAAGTATTATCTGCCTAATTCCAGATTTCCATTAACAATCATTTGAAATCTATGAAAAAAATGGAATTCAAAATTCAAAAAAAAAAATTTTGGAAAAACTATTAATTGTATATGAAACAAATGTTTGTGATATCTCTACTTTTTTTTGGGGCGACATTCCAACAAAGTTTCGTGAAAATCCATGCATTAGGTAAAAATATCTGTTTATCTCAGGAGTGTTGCCTTAAGAAAGGTAACAAGAGCTTGCTCAGAGAAACAATTCTATAAGGATACACAGTAGTAGGGCACTGATATGTATTACTATACAACATAGTCACCATTCTTAACCATGCACTTGTTCCAACAGTACATCAAGGCATTGATATCAATATGGAAGAAATCTGCATCCAGCCACATTGAAAAAGCACCTGGGTAAAGAGGGCATCACAGTAACTGGCAGCAATTCAGCGTCGCACTCCTGGGGGGAAGAGACGAGCATCCACGTCATGGAAACACCCCTCATGTCCACCTTGTACCACAAAGGCATGCTTCTGATTACTTTTCTTTTAACAAGGATTCCAGAAGTTGACAGCAAGGAGTAGTAGCAAAGTTATGTTTTGAGACAACTGTGTAAAGACAGGAAGGAGCACACATTCTGGTGGAATGGCACAGTCAACTTGCAAAAATAAAAACGAAGGTTCCAAACAACGAATCTGGCAGACAAGAGAGCTATACGTTGTGGAAAACAATAGAAGCAAACAAATAGCAGTCGAGTCCAAAAGGAAATTATGGGAGGAATTTGGGATATTTGGAAACATCAAGTTAGATGACAGGAAAGCCTTTTTGGAGTATAAAGAATTTTAGAAATGGAGGAAAAGGAGAAATGAGTAGTGTTTGGATGATTCTGAGAAACTCGTAGATGCCATGGAATTACTGGAAGATGACAAGAATATTCAGAAACTTGCTCAATGTAAATGGGAACATTTTTGGCTATAAGGCAAATTTTGAGATTATATAGAAGGAGAATGGGGACAGAAACAGAATCTTGGTTGAGGAAGTACAGGTGGTAAATCTATTATATTTTTATATATAATCCAAAATTGACTCATCACCGCAGGGCTCAAACCACTAGACCTAGAAAGCTGAAATTTTGCATGTTGGTTGATCCGAGTATGTAGAGGCCCACTAAGAAACGGTTTTTGAAAATTCAATTTGTAAGTGACTTTTTTCGGCCCTTTGGCACTGAGCAAGGACAGTCGGTACAAAGGTCGGATTTAGCTCATTTTAAGCCGCCAGATACGAAAAACAATACTCGGAGGTCCTGTAGGGACCCCGAAACACACTTTTTAAGTTCCTAAAATGAACGGTTTCGGAGATATTCCCAAATAACTGTGCTCCCTCTGAGAAACAGATCAACGTTACTATGGCAACCGCTGAAATTTCCCAGACCGGGGATAGTTATCTGGCAATATCTCGAAAACCGTTCGAAAAACGTGGTTCCCACTTCTAACCACGAACATTGCTCTTCGCATTGATACGCGTAAGATGAGATATATTTTATTGATAGTGGTGGCTTTTGGGGTCGGATACGATCGTGATTTTGAGTCTAATTTTATACTCTTTGAGCTGGTTATTGTAAGCGAGCTTTCAGATATAACAGCTTAGGCTTTCACGGCCGGCGTTCATAATTAAATAAAAGTTTTTCGGGCTTGTAGGCCGTGGTCCAGACAGGATATCTCCCGATATCTCCCTTTCAGATCTTGACTCTAATTTACATGAAGCCTCCGTGGCCTAGGCGGCAGCACGCCGGCCTCTCACCGCTGGGTCCGTGGTTCAAATCCCGGTCACTCCATGTGAGATCTGTGCTGGACAAAACGGAGGCAGACAGGTTTTTCTCCGGGTACTCCGGTTTTCCCTGTCAAAATTTCATTCCAGCAACACTCTCCACTATCATTTCATTTGTCATTCATTTAATCATTGCCCCAGAGGAGTGCGTCAGGCCTCGGCAGCCGGCACAATTCATATCCTCGCCGCTAGTTTGGGGCTTTATTCATTCCATTCCTGACCCGGTCGGAGACTGGAAGCAGGCTGTGGATTTTCATTTCACTCTAATTTACAATATTAAGATACTTTCTATTTTGCACGGTATGCTTTCATTTTCTTTATAAATTTGTTTTTTGTTAACTGAATATTTTTCTTTGCCAATTTTGATAGCTGCTCTTTTTCGTTTTTTACCATGATCAGCAACCCATATTCACAGTCGAATGTGTCGTATTCTACCGGCTGTCACGTTAATTTTTTTTTTTTCTTAATTACTCTTACTGAGGAACAATGTTGGTATTTTGTCTTTCATGGCCATTGGATCCCCGCACAAGGCACGGCTTAAACCTAGAAAAGTTGCTGAGTTGGACTAATGTACTAATGGTGCAGCAGAAAAGATGAGAATTGAAGCTTTTGAAATGTGGTGATACAGGAGAATGATGATCAGTTTGGTAGATAGGGTTACAAAGGAGGAGGTATTAAGACGAGTGGGAGAGGAGAGATGTTTCTGGCGACTGCTAATGAAGAGCAGAGATAGGAGGGTAGGACACATATTAAGACACCCAGGAATAGCAAGCTTAGTTATGGATGGGAGGGTCGCGGACTAGAACTGTAAGGGTAAACCAGGGTTAAACAGATTGCCTCGGATGTAGGGTGTGGTAGCTATGTAGAGATGAAACGATTAGCTCAGGAGAGGGAGGCATGGAGGGCTGCATCAAACCAGTTAAAAAACTGAAGACTCAAACAACAACAATCAGGAATTTTAATTACTTAGAGAGGCATGTGAGGCAAAAGGGTGGTTGAGATTTCAATCCCTGGGATGTAACACTGGAAGAGAATGCATAATGTACATCAGCGGCCAAGGTGAGAGATATTTAACTATAAGTCTATTAATAGCGATATGTTGACGTTCAAATCATCAATAAGTATGGCCAAATTACATCCAGAATAGCTTAAGTGAGAATACTCTTAATTCCCCATATTCCGATAGATTTGCCATTCCAGTGTGCAAGAGTGCAGTTCCCTCTTCAAACAATATTCGCAATTTCTTTAACAAAGCGCAATGACACACACTTAACACTAGAACGTGTACATTTAGACAAAAACAATTTTTTCCCATGGGCAACTGTATGTGGCGTGCTCGCGAGCATCCGGACAACAAAATCGGTATGTCTCAGCAGAAGATGGCAAAACCAAAAACGTAATTTTAAAATGTGTTAACATAATGTAACATCGAACCCTGCAGACATTCACAACTCTATAAAATTCCCACTTTGCTGCTCATATCAATATACTGTATGTGTCAGAATATTCAGAATTAGAATGGCCCCCCTTTAGCCGTGATTGCTGTAATAGAATAGACCAATTATCAGCAATAATGCATCGTCCCCATTGTCTTGATCGCGGGCGAAGCCGCGGGTACCTGCTAGTAAACTATAATGTCAAAAAGCAGCAGGGATAGATGAATTCGATCAGAAACGGTAAATTATAGTGGGAAGGCAGGGATGAAATGGTTACATAGGATAATCAAATTGGCATGAGATTTAGAAACGGTACCATCTAATGAGCAAATATGTTAACCATGATGGTTAATTGTAAAGAATATCCGTATTGAGTTACAAATTATAAAAGACAAGGGGCTTTTCTTTGATAAGTGTCACAGACAAAGGACATGTATATTTAGGCATTGCATTGTAGAAAGGAGAGTGCGATCGTCGCTGTGAACAAGATGGCAGTAATTAGGAATGCTTCTGATTGCTTTTCTAGCTTTTCCCAAGTCACCAATCGTCTTTCAACCCCTGCCGCCCTTTTCTAACTATGCACCATTCACTAGGTATGCAAACACAAATACCACGGCCTCGAATGAGATGTTGGAATTGTGATGAGTTTGGTCACCCTTTTAATCATGCCATGCCCCTTCACATAAGTTTTGTTGTGCATACAGTCTTCAAGATGCATCATGAGGTATTGAGGAACCTGTGTAAGATTTTCCTACCAGTTTATTAACTTTAATCATCAGACTGCCTGAACCATTGTCTTTTATGAAGACTTCATATTGGGCATTGGAATTTGGAACCCTAATATCGAAATTTGTATCTAGCGTCCTTCTGTTATTTGTGGTTGGTTCCTCAGTTTAGGGGCTGCGACAATGCAGTAATGTAATCCCGTGTACTTTGGGTGTGTGTGAGAATCTGTCTGAAAACCGGTGTTAATTGTGATGGCAGTATTAGTGTGTGTTATCTGTAATTCAGGTAAGGACTGCAGACAATCAATTTAAAGTACTGTAGTTCCTACTTTTGCTACCAAATGCTACCATCGACGACACCTAGCCACAAACTTGGCTACTAGATGCCACCGCAACCGGCACCTAGCGGCGAACATTGAAACTTAAGAGAGCATTAATCAAATCTAACCTACAAATTTAGCTTCACACAATATACATATCACTAACACGGACACCCCAAGCATCAGATATGAAACTAACTGATCCTGTTGGGGTGATTCTAATGAGAAATTTTACAGTGTAGTGATGTTTATAGTTGGACCATGTCATGGCTCTTGTGTCCAATGATGATGGCTTATCAATGAAAACTTCACAGCAGTCAATTATTATTGACACAGCAACACTTTTACCAAATGCCTCTTTAAATACTGTTGGAATTGTCATCCATAAGGTTTCCCTTTCGGACCAGTTAACGACTGGGCTCATACATACATGCAATGCAAGCAGCCATCTTTCAAAAGTTTTATATGCAGGTTCTTTAACATGCCATAAATCTATGACATGGGCCCGCTGGCTTTACTTTTTCTCCGAAGGAAGGCATATTGAGGGATTTTTAACACTCTTAAAAATCCGACGACTTCGGCCGGATTTGAACCCGCGATCTTGGACATAGAAGCTCAGCATGCTACCAACTATGCCACCAAAGCCGCCCCGTTATTCGTGGAATGACATGTTCAACTTCAAAATTTAATGCATTTATCACCAAGACTTTTCAATTAGACCAAGTGCAAGAAACTATTATTTGAACAATACTTCATATTTTAAGTTCCTCATGAAGAACTTGTGTAATTTGAAACTTGTGCATTGCGTAACATTCATTCTGTTATTTGTGTCACTTATATAATTGATCAGGGGGTAGGCAATCCGATTCATGAGCTTTGCCTTCTCCCTTACCTGACAATGATTGGTTTCTGGAAGCCACATACAATCGTAGGAACTGCATTCAGAACTCATCTTCTGTCACGAACTCTCATGAGCCAGTACAGCAAGGTTATCAAGCCTTGAGCATTTTGCACTATCCACTTGGTATGCAAACACAAATACCACCGCTTGAATAACATGTTGGAACTGTGTTGAGTTTAGTCACCTTTCCTCCCGTTGGTACCGCCACCTTGAAGAAGGCAATCAGGTATTGCCGGGTGTTTGGAGGCTTGCGAGCTCAAATGAACCTTGGGGCTATGCCATCGGGAGCTTCGGCTCCTGGTAGGGGCACCCAAGCTGGACAGGCCAGACTCAGAGCGGTACCCTGGTCCTCCAGGTTGGGGGTTGAGCTGACAACCCCACACCGTATATAAGAATCCCGTTACGAAACCCTCGAGATTGCCTCGGAACACTGGTGGATTCAAGATGGTAGGAAATGACACAGAATTGAGGAGAGTGGACGGGAATCATGAGGAAGGCCAAAGCCCATCCTGGGCTGTAGCGCAGAGGAAGTAAGTAAAGTTAGTCACCTTTTTAATTCATGCCATGTCCCTTCATCTAAGTTTTGTTGTGCATGCGAGCTTCAAGGAGCATCATGAGATGTTTGTCCACGATAAGAGTCATGTACAAGAAACAATCCTGTCATGTAGGCCCAATAAAGGGACCTACATCTGATTTTTTCAAGAGAATGGGATCTTCTGATTTTTAAAAATTCTCAATGGTTCATTGTTGACATGAGAGATTTTTCAACTCTGCCTTGTTAGACAGTGATGATTCCCATCCTTTCGTGCAGCTATCTACTGTTGAACAGCTTCCAATCTCATGAACTGGTCTCCCATGATCCAAAACTAACTTTTTTTTGTGGGTGGGTGGGGTATTAAATCTCTGATTTCTGTCTGGAGCTATGAAGTGTTACATTCAAATTTGTGGATGCTCTGGAGACTCAATATTTCACGTGGTGGGTGATCTATCCACCCCTATAATTCTAGGTGGCATAGTCGGTAGCATGCTGAACTGCTATGCCCAAGATAGCGGGTTCAAACCCGGCCGAAGTCGTCGGATTTTTTAAGAGCGTTAAAAATCCTTCAGTATGCCTTCCTTCAGAGGGGAAGTAAAGCCGGCGGTCCCATGTCATAGATTTATGGCATGTAAAAGATCCTTTCACAGGCTAAACTTGTGTAAAGCAAAATTTGTTAGGTTAGATTTCGTCAGAACGCTCTATCAAAGTTCCAACGTTCACCACTAGGTATCATTGATATCTGGTGGCGAAAGTTGGAACTACTTGAAATTGAACGGAACTTGTAGCTCACCCTTCAGGGTATCCGCTGGAAGCAGCTACAGACTCAAGCTAGCCGAACATGTCCTCGGACACTCCCGGCACTAAAAGCCGTACGATAAATAAATAAATTCTAGGTATGATTTTATGTGTAAGGTAGGATTGTGTTCCAATGTTTCTGATAAACCATTCAGATTTTCTATCAAGTCTAACAAACATTTATCATTTCGAGACTTACGTATGATGATGGTGTACAGTGCCATTTTCCACGAGTTGCCTCTATTATACTTCCTGCAACCTTATTCTCAGGGCAGCGAGAAACCTTGGTTGGAGAATTCCACGATGTCCTCACCCATGAATTAGGTTCCACTGTTGGTTATGAATGTCATATCAATTTGATTGATAAGACACTCGTTCATTCATCATCCTCCCCTTCCCCTTAGCTTATAGCTACCAGGGAACATACTGAAAAACTCAAGACGTGTGGTGTTGAGTCTATCCAAATCATCATAGGGCAGTCTGCATTCTTGGTACCCAAGAAGAGAGAGAATATCAACTGGTTGTCAATTATTGATGTTTGAATAGAAAAATGGTTTTCAGTAACTTTCTACTTCGTTAAAGAGCACTTTTCAACTCCGTGGGGAGAAGTACTTCGTACGTCCAGAAAGCAAGTTCCATTTGGTAATAAAAACAAAATGAGTGCAGATACAAGCTATTTATTGCAAAACAAACTACAAATAGTAAACTATCTTTCCACATAGCTCCCACCATTTTAAAGGCAAATGTTACACATGGCACTAGTTTTTTTTTATATGCCTTCTTCATAAAATGTTGCCATCTGTGTTGTCAAAAATTTCATAAAGTGATCTTGAAATTTGGGGAAAGTTCGTAGAACAGTTTTCCTTGACACTTTCTTCAACTGCAAGAGCAGAGTCTTCATTAACCAACGATGGACGCTCACTTCTTCGTCATCGTGCACTTGAAATGTCCTTCATTGAATTGGTTTAGTGTTCTTGAATTTCAGATATAATCTCACAATCAACTTCGCCATTCTAACCAAGCACTATAAAGCATAGACAACAGACAGCGATCTCAAAATGGCGTCATCTCCTCGACTCAGAGCAACTACTGTGCATGCGTCGAACTATGATTCCAGCAATGCCAGGGTAAAGTATAAATATGGAACTTACTTTCTGGACATGCCTAGTATTTTCTCAGTTCTTGATTCAAATGTGACATTTTCAGATCCCTCTTAATGCTGTGAGACATAAAGTCACTGCTACCATTGGTCTGACTGAGCTCAATGGGTATCTCCACTGACTCCTGTTTTAAATTATCCGTTTGGGACTTGAATTAGTTGGTGATTAACTATCCTGATGAGCCTATGGTTGTTAGTTGGTCCTTTGAGGATTAACTGGATCTGGTCCAATTGCATAAAGTCTTGTGTCATCTTCGCAAAGCCGGACATTCCCTCTGGCTTCTAAGTACATAAGCCTACACTTCCTGGGCATGTTCTTTCATAAAATGGTATTGTGGTGAACCCTGAATATATTCGGTGTATCAAGGAGTTGCCTATGCCCACAAATGTGAGAGCAATTTGATGTTTCTAGGCATGAGCTGCACGCATGCATCCACACACTAGAACATTTGCTTCCATTTGTCGTCTGTCAGGAGAAGTGTGAGGTGGCCTTTTGGCATTAGAAGGCAAGTGATCAGGTTGCAGTTCAGTACAATAGAGTAGAGAGCAAGTTTCTTTTCAGGTCAGTGACGATGCCTAGTACATCTGCATCCTCAAGAGTTTTGACAAGATTCAGGAGTTAGCTAAACTGATCCTGAGATGGAGCAGTCCAAAATGTATTTGTAGGTGTTGACCCTTGTGTCAGTGGAATTGGTGTTGAGGAATGACCCCACTGAAGTGTCATGAGGACATGTCTCGCAGATCAAGAAGTTCATAATGTTGTAGATTACTATTAGTCACAGTGTTTAACTATACAGTATGTCGTGTTTATGTATTCCTTTAAGAATGGAAATGGATCGTGTGGACCTATTTTCACCAAGCCAGCTTGAGAACTTGACAAACTTCCTTTAAACTTTATTTGTCTGATGTTTACCTTCATTATTAATACAAAAGGAATATTTGGATTTTGTACCTTTATCGGAGCTTGATCATTAGGTCAATTATTGTAGTAGACTTTTCTTTCTGTCAGGTTTAGAGCTTAGAGCTTTCATATAATTTTTCAACTCCCTAACCTAGCATCACTCTCCTGTTCTTCATATTGGTCCTTGTAGTCTGCGGCTGCACTGCTTTACTTTTGCCCTCCAGGCAGGCCTTCAATTTATTAATATTTCGTAGACGCCTAGACGGATCAAAATGCTGGGTTGACGCCTCTAGGAACCAACAAATGGATGATCATGCTCATGAAGTTGGGCATTATATCTCTGAAGTGCGATAATTGAAGCAGTATGATTTTTCTTGGTACGGTTCAATTTTTTGTATATTTTCGGAGCAGGTCTGGCACAGTCAGTTAGCATTTGAGGGTGCGCAAATGCTAGGCAGCCATGTCAGTACCTTTACTGACACATTAAAGATCTCCCTTGGGGCAACATTCCAGCACCCCGGATCTCTAAAAGCCGCAGTAGTTAAAATTGACGTAAAGCCAATAGTCTTCATTTTTAGCTAGACCTTTTCCTAATTAAGTGGGGTCAACATTTCCATCCTTCATTCTTTTCCGTCATTCCTTTCTGTTTAGGGCTTCTCCTCTCGTCCAACCTTCTTCCCTCAGGTCTTCGGCAACCTTCTCTCTCCACCTTAGCTTAGGTCTCTCAACCCTCCTCCTTCCAGGGACCTTCATCGTCTCTCTTTCCCACTTCGTCATCATTTCTTCGTTCTACATGTCCAAACCACCTTAATCTGCTTTCCTGTATCTTCTTGCTCAATGGTCCCACCTTAACTGTTCCACTTATGCATTTATTCTTAATATTGACCTGTCTGATAACACCACACATCCTCTGTAACATCCTCATCTCGGCCACCTCCAATTTTCTTTCCTGTGCCTTGGTGATCAGTCATGTCTCTGCACCATACAATATTGCAGGCCTCACCACTGTCTTATACAAGTTTCCTTTCCTTGGGCAAGGCACTTTCCTGTCACATTTCTCCAATTCATCCAGCCACATTGGATTCTATGGGAAACCTAAGATTCCCCTTCTGTAAGGTTGATCCCAGATTCTTGAAGTGCACTGCTGGCAATGTTACTTCTTCCAGATGTATAGAGATGTCCTTTTATAGCCCATTTGCTACCATATATTCCGTCTTTGCCCGACTGATTCGCATACCTCTGTCTTCCAACGCTTTCCTCCATTCCTCCAAATTTGACTCTAACCTCGCCAGGGTGGTTTCACACAGTACGATATCATCAGCAAACATCGGTAGCATAGTTGGTAGCCCAAGGTCGCGGGTTCAAACCCGGCCGAAGTCATCGGATTTTTCAAGAGCGTTAAAAATCCCTCGGTATGCCTTCCTTCGAGGGGAAGTAAAGCCGGCCATGACTACAGGTATTTTGGCTAATTTAAGTAGTTGAAGAATTTTTTCCGAAGGAGTAGGTGTACTATAGTGCTACCAACAAAAAAAAAACTGTTCTGTCATAACAATGAGAAGGAACGTACACATAAAAATCAAACCCTCAAAAGATCTCACTCTCTCAATACTGATACCTGAAACCTTTAAACTCTTAGATCTTATTCCCTTAAAAAAAAAAAATGTTTTACTGGTTTCAATAGTACCTAATCCTTCACATCACCTAAAAAATCCATAACTCATGGACGAGGAGTGACTGTGTTTTTATGTCACTGATCTCTATACATGGATGGCTGGTAGCTAAGGCAGCCGTAAGCCGAATAGACGATGACGGGTATAGCAAGATGGCAGCGAGCGCATGGTGCAATATTGCGAATCCAGCTCTGTGATTGATTACTGGTAGTTTGATGTTATACATGTATTTATACTGGCAGTAAATATTTAGTGTTTCTTGTAGTTGTAAAATGGGATGAATTTGGTTATTTAAAGCGTAAAATCTTAGTTTTAAGTACCGGTTTAGTGACCCATCATCCCAGGCAAGCCGGTAATACCTTTACTTCTCAGGCAGATAGGTCACTTAGCCATAAATTTGAAGTTATTGTGAAGTTAAGTACACATAGCCTATGCGGTGGTGCTGAACCAGACGTGATCGGGCTAGGCTATTGCGTGTTTAAATTTCATCCCATTTCAGGGTTTTTCGGTTCTGGGTGCGAATAGTTCTCTTAATAGTTGTAAAACGGTGGGGAGAGTATATTTTGAGTAGATTTTTAGTTGTGTTAAGTTTTATGTGGAGCTGAGGAGTGAAATTAGTTTGGCTTAAAGTGCATTTTTGGCTTTGATCTACTTCCCGTTATTATTAAGTTGATTGTGCTGCTAGTGTGATTAAAAGCTGTAGTATTTGATGTAGATTGCTGGGATTACTTGGGGGAAGTGTTGGTTATTTCATGGAAACAGGAATTCATTACCAAGGACCGATTACGATATGTCGAATCTAGGCTTGTATAGTGAGCTACGTTTATAGGTACATTATTTGAAGAATGCATTATTTCGTGGCATATATACATGTACACCGTATATACAATTTACAAGAATGTTTCCAGAAATTGTTTTTCACTCGTTACTCTGTTACTGATCGCTTATTGCGTGTACTCAGCACCTAAGTTGATATTTGTCAGCCATTATTATACATTCATTTTTATTGATATTCCAGACAAATACTGAACTCGGAATGACATGTCAGTGATCCCAATACCCTTATGTTATGAGTGAACATATCTCTATATTTTTATTTGTTCCAAAGCACCATTAATTACGATTTAAAATTGACTAGATTATCATTGCTTCCCCAAAAAGCCTCCGTGGCTTAGGCGGCAGCACGCCGGCCTCTCACCGCTGGGTCCGTGGTTCAAATCCCGGTCACTCCATGTGAGATCTGTGCTGGACAAAACGGAGGCAGACAGGTTTTTCTCCGGGTACTCCGGTTTTCCCTGTCAAAATTTCATTCCAGCAACACTCTCCACTATCATTTCATTTGTCATTCATTTAATCATTGCCCCAGAGGAGTGCGTCAGGCCTCGGCAGCCGGCACAGTTCATATACTCGCCGCTAGATGAGGGGCTTCATTCAATCCATTCCTGACCCGGTCGGAGACTGGAAGCAGGCTGTGGATTTTCATTTTTCATCATTGCTTCTCCATAAGGAGAGCTCGAGAATGAGTATACATACATGGCGGACCGCGCGCTCAACCTGGCGTACTTTATCGTGCAGCGGAGAGCTACCATCAGCGATCCATGTATAGAGATCAGTGGTTTATGTGAATCATGTATACGGTAGCCATTTTGTATATAATGTGGTGGCAGAGACACAGATGTGTTAAGAATATTTTATGCTCAACCCTGCTTCCACTCACAGTGTAAGTACCGGTATGTACATTTTTAAGATGCAGTGATAATAAATAATAATAATAATATAGGAAGCAGCATAAAACCCTACACTAATAATAATCTGCAACAAAGGTATTTCCCAACTTTCAATTTCAAAGAAGAAATATTTTGTGAAGTATATGATATATCATACAAAGGGCATTAATGGGTACAGACATTTTAAGAAAGTGATCAAAATATTGCTCTCCAAGTTAGACATACAATGCGAGATACAAAGCTCCCACCTTAACTTTTCACATGATTCTACAAAGCATTAAAATAGCCGAAAAACCAAGGAAAGCAGCAAAGCTGGCTGCCAAAATAGGAGTGGATTCCATTTAGAACAATGTGAAGGGCAGGCACACAGCAAAGCACCTCCATGCTTTCAAGTGACCACATATCTCAATCAAGGGACAATTGCAAAAATGCTGGCCTTACTAGATCTCCCTTTGATTTTGGGAGAATATTAATTCCTGTAGTAAATTTTCCAATTTTCATAGCAGCTGCATCCATATACATACAGAAGTTATTTTCAAAAGGCTCTTCTGGTAGGCCTATGGCCCCTTCTTGAATCCATGGGAGAACCCGGGTGGGGAAATGCCTTCCTCTCCTTTGGTAATCACAGAGAGTCTTCCAGCACAAAATCTTGTATTGCTGTCACAATCCAGTGGTTTCTCTAATCTTATGACGTTACAAATAATCTTACTCCATCTTTAATTTTATCCACTTTAGATAGACACAAAAACCAATGTTGGTAGGCAATTCCGGTTTAGCCACATCATTTTAAATGGAAATACCATAAACACACTGAGTGTTATAATTTGTACAAAAGCAAGCTGATCTAAAATAAAGTAATAAGTCTGGTATAATAATATAAATACGGAGTCAGTTGCCGAGACATAAATCTTTTGAGTTGCAGTCACAGAGGTGATCTACTCTCCAATTTCGACGTTCTATAACACTGGCATCCGATAGTGAAAATCAAACTCTATATTGGACGACCTGTGACCGTTTTTAAACCGATAGTTTCTCGCTCCGCTCACTTAGCTCGCTACGCATGACTTGTGTTGTGTATTCTGTGTACCATACATTGGCAACAGTGTAATGACATGAATCTATACGCCTGTGTGCATCTTGGTAATCTAATGCACCTCTTTCAGTAGCAGTTGAGCAATGACAAGCAATGACAATTACAGTCATTGAATGAACAATAAATAACTACTAAAGACACATATTTACATAAGTTAGCACATATTTACCAAACGCTACCGTCAACGACAACTAGTTCTGAACATGGTTACTAGATGCCACCGCAGTTCCCTCCTGGCGACGAACATTGGAACCTAAGAGCGTTAGTCAAATCTAACCTATAATTTAGCTCCAGACAGGTGTAATTAGTGGAAGGTTCTTTTACTTGCCATAAATCTAGGCCATGGGACCGCCGGCTTTACTTCCCCTTCGAAAGAAGGTATACTGAGGGATTTTTAACACTCTTAAAAAATCCAACGACTTCGGCCAGGTTTGAACCCACGACCTTCGGCATAGAAGCTCAGCATGCCACCAACTACGCTTTACCTAGGTGTAACCTTTCAGACAACGGGCAGCAGTTTCAGGATTCACCTAAGAGAAAGGATGGGCGCAGCATTGAAAGCGAAGAATGACATCGAGAACATCTCACTAATTACATTAGAAACAGCCCTGGTGATATTTCGAGAAAAAATATTACTGTACCGGTGTTAACCTACGGGCTTGAGATTATAGGAGGATTTCTAAGTGTGAAGCAACTGGAGGACCTGGAAAAGATAAAATCATGGTACTTGAAGGGAGTCCTTAGTCAATACGGGAAAAAATGTACGACTCTTAAGAGTCTAAAAGAGTCCTTAGTGTGTCAAGTCGACAAGATGTACGACTCTTAAGAGTCTAAAAGAGTCCTTAGTGTGTCAAGTCGACAAGATCGAGACTCGTTTATGAACTTATGAAGGAGACTTTCTGATTGAGGATCTGAGATACAATCCTATGTGGCCAGCAAGTGCTGCACACGATCAGCTGTTGCACAAGCTAAAGGAAAAAAACAAGGATATATGGGAAAACTTTTACACAACATGACGGATCGAAGATGGATGGATACGGGCTATCAACCGAAACATTTAGTCACAAGATTAGCTGTTCACTGGTTCCATTTTAAAATGTGTAGGAACAAAGCATTTCATGAACCAAACATAAAGTGTGTATGTAGGCTATGTGACCATAGTTGTGAAAGGAATCATATTCAGAAGTGTACCTCGAGAATCTGCTCAGTCAGGGATTTTGTTAAGGATTAACACTTAATGTGAAAGGTGTTTATAGTATATTATGCACATTGTGTACAATAAATCTATTATTATAACATAGATGGGGATGAAACCTAATGACAGAAAGCCCAACTATTTACCACAAGCCTCCCTATACCAAGAGATGACCACCTACATCTTCACCCTTGTATATAACAGTTCAAGACATTTTAGATCTATGCTTAGTCGAAATTTATAGAGTCTTCTGAACAGACAAATGCGAGGCATGTACCTGTAATGCTTCAAGTCTCTGGGACGCATGAAATATCACTTCATCCATCACTATTCAAAACAGAGAACTTCGCTTCAGATCATCGCTCTGCAGACGTTCTATAAAGAGATAAACATACATGTAACTATCTACCAGAGCATTAGACATAATACCTTGGCCCCAGTGTATTAATAAGTTTAAAGGTCAAGAAGAATGAAAGTCAGAAACTTCTTGCCCAATTAAATATGCCAATAATGTATTACAAAATAAAGTTATGCGCTATACTAACAGTGTGAGGATAACTGCAATTCTATTGGGATTATTTTATTAAGCCATAATACCTTTCACGCCCCATTTAGGTAATTTCATTCCCGCTGGTCTTAGCCATATAGATCTACAACCAGCAGGACCACCCGGGACCACCAATATTTAACCTGATTTAACCAGGATCAAATAAATCTATTGCGGGGTGTACCTCTCAGCTGTTACCATCGGTTACCATGGCCAAGGCAAAGCTCGTAGTGGGAAGATCACATACAGCGACTCCTCCCTTCAAGGCTTCAGGTAAACTTTTCAAAGATACAAAGTCGAAGAAGTCCCATTTTCCAAGCCTTGGAAGCAAAGGAGATTACCCATGTATTATTGTTTAATATACACAAACATGGGACAAGAGCTACATAACAAGAATTCTTGTTCCATTAGTACACAACTATGATGAATCGCGTATTTAAATAAACCTTTTTTTTTTTTTGTAGGTTAGGTAATGGGCATAGCACGGATGCTCTGGACCCAGTCGCAGCCCTAAAAAATACTGTTACACGTGAAAAGTATCCAATATTTGAACTATAAACTACTGGAAAATTGTGACACAGATATACATGGACACAAATAGGTACTAATCTTCACACCAAGCGACGTATCTTAGTGACTTACTACTTGAACACAAACATGACATCGTCACACGTAAGGGTATTGAAATTAAAAAGTAAGGGAGCATTCGTGTAGGAATCTAAGGAAGGCATGAATAACAGAAGGAATAGGAGTATGAAGGAGCACGGAAATGTGGAGAGGGAGGGGGAAACCTAAAGAACGCAAAGTATGTAGAAATGGGACTCGTTGAGTGTCAAATATAGGGCATTGAAAAATTAAATGATTAATAGTACCGATTGCCTGAGAACAGTCGCAGAGAGCCGAAGGACGAAGCTTACAGCGGGCCATATATACCGGAGTCAAAGCATGATGAAAACGTAAACGGATAATCGTAATAATATGCCGTCGAGTGTAGGATCCATTATAAAACCAAGGGTGTCTAGGGATAGTAGGTTGAATTCTATAATATAACCTGGCTTTTGTGCGTGTATAATCCTGCCATTGGTGTAACCAAACATTAAGTAATTGAGATTTGAGAATGGGGAGATAATCTGAGGCGGGGGTAGCCACATTCATCAAAACAGCATGACCCAAAGCCGCATCCTTGGCCGCTTTATCCACTAATTCATTCCCAGAGAGGTTGGCATGGCCGGGTATCCAAGAAAACACTATCTGAAATTGTACAATATTAAATATATACCAATTATTCGTAGTTTGGACATGTTGTAAAGCCTGGAGGACACTTTGAGAATCAGATAGAATTAATGCTTTAGTGATGTTATTCCGTTTAATATATAGAAGGGCTTGTCGAATAGCAAAGGCTTCAGCCGAAAAAATAGAGAGGGTATGTGGTAATTTAAAGGAGGCAAGATAAGATAGAGAGGGGATATAAAAAGCAGCACCCGTATTCGAAGGAGAGGGAAATTTTGATCCATCTGTATAAATTGTCGTATATTGTTGATGATTCAATGCAAGATTATATACATATTTGCGGGCAATCGTAGGGGTAAGCATAGAAGACATACAAGATACATGCGAGGAATGTCTCACTACATCAGGTTGAAACATTAATACCGAGAGCGGTGCATTATAACAAATGGGTTTTCGTGTTTGAAGAATTTGTGGGCGAAAACCCGAAAGCTCTAGATAAGCCAGGAGAATAGAGGGAGGTGCATAGCGTTTGAATAAACTTTTTTGATGATATTCGGAGAGAAGTTGTAGTTTGGGAAGAATGGGTGTTGTTAATAGTGCCATTTGTCGTAGTAGATATCGTGAAGACAGATAACGTCTCCGAAGGTGAAGCGGTTGCTCTGCCGCCTCAACGAGAAGAGCTTGTGTAGGGGTGGAAGTAAGGGCCCCGAGAACAATTCTGAGGGCGGAAAATTGTAGTTTATCCAATTCATTGAGGCGTGTTTTCGGCATGACGTCATAGTAGTGACTACTGTAATCAAGGACAGATCGAATAAGATTTCTGTAAAATAACAATAATATCTGAGGATCAGCTCCCCACTTACGACGAGTTAATGACCGTAAGATATTTAATTTCTGGAACACATGAGCTTTTAAGTGAGATATTTGAGGCGTCCAGGTCAACTTATCATCTATAATGAGTCCTAAATATTTTGTATGGTGTACAATAGGAATGGTACCTTGATTATAACGGATAGGCAACCGGTCACACACCCGTTTATGAGTGAAGAGCAAAGCCGCATTTTTGAGCGGAACAGTATCAAGGCCATGTGAAAACAGCCATGAATGTAATATCGTGAGAGCACGTGACATGATCTGCCGACACATATTTATATCAGAATGGGAACAATATAGGAGTATATCATCAGCATATTGTATTAGGCGGACATGAGGAAGTAAAAGCCTCTCAATCTCACTAGTATAAATAAGGTATAAGATTCCACTCAAAATATCACCCTGCGGCAAACCAGAAGACGAATACCTGTAATTTAACCCAGTAGGAAAGTTGGAAAGTGTGATATGCCTTCTTCGGAGAAATGCCGAGATGATTTTAATAAAGCTGATCGGAAATTGTTGTTGGTGTAGTGTTTGCAGTAAAAGGACGGTATTCACATTATCATAAGCCCCTTTAATATCTAAAAAGACTGCTAATGTTGAGTGTTTACGGCAAAATGACAACATGACATCAAGAAGAAAAATATTCAAGGCGTCAGTAGTAGATTTCCGTTTAGCAAAGGCGTATTGAGTTTTCGGAAACAGATCATAATATTCTAAAGTCCATACTAAGCTTGTCAACAGAATACGTTGGAATGTCTTCCTAATACAGGACCCAAGATGTATACCACGATAACTTCCTGCTAAATCCGGATTTTTCCCCGGTTTTAAAATAGGAACTACTAAAAACTCATTCCAATCCTCGGGAACATTGCCGGAGGCTAAGACGGCATTAAAAACATCTATTATAACTTGTTGTGCATTATTGGGGAGACTCTTAATGACGTGGTATGAGATATAGTCTGGTCCAGGTGTAGTAGATTTTTTTTGTGATAAGGCTGATTGAAATTCGGAAACAGTAACCGGATGCAAAAGACAAGAAAACATATGGTTGTGTTCCAGGGATGGAAAGATAATTTCTTGTTCTACAAATTCAGGAGTCATCGTGTGATAAAATTCTACTGACTGATCATAATTCAAACGATGCAGACTTGGACCTAAGTGGCGGCGCGATAAGGTTTTTAACACAGTCCATATTTGAGTAATGGGAGTCTGGTGATGTATATGAGAGACGTATTCTCTCCAAGCCGATCTTCTTTTATCATTAAAAGACTGCTGGCATTTTGCAACAAACTGTTTATAATGGCGATAAGTATACGGAGTATTGTATGTTCTAAAAAGTCGTAATAAATGTTTGCGTCTCTTCACCATTCTCGTACATTCCTCGTCCCACCAGGGTAGTAAGGACCTGCTCTTTCCAGAGGTGCGTGCATTGGGAATTAACGGATGATAGGTGTCAAAATAGCGAACAATGTAAGTAAGTAGCAAATTATAGGAGGAACGAATCGGGGGAGCCGTATTACAATAGTGCTGTTGGATATAGGTGAAAAATTGAGCTGAATCAAAACTTTTGAAACTCCTAGTAAAAACCGGAGTATGCAAGGTATTACTAGGACGAGGAGCCGAATCAAAGGTCATCAATATCGGATAGTGGTCACTTTGATGTAAATCAGGGGTTGTGTGCCATATAATTCGGTGGGCCAGAGAAAGGGAAACAAACATTAGGTCAACCGCACTGGGGGCCTGAGCAGGAGGAGAAATACGAGTGGGTGAACCATCATTTAAAATCTGGAGATGAAACTGCTGAGCAGTGGTCATGATATTCCTACCCTTGGGTGTTGTGCGGACACAACCCCAGTCAGTATGATGGCCATTAAAATTCCCACCAATAATGTGGGAGGTGAAGGAATTACAGTAGGAAAAAAAGGAATACCATTGTCGGAAATTACCTTTGACAGCCGGAGGAATATACAAATTAGTGATATGTAGGGAGGCAACAGTTATAGTTATCACATAGGTTCTGGGGAGAGGAAAAAGAAATGGGGTAACTTGGTACGAAAGTCTTTCATGGATTAATGTTAGGACACCACCACATTGCGGTCCATCTTGGCGCTCAATATTATATCGTGGAACGTGAAAAGATAAATTTGGGGATAGCCATGTTTCCTGGATGAGAATGATATCAGGGGTGTACTCTTGGATTATAAGTAATAATTCATGTCTCTTGTTTTGAATGCTACGTGCATTCCATTGAATAATTTTCATGTTGAGGTAACAGAAGTACCAACAGATTGTAATATTTTACTAGAAGACGGTCGGGTTTCAGCAGGAAAGGATAAGAGTGAAATCTTCTCATAAATATTTTTAAGTAAATGGGCCCATTGGGCATTGGAACCCAATAGGTCCATCAAACGCATAACATCCTCTGTAATATCTTGAGGCACACCCTTGGCGGGAGGCATTGTAAGTGAGGGAGTGGGGGTTGGCCCCACCTGGGACGGTTGCAATGAAGCAGAAGGGGGCACATAGCCTGAGGCTTTGTCCCCATGGATAATGGACAAATATGCAGGTCGGTCGTACCCCAAAGGGGAAATGACCTTAGGGGGGCTCGTGACGATCGTGGTAAACTTGCGTTTCTTCTGTACAGAATTCGGTGTAAGAGATGCTTGCTGTGTAAGGAGGGGAAATTGCTGCGGGACTGAAAGGGGTTGAAACGGATGTCCTGATAGGGAATGGAGAATTTCTTGATACGTTTTATTTTCAGTGCACATCCTAGTTTTAATGTCAATTTGTTTTGCGTGGTACTCACACCTCGGTGAGCCACTCATATGATTTTCATCGCAATGTGCACAGCGCACCAAAACCTGAGTACATTGAGCCGTTTCATGTCCTTGGGCGCAACGCCCACATCTTGGTGCCCGAGCTCTACAGTTTTGTCCAGTGTGCCCATATCTTTGGCATCTATTGCAAATAATAGGGCGAAAGATGAAAACCTGCACTTCTAACATCACATGAAAGATAGAAACATGGGTGGGCAAAGTTTGAGTTTCAAAGACAATCTTCACCGTACCTGTAGGTAATAAGTCGACCTTACCATCCGTGACTTTTCTTCTGTTCATGCGTTGAATTTTTACAATGGGGCAAGGCGACTTCAAATATTGTAATATTTCATCAGTCGAGAAAGAAGTGTCAACCCCGCGGATCAGACCCACTCTATGTATATTAACTGAGGGAATGAACGCCTTTAAGCTTTTTTCCGTGAGCAGTGGGTGCTGAAGAAAGTTATTGGCATCCCGGGAGGTTCGAAAGGTGACCTGAATTCTATTCCTACCTTTGCGGTGGATTTCTTGTATACCAACAATCTTACGTTCGTAGAAAAGTTTACCGAGACCCATCGGATGTAAATTACCTATCCTGTTGGTGGGATCAGAAGATTCCACCATGACATAATATGGGCCAGTATGGTGCTCATAATACATTCGAGGTGACTCATTCACAGTAGGTGGTATGACGGGAGCTATAGCGATTGGTTGTGTAGGTCGTGTATCAGTCGAGGGAATCAGAGGGGTTACATTAAGGACAGGTGCCGTGAGATCAATGACTTCTGTAGTAAAAAATTCCATCCCTTCCTCGGGAGGACGCGTAACTTCACCCCCTCCACTATTATCACCCATGTTGTCGTCAGAAGAATGGTATGTGACTGACCACACAGGAAGGAAACACACACACTAAAGAAACAAAATGGTAGGACACAAAAACTATTGGATACTCTCACCAACAAGTATTGCTACGGAGCAGGTATACGTCAACCGTCACACTCGGAAGGTCACACGATACTGAACCTTATGTGGCAATTATTATTTTAAATCTTGCCAAAAAAAAGAGGGATGTAGCCTGAGAAAGTTTGCGCCAGATAGCGCTCGTGTAGTACTGGGTAAGCGCAAGGCGATCGTCCTATGTTTCCCCCAGTCAGCTACGAGGAATGTATAGATTGTGACCGAGTTTTCTAAGCTAAAGTAAATTATATCTTCTCTAATTTTACTCCAAGACTATATTAATTAATTCTATAGGTATATCCTCTAATATATTATGAACGATTTTCAGCGTTTAAGCGTTAAACAGCTGTAAAATGAGCTACGGACTAGAGGCGCTAAAACTAGTGGGAGGAGGGAAGAATTAGCAGGCTACAGCGGTAATAACAAAATTCTAACACGCTTTATTATTCAAATTATGCATAGGAGTCAGCATGCTTGAGTATTGTAGGCCTATATTGATAAATAGCCTATATCTCCATAAGACTTAAATCACAAATAGAGATTTCCCGGTCAATGCATGTGAGATTTTCAAAGTGAAATGCCTTGTCCTGTTCGGATTCCACATAAAGAGGAAGTCCTCTGTACCTTATGATCTCTAACGGTCACATAAAACTATAATCTTCCTTTTATAAATAGAGATTTAAATATTCACTGGCTCCCCTTGCTTATAGACTTCGATTCGTGTATTCTTTTGGTTGATAGCGTACATGAAACGGTCTTGTTTTAAGGTTAACATAATCAAAGAAAGTGGATATCGGTATTGTTTACCTCAAAATGCATCGCAACGTTTGGTTCTTTTGTAATTTGTCAATTTCTTAATACAAATCGTTTCCGTACCCCTTGGAAATGACTTAGGGGTACAGTATTTAAAAAGTTTGAGAATCCCTGTTTTAAGGCCATGAACTGTTTCCATTCATCTGGCTAACTTAGGCCTATGACTCAAGAATGTAGAAGTCAGTCACTACCGGTACCACATTCTCCGTCGGGCAGATGCAAGTTGACGATTAATTCTGATTTCAAGAAACCAACCATAATACGTTTTTGACTGTTAATGTTGTGACATTTATTCTTGAAGTATTTGTCCGAGTATTGATGCCTTTGAAAATGGGAGTCACAAATGTTACATTCACTTCTTCCTGTATATTGACGATTTCTTCCCGTACCGTACTTCAATGGAGATAATTTATGCAGATCCCGATATTGTAGGCTTATCGTAGTAAACTGGAAATTTTCTTGTGTGTGGCCTCTTCCTTATTTTTGTTGTGTTCGTGGTCAACGAAAAAAGCGATGGAATAGTGCCCGGTTTTAATCTTGCTCTCTCACCTTCAAATACAAACGCATAAATTCAGTGGTTGTTATCGATATGTCTATTCAGTTTATAGGTAGGAATTATTTTCCTTTGTAAATCACACTTGCCCAACACAGTTTTCGTGAAGTCATCGAGTTGAAAACGATGGGAACACACTTTAATATTTTCGGTCAGATTTTCTTCACCGAAATGTTTCCTTCTAATAGCATGTAACCATTTCTTCCTCATTTCTTTATTTTGTGAAAATTGGTGACACGAAATCGGATTTCCCTGATTTTTGCAAAGAGGAACACTGCAATAGCTCGGCATAGTCACGAAAATAGTAATTTAAACAACTTAAATTCGTGGATATTAGCGGCATGAGAACACAGGAGACAAATGAAGAGTGCCTTGCGCTTACCCAGTACAACAGCAGTGCGCTCTATCGATGCTAGTTCTATACATCCCTATTGCTATATTTGCGAGCACAATCGAATGTAGGTGGCAGGTCGGTCGTGACAAAATGGTGGACGCAAAGGTGATAGACTTCATCCATGTATTGACTGTTGTTGGCAATTCTAGGCGGGCTCTCGTTGAAGGACAGGCAATTTTAGATGCCAAGCACATAATCATGTGTAGGAAAGTGCTAGAAACGGAAGATTTTATAAGACTTGAAGCTTCATGCTTACAAACTAGTAATTTGAAAGGAGTACATCATCAGATACAGAATGAAATTCGGTCACCTGTTGCCGAGAAAAGCATAATTTGTTCAGGAATATGTAATATGCGTATAGTCGGTACATATCGTACTTCAGCAAGTAGATACATTTGAATTTGGAAGATATTGGCAACTCAAACTAACACTTGGGGCGCTGCGGTCGGTCTGGAAAAGTAGGGTTTAAAATACTCAATAACACGCGTTTGATATGGAACACTTTTTATTTTTCGGTTATAATCAGTAAATGTGGTCTCTAAAGTAATGACAGTGTTATTTTTAATTGTGTATATGTATAACTGTGCGATACACGTGATCTAATTTGTGTGTTCCACTGGATTTTTTGGTGTCATTTGCATATTATCAAGCATCAGTTTTTATGGTTGATGTAGATCAGCTGATTCAAATTTACACAGGGCTACACTTCGGACATTATTTCGGTACTATTACGCGCAATATAATGTAAATGTCGATCCTGAGTCAACGCCGAGGACATTCAAATAGAGAAATACGGTACATAAACAAATAAATAACACCGAAGCTGTGCTACTTTTATCATTCCGAGACTAGCATCCACGCAAACCAGACGCCACTGTTCCAAGCTCCGACTTATATCGTGAATTGATGTCAAACTGATGATCCGCCAGCCTTTCCGCCAAGCCTACACCTCGTAATCGCTAAGTTCTTCGATATTCGAGCTATTCCACTACGAGTCATATAGGCCTAATTTGCCTCCCCGTGGGCACTGAAGAATGAGTGATTCCGCTACCATTCAAATATTCAACACCAAACCCACCTTTTAACCATCCAAATCAAGCAATTCCTGTCGCCCCACGAGTTTTAATACAAGTTAAACTCATCCCTTCTCCCTACCAAGCAGCCAATAATTAATTATTTAATTAATTATTCAAGTAGGCCTAACTTCAATCTTACCAGCGCGCCAAGCGTAACAGCTGTTTTTAAACTGAATAACCTTCGCTCAGGGCCGGATTTACCGTAAGGCAAAATAGGCACGTGCCTAGGGGCGCCGCAGTCCAAGGGGCGCCGTAAGGCGCCCCTTTGGTTAGGCAACCGGCAATGATCTTTACTGGAGACGCCCTGAAGGGCACCGCCGTCAGGCGCCCTCTTTGCTGCGGCTTTAAATGTGCTAAAATAAATATTGAGAAATGAGCAGAGACATTTAGAAATAATATCGTGTCATTGTCGCATGCCCTTCCACTTCGCTCTTCGTTATGCCGCTTTACGCCCTTTCGTCCCGACAAGTGTGAGAGGGGTGGGGAGGCGGACGAGCGGAGCTGTGCTGCGCGCACTGTTGTTGCGGTAGCTGGGTTTGCTTGCATTGTAGTAGCATCGTAGTGCCCCCTTGCCTGTCCTGTGTGCGAGTTCGAGCTTGCGTTGTGTTGTTTTGTTGTGTTGTGATGTGATCTGCAAGTAAATGTTTTAAACTATGGGCAGCAAAAGGTTGTCTGGTTACCATAACCGTGTCCGCAAAGCTGAAGAGGAAAAGAAAGCCAAGGTGACACTATCAAAATGTCGGAAAATAAATGAGATGTTTAGTGGGCGTGTGAATCCTACACCTCCAACGACAAATTCGGATAACAATAACAATTCTTGCTCTGCGGTTCACGACATTGACTGCGATGGAGTTCAGCAACTTGAGGTAAGCTACCGTACACTAATTACTTTACGCAAAGTAGGCCTTTCCCAATAGGCGATTCCTTGATACACTGTTGCACAAAGTGACATACGTAAAAACTCAGACTGGCCTCGAAACCGTACCGTGCCTGCAGAGTATATTAAAAGTTGTTCTTTTTTAAATTTACTATGTTTGAAGTGCTCTAATTAATACGGATTTTCCTTTTCAGCTCCAACAAGCCAAAATTGATGAAAAAGGGCCTACATTTAATTCCTATGACACCTTAGGGGGAGAAAGCAACAAAAATTTAAATTTGCCTCAGTGGACAAACAAAATGTTACGGCCAATGGTGAACCAAAAGAAACGTTTCTAGGTTCTATGGAGAGCGTCAGGCACAAGTCTAAGCAGCTTTTTGATGCAGTAAAGGCTAAGTTGGAAGATCTGGATTTGAAAGTGGAGGATATTCGAGGCCAATCTTACGATAACGCAAGTAATATGTCCGGCGAATATTCCGGGTTGCAAGCTCGAATAGAGGCCTTGAATCCCTTAGCTCTCTATGCACCATGCTCACCCCATTCACTAAATTTGGTTGGACCTCATGCCGCTGAATCTTGTTCAGAATCTGTAATGTATTTTTTAACAGCTTAAGAACTGTACAACTATTTTACTGCTTCGACCTACCGATGGAAAATGTTAAAGAACTTTATTGCGTGCGTACTAAAAAGCCCGTCAGTGACTCGGTGGTCGGCACGATATGACGCTTGTCAAGTTCTGAGGGAAGGTTGGTGTGGCGTCGTGGCAGCTCTTGAGAGTATTCACGAAGACAGAAATCAAAAGGCAAACACTCGAAGTGAAGCCAAAGGCATCTTAAGCAATATCCTACAATTATAAACTGCTTTCCTAGTTGTTTTTTGGAGTACCATTCAAAAAGATTTAATACTGTCAGCCAGAAGCTCCAAAAAGTTGGCACTAATTTGAGAACTGTGGTAGAATGTTACGCTTCGTTAGCGGAATTTGTGCAAAGTTTAAGAGATAATTTCGATGTCTATGAGAAAGAAGCCAAAGAATTAAGCGGTATTGCTCAATATTCCTACGACCTAAAGCGAAGACCGGAACGAAAGACTAGGAATGATGAGACAAAGCAAGGAGAATATGTACCGTCAGAGGGCTCAGAAAATGTTCACGTCAATGTATTCTATGTAATTCTGGGTGTACTAATTGCTGAGCTTAAGAGGCGAAGTGAGGCTTACAAAGTCCTCCATAAGAGATTTTATTTTCTAGAAAACCTGTTAGACCAATGATAAAATAATTCGCTGACGATATCTCAGAAAAGTATGTGGATGACTTAGAAAGTGCACTGGCTGACGAGTGCTTGCATTTAAAGGAACATTTAAAAATTGCAGATTTTAAAGGTAAGTCAGCCTCTGAGCTCAGCACTTTCCTTCATGGAAAAGATTTACACGAAATGTACCCGAACGTAAACATTGCTTTACGGATACTTCTCACCATTCCAGTGACCAATTGTTCTGGAGAAAGATCATTTTCGGTACTGAATCGCGTCAAGAATTAATTGCGGTCAGTCACTAAAAAAGAAAGGTTAAACTATATTGCACTCCTAGCGATTGAAAAAGATATGACGATAAACTTGAACTGCGGGGCCATAATTAATGAATTTGCAGAAAAGAAGGCAAGAAGGAAACTTTTGAAGAAGTTCTCGTTGTGCTTGAGGCAGGCCCCGTTATGTCTTCATTCATGTTTTTAATCTGCACTTTAATTTCTCTAAAAGATATTGCAGGAAGATATGCAGTTGGCCTTATTTGTATTTTAGAGGCACTTTGTTCAGTTTAAAATGTCGTTTGTACCACTGCTCTTCATGCGTTTTAAAATTAGTGTGTGTTCTACTATTTTTTTAAATTATATTTCGTGCTACCGCAGTTCATTCAGTTACAGCAGTAAATTATGTTTTTATTTTTGAAGCTACTCTTCATTTTTGTTGTAAGAATTAAGGCTAGACATTATTTTTGGAAAGGGTATTCATAAAGTGTTTTGGTTGCATAAAAGTTAAACTGTTTCATGTAGTTTTTCTCCAAGCTGTTTTTTTAATTGAATTGACTATGTATCCCTGCGTAAAAATTCAAGCATAAACTTATGCTGCCAGCCATATAACTGTTTATTCCTTTTTTCCGAACCTTAACTCATGCGAGTGGCTATGCCTTATCATAAAAATCGGGGGGGGGGGGCTCAAGTGAGGAGGGGCGCTCAATGGAGAGGTGCCTATAGCGTAACTTTGGGTAAATCCGGCCCTGCCTTCGCTGGCTTTACGTCACAGGTCTTCTGTCTGTCTACCTCGACAAGTGTTAGATCCTTCCCGGGGTGGAAAGGTATTATTATTAGGTATTATTAGGTATCATCACATTTCGGCTATTGCTATTTGCATCTTTTGGAAAGTGATGAAAACGTATATCCGCAGCCCTCTTATACATCGACTTACAGCCGTAAACTGAGCAATACACTTTGCTTTTACTCATTTTTCACTCTATCAACGAGTAAAACTTATTACTTATGTATAAAGACACGAACAATTTACCACGATCTGTTTACCAATACAAGAAACCATATACAAACAGTCACCACGTGACAAATGTACCCTACTTGGTAAGTTTCTCATTTTTACCGCTAGATGTCATATCAGATAGCTGGAGTTGCCAATAGCCTAATACTGTTGAAGTCGATAAATCTAAGACTGTACAAGTTGACTATAAAGATTTTTAAATATTTAATAAGCACGTGATTGAAAACTTAGAAGACCTGAGCTCCACAGATTTAAGCATCAATGGAGCAAGTTAAAGAAAGACAACCACATGTAGGCTTACGATAAAGCGACCCCTAAAAGTAATGTTTGGCACATGGGAAGAACAGCTGTCAAATCGACCCTGTTAATCAGTCGCCTAGTTTGTAGTGCAGGGGAGAATGTAGGGTAGTGGATATTGTACGAAATGCATTAGTAATTATGAATTCTCCTTTCTAAACTGCCAGCCGCATACGATCATATTGACGTCAGAAAAGTTGGATGGCGCAGCCACGCGGCAGAATGTTGAAGCTGTAACATTGTGACTGGTGAGATTTATTTAGATGGTGAAGCATTGACGTCGTGATGGAAACAGAAAGAAATTTGTCGAATTCGAGGAGGTACTGCTCTGTATACGGTTGCAAATCGTATAAAACGGCTACGAAATATCTTCACTACTTTCCTGTACTAAAAGTTCAGAGAGAAAGATGGGCTTCGGCGCTGTCAATGGAAAACGTGTTACATGTAACATGACAATGTGCAGTCTGCATTTTTGTGAAGACGACTTCTTTCCACCGGTACTGTTGATTATTGATAGTTATTGTTTCTAATTTGTATTCACATGGATTTAGCTACATCAAAAATACTGATAAACTTATAGCCTATTACTTCTGTGCCGTACAAAGTATGTAATCCGCTCTTCGTAAACTTATTTTAGGGGTTCTTCCGATTGACAATAGCCGAATGGTTAGAAAACGTAAGAAAAATGCTGTTCCTAGCCTTAATTTGCCAGAGAATTTATATTCTTGCCTTCGAACAGCAAGTATGTAGGTCATTGAAATATGATTTGGCTTAAATTGTGTTTTTGGCTATGATCTCCCTACTGTTGAATTTAGTTAATTAAAATGTATAATCTTAGTTTTAAGTACCTGTTTGGTGACCCATCATCCCAGGCAGGCCGGCAACACCTATACTACTCAGGCAGATAGGTCACTTAGCCGTAATTTTGAAGTTATAGTGATGTTAAGTATACATATGCGGTAATGTAGCAGGAGACCGGATCGGCCTAGGCTATTCTAACTTTAATTAGTTCCCATTTCAGGGTTTTACAGTTTTGAGTGCGAATAGTTGGTTTGAAAGTTGTACAACAGTAAGGAGAGTATGTTTTGTATAGGTTTTAATTGGTATTATGGTTTATGTCGAGCTGAGGAGTGAATTTGGTTTGGCTTAAAGTGTAGTTTTTGATCTGTTCCGTTTGCTTATGACAAGTTCAAATGGAGACTCCAGCTTTGTTAAATATCTGTATTTTAAATATTTAATTAAATATATTGATAAACAGGATGTCTCCATTTTAACTTGCCTGTGGCAAGAGATTAATAAATTAACATTCTTGCCTTTGAACAGCAAGTATGTAGGTCAATATTTGCAATATTGAAGTATGATTTGAGCATCACAAGTAACGCAAATTCATGCAAATTCAGGGTTGCTTGATTCAATTTATTATCAGGGAGTCGTCCTTTGTGTTGTGTGAGATATATATATTGTGAAATTAATAAAAACATCGATACCGCTAGGCTCCCAAGTACAGGCTTCATATATGTAACAGCAGACAGTAAATTAACTATCTACATGTGGGTAATATTTTTAACTGGTAGTAATTAGGCACTGCATTTAAATTGATTATAAAAATATTTCTATCAATGAAAGGAAATGTGTAGTATTTTGCCATCAAAAATTTGAAGCCATAACAAACGCACACCCAATTACTTCACGTCACTATATCGCCGCCATATTGCAAACAGCTGACCGTAAGCTCCTCCCCCGTTTCGGACGTCAATAGGCCTACTTCGAAATCGGCATAGCGACGCGAAGTGATCGACTCCATTCCGTCAGTAAAGCTTTCTTTTAGTGAAAGTAATACATTGATATCGCATCTGTTGAATTTGAAGAGTACGGCGGAACTGGGAAATTATGTAAAGTCATCATTTAGCCTCAATTATTAAGGAAATAACTAAAAAAACGAGAGAAGAGCACACCCATGAACTCAAATCACATGTTATGGCATGTGCATGTTTATGTTTCTATCACCCTTACGCTAATTCCAGATAACGGCAGCACCGTCGCTTGAGTTCGCAACTTCGTTATGCTAATTGTATATGCAATAAATGTATTAAAAGAAAAAAAATAACAGCACATACCTCCAATCCATTGCCGAGCTCAGATAATGGGTGTAAAGCAAATAATAGTACCCAGAAATAAAAAGAAAAAACGAAAAGGAGAACACAGGGGGTAATGATAGCCATTGGTCTAGCAGCAAGGTCGTGTCTATCAGTATGTAACGTCACCTCACGGACACAGGCGAGTCCCACAGCACTGTAGCACATGCATATAATTTGCTTGGGGCACGTTTTCATAATATATACGCGTCAGTGGCGCAGCCAGGGGGAGGGGGTTACTGGGGGTTAGGACCCCCCCACCATTGGAAAATCGGCAGGTTGTTATTTGCGTTTGTTTCTCCACCTCGCCGGCTACTTGGTGTTGAACTGCTGTCGCCTTTCGGCCCGGGTCTCAATTTGAGGCTACACACGTCTTTATGACAACGTATAACCACAGTCTACCTACAGATCGCGAAGCTTGGCTCATGTTTTTCTACCGCGCGACAATAATGCCCTCACGCAGCCAGCAAGCATGTGCCGACTGCGCTGTGTTGGTGTATGTTATTGTTGCTGTATTTACTGTATGCAAGCCATTGTGTAAAAGTCATATCTTTAATTTAACATGTGTTTTACACGAGGAAATTTGCAGTTCAATAAACAGATCAATTAATATTAGAAGCCATATTTCAGTGTTGCTGAGTAACCTTTTCAGTCGGTCAACACGAGTGCACGGTACCCAATTAGATTGGGCGGGGAGTGACAATTCATCTCCTAGTGCCTGAAATAAAAGTACATGAATTGTTTATACACTTGATAAAACACTTCTCACATAAATGGTGGGGGAGGGGTTGTATGTTTTATTAAGTGTATAAATAATTATTGTATTATGAGTTACACAATTCCAAAGGGAAATTAATTGTTACTCCTCGTCCAATCTAATTGGGTGTATTCATGCTAACTGACTGACTGACTGAGAAGTCATTCTGTTAATGTAGCCTAGACTGTTCAAATAACAAGACGACACCCGAGTTTCCAAAGGACCCTATAAGATAAGATTTGAGCTATGGATTTCAGGCTGGCATTATAAAGCTTTTCAAGGGGAGCGTGATGGCGCAGTAGCTTAGCTGCTCGTCAATCACCCGGGCGGCCGGAGTTCCAATCCCGGTGAAAGCGGGATGGAATTTTCACCTGAAAAATTACGTGGCGACAGGAAGGGCATCCGGCCTTAAATCCCCTCCCAAATCCAAAATGAGCCTGATTGGCTCCGGTGACCCCAATTAATTGGGATAAGCAGTAGAAAGTATTATAAAGCTTTTCAATCAAACAACAGAACTAGGTCTTTAACTAATTATAAATCAATAATAATGTTATTGATTTTAGGTCCCTTTTAACTACTGTGGAGGGGAAGATGACCTCGTAGTTACGCCCCTTAACACCTCAATAACTAACTACTGTGGCTTTTAGAGATGTCGGGGTGCCGGAATTTTTCCCTGAAGGGGATCTTTAACGTGCCAGTAAATCTACAGACATAGCTCCCTTGCATTTACGCACTCTTAAATGCCAGCTGACTGCGCCAGGATTAGATCCTGCAACCTTGGGAACAGCAGGCGAGAACGTTACTATTGAGCCACGCAGCCTGTCGGTTATAAATCAGAAACATGTCTCGGTAGGATATATATGCATGGTTTCGGTGGCGTAGTCGGTAGCACGCTGAACTGCTATGCCCAAAATCGCGGGTTCAAACCCAGACGAAGTCGTCGTACCCATGTCATAGATGTAAAAGAACCTACGACTACAATTGGTAGTGTGTAGCCAAAATGTGTACTCTATTGGGTTAGAAACGCTCTATCAAGGTCCAATGTTCGCCGCTGAGTGTCAGTGACAGTGGCGTCTGGCATCTAAAGTTGGAACTACTTGACAATAAATTGGAGAACCTACGGGTGTTCATTTGAAATGCCCCACTATGGCCATTGGCTGCAATTCAAATATAAATATCTATGCATATTGAAAATGAAGACATACGTAAACGTAAATGATGTCATCTCAAACACGTGCTGATATTTTAATTTTCAGATGTAGAAAATATTTTTTTAATAGTCATAGAGCTGATTTAATGAATAAGGATGTAGACTATTATGTACAATAATATAAACTTATTGTCGAATAATTTTGAAGCAAGCCAATTTATGTCGTCAGGATAATGCTCACACACTTACATGTGGTACACAGTTAATTCTCATAGGAGATACCTGGTCTCCCACATGGCTGCTGTGAAGGTACGCTACACAATTGTCATTGCCGAAATTATTTGTAAAATTGACATTGTATTATTTTGACAAATTCACGAATGAAAGGTTTCAACCCCACAGAAAAATACGAAGTACCTACAATTGACCCATTTAAGACATTCAGATCTTTTGATACTTTTCGTTTCACAAATCACACTGGTATTTTTACTAATTAACTATAATGTTATTCAATTTTACGAAGTAACTAGCTTTTGATATGGTTAGGAATTTGATATTTTAGCAACCCACCCCGGCTTCGCCCAGTATATTAAAGGGTTTACCCAGCGTAAGCTTAAAAGGCGCACGGACGGCAGATCCCAGACGCAATTTTAAAAAGCCGAGATGAACAGCGAAACTCCAAATACATATAGTCTACTCTTCTCTGAAGTCTTAACTCGACACAACTCGACAGTTTATGCTGACCGAAACTGGGGTGATAGGCTCGCTTGCTCCGAAGCTTGTAATTTAAATTTCCACTGAATGGAGATTGTTGCAAGAAATGAAAACGTACAATAACTTATAGTGGACGATGTATTAAAGATAGAGATATGCCGTCGCGGACATTTTCGTAAAACTTTTCATGCGGACCAATTATTACACTCATATTATATAGATATGTTTAATGGTTTACCCAGCAAAAGCTTAAAAGGTGCACGGACGGCAGGTTTTTCTTTGACTCGATTAACTGAAATCATTACTGCTTGGCTTCGTTCGGTCATAAATGAATGTTTTCCTACAGAAAGGAGGCTAAAACAGTTTATATGGAATGATTATAAAATGTCAGTTTGAAGAAATTCCAAAATCTGAGAAGACAGAAGAAGCACATTGTGTACAAAACTTATGAAAGCTACAAAATGTTGTATATATTGCACCCGTTAGAGGAGGTGTTCCGGGTACCATCCGCCGAAAAAAATGGTACTTCGAAAGACCCCGTCCTTCGAACCCAAACTTCTCAGGATCGGGTGCATTTCTTTGTAGGCTTGCTCAGCACGAGGGGCTTGATCCAGGGGACCTGGGTCATTTAGCACGGAAACAGTCATAGACGCCCAAAGGAATACATCCGAAAAAACCAAAGCTAGCAATAAAAAGAGATCCAGTCTTAAGTTAGATTCGTGCATGATTTTTTCAAGTAAGACCCCTAATCTATTTCCGGGGGTCGAAATCGGCTAATCTGCTAATCTAATTACAATAATGAGTCGTCCCTAGTTTGATGTTAAGGGTCCCCGCGAAATCCTAGTTACATGAAAGAAATAGCAAAGCAAACTAGGCGCGTGGTAAATGAATAATTAACGCGTAGCAAATTTACAAGTAAATGACTCGGTATAATTTACATTTAACAGTTAGCAAACCAATCCCTAGGTTAGGATGGTACCACGTCCACATTTAATTTCTATCTAATGCCTATGTGAACGAAAGTATTACGACGAGATGCTTATTACCAAATCTAATGGTAGTTTGACCACTGACAATAAAAAAAACAATTACATAACACTCTTATGTCTAATAGGAACAATGGGTTAAATACACTTGGGAATAAAGAAGTAAACACTCTTATGCTAGCCTACCTTCGCGAATTGACGTACTGTTTGTAGTCAATCGTCATCTCAAACATGCAAGTTATGTTGGCAAAGCGCAATTACAGTTGCGTTTTACAAGCTTTAGATCACGCGGGCCAAAGTTACTGATTATCGGTCCCGGAGATCCAATGTCGTCGATACAAGTAATGTAAGCTCATTTAAAGTCATCTCCCACATGGAAATGGACTGAAGTCACGGTGTCGATAAACAACAAGCAAATGGTTGCAAAGTTATAGCTGTAATTATTTAACAATAAATTAATCCGTTGGTTTAGGATAATTTTGCTCTTGATTTAGCAGAAGGTTTAAATGTTATTTAGTTAGTTCTATTAATGACACCAGTCGTAGGCTGCAATATGTGATCTCACTGGAGATTCACTCAAATAACCTGACTTTAACAAGTCAACAATAACACAGGTTGGCGCGTCTTACACCAATTGCGCGCGGTGCATCGGTCGTCTTAGCCGCAGCTCAAGAACGCCGGAATAAACCAATAGTAAGGCGGACAATCATTCCGTCCTGCCAAATACCGAATAATGTGTTCATGGACACAACAATTACACTGGCTAGCCTAATTTATACAAAGCTGGGTCAATTAACATTATATTTTAAACCTTTCTACAACTCGCCAGATGAAGCAAAGTCATCGGCTCAAACATTTAAGGAATTCGCATAAGCGAGCGTTCCCTCACTCTTACAAGTGGTAATAGCAAACAACAGGTATTGACAGCTCCCAAAGCTGCTCTCATAGCAAGGTTATTAATACCTGTGACCTTCAAATTTCCTTGGCTTGTGGCATAAGTTTAGCACACAAAAAATCAATAAAGTCGTCTCTCTCTTGATTCTCGGGTGAACCGGTTATCAGCTGGCGCGCGCAAGCAAGTCCCACTGCTTCGCGTGCAGCTTTTAGCATAGCAAAAGTTTGTGTTTTGAAATGATCATTATAATCTTGTAGTAGCTCGAATTAAAGTCCTGTAGTGCTCTACAGATTATCTAAAAATGTCTCATCACTTCCCTAATAGTGTTTCTTGGGATCATATTCCCTTCAAAAAGATATAATTGTAGAATTAATTTCAAAGAGTAGAAATAGTAAGATATCACACTTGTGCATCTAACTGCACTGACATTGAAAGATATGTCACTCGTTCATTATACATGTAGAATTTGATAGGTGTGGTTTGGCATTCTCCACAACAAAATTAAACATCTCACCTCTGCTGTGATGTTTGAAATGATACGAAATTAGTTAGCCTATCAGTCTAACAGAATATGGGTTCGTTCCTCTCGAACTTCAAGTGGTAAAAAGTACTCACGAAAATGTCAAATAAAGAGTACAAAAACGTTTCAGTAACGGTCGACTGAAAAATGATACGAGAATAAGCTCTCAATTTAAATAAGGGACCTGACTATAGGGTGTCCCCTAACATTCTTAGAAGTCTACATCTCGTGTAGTTAAGATGCCCTTTACATGGCATAAATGCTGAAATACACGTGAATTCGCACCTGCCGTATAGTACACGGACTTGTGGTGTCTAACTGAAATATTGCCCCAGTGCCAAAGAAAGAAAATATACACATTTCCTACCTAAGTGGTCAAATATCGTTGCGTTTCGGCTCTAAAATATGCAATCAACTACTACCTCAACCTGGACGAACTTTGCACAATAAGCTTACAAGACTCGCGGTTACTTTATACAGTACATCACCTTCCAGAACTCCCATTGGAAGGGGTTATATGCTTCCAAGGTTCCAAGCATCATCATCGGTGAGGCTATGGATTTAAGCCTGTCCTCGTGGTCCTCTGTTAGCAAACCGTACATGGTTTGTACGTAGTAGTGTCGAATGGACAATTCCATGGTGCTGGCATATTTTGTTGGTGTTGCCCTCACATGATGAGTTACACCGTCACGATGCTTTTACAATAAAGTTGTAGAAGTATGAGCATGTGGTGCATTATGGTAAGCATTGTGGTCAACAAAATTCACTGATTCTAATAAAGAATAGGATTGTAAATTGCACGCTGACTGAATCAACAACAAAGAACATTTCAAATATCGTGGTCAAGTACATGTGCTTGGGTGTATGTGTTAAATCTGTCTGATAACCTGTGTTATTACGATGGCTGTAATAATGTGTTAATTTCTAATTGGGGTTAGGATTTGGGTAGGAGACCGTGGTCAATAAATGGTGTGTCTCAATTTCCGTGTCTGGAGGTACTACACTTCCATCGTTGACATTGCTCTCTTAAGCACTGTTCTCTTCTGCTGGCGCACCTCCCGTTTATGATTGACCTGTAATTAAATAGCCTACTATAGCCCACTTGTTTTGCTATTATTATTATTATTACTTTACTGTCGAAGCATGAGCCGGTCATCTCGATTTATTTACTGTACGTGTTAGGACATTAATAATGTTATGGTTTACGGTTCCAAAGAATTGTGCTGGGAATTCAGAAGAAAGCGGTCATGATCTGTGAGGAAGGTACAATCCCTGGCATTTACCTGGAATTGAAATGGAAAGCCACTTCAAGTCCGGCAAACGGTGGAATGCAGATCCACATGTCCCCGATAATCAGGGTTTAGGTGTTGTCAAGGAGACACCATGCACTGAACGGAAGGAGTGGCTGCGGACTTGAGAACTTGAGAGGCAAATTTATGTAAGCCTAAAGGAAGTATTCCATTTTATTACATTGCAATTCGCCTATGAGATAGAAACGTCAAGGTTATCAGCCCTATATCAAGAATTTAGGGTGGGCGGAACAAGACAATTATCATAGGGTTTTCCTTTTCAGATACCGGTAAGTTCTCTTCTTATGACGCCGTCTCCCTCCGAAGGTTGGCGATCCAATTGACTATGATTACACGCGAAACGGCAGCACGGAAGATTTCTATCGACGTATGTCCATACCACCGCCGCTAGTCTTTCATCCAGGAATTTCTTCATCTACCCACAGATCTTTTCCCATCAATCTTCCCTTCAATGATCAGCCGGAGAATTTCATATCGTTCACCTCTCATGATGTGCCCGAGGTAGCTGAGCTTACGCTCCTTGATGGTTGTGAGAAACTCTTCTTGTTCAAGATGTTTAGGACTTCTTCATTTGTTTTCCTTTCTACCCAAGATATTCGGAGTATTCTTATCTCAAAAGATTCAATCCGCTTCTCCAGTAATGGGCTGAGCGTCCATTCTTCGAGACCATACAAAAGGACAGGAAAAACATAGCAACGTAACATTCGAACTCTGAGCTGAAGGTTAAGTTCTCGGCTGGTGACTAAGGTCCTCATGGTATTGAACATATTTTTTGCCTGTCCAATCCTGGATAAGATTTCACTCTTTGAATCACAATGCTGGTTCACTAAAGTTCCAAGATATTTGATGGAAGATACTTGTTGGACGATGGTGTTGTTGATATGAAGGGATGCCTGTTTTGGTGTTTTCGAGAATACAGTCAGCTTGGTCTTGTTAATATTCAAGAATAAACCATAGGTTTCACTGGTCCTCACGATATTGTTTATAATAATTTGAAGATCACTAGGGTTGCTGGCTAGCACAATCGTGTCATCAGCAAATCGAATGTTATTAATGACATAGCCATTGATCTTGATGCCTAGATTAACATCTTCAATAGCCTCTCTGAACACAGTTTCAGAGTAGATGTTAAAAAGGAGTGGGGACAGGACACATCCCTGGCGGACACCTCTTCGTATAGCTATGTCCTGAGTAGTAGTTCCTTCTATTTTGACCTCTGCCGTTTGATTCCAGTACAGATGGGTAATTGAACGAAGCTCACCAACATCTACACCAGTAGATTTAAAAATCTCAACAAGTTTTACATGACATACGCAATCGAAAGCTTTTCGGTAGTCGATGGAGCAACTGTGCACATCTACATTAATATCTAGGCATTTCTGGGTCAAAACATTCAAGGAGAAAAGAGCCTCGCGAGTACCCAGTCCATCACAGTCCATTCCGAAAGCCAAACTTAGTATGACCAACATAGCGTTCGCATTTAAGGTAGATTCGAGTGTGGATTATACGCAGAAATACCTTTAGCACGTGGGTCATTAGGCTGATCATACGATAATCATTATAATATGATGCACTAGCCTTTTTAGGTAGGGTGACAAAAGAAGATCTTAGCCAGTCAAATGGAATTCTATCAGATTTATATATTGCGTTGAATAAAGCAGTTAGCAGCTCTAGTCCTCTGCCATGGCCGTCAGCAATAAGGTTGAGAGTGTCTGCATGAATCTTGTCCGGACCTACAGCTTTTCCATTCTTCTGGAGTTTGATTGCATACACTACTTCCTCTTGGCTTATACTTGGACTTGCTTCGCTGCATCCACCAATACAAGGTGGTTTATCTGGCCTTACATCACTAAATAGGTTTTCAGCATATTATTTCCAACACTTTAACTTGTCTTCGACTCCTACCAAAATGGTGTTATTGTCATCCCTCAGTATAGCTCTGCACGGCCTGTGATATTTCCCTGCAAATTCTTTGATCTTCTTGTGGAGATTAAACAAGTCATGTTTCTCTTGGAGATGTTCTATTTCTCTGCATCTCTCCACGAGCCATAGTTTTTTTTTTTTCTTCCCTGCACTTTCTCCCCACAGTCCTGTTTAGTTTTTGGTTTTGGACTTTATTAACATGTTTCACTTTCCGTCCTTGGTCCATGAGTTGTAGAATTTCTTCTGTCATCCATGGCTGCTTTTTTGAGCTGTTCGAATGTCCTATATCACTCTCTTGAGTATCGGTGAGTACTTTCTTTAATGCAGTCCATTGTGATTCAATATCCTCTGTTTCCAAGTTGTTTATTGTACTCATACGTTCTTCGAGCTTCAAGGTTGTTTGAGCCCGAACTAAGGGGTTGTCAAGGCACTTTGTATCGATGCGCTTAGATCTGTCAAAGCGTATGTTCTTGACGAAACGATGAAGTGTTAAGTCCATGACGACGGGATTATGGTCACTGTTAACATCCGCCCCAGGGTAGGTTTTGACTGGCAAGTTAATTATATTTTTAGCCTACTTTTCACATTTTGCAAAAATGAGGAAAAAGTAGACTTATGAGATCGATCCGGGAAAATGTGTGTCTGTCTGTCTGTCCTTCTGGCTGTCTGTCTGGCTGTCCTTCTGTCTGGCTGTGTGTGTGTCCCCCCCCCTATCAACTCCTAAACGGCTCTAGAAATCGAAATCAAATTTAGTATGATTAAAGATGTATACCGGAATATCTCACGGCCATATTTGAAAATTATGTCAGTGCTACCAACTGCTGAAAAAAACACACTAGAAATTTGAGCTCCATGTTGGATATCTTGGAAGATATGCATGGAAGCTATTCCAAAATTGGCACACATGTAGACAACACTATTTCAGATTAATTTCCAGGAGGCCATATATGACAGTGTTGCCAAAATAATTTTAAGCCTTCTGATAGGTCCAATTTTTAAATGCCTATAACTTCTATACTATCAATTGGATTTCAACCAAATTTTGTATGTAATATGTGTACATAAACAGATATGACTGAGCGTATTCTTAAATGCCACCAGGGCTGCCAACTGTTAATAATTGCTCTCTCTATTATTTTATCCAAATACCAATATATCAGAAAGTATGCAAGCCGACAGCTTTAAACTATGCACACGTATAGTACCTGACATTTTAGATTAATTTTGGAGTAACTTATATACTTCAGTTCTACCAACATGATTCTAAGCCTGCTGATAGGACCAATCTTTAAATACATGTAACTTCTATACTATCAGTTGGATTTCAACCAAATTTCGTATGTGCTATGTGTAACATAACAGATATGACTATAAGTATTCTTAAGAGCAATCAGGGCTGCCAACTGTTAATAAATGCTGTCTATATGTTTTAACCTAATATCTATATATCAGGAAGTATGCAAGCCAACAGCCCTATAATTTGCACACCTATAGCACCTGACACTCTAGATTAATTTGGAATAATTAATATAAGTCAGTGCTGCCAACATGATTCTATGCCTGCTGATAGGTCTAATTTTAAAATACATGTAACTTCTATACTAACAAATGGATTTCGTCCAAAATTGGCACAACAAGAGATCATAATATTTCAGATTAGGCTATTTCTGACCAGCACACGCATGACATTGTTGCCAACATGCTTTTACGCGTGCTGATAGATCCAATGTCTAACTGCATGTAACGTCCATTGGACTTCAATCATTTTTTTAAATTCTGTACCTTAAGAGATGAAACTAAGAATATATTCAGTCACCAGGGCTGCCAACTGTAAAGCTCTATTAGGCTACATTAGCTATACCAGGTATATTTCCAACTAATTATTAGACGTTTCGATTATTACCAACTTAATTTCGTCATTATTCTAAATAGGTTCATATACTGTAGATTAATCATTGGCATGAAACTTAATTTTAAGAAAAGTAGGCTCTTTAGTTCGTCACGGAACTTCTTGTTTATTATTGAGCTGCCACTCACCCATCTCTGTCCCTGCCATACTGAGTATCACTGTATTGAGATGATCGTACAATTAATTGTAATGTTTTTGTTAATATTTGAAAGAAAAATAACACAGTAGCGCCACCTGGTGAAATAGACATGTACAGTAAAGAAGAGAACAAAGGACGAGTCAATGCAAAGTCTGTGCGTGTTCGCGTGATATGTGACAAGCGTCTCAAAAGATGATTTGTATTTTGTATTGTATTTCTCACTTGATAAATAAAGATTTACATTAAAACTAACAGGTTGTGGACCCAGGCCACGTGTAAATGGTAGTATCTCTTGAGTGGATCTGAAGCTGAGCGCCTGTGGAACACGTGCTGTTTTTTTTTTTTTTTGTGAGTAAGGATAACCTCAAAATGGCAACCGGCAGTGACTACAAAGTTCAAGTGGATAAACTTGAAGGACCTGAAGACTGGGCAAAGTGGAAATGGCATGTGTTGATGGTTTTGCGGTCGTATGAACTGGAAAATATTGTTGATGGTTCGAAAAAGTGCCCTGTGTTGCCGGAAGATGCAACTGCGCAACGAAAAGCGGCATATAAGCAGTGGTTGAAAGTAGACGCGAAAGCGGCCAGTTTGCTAGCAGGTGCGCTAGGAAAATCTGTTGCCGAGCTCGTGTTGACGTGCACCAATGCCAGTGAAATTTGGACGAAATTGAGCGCACGGTTCGAACGAAGCAGTACGCAGCGACTGAACATGTTGATCGAGTCATTCTTCCGAGTGACACGTGACGACAAGGAGGACATCAGCACCCATGTCGCGAAGTTACAGAAGCTTTATCAGGATCTGAACGACGAACTCCAAAAGCACAACGAAAACACGTTATCTGAAAGGATTTTGAACGGTAGAATTTTATCCACGCTGGGAAAAGAATATGATAATTTCAAGGATGTGTGGGAACACGATTCCGACAGAAAATCAAACTGTGAACTTGTTGATTGAAAAATTGTGCACGATTGAACTGCGTGACCAAGGAAACGTGGAATCGACTGCGTTTGTGGTACGTAGTGCTCCCAAGAAGCATTCCCAGTATGGCAGTGGCAAAGGCAGCGCTGATGACAAGTCGAAGAAAAATGTTCAACGAGTAAAGCAGAAGTTTCCATGTTTCAAATGTAAGGAATTGGGCCATTTGGCAAGTGAATGTCCAGTGAAGAAGAAAGAGGGTGACACTAGAAACAAAAATAGGGAGAACAATGCTTCGTTTCTGACACATGCTATGAGTGCGTTAGACGGCGACTTTCTTCAAGCCAACGAGTGGTACTGCGACAGTGGCGCCGCAAATCACATCACCGCGAACAAACAGTATTTTACAACATACGTAAAGTTTGCTGCTCCAGAGAAGATTTTGCTAGGAAAACGAGGTGTGAGCATGCTAGCTCACGGCAAAGGAACTGTAAACATTTAAGTGTGGCTGAACAACGCTTGGTTGAGTGCTGAGATGACTGAAGTTTTGTATGTTCCCGATGCAATGGCTCATCTGTTTTCTGTGAAAGCTGCTGCAAGGAAAGGTTTTTGTGCAAGACTTGACGACCTAACTGTTAGAATTGAAGGCAAGGTTACTGGAAAGGCGATGATGGCTGGACGTGTGAGTCATGGTCTGTATGTACTTGACATACGCGTCGTGAAACCGGCGCAACCCATTCAAGTGAATTTAGCTACATCGTCGGACAAACTGCAGATCTACCATGAACGATTCGGTCATCAGCACAAAGCGCATGTCAAGAATGTACTGAAGCAGATGAACATCAATGCAGACATGTGTAAAGAGGATTTCTGCGATGGATGTGCACTGGGAAAAATGCATCGACTGTCATTCAAGACACGAATGAATCGACCAACAGCCACCGGTGAACAAATCCACGCCGATGTGAATGGACCAATGTCTACTGAATCTCTTGGAAAGGCACGCTACGACGTATGTATCAAGGATGATTTCAGCAAGTTTCGACGAGTTTTCTTTTTAAAGCACAAAAGTGAAGTGTACACCGTTCTGGAACAGTTCCTGAATGAAGCCAAATCAAATGGACACGTCGTGAAGCTGTTCAGGTGTGATGGAGGAAATGAATTTGATAACAAGAAGGTTTCTGAACTACTCGCAAGCAGATGCATAGAACACAGCATTACTACGCCGTACACACCACAACAAAACGGAGTTGCGGAACGTGAAAATCGGACGATTGTGGAGTGCGCAAAATCTATGCTGAATCCCAGCAAGTTAACGAAACAACTTTGGGCTGAAGCCTGCAACACTGCGGTGTACCTCCTGAATCGCACTGGGAAGTCATCCATTGAAAACAAATCTCCCTATGAATTGTGGTATGGACGACCAGTGGGAAGTCTCAGTCGTCTGAAGATCATCGGAACAGAATGCTACGTGTATATCGACAAGAATTTTCGCTCAAAGTTCGACGACAAAGCTGTTTTTGGACATCTGGTTGGGTACGTGAACGACAGGGATGGATTTAGAGTCAGGATTCCAACTCAGGGAAAGATTGTTCTAAGCCATGATGTGAAATTCAAACCTGAAGTTGTCTGCAATCTGCGCGCCAACGCCGGAAAGTTTGAAGTCACGCTTGAAGAACGTGTGGAGAGGAATCAGTCTAATTCATATCGGGTGAGTTAGCCGTGGTCGTTGCGGCATGACTAATGGCAGTCGCTCACATCCGGGAGGCGAGGTGGTTCGAATCCCCCCGCTGGCAACCTTGAAGATGGTCTTCTGTGGTTTCCCATCTTCCTTCCAGGCAAATGCTGGGGTTGGTCCCTAACTATAGGCCACAGCCGCTACCTTCCAACTCCTCGCCCTTCCCTTCCAACATTCCTCCCCAACGGTACTTGTAGCTCACCCATTGGGTGTCCGTCTCGAAGCAGCTACAAAAACTGGCGAGCCGAACATGTCCTCGGACGCTCCCGGCACTAAAAGCCATACGCTAAAAAAAAAGTCTAATTCATCGTCTGATGTAGGCCTACAGAGGAGGTCAGAGTCAGATGAGAACTTAAGCGAAATTGAAGATTTTGCTTCGACATCCAATTCCGGAGGAAGCGAAGATGAGGAAGAAGGAGAGACTGAAGACAGAAGGAAAAGCAAACGTGAAAGTAAGAAGCCATCGTGGATTATCAGTGGAAATTACATGTACATGGCTGGACCATTTATCGTTGAAAAGAATCCTGACTCATACTCTGAAGCGCTGCAGTCTAGTGATAGAAATCAGTGGCTGAAAGCAATTAATGAAGAATTGGAGTCCTTAATGGAAAATGATACCTGGAAATTGGTTGAGCGTCCAAATGGTGCACGAGTCCTGAAAAATCGGTGGGTTCTTCGACAGGAGACAACGGACAGTGGAGAAGTTCGCTTCAAGGCACGATTGGTAGCCAAAGGCTATGTGCAACAGCAAGGAATCGATTATGAAGAAACATTCAGCCTTGTTGCACGGTATGATACCATTCGAGCTCTGTTGGCAGTAGCTGTTGAAAAGGAGATGAAACTTGGTCAATTTGATGTCAAGACGGCCTTCTTGAACGGCGAGCTTGAAGAAGATGTGTTCATGGAACAGCCAGAAGGTCATCAGGACGGTACTGGCCGAGTGTGTCATCTAAAAAGAAGCTTATATGGTTTAAAACAGGCTCCACGCTGCTGGAACAAGCGTTTCAAGAAATTCATGGAGAAAGCTGGATTCAAAAACAGCAAAGCTGATCCTTGTCTCTTTTACAGCAACAAAAATGGAAAGTGGTTGGCTGTTGTAATCTTTGTGGATGATGGTCTGGTAATTGGCAACGAAGAAGACATCGAGCAGTTCATGGAAAAACTTCAGCAGGAATTTCACACGACCAGAGGATCACTCAACAATTTCCTGGGCATGAAGATACAACAAAACCATGATGGATTAATTGCAATCAGTCAAGAGGATTATACGAGGAAAATCCTAGAAAAGTTTAGGATGGCCGAGTCAAATGGAGTGTCTACCCCAGTTGGACGCGAAGAAAGTGAAGACGGAGAAAAGGTTTCGGCCAGGGTTCCTTATCGTGAGGCGGTAGGATCCTTGATATACCTGACTACAGCTACACGTCCAGATATCGCATTCGCGGTCAACAAAGCTGCTCGAGCCAAGGATAATCCTACAGTTCAAGACTGGAGTCAAGTGAAACGGATATTTCGATATTTAAAGAGCACAGTGAACCATGGAATCGTCTATAGGAAAGAGGACGTTTTGAAGGTTTACAGTGATGCTGACTACGCCGGTGACAAGAGGACGAGACGTTCAACGACGGGTGTCATTTCGACCTACAATCATGGAGCTGTATCGTGGAGAAGTCAGTTACAGAAGTCTGTGTCAGCATCGACAACTGAAGCTGAAATTGTGTCTGCAAGTGAAGGAGCAAAGGAGTTGATTTGGCTGAAAAGACTGTTTTCTGAATAACTGGGAACTGCTGACAAACCTCCTACGCTTTTCATCGACAATGCTGGTGCAGTTAAATTGGCTAAAAATCCGTACCATCGAAAATCCAAGCATATTGAGGTACGTCATTTCTATGTGAGGGAAAGATTTTTGGACGGAGACCTTGATCTGGAGCACTTCGACGGGACCAATCAATTAGCTGATCTTCTAACTAAACCTCTGGAGAGGGTCAGATTCGAGATGCTGCGTGAGAGGATTGGCGTGCAGAAGATGACATCTTAGAGGCTGAAAAGTGTTCAATAGTTCATCTTGTTTAATTTTTTATTTGTATTTGATTTTTCTTTGGAGGAAATGTTAATATTTGAAAGAAAAATAGCACAGTAGCGCCACCTGGTGAAATAGACATGTACAGTAAAGAAGAGAACAAAGGACGAGTCAGTGCAAAGTCTGTGCATGTTCGCGTGACATGTGACAAGCGTCTCAAAATATGATTTGTATTTTGCATTGTATTTCTCACTTGATAAATAAAGATTTACATTAAAACTAACAGTTTTAAAATTGTTTGTGGAATAGGATGGCAATAATCCCCCAGTTTTTTAGATACTGCTTTCATTTAGCTATTAATGTGGTCTTGTAGAAGTGCTGCACTAACGTAGCCTATTCACTTAAGGCTGTATGTTGTTGTTGATTCGCTTAGGGCATTTGCGACATCGTGGTTGTGTAGCCCCGTGTACTTGGGTGTGTATGGTTAGCGTGTGTTATTGTGATGGCTGTATTAGTGTGTGTATTTGTAATTCAGATGAAGATTGGGTAGGTGGTGGTCGTTGCCTTAATTTAGGAGCCATTCCGGTACTCGCCTGAAGTAGAAGTGGGAAACCACGGTAAACCACTTCCAGGAGGTAGGAATCGAACCCGCCTCTTCTCAGTTATGCCTCACGAGGTTGAGTGTACCCGTGCCAGCTCTCAGACAAGAATTGTTATCTTGGCAGAGCCGGGTGGTGTATTTTTGGAAATACACGGAAAGAAAGAATTAGCTTTTGCTGTTCTTCATTACTTTTTATCAGTCCATTTATTTACATTTCTTTCCAGCACACACCAATATCGAACTGTTACCTCCCGTTTGCCCCGTGCATTAGTTCATTTTTTCTGTCAGTTTTTTACAGAAACGCATATTCCGCTGAACCAGTCTGACAGCGTCCCATCGCTGCCTTCCGAACGTCCATTGCTTCAAACCATGAAGACTTCTATATTAATCCGCAGGGCGTCGTGTTCTTCACCAACCAACTACTCCATGAAGACACCGCTCCAAGAAGAATTTTGTTTCTGTAAAGTTTTTTCATGTTTATGTATAACCTCTTTGTTCCTCCCCTTACTCGCCCGCTTCCCCCTCTTCTTCCCTCCTCCTACTGCTCGCTTCTCCGCTCGCGCAGCCCGCTCACTCGGTCACTTCACTTCTACACTTCGTCTCGACTTGTCTCCGTGTCGTGAGCAACCGCTCACCCTCTCAGTGCACTCAACTTCTGGTAGGACATGCCGTCTAGGCCAGTGTACTTTCTCTGCGTCTAGCAGCCTTCACTTGTACGTCGAAAGTCGACCCAGTCAGTTAGAGCTTAACTAAAGCTCGCCTCCTCAACTCTAGAGGCAAACTTTAAATTTCGACGCCATGTTCGAATTTTAGTATCAACCGTCAACAGGAACATCGCCTTCTTCATGAAGCAAAGATAAGTACCGACTTCAGGTTTTAAACTCATTCTCATCGCTTTTTAAAGGCTCAATGCTTTATTTGGATTTTATAGACAGTGAAAGTTGCTATGTGATAATAACTGCTTTCAAGAGATCTTCTTGATCAAACTCAAACTATCAAGTCTAACTTTCAAAATGAAAGATTTTCTGAGATGCTATCTCACATCGAGGGATATTTCCAAAATACCCACTGTCTATATAATCTAGCTTTCCGCCGAGGGACTCTCTGCCCAATTTAAACAAGTCATCATTGCTCTGGAATCTTCCAGAACCTGCACTCTATCTACCAGTTATACTGTTATGTACTTTCCACTCACATATGGGAATACTTTTTCAAACTAAGGAATCTTCCTTATGAACTGCTATTCAATATCTAATTTTTCTTCCTCCGTTGGGATTTTTCTGGTGCATTCAACTATAACCTACAAGTTTCTCAAGCAATAGACTCTCGCAAATCTAGTGTAACTAGTTATTTTCCACCATTGCAATAACTTTCTTTGCCATCAACTTTTTGTGCTACTACAGTCAACTTTTCAACTATATCAACAGACTATAGTGAAAACAGTGCTTGTTCAACCTTTCATCCGCGTCGCGCTCGTCCGAGTACAATGAATATGGCCATGAACACTTTTCCACAATCCCATTTGATCTTTCCCAAATCCTTTACTAACAAATCAAAATAATAAAATTGTTACTTTAGGTCTTTTTCAACGAGGTGTCACTCTACATAAGCGCCCTCTCTTATTTGCTCCATGTATAACGAATTAATGTCTGTAAAACTTCGTGTCTAGTACACGCCTCAAATTATATTGTTTCTCCCTTCTAATGAGGGAATCCAATTCTTTCTACTCAAAAGTGAATTATCTCTAGGTTTCACGAAAGGGAAACTTGCCCCTTTTTCTCGTGATAGCTATAGCTGAACATGCCCTGTCTTCAGGGCACGATGTATGTTTCAAGGATGCTCATGCGCTTGCCCTTGTTAAGCACAACTGGTTTAGAATTATACGGGAGGCAGTTGAAATTCGTAAAAATCCCAATAATTTTAACAGAGACACTGGATATCAGCTAAGTGACACTTGGCTACCAGTTATTAAGGATCTAGGGAGATAGTTCCTCTCAGTCTCTCTGATCTTCACATATTTAAAATTGTACATTTTCCCTCTAGGGCTCAGAGCCTGGATTTGATCTCCTTTGTTCGTCACTGGAGGAGTTTCCATCTGTATTTTCGCCGTTGACTGTATAACGTTAGGTATCGTTCAGCTACACTTCCCTTTTGTTTATGTTTCCTTATATCCATCTAACCCCCTCCTCCTCCACCCCCCCCATCCTCATTCTTCGAGGAGTTTCTATATTTTCACACCGCCCCCTTTACCTTCTCGTTACTTACCACTCTGTCCGCCGTTCCACCATGGTCCATACAGTAATTTCTGGCAGCTGCTCTCTGGTGACGAACAGAGGAATTTATCTATATTTTTTGTAATCTCATTGATATACTTTCTTTGGCCACATTGTTTATTTCCATTGAAAAAGGAGGCAAGGTTTCTCCGAAACGTATGGTTTAAATTAAAAATACACACGGCATTAGCCCAAAAGCATGAATTATTTATATTACACACCTTGTACTTGATTTATTGTTTAACTTTAATTACGTCAGTTATCTTTAAATTTTCAATTTATCTATCTTAGCCATTTCAAAATCTTACGAAGATTTTAAAGCATATAAAAGGTTTAAAACCAAAAGAGTTATCAATTGCCTGGCGCAAGCTTTAGATGTTTTCTGCGACCCCAATTGTTTATAAAAATCAAAATTATATATTTGTTACAAAAACTACTTCCTTTTGCATTGTTAAATAAATTAAAGATTTGTTTTTCGCTTTATCATTTCTCTAACATAACGGTTAGGCAAGATCCTGTCTTCCCTAACTCTTCCTAGGTTCATGCCCTCTTTAATAAAAATAAATCTATTGATAGGGTTTTCACCACTTGTTGCATTTGAGCAAGAACTCTTAGTTATAACTTATGTCAAACTCTCTTCCTATTTCTCCATTATTTTTTTCCAGTCCGAAACCCACTTCTTTTTCTTTATCATCTTTCCTTGGGGGTTAGGTTATTCCCAAGCTAATAATCTATCCACCGGGATCGTATCTGGGCCTCCACGCTGAAAGCCAAGAGTGATAGCCCCTACGCAACAAGGCGGACTTTTAGGATGTATGCCCGGGTTTAAAAGTAGGTATTTTGCTATGTTTATTTGGTCATTAGCTTTTCTTAACCCATCGTTGACGGAGTTGCGTTGTAAGGGTAACAAAAAATTGCCTACGGAAGACTGGTGACATGATTAGCTTAGCTAGGTACGACTAGATTATCGGATCTTGTTACGCCAGCACACGTGTAATTTCGCAATTTCGATACAATTTCTGCTTACACGTGGTCGTACCTTGTCAAGGGAAGAATACACATTTTGCAATTGCCTTACTGCTGCTTCAATACCTCAAAACGAGTGGCAATGGCACCTTAAACAAGTGTCAACCATTTACTCGCATTATAAGAATGCTACACCTGCGTCTCATCACAAATATGTACAGTGCGTGGTGTATCCTTGTGAGCAAGGATATTAGTCTGTGATATGTCTTGAAATCAGTGGCGGCTGGTGATGAAAAATTGTGGGCGTGCACTCTTTGGTTGGTTGGTTGGTTCCTTAGTTTAGGGGCTGCGACAACGCGCTCATGTAGCCCCGTGTACTTTGGGTGTGTATAGAATCTGTCTGATAACCGGTGTTAATTGTGATGACTGTATTAGTGTGTGTTATCTGTGTTCAATTCAAGTGAGGACTGCAGACATTTAATTTCAAGTAGTTCCTACTTTTGCCGCCAAACGCCACCGTCAACGGCTACTAGGACTAATTCAGAACTTAGCTACTAGACGCCACTGCAGTCGGCTCTTGGCAACGAACGTAGCAACCTAAGAGCGTTGTTTACATTCTTAACCTATACAATTTAGTTGTAATTAGTGGAAAGTTCTTTAACATGCCATAAATCTATGACATCGGACCGCCGGATTTACTTCCCCTCCGAAGGAAGGCATACTGAGGGATTTTTAACGCTCTTAAAAAATCCGACGGCTTCGGCCGGGTTTGTACCCGCTATCTTGGGCATGCACTCTTTAAAACAACATCTAAATTTGATATAAATAGATGCATATCTAAGCATACAAAATAACTGTCCAATCACGATGTTATTCTATTTTCTGCATGTTGACTAGTGGCATTTTGAGTTGTATTTTCGACACTTTGATATGTTGTTGTTCTATGTACCCTCCTGAATGCACAATGAAGCTGTTGTCTGATTTGTTATTTTCTTAGGACTTGTAATTCCAATTCTGCATTCATGTACACTTTTGATTGTTCATATTTGTCCATTTTAGTTAGATTTCATTAGAAAGCTGCCTATTGTAAAGCGTACCGTTGTGACTTCGGGAAAAAAAATTACGTATCTTCACGTTTCACATCCCCTAGATTCGAAAACCACCGTCAGTTCAAAAGTGAATATATAATTTATATGTATACATAAAATATAATCATCCATAATCTCGTTCGAGTTCGGTAATGGGCAAAATCGGATCGAGGGGTTGGAAATGGGCTATAACTTTCTTAGTAATGGCTTAGAAATGGCTTCAAAACCTCACACAGTTTCCCCATTTTTGACTCCACGCAAAAGTTGCCTTCCAGTAGACAACTGCCTCTACCTTCCAACTCTTTGCCCAGTTTCATTCTCTTCCTCTCTTGGTTCGATTCCCGGTCAGTGCATGTGATATTTTCGACGTGAAATGCCATGTCCTGTGGTTCGGATTCCACGTAAAAAGGAGGTCCCGTGGCTCATAATCACAAGATTCACGGTCACGTAAAACTACAATCTTCCTTCCTTCCTTCTTCCTCTCTTGAGGTTGGTGTCAAGAAGGGGATCCGGCAGTAAACCTTCCCCTCCACATTACATCTCCAACCCAGTTGATATGGGAATAATACTGGGTGGACATACACGAAGGAGTATTTTAATTAAAAAGTAGATGCTGTACAGTACAGAATTCAGTTGTCTCTGGAATAGACTAAATGAAATGATGAGTTAGTGTACCTTTTTTACTTGTAGAACTTTCCATTTCTTTGGCTCGCCCCCTTTTTATTATCTGTTGGAGACACGATTGCCAATATTCAAGTTAGGAACCAAACAAGTGCTGACCTACTGTTGGCGCAGCAGTCTCCCCCTGTTCCCCCTAAGCTGTATCATAAATTTAATTGTCCACCTTTCAATACAATTTTCAGTTTGACTCTATTGGTACATGTTTTGGCATATCTTCAATATTCAATATCTTAAATGGTTGACAAAGGAAGGATTTCTGGAATTAATTTTATTTCAAGCGACATTTTAAGAATTTTAAATCTATGTAGATAAAACAATGTCATATGAATCAAGATAAGTTTTTTAAGAAATGTGTGATGAAAATTGATGCTAATGCTGTAGTACTGTAGTTGTATGATAATATTGTAATAGGCTGAAGAAGGCACGGCACGTGTGCTGAAACATGTACCGATAGGGACAAACTGAAAATTGTATTGAAAAGTGGACAACTAAATTTATAATATTGATATCAATACGAAAAAACTGAAACCCAAATGATGAATGTCAAGGACAAGCCCCCTAAACTGAACAAACCGTGCACAACCTTGCACTGCGGCAATTCTATCTCCATGATGATGGTTGTTGAGGCAGGACAGCAAGGTCATATGCCCCTCGTAACACAGTTTTAAAATATAAATTTTGTTCAGTTAACATTTAGAGATGGATTCCTAAAAATGAAAACAGTCCATTATTAATAAAACAAACAATAAAAATTATAATATCAAACAAAAATATAGTTGAACAAAAAATATACTAGGGCCTGAGAAACGAAACGATGGTACGTGGAGAAATGAGGATCTATATAGACAGGCAGAGAAGGTCACGGACACCATGCGTAAGAGGAGACTGAAGTTTTATGGGCACCTCATGAGAATGGATGAGAATTGAATAACGAATATTTAATTACATCAGCAAGCAAAAGGTGACTACAATGTGGGTAGAAGAAACGAGAAAAGACATGGAGTAAGTTGGCCTACATACTAAAGACAGTGGAATAGGGCTGTGTTTCAAGCAAAAGTCGATAACTTCAAGGGGTTCAAGGAAAGACCCAGTAGAACAACCAAGAACACCTGGTCAGAGGAAAGGAGGAGGAACCACAGCGAAAGGATGAAGAAATTCTGGGTGAAGGAGAAGGAACTAACCAGCACATCAATTGTTTCCCGTGACCACCCTAGGCCAAATTCAAAAAAGAAAGAAAGAAGAAGAAACAAAAATATAGGGAATACCAAACAGCAGTGTCAAGCTGGCTAGAAGGTCATGGGTTCGTTGACGAATGGGTGTTGTGAGAAACATGAAGCAATTGACTGCAACAAATTCAAAGAGTCAGTACACATAAGAAAGTGGTATCATGCATTCTGTAGGGCAAACTGCAGAGCATCATAGATAGCAACGAGCTCCGCAGTAAAAATGAACTTAAAGACATCTCAGCACTATGTATTTCAGAACATTGGCTGAAAGTGGAACAACTCGAATTAATTCAATTCCCAGGGTTTATACTAGCTAGTGAATACTCAAGATCAAATATTAGTCATGGTGGTACTTGTATCTTCTTAATAAATAATTTAGATCATGAACAGTTAACAGCTTATGATTATCTAATTATGGAACAGGATTTTGAATTCTCTGCCATAAAAATACAGCAGTTTAAGTTAATAATAGTATGCGTATACCGTTCTCCGTCAGGAAATTTTCGTTTATTTATAGACAAATTAGAATTGTTACTCAATAACATGAACAAAATAAATTTTGATATAATAATTAGTGGGGATGTAAATGTGGATTTCTTAAAATGTGAAAGAAATTGTGAATTATTAATTTGCACAAAAACGGTTCAAAAGATGAATTAGATAACTATCATCCTATTACCTTACCAACTGGTATTGCAAAAATTGTGGCAATAAGGAACATGTAACTGGCCTATTCTTGGATTTATCGAAAGCATTTGATGTTGTTGACCATAAAATCCTCCTTACAAAATTAATCAATATGGTATTAGAGGTCTAGCTAATAAATTGATAGTCTTACTTAAAAAGGCGTAAACAAATAGTAAGCTTGAGACACAAAGATGATGGAACCAAATTACTTAACGAAACATTGTCCAATGAGGGAATTATTAAATTTGGAGTACCCCAGGGATCGGTTTTGGGCCCACTACTCTTTCTTGTATATATCAATGATATAATACAGAACGTTCCTTCTCATAAGGAAATTTTATTTGCGGACGATACAACACTTGTAATAAAAGGTGAAACTAAGCAGGTCATACAGCAGTCTGCTGACTCCGTTACAGAAGTGTTAACCAAATGGTCACAATCGCCTCATAATAAACTATAAAAAACAGTATCTCAAAATTTCCACACTATACAGAATAGGAATCATGCGACGCCCAATATAACATTAAATGGTCATCAAATTGAAAATAAATCAGAAACAAAGTTTTTAGGACTATGGATACAACATGACTTGAAATGGAATAAACATATACAATATCTGAATACTAAACTGAACTCAGTGTGCTTTGCGTTACATATTTTGAAAACTTGCACAAGCATGCACACCATAAGAAATACTTATTTTTCTTATTTCCATTCATACTTAAGGTATGGGGTCATATTTTGGGGTATGTCACCAGATGTACTAAGCACGTTTAGGATACAAAAGAGGGCGATTAGAATTATGGCAAATGTAAACACTAGAGAATCATGCAGACGTCTGTTTGAAGAGTTAAACATTCTCCCACTGCCCTGCATTCATGTCTTTGAAGGTATTGTTTTTTTTTTAAAATAATCATACTAATATATAAAAATGAGATGGTGTGTGTCTGTCTGTCTGTTACTCAATAACGCAAGAACCACTGGTCCGATTTAAATGAAATTTTGCATGGATGTAGCTGATTTACCATGTTTACATATAGGATACTTTTAATTTCGATATTATTCACTATTAAAAAATAGCAACCATTTTAGTGACGTCACTACACCCTTTGGTTTCAAAATTTCATATTTCCATATCAAATAAAAAGAGAACGCTAAGAAATAGCAAACTTTTGATGGCACATACGAGCTTCAAAATTTAATTTCCTATCCGAAAGGACCTCATCACTTTTCGTGTATCTCCAACGGTTAGCGAGTAAAATCCACATATGTGACGTCACTACACCCTTTGGTTTCAAAATTTCATATTTCCATTTCATATAAAAAATAGAACGCTAAGAAATAGCAAACGTTTGATGCATACACAAGATTTAACATTTAATTTTCTATCCAAAAGGTCCTTATCACTTTTCGTGTATCTCCAACGGTTAGCGAGTAAAACCTAAATTTGTGCAATAAAACACGGTCAACACCGAGCGGTGCAGTACATCTCTACGTACATAAAAAATTAAAGTTTGTATGTTTCTTTCGCAATTTCTACGGAAATTTTAGTTATTTACGCGTTTCAGACTGTTTTATTAAGGATGCGCGCGAAAATAATTTTTTGGTCTGTCTGTCTGTCTGTTTGTTTGTCTGTGGACAACTTTGTTCCCTTATAACTCGAGAACGGCTGGGTGTATCAACGTAAAATTTGGTACAGATATCCATCAAAGGCACGACACTAATCATTGATGCAACCCTTCTCCGTACCTCTCATAAAAGAGGGCCTACCCCCTTAAAATACATGCTGAAATAGGAGTAGAAGGACGAGAAAAAGATCATTTTCAGCCCCTCAATGTGAGAGACAAAACTCGGGGGCCCTAAAGGGTCCCCGAAATCCACATTTTAAAGCCCTAAACCAACCATTTTTGAGATATTCCAAGAAAACTAATTTCATTTAATAAACTAATGAACGAATACAAGCCGGTAACCATGGCAACAGATTCTCAGAGGTCAATCTATTGCTGTAAGATGCAATGCAATTCCATTAATTACATTGGTGTGAAAGATTGCAAACGGCTAGAAGGTTATCACGGAACCAAATTAAGCTGTAAAATTCATCAATACGTATAATGCGCTTAAGGGGGTCAAGGGGTACACTAGAATTTTTTCACGCGATTTACACCTGCGGGTGTGGTACGGCAGGTCTATTATATTCCTATCCCTATATTATATTATTATTATTAGTATTATATTATGGCGTACAACGACGATACAAAGCCCCTCGGTGCCAGAAACAAAACTTGGGGGCCTCGAAAACTACATTATAAGGCTCTAAAACCAACAGTATCTGAAATATTCCCAGAAAACTAATTTAATTTAACAACCTAATGAAGGAATGGAAATCGGTAACCATGACAACATTATCTCAAGGGGTGGCATCCAACTTTCCATCTATTTCTGTAAGAAGCAATATCACTCCATTTATACCTTGCCACGGTGGGTGAATGGATAGCGTGTCGGTCTACTAACCCCAAGATTGCAGGTTCACTCCTGGCCGTGGTACAGGCCGGACGTTTGTTTTAGACGAGTGAAAAATCTTAATGGAAGCCTGGAGGCGAGTTACTACAGTACCTGTGTTGTTATCAGCTGCCCCAAGCGCTCCGATGATTGATAAAGCTGTTTCACACTATTGCTGAAGTATAGTCACTGGCAAATATAATGACGTTCTGTTCGTAACTACATAACGTGTACTTCCGTGTCACACAATACTTCGACGTGGACTGTACTGTCTGCTCAAGTCTGGAATTCCATTACATCAGATCGGTGTTGACAAATGTGAAGTGATAGGGTGAGAGAGTGTCTGTGTACAGGCTCACCCGCAGGCTTGAAGGTCAAGGGCAATCGTCTAAAACAAACGTCCGGCCTGTACGTGATTTTTGAAAGGCGGCAAAAATACGACTCGCATGTCATACGATGTTGGCATGTCAAAGAACCCATTTGAGTTCAGTAGGCCGTGTTCATAATGGCAAAATTAACCTCAGAGGTTTCCGCCAACACAAAGTTCCTCATTTATTTACTAGAAAGCGCTATAGTGTTCAAGGAGCTTAGATATCTACCCTCCTTGACTTTCATAGTGATTCAAGGAACAACAAAATTTCGACATGCAAGCTACCCTCTGGGTGTCAAATTACGAAGCTTTGCACCCGGCAACCGAGGCCATACGATATCATTATTATTAGGCTACTCCATTTATTACATTTCTGTGAAAGTTTGCAAATGGCTATAAGGTTATCACGGAACCAATGTAGACTGTATAATTCGTCAATGCAATTAAGGGGGTCAAGGGGAAACCTAGAATTTTTTCATGCAATTTCACGTGTGACATATATTACAGAAAGTCTATTATATCTACAAACAGAAACATTATTTTCAAAAATTCCTGAATTGAATCAGCATTTTTTGCGGCTTTTAGGAATTTGGGCCATTTGAGGCTAAAGAATCTGAATTTTCATGCCCTACAAGCCTTTATAATTTATGAAAGAGGTCTTCCTGTGTATGGGGACCTAACACAACGTAGAGGGACATTTTTTATTTGAGGTGTATTGCGTTTCGTCTACAAGGCTTTCAATTCTATTTCACGTCATGAAGTACACGTTAGGTGAATTTAGTTTGAGAGCAGATTTTAACTAATCCTTTTTTTTTTTTGTCGACATACGGGTTCATCGTAAGGATGATTTTGTTTGATACGTATGGTAGATATACCCACATCTGGATATCTGGGTGATATGTTGTAGACAATAGAATTGTCTGTCTGTCTTTCTGTGTATCTTTATGTACGCCTATAAATCGTCTTCGGATGCTTGGTGCATCGTAAAATTAGGTTTGGTAAACATGAGTCAATACACCAATCATTTATAAAACTCCTCACCGTACTTTTCATACAGTAGAAGGGTGGATATAGGGAAAAACTTCCCAAAATACATGCTAAAATGGGCGAAATATAAAAATTATCCTAGAAAGACGATCAAAGCATATGTTGCGCTTCTCATTGTGAGACACAAAATTCGCGAGTCTATAAGGGGTCTCCGAAAACCACATTTTAAGGCCCTTAAATTAACAGTGTGTGTGATATTCCCAGAAAACTAACTTCGTTCTGATAAACTTATGAAGGAATGACAAGCCGCTAACCATTGCAACAGTAGCTCAATTGAAAATGTCTGGTGTTAATATATAACACCATTCGAAGAACGGGTACTTCTGCTAGTTTAATGAATAAAGACGTTTTTCTTAAAACAACCAATGATGTTCATAGGCATAACACAAGACAAAATCAAAACATTCATATTTCACACACACACAAGCATATATCAAAAAGGAACTTTTCACACAGGAGTTAAATTATACAATAAACTACCCCAGTATATAAAATTTGCCCAAAAAACAAAAACCTTTGAAAGAATGTTGAAAGTTTATCTGCAGTGCCAGTGTTTTTACTCTGTACTTGAATATCTTAGTGTATAGAAACGATGAAATCTATAATTATATTTTACTTTTCTATTTTAATTGTAATACCTAGCTGTTAGTTGTTGTATTTATAGAATTAGGTTTTCATATTGTAATAATAGAGTAAGGTGTAAATAGTTGTCCAATAAGATTGTATCTCTTAAGATCTGTTAGTACAATAAATTATAAATAGCTATTGTTCTGTATTATTAATATATACTTGTAAGTTCTTTTATTTTATAGATGTAGGGGACAGTCTGATAAAACAGTGTAGTCTGATGAATCGGGGTACCCTAGTTTTCTCGTCTGATATGTGGTGACATCTTCCGGTGAACATAGTAACCTCTTTCTCACTTGATGACCTTCATTCATAGAGCAGTTGCAATCTGTAGGGTGCAAGCGTGCGCGCTTACAGGGGTAAAATCTATTTTTACAGTGTTGTGTTACAATATCCGCTTGTAAATTGTTTGCTTATATATCCAACACCCTATTCTGAAGACTGTAAGGTAAGGATGATATAAATTAAACATTGTTTGCACTATATAATTGTAAGTGTTTCAAAATGAATGGCCGGTTTAAGTGCTGTAGAATTCCATTTGCCCCTAACATGGTGTTGTTGGATAAAAACAGGGTACCACTAAGTTGGATAGAACAGGGTAGTACCCCGTTTTATCAGACCCACCATTGGAGAAAGGTGGTATCCTGTCTTCGGGATCTTTATCTGAGCCATCAAACGGAAAATTATCTGCTCTAACCAGTTAGATAGACCTGTTCCATCCACATCAGGGTCTTCTCAGTCAGTTAGGCCTAAGCCTTGGACTTCAGCTTTCCAAGTCTCTCCGAAATACATAAAGGCAGTGACAAGAGCTGAAATAAAGGAAGGAATAGCCTATAGACGAGGAGGATTGACGGCTATTCTGACAAGTTCCCCATACAAGGAAGAATTAACTTCATCTATGAAAAAGGGGAAGACTCCTAAAAGGAAACTTCAAATGGAGTCACAATCTCCAAGATTTAGGCCTTCTGACGTCACAAATGTCTTAAAGTAGAAATCGAAGAAAGTTAGAAAAGTCCAGGAGTATAACACCTCGTTAGAAGAGGAAAGAGAAAATAATAACGCAGTTTGCATTTTTGTAATGAACTATTCACTAATTCGAAGTGTGAAGAAGACTGGGTCAGCTGTTATAAGTGTGGTGAATGGGCTCATGAACAGTATGCCGGCATTGATGATGAAGATGATGAACCGTATAAATGTAATTTTTGTACATGAAGTGAATTTCAATGTTTGTAAAATGTATTTCTATTTTGTAATGTTCACTATAATCTAGTACCCTGTTTTATCCAACTCGTCTGATAAAACGGGGTAATGGACAAACATTTATATAAATAAACAATTTACTGTTAGGCTTTTATTTTAAATTATTTTCTTCATTGCCATTTGTAAGTAGATATATTATACAATTAGTCATTAAAAATTTAACACATTAGTACAACAAGTTCATGTGATATGCCACTTTGTTTATTAAGTACCCTGTTTTGACCGACTCTCCCCTAATTACTGACGTGTCCTATATCAAAAATGTATTATATACATGTAATTGATCAAATGGATTAATAAAAATCTAATCTAATCTGATATAAGTTTGTCCCAAAGAGATCTTCATATTTGCACCATCAATGATTTAAGCTCAACCCACTTTCTCGTCCACCTTCGAACCATCCACAAACATCCGGAAATTGGTGAACTGTGCTGTTCACTTTAAGATCTCGATGTAGACCTAACCAAACTTCCGCACATACGATGCCTCGTTAGGTGTCTGGATGATAAATGGACCTGCAACCACTCCTATTTCATTAAACGAGCTATCAAGCCTAATACCAACCACCTGGTTGGTGTACCTCTGGTGGGATCAGGGATCAGGTATTGAATAGGGATTGATAGCTAGGATAATGCATCATTTGATGCACATTGGCAGCATATGATGAAAGCATATCTTTGAGTCTGACACAAAGAGGTGGAACACCTGATTTGGTGAGTAGGCTGGAAATCGGGCTGGTCCGGAAAGCATTGGCTGTCAGCCTGATTCTGCTATACTGTCCAGCATTTTCAAAGTGGCTGACTTTGTTGAACTGTACGCTGCAAAATCATAGTCTAGTCGGGACAAGCTGAGGGCTTGGTAAAACAGTAACAGGACCAAAGCTATCTCAAATTCAGTAATTTGCTGCCTTTGGTTGATTTCAGGGTCTTTTTGTTGTTGTTGTGTGGCCCTCTGAGAGGCAGAGTGCAGGTCTTTCTAGTCGACCCCCGTGGGCGACCTGCGCAACGAGATGAGAGATGCAATGATGAAGATAATGAAACTGGACAAGGATGTGGAGGGAAGCAGTCGTGGTCTGTCAGAAGGTACCGTCCCAGCATTTGCCTGGTACTGAAATTGGGAAACCACGGAAAACCATTTCAAGGACGGTCAACAGTGGGGCTCGAACCCACGCATATACCGAGTCGGCAGAGAGCTTGGCCCCATGGCCTAACGCTGCGCTGTAGCTAGCGTAGCAACTGCAGTCGGCATGTTTTAGGAGCTAGAATATTGTTATTGTGTACTTTTGTATGATACCAGAATAAAAACATATTATTGTAATGTCTGTATTAAGGTAAGATTCAGATGAAATGAGAAAATTGTGATTGGGCCGAATGAAGAGTTGCTGGGTGCATCGCAAGTAGCAAACAGTACAACATTTTAAGAAAAGTGCGTAGAACGGTTCAAGTGGTCCAATGTGATCAATAAAGTTAAAAAATAAAAGTACATACTGCACCCTTCAATAAAGCATGGTTTTGTCGAGAGTCGTCTACGGGGTCGTGTTCAGTCCTGACTGCGTTACACAGCAAAGTTCGCTTAAAACAACATGCTCTAATGAATAGAAAGGTTCATGACAGAGGCTATACTAGAAATAAAATGAATAACAAGTAGAATAAAAGAAATTTAATGACTGAAAAGTATGTGCATAATAATAATTTAAAAAATCCTCCCTGAATTTTACCCCCTTAATAAATAATAATAACACTGAGGGGTAGGAACTCGCTCGTCACAACAAGACAATGTGAATGCAGCTTCACATAAATGATAAAATCATAACATAAGCATTTGAGCGGTAATGAACTCACTCGTCACAACATATGGATACGAGTCCATTTTTCTGGTCAAGAAGTTACATAATGTGTGCTGTACTGTTCGTTAATAAGAAACTGAGTACTGATGCGAGTCCGTTTACAACTGAAACAGACATGTTGCTTACGGAGTGCATCTTTTAAATCACACTACGGCTATGGGACCCACCATTAATTAATACACTACAACTACTACTGACACATGCAAGATCTAATAATCTAAACAAAATGAAGAATCTCCCTGAGATTCTTACTGGTGCAGGAGCACACGGAATAAAAAGAGCATGCCAGAAATAGGCCAAAACCGCTCTCATCAACTTGGGTACATAGCTCCGCGCACTCTAACTTGACACGGGTCAAGAACGCATCAAAATAACACGCCAAAAATATTGAACCAACAACAACAAAATACACGCCTAACGGCTGAAAAACAATGTTTACATTTATATGAAACGCCAGACAAACACGAATTTCGGTGGCTACCTTAAAATTATGGACAGCTCCCATTTAATCAAGCAATACTCATTTTAACCGATCAGGTTTTGTGAATTTAAAACAACATCATAAATTGCAGTAAAAGAAAGCAGATCTGTTACTAATGACAAGACGTTATCTGATTGAGCTCCCCCCAACTTGTATGAGTCACGCTGTCCTACAAATACCTCTCTCTGTCTGGCAAGCTAAGTGCAGTTCCCTCTGGAAACATCAACATATCTCACGCATCCCATGGATGGCGAGAAACAAATATATACCACGAGTTCAGCCCCGCGAGGTCATGAACTGGGTTGACGTGGAGCAAGTCAGAATAATCACCATGATATATTCTCGCTAGCACATCATAAAATCACATACGCACCCATAGCTTGGACAGAATCTCATACACACTCACTCTGGGTCGGCTCAAACAGATCAACAACAATACTGCGTCCATTGACACATTAACAAAAACACACAACAGAAACTCGGGTGCAAAGTGCCATCCCGTTCAAATCTGCTGGAAAGCAACTATCAAAAACAATCCTGATCCGTCATAAAATTCTACTCACAAATAATATTTTACCCTCCAAATTCTATTTTTAATCTCAAAATTAATTCAGTTCCATTTTTGTTGTAAGGCATATCTCCGAATAATAATGCTTGACCGCGATTTACGCAAGCGAGATCGAGCAACGGCTGCGCGTCTCGCCCCGTACAGTTAAACCAAATACAATCACAAAATATAAAAATTACGCAACGCTAGGCTAGTCCCATATTTAATGTGTCAGTAAAACAAAAACTAATAATCTACATTACCAAGCAAGCAAACAAATATTTACAAAAATATCCCATAACACCGTAGCTGACTTAATGAAAATGAAAATCCACAGCCTGCTTCCAGTCTCCGACCGGGTCAGGAATGGAATGAATGAAGCCCCTATCTAGCGGCGAGGATATGAACTGTGCCGGCTGCCGAGGCCTGACGCACTCCTCTGGGGCAATGATTAAATGAATGACAGATGAAATGAAATGATAGTGGAGAGTGTTGCTGGAATGAAATTTTGACAGGGAAAACCGGAGTACCCGGAGAAAAACCTGTCTGCCTCCGTTCTGTCCAGCACAGATCTCACATGGAGTGACCGGGATTGGAACCACGGACTCAGCGGTGAGAGGCCGGCGTGCTGCCGCCTGAGCCACGGAGGCTTTTAGCTGACTTAATAAATAAATAAATTTATTTGGTACTCAATCCTTTAAAACAGCGTCAGGAATTACGTCTTCAGCCATCTCCTTTAAGATGTTTATCTGGTCATTGACATCTTCAGGCAAATGTCCTGCTGGTTCCCAGATCCATCCTCGTTCTTGGACGTCATCACGTGCTGAATTAAATAAAGTTTTGTCAGATACACACACGATATAATTCCTACTATATTCACCTATCAAGTACTATATTCCTTGACATTCTATTTGGTGAATTACTTCGATGAACTGGTCCTACTGATAATGCTGGGACTATAAATAAATCACTGAAGTTATACTTATTATAATGTGACGACACTGTTCCATGTTCACAAACATGAAAATCTGCAGAGTAATACGTTCCGTCCTCAGACAAACAAAAATTAGTAATACGTTCCGTCCTCAGACGAACAAAAATTATTATTGCGTTCCGTCCTCAGACGAACAAAAATAGTAATCATTCCGTCCTCAGACGAACAAATTAGTAGTGATCCTCGAAGCATCTTGGATCCTTATAAATGACACAGACTAGGGTAGGTGTGGAAGGGGATCTATTAAAAAATATTCCATACTAACTATCAGACTAGCATGCGACCGGTATCATTTAGTTCTTAGCAGTGTGGAGGTTACAATTATGCTGTAGCCGGCTTGAATCGATCGTGGAATTAATCTGTAGATAACTCCCGCGTTAATCTACTCGTGCGCGTTCCCAAGCCGAGTTCCCGCTAAGACAAGGCGTCTTGATATTACTGGCCTAGACTCTTGTATGTCTTTGCGCGTTTTTACACACATTTCTGCCGTAGGGAGTGGTTCACATGATGATGGACCAATTACCTTGTAGCATTCGATTTATTCCTTGGCGCCAATCTTCATAGCAACAAGCCATAGTGTGCGTCCCCAAGCCAACGTTCGCGCTAAAAGTTGCACCTGGTCTATGTCTCAAGAATATATACGCATCCTCCTAAAATACCGCAGGAGCTTAAACCATTGTGTCCTCTCGGCCACTGATTTCTCAATATTTTCCCAACAGCGTCTGGCTCTCATATCTGTTGTCTGTATAAATGTATCAGAAAACTATGAATAATTATTAGAATCCTTTATACAGCCTGCGGATAAAGGGTTCACAACCCCCCTGCATGGAAAAAATCGAACATAACAAATAGTCGATTTTTTACAAATACAAACATCTGTAATCCATTTCTGCCAATCCTAGAGAAATCTCCCTCTCATCAGTCTAGTCTAGCCGCCACTGTCGTTGGAGTCACAACACTTACTCGTGTTTACATCCCGTTCCCTCATTCATTCGGACATTCCGCAAACCAGCCTGCTTGACTGATCGCCTAAGGCTAGTCTCTCCCCTTTCCAGTGCCCTTATCTCTCTCGCTCGCTCTCCCGCTGTGGCGTCACCGTCAGAGCTCATTAGTGTCTGACCACCGCAGACTGTTCACTACTTCCTCGTTCTACTGACGTACACACTGACCCACTTATAGTTGGATGTGCAAAAAGGACGTCCATATATTCAATTTGCAGCATTATTTCTGCGTTCCCAAGGTTCGCTAGTATGATACAACTTTAAATTCGCCGCGTTATACACAGACATTGTACCTGTACTCAATTCTTTCACTCTGTATGCGTTGTTACCAAGATTCCGTACAATACAGAAGGGTCCTCTCCATTTCTCCGTGCTGCCATCTTCTTCTTCTCCACCGTTCTGCTATCATCCTCTTCTTCTCCTCCTTGCTGTCGTCTTCTTCTAGTATTGACTCGTTTTTCGTATCGCACCGGTGTTCCTCCTCCCTACCGGGCTACGTTCTCTCGTACTTCGTACTGGCAAGCTTCGTTCGTCTTCCTGGCTGGCTGGTATATTTTCTTCCTCTCCAATTTCTTCTTTAAAGGTGTCAGGATTCAACCTCCTATTTATTGCATTTTCCCAATGTCCTTGTTCGTTCCCTCCATTAGCGTGTAACTCTTCCAGGTAGCGCTGCGATTCGGCGTGCCTGTCATTCCAAACATTTCTATAATTCCGATAGTCCCCCTGGTTCTGATATCTTCTTTCACGCCACTGTCGATTATCATTATTGTTATTTTCGTAACGTCTGTAGGGTCCCTCATTTCTCCTATTATTTCTCCATTGTTGGTATCCTCGCTGCTGATACCTATTTTTGCCCTGTATCTATCTCTCATTGTTATTTTCATGACGCTGGTGTGACCTATTTTTGTCACCCTCCTGACCTCGTCTTGGTGTTGTTGACACACTTGTATTTGTGGCCTGCGACCTGGTGTGTATTTGAGCGGGTTTAACCACCTCCGTTGTGTTTACAAGTTCCAGCTGTCGTCCCCCTCTTTGCTGCAAGTGAGATGTTGTCTCGTCAATCTGACGTAAGATTTGTTCGGCTCGAACCGCTGTGTCCACGTTTGCTCCTACTAAAACCTGCTGAACATTGACTGGCAACTGCCGTGCAATCGTCATAACCAGATCTGATTCTTCTAAAGGGTGATCCAAATCTTTGAATTTTAACAATTGTAGCGAAAAGAAATCTGAATATTTTGTCTGCTGAGTCGACTGATATTTTCTTGAATAAAGTTCCATTCTGAGACTTTGTTGTAGAGAAGCCGACCAGTACTTTTTAAGGAACGCAATCTTAAAATCATCGATCCCTCCGAAAGTATACTTGAAGCTCAAGAACCACGTAAGTACATTTCCCGAAAGAAATCGTTCCATCAGTCTTAAACGACGCTTGGGTGGTATATTATTATCATTAAAATAGTGATCCATCTCTTTAAGATACGCCTTCGGTGTGACACAAGAATTTTCTGTGGATTTATTAGGTTTAAATTCATTTGATCGAATTACTTGAACGACTTGAGGGTGCTGATAGCCATGTTGAGGGGTAGAGGTCCCTCCAACGTTGTTGTGAAATCCCTCTGTGTTAGTCGTTAATGGGCCGCCTGTCAGTCCGTGGCCACTTTCCGCGCTAATTGCCCCCTGGCTCGTTGTGTCAACTCCCTTATCTTTAGTGTGCTCTGTCTGAAATAACGTGTTCTGTCCTAATGAGCGCAACTCTGCCTTTATAATTCTGTCCGACTGTTCTTTCATTTTATTCTTGATTTCTTCCTCAAGTGCTTTAATGCGCGTATGATTTTCACCTACGGTCTTTATAATAGTTAGCCGTTCTTCTTTAGAGTCGCAGCTCATTTTGCGCCAATCCTTTCTGATGCTATCTTTAATTGCTCCTAATTTTTCTTCCATCTGCTGTTTCGTGTCCTGCTGATTCGATTCTATCTTCTCAAGCCTGTCTTCTAGACGTAGATTATTCTCATCTATCGTACTCTTTATATTATCCTGGTCCGATTCTAGGTTTTACCATCGCTCTGCTGATTGTATTTCTAATTTATCCATGTCTTTTATCAGACCCGTAATGCTTTCATTTACTGCTGACAATTGTCCCTGGATAAATGTAGAATCCTCCTCCATTTTATCAAATCGCTTTTCAAGACCATCCTGTGCCGTTTTAACCTCACTGTTATTTACCGTGCATGCTATTCTATCTGAGCTAGTTTTGCTAATACAATTTCGTCCAAATCATTTAATTTACGGTTGAACGTATCCTCTAATTTTTGTATCTGACCTAGCTGTTTGTCATTATTCTTACTTACATCAAGCGCGAATTGAACCATCTGCTGTGTAGTGTATTCTTTCATCTCTGCAGATAATGTAGCTAACTGACTCGTATTTCGACTTTCTTGCGCCTCTAATTGTTTGTTTATATTTTTATTTACTTGCGCTTGTAATGAATTACCCTGTTCAATTAATTGTGCCTTCTGTTCAGATAATTGTGATGTTATAGTGTCATTCATTTGAGCCTGGAATGACTAATTCTGTTCCGCTAATTGTGCATTCTGTTCAGATAATTGTATTTTTATAGTGTCATTCATTTGAGCCTGGAATAACTCACTTTGTTCAGATAATTGTATTTTTATAGTGTCATTGATTTGAGCCTGGAATGACTCACTCTGTTCAGATAATTTTGCATTTTGTTCAGATAATTTACTGTCTAATCTTTCACTTTGTTCCGCTAATTGTGCATTCTGTTCAGATAATTTACTGTCTAATCTTTCACTTTGTTCTCTTAATAGTTTCTGGGTTCGTGCCGTAGCACTCTCAATAATCGCTTGGATCTCTGCGACCGTCGCCATTTTCACACACAAAAATATATCACTGAGAAGACAGGAGGATGGCATGCAAACGCCTCCCTGAAACACACATATATAATTCTTGACATACATTTACTTCAATTGACCACATTCAGTTCATTTAAACTTATTCCCTTTACTCCCGCAAATCAATCATTACTGAATGGTTCTAATTTTACTTAATAAATTTTTAACCCCGCACATATTCAGTCATAAATTACTATCCAGATCTGATGTTAACACTGACCAATTAACAAAGTATTAATTGTCATTTAAGGCTACCAGCCTCCTAACATATTCATGAGATTGACTAAACAAATCTGATTTTATATTTAATCAATGGGCGCCCGCTTTCACGTACATTATTTTATTAATTACATCAATAAACAAAACGTGAATCGTATTTTAACTTGCAAACTCGTGATTCTACTGTATATTCCATTTTCTTGGCGGTACTTCTCTTCGCCGTATTTACGTTAACAAAATATCACTTCCAGTGATCTCAAACAGTCAAAAACAGCGAAACACCACATGTAGGGTAACAGCTTGTTTATGATCCGCTAGAAAAGCCCAAAACAACGAAACGCTCCACGGTATGACCTCAGCTTATCTATGCTGTCTATCCACCGTGTTCTAGTAGTGAACTAGCAACGAACTAGCCCCACTTGGCGCGCCAGCTTGTCTATGCACCCTTCAATAAAGCATGGTTTTGTCGAGAGTCGTCTACGGGGTCGTGTTCAGTCCTGACTGCGTTACACAGCAAAGTTCGCTTAAAACAACATGCTCTAATGAATAGAAAGGTTCATGACAGAGGCTATACTAGAAATAAAATGAATAACAAGTAGAATAAAAGAAATTTAATGACTGAAAAGTATGTGCATAATAATAATTTAAAAAATCCTCCCTGAATTTTACCCCCTTAATAAATAATAATAATAACACTGAGGGGTAGGAACTCGCTCGTCACAACAAGACAATGTGAATGCAGCTTCACATAAATGATAAAATCATAACATAAGCATTTGAGCGGTAATGAACTCACTCGTCACAACATATGGATACGAGTCCATTTTTCTGGTCAAGAAGTTACATAATGTGTGCTGTACTGTTCGTTAATAAGAAACTGAGTACTGATGCGAGTCCGTTTACAACTGAAACAGACATGTTGCTTACGGAGTGCATCTTTTAAATCACACTACGGCTATGGGACCCACCATTAATTAATACACTACAACTACTACTGACACATGCAAGATCTAATAATCTAAACAAAATGAAGAATCTCCCTGAGATTCTTACTGGTGCAGGAGCACACGGAATAAAAAGAGCATGCCAGAAATAGGCCAAAAACCGCTCTCATCAACTTGGGTACATAGCTCCGCGCACTCTAACTTGACACGGGTCAAGAACGCATCAAAATAACACGCCAAAAATATTGAACCAACAACAACAAAATACACGCCTAACGGCTGAAAAACAATGTTTACATTTATATGAAACGCCAGACAAACACGAATTTCGGTGGCTACCTTAAAATTATGGACAGCTCCCATTTAATCAAGCAATACTCATTTTAACCGATCAGGTTTTGTGAATTTAAAACAACATCATAAATTGCAGTAAAAGAAAGCAGATCTGTTACTAATGACAAGACGTTATCTGATTGAGCTCCCCCCAACTTGTATGAGTCACGCTGTCCTACAAATACCTCTCTCTGTCTGGCAAGCTAAGTGCAGTTCCCTCTGGAAACATCAACATATCTCACGCATCCCATGGATGGCGAGAAACAAATATATACCACGAGTTCAGCCCCGCGAGGTCATGAACTGGGTTGACGTGGAGCAAGTCAGAATAATCACCATGATATATTCTCACTAGCACATCATAAAATCACATACGCACCCATAGCTTGGACAGAATCTCATACACACTCACTCTGGGTCGGCTCAAACAGATCAACAACAATACTGCGTCCATTGACACATTAACAAAAACACACAACAGAAACTCGGGTGCAAAGTGCCATCCCGTTCAAATCTGCTGGAAAGCAACTATCAAAAACAATCCTGATCCGTCATAAAATTCTACTCACAAATAATCTTTTACCCTCCAAATTCTATTTTTAGTCTCAAAATTAATTCAGTTACATTTTTGTTGTAAGGCATATCTCCGAATAATAATGCTTGACCGCGATTTACGCAAGCGAGATCGAGCAACGGCTGCGCGTCTCGCCCCGTACAGTTAAACCAAATACAATCACAAAATATAAACATAACGCAACGCTCGGCTAGTCCCATATTTAATGTGTCAGTAAAACAAAAACTAATAATCTACATTACCAAGCAAGCAAACAAATATTTACAAACATATCCCATAACACCGTAGCTGACTTAATAAATAAATAAATAAATTTATTTGGTACTCAATCCTTTAAAACAGCGCCAGGAATTACGTCTGCAGCCATCTCCTTTAAGATGTTTATCTGGTCATTGACATCTTCAGGCAAATGTCCTGCTGGTTCCCAGATCCATCCTCGTTCTTGGACGTCATCACGTGCTGAATTAAATAAAATTTTGTCAGATACACACACGATATAATTCCTACTATATTCACCTATCAAGTACTATATTCCTTGACAGTCTATTTGGTGAATTACTTCGATGAACTGGTCCTACTGATAATGCTGGGACTATAAATAAATCACTGAAGTTATACTTATTATAATGTGACGACACTGTTCCATGTTCACAAACATGAAAATCTGCAGAGTAATACGTTCCGTCCTCAGACGAACAAAAATTAGTAATACGTTCCGTCCTCAGACGAACAAAAATTAGTAATGCGTTCCGTCCTCAGACGAACAAAAATAGTAATCATTCCGTCCTCAGACGAACAAATTAGTAGTGATCCTCGAAGCATCTTGGATCCTTATAAATGACACAGACTAGGGTAGGTGTGGAAGGGGATCTATTAAAAAATATTCCATACTAACTATCAGACTAGCATGCGACCGGTATCATTTAGTTCTTAGCAGTGTGGAGGTTACGATTATGCTGTAGCCGGCTTGAATCGATCGTGGAATTAATCTGTAGATAACTCCCGCGTTAATCTACTCGTGCGCGTTCCCAAGCCGAGTTCCCGCTAAGACAAGGCGTCTTGATATTACTGGCCTAGACTCTTGTATGTCTTTGCGCGTTTTTACACACATTTCTGCCGTAGGGAGTGGTTCACATGATGATGGACCAATTACCTTGTAGCATTCGATTTCTTCCTTGGCGCCAACCTTCATAGCAACAAGCCATAGTGTGCGTCCCCAAGCCAACGTTCGCGCTAAAAGTTGCACCTGGTCTATGTCTCAAGAATATATACGCATCCTCCTAAAATACCACAGGAGCTTAAACCATTGTGTCCTCTCGGCCACTGATTTCTCAATATTTTCCCAACAGCGTCTGGCTCTCATATCTGTTGTCTGTATAAATGTATCAGAAAACGATGAATAATTATTAGAATCCTTTATACAGCCTGCGGATAAAGGGTTCAATACATTCATTTTCATTTGAGACTGTTTTGCCCATCAGTATCCAGTCTAGTCTGCAAGCCTCTGTTTGCGAACAAGTTAGATCCATGATCCCGTATTAGCAGTCAGCACTGCGGCTTTCACTTCTTCTACACCTCTCACTTTGAAATTGCCTCCTAGGTCTACCTGTGCTTCTCTTTCTCTACAGATGAAATTATTAACTTCTTTGGTAATATCTCTTCCTGCATTCTTTTCACATGACCCCGCCATCTGAGTTGGCTCATACAAACAGCTTCATCTAGCGTGTTAATTTTTAACGAAGCCCTTATCTCTTAATTATGAGTACCTTCCTGCCAATGCTCCAACCTGTTTGTCCCAACAATCATTCAAGCTACCCTCATATCAGTTACCTCTAGCTTATGTAACAGATATCCTGAATCTACCTAGCTCTCGCTTCCATACAGCAAGGTCGAACTAAATACTGAGCGATATAGGGAGCGTTTCATTGCTACACTAACTTCCTTCTTGCAGAATACTGTAGATCGCAACTAAGTACTCACTGCATTGGCTTTTCTGCATCTTGACTCTATTTCCTTTCTCATACTACCATCCTGAGACAATGCACAGACTAAGTACCGGTACTTAATATGTTCCACCTGCTCCAATTTAGTTCCTCCTATTTGACATGCTATTTTCTTCTGCTTCTTCCTTGCCGGCATAACCACCATTTTTGAAATGCTAATTTTCATACCTACCTTATTTCCTACATTTATGTTCAAGTTCTAACATTTTGACTTGTAAGCTTTTGACGGAGTCTGTCATCACAACCAAGTCATCGGCATAGGCCAGAATGCTGGTTTCCATCTAATTGAATCCCAACCAACCAGTTTATGCCCTTCAGAAAATAGTCCATGTACAAAATAAACAGTAGTAGTAGTAGTAGTAGTAGTAGTGGTGGTGAGAGATTACAGCCTTGCCTCACTCCAGTAACAACCTTGAATCAAGAACTAATCCTACCATCAACTCTCACTGCAGCCTGATTATCAACATAAATTATGTTGATTGTCTGCAGCATCCTTCCCTCGATACCATATTCCCCCTGGATGCTCAGCTTCACCCTGAGTACTCTATGCCTTCTATTACTAGATCTACAAAACACAAATGTCTATTCCTCTTGTAACATTCCTCTATAACTTGGTGCATACTAAATATTTGATCTTGACATCCTTGTTGCGATCTGAATTTATTTTCAGTACGGGTCAGGGAAGGGATTATGAAAGGAAATCGGCCGTGGACCTATTGAAAGGAACCGTTCCGGCATTTGCCTGGTAGTGAAAATGGGAAACCACGAAAACCACTTTCAAGACGGCCGAGGTGGGATTCGAACCCATGCTTTCCCGATGCCAGCGAGACACGAGGTAGCGCTCTCGGCTCCTTTCTACAATGCCCGGGACACTTATCAAAGAAATGACACAATAATTATTGCAATCTTTTCTGTTACCTTGTTTAAAAGTTGGGGCGATTACTGCTTTTGTCCAGTCAGAGGGTACATTTCCTGAAACCCATGCCAATTCGATTATCCTATGCAACCATTTCAGCCGTGCTTTCCCACTATACTTCACAATTTCTGACCGAATTGCATCTACCCCTGCCGCTTTGTCACATTGTAGTTTATTTACCACCCTCTCTACTTCTCCACGGTAACTGTAATTATTTGGGTAACTGTCCTGGATTGTGAATATCTATACTATATCTATACTATATCTATACTAATATAATAAAGCTGAAGAGTTTGTGTGTTTAAACGTGCTAATCTATGGAACTACCAGTCGGATTCGAAAAATTCTTTTTTTATATGATAGCCAGATTCAAGAGGAATAGTTTAGGCTATGTTAAATTTCGGACAGACCACTCCATTCCCTGCATTTAGGCCCTTTGGCACAAATCTACACCGTTTCACCGATCTGGACCAAAATGTGTATATTTACCCTTTGGAACCCTGCGAGTAACACTGTCGGCATGAAATCTCGGATAGACCACTACAATCCCTGCATTTAGGCCATTTGGCACAAATCTACACCGTTTCACAGATCTGAACCAAATTTCACATAGTTAGGCCTACACTATGGAACCCGACGAGTAACACTGTCTGCTTGAAATTTCGGACACACCACTCCATTCCCTGCATTTAGGTCCATTGGCACAAATCTACACCGTTTCACCGATCTGAATCACATTTTGCACACTTACCCTTTGGAACCCTGCGGGTGATACTGTTCACCTTAAATTTCGGACAGACCACTCCATTTCCTGCATTTAGGCCCTTTATCACAAATCTATACCGTTCCTCCTAATTGCACCAAATTTTACATACACTTTGAAACGCTGCTGGAACACTGTCCACTTGATCTTTTGGACAACGCTCTCCATTCCCTACATTTAGAATAACAAACAAACTGAACTTGAAAACCATGTATTAAGGCCCTAGAATCATTCATGTCCGTAGTAGTGTAACTGTAAGAGTATTTTAATAAGTCTATTGTTGACTGACAATTCGGGCTGCATCACGTCGCCCCTATCAGTGTTCTGGTGCAGAATGGCAAAAATAGTTAAATCTTGTGCTGCTTATAAATTTCAGTCACGGGGAGTAATTAGTGCAAAATGATTTCTTTTGTCCCTTAAAACAGTTATCATCATGAACATATTATGCATCTGTATAAGTGCAATGGCGTTGGTGCAATACATTGAGGTTATCAGCTGCAATAAGCGTTGGTGCTTTAAAAATTTACCGTAATTTATTCCGAAACTTATCGTTGAGCGCCATGTTGCCATAAATTATACTATTACTACTATTGCTTCCAAAGTGTTCTGATTATTTTCCTACGGCGCTATGCGACAAAAGACGACACTATTGGTCTCTACATTTCTAACAGACAATGAGATATAGGCCCTAGGCAGTGTCTTCTATTTCACTTACTCCTCTTTCTAATCATTTTTAGAAATTTGTTTGTAAATTACATGTGTCAGTGCAGTAGTTAGTAAATAGCCGTTTCCCTATTCATTATTATCATTAGGGGAAAATGATCTAAATGTTACGTCCACCACCACAAAAAGTTTAGTTTAAGTATCACGTGCCAGTTCTGTAGTAGTATTCATTATCATCCATAAAACAAATAAATCGACCGGGTGAAGCCGGGCACTACTGCTAGTATTACATAATTATGTATATTGATACAATTTACAAAGAAACTATAATCCATGTTTCTCAATCTATTTTACCAGTGTTTCACCCCAGTGCACCATTGGGCTTATTAGTTGGTATAGTACACTTCTTCTTCTTGTGCCATACCCTCATTGGATGTTAGTTATTGATGTTTTAAGGGTCAAAACTACGAGGTCATTTGCCAATCTCATTGGATGTTGGTTGTCATCAGGGTGATTTCTTTTACCAGCTTGGAATAGTGCAGGAGTGTTGATTCCATACCATTCGCATAGGTTCTTCAGCCAAAATATTCTCCTCCTTCCTCGATCTCTTCTACCTTCAATATTATGATCTATAGGAATTTATATTTATCATTACAAATGATATGGTCAAAGTATTCAAGTTTTTTCTGTTTGGTGTTATGCAAATCCTTCAGTTCCTTATGCAGGCGTTCCAGCACTTCCATGTTACGTCTCTATCGATCCGTGACATTCTGAACAGGCGCCAATAGCGCCACATCTCGAAGGCTTGAAGTTTTTTACTGGTATTCTCCGTGGGGAGGGTCCAGGCTTCAGCGACATACAGTTGGATAGAGAAAATGTAACACCATAGTAAATGGAGACGAAGAGCAATATTAATGTCTCTGTTGCACAGTAATTCTTTCATTTTCATGAATGCAGCTCTAGCCAATTCAATGCGGGATAGCACTATTCCAATAATGATCAAGTATGCATCCAAGGTATTTCACGTGTTGAGCTTGTTCCAGTGTTGTCCCAGCTACAGTAAGATTAACCACGGCCGACTGAATACGAGCTGCGCTCTATACCGGCCTTGACATTCCCAGTCAGAACCCATGTATAACATGTAATTGGAAAGTTTCTACTCGTTGCCGGTAGAGCGCACTCCCCTCCCATTATAGGCGCGATAAGGAATCAGCTGTACAGTACGTATATTAAATGTGTAATCCCAAGAACCACTGGATGGATTTTGATGCTGCTTTCACCATTCTGTAAAGGTGATCTCGAGGAAGATTTGTGTAGAAAATATTTATTTATGACCAAAGGGAGCCAAGCAGTAACGATTTCAGTGAAAAGGTCGAAAAAATAGCCTGGCGTCCGTGCGCTTTTTAAGCTTACGCTGGGCGAACCGTTAAAAATATCATTATATTATGAGTGTAAGAATTGTTCAGCGTGAGAAATTCTACAAAAAAGTCCGCGAGAGCATATCTCTATCTTCAATACATCGCCCACTATAAGTGTTTTTAGTTTGGACGGGAGGGGCATTTGGCTTGCACCTCGCCATTCTTAAATTACGTCTGACAGGAATTCCTTGCACATTCATAACTGTTCCCGGGCGAAGCCGGGGCGGGTTGCTAGTGACACTATATAATTATTATCATTATAATTTCCGCATTATCAAAATTAAAATTATATCACAAAATAAAATAGCGTGCTAATAAATCTAAGAGAAATTAGACATACCTTACACCTTCTTCGGGTACAAGGACACTACTCCAGCACCGTCTCATTAAAAGGAAAGAGAGGATCAAAATTACAGCCGGGAACAAGTAGCAGCTAATCGTGTGTTGTGTTTTGTGCTAAGAGATCTTTCGACAAATTATCAGATACCGTGTGCCTTCTTTTTCACGAAGCAGCTGTCAGGACGGGACTTACATAAACTCCTGCTGGACGTTAATCTCGAGGTTGAACAATGCGGTTTCATAATTATAATAACTGTCTCTGATAATCACAAAACTAACACTACAATGATGAGGCATTTAGGGGGAGGGAATTTGCAACCAATGGTCAATCACCCATACGACGAGTCTAGGAATGTATTCCCTAGTTTTGATCATTGTCACATTCTAAAAAAAAACATTAGAACGCAGTTTCTGTAACGAGAGATGACTGATGGTACTGGAATAATTTCAGGGAAATACTTGTCATTACTATACACAATGCATAAGGGTGAGATCGTGAAACCGGTCAGACACCTCACTAAAAAACACATCGAACCCACTAAATTTGAAAAAATGAATGTTCGGCGTGCCAAGGAAGCGTTCTCGTCAGAAGTTATTGGTGCCATTAGTACACTGAAAGAAAATATAGGCATGCACCCGGAAGCGTACACATTCATGGACGCAGAAGCAACCTTTTTTTTTTAAACGATAATAAATGGTTCGCTATACATGACGTAAGCATCACATATCATCATATTCAGTCGAGAAATCCAGATAAAGGGCATTTTCTTCTCATTAAATGCCAGTCGCCTAAACTGGCTAGAGGAATATTTTCTTTCTTACCTTGAAACTTTGAAAGCTGCTAGTAACGCTGCTAGAAAGGACTTCCTGAGTTCTGAGACTTACGAAGCTACCTATAAAATTAATCACGGATTCAGCTGTCCAGTGCATAAGGTATCTTCTAAAAATGGGCAAAGGAAAGTCGCCAAATATGGGGAGTTTTTTTATAGGGCTCACATTAGACATAAGAAGGAACGGAATAATTTTGGTTTTCTCACCAATGTAAACCTCAGGCGATATACTATGTATATTACAAATATTGGCACGTTTGATGTTGTAATACCCTGTGATATTATTGTTAACTTTAAAAGTGCGTATTAGGCAACCGGGTTTCGTAATATGGGGAGGTGAGAAACCTCACGGTTTTTATTTATAATAGGTACACTGAATAGTATACCCTACTAATTAAAGCATTAATTCTGACATTTTTTTTCGTGTGGCCTCCTGAGAGGCCGAGTGCAGGTCTTTCTAGTCGACGCCCGTGGGCGACCTGCGCGTCAGGATGAGAGATGGAATGGATGAAGATGAATGAAACTGGACAAGGATGTGGAAGGAAGCGGCCGTGGCCTGTTAGAAGGTACCGTCCCAGCATTTGCCTGGTGTTGAAAAATGGGAAATCACGGAAAATCATTTCAAGGACGGCCGACGGTGGGGCTCGAACACACGCGTCTACCGAGTCAGCAGAGAGCTTGGCCCCATGGCCTAACGCTGCGCTTTAGCCAGCGTAGCCCCTACTGTCGGTAATTCTGACAATGTAATGAAATCATGAACACAAATAGTACAAAAATACAAAAATGAATATTTTAAGTAAATAACAGTCCTAGTTTCCTGTTGCCGAACTTCCAACCCGTTCAGCAGAAAAATGCATAAACTTTAATGAAAACCGAGTGATTCTGATCGATTTCAACTGTAACGAGGTGCAAGGTATGTCTAATTTCTCTTATATTTATTAGCACGCTATTTTATTTTGTGATATAATTTGCATTTTGATATTGTGGGAATTATAATGATAATATAATAGTGTCACTAGCAACCCGCCCCGGCTTCGCCCGGGAACAGTTATGAATGTGCAAGGAATTCCTGTCAGACGTAATTTAAGAATGGCGAGGTGCAAGCCAAATCCCCCTCCCGTCCAAACTAAAAACACTTATAGTGGGCGATGTATCGAAGATAGAGATATGCTCACGCGGACTTTTTTGTACAATTTTTCATGCTGAACAATTCTTACACTCATGGTATATTGATATTTTTAACGGTTTGTCCAGCGTAAGCTTAAAAAGCTCACGGACGTCAAGTTCTTTCTTCGACCTATTCACTGAAATCTAACATCGTTACTGCTTGGCTCCCTTTGATCATAAATAAATTATTTTCTACATAAATCTTCCTCGATATTACCTGTACAGAATGGTGAAAGCCGCATCAAAATCCATCCAGTGGTTCTCGAGATTACCCGTGATATCCAAGAATCGGGGAATTTGTTTTACACTAAGTAGAGATAAGTCTTAGTCGAGCAATGCTTGGTGAACAGCGCTGTGTGAGCAGTTGAGTAACTAACAAGATTTCATGAAAAAGGTCTCATTGTCTAGGCCGGTATGAGCGCATTCAGTCGGTCGTGGATTAACAGGTGGAATTACATGTTTGCTCAAAACTACCTTTGTCCTTTTTGTATTCAAATTCAGACCTGCTCATGCACTGTGTTGTACTACAGAGTTTAGTAAGGTTTGTAGATCTTCAGCACTTGTTGCAAGCAGAGCTGTATCGTCTGCATACTGCAAATCATTTATGGTTTATCCATTAACAGTACCTTCCTGTTTTCCTTCCAGTGCTTCAGAAAATATTTCCTCAGAGTAGATATAGAAAAGATGTGGAGATAGAGCATAAGACTTGTCTCACTCCTTGTTTTACTGTATATTTTCTACACTACCGGTGTTGGTGCAATCTACTTTTATTGAAGCCGTCTGATTCCAGTACTTACTTAGACTTAGTTCCCCCAATGCTAGGTAGCATATCGGGCAACAAGTTTCCTCCAGCGAACTCTATCAGCTGCCAGGTTTTCAGCTTCCTCCCAGTTCATATCCATGCATTCAAGAACCTTTGCAAAAGTTTGTTTCCAGGTGTTACGAGGTCTTCCTCTCCTTTGGTATCCTTCCGTTTGTTTCCACAACAGTGTTGATTTGGGTATCTTTCTATCATTCATACGTAGAACTGATCTTCAAAATTCGCCTCAAGCATTGTTGGTGAAAAACGTTGAGCTTGTGTGCTGATTTTACTGATATTTTCCAGGTCTCACATGCATATATGGCGATCGGTAAGATGATAGAGGAATATAGCCAAATCTTTGTGGACATACTTATAGAGTCTAATTGCCATATGGACCGCATTTGTTGAAAGACTGCCGAAGCTTTTCTGCTGCTGAGGTCTGCATCTACGTCCCCATTACTACAGATAAGCCTGCCAAGATATGAAAAAAGGTCAACATCTTGTAGAATCTTCTGTTGCACTATAATTTGTGTAGATAAATTCCCATTTTTATGCACATTATATTGGTCTTGTCACCATTTATCTCTAGTCCAGCAGAACTGGCTATTCCATCCAGCTTGATTGTCATTAATTGTAAACTTTGTGGTGTTTCTGCCAGAAGAACGATGTCATCAGCAAAATCCCGATCCGTTAGCCTAGATTGCTCATTCCAACGTATCCCCATATTGGGATTGTCCATAGCTTTTATCATTACAAAATCTATGACCAATATGAATAGGAATAGTAACAAAATGCATCCTTGTCTGACGCCTGTGAGAATGCTAAAGAAAGGCGTGTTCCGATCTGCTGTTCTTATACAACAGCTCGAGTCTAGATACATAAGATAAGCCCGTAGATCCCTGATGGGCAAGGGCCTCCTACCGGAGTGGTAGTGGGTGGCTCAAGTAGTCTCCCAAGAGGAGCCAGTTCTTGAGAGATGTCTTTCCTAATACATATTGACACACATTAATAAAAAATAAATGAGCACACACCCTTACTATGGTATTTACATTGTTACACTATTACACTGATCTGAATTTCCTTCCATAGCTTCCTATCCCTGGCATTTCTGGTCCACGTAACACCTGCCTCGAACCTAAATTCGTCCAACCATCTGCGACGGGGGCATCCTCTGCTTCTCTTGCCAGCTCTTGGATCCCACATAGTCGTGGAGTAGGCCCATCTATCCTGGTTCATTCTGGATATGTGTCCACCCCAACGCCATTTCAGTTGCCGAGTTCTTGTTGTGTCCTCCAACCCACTTCTTTTTCTCAGATCCGTGTTACTGATTCTGTCGCTTAGCTTAACGCCTAGGATTCTCCTTTCCATTTTCCGTTTACAGATCTGGAGCAGTCTTGTCTGACATTTACTAAATGACCAAGTTTGGCATCCTTAGATTAACACTGGGATGTCACAGCTTTGAAGTACATCGAATCTCAATTTAGGGCTCAATGATTTGTCTATAAGGATGAAGCTTAGGCTCCAGAATTTTCCCCACGTCAATCCAATCCTTCTTTTGATTTCTCGGTCGCTTGTAAATCTAGATAGAGGTTTTTTGAAAACATAGATTAGATGGTAGGGAATTCCATATAGGCTCACAATATTCCACAATGATTCTCGGTGTAGACTGTCAAAAGCTTTTTCTTAAATCAACGAAGTTTAGGGGCAACGAACAGTTAAATTCTGTGCATTGTTCTATTACATTTTGTAGAATAAATATTTGTTCGAAAGCCAGCCTGTTCTTCTCGCAGTCGTTAATCTGCTGCTTCTTGTCTCCGTTTTAGAAGAATGAGGCAGAAGACTTTGCCTGGCACCGAGAGAAGCGTGATACCTCCCCACATTGTACATTCAGTTTGATTTCTTTGGTAGTTTCATGATGATGCCACGTCTCCAGTCTTCTGGAACTTGTCTTGTTTGCCAACAGATATTGCAGAGTTTAGTAAGGTGATGAATTAATGCTAGACCTCCATATTTTAGAATCTCTGCTGAGATTTCATCCAAACCAGCTGCTTTGTTGTTTTTAAGTATTTTGATTGCTGCGCACACCTCTGCTTCTGTAATATCACCTGTATTTACCATTAGCTCTTGCATTTTTTGCTCATTTTTGAAGTTGTAAGCATTAAGTAGGTTGGGCTGGTTTAAGGTTTCTTTGAATTACTCAACCCAGCGGGCAGATTATTTTCATCTCTTGTGAGGAGAAGTTTGCCATTTTTATCCTTTATGGGGCTGTTTGAACAACTATGGGCTCCAAGTTCTCGGACAATACGGTACTGCACCCGAATTCCTCTAGAGCACAGTCCCTAATCCGCACAGATGGTAAAAGGATCGTGAGAATGTCAACACCCGGCTAGGAGTTGAACAACCCTCACCGGAATGATGACTAGGAAACCCTAGGAACACATATATACATCTCTAACTATACTACTAACTAGTTGCATACAGTACAGAAAATATAAACAAATAAAAGTAGAGCACTAACGAGCAACTCGGCTCTCGGGGGTTAAGATAAGTTGTCGATCATCTGTCTGCATCTAGCTAGCGGTATCGTTCTAGTGTAATTAAGCGATGAATCAAAGAAACAGTTTTAAAAAACTCAGCAAGAATAAAAATATTCTTGCCATTTATTGACGATAAAGAATATAACATGACAAAAATTATGTTCCCTTCACCAATAATAAAATAAAATATTTGTCTATAATCACCACGAGGTTTTGCAGCTGCTTTCTTTGGAATAGGATTAAAAGTTGACGTCAACCTGTCAGAAGATATATTTCCACTTGTATACTGTACACTTGGCTGAATAGCCTTTTGTTAGGATATCTAGTGATTGGTATTCTTTATGTATTTATACTATTTTCTGAAGTGCTGGAAGGAAAAGCAATGTTGTCACATAGGTGTTCACACTTGGCTAACTTGCACGTCATAGAATAAACTAACCAGTTTGTGATACTCTGCAAATCATAAATACTAACATTAAACGAAAGATTCAGGAAGAGTATAAAGGAAGGACTAATGAAACACCCTAAACAAACTTCAATTGCAGGCGAATGGGCACTTTGAAGAATGAAATTACAAACTCCACACAGGAAAACATTAGTAGGAAAGAAAGAATAGGTAGAAAACCGTGGATCACAAAGGATAATAATAGAATTAAGGGATGAAAGACGGAAACACAAGAATGTAAGAGATAAAAAGGGGAAGACAGAATACAGACGTCTGAGAAATGAGGTTAACAAGAAGTACAAGGACGCGAAAGAAGAATGGTTGAAACAGAAATGTGCAGGTATAGAAAATTGTCTGAAATTAGGAAAAGTAGATACTGCTTATCGAAGGATTAGGAATACTTTTGAGGAAAAGAAGACTAAGTGCTGTAATATTGAAGACACAGATTGAAGGCCTCTAACAGATAGGGAAGAAAAGGTTCGGAGATGGAAAGCTTACATAGAGTGCTTGTATAAAGGAAAGGAGATTGAGAATCATGTAATGGAAAGGGAAGAGGACATTGATGAGGATGCGAAAGGAGATTTAATATTGAGATCAGAATTTGACGGAGCTTTGGAAGACTTAAGCAGGAACAAAGCACCGGGCATAGCTGATACAATACCGATTGAGTTGCTACGCTGCATGAGTGATGATGGACTGGTCAGGTTATTTCACTTGATGTGTAGGATTTATGAGACAGGTGGGGTACCCTCTGATTTCAAGAAAAATGTTATCATCCCTAAACCGAAGAAAGTAGGAGCTGACAGATGCGAAGATTACCATACAATCACCTTGATTACTCATGCTTCAAAGACCCTGTCTAGAATAGTTTACAAGAGGATGGAAAGCCAGATAGAAATGGAGTTGGGTGAAGGCCAGTTTGGTTTCAGGAGAAATGTAGGAACAAGGGAACAACTGAGTTTTAGGCTGATTTTTGAAGGTAGAATAAGGAAAGATAAGAGAACGTTTATGGCATTTGTAGACTTAGAAAAGGCTTTTGATAACGTTGATTGGTGTAATTTGTTTGAAATATTAAAAACGATTGGAATAAAGTACAGGGAAAGGAGGGTGCTCTACAATCTATACAGAAACCAGACAGCAGTCATTAGAGCTGAAGGACATGAGAGAGAAGCTGGTATTCAGAAAGGTGCAAGGCAAGGCTGCAACTTATCACTAGGGCTCGGATTTTTAGGTAAAAAAATATTTTTTTATGTAAATACATATTTTAAGCATTTTTTCTATAAATACATAAATTCCTGCTTTTCACTTACTAGCACATAAAAAGACATAATATTTATATTTTTAAGATCAGTATGCTAGCTTTCAGTTTGTGCATTTTTGCTGTGTGTTACTTCAACGGGGAAGAACCTGTGAGCTATCTAATCTTCATGCAGAGCGTATGTCAGCTTGCAACTGTGTTATTTATAACTTAACGCCCCGTGCCACTCACTGTGGAAGCCGGGGATTTCCTTGTCCATAACCATATTGCACCACATGCTAGACTTGCCTCCCCCGGCTACCTGAAACCAATGTCACTCGCATGCAGTACATTAATGTCTCTGTGAAGTGTAAGGCAGTTCTACGATGCTTTAAGTAAAAACAACTACAAGTTATCGTCTGTTGGAGAATTAAAAATAATTTTACTTCTGATGGGGACGTTCTGTTCTGCCAACCTTGTGGGAAAGCAAACAAGGCGGATCAGCGATCTCAAGTTACACAACACCTCAAGGACAAGAAACACATTGCCGCAGTTTTGCGACTTCAGAATAAGTGTTTCGCGATAATCGTCTGTCATTTGTGATGGACAACCTGAAGTTGTATCTCGTTGTGTATTGTAATGCTTCAGAAGTCAGTGAGACATAGAATAAATTGTATTCGTGAGTACTATATATTGTTTATATTCACATTATAGTTAGTTATTGTTGTTTTAAGGGGCGGAACTACGAGGTCATCTGCCCCTATATATTCACATTTAAACGAAATTATTATTAAATATTTTTACTTTTTTGCCACATATTTCAGGTATTTTTAATACATAAAAAATAAATATTTTCCCGATTTTTAGCACCTAAAAATCCGAGCCCTACTTATCACCCATACTTTTCAATCTATATATTGAACAAGCAATGAAGGAAATTGGAGATAAATTTAAAGTGGGAGTGAAGATTCTAGGAGAAATAATTTCAACTCTGAGATTTGCTGATGACATCATTATTTTGGCCGACACGCCAGAGGATTTGAATGAGTTTCTGAATGGTATGGAATCCGTCTTGAGGAAATAATTCATGATGAAAATCAATAAATGTAAAACAAAAATATTGAAATGCAGTCGAAATAAATCAGAAACCTCTATGTACATCAAATTGGCAGGTAAAAAGCTAAAGGAAGTAGGAGACTTCTGTAACTTAGGAAGCAAAATAACCAGTGATGGACGAAGCAAAGAGGATATAAAAAGTAGGTTGGCTCAGGCAAGGAAAGCATTTCCACAGAAAAGGAATCTGTTGAAATCAAATATAGATTTAGGTATAAGGAAGTCATTTTTGAAAGCCTTTGTCTGGAGCGTGGCACTATATGGATGTGAAACTTGGACTATTGATGCAGCAAAGAAAAAGAGAATTGAAGCATTTGAAATGTGCTGTTACAGGAGAATGATGAAGATCAGATGGGTAGATAGGGAAACAAATGAAGAGGTATTAAGACGAGTGGGGGAGGAGAGATGTTTCTGGTGACTGCTAATGAAGAGAAGGGATGGGTTGGTAGGACACATACTAAGACACCCTGGAATAGCAAGCTTAGTTATAGAAGGAAGGGTTGAGGACAAGAACTGTAGGGGTAGACCAAGGTTGGAATATGTTAAACAGATTGCTTCGGATGTATGGTATGGTAGCTATGTAGAGATGAAACGATAAGCTCAGGACAGGGAGCCATGGACAGCTGCATCAAACCAGTCAAAAAACTGAAGACTCAAACAGCAACAACATTAACTATAAAAGCTATACAAAGTATGGCAAAACATATTTCTAAATATTTGTATAGGCTAATCTTAAACTTCAACCCTAGTGATCAGATGACCACGTGACGGTCGAAACGGGTTATCACAAAATTACATTTTATCAGTGATTAATATTAATAAGGTGTAAGTAACTTTTTCATGAAAGTGTGTTTTATAGTAGTTACCCCGCCTAAATTGATAATGGGAGAGGGAGACTATGAAATACCATTTCAAGGACGGTCAACAATGAACTTCAGACTCGCTCATCTACTGAGACTGGAGGTTGCCTTACACTGCATAGCTACCACATTTGGTAAACTACTCCTTTGTATAATATATTGAACCCTTGTAGAAGAAGCGTATCGAGACTCAATTTCGGGTAATGTTTCGGTCCATGATAACCGTGCAGTTACATTTTGCTTCTCAAGATTACAAGGATACATAGGGCAAATACAATAATTAAAAAAAGGAGGTAACCCAGTATTAAATAACAAGTTTAATAACCAAAGCAAAAAACAATCAACAAAAACAACATCTCGAATTTACTCCCGCACTTCTAAATAGATCACAACTGCAAATCCTAAGTTGTGTCTGCATCAATCAAGTGGCATTCAAATATCCACAGTTTAACATTTAAAATAAATATCTCAGGAGAGATTATTAATTTAAAAAAAGACGTTTGAAACACTACGTCGACTTCAAATCTATACTTGTGCACGCGTGACGATGTTTTGACTAAATGAAGGAAATAAGTACGATTACGAAATTCGTTACCATATGGTTTCCCGTCAAGCAACGAATCCGCAATTCTGCGTAAATTAGATTAGCTTAGGGAACACACACCAAGACACTTAATAATTATCCGACACCCGCTACCCTTATATTATACAAATAGATCTCCGCACGAGATCTTGACAACGTGCCAAAACACGTCTAATTGCCCAGCGGGTCTTGGTAAAATCAACACAAGCGTACGTGACTACAACAAAATACACGAGGACATGACCGAACGTCATTTTAATAATTACAATAACCACAACAATCCAAATGGATTTTAAAAAACAAGAACAACACTATGCCCAATAGCATTTAATTATAACACACACAAAATATCAATTCAACTTAATGCATGAAAATTATGGTCTGAGTATGGCGAGCTACCCTTTAAATCAAGAATAGAATACAGGCTCATCTCACTTTAAGAGAAGAGGACACGGTAACCCGGCCTCAAACCTAATTAGTGTTATCTTAAATCTGTCCGTCACATATGAAGCCATTATGTCATTCTCCCAGTGCGTCGCATAATAATATCGGGAGCTTGCTCACAGCAGCTCTCGAACCTAGAAGTACCTTGTATTTCCTGAAAACATGTGTGTATAAAATACCTATTTTGTCCCAATAATTCTCTCAGGAATTATAAGACACGACATCTCAGCCAGTAGCCTCCTCGGAGTTCATACTGCCGTTAATTATATTTTGCTGCAGACAGGAATCGTGGGCTGATTACCACGATGTTCCCCGCGCATGTAGACACACATCATCACACATCACCAAATAACGCACACCTGGGTAATGACTTCACCTCATTCTCTCCACCTGAAATACGTCCAGATTTAGGATTCCACGGAAAGACTTATATTGCTTTCACAAAGATCATAAAATCATTACTTCCTTAGTTTTACAGATTACAAAGAGAACTATGGTTCCCTGCAAATAAAATTGATCTAGGCAAGTCACAATAAAACGCCTGTTTATCAAACACAAGGTTAAAATTTTACCCCCCCACCACCAATTCTAAGTTTATCGTTACGTTTTATTTTACAAAAGCGCCATTTATCGCTCAAACCATAAAATTCCGCTCAAGCGATATGAACAATACACTGTACACGAATTGTACATTTACAAGTTACATTACAATCAATTAAATCAGAACAAAAAATAGTCACGCACGACATTATAATCGAGTGTCGGTACCCGAATAAAAAATCAAACTACAATAAAAAGAATACAAGAAAATTATTTACATTTCCCCAGCTTATCTAACTACGACTAAAATTGAATAATCAATATGTGGTACTTATTCCTCCGCCAAAACATCTCAGCTCACGTCGCCACTCATAACCCTGCAGTTATTTAGCCGGACTTGGACATAGTCGCTGGTGTGTCCATGGTCATCCTTCCAACTGTTGGCCTCGTTCCAGACATCTTGGTTTTCTTAGGATAAAAATATTCAGTTATTTCACAGTACTACAATTATTACTAAAATTGCTAAATGAGCTGATAATATCCACTCAAAGTCCTGAGCAATTTATTCGAAGAAAAACTTTCCCTAAATATTTGTAAGCCTGAAGCTTCTACCATTCACACGCAAATTATACACATTTAAATACTTGAAGAACTCGTCAGAGTTTAGAAGTTAATATTTCGTCAACACAAGTGTCGCCACGACACATCGAAATAAAGTCTAGTGTCCCTCACGACACCTCAAAATAAAGTCCACACAAGTGTCGCCCACGACACATCGAAATAAAGTCAGTTCAACCACCAGCTTGGCTACATTTATAGAGAACACAGCAAATTGACAGTAGTGGGGACAATTTTAAAAAATAATTCGGAGTTTTTAAGTTACGGACTTGCGACTAATTTCATTGAGCTTCTCTTATTGCGCAGGTTAAGAATCTGATCGGTGGAGACACAAATGATCATGGGTTTTATTAATATTCAATTTTGCGCCAAATCAAAGGTACGCCAGTTTTTCGCGGGCCTTAAGCGTGCCTAGCTTCATTCGTTGGTTCAAATTCATCACGTAGAGTTTGACCTGGAGACTCCTCCCCAATTTATGACGTACAAGCACCTTCTTCCTGGTAGATCCTGGTCCCCCTACTCTTTCCCGCGTAAATCGGTATCAACCGTCTCATGGCCTACTAACTGAAGCCACGCATATTGGACGTTGACCTCTTCAGTTCCCGGAATTATGGCACACTTTTCCTTGTCTCAAAAGCTTGGTTTAAATATACTTGCCTTGTCGTCCAACTCCCAATAGTTGCAACATTTTCCTCAACACGAATCCACTGCTGCGTGTATGAACACCCTCTTTCAAATATAACAAAATAAAATATGAATCATTATTATATCAGATGATATCATAAGGGTTCAATATAAATTAAAATAAAAATAAATTCATGGTTGATGAAACCTACACTCGATTACAGGCCAGTGTTCCTGCAGGTGTTCCATTGACTCCACAAAATCGACGTGGAAGACTCGTGTGCTGTTGAGAAAACCAGTGTTGGTTGACAAAAGGCATAGTGTCATCAATAGTGATGAATTGTTCCTCTGTCTTTCTCGCACTGAATGCCATATCGTGTGCGACAACATACGAAGAGAGAAGTGCCTAGACATTATTGTTGAGAGGCACAAGACCAACTCTGGGCATTATGGTCTGGGGAGCTTTCGGCTATAATGTAAAATCTCAATTAGGGATTGTTGAGGGCAATATGACTATCGTTTGCTTGATTTTAATGGAATAGTGAATTCCAGTAATCTGGCAAAACAGAATGAATTGGCAATGGCTAATAGATTTCTACGATGGTGGCCTAGGCTTAATTCCAAGCTCTGTCATGAATTTTAAATCTATTATGAGGTTTGCAAGCATCTAGAGGACATTTGAGATGAGAGGTGAGCAGTGGATTCATATCCTACTCTCGGCCATTGTAGAAGTGGTTTTCCGCTGATTCCCAAAGTAAATTCAAATCGCAGCTGATTTCTTCCCAACTTAGCTCTTAGTTACAAGTACTGTACGGAGCTCAGAATAATGCGAGCGTGGGGTGAGGTGGAGGAAAAGGGGAGGGGTGTTCCCTACATAGCCTACAGTCATTCGTTGCTATGGCAACCTGCTTCCATCTCAGCAGAATATACAGGGTCTTTATTTTTGCTTGGCAAGGCGACCTTCGCCGGCTGTTACAGGTTGGCGCGCGCGGTGCCCGGCCGTTTTCCCACGCTCTTGCTGCGGTAGACGTGTGAATTCTAAGCTAATTGGGTGTTTCATAAAGCTACTGTATATCGCATTGTATAGTGTCTTATTGTGATTGTGTGTAGTGCTGTAATGCCCTATGTGAAATATTCGTTACGTGAAAGTGTATATCTGCACAATACGTACACAAAGTGCAGGAAATCGTGCACTAGAACAAGGCAAAAGTTTCGAGTGAAATTTCCAGGGAGACCCATTCCTATAAATCGGACAATAAAACAACTAGCTAAGAGATTCAAACGTACAGGTTCAGTAAACAATAAAAATAGACGTTGTTATTTCCTTACTGAAGCTACAGTAAATTAACCGGAGTAACCGGGAACTTCGTAAGGAGATGCCAATATGTTTGGCAGCGGGTGGGAAACATTTTCAGCATCTACTGTATACATGGTGAGTAAAAAAATGCATGATACTGATTTTTAGCAACGTAGGCTAGTCTGCCGTACATATGCGCACGCGGTTGCTGGCAACTGAGCCGTCACTGACGGAGCGAGAATGTCCTTGCCAAGCAAATATAAAGACCCAGTATATCTGTCCGTTGTGCACTCAGGACGAGTGGACACTGTTCCGAAATTATGGCACAATGTTTTTGAGAAGACATATCACAATGTTATCTCTGGCTGCATTTCCCTGCCTAGCATTCTTCTGAGCTCTAGTATCGTCAGCACAATAACCCAGGTTATCAAATAGATTCCTCACATATTCAAGAATCCAGGGGTTTCTAAATGAAGCAAAGAAAAATCACTTGGGCTAACTTTGCTTAAGGGTTACGCATTACATTTCTGCCAAGGAAATACTGTATATGTTCACTCTCTGCCTGTTTCATGCTTCTGGGATAATTCCCAAATTGTTCCAGCATGAAGAATTAACAAGCATTTGCATTGCTGTTAAAAGCAGTGGTTTTACAGTTAATTAATTAATGTTGATTCATTTAGGTTTTTGACTTTGTGGTCATGTGGCCTTGTGTACGTGTGGTGTTGGCTCAGTTCTGCCGGGCAAGGCAGAATTAAATTCCTTGCCAGAGCCAGGAATCAAACATAGACCTTCAAGGTGACAGCCAAAAACTCTAGTCACTATGCCACAAGGTGGATTGCAACAGCAAAATGAAATAGCTGTACTTCACTGATTCCGATAAGCCAATGTTAATTACCATGATTCTTCAGATAAAGTATGTCATGGTGTACACAATTACTATTTTAACTTTTGCAAAATATACAAATGCAGCATTTTTTAATAACCCTGGTATTTGGTGACTTTCTGTAAGACAAAACTATTGGAACGGTACAGTAGGGGGCATGGTGTGAAATGAAGAAGGGAATAAGGGTTTCTTTATTGGGGCACTATATTCTTTCTTGCATGTTTGTCCATTTCCACACACAATGCTGCGCTGTACTGATGAAATTAATGACTAGAGAGTAACCTTGAAATACCTTTTTTAATACTTTCAATGCACAAGCAAAACTGGTCAGAATTTACAACAGGACTCCACTTGCAACTACATTGTAGGCCTATACAACATATCACTCTTTTCATAACTTTCTTATTACAGGAACTACTGGCCCGGCTCCTTTGCAAATGTCGCCATAGCAAACCATTTTCCAGTCCAAAATCTAGGATTTGCTCTCTGATGCCAGTGAGTTTCTTCAAATAAAATATCAAGAAAGATAGGTCATATAATAATCACCGACCATTTTTAGGCCTATCTCAAAAGTTTTAAGTACCGGTTACACGTGTATCTAGCATTTCAGTCATCTCCGACATTTAAGGACAGATGAGCTACTTGTTACGTTCCTTAAAACCACCTCTTAAACAAAACCTAACCTTCTCAATCAGATACGGTATCACAGTATAAAATTGTTCTAAACAGTGGCATCGAAGCTTACTAAACTAAACCACTAAAAAAGTGTCATACATAATATCTATACATATATAGCAGCAAATATTTTAAAGTGATCAGTTTTATTGAAACCGTAACTGAACAATACCATACATAACCTCCATGATCGAATTTCTTTGTCAGAAAAATATCGCTACCGATTCATTAGATACAGTATGCACAAGTGCAGTCTAATCATAAATTGTCTGACCAAAATTGCATTTCCATCGAAAGTATAATTATTTTACACGGTAAAATATCACAGAAGGATTCCTCGCCACAATTTTATTACACAGTAGCCTACATCATTGTGGAAAACCATGAACCGTCACATTAAAAAGTTTCATTCCGTGACTTAATGCAGTTTATAGATTGCTGTAAATGCCAGTCTCTATCACCGTTTCCATCCTGGAAAAAATTGCGAATGCTTTGGGTGTGTTTCTATCTCCCGAAATTTTAATAATGGCACCCCGTGGCGTTAAAGAACATCTGATTCGTCACCTCAAGTTAAAACGCAATAGGCGTGTTTTGGCGCTCCCTCTGGTTTTAACCTGGGTTAGGTTTGGTTACAGTTTGCGGTTACACTCGCCAAAACGAAATTGGTTAAGAAAAGTTACCGTACAATATGGCGGCGAAAGATGTATTGGAATACATGGTGAATAAATATTGGTATTGGAATTGATATGGTGAATGGATGATGATGTCAACCAGATGTGTTTCCTACAATATATAGAGGGCGAAACTAATTTAAAACATATCGCAATGGCTCTGAATGCGTCAAGAGAACGGGCACTTAAAACCTTCACTGTAGGCCTAGCGAATATTGGATATCGTTGTACAGTGAAACTGATTTTCATATTCATTTTAGGGTGACTCACGAGACTTTCCATAGTCACAGTAGTGTGTTCATAAGGGGGAGAAATGGTAGTTAAGAAAAAACTGGAATTTAATATGGTAGTATTTGGCAAAAGAAGGCTCAATGGTGACCATAGCAGATCGCTTCAACTGCGGAGGTACGGGTTAAATTCCTGGCTCTGCAAAGAAATTTGAATTGTGGAGTAGGGGCTGGAACGGGGTACATTCAGTCTCGTGAGGCTAAACTGAGGAGAAGAGGGTTCAATTCCTACCTTAGCCATCCTGGAGGTGGGGTTTTCCGTGGTTTCCCACTTCTACTCAAGGCAAATGCTGGGATAGCAGTAGATAAGCAAAGTGGCCTCTGGATAAATTTCAAGGTCATCCACTCCCCCCCCCCCTTGGTCAAGTGACCCCCTGAGGGCCAGGGGGAGGGGAGGAGGCCGGGGGGTGGGGGACAGGGTGTGGGGGTAGGGCTGGGGGGGCAGGTGTAGGGTTGTGGGCAGGTGTGGGGGTAGGGGTGGGGGTGGGGGGTCTGGCCTGAGGGGGGATCAGGCCAAGGTGTTGCCCGGCCTGTTCTGGCCGGCATACTGACAGTGAGTAGACTTGACCTTACAGACAGCTAGGCACATGGCTGTGAGTAGCGTAGAAAGTCGAAGTTATACGATTGACTTCGCGTCACCACATGGTAGCTTTACGATTGCTTACGAAGTGAGAAGCTTATATCCTCTCTGTTTCAAAATAAATCATGTGATTGTGCCAGAGCTTATCTATATTTACGACACTTTACTAAATGTAAAATACTGTAGTGTAATATTGAACTTTTGTTTTATCTCTTGAAAAGATTCAAAAAGTGTATAAAAGAACCTCTTTTTCGTGCGAGTCTTGTACATATACCGGTAATATAAATACATAGTTTGAGGTCAAACGCTTCTTTATTATTATTATTTTTCGTCGGTTTACTCTCCTGGTTGGCTTTTCCCTCGGACTTAGGTTGGTTGGTTCCTCAGTTTAGGGGCTGTGACAACGCGTTCATGTAGTCCCGTGTACTTTGGGTGGGTGTAGAATCTGTCTGATAACCGGTGCCAATTGTGATGGCTGTATTAGTGTGTGTTATCTGTTTTTAATTCAAGTAAGGACATAATGTCTGCATCTAATACAGGGCCGTGGAGAGCAGTGACGGGCCCTGGGGCTGGAATCTCCCGGGCCCCCCTCTATAACCAAACTATGTAAAATTAATTTATAATTCTCGTAAATTTGCACAAACTGATTTTGCGCAATTTCTTTTTGCACAAAATGTTCATCACCAAATAAATTACAAGAACATAAAAAAACAGCAAGCAATAATAATAATAATAATAATTGTAGCATGCTGAACTGCTATGCCAAGGTTCGCGGGTTTAAGTCTGGCCGAAGTCGTCGGATTGTTAAGAGCGTTAAAATCCGTCAGTATGCCTTTATTCGGAGGGGAAGTAAAGCCGGCGGGCCTGTGCTTTAGAAGGCCGTGGATATGAGTGGTGAGTGACACTTTTGTCCTCAGTGTGCGCACTTGAATGCAATAACACAGGAGACCGACAGTCCCGCGACAAAAATCACGCCAGCTGTTGCGACACTCCGGACACATTTTTGTCTCATCCAAAGGCTGTAGTTGCACCATCGTACATTCATTTCCACTACAATTGGTAGTGTGAAGTTTATTTCGTTAGAAACACTCTATCAAGTTCCAACGTTCGCCGCTCGCTGTCATTGACTGTGGCGTCTGGTAGCCAATGTTGAAACTACTTGAATTTGAAGTTATTGAGGAACCTACGGGCGTTCAATTGGTGTGTCCTGATATGACCATTGGCTGCAATAAATACTGCGTAATATAGGCCTACTGTATTAATAATATTTCAATTACATATTCCAGTAAATCCAGGCTATATTGATTATCATAAGCAGAGCGTGAATTAATAACAATATAAATAAGTTAATGCTAGTATGTAAAATTTACAACAGTGAAACTGGAGGAATGCATGCAAAATTATTTGCAAATTCAATGTTTATACCTGACAAGCGCGTACCAATGCATTATTTTCAATTAACAAAAATAAATAACTCGAGTAAAGCCATCGAAAACTAGGTAATAATTTTCATTAAATTCACTATACTGTTTAGTTTTGGCTTTTGACAGATCTAAATTTGTCCCGATGATGTAACACTGTAAACATGCACAGTGTTCAGATTTCAAGTTCTGCAGATCCTCTTTGATATCAATAATTGTAGAACTTCAGTGATACTTGTAAAAGCAATATGCTCGTTAGTCTTACACAAATTTAAAAAAAAATGCATTTATCGGACCGTAATTTCATCGCTTATACAGTACCATATTTAACTTGGGGAGAAAATTCACATTGAAAAGGCTGTTGTCCATGAACTCAGAAACAGATGGGTTCGAATTCCACCGTCGGTGATTCTAAGCTTATTTTCCATGATTTATTGTTTTAACTCCAGACCATAACGAATAGAATATAAAGTGTGATCTCTTCTCCCTCAATAGCATGTAATGAATACGGATCGGGTTGGCACTCGCCGCTACGCAGCGCTACAGTTGACTGGAGATTGTTGATTTCCACATATGTTTATGTGTTTATGTGCGATATATTAAGTATTTAATCGGTCGAAGTGCTTTGGTGGTGTTCTGTGCAAACGTTTATTGATATACAAGTGCTTACACTATTACTTCATAGTATTAATACCTGAAATGCTATTGTAGGAAGCATTAACTGAAATGGAATTTAATTTCTTGTCGTGTGTTGACGTTATCTTCGTGTGTTAATTTTATTGTTATTTAATGTAAGTAAACAGCAGTTTAGCCCTTACATTTTCATGAGTGCTTAATGTGAGTAGTGAAGATGCCTTGCTCTTTTGTACCAGGATATAGATCTGGCTATGGGGACTGTAAAGAGGTCAGACGGTTTTTCAAACCTCCTAAAGATAAGGAACGTTTTATCAAGTGCAAAGGGGCCATACCAGGGAAGGATAGGGAACTTACTGGAAAGTCCTACATCTGTGATGCTCACTTTTCAGAAGATTTAATTGTTAAATTTGACAAATTTGTGATAGAAGGGAAGGAAGTAGTACTTCTCCCAAGAACCAACTGGCGATTGAAAGACTATTCTGTTCCACATTTATTTCCTAATTTGCCTAAGTATTTGTCCAGTATGGTGTAAATAACAAGATGTTCAGTAAAGAACATATAGCCTACTTTCTCCTAAATGCATGGGAATTGTTATAACTCTTTGTCCTTTTCAAGGAGTATAATTGAATGTTGGTTGTAGTAGCTTGTTGAAATACAACGTGCTATAGGGATATTAAACTTGAATATGAGGTGCCCTTTGCTAGTGCTACCTCTGTAAGAAAAAACAATCAATTCGGTTTCACCGTGTTTGAATTGATCCGGGGAATGGATTTGCACACATACATGACCGCTATTTGCAAACTATTGGGCTGATGACCTTGTAGTCAGTCATAAGATGCTTTCCACAAAAAGGCATGTTGTTGCAAAATCCGGTAGAGATCAAATTATTAGGATGGTCGAAATTTGATTTAAGCTTTTAACATTTGGGTGGCCGTCATTCCGTTTCCGTCAAGATGGCGGCGATATAAAACATGACACTGAGGTGCCTTTTGCTAGTGCTACCTCTGTACCAAATTTCGTTCAATTCGGTTTCACCGTGTTTGAATTGATAGGGGGAATCAATTTGCACACATACTTGGCCACCATCTGCAAACTATTGGGCTGATGATCTAGCAGTTTGGTCAGAATATGCTTCCCACATAAAGATTTGTTGTTGCAAAATTTGGTAGAGACTAGATTATTAGGTTGGTCGTAATTACATTTTAGCCTTTAACATTTGGGTGGCCGCGATTACGTTTCCGTCAAGATGGGTGTGATATAAAACATGACACTGAGGTGGCCTTTTTTAGTGCTACCTCTGTACCAAATTTCGTTCCATTCGGTTTCACCGTGTTCGAATTAATAGGGGGAATCGATTTTCACACAAAGATGGCCGCCATCCGCAAAATATTAGGCTAATGACCTATTAGTTTAGTCAAAGGATGCTCCCTCCATAATGGTATGTTGATGCAAAATTTGGTAGAGATCGGATGATTAGGTTAGTCGTAATTTGATTTAAGCTTTGAACATTTGTGTGGCCGCCATTATGTTTCCGTCAAGATGGCGGCGATATAAAACATGACACTGAGGTGTCCTTTGCTAGTGCTACCTTTGTACCAAATTTCGTTCAATTTGCGCTCACCGTGTTCGAATTGATAGGAGGGGACAGACATTCAGAGTACACACACTCACACACACACACACACACACACACACAGGCTCACACACACACACACACACACAGACAGACACACTTTTTTCGCCCTGTAGTGATCTCATAAGTCTACTTTCATTTTTTGCAAAAATCGAAAGTAGGCTAAAAATGCTCTTGATGCCATTAAAGACTACGTCTGTGAAGAAAGGGATGAGGATAAAAAGACAATGAGTTAAAAAACATATATGTACCGTAATGCTGAAGGAGGCGTGATCAGTTTTAGGCAATAGCCTTCTCTAAGAAGGGGTCATGACTGTGCCTTCTATGTCTGTTAAATGTTAAGTGCTTCTGAAATGATGGTAGTTTATTGAGTTTGGTGTTTGTGGAGTGAAATTTATGGGTATAATTGATTTTTGTAATATTCTAAATGAACTTGAAGGAGCCGTGATCGGGTTTAGGCAATAGCCTACTCTATGAAGGGGTCATAACTATGCCGTCTATGTCTGTTTAATGTTAAGTTCTTCGGAAATTATGGTAGTTTACTGATTTTGGTGTCTGTGGAGTGAAATTTATGGTTATTATTGAAATTTATAGTAATCTACGGTAAAGTTGAAAGTTGCGTTCATACGGCTTTTTTTTTCCGTGTTGCAAGTGTGTTAAGGGAATGTAAAATGTGTAAAAATGTGAAGAAATTCTTTCTAATAGCGAGGTTAATTTTTCCGTTCTTGTTTTTTTTTATTTACCGATAGCTGGCAAAACTAATTGCATTTTGAACTTGCTCTCTATCTTAGCTTATTGTCGAAACTGGACTATTACAGGAGACGACTTATTAAATTATAATTGGGCACAGTAAAGTAAGTGGAGATTTCGAACTTATTAGCACCTATGAGGATATCTTGCGGTGTTTTAACATGTAAAACAGGTCGCAAGGTTTTAAAAGTCTCGTAAGCGCCAATGCTAACTTACATCACAGATCGGAGCCAGCGCTGCGCTGTGGCGGACCAGGCGTACTAGGCCAGTGTTATCACTTCTTATTCTATTCGTTATGTCCAGACTATAGCCAAAGGCTGTAGTTGCACCATCGTACACTCATTTCCTCCTCAATTATATCCCAAATTACTTCAAAATATATGATTAACTTCAGATATAGATAGTCGGACAGATTTCTTCACGCACAGTAAGTAGAAAAGACTGATGACCAAGACGTTCTAAGACCCAATAATGAATCAACAGGTAGTTCAGTTCACTAAACTGCATGTTAAAACAGGTGGAAAGGGTATATATACTGTACTACGGCCTCTGTGGCATATGACGTAATCTCTTTTCGTAATGAAAACATGCTTTTTACACTAAGTCAAGACGTATTTTAAAGTACGTTTTACATATAGGGTTTTTATGTTGAAATTCTCAAAACTTGCTGCCCTTCAAGAGTCACGCCCTTGGGTCTAAGCCTAAACATTGTTTTGGTTGAACGGCGATCACACATCATTGTACATTAAACAAAGCAAAACATACTTTTATAATCAACCACAGGAATACCCATACGTAAGGCAAGTTATTTATTATGTGTTATCAGTAGATTGCTGATAACTTGCCACGGTGGGTGAGTGGATAGCGTGTCGGTCTACTAACCCCAAGATTGCAGGTTCGCCCCTGACAGTGGTAAGTGATTTTTGAAAGGCGGCAAAAATACGATACGCATGTCATACGATGTTGGCATGTCAAAGAACCCATTTGAATTCAGTAGGTCGAGTTCATAATGGCAAAATTAATCTCGGGAGTTTCCGCCAGCACAAAGTTCCTCATTTCTCTACTAGAAAGCGCTATTGTGTTCAAGGAGATTAGATATCTAACATCTAACCTCCTTGACTTTCATAGTCAAGGAACTACGAAATTCGACATACAAGCTACCCTCTGGGTGTCAAATAGCAAAGCTTGCACCAGGCACTCGAGGCCATACGATATTATTATTAGTAGATTGCTGATGATCAGTGATTGTTTTCACAAAAGAAGAAAATGTGAATTTGTACTATATTTTGTAATTTACAGTCAGTGGACTTCTTATAATTAAATATTGCTTTGCAGTACGAAAACCTAGAGTCAGGTTCTCCTAAAAATCCCCATTCCTATCTATGACTGGTGACCATGGGGGCAGATTTAAGCCAAGATTATGGGAGAGTGGACACACCGGGGATATGGGGGTATGGATTATCACCAAGCTCAGAGTGGGGTCCGGGGGTCCTCCTCCGGAAAATTTTGAGAAAATCAGGACCAAATTATTGCTTTTAGGGCATTTGGGTGATTATTTTTGTGATATTTTGGAGTAAGAGTTGGTGACCATTGACATTAGTGGCTATAGAAAAGACTCTCCGATATTGACGTAAAATCTCTCGCACCCTCAAGTAAGACCCCGCGGTTTAGCTCACCAATGACCGTGATAGGGCCCTACAGCAAGTCCGCAGAGCAGAGGTTCGAATCCCGGTGCTGACAGCGGCTATCCTGTGTATTGTTTTTCACACTCCCTCCAGACAAATGCCGGTATAGTACCTTATTTCGTCCAGGGACACATACCGTACTCTTAACCCTAATAATTACAGTAATAGTCGCGACGGGCAACGCATTCCCACTTTTCCCGGTCGGCAACTAAGAATACGGCATGCGATTGATCATGTCAGAGAGGCAATAGCTCAGCAGAGTGTATACCCTGCTTTTCGTTACTTATTGTTGTTTTACGGGGCGGAACAGCTACGGTAGGTCATCTGTCCCTACCACTGACGTTCCATGAGAGGAATTGGAAAACAAAGTTGAGTGGTTCAGTGCCCTAGCTTAATTGTCATTTTTATCCTGATTAACACTAAGCTCAGAAAAATACTGGAATGTTACCTTAGTTTCAGTCTTTGGATACATTTCCCAACTCTAGTACCATAGATGATTTGCGCACCAACCAAAGTATCTGGGATTGTTGATCGTATTAATGAACCAGTTATAATAACAATTATACTGCACCTAAACATACAGATTAATCATATGTTAGCATTGTTTTCTCAATTCAGTATACGAGAAGATGAACAATTACGCATGCATTTCTTCTATCTACGTTTGAAAACAGAATCATCCCACCCTTTCGCAAGATATTTAGCCAGCAATGATAATTTTTCACATAGTGCGAAAGTGAATTACTAGGGGACGATGACCTCGCTGTCTCGCCCCTTAAATCAACAATAACTATAGAGTGAATTACTATGTGGACGCTACTTTAAAATTTATTTTACTAACCTGTCTGCACGGTATACGATACTTCTAGCTACACAATATATACATTTCAGACACTAATCTAAGCTCGTTGTGACGCACCAAACTTGAAACTCTTGAGCTAGCTGACCAAACACACCAGGACAGCCCAGGCTCTCGTGGCCTTGGCGAAATAAGTGAAGGGATGAGAAAGTTATTTGAAGGATTGGTGCATAAGCCGAATAAGCTAAATTTATAAAAATTGAATGCTCTCTCTGTCTTCAGGTATATTCTGTGAACAATACATAGCGGAGCCCCATCGCCTAAGTTGACCACTTTGAGACAGTCGTTCTTCCCACAAACGCTTTGTAAAGGAAAACATTGCCCACTTGACAGAATAAGTTTTTCAATCCTTGTAACTTTGTTCACAGGCAGTTCATTGCATTCACTACATGACTGCCAGTAGCAAATTCAAGTCACATAAAGGCAATAATAAATCAATGCACGATCGGGCCCATTCTCCTAGGACGCCTGACCCCCCTGGGAAAGTCGGGCCCGGGGCACCAGCCCTGGCTGACCCCCCCCCCCCCCACCACCACTCTCGTCGGGTCTGATCTAATACAGCCATCACAATTGACACCGGTTATCAGAAAGATTCTACACCCACCCAAAGTACACGAGGCTACATGACCGCGTTGTCTCAGCCCATAAACTGAGGAACCTACCAACCAACCCAAGTCCGAGGGAAAAGCCAACCAGGAGTGTAAACCGACGAAAAAAAATAAAGAAGCGTTTGACCTCAAACTATGTATTTATATTACCGGTACATGTACAAGTCTCGCACGAAAAAAAGAACATTCCTAAGGTTCTTTTATGAATGAAAATCCACAGCTGCTTCCAGTCTCCAACCGGGTCAGGAATGGAATGAATGAAACCCCTATCTAGCGGCGAGGATATGAACTGTGCCGGCTGCCGAGGCCTGACGCACTCCTCTGGGGCAATGATTAAATGAATGACAGATGAAATGAAATGATAGTGGAGAGTGTTGCTGGAATGAAATTTTGACAGGGAAAACCGGAGTACCCGGAGAAAAACCTGTCTGCCTCCGTTGTGTCCAGCACAGACCTCACATGGAGTGACCGGGATTTGAACCATGGACCCAGCGGTGAGATGCCGGCGTGCTGCCGCTTAAGCCACGGAGGCTTCCTAAGGTTCTTTTATACACTTTTTGAATCTTTTCAAGAGATAAAACAAACTTAAAAATGGTGGGCATTTCCGGGATATGAACACGGCACCTCCCGCACACGAAGCAGGAATCGTACCCCTAGGCCAACAGGCCAACGTGGTAGGAACAGAAAATGGATATACTTCAATGTAATGTATTCTGAGAATATGATATGTTGAATATTAAACTACAGTATTTTACATTTAGTTAAGTGTCGTAAATATAGATAAGCTCTGGCACAATCACATGATTTATTTTGAAACAGAGAGGATATAACCTTCTCACTTCGTAAGCAATCGTAAAGCTACCATGTGGTGACGCGAAGTCAATCGTATAACTTCGGCTTTCTACGCTACTCGCAGCCCTGTGCCTAGCTGTCTGTAATATCCCGTTTAGACGTCCCGGTTGCGATCGCGATCAGGCCCCGATCCAGATTAAGTTGGGACATCTAAACGCAACAGGACAGGATAACATTATCGCGATCAACTTTCCCTCCAACAGGATCAGCCCGATCCCGTTCCCACAACGAGATAATCGCGTTCGCGGCCATTGCGATCGTCAGTGTGTTCTATCCTCCTGCTGTGTGAGTGAAGTAGGCAGTGGAAATGATGGCCATTTTGTATTATCTTGTGTTTTGAAGCGAGAAGTACGTAATGTTGGCCATGATGGTTGTATTTATGTTGGTTGATATCAGTGATATATGAAGATTGAGAGACACGAAATGATGGATGGAGCCAACCATACCAGTTTTTAAACACGGAAAACTTTTTATTAGCGTTGGGGAAAGTTGATGAAGACGATTAATAAAAACATAAATTTATTGCCATAGACATAGAAGGGATTCCGATAGGACCAAATGACTCTGGACGAAAAAACAAGTATTTATGCAATAAATATCCTAGACCTGTGCATAGATATTTTAAAATATTTTTGTTTTCACACCAAGAGTAGGCCTTGCCTACACATCTCCTCAGGATTTGTACTTATTTAAGAATTATATATAAAGAATAACTGAAATACTACAAAACTGGAGGAAACAAACTACTGTAAATTTCTGCTATAACACTTGGAATTCAAAAGTTGGCAGACCTAAGCGATGCCATGCTGTTTTAGTCGATTATCCTGTTGTTTCATGATGGGACGTCTAAACACGTACAATTGAGAAATGGCGTTGATCACGATTGGACATTATCCAGATCAGAGATAATCGGGATCGCGACCGAGACGTCTAAATGGGGTGTAACGTCAAGTGGATTTAACCTACCACCCTCTCAAAAATTGGAGTGAAACACTGACGAAGAAGGTGTCAGTGATCACCCTTTTGGCGAATAGGGTTTGCAACCACTTGGGATGCTCCAGCAACGAAAGCGGAAGAAGAAGAAGAAGAAGAAGAAGAAAGTATGATATTTCATTACCACGGCCGCGCAAAGCGCGGCGGTGGTCGGGCCGTTGGCTAAACGGGTAGCCCTTAGGCCATAGAAGAGGAAATGACATGATGAATAAGAAAATAAATTAATAGACAAGTATGTGTTGTACATACATAAAAGAAATGGTGAGTGATGAGCTGGCGCAGAGGAAAGCCGGACCACCGCCGAAACCCCCAGAGGAGACCCCCACACCCCACCCGCCAGGGAAGAACCCCCCAAACACCCCCATTTATTTGAGAAATTTCAAGTACAGAGAATATACAATTACAGAAAACACAATGTGGGCAAAAAGACAGACATACACAGAAAGAAATATAAACAGAGCACGATTAAGCCGTCTGGCGAGTAAAGAATGATAAATGGAAGTGGAGATAGGGAATTGTAGTGAGAGAAGACACAGTAGACAGCTGAGCGAGAGGGAGAAAGGAGAATCGTAAGCGGAAAGACGGAAATCGAATGAAGAAGGAAAAGAGAGAAATAGACATTAGAGCAGGGAAAACAAAAAGAGAAGAGGAAGGGCGCCGAAGAGGCGAACAGGATAAGGAAAGCGTATGAGAAGTATGAACGTGTGCATGAACAAACATATATATCAATAAAAGTTCAGATAGTTCATCAGTGTTCAATATTACACACGTAACACACGAGGCACAAGCATAGCAATGTAAAAGCGTGAGCTCACGGTATGGGGAAAGAGAAGAAGAACGTAAGGGAACGTAGCACTGGTGGCAAAGATGCCGGGACGACTTTGGCGGCACAGGGGAGGCGCCGTGTCCCCAGGAGCAAATGCAGTATAGTAAATGAAGAAAAAGCAGCACAAGTGTATCAAGGGGGCGGGGCACGGCTAGATTAATGTTAAGTGATAGGGGGAGGGAAGAGGTGAGAAGTGGCAGGAGTACGAGTATCGTCAAGGATAGCGCGGACTAAGGGTGAGGTGTCAAGAGCGTCAGCGAAATCGGGAGAGTTGCGGAGGAGAGCGGCGGAGAGATACTTATAACGAAGAGAGTGGAGGTGAGAGAGAATAGGGGGGAAGAAATAATACGGTCGGAAATGAGCAATGGGGGTATCGGGGGGAAGGCGGTGAGCAATGCGGATAGCATGACGATCGAGGCGGTGAAGACGATGGTATTGGAGAGTAGTGGCAGTGAGCCAGGCGAGGGAAGCGTATGTAAGGACGGGGCGAAGAATGGTGCGATATATATTGAGGAGTTGGGCGGGTCGGAGGCCCCAGGTGGGGCCGGTGAGGTAACGGAGAGCATAGAAGCGGCGAAGAAGTTAACTGTACACTGAGTTAAGGTGATGGGTCCAAAGGAGATTTTTTTGAAAAATAATACCGAGGTAAGTAAGCGTAGGAGTTTCTAGGAGGGGGGTATTAGAAAGGGCGAGTTGAATTTTATGGCGGGGACGGCAGAGGCGGGAACGGCGACGGAAGACAACGAATTGGGTTTTGGCGGGATTGATCTTAATATGTGATTCGTTGAACCAGTCTTGGAGGATGTCGAGGTAGGTTTGAAGCTTTCGGGTAAGGGTGGGAGCGGTATTGCCAAGGGCTAGGATGGCGAGGTCGTCGGCGTGTTGGTAAAGTCGCAGAGGGGGATCGGGATGTGGAATATCGTAGGTAAAAAGGATGTAGAGTAGAGGAGAGAGAGGAGAACTTTGGGGAACACCAGTAGTGAGAGGAAAACTAAAAGAAGGGGTACGGTGAATAAGGATTTGGGCAGTGCGATGATGGAGGAAATTGTAGAGTAGACGAAGAATAGTTGGGGGAAGGGGGAGATGGCGAAGCTTAAACATGAGAACAGGAAGGTAGACGGTGTCAAAGGCTTTGGCAACGTCGAGGCAGAGGAGGGCGGCAGTGTGGTGAGGTTTAACGAAGGCGTGGAGTGAGGAAGTGAGGTGAAAGAGATGATCTTGAGTGGAACGATGAGGGCGAAAACCAGCTTGAGATTCAGGCGAAAGACGAAGAGACGAGAGGTAAGTGGAGAGGCGGCGGGCGAGAATTATTTCAAAAAGTTTAGAGAGGACAGGGAGGAGGCTAATCGGACGGTAGGAGTTAAGGTCAGCAGGACGTTTACCGGGTTTGAGAAAGAGAAGGAGGTTGGCATGGCACCAATGAAGGGGATAAGCACCAGTGTAAAGGAGAGTGGTATAAATGGTACTAAGGAGGTCAATAAGGACTGGCGGGGCTTCCTGAAGATGTCGATAAGTGATGGAATCAGAGGAAGGAGCAGTAATATGGCGATGACGAAGAGCAGTGAGGAGTAATCGGGGCATTGAGAGGATGAGAATAATCAACGTCCGGTAAATGAGTGAAGGAAGGTTGGAGAGAGGGAAGAGCGGGGTCACTAAGACGATGGAGAAGAAGTTCCTGAGGGTGGTGAAAGGAAGGGTCCTGTACGGGGGAAAAGACACGAACATAATGAGAGGCAAAAAGATCGGCTTTCTCTTGGGCGGTGACAGGGACGAGGGTAGGGGTGATAATGGGGTATTTGGGCCGGGGAGGGGTATTCTTAGTGAGACGGTGGAAGGTTGACCAAAATTTGGAAGGGTCGTAAGTATGGGAAAGATTGGTGCAAGCGGTAGTCCAGTTTTTACGTTTGATGGCATTGATGTAGGATTTAGCATGGCGAATATTTTGGCGATGTTGGCGTAAAGTGGCAAGGTCACGAGTCCGGAGAAAGTTTTTGTAGAGGGCATGGGCGAGGTTGGGGAGAGCAAGGGCCGTGGGAGGTATAGGAGGCTTGGAGGGATGGTAGGGATGACGAGGAATGTGCAATTGGTCGGCGGTTTGGATAGCAATTTCAACCTCATGAATAAGGGTGAGGAGATTGGGAAGGGAGGTAGTGGGAGTAGGGTGGAGAAGAAGGTTTGCTATAGTGTGGCGATAATCATTCCAGTTGGTGAGGTTATAACGACGGGTAGGGGGGGGGGGGGTTGTGGGAGGATTAGGATTGCGAGGAAAGATATGGGGAATGTGGATCAGAGCGGGAAGATGGTCGCTACCAAGGGAAGGAAGCATGTGGATATGAGGAGTAGGGGTGAGAGAAGGAGTAAGTATAATGACATCAGGGGTAGAAGAACGTGTAGGAATGGTATGGGAAGGAAAATGAGCACGCACGCCACGGATGTGAGTAAAAAGATTCTGAAATGCGAGAGTATCGGCAACGGTATAAGACGTGATGTTAAGATCGGCAGCTAAAATATAATTAGGAAAAGTTCGATCTAAATAAGTAAGAAAAGCAATGGGGAGAGGAGAACGCGGAGCAAGATATATAGTGGCCAAGATAATAGATTTACCAGGAGTGAAGATCTCAATGATTAAATATTCTTGAAAACGATTGGGAAAAGTATAAAAATGTTGGCGGGTGGTAATATGATTACGTACACGAACCGCGACCCCCCCCCCCCTCAACGGCCTATCGGCACGGAAGAGGGTGAAGCCGGGGAAGTGCGGCCGGCGGTGAAAAGTATAAAAAGTTTCATTGAACAGAAAAACATCCGGGGCGTGCTGGGTGAGGGTCAGGTCAATGAGCGCACGATTAGAATTGGCAGAGCGAGTATTGCTGTATAAGATCTTTAGTGACATACAGTTTATGGATCCAGAGGGTTGTTACTCAGGGGAAAGAATGCAAAGTGCATGAGATTCCCCGAGTAAGCTATGTCCACATGGGTAGAAAAACAGAGACGTGCGGCCAATTGGACCTGTTGGGCAACGAGGGAGCGACGGAAGGGAAGGACGTTCTGAAGAACCATCGTGAGAAAACGCACGATGTTCTCAGAACTGGGGGAAAGGAGGACAGAGGAAGGTTGGGAAGTGGGGAGATCCTGAGAGATGACCGGGGTCACCGCCTCAGGTTGGGTCGGGAGGGGAGCGGGTTTGTTCTTACATTTGTAAGAGAAAGCAGGATGGGAATCACCACAATTGATACACTTTGGCTGTGACTTATTCTGGCAAAAATTAGTAGGGTGCTCCTGGGAGCAGAAGGCGCATACCTGGTCATGTTGGCAGGGCTGGTTGGGCAGATGGTCGTAGCGCTGACACCTGTCGCACCGGATGCGCTGGGGGGGGGGGGGGGGCGATACTCTGGATGGCTCCACACGATGGCGGCGGGCGTATATGAGCGCGCAATCTCGAAGAAGGGCGTCGAGCGTGGCGGTGTCCCTGGTGAGTATTCGCACCAATGATGTTGGACCAGCAGCATTCCGGATGCGGGCGACTCGGTAGACCAGATGGCCCCGCTGCAAGAGTTGTTGGAGAACCTCATCCTCAGTGAAGTCTCGATCCACCCCGTAGGCCACCACGGAGTGTAATGGTGTGGGGCGAGCTGAAGGGGCGGGGGGGAAAGCGAGGTTGACGGTTGGGTTGACGAGAAGTTGCCCTGGCACGAGGGCCAAATTGGGCAACCCCAACCTTAGTGGAGAGATGAGTGAAGAAGGGCTTGCTGGTTTTCAGATGGAAGCTGTCCTTTGAACGTTGGATTTCCAGGTTGTATGAGGAAAGATCGGGGGTAAACTGAAAGAGGATGTTAAAGATGGTACGGGTGTTTGCCTTGGCCAATTCAACTTCGGAGAGTTTAATAATGTAGAAGGTAGGAGGGGGAACGAGAGTAGGAGTAACAACACTGCGTTGCCGTACCTGCGGATGTAGTACCGGGTTACAGGCCACCTGGGCGTAGCTTCGTACATGAGTAGGCATGTACGTGGCCGGATTGCAGGTCAACGTCGGAGAGAGTGGCGGCTGAGGTTGGAAAGGCGCCACGTTGCCGGAGGCCGGTTGTAGGACGCCGATGCCCAGGATGGAGGACGCCTGGGACGCGGCATAGGTACTGCCAGTAGTGTAGGTAGACCCATCTGACTGGTCCTCAGTGCAGATGAGCTTGCGACTCTCAGGACCAGAGGGTTCAGTATCGGCAATTCTGCGGGGCTGTTTGATGGTATCAGCCTCCCTGTCCCGATTAGCGCCTGGATCGCCAGAAGATGGAATAAGCGGCGGCAGAAGTTTGGTGGGATCCATGAGGATCTCGCTCAATTCGACGGTTCTGGAAGGTTCGAGAAGCACTGACACAAAGACACACGGTAACACAGATGACGAACTCAAAAGATGAAGAATGACGTGAACTGTAGTAAAGATGTGTGGTCAAGTTGAAAACACTGACGGGCAGAGTGACTCCACTATGCTGATAATAACCAAAGAGAAGTGACTAAAGCGGGAATGTTCCAGATACTTATTTCATGGCTACTAACAACCTAATTGTAGTACTAATATAATTTATTTTAATAGTTTAATTACAAAAAGTAAATATGTCCATTGAGAATTACTGCGTGATGAATAAATATCTTAATATTAACGTACAATGAATTTATTAATCTAAAACAGGACTTCAAAACCTGGATATTTTAGAAAAAGGAGGTTTAGATCAGGCAGATTTCGATATTTTACAAGCAGTGACATCTGCAGAGTTTCCTCGTAACTACTACCACTGCAGTATGTGGCGCATGTGCGTTACGCGGGCCATGGCTTCTCTTTCGGCTGTAATCGGCTCACTTTCGACACATGTCGGTTCTTGGTCTTCACTGGCAAATTGATAAAAAAAAGGATAAGGTTGGCTCTGAGTGTAGTTCTTGACGGGGAAGAACTTGAAAATTAGAGCGCTAAATTATAACTTCTATCACAAATTCCGAAACTGAATATTTTCGTGCGGAAAGAATTGCAGAACGAGATGGAGTTCCAAGGTTGCCAACTTTACGTGTCTAGATTTAGTAACTTTACACACATATTTGTGCCAAAGCATTGTGAAGTGAACTTGATATTGTTTGGATCCGAGCAGGATCGGAGTTTACTCTTCGGCTACAAAACATTTTTCTCTTGCAATCACGAATATAGCGGCTTTTGATTGCCTCGCATAGCAATTTTTGCAAATATAAGTTGGCGAGGTTGTAAATAGCCCTAGGCTGCGTGATAAAGCTCAAAGAGGCTATAAATGAAGCTAGCTGAAATCTTATTCTTTGTATTGGCAACTCCAGCTATCTGATATGACATCTAGCGGTAAAAATGAGAAACTTACCAAGTAGGGTACATTTGTCACATGGCGACTGTTTGTATATGGTTTCTTGTATTAGTAAGAAGATCGTGTGAACTCTTCGTGTCTTTATACATATTAAGTAATAAGTTTTACTCGTTGATAGCGTGCAAAATGAGTAAAAGCAAAGTATATTGCTCAGTTTACTGCTGTAAGTCGATGTATAAGAGGGCTGCGGAAATAAGGTTTCATCACTTTCCAAAAGATGCAAAGAGCAATAGCCGAAAGGAGAATATACCCTGAATATACCAAATAAATACGCGCAATAGGAGCGGGTTGGACCACTCACCACTACACTGACTGACGACAGGACGGGTTGTTCACCGTTACGCCGAGCCAAGCCGCACCTATGCTCTCCCCAAAACTCAATATGCCTTTGTTAAAAAACGCAGTACTAATGACGCACTGAATATTTTTCTCACTGACTTACTACTGGCGAAAGGACGAAAACAACATACTATAGCCATATTTTTGGACATTCAGGGAGCTTACGATTCGGTAGACCCCTACATTTTATTACAAATATTATATTCCCATCGTTACCCATTAATATTTCTCAGCATTATCCTAGTACGCAGACGTATATATTCATGCACAGGTAATGCGGTACTTAACAATAGATATACGTCGCATGGCCTTCCGCAGGGCGATATTTTAATTGGTCTGTTATATTCCATTTATACCGGATCCCTCGAAACTGTCATACTCCCGCATGCCAGATTGATTCAATTTGCCGATGACATATTCATATATGCTACTAGATCCAATCTCAACACTTGCAGGGAAGATTTACATTCGGCCCTATCGCAGGCACATCAGTGGTTCACAGACCACGGCTTAGTATCGTCACCAACGAAAAACGCGGCTATGATTTTTACTCATAAACGCCTATATGACACGTCGCCGGTGGTATATCAACAAGGCCAAATTGAAGTTGTTCGGGTCGTCAAATATTTAGGTCTGTACATTGACGATAAACTTAATTGGCAACGTTATCTAAATGACATTACGCAAAAATTAGAACCTAAATTCCCTGTGCTGAAGGCTCTTACACGACGCTCATGGGGCGCCGCACCTTCGGTGTTATTGACAGTATATAAAAATATTTTCCGATCGGCATTAGACTATGGAAGCACCTTTTTTGATATTATGACACCCACTTGCTTAATCCAGATGGACCGGTTACAATACCGAGCCCTGCGCATCATCATCGGAGCTCTCCCATTCACACCCACACAGGCTTTATTGGTGGAGACTGGCGAAATACCACTCGCTTTACGACGTCAGTACTCGTGTGCTAAATATATATTACAGAAAATGTCACTGTCCCATACACCTCTATTAAACAAATTACGCTTATTAGATGAATATTACCAACGCCATCTCTTATCTCAAGATCGTATTCCCGCGCTTTTAACTATGTATCGCCGTCTCTGTTCGTATCGACAGATGATCGTACAAACACGCCTCAACCCAGTGTATACAATCGCATATCAGGTTCACAGCCATTACCCACACATCCTCCAGACTAGTCTCCCCCAACTCACGAAAACGTTTAAATCGCACCCCCATATCATTTCCCGTACATTCCATGATATTATTAGTCACTACCCTCAACATACCCTGTTTTATACAGATGGTTCAAAACTTGCTCACCCACCTCGCGTGGGTGCAACTTTTTTCGCCCCGTCATTACATGCTGAGCGCAAATATGTATCACCCTCTCACACTACAATCTTTACGGCTGAAGTCTTTGCCCTTCGTCATGCTTGTATCTATATTAAACAACAGGGTCTGTCTCATGCACTCATATGTACTGATTCGCAAAGTGTCCTCCTCGCCCTACAAAACATTATCGTTTCCGATAATTGGTTTTTACTTAATTTAGCCCAACAATTATATGAAATTGAAATGGCAGGAACTAACGTCATCTTAACTTGGGTACCAGGACATTCACATATCTATGGCAATGTTCAGGTTGATTTTTAGCTAAAGAAGCTGCAATGGGTCAGGGGACAAGTATTGATATGGCTCTCCCATATCCTGAACTTCTGCCACATGTATATGAACTCATCATCCAAGAATGGCGCCAGCAGTGGAGGGAATATGTACGTAAACACTCAACACCATATACATATATTCAATCCTCGATACCGGTTCGGCCGTGGTTTATGCAAGGATCCTATACTCGACGTCACATCACTACTATAATTAGAATGCGATTCAATCATGCTGTCACCCCTGCTTATCTCCATAACATCAATGCTCGTGCTTCTCCTGTTTGTGATGCCTGCGGTCACTACCAAGGAGATCTCCCTCATATCCTTTTTCAATGTACACTGTATGATACACAACGCTTTAAAATGTATGCTTCTATTTTCTCCCTGGGTTTTCAATTACCGCTCAATTTGACGACTTTGTTGCATACTCCGGCGGTCCCACTGGTTGCTATCCTCACAAAGTTTTTATGTGACATTCGAGTTATTTTATAAATTTCACCTTTTTTCAGGGACGTATTTCCCACTAGGCACACTAGGCACGTGCCTATGGGCGGCACTGCCTGGGGGGCGGCACAGCCTGACGTCCGACGGGCGCCGCGGCATCGGGTGAATTGCCGTGCCAAGCGCCAGGCGCAGTGACCGAGAATGGCAGTCAAAGGGAGCTTACTTTGCATTTTCTCACGTAAATTTGAAATCTAAATACAATTCATAAACTAAAAAAAAATCTCTTTTACAAGTCAAGTGTGAAGTTTTGTTTTATTTAATATGGGTATATTTTATGCTGGTAGTCAACAGACTGGCAACACTGCCAGTCAGTGGTGATACAGCAGACTGTCAAAGCTAGTGTATTATAAGTCTGAATCACCAATAAAGCTCGCTGACAGCTGTCAAAGCTAGCACGTGGGGAAATGCTGCGTTGCCACTGAGGCAGATATGACGCATAACATTCCAAGAGGCTTGCAGGAAGACACAAATACTGTGGAAGTTAGCCCCCTCCTGTCTGGCGGTCTAATGACCGTGACGAGTGAAGACACACTGAGTCAAACCATGTGCTTATTGCTGTGTCGGCATACATTGCAACATTGCTCACTGTTGGCGCCATGGAGACCGTTACCCCTCTCGTCTCCACTCCTCCCTCACCGCACCCATCAAGCGTATGACAGCTTTCACCGAGCATCTTTTGTAAATCAGATTATAGTCGTTCGCTTAACGTCTTCACGTTCAGTTGTTATCCTTACCAAGTCGTTCACATTGCCACATTGCTTAGATAAAGTAAGTGTGTTATAATTTTATTTTTTTATAATGTTGAACTAAAAAGTACCAATGAGTGAAAAACGTCGGAAGCTTAGTGGTTCAGGTTACCGCAAAATCGCAAGTGAAAAACGTGAAAAAGAAACTAAGTTTTTGAAAAATATTAAGACGGTTGACAGTTTTTTAAAACCTCTTGAAAAATCCAACGAGAGTGGACTGAGTAGAGAAGGCTGCTCGTCTTGGGAACAGCACAATTTCAACGAAAGTGGTTCAAACAATGAAAATAATGATCAAGCAACAAGTGCCCCTGAAACGGATAATTTTATATTGAGTGGTGATAACGAACGTAGTTCCGACAGTACACAAATAAGTAAAAGTTCAAATGATTCCGTTTCACAACAAACTGATATAAATTTTACTGTTAGTGACGACCCCATTGAGTGGAAAATAAATGACACCACGATCGAAGTATTATTACACAGAGGAATCAATCAGCATAAAGATTGTGATTTTAAAAACTCTGAAAGGGATTTTGGCAATAAAACCAGATATTTAAATAAACAAATCTTTAGTAGGAAATTACAAAATGGAGAACTCATTTCAAGAGATTACTTGGTGTATTCAAAAGGTACAGGTCCGGTATTTTGCGCTTACTGCAGATTATTTGGCTTTCAGAAGACGTGTTCTAAACTAGCCAGTGAAGGTGTTTCGTATTGGAAAAATATTGGAGCGATTTTGTCTGCATATAAAAGCTCACAAGAACACATCAATTCTGAACTGGCACTTTGGACCCGCAAGAGAAGAATTGGAACGCTAGACAGTCAATACGATTCCATCGTCGAAACTGAAAGGAAGTAATGGAAACACGTTTTGGAAAGAGTGTTCGCTGTGGTGAAAAAGCTGGCAAGCCGAGGACGTCCGTTTCGAGGAGCTGATGAAACATTTGGGTCTCTACACAATGGGGCGTACATGATGTCACTGGAATTAGTAGGGGAATTCGATCCTTTTCTCGCTGAACACATACGTAAATTTGGTAATCCAAGTTCAGGGAAAACGTCCTATCTGTCTTCATTTATTTGCAATGAGGTAATTGTACTGTTAGCCTCTAAAGTTAGAGTTATCATAATCAGTGAAGTTAAACAAGCGAAGTATTACTCCATAATAGTGGATTCAACGCCTGACATAAGTCACACTGATCAGCCTTCATTTGTTTTGAGGTTTGTACAAGAAAATGGCAATCCTGTTGAACGCTTTCTCATGTTTTTGTCGAATACTGGGCACAAATCCGAAGACTTAGCCAATGCTGTTATGGCTGTTTTAAGATCAAATGTCATCAATCTATCCGACTGTAGAGGGCAATCATACGATAATGCTAGCAACATGTCAGGCGTGTATAGTGGCTTACAAGCTAGAATAAAGGATGAAAATCCCAAAGCACTGTTTGTTCCTTGTTCGGCACATCCACTTGACCTTGTAGGTACGTGTGCTGCAAGCTGTTGTCCAGAAGCATGTGCTTTCTTTAACCTTATACAAAACGTTTACAACGTTTTTGTTGCACCTACTAAGAGATGGGAAATTCTAGTTACCTTTAGTCAACCTGAAAGTAAAACTCTTAAGGGTTTGTCTGAAACAAGGTGGAGTGCTCGTGAAAGTGCATGTGAAAACTTAGACGGTGTTATGCTGGCTTTAAAGGACTATGAAGAGAACACTAATGAGAAGCCGTTCGTAAAAAGTGAAGCCACGGGACTTCAGAGATCATTGAATAGGCTGGAAATGGTATTCATGATGGAACTTTGGAGTGATATATTGGACAGGTTTGAACAAGTTAGCCAAACTCTTCAGAAAATGGAAACGTCCATAGAAAGAGTTGTGAGACTGTATGATTCTTTAGTCCTTTTTATTGATTCTCTCCGAGACATGTTTGCCGTATATGAAGAAAGGGCTAACAAACTATGTGATTTGGATTATGAGACTTGCTACAAACGTCAAAAAAAGAGAAAATTCCAGGCTGACGAAAACAAAGAAACTGAAATACTTCTTGAAGGACGTGACAAATTTAGAGTTGAGACATTTTATGTAGTTCTCGACCAAATAAAAACTGAGTTGCAGAAGCGGAAAAACGCATATGGTTAAATAGCAGACAAGTTTTCAATTTTTAACGATCTGTCCTCCTCAACTGAAACAATAATAGAGCGTGCAAACAAACTTCAGTCATTGTATGCCAATGATCTAGAAAAGTCATTTTCAAATGAATGTGTACATTTTTCTTGTCTGTTGAAGAGTAGTGGAATTAGAAACAACCCACTCGTCATGCTGAAATATATTAGAGAAGAACAACTCCAATCAACATTCCCCAACATTGATATAGCTCTTCGTATGTATTTGTGCACAGCTGTTTCCAACTGCACAGCGGTACGTTCATTTTTTGTCTTAAAAAGAATAAAGTCTTGTCTTAGATCAAGGATGAATGAAGACAAATTAAACTCGTTGGCTATTCTACACATCGAGGCTGAACTTTTGAACAGTGACAAGATGAAAGTTGAAGATCTAATAGAGGAGTTCTCATTTATGAAATCCAGGAGAAAATCTATGTAAATAAAAACGCCGCTGGTGCAGATGTACTGTATTGATGCATAATATATGTGTATTGATTTGCTAGTTTTTAACATCTAATTTTGTTCTCAATTATGAACATTGAATTATGTTTTTTAAAAATTGTAAAATCCTTAATAGACTTGATGTATCATTTATGGTAGCTGATACAAAGACTTAACAATCACTTTAAAACTTTATCAAAGTGTAAAGGAAACTTTTCTATTGAGTAAATTTAGCCTATTGGAAATATGCCAGTTTGTAAGAATATTCTTAATTCTTATGTAATTAAATCAAACTTAGATCAATAACTGTTAGTTTTTATTAACATAAACCCCACAATTTAGAATACGTTTTTTTATAATCAATCTGATTTATATACAATCAATAATGTCTAAAATTAAAATGACGTGCAAGATTTATCCTATACTCAGCCGTCCAGCGGTGCTTACCCTTACTCGGACACAAATAAAGCCAACCGGCCGATGAATTAAAAGATTCATTAGCCGGTCGGCTGCATTTGTGTGCGTGCGTGAGGTAAGTATCACTTTCAGGTGCCACCCCCACCCCTGGACGACCAACGTGAGAGGGGGGGAGTGGGCGGGGGTCAGAATGTGCCTAGGGGCGACAGATATGTAAATCCGTCCCTGCCTTTTTTGTGATCCGGTCTTGTTTGTGTAAATGTAATTGTCAGTCACCAAGATGGATCACTTCGGTGTGAAGATTAGTACCTTTGTGTCCCCTGTGTTTCCTGGTATTTTTGTAGTTAGATACTGTCAGATGATGTTACCCCGTGTTTTCCTCACTCTCATAGATCCTTAATCTCTCCTTGATGTCTGTATTTGGGTGTTGGTCTTTTACTGCCCAACACACGGGCAGTACCCGTCTTGCCATTGGGCGAAGCTCATGTGTGCCCAGTAAAAATTGAAGAAAGCCGCACCTAGACAGCCAAGCACAGTCTCGCCGAGCCAAGCCGTACCAAGACAGCCGAGGACAGAAAATCTTCATTAGTCAGGTATCCTTCCCCGCTCCCTAGTTCATTTCCAATAACCCTACCAACCGCCATCACCTCGCTCTGCGATATCCGAGCCATTCCACTACGAGTCATATAGGCCTAATTTGACTTCGCATGGTAAATATCTACTCTGCGAGAACCTGCCACCAGTCCGATATTCAATACCAAACCCACCTGCTAACCATCCAAAACAATCAATTCCTGTCTCCCCCGAGTTTTAATACAAGTTAAACTCATTCCTTTGCCCTACCAAGCAGCAAATAATGTATAGAGTCTATGGTATAGTGAGCAAACTCAAATATAGCTTTTAAACGTAACAGTGCCATGACTCGAACTGCACAAAAACAAATACCAGCAGACAACCGATGCTTGATAATATGCAATTGAAACATAAAAACCAGTGGAACACCCAAATTAGGTCACGTGAATCGCACAGTTATACATATATACAATTAAAAATAACACTCTTATTATTTTAGGGACCACATTTACTGATAATAACCGAAAAATAAAAAGTGTTCCATATCAAACGCGTGTTATTGAGTATTTTTACCCTACTTATCCAGACCGACCGCACCGCCCCAAGTGTTAGTTTGAGTTGCCAATAAGATTTTCAAAAAATTACATTTTACGTGTATTTTTTTTTCTTTCGAATAGGAGTATGATTATTTTTATGCCTAACTTTGTACACTTCAAACTCGAGAGTTTCCACAGCATTAGAGTTACCTTTCTATTCTTTTTTGCCACAATAATCTACGGACAAAAAAAAGTATTTTATATAGAATGTCACTTCTGTTTTTCTCTAAAAACTCTTGTAAACATGGGAGCCAGCAGAATATTTTCCAGCCGGGGAGGGGGGGGGGAAGTAATAATTTTCATTTCATTACCTACAGTGGCGGACCCAGGCCTTGCGGGGCCCTGGGCGATATGATAAGGTGGGGCCCACAACAATAGGAAATAAAAAGATATCAAATCAAATTGAAAATAGTTTGGTAAGGTAATAATAAAATAAAGAATAGTTACAATATTTTGAATACACTACAGTACATTTTTTTAACAATATGAAAGAAACCTTTATGTCCCCTTGAAGAAGATTATGTAAACTATAAAATATTAAAATATTACTTTGCGACTTTTTTCCCGGCTGAAGTCTTCTATTATTTCACTTAAATCTAAACTTGCTAAACGGTCACGGGAGGTCATAACTGCACTGAAAAAAGGAATATGAATTATAAATTAGTTTGAAAAGTATACGTTAATTAATTACCTAATTGAATTTTTAATAATCCATAGCGCGGGGCCCTGGGCGGTCGCCCTTCCCTAGATCCGCCCCTGATTACCTACCTGTCACTCGGTGATGATGAGACGTGTCCCCCCCCCAATTTTCGTTTATTTCTTACTTGCTTCATGATATTCATTGTTTGGCTGCTCTGAAACCGTTGGGTACATTATCTTTATGGCATGAATGGGAGGATTATTATTTTTTAGTTCAGAGTTTTTGTCCATAGGAATTCGCTTTTCTTTATCAATCATCGTCATAATGTTCATTTCTTAAAAACAGTAGTAATATCACCATGTATCAACAGAAATAACAGCTTGCCTTGGTGGGTGAGTGGAAAGCGTGTCGGTCTACTAACCCCAAGATTGCATGTTCGCTCCTGGCCGTGGTAAGTTTTTTTGTTAAATGGCGGCAAAAATACCACACGCATGTCATACGATGTTGGCATGTCAAAGAACCCATTTGAATTCAGTAGGCCGTGTTCATAATGGCAAAATTAATCTCGGGAGTTCCCGCCAACACAAAGTTCCTCATTTCTCTACTAGAAAGCGCTAAAGTGTTCAAGGAGCTTAGATATCTAACCTCCTTGACTTTCATAGTGATTCAAGGAACAACGAAATTCGACATGCAAGCTACCCTCTGGGTGTCAAATTACAGAAGCTTGCACCCGGCACCCAAGGCCATACGATATTATTATAACAGAAATAAAAATCAAGCAGTTCATTAAAATGGTCATGATAATCCAGTTCGCCGATTTTCTAAATAACTGGAGATATTTTCAAATAATCCCGAATTATTAAGCTAAATAAAACTGGAATTGTCCCTACATGTAAATCAGTCAGGGGCTTAAAACTCCTCGCAAACGCGAGAGGTTCAGATTTATAAACTGCGTTTGCCAACCTGCCAGGGAATTTCTTTTAGTTTCTGTTTAAGGCTTTAAAGCTTGAAATAACATTGTAATGTACTGTAGGTCTAACGCTATATTGGAAAACGAAGATGATTTTTATTCATTACTAGCTATACCCGGCATGCATTGCAATGCCATATTGATTTTCCAAGCTTGAGTTCAGTTTTAAGAAACCCCGGCAAAAATTGTGGCGTGAACTGTATTGGAATAGACAGCGATACCAGATAACACGGCGGGCTGCTGACAGTCTCCTCATGTCACCTCACGATGAATCAGCCAGCCATTCTCACACCTGGCGTTGCTGTGTGATAAGCAGGCCATCATAAGTTAGATGGGATTGGCTAAACCTTATTTTGGGCATGGAGGAAAGAATAAGAGGAGATGCCCTGAGCTCGTATGAGTGAAGCCAAGCGCTGCAACCAAAGAGGGCGTAACCTTAACTCGTATTCGGTGTTCTGTGACTTGCATGAGGCATTGTGCATGGCTAAACCTTATTTTGGCCCTGGTTTTTATCGCGCTCCGGTTATGCAACTTTGGAAACGTAATAACAGTAGTAATGGGACCAGTAGATGGCACTCTAAGGGAAATTTCAGACAGAAATATTCATATTTAATCATAAACTTGGTAAACTATTAAACCAATTATAAATGCATTTACTTGAATTGTTTTTAAAATACATATCTAATGGATAATATACGTATGTTCTTTCCAAATTATAAAATGTAACAGTAAAATCATGTATGACAAGTCACCAGTAGATGACATCTGTCTTCATCCCGTGCACCGGTAGTTGACACTTGACACTACCAGTAGTTGACAGTTTGTCCATAAGTATTATTCACCTATAAACTTTGCATTATTGATATACAGAACATTAAATCATTAAATAAAGCAAACAAACCAATACTGCATGCAAGGTTATGTGAATATCTTTAAAAATTCCTGTATTTATTAGTTTCTGGCACTCGATAGTGACCTCTATTTGTGTACAATTTGGGGCTTGAAATTTTTTCCCTTTATGTCTTCCTTTTCATACCAACAAACATCGTCAGTTTTTGGCCACTTCCATGCCTGCCACAGCCATTACTTTAACATATGCCCGATTTGATTCTTACTTCAAAATAATGCCAGGAAATTATTCCCCCTCGTAATCACATATCACATGAGCCCCTTGCGTAAATTGACTGTGACACTTGTCGAAACATCTTCCTCTGATTCACTGCTACTGTCTGGCATTTTAGATAACTTAATCCTCTTATTTGCTTTTTCAGCACATTTTTTCTTCATTCTTTCTTCTCTCAACTTTGCTTTTTCTTCTTTCAATCTGTCAGCTTCATCCTTTGCTTCTTTCTTTCCTAGAACAATTGCCAATCTCTAGATACCACACCACTTGGAACCTTTTCCTTCTTTCTTTTTTGACGTTGTTGAAGACAGTTCTTTCGGGTAAAATAACGCTCGTTTGAAAGGGGAAGGGATATTGGTTGTGGAACTTCCTGAACCAGCTGTATTTGTATCACTCCTTTTGTCCTCAAATGAAGGTGGTATTCTTGGAGCAATTGGTGGATTTTCAGTTTGGCTTGTTGATGTTGAAGGAATGGGTTGAACATTGGGTGATCTTTGATTTGGTGATTGTGTTGAAAGAGAACCTCATGAGAAAGACAAATTATATTTATGCATATGTGGTGTGTCTTCATTTGCAACTGCTAGAACAGTGTCTTGATTCATGTCAGCAGGTGATAAGGCAGTAAGAACTGGCACTTGCTCATCAATTATTAATGGGCTGTTCATCGAAGGAGGTGAGCGGATTTCAACAATTTCCTGCAAATTCCTCCACAGTAAAAATAAGCTTCTGTCGTTTTCTTCAATTTCTTTATCTAGTTGGCACAGTTCATTTTTCTGTTTAAAATAGCCAATTTTACTTTCACCAATTTCTTTTTCCATTACTTTTACGGCTACTTGGTATTCATGCCACATACTGTCGTGCTGCCGAAAAACTGGGACTTCTTCCTCCCTTTCTGTGGAAAGGATCCTTGAAAAATCAACTGCGTTTCGATCCCATGGTGGCAAACCACACTTTTTAAATCCACTTTAGTGGCTGCTGTGGCATATGGTGTGCCATTTCTAACAGCTTCGATGACATTCTGCATAGCCTCAGTTGAGTATTTAAACAGAGATCCTTTCCCCTTTGCAAGCATGATAAGATAGATTCAGTGTCCTGAAAATAAAGAACGATGTTTTGCTCAGAGTTTAACTTACTAGCAAATAAAACATACCAAGGTTTCATAATTTATAGCTTAACTGCGCTATACAATTAAAATTGAAATTAATTTTAGGGATCTATGAAGCTAAATTTAATATCCCAAACTGTTCATTATGGCTTGAGTCAAATAGATCAAGAAAGGCCATTATCTTTATTCACGGAATCATTAAAGCAGCATTCCATGTTTTTTATTCTATTACAACTTAATTTACCATTTACAAGTCAAAATCAACAAGTGTATTGAGTAGAATAAACCATAACAATGAAGTATGCACATTTAGGTTGCCATGCCAACTATAGATCCACAAGGTTTTCTGGAAGGGTTGGGAAGATGGCATACCCTGCCAACTACTAGTCCACTAGCTATTTTATGAACCAGTAGATGGCATTAACAATATATTATTTCAATCCTAGTTATACCTTCTGAATATGCTAATATTAAACTCTCCCAAAGTGTCTATTTGGTTAAAAATATTCTCATAACCACGATAAAGCATAACTCTGACAAGTAACGTACCTGTATTCTAACCTCTTCGTTAACAGCACCTTTAAGCTGACGCCATTTTACATCCAATGCTCACACAGCTGCCTATATCTTAGTAATATATACCTGTTAGTTCTTTTATTTTATGCATGTAAATTCTGACGTGTCCTATATCAAAAATGTATTGAATGCATGTATTTGATCAAATGGAATTAATAAAAATCTATCTATCTATAGAACTTCTTTGGAAACTCATAGAAGGTACTACAACATTTCATTTCATTTTGTGTGCTGCACTCTAGAATCATACTTGGGGACTATTAATCCAAATACATTCAAACTTCTCTTACAAGCTTAACAAATTGCATTAACTATGTAAGTGCCATCTACTGGTCCACTGTCATCTACTGGTCCCATTACCTTAGTGATAAGTTATAAAAATAAAAACTCTTCAATTCTAATCTCAGCATGTGTAGGCCTACCCTACATACCAAAATTATAAAAATCATTCCTCTGGAAATCCCAAATTATCAAACGGCTGTCGGTCAATAATTACGGTAGGCCTACGTAATTAATCAATTCGAGGCTAATCGTCAAGTTTCTACCCCCCACAAAGAAAATACCGTACGGTACCGAAACTTATAGGCTATACCGTATTTTTGTGCAAATATGCGTCCTTTTCTAATTGTTCTGTTTATTAATTTTGAGGTTCGTACCGGTATTCTTGAATATCAAAATGTGTAGCCTACGACCAATGAGTGAAAGTGGCTGTGTTCGAAATTAGGCCTAAAAACTGATGAATGCCTCAACACCATTATGAACATAAAACTCAATTTGGTGTAAATAGCCTACCGTATTTAGTTCGGCATCATTAATTCCCCAGATGTTCCTTCTTTGGTATAACTCGCATCTTCAGACACCTGTATTCAATTTAATCAGTGTTTCAGCGTATTATTACGTTTTGCCGCGTCTTCCTTACAAAACTAGCCTCGCAAGGGTGCTCTCATATTTAAATTTAAATTGGCTTTAAAAACGATAACGCAGCTTATTTGTGCCAAGTACCGTTATGTACAGAGTGTATTCTGCCTATCCAAGAAAAAATCTTGACTTGTCATTGCAGTTTTATGTCACTAAAATCCATTACTAGTTGGAGTGGTTTACGGCTTTAAGCATAGGGACAGCCATTTTCTTGCAACCAAAGTGGGCGAGCCGTTTGACTTCAGCAGCTTGCGCTAGGCAGCACAGCGCAGGCATCTCCTTCCTTTCTTTCCTCCATGATTTTGGGCCAGGTTTTTTATTACGCTCCGGTTATGCAACTTTGGAAACGTAATAGAACGAACGGACGATGTGTGTTGGTAGACCTAGCGCCCTGTTTTGTATGTCTTAAATGTGATTGGCTTACACTGATACTAACAGGATTACAACCGTATTATGTTTTAGACTTAGATTAAACTTCTTGAAAACGAAATCTATTGTTATGGATTTCAGAAGTTGATCGCATATAATCATAAACATCATTACAGTTCCTGATATAATTGCAACCTATCAGACTGATACACTGCGACCGATGCCGCCACTCACTTGTTCACAAAATGTGTAATGATAAAGGAAATGTTGAACTCGGACTTTACACTCGAAGTTGATGGTTGTGTCAGAAACAACTGTCTCAGCTTGGAATTTCGTAGTTTGTTAGTTGATGTTTACTGGTTGAAATGTGTTGTTGCACCAGGAACCTTTGAGTAGATGGCACTGAACATTGACACAAATTACAAAATAATACCTTACTGTCAGTTGAAAAACCTCTTCTTCCTCCTCGCCTTTTCCCGTTACGCGGGGTCGGCTTTCTTAATCCTGAGGCGCCAGTCATTTCGTTGTAAAACATCATCAGCAGATAAGTCCAATACTCTCATGTACCTCTGCACATTCGTCATCCATGTTGTTTGAGATTTGAAAAAACATCTTCTTTAAATTCTGTTACGTAACTTTTTAATTTTAAACTGGTTGACTGTGCTACTTTAGGCATCTTGTAACAATGTTAATGTCTTCAATGAATGTCAATAGACAACTGAAAACACTGCACTTGTAGACATAGCGGTATGTACAAGAACACTACGATCCGTCTCCCTGCTAATTCAAAGTGTGAATCACTGGTAGGAACTACAGTAGATGGAAGTATTAAGCCATCAAGGGGAATGCCCGAATTACGAAATAATCCGGAAATTACTGGCATATCATCGATGAATGGGATTTCCTGAGTAACGAAATTATGGGACAGACATAGTCGATGTTATGTGTGATTCTGATGCTCAGCTAATTTCACCTCCTCCGGGTTCACTCATTTCTCTTTCACCACGCCGTTTATCACCTTACCTTATCAACTCAGGCGTGGACAGGCGTGATGATGAGTTGCACCCCCAGTTAAAATATTAAATGTTTCTCCATTATTAACAGGACTGCTAATTTAATAGAATTTAATACTTTTTTGCCGAAATATGGACTGTATTGACCTTAATGACTAAGAATATGGAGCATTATGTGCTAAACTCCAAAATATGGAAAAATATGTGCTAAACTTCAAAATATGGAGATATATGGAAAATAAATACTCCCATTTTTCAACTCCACACACCATGATTTGTAAAGATAATACAAAATATAATTAAGGTTAGCTTTACAAAGAGATATGTATTTACATATAAATCCATTTTCTGCACATCACCATTGTGTTTAGTCTGGGTGCATGAATAATATTTAGGCTGGACTGTGTAATATCGGAGTGAAATAGGGTGCGGTGGGATATTGAATACTGCCAATGGCCGTCATTGCATATTCTGTTAGATCCAGAGGTGGATGACCTATTGCAATGTAGTGGCTAAAGACCACATAGAGTTGCATGCAAAATAGATACACTGAATACAAGTGCATAATATTCTTGATTAGGGATGTACTTTGCCAAGTTTGGTTATACTACCTTTTTTTTCTTGCAGGTCTGTAATGTGTGGTGGCACTGCAATGGAATGACAAATCTATGTTGAAACGATAATTTGATGAAATGAAGTACACTTCTGAATGTAGGCTATCTATGTAAGAATGAGAAATGTATAAAATACATAGGCTACCACAAAATATGGACTTGATTTTGTAATTATTTTTTTTACTTCTAAGTTCCTTATTTATATCCCGATTTCCAGTATTCCATTTAGTAAAGACAAAATATTTGTGTAATTTGTATTGGCGATGATTTTATTCAAACTTATTTATTTCCTGTGGTTTTGTTTTTCCTTAATCTGTTTTTAACAGTGTAGGCCTATATTAACTTGTGGGCCGACAACGTAGATGTTAGATCTCTTCAAACAATCTGCCATCATCATTACCTTGTATTCCTCACAGGCAAGGGCCAAGTTGTGCAAGTTTGCTCTATGAAGCCATAATAAATAAATGACATTGATACAAACTATCGAAATATACATTCGTTTCTTATTACAGTCTGTCAATACGGGAAAAATGTGCGACTTTAAAAGTCAAAAGAATATACATTCTCCGGAAGACGGAACAGGGACCTGAGCCACAGTGGGTAATTTCAAGCAACTAGCCAGCCAAAAATATATATTTTCCACCCCTGTCTTTGCTGTGCATTTTCTGTGAGTCATGTTTATAAGAGCCTTAGGCGCAGTAATTAAGTGTTGAAAGGTTGCGCTGTCTGGTTATCTTATCTCACCGAAGGCCTGAAGTTGCTCTTCTCTGTTACGGTATAATATCCTGGGATGGCGAGTGCTCAGTTCTTTTTATGTAAGGGCTCACTCAGTAAGGAAGTCAGAACTAAATATTTCTTTGAGTGCAGTGTCATTATATTAGATGAAAGTATGTATTTTTACATAGTTTGTATTATTTGCTGTAAATTACTATATTATTGTCCAGGGTGTATGTTTCAAAAGTCAGGTATACTGTGTCAATGCGCTATCTAATCATAGAAATTTGGGGTGACTTTTGAATAGTGTTGCCTTCGATATTTGTAATGAAAGTTTTTATAGAAGTTATCTAAACCTTATTGAATAGGAAACTGTGACTTTTTGCTGCAACCATGACAGATATTAATTATGTTTCAGGAGTAATGTACTCTGTAACCCGGAGATCGGTGTTCGAGCCGTGGAGGAATAGCCTAGCAGGGAAAATAAGCACAACAATGACATTGTGCATGTTGTAATTGGACATTTAGGCCTTCTGGATTGTCCTGAGGAAATATCTAAGTCAATAAGGAAATCGGTCAGTATTTTGTGTGCAAAAATTCAATCACGGTGGACAAAATATAGTAGAAAAAGGAACAAATTGCTGAGGTACAAAAGAACTGGCTTGGAACAGTAAGTTAACCTTGCAGGAGGGGTAAATAAATCACTGCTGTGTGCATCAAGGCAATGTCAGGCCGAGACTGCCAGTACTAGCACTCGAGGTCGTCCACGTAAACTGTGTGGAGAAATAAGGGTATGCTCTAAGAGCAGGAAAACGAGATCACTTCTTGAAAAGACATCACAAGAAGACATGTTTCTGCCACTCGTATGAGTCTTCAAGCTTCTGAAAAACACTTTCGTGTGGGTATGCCATTGGTAAAGTAGCTTTTGGCATGTATGCAAAGGAAACAATAAAATTGTACTTACAAAAATAAAAGTGGTACTACATGGCTGTAACTTGACACAATCTCTTGGTTCATAGAGAGGAGGTCATTGGGCACTGTATTATACCTATTGGACAACTCTCCTAGGAAGTTCAGGAGACTGGGAACAAAGTTAATAGGTGTTTCAGAGAAGTATTCACCAAGAAGACTTCAAGAAAAGATATAAATACTGACTTTTCCATCATCATCATCATCATTTACTAAAGGCAATGCCTTGTCGCTGCAGCCACATTTCACGGTTTTCAGGCAGTCTCTTCATGCTGCCATAAGAACCATATGACAGTTCTCCAATGGAGTTCTTGATGTACGACATCCTTGGACATCCCCTAGGTTTCTTTCCCAATACTTTGCCCTCGATAATGGTTTGGAGAAGAGTCGTGCGAGAGTACATGTCCAAGGAACTTTTGTTTTCCTCTTCTTTATTGATTTTAATAAACATCGATCCTCCTTCAAATCCTGCTGTACAAGATCACTTATTTCCCTGTCCATCCAACTTGTTCTTGTAATTCTTCTCCAAAATCACATTCCTGCAGCCTTTGTTTCCTCCAGTTTCCCTAATGTTCAGGTTTCTCATCCATAGTGACCCTTTCCATAGGCTGCTTATTTCCTCGGACCCATATGTTGCCAGTTTAGGGAAATCATGGAAGAGAAAGTTGGTTGCGCTTTCAAGCGAAGTGCTAAACTTGTCGTCTGAGCCTCCTGCATCTGGTTCTTCCCAAGGAGATACCTACAGTGAAGATGCTGATTCTGATGGAACTGCATCTTTTAGATATTGTACTCAATACGGACTAAAAGGTAATCATGACCAAGTTCATGGATATACACTGCATCTAATGTCTAAATTGTATGGTAAGTAGGCCTACAAGTATTACAAGATCTGTATTCAAACATTCTAAACCGCATGTCCCATAATTAACTTTAATTAAAATTTTCCGAACCTATATTGAAATATTATTAAAATTACTAGTTGTATTTTTTGATGCAATTATTTGATATTTGTTATTGACTGACCTGACACGTAATTATCTGCATTATTAGTTGCATACTATATTTCGTGTAAATAGGTCCACTTGTTTTCGAGATACGACTTTTGGCAGGCTACGCTACACCTGGCCGCAGGTTATGGTTCAAATTTCCCGCGTGAAAACCTAAAAGTTCCATGTGTCGCCTAGAGAGGCGCCACTATGCAAGCGGTGCGTAAGGTGGTTCCATATGTCGCCTAGAGAGGCACCGCTATGCAAGCGGAATTAAATTTAAACCGCTCTTACAAATTATCTTCTTTGGTGGTGACAACTGGGGAATATATTGTACCTTTCTATGATTATTTTCAACGTTTTAAAATGTATTTTGCAGAAAACCAGGACATTTATTCTCCGAATATAAAATCCGCTCCAACGCCCATTACCGTAAAATAATATGTCCTGGGAAAAGAGGTCTTGTGGTAGCCTCGTCCGTTACGACTTCATTTACATAACTCGTATAAATTTAATTACAGTCCCCTTATTAATGGCGTTGCCCGCTTACTTGACAAGGAAAGTAGCATCGATTCTTTAATTGATATTGATGGGAACGTATTAAATGTATATCATGGTGGCCATCCTGCCTTTATGTTGGCTATGTACACGGTCGACTCTAGACAGGTCGGAAGGCTGAGACTTGGCAACATGTTCATCAGTCATACCCTTGTCAGGCGGGAACACGAGGGGACTTTCAGTCTGGCAGGTGTTCTTGTTTATCTCATAGGGATATCTCCTATATTTTGTTGCTTACGCTTTTTACGTTTATACGCTTTATAGTAGCGTTTATACTACCCTTCCAGATGAGTTTTTATACTGTAATCCCTAATCGAGAACACACTGACGAGTGTGCTTTGTATCTGGCAAATATGGTATTTTTAAATGCCTACGGCACATGGAATTATCACATATCGTACTTCACGCTTTAAACTTTGATTTTCCTGGAATGTTTCGGCACCGTAACAATGCCAGATACATGTTGTATCCCCAACTGTAATGCAAATTAACCAAGTAAGTGAGGCTACACACCAGTGTTTAGGTTCCCAAGTGACGAAAACCTGCGCCAGGCCTGGATTAGGGAACCTTCGAAATGGTTCGTAGATTGCATAAATTAATCAATTAAGTGAAAAAATACTTTCAGTTATTGCCACTGTATTACTAAACAATTATTCACAGGCAAGGAATGATGCTGTTGATGTCAGCAAACTTGGTTATGGGAAGAGAAAGTTTCAGCACTTTAGGAAGGAAACAGAAGTAATCTGATACAGTTATGGAATACCAGCAGCAACAGACTATATCAATAATGTGAGTAAATTATCCAGATACGTGTGCGGCGGAATCGAGGGTTTATCATAGGCCTACAGTGTGAAGATGTTATGGGAGATAGCCTACATTTTTGCATCACATAACCCTCAATTGCATCTACTTACTCCATATTATTATTATTATAACGCCGCCAATTGTTTTATTACTATACTTCAGAGTAGTAAAATACGAAAAGAAACCAAAATAATTTTCTTTATTTTGCTAAACACTTTTATGTTGGTAAATTATTTCCATGTCACTCATGCCTAATATCAGCTGCTTGGCTCTTATAATAACTTTTCACGATCATATGCACGTTATTCATTTATTTCCGATTGTAAAACTGGTGTGTAAATAAAAATCAACAGATGTTTTGCTAAACAAGTACATTATGTTTGCCCAATATTAATTCCGTAGTTTTTGTCGCCTCTCTTGCTAGCAAACAGCGGCAAACAGCTGTTTCATTTCAGGCGCTCGTGACGAAGTATGACTGACAATAGCCGTAGCTACAGTGTTGTCAGGTTGAACCTTACGACCTTTCTAGAGTCGACCGTGCTATGTAGTATTGTTGTTGTTGTGTGGTAAGGTTGGTGGACACAGTTGAAACTCTTCGCCCAATATCTTCTGTATAGAATTCACCAACGTAGCACATCACATTCACACGCCATGTTTTTGAACACCGACGAAATATAACTAACCTAATCATTCACCTTAGCAAAAAATGATGTAGATACGATCCAGCGCACACTGATACGCACGAAAAACTTTGGAAAGGGGTTAGAAAAATCAGTACATACATACTTCATGACATATCATAAAAATTGCAGAAGAAAGGGGGGGGGGGGAAACTTAACTTATAGCATAAAAGGGAGATGATCTAAATATTTTCCATTATGGCCTCGACCAATGGAACTGCAGGACTATGCATCATATTGGACATATTTAATGGTAGGGTATATCCCAAAGATCTTAACTTGTGTAGCATTACCATCCTCGGTTCATTGAAAGCATCACACTGGAACATCAGATGACTCAGAGTGCCACGCGTCTTTTCACACACACAACACGCATTCTCGCGCAGACCCATGCGTGCCATTTGAGCAGGTGTCATGGCATGCTGAAAACGTAACCGTATTATGGTAATAATGTGCCGTCTAGTATATTTGCCAACCCGAAACCAAGGTATTGTTCGAATCGTAGGTTGTATCGGAAAAAAATGACGCGCCTTGACGGGACTGATACTATCCCAAATCATTTGCCATTCATGAATTATCTGTGCATAGATAATGGACTGAAAGTCTGTATAAGGTACTGCTACATTATAAACTTCCCCAAACCCCTGTGCTGCCCACTTTGCCATGCGATCGACATCCTCGTTTCCTGGTATCCCCGAATGCCCCGGGATCCAAGTTAGCATAACTTTCTGCTCCCTAGTCTGAAATTCATATAACATTTCAGCAACTTGATACACATACCAATTGTCGGAGCTACTCGGATTCGATATTGCCTGAAGGACACTCATGGAATCCGTGCAAATCATTGCTGGTGAAATACTGTTTTGACGTATATACTGACAAGTTTGACGAATGGCAAATACCTCCGCTGTAAAAATCGTTAGATATTTCGGCAAACTATATGTTCGTATAATCTGGCTATCAGGAGCATAAAAAGCGGCTCCCACGCCAGCTGGTGACAACATTCTTGAGCCGTCTGTATAAAAAAAGGTATACTGGGAATATTCATGGACAATTTCCCGAAAGCATCGTAAAAGTACTTGCGGCAAACGCTGATAGCTCCGGAATAGCGCCGGTAAGGAAGTGTACAATATGTTTGGCTTGGATTGTATGACCTTATATGAAATCGTGTATGGTAAGGGTTTAAGTGTCTGCAGTATATCTGTCCGAAAATCTTTCAAGCCTTCATACGCCTGTACTAAAGTCGGCTTCTTCAGACGTGTAAAACGATTTTGCTCATAATACTCCACAAGCAGCTGTACTTTATTGAGAATGGGTGACGCAGACAAGGACATTTTAGCTGTCAGATACTTACTTGCTAAAAATCTCCGTCGTAAGTTCAAAGGTAACTCACCAGATTCAACTAATAATGCACAGGTTGGGCTGGACGATAGCGCCCCTAAAATAATACGTAAAGCCCGATACTGTAACCTATCAAAAGTGACCAACCTACTATGCGCCATTATGTCATAGAAAAAGCACCCATAATCCATCTGGGAACGAATAATATTCTTGTATACCGTAAGTAATAATTGAGGATCCGCCCCCCACCTACGCCGTGCTAGCGCACGAAGAACCTGGAGTCGTTTTTCAATTTTCACCGCGAGGATCTGAACCTGGCGCGACCATAGTAATTGGTCATCAACATGTAATCCCAAATATTTGATGCTACGAACTACCTCAATGGCGCCTTGTTCAAATAAAATTGGAGAGCGATCAACTTGCCTTTGTGGGGTGATAATGATAGCAGCATTCTTACTCGCCGACGTTACAAAGCCGTGATTATGGAACCAAATATGGGCTGCAGTTAATGCATCATATATATCCTGACGACAACGCTGAATATTATCACGTGAACAATAGATAAGAAAATCATCTGCATATTGTATAATTCGTGCATGTGGAAGAACAACAGATTCCAATGTCTGAGTATACAGTGAAAAAAGAATACCACTTAAAATATCTCCTTGAGGCAATCCACGAGACGTTTGACGGTTATCCAATACACCAGAGGGGGGGGTGTAAAACTAGTCGACGATGATGTAAAAAATTCCGTATTAAACATATGAAAGGTAATGGGAAAAGCAGTTCCCCTAGACGATGTTGTAATATGACCGGATCCACTGTATCATAGGCCCCCTGAATATCCAAACATACAGCAATCGTGTGTTGTTTGCGAGCTTTCGCTAATAATATATCCGTCAAGAAAATCGTAAGAGCATCGATTGTTCCTAACCGTTTACGAAATGCAAATTGTGATCTTGAAAACAAATTATAATACTCCATACTCCATTGCAATCTACGTAATAAAATCTTTTGAAATAATTTTCTTAAACACGAACCGAGATTAATTCCACGATAGCTGAGGGGGTCTCTAGCATCTTTCAAAGGTTTTAATATCGGTAGAACTTCAAAGTTATTCCATTCCGCAGGATATGTCCCATTTGTCAGTACCTTATTGTATAACTCAAGCAAGACCGTCAGTGCGCGGTCCGGGAGATGGGCAAGCATCCCATACGTTATGTAATCCAGACCCGGACTCGTGGATGTCGTATGACGTAACACCGTCACGACATCATGACGTGTGATTGGGTATTGTAAACACTGAAACTTCTTCGAAGTCAATAACGATGGTACCGATACATGACCAGAAACTGAATCGGGCGTTAGTGAATGATAAAAAATTTGAAAACCCGTAGGCGTGAGACCCGTACGTGGACGAGAGCTACGCGTATTTGATAATTGTTTGACCAATGACCATAAGGTGGTTAAAGAAGTATGGGAATTAAATGTACTGATATGTTTTTGCCACGCCAACCGTCGTTTTTCATTAAATGTCTTCTGCAGTTGCGCAGTGAGACGTTTGTAACTTAGATAATTATCAACCGTCCCATGTATGCGATATCTTTTTAAAAGTGCCTTCCTCCTACGCACGAGCAAAGCACACTCCGCATCCCACCAATGGACCGTGCCCGGATGCTGTGACGCAGACAATGTTAACATGCGCTGTGGGTGATATCGATCAAGAAAGCTTTGTATGATCTGTAATAAGGAATTATACTGGTGATACGTCGATGTTCGAGAAGTCCCCAAACCATCATTTATAAAGTGGTGAAAAAGTTCATAATCGAGATGCCTAATATTCCGCTTTACGGTAAAATGACATGGTCTCTCAAGATTCTCGCCAGATTTCGCATAGTATATTAGAATTGGAAAATGATCACTTTGATGTGTGTCCCCCAATGTGCGCCATTCCAAACGATGAGCAATATCTGCTGTGGTAATGGTCAAATCTACCGCACTTTTTGGACGCCCCGGTGGAGTTATACGCGTAGGCGACCCATCATTGAGAATATTCAAAGCATAGGTTTGAATTGCTTGCACAATGTGTCTACCTTTTGGATTGACTCGCTCACTGCCCCAAAGACCATGATGGGCATTAAAATCCCCAAGAACTATATGTTTCGGATATTGAACAATGTAGTTGAAATACATTGACCATTGACGTTGTGATCCCTGCACTTGGGGAGGGCAATATAAATTACTAAAAATAGTATTATCGATTTGAAAACACTGATGAAAACTTCTTGGTAATAGATAAGAAATCGGGATCTCGGTAAAGGGAATATCATTTCGAATGAGGGTACTTATGCCGCCATAACCAGGCCCATCCTCTCTCACAATAGTATATAGTGGTACCGGTATCGTAAATCTATAGAGTGGTGATAACCAAGTTTCTTGTAAAAAAATAACATCTGGGTTATAGTCAGCAATTAATTCGAGTAATTCATGTCTCTTGTTGACGATACTCCTGCAATTCCACTGAAGTATCCACACTGCTCCTTAAAAAGAAACGGAAAGGAGACCCAGTGAAATTAATGACCCAAGGTCATGTTGTCTTTCCGTACTGATTTTTCTAACGGGGGTAACAAAGGTAATACCCTATCTAACAAATTTTTGACACAATGCGCCCATTGCGCATTATGCCCTAACAATTCCATAAGTTTCGTGAATTCTGCCAAAATAGTTTTGGTAGGCTCCGATTCAGGCAACCCTGAACCTGCCCCTGTATTGTATAGAGAACTTGTCTCCATCGTCTTAGCTTCGAAGACCGGAGGAGACTTTTCCAATCGCGGTTGTTGAAGAATCTGACAATAAGCGTTCCTATCATAACCCAACGGCTGGACCACTTTAGGGGCCGCGTGAACTATTTCTGTAAACTTGCGCTTACGTGCCGGCTCATGCTGTCTGACACTTGGAACTGGACTTAAAGGAGGAAATTGTTGGGGTACGGTTAATTGATTAAATGCAGGCCCCTTTTGACCTTTCATGATTTCATTATATGATTTATTTTCCACACACATTCTTCTTTTTATCTCAACTTGCTGTTGGTGGATTTCGCAGCGAATGGCACCCGCTGGGTGATTCTCTGCACAATTCGCACATTTGGCTAATACTTCCTTGCATTCCATAGTAACGTGCTCCGCTGCACAATTGCCACAGCGTGGGGCTCGCGCCCGACAATGTAACTGTACGTGCCCGTAGCGTTGACACTTAGTGCAACGTAGGGGCGAGAAAATATACAATTGAACTTCCAGCATTACATTGAATATACTGACATATGGCGGAAGGTTCTGTGTCTCAAAAAATATTTTCACCGTTCCAGTAGCTATCCGCTCCGTCTTGCCATCTATCGTTCTATTACGAAAGAAGCGCTGTACCCGTAAAATGGGAACAGGAGCCTCGAGATACTTAATTAATTCCTCATTTGTAAGTGAGGTGTCGACCCCGCGCACTAGTCCAACCCGTTGGACATTGGAGGATGGTATAAAAGCAGTCAAATTCCTCTCCCGGAGGATCTTATTTTCCAAAAAAACATTAGCTTCACGATAGGTTGCGAATTGTATTTGGATTCTATTGCGACCCTTCTTCTGAATTTCACGTATACCTGGTATTTTGCGGTCATAGAATAGCCGACCCAAGGCCATTGGATGTAAATTTCCAACGGCCTGAGCCCCCTCTCCCTGAACAAATACGATATATGGTCCAGTATGAAGGTGGGGATATCGATATTCCGTGGCCGGGGTTCGTGCTTTTTCCTGAGAGGATCCCGCTATCGGGGTCGTTGTTTCCTGATTGAAAGTAGTCTGTTGATCATTAACGAGTGATATTCCCTCCATAGGGACTATACCATCCACTATAACATTGCCGGTATTGTCTGGGGGTAGTCCCATCAACGTCCCATCACTCTGGGCCGCCATCTCGACCGCACCCAACTATTATATAATACTTATGACCAGCCTATGATAGTATGTCACTGCACACCAGAACAACCACTAACGAAAACACAAACTGAAAAGAACACTCCCACAGATCACACACAAAAAGAGCTGCAAGCTTTAGAGGTGTTGCTGTGAGAACAGCTGTCGTGAGACTGATGTAGTATTTAACAGCCAATCAAAATTTTAAAGTGGATTAGTACAAAAATCTAACTCCAGAGTGCACTATTGTATTTGAACATCCAATCAAAATGTTTCAAGTTGTTTACTACAAAAATTTAACACAAGAGTGTGTCTAGAGCTGTGAGAGCTAAGGGAGCGAATGATGTGGGGTCTGGTGGAGTTGGTATCACTGCTCCATTGCACCGTCAGCTGAAAACACAAAAACAGATTTGTTTTTATCAGTACTACACATATATGAGGGTTTAGGTTATGTTATTCTTCCACATGACTGACACGCCACAGTTCATTACTAAACAACATGTACATTTCATTACAAATGACATAAATGCTCATATTTTACTCCATCTTTCCTCTTGCTCACGAATCAACATTATTAAAACATCCACGCCATTTACAAATATCTTTAATTAAAACAAATATCCTGCCGTAGTCTGATGTATGCGATGTACTGTTATTAGCATTAGATTTGTCTTCTTCTTTTTCCTCTACTGTTGAGAGCCGAGAGAGAGGAAAACACCAATGTCACCAACTGATTTCTGTTTCTGTTGTAAACGTCCATGGTGATGAATTATCAACTTGTAAATGTAATATAAAATAAATCTCGTCGACCATCGCTTATATTGTTCGACATGTCATATGGCAGAAAGACATGTTCTGCTTGTGGTCATGTGTGCTTGTGTTTATTAGCAGATTTTGATACTCATGAGCTTTATTGTTTCATTCCGTTGCAGTATTCTTAATTCAATATATCTTTTAGCTAGATTATTAGAATAGTCCGGTGAAGTACTCTTGAGAGCCCAACTTAACCTATAAGAATGGGACAGGCTTTTTTAAATTTATTAATTGAATTAATGCCTAATATTAATAATACATTAAATTTACGTATGGTACATTACGAACTTTGGGCTAAGGCACCAATTAGTTAAATGGTTGAAATTAATATATATTTCGTATGTAACACTATTTACATACACTGAATCCTCTGTGAGTGTGGTCTTTGAGGTTTAATATGCTAAGTTCTTAACCCTGCGTAAGTGTGGCGAAATGATTCGTGTGGCCGGTCTCAAAGACCGGGTATTTTATTTTGTTTATTTATTAAATTGTGAATTGTAAGAATAGATCAGATTTCACACAAAATGTATTTATTCAAACTCACAGATGGAAAACAGACTTGCAAGTAAAATCAGACCCATAAAGATAACATAAACAAAGAAAAAAATCAGAAAAGGGAATCCCAAGTAAAATCAAATTATTTAAATAGCAAGAACTACAAAAGAAATAATTTGATACAAATATATCATACTTATAGTTGTGTCAGTTTTGGAAATGTGGCACATAATAAATCTCGTCTAAGCCTGTGCCTTATGAAGTAAGGTCGCCCGTAAACATTGCACATTTATTTTGTAAATTCATTCACAGTCTTTGCATAATACTTCTATGTGCCCTAGGCACATGAACTTATTGCACTATCTACAATACTATTTTGTTTTTCTGTTCTGCTTCCAAGTGCACGTTTGACATCGTCCAAAGAGACGTACAGGCCAATCATCTTGTACCCTTTCAAGCTTGCAGACGACAGCAATCCTCTCACGCAGAAGGTGGCTTTGTAAAATGCTCATTCCCAACCCTGTGATAAATTTTCGCCGTACTATATTCTGGGTTGGTGCGTTCTGACTTATAATAACTTGACTGTTTGTGCCAGCAATGTTTATGAGAGAATAAAACACCACAATGATAGGCCAACGTCTTGTATTTCTGGCCCAGCATAATTTGCAGAGAGCTGGTCTACGACATCGACACTGCCTTTAGTACTATTGTAGTCCAAAATCATATCTGATTTCTCTGTTTCTTCATCGACGAAGTCATCACCTTGCATCGATAAAATTAGTAACACATCCTTTCGTTTGTTAGGAATATATGACAGACGAGTACAATCTTCATGAAATCCAAAGATGTTGGATGGGGTAGGCCTGGACTGTTCTTGAGTGAATCGAGGTGGAAGCTGGCGCTTGATTTTTCAAATGGTGCCTAGCAGCATGAGTTTGTACTGACTGGTCAAGATTTCACAGAGCTCAACGCTGGTGAACCAGTTGTCCGCTGTAACGTTTCATTCTCGTCCCGGAAATGGCTGTATTAGTCTCTCCATTGCATTCTTCGGGCTGTTACAGCATACTGTGATCCTTCTGGCTGTTTTCCAACGTAGACTTCCATTTTTTTAGTATAAAATACCTTTGCATCACAAGGCATATATACCTTGATGCCGTACTTGTTAGGTTTCGAAGGTCTGTACTTCCGGAAATCAGCCTTTCCCTTGAAACCTAATAGCATTTCATCAATTGTAACAAACTGACTCAAGCTGAAATATTGTACACACATGTGAACAAATTCGAACAGATCACGAATTGGAGCCAATCTATCTGACAGTAGCCTCTGCTGCCTGGTCTCAATATTGTCAAAACGTATATGGCCAAGTAGGAAAGAGAAACATTGCTAAGACATAACTAGCCGAAAGATTTCTGGGAAGTTTCCATCTGTAAAGAACAGTTCTTCTAAATTTAACCTATTGGACTTCTTTACTCCACTCAAAATTAGAAGGCCCAAGAGAGCTTCCATGTCATTACAGTCGACCTCACAAACGTGATATTCTTGATTATATTTTCTTTTGCGGGAGTGATAATATGTTAGTTTGTAAATTTTACAATAATTTCCATTATCTCTCGATCAAAGAAATTTCTCCAAACCTCGAGAGGATAGGTCTTTCCTCTAACTGATCCTATGACACCTGGAAGGTGCGTTATAATATTCTTCTGACTTTTTCTAATATTTTTGGGAGGGGGATAAATTTTCCGCTTTGTGTAATCCCTGCCATAATAAAAGTAAGTCTTCACATCCGTGATAATAATGACGTCGCAAGGATTCTGCATCCTCATCAGGATTCAAATCTCGTTCACTTTCCGAATTCTCTTCTCGAACTTCCAGCACATCCTCTTCGTCATCTTCTGAAGAATCATCATGTTTCCGGTTCAGAATCAGTGGAAACAGTTTCAAGTAGCCTTTGCAATCGTTTTTGTTCTCTTTCATAGCCCATTTTACCTAAAATACAGTAAAATATAAGCTTGAACAAATAGTTCGATAACTCTTCAATATGAAAGCAAAAATCATCTCAAGAAATAAGCCATAATAAAAATATACTAATTACCTCATAGGTACACTGAACGTAATGCAAAAAGTGTTGCTGGTCTCGGGAACCATGTCGTAGTGAGTTGTCACAATGGTCAATTTCCCATGACTGGCAATATTAGTTGCACGTGCGGGGTCGCAACAGAGGAAGGTACAACAAAGTACAGCTTCTTAGCCTCAACAGTCGGAAATTTAAATAGCATTGTTGTGAGGCCCGGAACAAGAGACCGTGCCACACTTATGCAGGGTTAAATACAAGAAATACAGAAGTCGTTTACTTTGACGTAAATAGCAGTATGTAATCTCTCCAGCCCTATCTCTGGTTTTTATGAGGTTGTTTTTATAATCCCTCTGAAGTGATGTCACATATCTACATGAAATTCCCTACCTCTTTGTTATTGTCATGGAGAAACCAATATGTTGTTAAATTCAAGGATAATTTCAAGGCAATTCCTTGCCCCATGATTATGCTTCTAGAACTGATAGTCATTAATAACAAAAGCATTGACATCACCATAGACCAGCAGAAGCACTGCTGGAACAGATATAGAGGGAATTCTAAGCAGTTAAATTATTCATACATGTAAATTTTACATAATATGATAGTATTGTATGCTTAATCACTTATTTACATAGGTCCCAATGAGCCAGAGCTCAAGTACTGGGAGCAGCAGAAATAACTCTCGAATTTCAAACATAAATAACACAGCAACGCAACACGAAATGTACAAATTTATTGCGCAGTTTAAAAGAGGAATGTTTGCCATTTATGATATCTAGCACCCTTATTGGCCACAGCGCTTAAGCAGGTATTATTGTCGATGTGCGTGTGGCCTTGGAGAACACGTGCATCACCTCGTCTCATCAGTCGCTAGCATGGCGTGTTTGAAAGGAACTGGTTTGAGTGTTAAAGCGAATCCATGTGGTAGGCCTCGTGGCATCAGAGAACATCCATGCAGTGAGGCATTCCCTCCTCGACGTAAGCACGCACGTGCTATGCGACTCTCAGATCGCACCGTACGGAGACTTTTACACACCGCTATGAAGTTCCGTATAAAATGGTGGGTGTGCAGGAACTCTGTGAATGTGATTGGGCCAACCGCAGAGCGTGTTGTGAGACTATCCTGGAAGCTGTGTCAACTGACTCCAGGCTACTGGAAAGTGATGAAGCGCACTTTCATTTGTCGGGCTACGTTAGTAAACAAAATTTTCGGTACTGGTCCGCAACCAATCCTAGACAGAACCTCCACAGCGAATGTGTGACTGTTTGGCGCGCTGTCCTTGATTTTAGAATTGTAGACCCTTACCATTCTGAAGAGAAGGCCAAAACTGTGACAGTAACATCTGCACGTTAAGTACGACTTATGGAATCCTCCTGTGTTGTTTCAAAAAGATGGTGCCACTGCACCTGTGTGCACACTGCCGCAAAGGTTTCTGAATTAGAAAAACCATTTGGTAGTAGGTAGCATACGAGTAGTTTCAATAAATGATTGTCGGCCAGCGAATCGCTTCAGGAGAGTCCTGTAAGCGTTCATATACAATTCCGCCAATTGCGATGAAACTTTGGTGAGTTGTTGTGCACACTCCCACCAATTTTTCTGAAAAAGTAAATCCATTTTACATTAGATGGCACACGAGTAGTTTCAACAAATGCTCACATGGTCAGCTGTATGTGGCGTGCTCATGCGTCGGGAAACCTTCGGATTTATTTATATATGCACCAGACAGAAAAACAAAGAATATTGTTTATCCGACGGCACTCCAGTAAACGTAATTGCAATTCAAACGCTTATTCTTATTCTTTCTTGGGCTGGCTGTGTGGCTCAGCGGTAATGTTTTCGCCTGCTGCAACCAAAGTTGCAGGATCAAATCCTGGTACAGCCAGTTGGCATTTGAGGGTGCGCAAATGTGAGGGGGCCATGTGGGTAGATTTACTGGCACGAAATTCCATCACCCCGGCATCTCTAAAAGCCGCAGTAGTTAAAAGAGACTTAAAACCAATAACATTATTATCTTCCATTCTTTCTATCTGTCTGTGATTGGCATCGCAATGCATGCCGGGTATAGGCTAGCCAGTATAATATAAAAATAATTTTGTGAAAATTACATATTTCTAAATAGTTGGTATTTGTATATTCCTGTAAATTAGTCTAAAATATTTTTCTTTAAAAACATCTTGATATGGTCTATGAGATGAATAAAGGCTCTTCGCGGAGTGGTTGGAATATGTACTCTATTTATCTTCTTGCTCCAATGGAAATTTTGAAGTGATATGGAAATGTTTACGGTCCTTGATACTATTATCTATGAACAACCTCAACCTCACAAAGATACTCAAACATCCTGTAAGAAAATTACCTCTAGCTCTCAGTCATCCATACAGTCCCAAATGTTCAAGAAACATTAACATTATTTACAGAAAATTAAAAACTATCTACAGTAAACAGAAACCTGGAGACACATAAAATGTGTACAAAAGGGAAAAAATATACAGTAAATGAAAAGCTAGAAAAAAGTACTTCCAGAAATGGGAAAAATTATACATGCGGAAGTGACATTCGAGGATCTAAAAACAAAAGATTGCATTACTTCACTCGCTCTTACATTCAATCGAAAAATCAATCAACTATTCATTCTTCCTCATATTCAATCAATATAACAACAAACCAATCAAACTCAAATAGAAATGAACACAATATGCATTACAAAATATTACAGCTCATCTTCTCATATCAGTTGACGGAGAGCCAAAGTGAATATTAGCAGTCCTGTTACTCTTGATCAAACTGTATGTTGACTGCAAGTGGATGAGACATGAATTTTTGTGAACATTAATTCTCAATCTGACCCTATCAAACTTCTACTTCTGTTTTTGAAAATCTCACATGCATTGACCAGGAATCGAACCCGGTCCTCCTTGGTGAGAGGCAAACAGCTTTGATTGCTGCACCTCCATGCCCTCGGTATAATTTTAAGGTGGTCTGTCTAATATCACAGCAAGATGGGGTGCACAAGGACCTTTCTGCATATTGTGCTTGCATTAAATTATGGTGTAGGCCTATTTGTTCTAATTTAAGTTAATGACATTCCCCACTTCGTGGCATTCTTTTTCTTCTTCTACTTCGCCTTTTGAGACACATAGGATCACTTTAACCAACCATTCGTTCGTCGACTTGTAGGAACTGTACGAGCCTTGCGGTCCTCCCAGTACTTCTTCATGCGTATTGATCGTCTTGCCTTTTCTTGGGCGGAAAATATTCTTGTTGGAATTTTCTTTCTTTGTGAGTGGACAATGAAAAGTCATATTTTTCTTCGTGGCATTCAATATGAGTATCTAAAATCAAGGCTTCAGGTGCATTGAGGTGGCTGGTAAGGCCTATTATACTCCTCCAGAGCAATGAAGAATGTATTATTATTATTAAAAATAATTCATATTCTGCCTTCTGTGTACGTATTGAGACTTTAGATCCAGATGACTTGGCTGTGCCAAGACATATAATATGGTCTGAGGGCTGAGACTAGATAAACTCAATCTCATGATGCAGAACTGAGAAGAGATGGGTTCAGTTTCCATCTTAGCCAACCTAAAAACTTTTTCCCACCTCTACCGCAGGTAAATGCTGGTGTGGTTCCTAAATTAAGGCCATGGCCACCTCCTTCCAAACCCTAGCCTCCAATAAAAATTCACTTACAGCCTCACAATGACACAGGTTGTCAGACAGATTACACACCAACTACATGGGGTTACATGATCACAATGTCGCAAGGCCCCTTGATGAATGAACAATATTATTAAGAGTGGTATGTTAACTTAATATTTTTCTCTCACAGGTTTGCAATGCACGTGGCTCTACCATTCAATGACAGTTCTCTACTGGGAAAATGACTTCATGAAATTCAATGTTGCTCTTTTTATGAAAATGTTATGTGGATTTTATTTCTTTAAAAAAATAGAAAAGAAGAATATAAACTATGTGTAATACAGCATATTCACTTATTTTTGTCCCGATATCATTCCTTCAGAATTCCTTATGCACATCCTGATTCCTTCCAGTATCATATTTCATTAAACAGTAGTTAATTATTTTATGCTGTATAGTGGTTCACGGTGTAGTCACGTCCTAGTTCGTGAACCATGGGCAACAGCTGAGTAGCCTTGTAAGGGGTCCTGACAGTCTGGATACCAGTTACTATGGAATGAGTGGGCATCTTGGACATATTCTGAGTCATGGCCCTCCTTGTGCTTAGGTGGCTAGACTACCCAACTCCCTTGTTTATTCCCTGAGGTGAAACTCGTGAGGCCCTGTGTAAGTAAAGCTAGCAACCTGCTTCACGTGCACTTCTTAAACCTGCCAAAAATGTCTTGAGAATGCCTCGGACCTAAGAGAGTGATCAGGGACTCCTTGGAAACGAACGAGCAATAGATCGGGTATTCGATGAGGTGCTATTAATATCGACGGGGCTTATGGAAGGAAGAAAGTAAAGCTAGCTGAGTCAGCAATTAGGAAGGGATTGGATATTCTAGGGATTAGTTAAGTTCAGATAAAGAGAGCTAGAGAGGAGGAAGTAGGAGATTACAAGGTGTACCTGTCAGGTGTAAAACGAGACAGGGCAAAGTAGGGAGTAGGGTTGTATGTCAAGAGAACCTTAGAGTGTAACATAGTTTTTGTGAGGTATGTAAATGAACAATTAATTTGGATAGATTTGGAAATGACAGGATTGTTTCAGTATACGCTCCAAATGAAGGGGCTGAATATGACGAAGTAGTCATATTTTATGAGGCTCTGAGTGATATGGTAGTGAGAGTTGAACAATAAAGATAGTGTAGTACTGATGGGAGATTTCAATGCTAGAATAGAAAATAGGACCGAGGGGTATGAGCAGGTAATGGGTAAGTGGGGTGATGATAGAGAAGCGAACACCAATGGAGAATATTTACTAGACTTATGTGCTAACATGGGGTTAGCTGTTGCGAACTCATTCACGAAGCACAAGGAGATTCACAGATACCAAGTCGATAATACACTATATCATTACTGACTTTCAATTTATAATGTAATGAGAGCAGCCAATGGCCAAAATATACATAATCAGTTAGTACAAAGTCGTAAAAGAAATCTTCAGCACTACTGCTTTTCAATACAAAGTTCTCAGTCTTTTGTGCAAAACACTCTTGGGGATTCTCCTCGTTTATGACACTTCATTTTTATTTTTATATCGTATGGCCTCGGGTGCCTGGTGCAAGCTTTGTTAATTGACACCCAGAGGGTAGCTCGCATGTCGAATTTCGTCGTTCCTTTGAACGCTATGAAAGTCAAGGAGGTTAGATATCTAAACTCCTTGACACTACAGCGCTTTCAAGTAGAGAATGGAGGAACTTTGTATGACGTGATATCTTTCACATTTTCCATTGCACTTTTCACATTCGCAGTCCTTGGCAGGGTTTTGGTAAGTCTTCTTTCGACATTGTAATGCAAACCATGGAGCCTGGTGGGCATGTGTCGCAACTCATAGTTTGCCCTACTCCAGCCTCTTGACGTCATGACAACTGACTTTCAATTAAGAAATTGTTAAGGAATTGCAGGGTATTTTTTACTGAAACAGACCACAAACTGATATGGTGTGATCTATTTGCAGATGGATTATAGTTGGAAATCTTCGGGATAAGGAACTTGGCAGAAATATATTGATATGATTGATGAAATATTCCAAAGAGTAGAGGGTAAAGAATTACAACACAATGAAAACGAGAGGTCAGAGAACAAGGATGTCTTGGGAAAATTGGGTAGAGACAGAAAAAAGCACACATCCTGGTGAAATGGCATAGTGAATTTGGCTTGTAAATGTCAAAGAATGCTTAAAAAAATGGCTCCGAACTAAGAATCCAGCAGACAGCTTTATGTAATAGAAAGGAACAGACCAAACAAATAATAGTACAGCTAAAAGGAAATGAGGGGGGAAATTCTAGGCCAAGTGGCAGGAAAGCTTTTTTGGAGTGTTATAAAGAATCTTAGAAATGGAAGGAAAAGAGAAGTGAAAAGTGTCAGGATAATTCAGGGGAACACTTCGTAAATACTAAGGTAGCATTGGGAGGAGGGGGGCAACAGTACCTTGAAAATTTGCTAAATGTAAATGTGGCAGATTTTGAGATTATGCAGGAGGAGAATAAGAACAGCATTCACGGTTGTGGAATTAGGGAGGGTGGTTACAAAGCGGCAGGGATCTGCAAAATTCAGCCAGAAATGGCAAAGTATAGTGGGAAAGCAGGGATGAAATGGTTGCATAGGATAATAGAATTGGCATGGGAATTAGGAAAGGTACCCTCTGACTGGACAAAATCAACCCAATTTAAAGCAAGGTAACAGGAAAGATTGCAACCATTATAGAGGCATTTCTTTGATAAGTGTCCTGAGCAAAGTGTACACAGGTATTGTAGAAAGGAGAGAGTGATAATTGGACGAGAGTAAGATGGATGAAAACCAGTGTGGCTTTAGACCACAACGAGGATGTCAAGATCAGTTTTTTAATATGTGCCAAGTTATTGAAAATGCTATGAGAGGAATAGACGTTTGTGTTTTGTAGATCTAGAGAAGATGCTGAGCATCCTGAGGGATTATGGTATCGAGGGAGGGCTGCTACAGGCAATCAAAAGTATTTATATTGATAATCAGGATGCAGTGAGAGTTTATGGTAGGATTAGTTATTGATTTGAACGTCAGCAGAACGGGGCGTTCGCCTCGTGTGGCGAACCGTCAGGTCCCTTGAGAATCCGGCTGACGGGCCCTCCCGGGCAGTACTCACCGAGTTACGCGCGGCCTTCCGTTAACTATATAAGAAGGTCGCGCCCGGGAGGGGCCGTCAGTTGGTTATCTCGAGTGGCTTGACGGGGACACCACAGCACCTCTACTGTTTATTATGGACCATTTGCTGAAGGGCGTTAACTGACTGGGCGGGACTCAATTAGGTGGAAACCAGGTAAGTAGTCTGGCTTATGCTGAAATGTAGGGAAAATGACATGGAAATCAGCATTTCAAAAACAGGTTACGTCTGTAGGGAAGAAATGCAAAAAATAGAATGAAAAATGAAAATCCACAGCCTGCTTCCAGTCTCCGACCGGGTCAGGAATGGAATGAATGAAGCCCCCATCTAGCGGCGAGGATATGAACTGTGCCGGCTGCCGAGGCCTGACGCACTCCTCTGGGGCAATGATTAAATGAATGACAGAGCAAAAAATAGAATGCTAGATAGGAATTAAATTGAAGTAGGTAAACCATTTTAAGTACTTGGACTGTATATTCTCTCAGGAAGATAGTATGGTGAAAGAAATTGAGTTGAGATGCAGAAAAGCCAATGCGGTGAGTTCTTGGTTGCCATCCACAGTATTCTGCAAGAAAGAAGTTAGTAGAGCTATGAAACTATCCCTATATCGCTCAGTATTTAGACCGACCTTGCTGGATGGAAGTGACAGCTCATGCATAAGCTAGAGGTAACTGATATGAGGGTAGCACGAATGATTGCTAGGACAAATGTGAGCATTGGCAGGGAGGTACTCATAATTAAGAGATAAAGACTAAGCTAGAAATGGACACGCTAAATGAAGCTGTTCGTATGAGCCAACTCAGATGGTGGGGTCATATGAAGAGAAGGGGGAGAGGAGTTCAGCTGTTGAGCGTAAGTGAGGTAGAGGTAGTAGGTGTGGTTAGATTCAGTGTTGAATGGTGTAGAAGCAGAGAATGTCACAGTGTTAACTGCTAATAGGGGATCTTGGAGGTGACATGTCCGCAAACAGAGGCTTGCAGGCTAGACAGGATGCTGAAAGGCAAAACAGTTTCAAATTAATGTGTAGTATTGGCAAGGGCTTTAGTTTGCTGTGTGCTCCTTTCTTGATATGCTGATAATACAGTGTAATAATGTAATCTGTAAGTTTCGTCAATACCTGAGGTGACCTAAACAGTTGTTTACTTGAGGCCATTTATGTTCTCGTACCATTGGATTAAGGGATTGCATATCTTATATCCCTGCCAACGGGCTAGAAGCAATCTCACTACTGCTAACACTGGTGGCAACTAAACCACACTTCTACCTGTCTGGTATTATAATATAACATACTACTATGGAATAGATGATCGACTTACTTGCAACTAGTGTTCCAAGGCCATGGGTTCATAGCTCGTCTTCAGCTAAGACTTATGATATAAAGGAACCTATTTGAACCCGTACAACATTTAAAAGCCTCTTCAATGGCATTTGTCAAAATCCAACCTCCAAACTATAATAAAGAAAAAGTAATTTTCTGTCACATATTACGACTACCAGGGACCAGGATACTCAGACAGCTATTCCAATACTTTTGGAAAAGTAAAACCAAAAATCATTGGTTCAAAGAAGTCCTAGATGATCTAGATCAAGGCCATCCAGTCATTGTGCTCTGAGAGCGTGGCCGCGCTCGGGGAGCACTGAGCAATCAGACTAGCACTCCTCCCCCTACCACCACTACACTGTGGCAGCGAGGAGGCATGAGACAGACGGGCGCTGACTGAATATGTACGTAAAGTCGTGCGACCGACGCCATTTGTGGGATTGTTGACATCATACTGATACTGCTCTTTTGCCACTAAAAATATACCGCATATACAAATCTAATGGCACTCCGATGTATGGAATGTGCAGGAAACGAACGCAAGTGTTAAGTAAAGAACATTGTGATCTATTCCAAACTAAAATTCGAACATATTAGAGAGGAAAATTCAACAACATTTTACCAATATGAACAAATAGTACAGACCTTGAGTGACTTTTTCTCCGTCGTTTTTACGAGCTTTTAGTTTTGGAGAATACAATCTTCTCCAATTTGGGTACAATATTTCTGGACACAGCTATTCGTAAACATTTGCGCTAGTTTCTATCGCTCAACGTCACACGATGCTTACGTTTGGTAAGCTTAAGAACCGCAAAGAAACGCCCACAAATGTAAGTTGAGCCGAACATTGACAGAACTTAACATGCATATTTATAAAAAAAAGGGGGTATTCTTCTTGCGGAAAGCTGCTGCTTCACCACTCCTTTTTTTTTGTATGATGTTCATTCATGACCACTGCAAATCTGATTTACTTACACGCCGTTAACAAAGTGCATTGGACTAGACTGATTCAGTGAACACTACCGACTGATGGATCGGCTGCTCACTTTGGCGCGACGGGCAGACCGCTCGCTTAGCCAAGCTCCTCCCACCACAACCGAAACTACCATCCACCAAAGCTCTCGGAGCACTGGCTTAGAGCGCGGCCGGAGCCCTGTGTGGATGGCCCTGATCTAGATGAATTAGGCTTGACAATGCAACAAATTGAACACTGGGAAGAGAAGAGGATCCTGAGAAACAAAGACGTGAGACCTAGTCTAAAAAGTTCTATACGCAAACAATACACCATAACGGATGAAGAACGGGCTGCCAGGTCAGACAGAATGAAACAGTTTTGGGAGAAGAAGAAGCCAAATTTGTAACTAATATTCCTAAGACTTGACTGTATATAGATTGATTATAGTGCTCCAATCACTCCCTAGGGGTTGCATGACTTTGACGTGGTGGGAGTGCTTGCGTGATCTAATGATCCTTTGGGCTATGCCGGTGGTAGCATAGCTACTGGTAGGACCTTCCTTGCCGGACAGGCAAGATCCAGACTAAAAAGCAACTCAGAACCCTCAAGTCCTCAACAGCAACGAAGGCGGAGAAGATGGTCTTCGGTACGGCGGAGCTGACGGAAGAGGCAGCCCAGCTGACCAGGGTTAAGAGGTCAGGACATCCACTGCCTTGTGAACAGAAGTGGGAACTTCAAAGTCTAAGGGAAGAAACCCTGACAGAAAATCAGTAGGCCTGGATACTTAGAAGGCAGCCCCTTCTCCAGGCTTTGGGTGCTGAAGGCCAATAACCTACAAACCCGAGATTACCCTTATTACAGAAACAGAAATGAATAGAAGCAGGATGGATAAAACGGATTGGACCTTTAGCATGAAATCAGACACAAGAATTGGAATTTGGAACGTACAAATAATGTGGGTGACAGGTAGACAGGCCGAAGTATCTAGGGAGATGAAGCGCTACAGGTTGGACTTACTAGGTTTGAGTGAGATGAGATGGAGTGGGTTCGGGGAGATAAGGACCCAGGAAGGGGACACGTTGTTGTAGGCCTACTCAGGATCAGAAGGAGAACATAGAGAGGGTGTTGTTTTACTGATCACACAAAAGACAAGGAGGAGCTTGATGGAGTGGTATCCAGTCTCAAAAAGGATAATAGTAGCCCGATTTGCATCAAAAGTTAGACCAATCACAGTGGTGCAATGCTATGCAACAACAGAGACAGGAGAAGAAAGAAAAGAGCAATTTTACGGCCAGTTACATCGAACCTTGATAAAAGTGAAGAAAATGGATATAGTGGTCGTGATGGGAGACTTGAATGCGAAAGTCGGAAGTGATAATCAAGGAATAGAAAATATAATGGGGAGATATGGTATAGGTACTAGAAATGAGAATGGCGACAAACTTATTGAATTCTGTAGCAACCATAGTTTGGTGACAGGAGGTACAATCTTTCCTGCCATAAAGTGACTTGGTTGTCCCCGAACCATATAACGGAGAACCAGATTGACCATTTCACTATAAGCAAGACATGGCGAACTTCCCTGTTGGACGTGAGGAACAAGAGAGGAGCAGATGTGGGAAGTGACCATCATTTAGTGATAGCTACGCTCCTATTGAAGATAGCAAATATTAGGCACATTCATCAAAAGGGGAGGATAAGGTACAACCTCGATAAATTAAAGGATAAGGAGGTGCAACAACATTTGTCACAAGAGTTGAGAAACCCATTTCAACAGCTGAGAGAGGAAGAAGAAGGAAAGGATATTGAACATAACCATGTGAAAAGGTTTTAGGCAAGAGAGAGAGGAAGGGAGGAATGGGTTACTTCTGAGACATGGGAAACAGTGAACAGCAGGAAGGAATATAAGAAAAGACTTAACAATGCAAGGACACAAGAATAGAAAGTACAAGCTAGAACAGATTTCAACCAACTTAACAAAATAGTGAAGAGGAGTTTTCGACTTGATAAAAGAGTATTTATCAATAATTTAGCAACACAAGCAGAGATGGCAGCACAAAACAACGATAGTAGGACCCTATATCACATAACCAAAAAATTAACAGGAAAGTTGGGGCAGATGACCTCGTAGTTCCACCCCTTAAAACAAAAATATCTAACTAACAGGAAAGTTCTCTAGTTTTGATAAACCTGTGAAAGCCAAAGACGGGAGATTACTGTCTACACAAAAGGAAGAACTAGAAAGATGGAGAGAACATTTTCTGGAGAAGAGCAGGAATATAGGGCTATAAGCACAGAACCACCGTCAAGAACAGAGATACAAAAGGCAATAAACAACTAAAGAACAGTAAGGCGGCAGGTATGGACAACATTCCATCGGAAGCCTTGAAAGTAGATATGGACACTACAGTTGAGATTTAGCTCCCATTTTTTTGAGAAGCTCTGGGAAGAACAGAAGATTCCTACAGACTGGAAGAAAGGACTATTGATCAAGCATCCGAAGAAAGGAGATTTATTGGAATGTGACAACTGGAGAGTGATTACTCTCATTTCAATTCCAAGTAAGGTACTCTCGCAAGTAATTCTAGAAAGGATAAAACAGAGAGTTAATTTAAGGCTGAGGAAAGTACAAGCAGGATTTAGAGAAGGCTTTTCTTGTAGAGACCGGATCAATACGCTGCGCATAATTATAGAACAATCAACGGAACTGCAATCGTCACTGTACCTACTATTCGTTATTTCGAAAAGGCGTTTGATAGTATAATGAGAGAGAAGATTTGGCAAGCCATGAAAGAGTTTGGGATTCCAAAGAAAATTATAAAGATTACTCAAGAAATGTAAGCCTCCGTGGCTTAGGCGGCAGCACGCCGGCCTCTCACCGCTGGGTCCGTGGTTCAAATCCCGGTCACTCCATGTGAGATCTGTGCTGGACAGAACGGAGGCAGACAGGTTTTTCTCCGGGTACTCCGGTTTTCCCTGTCAAAATTTCATTCCAGCAACACTCTCCACTATCATTTCATTTCATCTGTCATTCATTTAATCATTGCCCCAGAGGAGTGCGTCAGGCCTCGGCAGCCGGCACAGTTCATATCCTCGCCGCTAGATGGGGGCTTCATTCATTCCATTCCTGACCCGGTCGGAGACTGGAAGCAGGCTGTGGATTTTCATTCACTCAAGAAATGTATGAGAATTACGACTGTCAAGTTTTACATCAGGGGATGTTGTCGGAGCCCATTCCAGTAAATACAGGAGTTAAACAAGGATGTTTGCTGACTCCAATACTGTTTCTCATGGTGCTGGATCTTATCAAAAAGAAAGCAATGAATTGCCGAAGAGGTATCCAGTGGGGACTAACAGACAGGTTGGAGGATCTGGAGTTCACAGACGACCTGTGCTTGCTTGCCAGCAGTTACAAAGATATGGAAGCAAAGCTGAATGATTTAAGAACTGAAGCATCTGAGGTGGGATTGAAGATCAATGGAAGGAAAACCAAGGAGATGCGCCATAATAATCGAAATAAGGTATCATTATTTCTCGGGAATCAAGAGATCGATCAAGTCAAACAGTTTTGCTACCTGGGAAGTATGGTCACCACTGTGGGAGGTACTATGGAGGATATAGGAAATAGAATAAATAAGGCTAAAAGAGCATTCGCAATGTTGAGACCAATCTGAAAAAAAGGGAACTTAACACCTATACCAAACTTCGCATCTTCAATTCAAATGTCAAGTCAATATTGTTAGAAATATGTAACCCAACAGGTGATCTATGGTTTAAATTAAGCGCCATGAAGCGCAACGCCATTGGTGACGGTTCTATTTACGAGAATGTTCTCGTTGATTCATTTGTCTGCTTTTGTATACATACGCCTGTATGTTACCTAGTCGTTCAGTTCGTATTAAATGTTCATCCTGAATATACGCCCAGTCTTCATTCCCCTGCCATATACTTCTACAAATTTTGCTCTACGGGTGTGAAACTTGGAAGACCAACAAACAACTCATTAACAGACTCTAAATATTTGTGAATAGATGCTTGAGGAATATCCTGAGGATATAGTGGCCACAAGTTATCTCCAATGAAGAGCTATGGAGAAGAACACAGCAAACACCCATTTATATTGAGATGCGTCGTAGGAAATGGAAATGGATTGGGCATACATTACGACGAGATGGAGACAACATAGCAAAACAAACCCTGGAATGGAATCCACATGATAGTAGGCGAAGAGGCAGACCAAGGAACACTGGAGGAGGAGTGTAATAACAGAAAAAATGGAGAAAGGAGTGAAGACCTGGAACGAGATTAGGAAGATGGTGCAGAACAGAGTCTGATGGCGGAAATTCATCGATGCCCTATGCTCCACTTAGGAGATAAAGAAAATAAGTCAACTAAATCAGTAAGTCATAGTGCTCCAATGTGGGCATAAAATAAATTAGGAAAAAAAAAAGTAAACTACTTGCTATCAATAAAATAAACATGATGTCTTCACTATGGTTACTAAGAGGTTCCAATGAAAAAAATAACAGAAGGAAGTTGAATATACACATCCAAGGATCACATTATGCCTATTTTTAATTTGTAAAACCTTTCATTGCCATTAAGTCTACATCAAAAAAATGATGATAATCTGTAGAATTATTATTCTTGTATCAGAAGCATACATATTAAACACAGCTATGTTATTTTTGCCCGCCACTTCCAATGCTTTTTCTGTTCCTTGATGAAAATCGTCTTCTGTACAGGAGGCTGGATATAGTCGACATTGAAGCCCACTCCTATCTCGATCTGTGTAGTTTACCAAATTATTCTGTGGAATGAAGTGCAAGTATAGTACAGTAATGTCACTCATATCCATTTATGTTTTATGGGTCATATACCAAGTCATCATCATCTACCTCGTTATGACAAAAGTACTGTCCGCGCATTATATCTCTGCCGGCGACGTACGTCATCTCTTCCAGGAAAGGTCTATCGACTGTACTAGCCTCAGCAAAAACATTTCTAAAATCACTATTGTATTTATAATTATTATTGACATCGCCATGAACAGTTCTCCTTAATACGTACTGGTCAAAGTCGTCGTAACAGTATTACTTCTCGCACGAGTTTTATCAGGAGTTGCAAACGAGTTCGATTCTCCTTCATCAATATCGCCCAACTCTCTCTTTATAAACAGCACCGTTCTTTTAGATACACCTTTTAGATAGCCTGTGCTTGGTTAACAGGAATATTGAAATCACCGCAAGCCGCTTCATTTTCCATGAATTTTAGTACATTAGCCACCATCTCCCTACTTTGGCTGTTCAGTTTCTTGGTTTTAACTTTAGAGATGACAGGTGCCATCTTTAACTTTACTTAAAAATGTAACTTAAAAAAATAACACCAGCTTAACACATTAAATAATAAAAAAAAAAGTCAACCCCTGGCACTATCCAGCCCATGACGGGCTAAGGCCGACCAAGCGACCGCTGCCCAGCCATACGGCCTGCAGATATTGGGGTGACGCGTGATCAGCGCGTCGGGTCCCCTCGGCCGTTAATCTTGGTTTTCGTGATCGGGGCGCTGTCTCACTGTCAGACAGCTACTCAATTGTCCTCACGAGGCTGAGTGCACCCCGTTCTAACCCTCACGTCAGTTTTAAAATCCCTGACGGAGCCGGGGATCGAACCCGGGGCCTCCGGGTGAGAGGCAGGCGCGCTACCCCAACACCACGGGGACGGCACATTAAATAATGCAAAAAAATAATTCAACGGTACTGCCGAACTACATACACTGACAATAGTCTGGCAAGTACGAGGGCTGTTTTTTAATTAAGGGCCGTTTTTTTATTTAAAATTAACCGAACATTTTATTTTGAGACCACATTTATTTTTAGGTTTTACAGACCTTCCTCTATTTTTCTACTTGGTTGCCTTGTTTATTTTGGCACTTGTCATACCTTAAAACTAAGTTCTAAAATCCCTCTGCATAAAAGTTTGCCGCCTGCTCTGACAACCAAGAATTCACACTTGAGGAAAATCCATTGATAGAGTGGTTATCATGAATCTTCGGTCCTCGTGAATTTTCGTGTCAATTGCAGTCAACAAGTCATCTGAGATCACAGACCTGAGCGTTCATCGTCATGAAGTATCACAGATGGTACCTCACAAGCGGCGGGCGAATCAATAATCTTGAACATTGTAAAGATGCACAGTTCAGCGTACAGGTTAGCTACACAGTTGCAACTGACGCCTGCTTGTTCGCCAAGGATGCCGGGAGGATGCGTGCACGCTTGTTGCGGAGTGCGTACTGACTACGGGCTTTGAAAAAAAACGGCCCTTACTTAGAAAATAGCCCTCGTACTAATGAAATGTGCTGACTGCATCAGGCTAAGTCGGCCGAGTATACCGTATTGTATCGTCCAGGCGCGGATTCAAGGGGGGGGGTCACGGGGGTCATGACCCCCCCAAACGGGGACCAAATTTTTTTGCAAACTCAAAAAACAAAAACACAATAATCAGACAAATAAAACTTAACGAATTTTAATTGAAAAACAGGTTTATTTTTCATTTTATACAATACTGAAAATATCTTGATTGCAATTATTATGTTCTGTTACAACTGTACATATTTACAACTTCATACCTGTTATATAAAAACGATTATTTATATAACAAAATCAACTCGTCTATTTTGTTTAGCAAACCTTGTGATTACCGAATCGATGTCTATAGTGATGTCACGATGAATGTGCAGCAATGCACGGAAAGGAATTTGGGGCTTTTTACACACCAAAAAATTTTGCCCACGTCCAAACTGCAAGCTTGGTTGGCAATTTAAGCTATGACTTTCTCCCTCTGTCGGTACCAACTCGACTTGCCGAAACTGTAACGTACCTTGATACTTTTCTCGAAGCTCGATGTAAAAGTCGCAAAACACGCCGTTGCAATTTGTACGAATATTTTTGGTGCACTAAATGCATCAAATTTCTATCCATGTAGCTTGCAAAAAAATTGGTCTGGTTTTGTACGTTTGGTTATTTTGTGATTGCGTTCGTTGTTAGTGATACCATTTTTCTGAACAATTTCGATTCTGTGCCCCCCCCCCTCCCCAAAGCCAAACTCTAGATCCGCGCCTGGTATCGTCAAAACTCCCGAGCCCCAACATGAGGGGTAATGTCACGTAATAAATAGGAGTAGAGAAATTGACAGGTCGATGACACTTCATATTCTTAGAAATACAACGGTCGTCAGAGGCAGAGATGTAATGCACGGACAGTACTGAAGTTAATGAACAATTTAATAATTTGTAAATACATTTAAATTATAAGTGTTGATCATGAAGTTGAAGTTTGTAGTTTTACGTGACCGTTAATCTTGCGATCATGAGCCACAAGGCCCTCTTTTTACGTGGAATCCGAACCACAACATATGGCATTTAAACTTTGAAAATCTCACGTGCATTGACTGGGAATCGAACCCGGTTCGCCAAGGTGAAAGGCCAAGAGCTTGACCGCTGCGTCACCACACTTCTTCCCCACCCCTCCTTCCCCTTGCCCCCCACCCCCTCCTACAGGGAGTATTCTCCTGAAAAAAGAAAAAAAGACATTTCTAGGAGACTAACTGTGGGATTTGAACCCTTCTACCTTGCACATTAACGAGCCATCAGTCCAGGTCAATAATAATATCTAGAATAGTAACACTGTATATTGTTTTTTGAATGGAAGAAAGCATATTTTATTGAAAGTATTTTAAAATATTATTTTGTATCTAAAATACATTTTGGGAGTATTTTGCCTATCTCTGACTATACTACCGGTATGTTAGTGGCCTGCAGTGGGCTTTTTATTCCAGAATTGGATTTCCACACTAAGTTTGACTGTGATATAATGACAACGGTTCAATGATTGTTACCTGTTCGAAGCAAAGTAGGATACATTTTCTTATTGTTTATTTAGGATAAATGAATACATCCAGCCTCTCGTTGGGCTTGGTGTGGTAGCTATGTAGAGATAAAACGGTTAGCTCAGGAGAGGACGCCATGCAGATCTGCATCTAACCAGTCAAAAGACTGAAGACACACACAGCACGTGGTAGTGTAGTAGTCATTATGCTGAGGGTTAGGAAAGAGGTGGATCCGGGCTTACGTTAGGAAGCATTCTGGCATGCGCCTGGAGTAGATGTGGGAAACCACTGAAAACCACTTCCAGGATGACTGAGGTGGTAATCGAACCATCCTTTCTTCAGTTTTGCCTCTCGAGGCTGAGTGTTCCAGCCCTGATACCAGAATTAAAATTTCTTGACAGGGCCGGAAATCATACCCAGACCTCCAGAGCGACAGCCAAGAATGCTAGCTGCTACAAGTAGGGTGGCAAAAATCTACAGCAAAGTTGTACGATGTCGGATCGTGAAAGATCTCTCGTATTACATTTGGTGATTAGGGTCTAAAATTAATTAAATCTCAGTCACATGTAGCTCAGTAGAATTCAGGTTTTCACTACCAGATGGCAGTGTTAAACAGAACGTTGACATTGGAGTTTAGAACGCCTCAATGGATTCAAGTCAAAAGGTCTACAACAGGTAGCTGAGACCATAGGATAATGATGATTATTATTAGGAGGAGTAGTAGTAGTAGTAGTAGTTGTCCTTGTATGAGTAATCCGCAGCGTTTCATTGAACTCCATTACCAGACGGAGGAGCTGGATGTTCAGAGATCGAAAGTTTTAATCCCGCCACTAACAGAGGCATAAAAGCCCGGCACAATGAAGTGGAAGGAATGCCGTGCTTAGCTGTGGTCCCCCGGTCACCAACCCACGCCCTACTATTTTTTAGCCCTTGGGAGAGATACAAGAGATATGAATGTGGGAGATGTGTAGGAAGTTTGTTAGGATATGGATCTTTTAAAGACGCGAGCATACTGAAATACCTTGACCGTAAATAGTAATGAGATTCAGGTGAGCTTAGGGCTTTTCACGTTATGGTATGATTAACGGTAGAATAACTATTCTCCCAAAGAGTGAGTTAGTCCTGACCGTCCTGGCCTATAAAAATAGCAATATTCAGTCCGAGCTGCAGCTGAGACAATTCAGCGGCCCTACGCTGCAATAAACAGAACACTGGTAGTGACCTACTCTTTATCTCTGCTATAATACAGTACATCTCAATGTAAAAACAACCAATTGGGATGGCAGTTTATAGAAATTCTACTTTGGGGAATGCCAAGATCGTTATGTGTAGTGTTTGTCCAATAGCATATGTTATTCTTGTAAAGTTTTGTAGTGTGTGTGTGTATTTGTAACTGAGGCTAGGAGTTAGGAATCATCCCGACATTTCCATGGAGTAGAAGTGGGGAAACCATGGAAAATCACTTCTAGGATATCTGAGATGGGAACGGAACCAACCTTCTCTCGGTTTTGCCAATCAAGGTAGAGTGTATTTCGTTCTAGTCCTCAAACCACCGGTTTGAGGCCTGCTTAATAGACTTGGTGTTTGTCTTGTTCTTATTATGTAAGATTGTTTTTGTACGACCTTTATCATAATACCAATAGAAAATTGAGGCTGGCTGCGTAGCTCTGTAAGACCTGATAGCTAAATTACTGTATCTCTATAGAAATGAATGTTACCTGATAGTATATTAGGTATCCATAGGCTACAAAAGAATGTTTGTTTGTTCATCTTTTATCCGTTCATATACCATTCATCCCATTGTGATAAAGCTTTAGTGAGTTGTTGTGCACACTCCCATGACGGTTTCTGAATAAGGAAATCCACTCTACAATAGATGGCGCATGAGTCGTTTCAACAAATGATCTTTTCTGAATTGCGCGCACACCCGCGAAGTAAATCCATTTCATAATAAGTAGCACGCGAATCATTTTAACAAATGAGTGTAGGCTATTTCATACAGTTTAGCGGCAGTTTCTGTGTTTTCGTTGTATGAAGGAAGGAAGGTTGTAGTTTAACGTGACCGTTAATCTCGCGATCATAAGCCACGGGACCTCCGTTTTACGTGGAATCCGAACCACAGGACATGGCATTTCACATCGAAAATCTCACATGCATTGACTGGGAATCGAACCCGGTCCGCCTTGGTGAGAGGCATACAGCTAGACCGCTGAGCCACCACGCCCCAGTTTCGTTGTATGATTTTCTCAATGTGTTCCAATACCAACCTCCGATTGCGATGATACTTTGGTGAATTGTTATGCTCATGCCCACAAAGCTTTCTGAGTTAGTAAATCCATTTTTCAATTGGTGATGCACGAGTCATTTCAACAAGTGAGTGTTGCTGCGCAAATTATTCCAACAAATTAAATTTGGTGAGTTGTGGGCAAGCACGTGAAGACTTCTGTATAAGCTGGGCCCGGATAATTTTGTGCTTAACTTTTCGTAAATATGTATTTATATGCTTAGTGGAAAATATATGATAGGGGTATCCAAAATATGTTTGTAAATTTGTCATATTTATGTCCCCCAGTTACTCAAAATAGTTGAAACGTACAGCTGCTTGAATAATCCAGTCGACAGTACAAATATTCCCACTTAACAGTGTACTGTGTCAGAGTAATAGTTCTTACGCAGTGTTGACTCGTCAGGGAGAGGAAGTTCGACGTAGGCCTACATTTCTAACGTACCATGTAGTACTGGATGCTGCAATTTATTTAGTGGTATATCAGCCGCAAGAAATGCATGACAAATATCTTGTTAGAACTGGCTGTTTGATGGACCATGTCTCACATCTCGCAGTTTGGGAAGCAAACGTTGTGTCGCTTCTTTAACGATGCACATTTCACGTTTTGCTGTGTAAATTGCAAACGCATGTCTGCCGCTACAGGTTCCTCACAAATGTTACAAAATAATACAGTTCTGTCAGTCCCATGAAGGGCCTAGGCCTACGAAGCGACGAGCCATTTGGCCTCAGATATTGGGGTGATGCATGATCAGCACATCGGGTACCCTCGGCCGTTAATCCTGGTTTTCGTGACCGGGGTGCTGCCTCACTGTCAGACAGCTACTCAATTGTCCTCACGAGGCTGAGTGCACCCCGTTCCAGCCTTAATGTCGTTTCTGAAATGCCTGACGGAGTCGGGAATTGCGCGCTACCCCAACAACACGGGACCGGCCTAATTTAATTTTATTGTTACATACCGAATTTGATCATAATGACATTTTGTTTTTACATATTTTTGCCTTTTTAAATGTAAAAAAATACATATTTTGTATCTTTATTTTACATATTTGATCACAATGAGATCTTCTTCTTCTGCTTCTGTTTCTATGGCCTCATTGGACCACTTCAGTCAATCATTCCTTGGTCCTCTTCTTCAGTAATTCCTTTCCGAGTTGCCCAGTAGCTTTTCATTCACTCTGAACTTCTCAGGCGTTCCTCATCTGTAAATACCCTTTTTATTGTATTAGGTTTGTCTATTTTTGCCTGAAATCTAATTTTTATATCTTTCAGGTTTTAAAAAAAAAATTGTTTTGTTTTGCAAGTCATACAAGGTTATTTCTAATTCTTTTATATCTTCTCTAATTTCCTTAATCCATCCTACTTGTTGTTTCATATTCCAAAGTTTCACTACAATTTTTCTAGATAATCTGGTTTTCAGCTCATAATGAGACCAAAAAAAGAAATCCGTTTCTTCCGTATAGTATCTGTATATCACTTCATTTGGTACTATCTGCCACTGTACATCTTTCTGATATTTTTTATTTATGCATTCTTCTTTCTACTTTTAAAATTTTGTCCATTCTGTTTTTCTGAGTGACTTTAAAAAGAGTTTCACTTCCATATGTCACCTCTGATTGAACCACCGTCTTGTAATGTTTTAATTTTGTTGCGATTGATAGACATTTTCTTTTATATGTAGACCATGTTAATTTTTGGGCTTTTATCATTTTATTAGTTCTTTCTTGCCATGCAGGTTTCTCATCCAAGTTGTAAGTTATAATTTATCCTACGTATTTAAATTCCTTCACTATTCTAACTTTCTTGTTATTTACTTTTATGTGATTGATTACAAGTGGATTTGCTACCATTATATCTGTCTTTTCAAATGATATCTGAAGTCCAATTTTTTGTGCTATATTTTGTAGGCTTATTATTTGATTTCGGAGGAGTGTGAGAAGCATGTTATGGAGCAAGGATGTACCTCAGAACAGCAAAAAGATCATATATCGGATGTACTATGTCCCTATCCTGATGTATGCCTCGGAGACCTGGGTTATGAAAGGAAGGGAGAAGAGCAAAATACAGGCCAGTGAGATGAGGTTCTTGAGAAGCAGTATTGGAGCTACAAAGATGGACAGAATAAGAAATGAGAGGACCAGAGAATTAATGAAGGAGGAACCATTACAGGATGGTAAGGTGAGTTGGGGTAAGTGCATACCCAAAAAATGCAAGTGCAACTTTGAATTTTAAATGCATCTAAACTAGTTGCAATACCAAAACAAGACTTCTCTGCATATTGACTGGTTATGTTTGCTTCGAGAATGTATATTCCATTAGGAAATTAAATATCACTATAATGTCCAGGGTATGCACTTGCCCCGTGATATGGGGCAAGTGTAACTCTAGCCTATATTCTTCCATTAAATGTTTCACACATAATCGCGGGGCAAGTTCGTGTTCTCTACTTATTAAGCTATTACATGCATATTTCAGAATTTATAAAGTTATGTTTTCTATTAAATTCTTCACCTTAGAATGTTGGGGTGTGTAAGATGCAAAATTACAGCCATTGGAAAACATCACAAGAATATAAAAATTAAAGACAAAAACTGGCGTTTACTTACATTTTATTAGTAGGTACGTTGCTTAGGGTTCAACACAATTTATTAACTTAACAGTAACTAAAAACAAATTGTAAAATCAAGTTAAGTTATACCAAATAAGTACAAGGAAAATAAATGTCGACAGAAGATACACTGTATCAAGGCACATTAAAAATTGTTTATCAAATTTTTAAAATAAAGAAACGAAAATTAAACATTGTCACTAACAGTAGATATTCATTTAAATAACAACATGATGTGTTTAAATCTCCTTATTAATAAATCAAAAGTAAGTTTCATTCGTGGTCCATCATAAAAAATCGTCAAATTAAGTTTCACTATTACCCATTCACTGAATGTCGTTCTGAGTAAAGGAAATGGGAAACAACAGTTTTCCCCTGCGGTCTACAGATGGCGGAGGGATAATAGACACTATTTTGTCTTCTAAAATATCACTGATATCTTCATTGTCTGGATACGCACTTGCTCCGTTGGGCAGGGACGAACTTACCCTGCATACTTGTTCTGACGGGGCAAGAGCAACCCCTCATGTTTTTGTAATTAGTTACGTGGTATTTCTATGATTAAATATGTTTATGAAAAGAGTATACTTATAACTTTAGGAAAAAGAACTCTACAAAAAATAACTAGGTATGGTTGGGGAGACAGAAAGACAAAGACAATGATTGATCTTATCCTGGTGGAAAAGGATAAACGAAGACAACTGGTAGATGTGACGGCTATGCCAAGAGGAGATTTTGAAGGAGACCATAAAGTGGTGATAGCCAAATTAAGGCTGGGAAAAATCACAAACCTTTTGGAAAAGAGGGAAAGAAAAATAAAGGTGTGGAAGCTAAAAGGGTGGGAGACAATGGACAAGTTCCAAGAGGATTTAAAAAAGGAAGTTCCCAAAGATGAAGCAAAAAGTGTAGAAGAGGAATGGGCATGTTTTAGGAATGGTTTTGTGAAGTGTGCAGTAAACACCTGTGGAAGATTATCAGGGAAGAAAAAGGAAAGGGAGACTCCTTGGTGGAACGACAGGGTAAAGGAAGTTGTTAAAGAAACGCAAATGGCATGGAGGAAGTGGATAGGCAGTAAAAATGCAGAGAAATTACAAAAATATAGAGAAGCAAAGAAGGCATGCCAAAAAATTGTACAAGAAGAAAAACGGAAAAGTTGGGAAAGATTCACAGAAACTTTGAAGGAGGATATCCAAGGAAGTAAGAAGGTGCTATATGGATTCGTTAAAAACAGTGTAAAAGGTAGGGAAAATACAAAATTTGTAAAAACTGAAGCAGGGCAGATATTGTAACAAAGAGATGATATATTAAATAGATGGGAAGAATACTTTTCAAAGCTACTAAATGTGAAATACATTGAACTGGAAGATGAAAGGGAACAAGAAGAAACAATGGAGGAAGAAGAAGAAGAAGAACAAGAAAAGGAGATAACTATGCTAGAAATAGAGGAAGCCGTACAGAAGATGAAGAGTGGTAAAGCAGCAGGAGTGGATGAGGTGACCACGGAAATGATAAAAGCAGCGGGACCAATAGGGGTACAGTGGCTGTATAGATTATTTAGAATAATTTGGAAGAAGAAAGAAATTCCAGAAGAATGGGGGAAGGGTTTAATTATCCCGATTTTTAAGAAAGGCGACAAAAAGGAATGTAATAACTACAGAGGGATCACTCTTATTGCTCATGCAGCTAAGATCTTTGAGAGAGTATTGGAGGGTAGACTGAGGAGTAAGATAGAAGGAGAGTTGGAAGAAGAACAGTATGGTTTCAGGAAAGACAGATCAACATTTGACCTAATCTTTACATTAAGGCAAATGATGGAGAAAAGATGGGAATTTGGAAAAGACATGGTGATGACATTTATTGATATTGAGAAAGCATATGACAGTGTGCCTAGACAGGTGGTTTGGGATGTATTAAGAAAAAGAAGAGTTATAAGAGCAGAAGTCCAAATGTTAAAAGCTATGTACAAAAATTGTGTCAGTAGCGTGAAGACCAGTATAGGAGAAACAGAATGGTTTAAAGTGGAAACGGGTCTCCGACAGGGAAGTGTATTGTCCCCATTACTATTCATCATAGTCATGGATGAAATCCTCAAGAATGTCAAACAGAGATTGGGACAAGAAGCAACAAAGGCCATGCTGTTTGCAGATGATATAGTTATATGGGGTGAGGATGAAAAGGATGTACAAAAACAACTAGATGTATGGAACCAAGAGATAGAGAAATTTGGGATGAAAGTAAGCACAGAGAAGAGCAAGATAATGGTAATGTCAAGAGGAAGGAAGAAAGGAAGAGGAAAGATAGAATTGAATGGCAAAACTCTAGAAGTCGTTAAAAGTTTCAAGTATTTGGGAAGTGTGATCGCAGAAGATGGAAAGATAACTGAGGAAATTGGAAAGAGAATACAACAAGCGAACAGTTTTTACCAGAGTGTAAGGGGTATTGTGTGGAACCGAGATGTCCCAAAGAAATGCAAAAAAGTATTATATTCAACCTACTACAGACCCATACTAACATACGCAGCTGGAGCGTGGACTACTACAAAAAGAGAGGAGAGTAGAATACAAGCCGCAGAGATGAAATTCCTAAGAGGTATAGAGGGCAAGACCAGAAGAGATAGAGTTAGAAATGAAGAGATTAGAGAAAGGACAGGAATATTGAAGCTGCAGGACAGGATAGAAACAACAAAGTTAAAGTGGTATGGACATATGATGAGAATGGGAGAGGAGAGAGTACCAAAGAAAACTTCCTGTGAAAAGATGACAGGGAAGAGACCACGAGGAAGGCCCCGGAAGAAATGGGCAGATACAGTGTGGGAGTGTGTAGAAAAGAAGGGAGGAAAACCCGAAGATGTACTAAAATCAGGAGAGGAGTGGTGGAGAGACAGGCAACGATGGAGGTCCTTAATTCACAACCCGACCCAGGAAGCTGGAAATGGGAAATGAAGATGATGATGACAAAAGAAGTTATTTCAATGAGCGATGGTCCAGATACAGCGTGGATTCGGGAAGCACGGTGAACTTGGATGCTTCGTTGACGGCATTACTTTCGGAACTGGCCTATACATCCGCTTGTTAGTCGACTTCACCCGCGACATCTAGTGTTAAATGAACGCAAGACAACTTACCCTAACTCCCCAAGAGATGTCAGAACGAGTTTCAAACGGACAAATATATCATGGACCAGTGATGCTCTTGCCCCGAAAATGCTCTTGCCCCAACTCACCTTATAGAGAAATCTAGACTTAGATGGTATGGACATGTAAAACGAATGGAGGAGAAGAGGATACCCAGGAGGATACACGAGATGAAGTGGGAAGGAAAGAGACCGAGAGACAGGTGGCTGAAGGGGGTGGAAGAAAGAGTGAAGAAGAGAGGAGAAGACTGGACAAGGGTGGAGGCTGAGAGATGGTGGGAAGACAGAAGACGTTGGAGAGGCTTGTGTTCCAAACAGACCCGGCCAGTGGCTGGAAACTATGCAAGATGATGATGATGATTATTTGATTTCTGGCTTCTTGAATATTATCAGCCAGTAACGATAAATCATCTGCGAATCCCAAGCAATTTAAGTCTATTTGATCTTTCTTGGTTCCAATTCTTATGCTCCTAGGATTTGTAACGTGTTTTTCGAGGGGTTTTTATGCAACTGGCATAAGTCAGTAGGAAGCCATTCTATATTTATTTACGCGGCAAATTGTTCAGCCAAGAGAATTTTTCATGTTAATTTATTATTATTAATAATTTATTATAATTATTATTTAGATATTTTCGGAGCATTTTATAAAAATTATAAGCATACAGATAGGTTTTCTATGTCTTAGAAAACGCTATCAAGCAAATTATTACGAACGACAATATCATAGAAAATTATGTGATTGCGGAATTTTACGGAGTTTTCGTCAGTTAGGATATATTGAGAGACATGACTCACTGGGAATTCAAATACAAGCTGATTCCTGTCGAGAAGTATTACGCAAGCGGAGTCGCATCGTCAAGAAGAGGCGAATTGTTGGAACGGAAAACGACTTCTCCCTCTCGCGCACCGGGTGTAATGAACCAGAGGAGGGGAAGTAGCGGCGTGCTCAGCCAATCAGTGGAGACCACGTAAGATAGGAGTCGGCTGAAGAGTGGGGGAGCCGACAGGTGGATATATCGTTCGACGCGCCGTGGAACGTGGACAATCTGTATAGTTCTTGCCGAGTGTGGTTATACGCGGGAGTAGCTCCGATGTTCCGTGGGACGTGGACAATCTGTATAGTTCTTGCCGAGTGTGGTTATACGCGGGGAGTCGCTCCGATGTTCCGTGGATTGGAGGACTAACTTTTGTAAAACTTAAACAGTGTGGTTGGACGAGCGTTTGGGTCCGATGTACGGACCATAGAATTATCTAATCTACCAGAATATCATCAAATTTCGACGGAGATGACGACGTCCAGGAGACTGTGGGAAGCACACAGCATCAGCAAGTACGAGGGAAATGCCTTGGCAATTTCCAGTGGTAAGCGCAAATGACGCAGAAATACGCAATCTCTCATTTTTCTTTGTTTTACATTTCATATTTCAGTAACTTCATAGCTTGGAAATAAGAGTATAATCAATTTATCAGACTCCGTTTTCACGTAATTTTCTATCGGTAATATTAAAATCGCAACGCTCCAATTTAAATTTTATACTTATTATGATTATTAATTTTGCTATACTTGTTTTATATAATAAATTCATTTCTTTTACAATGCAATCTTTGCTTTCAGTAGGTAGCATTAGATATAGACCAATTCCTTCTCCTGATACAATTGTTTGTTGGGTTAATGATCAAATCATACCACGATCTGAGTGAATAGATTCTTGAAGGTGTTCTCCCAGAGCTAGACGTTGTTAAATACAAATTTAGATTTCAGCATTGCATTGAGGTCTTGGCGCCCATTAAAACAACATAGCTTAGGCAAAGGTCAACAGTAACATTTATCACCCAACAGTGTGGGCTAGCAAAAACGTTTCAGATTTTCCCTGTACCATTCCCTCATTACATATTCCAAAGCACAATTGAAAAGTAGAGGCAATAAACCATCTCCTTGTCTTAATCCTGTTTTAATCGTAAACGGTTCAGATATTTCTCCTCTGAATTTTACTTTAGATTTGGTGTTTGTTAGAGTTAGTTTTATAATTTTTATTAATTTGGGATGAAGTCCGAAATTCTCTAGTATTTTCAGCAGTGAAGATCTATGTATACAATCATAAGCTTTTTCAAAGTCTACGAAGGTTATGACTTGCTGTTTTTGTCTACGTTTGTAGTAATCCATTACTAACTTTAAGGTGATTATCTGATCAGGGCAGCTTCTCTATGGCCAAAATCCACCATGGTATTCTGCTATTTTCAGTTCTAATTGATCTTTACAACGATTATATAGAATTCGTGACATGATTTTATATGTGATATCCAAAAGGGAAATTCCTCGATAGTTGTCAGGATACGATTTTTCTCTTTTCTTGTGTAATGGATGTATTATAGCTGTAGTCCAATGGTCTGGCAGTTCTTCTTTGATCCAAATGTTCACTATGCATTGGTGTAATGAAATCTTTACTGGTTCTGCTGCATATTTCCACAATTCTGCAAATGTTTGATCTTCTCCACTCGCTTTGTAGTTTTTGAGCTCTCTCAGAGCTTTGTAGACTTCTTGGGTTGTGGGTGGATTTATGTTTTCTGATGGTGTTTTAATAGTCGTGTCTGTATTTATTTGAAGCAGTTCTGGTGGATCTTCGCAATTTAACAACTTGTTAAATGTTTCTGCTAAAATTTCTGTATTTTTTTACTATGAGCTAACTCACCATTTTTGTCTTTTAACATTAATGGTGGAGGTTCATATCTTTGTAGTTGTTTGCTAAAAATTTTGTAGTAATCTCTTGAGTTTGTTTTCGCGCTATTTGTTTCGATCATCAGAAGTATATCCTTTTGGTATTGACGTTTAACCCTTCGTATTATTTTTTGAGTTATCTTCTTTTGTTTTATGAGTTCCAAGTGTGATTCATCTGTTTTTTGACTCTGATACCGTAGCCAGGCTTGATGTCTATCTTCCACTGTTTTATCACACTAGAGGATACCCAGGAGAGTACACGAGACGAAGTGGGAAGGAAAGAGACCGAGAGGAAGACCGAGAGACAGGTGGCTGAAGGGGGTGGAAGAAGATTGTAGTTTTTACGTGACCGTGAATCTTGTGATTATGAGCCACGGGACCTCCTTTTTACGTGGAATCCGAACCACAGGACATGGCATTTCACTTCGAAAATCTCACATGCATTGACCGGGAATCGAACCCGGACCGCCTTGGTGAGAGGCATACAGCTAGACCGCTGAGCCACCACGCCCCTTTGAAGGGGGTGGAAGAAAGCATGAAGATGAGAGGAGAAGACTGGACAAGGGTGGAGGCTGAGAGATGGTGGGAAGACAGAAGATGTTGGAGAGGCTTGTGTTCCAAACAGACCCGGCCAGTGGCTGGAAACTGTGCAAGATGATGATGATCGTTCCACCATTGGTGTTTCTTCCTTGGATTTATTGGGGCTACTTGTTCAGCTATTTGTTTCAATTGGGGAACTACTTCCTCTAGATCATCTGTTATTTTAATATATTTAGTTTGTTTGTTGTATCCCTTATTATTTATTAGTTTATGAGGGTCGTATGTTCTCTTTCTTTTGAGGTGAGTTTTTTTCTTTGTCAAAGGGGTGAATTTAATTTTAATCTTTATCATGTAATGATCCGATCCAGTATCGGTTCCTCTCAGAACTTTCACATTGTAGATCTCCCTGTGATAGTTCTTATCCATACAAACATGATCTAGTTGCCATTCACCTTTTTTCCAATCTGGATGTTTCCAAGTTTTGAGTTTATTTGGTCTTCTCTTGAAGTAAGTCGATTTGGAGATCATATCATGGTTCCTGCAAAATTCCACCAGTCTTATGCCATTCCTCTGTTTGTTCTTCTCTGTGCTGGCCATTTTCCTATTATGCCTCTATATCTTTTTTCCCTTCCTAACTGGGCATTAAAGTCTCCAATTAAAATTTTGGTGTGACTTTTATTTATGTTTGTTGCTGTCTGATCCAAAAGCTCCCAAAATCCCTCCACATCATCTTTGTGTTCTTTCTTATTATTTTTATAATTAGTTGGGGCATGGGCATTTAGTATGGTATATGTTCTATTTGCAGCTTTTAGAGTTAGTGTCGAGAGCCTAGGGGATAATGCTTTAAATTCTATGATGGACTCAATTATTTTGAGATTGACTACAAATCCTGTTTCGAATTGTGGACATTGCTTCATTACTCTTTTTCCTGGTATTCCCTTGTAAATTCTATTGGTTCCTGATCGGTGTTTCTCATTTCTTGAAGCCCAGTTATTAGAATCCCACTGCGATCCATTTCGTCTGTCAAAATTTTGAGTTTCCCTGGCTGTATGATGGAATTTATATTGTGTGTTGCTATATAGTTTATCTGTCGTGTCTTCAGTCTAAATTTGGGTTTTCTATCTGTTTTTTCTATTTTTAGATGCTCCGACTCATCTAGGGTATCTTTCAGGTGACTGCCCACCGTATCCGAATGCAGACTGCCTTGGCAATTGCAAGGCGGTGGAATATTCCTTAAACGATTTCCTTCCATGTTTGACTTTCAAAGGTATGGAGGAAGCTCCGAGTTACAACTGCGGTTGTTAACCGAAGAGGTTGTTGTGTGTTTGGTCCATGAGAGCTATTTTATTTTGTTCAAGTCCGCCGGCAAGATGGTGAGGACCCCCGTATCCGTCACCTGGGACGCGCCACGCCGGAGTATCACCTCACCGCCTACTACGACACATATTTTTACTTTTTTTAAATGAAAAATTACATTTCTGTCTCTTACTGTAAAAAATGGGCTGTTTGCCATTTCTTGATGAATGCAGTAAATTTGCATTTGTCTGTTGGCACAGGCTAGAGTAAAATGTGACTTTTCACTGATGTCTCAGTCTCATGGCTGTGATTATACGGAAGCTACTGAGGTATGGGTGGTGCTTAGTAATGACAATCAGGGCACAGTTGGTGCCTGTGAATGCTGTGAAAGGTTCTATTCAAAGGGTTAGTACTGCTGTTCTAACTCAGTGAGGAAAGTAATGACAAACTACCTCACTCCTCTTCTTGCCTAGTATGCCTCAGTATAGTGCTGCCTTAAGTTTTTGTGGGTATCTACCCACATAACCTAACGGCGGTACTTTTTGAGGATCTAACCAGCCTTCGGGCTGACTACCTAACAGACAGACTGTAAAAAATACATTAATTAATGAATCGATTATTAACAGCTGTACAAAACTATAGATAGATCGATAGTCTCCAATCGATTGTTGCAAATTCGGAGATTAATAAAATATAATAATGCAACTAGTTATTTATTGACTTAAGGTTTTAATTTACTCAATATTTTAAACTTCTTGAATAAGGACAAGGGCAGCCATGGTCATATTACTGGCTTTTCATAATAATAGTATCAATGAGAATGAAACACATGTGCATGATCGCTTTTATAAGATATCGATTATTACCATATTCCCTGCTATTCATTATTCTTTGCCGCTATTGGTTACGCGTTCCAATATGGCGGTACTCTGGTTAATTTGAATTTGCTGTTGCCATCAGCTGTTAATATTAATGGTATAAAGGTGATATTTCGCAGGATTGTTCTTTAACAAGGTAAGAATTCTTTCTAATATATATTATTTGAATAATAGAACCAACTTGTACTTCAGTGTGATGTAAAAAATGCTAGTAATGTGGTTGTTCAGTCCTTATTAGATACTGTAGTTTACTAGAATATTATGGGGCAAGCAAAAACAATATATAGTAGCCTGTTTCTTTTTGCTCAACTGCAGTGCATTTTCTAGTCTATCACAGTTATTCAGCAGTGCCATCTGATACGTGCTGTATAATGTACCCACTTTTATTGAAGGTACCGGTAAGTTATTTTACATTTTTTTTGTAGGTTATGTAAGAGCCCTAGTGGCAAATTGTTAGATTCACAACTAGAAGGACTGGGTTTGATTTTTGCCAATGGTGGAGATTTTTAAACTACCCTTCACTAACAGGTAAACCCTGGTCAACTCAGCCAGCTGTAAAATAATGAGTAGCCTGAGGGATTTCCTCGGAGCTTAGCCTCCAATAATAAAAAGCCTGGCCAATAGCCTCTGGGAGCTGTCCGCCCTGCAGATGCTATGTTTGCCGATAGAGGCGCTGAATACCTCCCTACATGATCAGTTCAGTTGGCAGTATTTATACGCATTGTGTACGCACGACTCGAGTTATGTTAGTGAAATAAGGTTATTGTATTATGGTGGTATACTGTCGCGTGCTGTTTAGTAAACAAGGCTATGGAAATAATGTTACTGGAACTAGTTTTCATGAATTTCTTTTTCGAGAGCCAACTAGGAAATTATGGATTAAAGCAATAAGCAGACAAAGTATGTAGCCTATGCTGACCATGCGACTGAAAATTAGGTGATCTTGTATTATTGCTCCAGTTCTGATGATGATAATCTCCTGACCACCTCGTCAAGTAGTGGCTAGCATTCTTGGCTGTCGCCCCCAGAGATCCATGTTCGAATCCAGGCTCTGCCAATAAATTTCATTCTGGTCTGAAGGCTGGAACGGGGTACACTCAGCTACATGAGGTAAAACTTAGAAGAGGTGGGTTAGATTCCCATCTTATCCTTCCTGGACAGGTTTTCCGTAGTTTCCCACTTCTACTCCAGGCAAATGCCGGGATAGTTCCTAACTTAAGGTCACCTTCCAAATCATCACCGGATTTACAAATGCACATGCCGCAATAACATGGGTAGCAGACACGGGGCTAAATGACCAAATTTCTATGACGAGAGCTGTCTAGTCCGCCTCATTGCATAGTGGCTAGCATTCTTGGCTGTCACTGCGGAAGCCCGGGGGGGTTCGATTCCTGGTTCTGAGGGCTGGAATGGGGTACACTCAGTCTCATGAGGCAAACCTGAGAAGAGGTGGGTTCGATTCCTACCTCGGCTATTCTGGAAGTGGTTTTCCGTGGTTTCCCAAGTCTACTCCAGGCAAATGCCGGGATGGTACCTAATTTAAAGCCAAGGCCGCTTCCTACCCAATTTTTACCTCAATTACAAATACACACACTAATACAGACATTACAGTGAGACAGGTTATCAAACAAATTCTACACACACCTATGAACATGGGGCTACATGACCACGACGTTGCAATGCCCCTAAAGAAACAATAACAACGAGCTGAAAACCATAACCTATCTATATCATGCCAAGACATGGTGTCCACAGGCAGGAAAAGTCAGGAATTTTGTTTTTGATCAGGAAAAAGTGTGAAAATATAGCGTGAGTCAGGAAAAATGTCTAAAAGTATTAGAAAGTCAGGAATTTTATATTAACCATAATAACTCTTCAAGTTCTACTTCAGGAACTGTGTGTGACATCTGTAGAATCTTTCTGTTATAAAGATGAAGTCACAAGTGCCGAAATAAAGTGGGCCCTTAATGTCGTCCAAAATAAATTCTCTTAATTCTTGTATAAATATTTCAGAAACCTTCAGGGAAATGTTTCCTGATAGTGCAATTGCAACAAAATTTCAATTGGGGAACACGAAATGTTCTTATGTCATCAATTATGGATTAGCTCCATACTTTCATAATTTACTGCAAGATGAAATTCTTTCATGTGATAATGTTATCTGTTTTGATGAGGCATTGAACAAAGTTAGTTATTGTTGTTTCACGGGACGGAACTACGAGGTCATCTGTCCCCATTGAACAAAGTTGTTCAGCGAGGTCAGATGGACCTATTTGTGCGTTAACTTGACATCAACTGCAATGAAGTTAACACCAGATATTTCAACAGCATCTTTATGGGACACGCAACAGCTCAAGACATTTTAGAGGCTTTCAACCAGGGAATCTCTCCTCTTGCTAGAAAGATGGATGGACCGAATGTTAATTTGAGTTTCATAAAAAAGTTCAGTGGCCAAATAATATAAGATAATGCAGATGGCAAACAACTCGTTAACCTTGGTGTTTGCGGCCTTCACGTTGTCAATGGAGCCCTACAAACAGGAATGCATTCTGTAAAGTGGGACCTTAAATTATTTTTTAGAGACATGTATTATGTATTGAACGACTGTCCTGCACGCCAAGCAGAGTAGCCTACTTGGATTTATGTATTATTGCATTATAATTTACTTTATTTTGTATTTTAAATGAATAAAGAGGCGAGCGTTGAGCAGCTATGGGGATGGTGGAGGCTGCAAATTTGTTTGCTCAATAAACCTTTTTTCCGTATTACGATGACTTCATGAGTCAGGAATTTTGTTGAAAAATGGTCAGGAAAAGTCAGGAAAATTGACATTGAAAATTCTGTGGACACCATGCAAGAGTCCTTGATAAAATTAGTAGTATCTGGAGTTAGTTAGGTATTGTTGTTTTAAGGGACGGAACATCGAGGTCAACTGCCCTTCGGTATCCAGAGCTCATCTCCAGTAATATCACTAATAAAACTCAAAGACAGAGGTGGTCTCCGGTATCATAAGCCAAGTTTTGTTTTGCTGGAATTGAAGTAACGGACAAAATGATATCGGTTATGTCGAGCAGTCCAGGAATAGCACAAACATTAACTAGAACACTGTTGCCACAGGTTGCTAAAAATCATATTCTATAGTGTGGAGTACGTGATCATCCTGAGTAACTGAGGAGGGTAATATTGCAGAAGTTTCTGCACCCGTCTGTCACTAACTACACCATTGACTACGTCTTGAGAAGAGAAACAAATTGTGAGAAAAAAGAATCACAATAATTAAGAAAAGTCGTTCCTTTTCATTGGAACTCGATCATGGTACACTAGTAAAAATATTCAGTGGAACCATATACAGTACCTTTGTGCATACCAGACTGTGAGCGTGCTATCTAATAAGGAAAATCTGCAGTTGAAACAAACTTCTACTACTAAAAGATGAACATCTCTTTTATTTTACTTCATTCTACTCAACAATTTATATTCATGTACTGTATAGTGTATAGGTACATTTTTGCTGGTTTTAGCTTGCGATAGCAATGCTATTAAGTTACATGTTAGGTGGTTACTCAGTGCTGCAGTGGTCAATAAGCGCACTGCTATGAGGACAGTGTTGATGCAGAGAACGCCATGCAGGCTTTGTATTATTAGAGGCTAAGCTCGGAGTAAAGGCTGGTGTTCCCCATTCGTGAACTCAAGCGACTGTGCTGCCGTTATCTGATGGAAACAAACAGATGCTATAATTTTATTAATGCAGCCAATGGTCATGTATTTTTCTTTTCAGGACGGGTCAGGGAAAGGATTATGAAAGGAAATCGGCCGTGAACCTATTGAAACCATGTGATTTGAGTTGATGGGTGTGCTATTCTTTAGTTTTTTCAGTTATTTTCATAATAATTGAAGCTAAAAGATGAGTAATATAATTACTCAATTCCACTGCGCTCTTCAAATTCAACATTTGCCATATCAATGCACTACTTCCACAAAAAGAAAGCTTTTCAGATGGAATGGAGTCGATTACTTCGTGTCGCAAAACCGATTTCGAAGTATATGATCGCATGTGGCTGGCATTATACAAAGGAGAATTATTTATTAATAAATACTAATGAATTTCTTACAATAACCAGTACCCTACATTCTGCCCTGCACTACAAACTAGGCAACTTAAATGCAGGGTCGATTTGACAGCTGTTCTTCCCATGTGGCAAAAATTACATTTAGGGGTCGCTTTATCGTAGGCCTACAGGTGGTTGTCTTTCTTTAACTTGCCCCATTGCTACTTCAAAACTGAGAAGCTCAGTTCTTCTAAGTTTATAATCAGGTGCCTATTAAAAAATTAAAACATCTTGAGGCTATAGTCAACTTGTACAGTCTTTGATTTATTGACTTCAACAGTATTAGGCTATATCTTCCAAATTTAAATATATGTATAGCAATATACCGACTACATGCTTATTAGATTCCTGAACAAATTATTTTTATCTCGGTAACTGGTGACCGAATTCCATTTTGAATCTGAATTGAATTTTTCTAATTACTAGTTTGTAAGCATAAATCTTCAAGTCTCATAAAATCTTGGTGTTTTTAGCACTTTCCCCACACATAATTATATGTCTGGCATCTAAAATTGCCTGTCCTTCAACACGAGCCCGCCTAGAATTGCGGACAACCTTCAATACATATATGGAATGTAATGGCTAATGACCACATAGAGTTGCATGCAAAATAGATACACTGAATACAAGTGCATAATATTCATGTCTATGTTACTGCAGTTGTCTGTCATGATTTTTCCTTTAGGGATGTACTTTGCCATGTTTGGTTACACTACCTTTTTTCTCTTGCAGGTCTGTAATGTGCGGTGGCATTGCAATGGAAAGATAAATCTATGTTGAAATGATAATTTGATGAAATGAAGTAGGGCCTACTCTAAATGTAGGCTATGTACGAATGAGAAATGTGTAATAAATATACCACAGTATATGGACTTGATTTTGTAATTTTTTAAAATTCCAAGTTCCTTATTTACATCCTGATTTCCTTGAAGTATTCAATTTAGTAAGGGCAAAATTTTGGTGTGTTTTGTATTGGCGATGGTTTTATTCATACTTATTTATTTCCTATGTTTTTTCTTAATCTATTTATAACAGTGTAGGCCTACTGTATATTAACTTGTAGGTCAATAACCTAGATGTTAGGTCTCTTAAAACAATTATCATTAACTTTTATTCCTCACAGGCAAGGGCCAAGTTGTGTAAGTTTGTTCTATAAAGCCAAAATAAATAAATGGGATTGATACAAATCATCAAAATGCTCATTCTCTGGAGGAGGGGAATAGGGAGCCGCGGTGGTGCAGGTTACGGTTCAAATTTCCCGCGCTGAAACTTTCATGTGTTTCCTATGCATGCGTAAGCGGTGCTCGTTATCGGAATTAAATTTAAACCGTTCTTACCAATATTCTTTGGTGGTGGAATATATTGTGATTTTCTATGATTATTTTCAACGTTTAAAAATGTTTGTAGAAAGCCAAGACATTTATTCTCCGAGTAGAAAATCTGCCCAGACGCCCTTTCTATATAAATAAATAAAAATTATCGTTATATAGTTAAATAGTTATATGTTCTAGGAAAAGATGTCTTGTGGTAATCTCGTCCGATACCACTAAATTTACACGACAAACTAATATCAATTTCAGTACGCTCCCGTATTAACTCGTATATAGTGTATACTAGCAGAAGTACCCATTCTTCGAACGGTCATCGGTATTAATAACCAGGCGTAATCAATTGAGCTACTGTTGCAATGGTTAGAGACTTGGAACCTGTTTCTCGACAAAGGAAAATGATTAGTTAAAATATGCTCTGAAACTAAATTTACCTAACGTGTACTTCCCGACGTGAAAAAAAATGAAAACCTCGTAGACGAAACGCAATACACGTCAAATAAAACTGACCTTCACTGTTGTGTCAAGTCCCCATCCAGAGGAAGACACCTTTAATAAATTATAAAGGCTTGTGGTGCATGAAAATTCAGGTTTTTTAGACTCCAATGGCCCAAATTCCTAAAAGAAGAAAAGAAAAAAAAAACTACCGTATTTCAATTCAGGAATTTTTGAAAATAATGTTTCTGTTTGGAGATATAATAGACCTTCTGCACGACACAACGCACATTTAAGTCGTGTGAAAAAAATCTAGGGTGCCCCTTGACCCCCTTAAGCGCATTGATGAATTTTACAGTTTTAGTTGATTCCGTAATAACCTTATAGCCATTTGCAAACATTCACAGAAATTTCATAAATGGAGTGGCTTTACTTCTTGCAGAAATAGATAGAAAGTTGTAGGTTACCGGTACCTTTTCAGATATTGTTGTCATGGTTACTGGCTTGCATTCCTTCATTAGTTTATTAAATGAAATTAGTTTTCTGGGAATATCTCAGAAACTGATGGTTTTAGAGCCTTAAAATGTACTTTTCGGGGACCCTTTACTGCTATTTAGGGGCACTGAGTTTTGTTTCTGACACCAAGGGGTCGAAAATAAGCTTTGTCTCGTCGTTGTAGGCCGTAGTATAATAATTATAATAATAATATGACAATATAGGGATAGGAATATAATAGACCTTCCGTACCACACCCGAACATGTAAATCGCGTGAAAAAAATATCTAGAGTACCCCTTGACCCCCTTAAGCGCATTATATGGCATTGATGAATTGTACAGCTTAATTTGGTTCCGTTATAACCTTATAGCCGCTTGCAAACTATCTCAGTAATGTAATAAATGGAATTGTATTGCGTCTTACAGCAACAGATGGACCTGTGAGATTCCGTTGCCATGGTAACCGGCTTGCATTCTTTCGTTATTGTATTAAATGAAGTTAGTTTTCTGGAAATATCTCAAAAACTGTTGGTTTTAGGGCCTTAAAATGTGGTTTTCGGGGGCCCCGAGTTTCGTTTCTCACATTGAGGGGCTGAAAATGAGCTTTGTCTCGCCCGTCTACGCCTATTTCAGCAAGTATTTTAAGGGGGTAGGCCCCCTTTTATGAGAGGTACAGAGAAGAGTTACATCAATGATTAGTGTCGTGCCTCTGAGCTCTGAAGGATATATGTACCAAATTTTACGTTGATCCACCCAGGCGTTCTCAAGTTATAAGGGAACAACCACTTTGTAGACAGACAGACAAAAAATTTATTTTCGCGCGCACCCGTCATAAAACAGTCTGAAACGCGTAAATAACGCAAATTTCCGTAGAAATTCAGAAAAAAACAGACAAACTTTCATTCTTATATATATAGAGATTATGGGGGTCAACTCCAAATAATATTTAATATTGAACAGCCAATCACAATTTTAAAGCAGATTAGTACAAAAATGTAACTCCAGAGTACGCATCATCGCTTCTGTCTAGAGCTATGAGAGCTGCTGTGTAGAGCTATGAGAGATAATGGAGTAAGTACCGTTGAGTTGGTAGCACTGCTCAACCGCACCTTCAACTATCTTTCATCATTAGATCTAATTTTATCAGTACTACACATACCCTCATATCTGGAACGCCGCCAGGAGTAGTTTTGAAATGCTCTTGATCCAATTTTCTGGAGTGTGTTATACCAATAATATAATTCAGCAGGTCTCATTCTATCATGTAAGTTTGTATAGTGCTTATTCGAGCAGTACTACATGACTGGTATTTGTGTGTGGCAAAGGTTCAGAATGAGGACCTGTAGGCCTAAACCATTTACCTGTCCTCATTGCTTCCTAAGGAATTCTAACTAATAATGCTAGTAAACCCCTATCTGTAGGCCTACTGTCTTTGCTTTCCTCCTGTTTAGTCCGAAGAGGACATTATTTCACTTCCATCCTTAGCTGGCTATCACTTCTTCCTCTGGGTTGAAAAGCACTTGCAGCAATGTGTATGCTAGGCAGCGGTGAGGCATATGGAACACTTCCATGGAGTGATGAATTTTTCAGGTTCAGTATCAGTCTGTTTTCCTAGAGTTTTCAACTCTCATAATAAAGATTATCGTATATATATTCGGTAAGAGTGGAGTTTACCTGAACCGAAATAAAAAATTCTTTAACTACTGAAATTAGCCAAGATACCTGTAGTAGTGGTATCTGGAGACGATATAGAAATAGATGTTTACTCCTCCGCTGTCTGTAACCCACCCAGCCATGCCAAATAGGATCACGACTTATAGAGATGAAATTCCAGCTGACTCTGCCATTTTTATCATCGTGTACAGTTTTGCCAACCCCATGCATTAGGTACTATATCACATCCATCTGACCAATGGTTTTCGCCTAGACCAATAATTGTTAGGTAACTAACGTAAGATACTCACCCCTGGTTTTTGTCACGCATCAATATTCTTTATCCAAGCCAGTGGTTGTGCTAATTATTTCTTTTTTCACATATTTACAAAGTTATGTGTCTCGTCTTTCTTTTTTTTTTTTTGGGCAAGGTCTGATACTATTTATTGAAATGACATCCTGCAGCGTAGCCATGCTCGTTAAGTCATGCACTATGGTCGTGATAGGCACCTGCAGCAAGTCGAGAAATCAACGGTTTATCCTGGCATTGACAGAGGCTATCCTGAGTGTGAAATTTCAACACTCCCTTGGGACAAATGCTGGGATTGTACCGTACCTTATTTCAAATCCTGGGGCACTATTCCATCCTTGTCCCGAATACATTTACACATACTATTACACTCATCACAGAAAAGTGATACACCTTAGTTCCTCGGGCTGATGAACACTCTGTCCCAGGCTATTGAAATGAGAAATACATGTTGGTATGATTAAACTATGATGCTTACATATTGAGGCCAATTGTTTAAATGCCTACTTGGATGTTAATTTTATTATCAAATTATTTTTTTCTCCAGCCGTTAAATATTCACGTTGATATGTTACATAATACAATAGTTGTAACTTACTATGGATCCATATTTCTTGACATTTATGTCATAGATACCTCAGCTTGTAACTGCATATCCAATTTGTCACCCAGATGAGAAACTAGGAGGCTGGCATACAGTATTCCTGACAATGTTCATGTCAAGGTTGTCAAAAACAACATAAATACCTAATATTGGGAGCATTGAAATAACTATTTCAGAACAAATCATCAGTGAGCTGTTTTAACTTGGATGGAAATTGGTGTCTGCTGCAAAACCATGTTGCCACCATTAGCCATATCAACTTGTTTACAGATGCCGGCATTCAGCTGTGCACTTGACCTTGAGAGGTAGGAGGTAGATGTAGAGTGGTGCAGGAAGCAAGCCGAATACTTCCCTATCTGAGAACATTGACGCGTGTGACAGTAGGTTGTCACAATCAGAAACAGACACACTCAGTGTGGCAAATTTTTTTTAAGTTGCAGTAGTATACCGGGAGAGTGGGATGGGGAAGTACACAGCTACCTTCCCGGTAACTGTATGTATAGGTTGTATGTAGTGGTATATGCATTTGTAGATGAGACTAGGATTGGGAAGGAGGCAGTCATGGCCTTAATTTAGGAACCATCATTTGAGTGGATCATTCTGGTGTGAACTAAGCCAAACACGTCTCAATTTTGCATGTTCCAAACAGACTAGAATTAATTATTTATTTGCAATGAAACCCAGGACTTTCAGACATGAGTCTCAATATGTAGGCTACTCCTGAGATCACTGAAAGTGACTCATGTTTAAAGGATACCAAACAATGTTGACACATGTAAATTTATGAGCAAGGGACTAATCACTTTCCTTTCAATTTTCGTTACCATTTTGTGCCATACCAATGGGCCTACTGTTTTAAGGTTTAGGACGTTGTGTTCCTTAGGATATGCAGTTATTCGAGCATAAGGACATGAGAGAGAAGCTGGTATTCAGAAAGGTGTAAGGCAAGGCCACAACTTTTAAATCTATACATTGAACAAGCAATAAAGGAAATTGGAGAAAAATTCAAAGTAGGAGTAAAAATTCAAGGAGAAATAATTTCAACTTGGAGATTTGCTGATGACATCGTCATCATCTTAGCTGACATCGTCATCATCTTAGCTGACATCGTCGTCATCTTAGTTGACACACCAGAGGATTTGAATGAGCTTTTAAATGGTATGGATTCTGTCTTGAGGAAAGAATTCATGATGAAAATTAATAAATGTAAAACAAAAATATTGGATTGCAGTCGAAAGAGATCACTGAAATAACTGAAATCCTCCATGCCCATTTACAGAATATTTCCTTGAGAAGCTTGCCTGCATTCTTCCATGTCTAGTGCCTTATAAGTTACATTCCAAATTTATTGTATTTGTAGCTTGATGTTTGTATTCTTACAGATCTGTCCACTGGATCCAGGTGAACAGCAAGTAGCAAGAGCAGAACTGGACGAGAATGCAATTTCAATTGTGTCGTTCTTTCTATACTAGACCTATACATATACAACAATTTTATTTTTACATTGTATAATGCAAAATAAAAATAAAAGAAATGCTTCAATCACCTATGGTTTTCATTTATCCTTCTCCTTCCTTCTCATATCACATTTGCAAGAGGGTCATGGGGTTCAAACAAGAATTTGGAACCTGTGTAGGATAGCGGGTAGGGGGGTGGGGGTGATTATTTTAATTATTCTATAGTCAGATTTGGAGGTTATGTAGGTTAGGGCGAAAAAGGGGGCGGGTATGGGATGTGCTCTGGATTTGGAGGTTATGTCAGCAGACATGACTCGATATTACATTTTATAGCATTCAACTTATAAAACGTGTTAGATAATTGATTTTTACGGTGTATAGTTGATAAACTAACGTCCATTCATTATTATCATTTTCAAAATAATAGCTACATAAGTACGTTTACTGCCAACATTACAAAGTGGACAACAAATTTCATAATGTATCAGTATATTGTTGATAGCTTGTGATACATTTTGTCCGAGCTAATATTGTCAAAGGTAATAGCTATTAATGTTAATTGATCCACAAAGGGACTAGCTCTGCATAATATTCATAAAAATAAGCTGATATCTTAAGGATTTAGTTCCTTATGTTTCCCCTACCGAAGAGAAATGATTGTTTTTTTGAAGCCGGATTATGGGCGGATTTAAGGGAAATTATTTAACATGGGAGCTGGGACTCTGGTATTATATTCTCTTTGGTGATAAGTATACAGATTGTGCCATTAGGTTACTGTGGGATTTAAGGGTTCTTGATAAGTCCCTCACCCTTTTGTGTTACATAAATAATCTGTAGCTAGAAACCTTCCCTGGAGTGCACAAAACAATTCACCCAAGTTTCATTGCAATCGGATGAATGGTATATGAACACATAGGAGACATATATATATAGACAAACTATCCGGTAACATTGATTTATATATATACAGGGTCATCGAAAAATAATGCCAACATTTAAACAAATTTTAGCACCGAAACCCTTTATGTTAAACGTGTAATTCTTTCACTGATCGCCAGCTGGTTAAAGTAAGTTTTATTTTGGAGGAGACGTGACCTTGCTATGCGCACACTAGATGCGCAGTAGCCAAGGTCAGTCGGGGGCACGCGCATCAATGACTGCACCGCCCGACAATCTGCACCTGATTACAAAGCTGTCATTCGATGGTTTAATCAGTTTAAGGACACCGGGACTGTAGAGAAAAAATCTAGGCCAGGCCGACCACCAACATCAGCATTGAACGCACGCTTTCCCAATGGCTGGATTGGTACGTGCAATCATTTCAGGAGTAACTGTCAAGATCGCGGCAGAAATTCGCTCCCGCAGGTGCTCCAAATCCCGAATTTTTTCTGCATACACAATGTTTTTAATGTACCCCCAGAAAAAAAAATCCAAAGGGGTGAGGTCAGGGCTAGATTTGTGACGGTATGCACCGAAACCTCTGATCGGCCGAAAAGTCGAAGATAATGGTATAACATATTTTTTAGAACTGTGGAATGTTAGTTGTAAGTCAATGTCAACTTGGTCTTTGACTGGATAATTATTTCAGAAAACTGTAAAGACAAAATCATAAAACAAGAAATAAGTGATTGTTGGTGAACATGCGTGTATTTTCAAAACGAAAGTATTTAATTTTTTAAACTACCGGTACATAAAAAATTAAATTGAAATAATGCACATTGTTTGAATGGTAGCCTAGTTGGTCTACATTGAACTTTAATATAGGTCGACGCCTATGGTAAGAGAAATGTTGCTACAGCAGTCTCAATTTAATTTAAAATTGTAATCATAATTAGATTGCTATTTGGTCCACTGATTAATTTTTAAAGGTGTTCAGAAAAGCGTAAAAATATAGTTTTTAAAACTCAATATTCCATAAAGCACTGTATATATATATTCTTCACAAATTTAAATGAAGTGATTAACAAAGTTAAGACAGATACTGATGAAATGCTGGAGCTCCACTGATTTGGGTAAACACGACTCGAGCGTAGCATCAAATGTTAATGAAGTCACGTACATCACTGCTTTTTGAACTCTGTCGGTGAAATGCAGGGCGCATGCCTAGGGTGTGTTTAAAACACGAGGGAAGAGCCGTGTTATTTTACCTTGCTTGTTTCGAAATATAAGGCGCGCGCGATGTTGTTTCTTGGAGGACTAATGATTTTGTGTGTCCCAGTATCTTACCTAAGTTTTAAACCGGGACTCAGAAATAATAGTTCGATAATGCACATCTTCGAATAGTCGTAAAGGGGACAAAGCGCATCCGCTCTCGGCTCAGTTGGCGCCTCGGTGGGAAACGGAGGAGGGAGGCAAACAGACTATTAGTTCGGTGGAATATAGAAATTATCACTAAGCAAGGCAAAGATGGCTTTTTCGATTTTCTGCCAAATGTAGTTTCGGATTATTGTACTTTTATTTATAAGGGTACTTAAATATTTTGTCTTGTAGCTAAAACTTGAGGGAGGCAATGCCCCCCCCCCCCCCTGGGGCCCCGTGTTCTATGCCCCTGAAATCAGTTAACTATCAGTAACTTCATTTATGAAATAAACTGGTGTGACAATGAATAATCAAAATATTCCTAGGATTGCAGTCGGGGTACCCGCTTGAGATATTCGCTCTCAGTTACGCCTACAAGTTCTGGCATTTTGGGAGAGTCAGTGGCTAGCTTACCCACTACCCAGTAAACTGAGAGCGACCAAGGAAACTACTCGCGTGTGGCGGAGATCTTTCCGGTCACGGAGAGAGTCCGTCATTTTGTATAGGCCAATCATAGGTCATACAAGATCCACCCACTCGTACCTATTGAGAAGGGAAGACCCCCACTTTGTACCTGTGGAGCCGTTTTCACCATGGCCCACATTTTAACCGAGTGTGTGGATCTTGCTGACTTACAAAGAAACCTTGGTTTGCAGATGACACTCAAACTTATATTAGCCGATGATGCGGTGGCTGCTGATCGCGTTATCCGCTTTATAAGTGAGAGTGGGTTAGGGCCAGCAATCTAAATTTTCCAGTGAACATTGACTCAACGACTTGTTCGTTTTTGAATTATTATTATTTTTGTTCTTCCGTAATTTTTGTTTATTCTTATAATTATTATTTTTATTTCATTTTTTGTTTGATTAATTTTAGGTCTTTTCAAATTTAGGTGTCCACCTCTAAATTTAAAATTCAATTCCAAATTTGTATTCTTGAATCTGTGTTAATAGGGGCAGATGACCTCATAGTTCCGCCCCTTAAAACAACAACAACTAACTAACAAACATGGCCCTTCCTTGCCCTCCCCTCCTGCACCCATGTTTGTAAATACATACATTACTAAACACGGTTCAACACTACTTGCTGCTAATAATTAAATTAAAGAACACAAATTGCTACTTCTCTTGAACTATGTATTTTATGTAGAATGTCGCTTCTATTTTTGAGTTTTTCTGAAAATTCTTTACGTGGCATATTGAAATTCGTAAACACTAAAACTTTTATTTTTTCCTTAATCTTTTGATAGTCTGAACTTGAGGTCGACCACAGTAAATTCACACATGAGAAAACCCTCTCCACAAATGTATTATTCTTAGGTAAACAAAATCAGTTATACTAACTTTCTTACAAGGGGAGGATGCGATGCATGGGTCACCGATTCGAACCATCTCTAGTACACGTGTGGGGCATGTGACCAGGCGTATACCAGGTGCAAGTAGTAAGGTGCGCTTCTCGGCCGTTTCAGTTTTCTCAACAATTTTTCTAGATTATCTGGTTTCTGGTGTCCGCATAATGCCACAAAATAAAAAAGCAATTCGGTTCTTCCGAATAGTATCAGTGATGGGCTCCAGTTCTCTGTATACCACTTCATTTGGTACTATCCCCCACTGTTCATATTTCTGATATTTTTTATTTATGCATGTTCTAGCTAATCTTCTTTCTACTTTTAAAATTTTGTCGATTCTGTTTTTCTGAGTAACTTTAATAAGAGTTTCTCTTCCACATGTCACCTCTGGTTGTACCACCGTCTTGTAATATTTTAATTTTGTTCCGATTGATAGACATTTTCTTTTATATGTAGACCATGTTAACTTTTGGGCTTTCATAATTTTATCAGTTCTTTCTTGCCATCTACTACAAATAATTCTTCACTGAAGTAGTTATGAACTTTTCTTGCAGAAGGGCTGTAATTTTCAGATCTTTTAGAACTGAAGACCCAATGGCTGCTAAATTCGGGGCTTCCAGTTTCAGTACAGCATCTCTGAATTTTAAAATCTATTGAGGAATCTGGAAATGAAACAGGAGCTCTGGTATTTGCAGATGATGTGGTACTATTGGGGGAATCAGAAGTGGAAGTACAGGAGAGACTCTGCTTGGAACAAAACTAGAATCCTTTTCCTACTTTCAGTACATCCCAAGTATGGTCTCCAAGAAGCATTCTGCCCAACAGGAAATCCTAAATAGGACACAGAAGGCATCAAAATTTTATAATCAAGCTCGGAACAAGATAATACCCCGGGAAGTAAAGTCAACTTTGTATTACACCTATATTGTGTGCCAATCCTTACCTATGGTATGGAGACATGTACATTGATAACTAAGGATTATAGCAGAATTCAAGCAACAGAAATGAGATTATAAGGACTATGAATCAAAGTACCAGGAGAGACCAGATCAGAAATTAATGAGGTAGGCCTACACAGAGAAACAGCTGGTATGAGGGTTCTTATTACCAAACTCCCAGGGAAACGCAGACTTCAGTGGTATGGCCATGCAATGAGAATGGGGGTAATACAAGAACAACCAACGAATACTTCGAAATGGGCACGAGTGGAAGGCCAAGGAGATGGTGTACAATCAGAGGCGAGGAAGAAAGGTTTTTAACTGGGACGTTGTCCAAGAACAAATGTTGTATGTCCTTGACATTAGTTATGATTTTTATTTTTTCCGTATCGATATCAATCGTAAATTTCTTTGTCCACTTTTCAATGCAAAATATCACTATGCCACTATCGGTACATATTTTGGCACATTGGGCCTTCTTCAGCCTTTCATCACAATATCATACAATTATTACAGAAATGTACATAGCTTTTAATCTATATTCATAAGATTTGTTTTGTCAACATCATCATTTTGAGCCTCCGTGGCCTAGGACGCAGCACGCCGGCCTCTCACCGCTGGGTCCGTGGTTCAATTCCCGGTCACCCCATGTGAGATTTGTGCTTGACAAAGCGGAGGCAGACAGGTTTTTTCCGGGTAATCTGGTTTTCCCTGTCACAATTTCATTCCAGCAACACTCTCCACTATCATTTCATTTCATCTGTCATTCATTTATTCATTGCCCCAGGGGAGTGCGACAGGCTTTGGCGGCCAGTACATATCCTCGCCGCTAGATGGGGGCTTCATTCATTCCATTCCCTGACCCGGTCGGTCGACTGGAAGCAGGCTGTGGATTTTCATTTTCATCATCATCTTGTACAGTTTCCAGCCCCAGGCTGGGTCTGCTTGGAACATAAGTCCCTCCATCGGTTCCTATCCTCCCACCACTCTGTCCCACTCCTCTCCTCTTTTCTGCACTCCTTCCTTCACACCCACAATCCCCCTTCTCTTGGTCTCTCGCCCTCCATTTCCATCTCATGCATCCTCCTCGGTAACCTGCCCTGCTGCATTCTCCTAACATGTCCGTGCCAACTCATTCTTGATTTCTCTATGATCTCTTGTAAGGAATCCTCTTCCACAATATCTCTCACTCTCTTATTTCTTTCTCTATCCCTTCTTGTTATTACTAATCTGCTTCTCTGAAATTTCAATTCGCAAGCCTGGATCCTGCTCACCCGTGTTTCTATGTTTTGTCAACATAGATTTTTAGCCTGTTCTCATTTACGAAAAAAAAAAGGCTTTTGAGATCACCTTTTGTCCGTGTGTGTGTGTGTGTGTGTCCCTAATAAAATCGAAACGGCTGGAGCGATTTCAATGAAACTCGGTAAGTTCATAGCACTATTCCGGACGACCCCGACTGTGCCCTTTAAAGTTTGTTACGTCTCGCCAATCCAACATGGCGGCTGTGCAAAATATTTCACCGGAATTATATATCTCTGAAACTATTAACGGTATCGCCGTGAAATTTTGTACGGAGTTAAAGGGAACTACTGGAAGTTCATCTATAAGACTTTCAAAAACCGGTTAACTACAAAACGAACATGGCGGCCATGCAAATTTGAAAATTTTAATGGATCTTTCTCGCGATTTAATGGACCAAGCGCAATGAAACTTGCTACAGGAAATGTTTATACACATTGTAATGCACTGGTATCTAATTTAGTTCAATTCTATACATAACTTCAAGATGGCAGCTGTGCGAATTTTAAAATTAAGTTTTTATTTCTTGTGTCGTAATCATGCGATAGAAGTGAAAGTTTGAATAACGAACCTACACAATAATTTTCCTTTAATGGTACATGACTGTATGGCCTATAGGCTACATACAACAATCCAACATGGCGACCATCCGAAATATTTAGACGGCTCTGAGTATCTACGAATCTATTATAGCAATCAAACGGATGTTATAATGTTCATAGGGGCTATGAACATAAGTTCCCCTATATGACTTTCAAAAACCTGGTGATCACAAATCCAACACGGCGGCGACGCGAAGTATAAATATTCACATGGTCGTTTCTCGCAATTTAACCATCCAAGGTCAGTGAAACTTGGTACAGTTAATCCTTATACAAATGTTAATCCACAGGCATCTAATTTATTTCAATTGTTTCCATAACCACAAGATGGCAGCTGTGCGAAATTTTAAAATCTCGTTTTTACTTCTTATGTCCTAATCATGTGATTGAAGTTTGAATACTACACGTACACAATAATCTTCATGTAGGGCCTAACAGTACATAACTCTAAGCCTTACATATATAAATTCCAACATGGCGACCATCCGAAATAGTTAGACGGTTTTCAATGTCTACGAATCTATTACAGCAATCAAACTGAAATTTAGTTTGTTGATAGAGGCAATTAACATTAGTAGGATATATGAAAATAGGCTGTATAGTTCTTCACGGAACTACTTGTTTTATTCTAATCAAGTTGATGCCATTGGAGCATTTTCTCATATTACAGCCACAAGACATACAATTTCTTCGACACCGAGCATACGTATACCATCATTTGTGTTTGTGTGTTATAAAATCTATTGATGGCGGATTCGGCGACATAGCTGAGCCTCTATGCCTAAGGTGGCGGGTTCAAACCCGGCCGAAGTCGTCGGATTTTTTAAGAGCGTTAAAATCCCTAAGTATGCCTTCCTTCGGAGGGGAAGTAAAGCCTGCGGACTCATGTCATAGATTTATGGCATGAAAAAGAACCTTCCACTAACTGAACTCGTGTGAAGCAAAATTTGTAGGTTTAATTAATGCTCTTAAGTTCTAATGTTCGTCACCAGGTGCTGGTTGCAATGGCATCTAGTAGTGGCCAAGTTCACAGCTAGGTGTCGTGGATGGTAGCATTTGGTAGCGAAAGTAGGAACTACTTGAAATTATAGTCTGCAGTCCTTACTTGAATTAAAAACAGATAACTCACACTAATACAGTCATCATAATTAACACCGGTTATCAGACAGATTCTACACAAACCCAAAGTACACGGGTTACATGACCACGTTGTCGCAGCCCATAAACTTAGGAACCAAAGTGTGAAGTTCTCTGTGGTAATTTGATGACTTCCCATTATGTAAAATAATTACACTCTCTTTGCAATCAGATTTTCTAGGCAGTAATGTCAAGCTTTGAGCAGTTTATGTCAACTTTTGCTACACTTCAAACAAAACCTATTTTATGTTTATGAAAACCCGTTCCCTAGATATTATGTATTGCACTGTGGGTAAAAAGGAGTCAGTAACTATGCTTTTAACAATACCTGGTCTTTTTGACTACACAAATTACGGTAAATTACAGTATTGACTTTTCACGGCCAAGGAATTAAACTCTGCAACTTTTCTAGATTTATTGCCGTGTCTTGTGCAGAGTTTCGCCCTGGAACACCAAAATAGGCAGATAAATGATTCCTTGATATCCATGCCCAGACCCAGTTAGTTATTGTTGTTTTAAGGGGCGGAACTACGAGGTCATCTGCCCGTCTTAACACAGATTAAAGAATACAAATTTGGATTTGAATTTAAAATTTTGAGGTGGACATCTAAATTTAAAAAGACCAGAAATTAATCAAACAAAACAAAAAATTATCAAAATCGAACAAGTCGTTAGGAGTAGCACACGGCTCAGTCTTCAATGATGTCTACTATCACAGGCAAAGAAAATAGGAGGCGATAGTACTGACCATTGTGCCAGATTTGAATATGTTTCATAAGGCATATTAGGTGGAAGGATTTTTACCTTTCACCCTAACAAAAATTCGAGTGAATAATCACCCACAAAGCGAACAGGGTTTGCATCCAAATAGGATGCCCCGCAATCGAAAACGGGAATGTTTCAAACACTTATTTCAAAGATACTAACAACCTGATAGTAGTACTAATATAATTTATTTGAATAGTTTAATTACTAGAAGTAAATATGTCGATTGAGAATTACTACATGATAAATAAATATTTTAATATTAACGTATAATGAATGTATTATCTAAAACTGGACTTTAAAACTTGGATATTTTAGGAAAAGGAGGTTTAGATCCGACAGCTATTCGATATTTTACATGCAGGGACATCGGCCGAGCTTCCTCGTAACTACTACCACTGCAGTATGTAGCGCATGCGCGTTATGCGGGCTATGGCTTTACTTTCGCCTCTAATCGGAAACTTTCGGCACGCGTCGATTCTTGGTCTTCACTGGCAAATTGATGAAAAGGGTAAGGTTGGCCCTGTGTGTACCTGTGTGTAGTTCTGGACGGGAGAAGAACTTGAAATTTAGTGCGCTAAATTATTCTATAACAAATTCTGAAACTGAATATTTAATGCGGCATTAATTGCAGAACGGAATGGAGTTTCCATAACCAATGTTGCCAACTTACGGTATCTAGATTTTGTCACTTTAATAGACTTTACACACAGTCATGTTTGGACCAAAGCATTGTGTACTTGATATTGCTTAGATCGGAGTTTACTCCGGCTACAAAACATTTTTCTCTTGTAATCACGAATATAAAGGCTTTTGATTGTCACGCATAGCAATTTTTGCAAATATAAGTTGGCGAGGCTGTAAATATCCCGAGGCTGCGTGATAAAGCTCAAAGAGGCTATAAGTGAAGCTAGTTGAAATGTTATTCTTGGCATTCTTGGTATAAGTTTTTCAAAAGAATCACATTTGACGTGCATTTTCTTTTTGAATACGAGTAGGATTATTTTTATGCCTAAGTTTGTACACTTCAAACTCGAGAGTTTCCACAGCATTAGAATCACCTTTCTATACTTTTTTTATTGCCACAATAATCCACTGACACAAAAATTGTATTTTATAAAGAATGCCACTTCTGTTTTATCTAAAAACTCTAGTAAACATGGGAGCCCGCAGAATATTTTCCAGCGAGGAGGGGGGGAAGGGGGCAAGTAATATTTTTCATTTCATTACCTACCTGTCACTAGGTGATGATGAGACGTGTTCCCCCCGCAATTTTCGTTTATTTCTTACTTGCATCATGATATTCATTATTTGGCTGCTCTGAAACCGTTGGGTACATTATCTTTATGGCATGAATGGGATTTAGTTTTTTTTTTTAGTTCAGAGTTTTTGTCCATAGCGATTCGCTTTTCTTTATGAATCATCGTCATAATGTTCGTTTCATAAGAACAGGTAAATAGTAGCCTAGTTGTATCACCGTGTATCGACAGAAATAAAAATCAAGCAGTTCATTAAAATGTTAATGTTAATCCAGTTCGCCGATTTTCTAAATAAATGGAGATATTTTCAAATAATCCCAAATTATTAAGTTAAATAAAACTGGAATTATCCCTACATCTAAATCAGTCAGGGGCGTAAAACTCCTCGCAAACGTGGGAGGGTCAAATTTATAAACTGCGTTTGCCTACCTGCCAGGGAATTTCTTTTAGTTTCTGTTTAAGGCTTTAAAGCTTGAAATAACATTGTAATGTACTGTAGGTCTAACGCTATATTGGAAAACAAAGACGATTTTTACTCATTACTAGCTATACCCGGCATGCGTTGCAATGCCATATTGGTTTTCCAAGCTTGAGTTCAGTTTTAAGAACCCCCGGCCAAAAACCGTGGCGTGAACTGTATGGGAATAGACAGCGATACCAGATAACACGGCGGGCTGCTGACAGTCTCCTCATGTCACCTCACGATGAATCATCAAGCCATTCTCACACCTGGCGTTGCTGTGTGATAAGTATACAGATTGTGCAATTAGGTTACTGTGGGATTTAAGGGTTCTTGATAAGTCCTTCACCCTTTTGTGTTACATAAATAATTTGTAGTTAGAAACCTTCCCTAGAGTGCACAAAACAACTCATCCAAGTTTTATTGCAATCGGATGAATGGTATATGAACGCATAGGGGACATATATACAGACAAACTATCCGGTAACATTGATTTATATATATACCTATACTGTATATAGATTTCTTCACAAAATTAAACGAAGTGATCAACAAAGTTAAGACATAAATTGATGAAATGCTGGAGCTCCACCGATTTGGGTTAACACGCCTCAAGCGTAGCATCAAATGCCAATCTTCTGAAGTCACGTACAACGCTCTTTTTCGAGCTCTGTCGGTGCAACGCAGGCTGGGTGGGTTTAAAATGCGAGGGAAGAGAAGATAGTGTTATTTTACCTTGCTTGTTTCGAAATATAAGGCGCGCTCGTTGTTGTTTCTCGGAGGACTAATGATTTTGTGTGTCCCAGTATCTTACCTAAGTTTTAAACCGGTGCTCAGAAATAATAGTTCGAAAATGCACCTTTTCCAACCGTCGTAAAGGGGACGAAGCTCAAAGCGCATCCGCTTTCGGCTCAGTTGGCGCCTCGGTGGGAAACGGGGGAGGGGGGCAAACAGACTATTAGTTCGGTGGAATAAAGAAATTATCACTAAGCAAGGCAAAGATGGCTTTTTTGATTTTCTGCCTCATGTAGTTTTGGATTATTGTGCTTTTATTTATAAGGGTACTTACATATTTTGTCTTGAAGCTAAAAAAAACTTGAGGGGCCCCGTGTTCTATGCCCCTGAAATCAGTTAACTATCAGTAACTTCATTTATGAAATTAACTGGTGTGACAATGAACAATCAAAATATTCCTAGGATTGCAGTCGGGGTACCCGCCAGAGATATTCGCTCTCAGTTACGCCTACAAGTTCTGGCATTTTGGGAGAATCAGTGGCTAGCTTACCCACTACCCAGTAAACTGAGAGCGACCAAGGGAACTACTTGCGTGTGGCGGAGATCTTTCCGGTCACGGAGAGAGTCCGTCATTTTGTATAGGCCAAGCATAGGTCATACAAGATCCACCCACTCGTACCTAATGAGAAGGGAAGACCCCCACTTTGTACCTGTGGAGCCGTTTTCACCTTGACCCACATTTTAACCGAGTGTGTGGATCTTGCTGACTTACAAAGAAACCTTGGTTTGCAGATGACACTCAAACTTATATTAGCCGATGATGCGGTGGCTGCTGATCGTGTTATCCGCTTTATAAGTGAGAGTGGGTTAGGGCCAGCAATCTAAATTTTCCAGTGAACATTGACTCAACGACTTGTTCGTTTTTGAATTATTATTATTTTTGTTCTTCCGTAATTTTTGTTTATTCTTATAATTATTATTTTTATTTCATTTTTTGTTTGATTAATTTTAGGTCTTTTCAAATTTAGGTGTCCACCTCTAAATTTAAAATTCAATTCCAAATTTGTATTCTTGAATCTGTGTTAATAGGGGCAGATGACCTCGTAGTTCCGCCCCTTAAAACAACAATAACTATCTAACTAACAAACATGGCCCTTCCTTGCCCCTCCCCTCCTGCACCCATGTTTGTAAAAACATACATTACTAAACACGGTTCAACACTACTTGCTGCTAATAATTAAATTAAAGCACACAAATTGCTACTTCTCTTGAACTATGTATTTTATGTAGAATGTCGCTTCTATTTTTGAGTTTTTCTGAAAATTCTTTACGTGGCATATTGAAATTCGTAAACACTAAAACTTTTATTTTTTCCTTAATCTTTTGATAGTCTGAACTTGAGGTCGACCACAGTAAATTCACACATGAGAAAACCCTCTCCACAAATGCATTATTCTTAGGTAAACAAAATCAGTTTTACTAACTTTCTTACAAGGGGAGGATGCGATGCATGGGTCACCGATTCGAACCATCTCTAGTACACGTGTGGGGCATGTGACCAGGCGTATACCAGGTGCAAGTAGTAAGGTGCGCTTCTCAGCCGTTTCCGTTTTCTCATCAATTTTTCTAGATTATCTGGTTTCTGGTGTCCGTATAATGCCACAAAATAAAAATAAAGAGAAATCCGGTTCTTCCGAATAGTATCAGTGATGGGCTCCAGTTCTCTGTGTACCACTTCATTTGGTACTATCCGCCACTGTCCATCTCTTGATATTTTTTATTTATGCATGTTCTAGCTATTCTACTTTTAAAATTTTGTCGATTCTGTTTTTCTGAGTAACTTTAAAAAGAGTTTCTCTTCCACATGTCACCTCTGGTTGTACCACCGTCTTGTAATATTTTAATTTTGTTCCGATTGATAGACATTTTCTTTTATATGTAGACCATGTTAACTTTTGGGCTTTTATAATTTTATTAGTTCTTTCTTGCCATCTACTACAAATAATTCTTCACTGAAGTAGTTATGAACTTTTCTTGCAGAAGGACTGTAATTTTCAGATCTTTTAGAACTGTAGAGCCAATGGCTGTTAAATTCGGGGCTTCCAGTTTCAGTACACCGTCTCTGAATTTTAAAATTTATTAAGGAATCTGCAAATGAAACAGGAGCTCTGGTATTTGCAGATGATGTGGTACTATTGGGGGAATCAGAAGTGGAAGTACAGGAGAGAATTTGCTTGGAACAATAAATTTAAATAATTTTACCTAAAGATCAGCAAGACCAAGCCCATTATAATGACCATAAACACAGAGAGAGAGCAAGTTCAAACATCTATTTGGAGGGAACAAAACTAGAATCCTTTTCCTACTTTCAGTACATCCCAAGTATGGTCTCCAAGAAGCATTCTGCCCAACAGGAAATCCTAAATAGGACACAGAAGGCATCGAAATTTTATAATCAAGCTCGGAACAAGATAATACCCCGGGAAGTAAAGTCAACTTTGTATTACACCTATATTGTGTGCCAATCCTTACCTATGGTATGGAGACATGTACATGGATAACTAAGGATTATAGCAGAATTCAAGCAACAGAAATGAGATTATCAGGACAATGAATCAAAGTACCAGGAGAGACCAGATCAGAAATTAATGAGGTAGGCCTACACAGAGAAACAGCTGGTATGAGGGTTCTTATTACCAAACTCCCAGGGAATCGCAGACTTCAGTGGTATGGCCTTGCAATGAGAATGGAGGTAATACAAGAACAACCAACGAATACTTCGAAATGGACATCAGAGGAAGGCCAAGGAGATGGTGTACAATCAGAGGTGAGGAAGAATGGTTTTAACTGGGACGTTGTCCAAGAACAAATGGTGTATGTCCTTGACATTAGTCATGAACCCTGATTTTTATTTTTTCCGTATCGATATCAATCGTAAATTTCTTTGTCCACTTTTCAATACAAGATATCACAATGCCACTATCGGTACATGTTTTGGCACATTGTGCCTTCTTCAGCCTTTCACCACAATATCATACAATTATTACGTTTAATCTATATTCACATAAGATTTGTTTTGTCAACATCATCATCATGGTTTTGAGCCTCCGTGGCCTAGGACGCAGCACGCCGGCCTCTCACCGCTGTGTCCGTGGTTCAAATCCCGGTCACTCCATGTGAGATTTGTGCTGGACAATGCGGAGGCAGACAGGTTTTTCTCCGGGTAATCTGGTTTTCCCTGTCACAATTTCATTCCAGCAACACTCTCCACTATCATTTCATTTCATCTGTCATTCATTTAGTCATTGCCCCAGGGGAGTGCGACAGGCTTTGGCGGCCAGTACATATCCTCGCCGCTAGATGGGGGCTTCATTCATTCCATTCTCTGACCTGGTCGATCGACTGGAAGCAGGCTGTGGATTTTCATTTTCATCATCATCTTGTACAGTTTCCAGCCCCAGGCTGGGTCTGCTTGGAACATAAGCCTCTCCATCGTTTTCTATCCTCCCACTCTCTGTCCCACTCCTCTCCTCTTTTCTGCACTCCTTCCTTCACACCCACAACCCACCTATCTCTTGGTCTCTTGCCCTCCATTTTCATCTCATGTATCCTCCTTGGTATCCTGCCCTCCTGCAATCTCCTAACCAGTGGCGATTCCTCCATGTAGGTTGTGAGGTTCATCCTACAGTCAGCTCTCAGCTGTAACGTTTTTTTTTAGTTTTTTTTTAAGTTTTGTAAAATAGTCTTTGGGGCCACGTTGCGCGCCCTCTCGATATGCTCTGTCTCACTTTTACTTTCAGTACTTGCAACTAGTTCTACATTTCACCCCTAGATGGGTGAAGTGTGACCTTCACCGCCCGGTGGGTGAGTGGTCAACCTGTCGGTCTACTAACCCCAAGCTTGCAGGTTCGCTCCTGGCTGTGGTAAGTGATTTTTGAAAGGCGACAAAAATTGCGACACCATGTCATAAGATGTTGGCATGTCAAATAACCCATTTGAATTCAGTAGGCTGTGCTCATAATGGGAAAATTAATCTCGGGAGTTTCCGCCAACACAAAGTTCCTCATTTCTCTACTAGAAAGCGCTATAGTGTTCAAGGAGCTTAGATAGCTAACCTCCTTGACTTTCATACTGCTTCAAGGAACTACGAAATTCGACACGCAAGCTACCCTTTGGGTGTCAAATTACAAAGCTTGCACCCGGCACTCGAGGCCATACGACATTATTATTATTATTATTATTATTATTACCGTCCGGAGTAAAAAGCTGTGAGGAAGTAAGCCTTGCATCCTCAAAGCACGTGTTTATAGCTTTAGAAATGTGTGGGTAGCCCCTGAGGGGGAAGGGGAAGGTTTAGTCTGTTTAATGGCACTCTGAGATCCTCAAATCTCGCTATTGGTTGATTTTAAACCAACGCTACGGGCTTAGATTATTGGTTCCGATTTGGCACGGATAAATGGATAGTCTGTTTTCAGTGTGTGCACATCTTTGGAGTGGTATTCGACTGGATTGAGTAACGTGTTCGTAATAGTGCTGTGCGACTGAATAATTAATATTAGACTGAGTCTACAATTTAGCCCAGCTATAATAATTATCTTCAGTTAATAAGTAGCCTATCTTATTAAGTCCTACACATTGTGAAAATCAGGAGTATCCACTGCTCCTAATATGTCCTTACCAACTTCTCTATGATCTCTTGTAAGGAATCCTCTTCCACAATATTTCTCACTCTCTTATTTCTTACTCTATCCCTTCTTGTTATTACTAATCTGCTTCTCTGAAATTTCATTTCGCAAGCCTGGATCCTGCTCACCCGTGTTTCTATGTTTTGTCAACATAGATATTTTTTTTTAATGTCGCTAAAAATTAAGACAGTAAAAGACATATCCAGAAAGCTTCCCTTTTCACAATCTTGAAAATAAAATCTTCTAACCATGTTGATGCAATTTGAGCATTTTCTCATATTACAGCCACAAGACATTACTATTTCTTTGACACCGAGCATACGTATACCATCATTTGTGTTTGTGTGTTATAAAATTTATTGATGGCGGATACGGCGGCATAGCTGAGCTCTATGCCCAAGGTCGCGGGTTCAAACCCGGCCGAAGTCGTCGGATTTATTAAGAGCGTCAAAATCATTCAGTATGCCTTCCTTCGGAGGGTAAGTAAAGCCGGCAGGCCAATGTCGTAGATTTATGGCATGAAAAAGAACCATCTACTAACTAAACTTGTGTGAAGCAAAATTTGTAGGTTTGATTAATGCTCTTAAGTTCTAATGTTCGTCACCAGGTGCTGGTTGCAATGGCATCTAGTAGTGGCCAAGTTCACAGCTAGGTGTCGTGGACGGTAGCATTTGGTAGCGAAAGTAGGAACTACTTGAAATTATAGTCTGCAGTTCTTACTTGAATTAGAAACAGATAACTCACACTAATACACTCATCATAATTAACACCGGTTATCAGACAGATTCCACACACACCCAAAGTACACGGGGTTACATGACCGCGTTGTCACAGCCCCTAAAATAAGGAACCAACCAAAGTGTGAAGTTCTCTGTGGTAATTTGATGACTTCCCATTATATGAAATAATTACACTCTCTCTGCAATCAGATTTCCTAGGCATTAATTTTAAGCTTTGCGCAGTTTATGCCAACTTTTGCTACACTTCAAACCTAAAAAACCTATTTTATGTTTACGAACACCTAAAATGAAAACCTGGTCCCTAGATATTATGTATTGCACTGTGGGTTAACACTAGAGTAGTCGCGCGGATTACTATTGTAATCCAGGGGTACATTTTATGCTGCAACTAAGGATTGGCAACAATTATAACCTTAAGCGGTCATCTACCTTTCCGCCACATACCCACACACTTCTGTCTCGGGACAGTCGGATGAGGAGCCGCAAAGATGCGCGCGCACCCGGCAGCGAGGAGCATTTGAATAGCGCCGACTTGAAATGCTCCTCGCTGTCTCATTGTGTGATTGTTACCTACTAGAATTATCCCACCTGCGTACTTGTCTTTCATTCCTGTATGATTCTGTTCATCCTCGTCGAACACCAGCTTTTATGACTGAAGTGTATCACACGCTAGCATTTCGTGCGCCAAGTTGTAAGAAATAAAACATGGAGGGCGGTTGTCGTTTCGGGGTAACATTTACAGTCGATTTGCATTATTAACGCAAAGCGGTCGTGAAACTAGCTTTAAGTACATATGAAAATATGCCTGGTACAGAATGAATGCATTCCAATCAATATTTAAGATCTAACTGTAATAATTGGATATTTAACCAACAAAACACTGGTAAGTCTGTTGGGAAAGTGTGCAAGAGGTATCGCGCTCGCTTGTTGTTTTTAAGATCGGAGGGTTCAAGGCTATCCAAGGGCGAAAATTTTTACTTCTTTTTAATTATTTTATTATATCCTCCTCACGTCGTACAACAATATTGCAACTTAGTTTTGTCTACATGATCTACGAGGACGATAGTAAACATGTTTTCTCTCATTTAAAATTCTATTTTCCCTAAATACTGTTTAAAACCATGGACGGATACTATTTAAATAGTTCTAAATTTATCCCAGAATAATAATATTAGCCTATGACACGTTCTGTATTTGGTTGGTTGGTTCCTCAGTTTAGAGGCTGCGACAACGCGGTCATGTAGCCCCGTGTACTTTGGGCGTGTGTAGAATCTGTCTGATAACTGGTGTTAATTGTGATGGCTGTATTAATGTGTGTATCTGTTTTTTAACTCAAGTAAGGACTGCAACTTTGAATTTTTCAAATAGTTCCTACTTTTGCCGCCAAACGCTACCGTCAACGACTACTAGGCCTAGTTCAGAACTTAGCTACTAGACGCCACCACAGTCGGCTCTTGGCAACAAACATAGAAACCTAAGAGCGTTGTTTACATTCGTAACCTATGCAATTTAGCTTCACACAGGTGTAATTAGTGGAAGGTTCTTTAAGGGGCTACCCAAATATAATTTTTCTGCTCCCAGTGATCCAAACTGCACCAAATTTTATTTCCATACGACCAACATCTTTCATAAAGCAAAGAGTGAAAAATTATTCCTTTCAGTTGATCAGTATGGGCAGAAATTACTAAAAGATAGCATTTTCCTAAAAAAAAAAGATACTAACTATTTACCACTAAAAATTACTGAAACTTTACAATCTTTTTACACTATGTACTCATTGCACAGACTAATAATTCTCTGCGTGGGTTTGGAAAATTATAAAACAATTCCTGAAATAAAAAATTGTACAAAAATAATTTTTATTTCCAAAAATTAAAGTTAAAAATTATTTTAAAATTAACGATAACTATTTTAACTAATATGGATGCACAGAATTATGGGTGATAGATATATTCACATGCTACAAAAATATTATTGAGATTGGTTAATATTTGCTACTGAATAGTTGGTGTAAAGTCCAAAAAAAAAATGAATTGTGCAGCAAAACAATTTTAAAACATTACGAGTGTTTTTCTTCTTCACCCACTGTCTAAAAGTCCCCAGAACCTTTTCTCTTATGGCGTCTTCACCAAATTTCATCTCCTTGGACTGTTTTCTCGTGAATTTCATTTGCTCCAGGCTGCGTCTAACACTCGGCTGAATTCGCCGTTGATCCCGTTCTTTGCAGAAATGTTACTATGTGGATATATTACAAGGAATGGGAATCTTAAAACTCAGCAATTTTTCTAGGTTTATGCGCTGTCTTGTGTGGGGTTTGCCCAGGAACACCAAGCTGGCTCATCCGTGCATGGACCCCGACCGAGTTATCTACTTCAATAAGTGGTGTGGAAATGATAACGACGAATGTATCAATTTTTTATCGTTAAATAGTTGTTTTTTTGGTTCACTTTTTTCACTGTCGTTGATTTGTTGTTGTAGGTAACAATCACACAATGAAACAGCGAGGAGCATTTCAAGTCGGCGCTATTCAAATGCTCCTCGCTGCCGGGTGCGCGCGCATCTTTGCGGCTCCTCATCCGACTGTCCCGAGACAGAAGTTACCCACACTGCTGTCAGTCAAGTGGCAGTGCTCAAAGCAGACGCATCGATTTTTGGTGGATTTTTAAATTCGTTTGGATTACAATAGTAATCCGCGCGACTGTTTACGTGACTTTTTCTTTTGTGAGGTAGTTTTTTGTTTCTGTGTTTTTAGTGATTTTATTTATATATTTCATTAAGACAAATTGGCAATTAATACATTGATCGATGAGTAATGTCTGAGTTAAATCGTGAACAAATTCACCGCTGGCTTGCAGAAACTGAGAGTGATGATGAAAGTGTTCTTGGAGTATTTGATGGAGATGAAGAAGATGACTTCGTTGAAGAAAGGCCTGATACTAAAAGTGGCGAAAGCAGTTCAGAAGAGAGTGACCATGAAGACAGAAGACAAGAAATTGAGGATAGGCTTCACCGAGGATTTTACCTTGAAAAAGACAGAACTTCAAGAAGTTACCTCGAGCCGTTGGAACCTAAAACTTCACGAACAAGGCGACACAATATAATTCCCTTGTTGCACAAGGCAGGACCTTGAGGTGAAGGTAAAAATGCAAACACTCATTTAAAATCAATTGAGTGTTTTTTGGATGCTGATATGCAGGCCTGACGAGGGGGGGGGGGGGGGGTGTCAGGCAGGGCTGGTGCCCCGGGGCCCGACCCTCCCAAGGGGACCCGGCGTCCTAGGAGGAGAGGACCGATCAGGCATTGATTTATTATTGCCTGTATGTGACTTGAATTTTCTACTGGCAATCATTTACTGAATGCAATGAACTGTCTGTGAACAAAGTTACAAGAATTGAAAAACTTATTCTGTCAAGTATATATTTTCCTTTACAAAGCGCTTGTGGGAAAAACAACTGTCTCGGAAAGTATTTTCTATAACCACTAAATTTCAATGGTCATCAAATTTTTACTTCAAAATATCACAAAACTAATCACCCAAATGGCCTATAACTCAATAATTTGGACCTAATTTTTGCAAAATTTTCCACTCCACTCTGGGATCCCCTGTGTGTCCACTCCCCCGTAATCTTGGCTTAAATCCGTCCCTGAGGGTCACCAGTCATAGATAGGGTTGGGGATTTTTAGGAGAACCTGGCTCTAGTTTTGCTTACTGCAAAGTCCACTGACTGCAAGTTACAAAATATAGTTCAAATTCACATTTTCTTCTTTTGTGAACACTGTCACTGATCAGCTGCAATCGACTGATAGCACATAATAACTTGACTTACGTATGTGTATACCTGTGGCAAATTATGAAAATATATTTTGCTTTATTTAATGTACAAAGATGTGTGATCGCTGTTCAACCAAAACACTTACCAGTGTTTAGGCTTGGACTCAGGGGCGTGACTCTTCAAGGGCAGCAAATTTTAAGAATGTCAACATAAAAACACTATATGTAAAACGTATTTTAAAAAAGTCTTGACTTTGTGTAAAAATGATGTTTTCATTATGAAAAGAGATTACGTCTAAGTCACAGAGGCCGTAGTACTGCACAGTGTACAGTATGCCCTTTCCACTTCTTTTAACATGCAGTTCAGTGAACTGAACTTCCTGTTGATTAATTTTTGGGTCTGAGGACGTCGTGGTCATCAGTCTTTTCTACTTAATGTGCGTGTAGAACTCTGTCCGACAATCTATATCTGAAGTTAATAATATATTTTGAATTCATTTGGGACAGAATTGGGGAGGAAATGAATGTACGATGGTGCAACTACAGCCTTTGGCTATAGGGTTAAAACGATGAATCATGGAAAATATGCTTAGAATCACTGACGGTGGAATTCGAACCCACCTGTTTCCGAGTTCATGGACAACAGCTTCTTTCAATGTGAATGTTTTCCCCAAGTTAAATACTGTAAAGGCGATGAAATTACGGTTCGGTAAATGCATTTTCTTTTCAAATTTGTGTACGACAAACGAGCATATTGCTTTTACGAGTATTTCTGAAGTTCTAAAATGATTGATATCAAAGACGATCTGCAGAACTTGATCTGAGCACTGTGCATGCTCACAATGTTACCTCATTGGGTCTGATTTAGATCTGTCAAACGCCAAAACTAAACAGTATAGTGAATTTAATGAAAATTATTACCTTGTTTTCGATGGCTTTACTCTGATATTTACTTTTTTTTTTACTTGAAAATAATGCATTGGTACGCGCTTGTCAGGTATTTTGAATTTGCAAATAATTTTGCGTGCATTCCTCCGGTTTCACTGTTGTAAATTTAACATACCAGCATTATCTTATTTATATGGATAGTAATTCACGCTCTGCTTGTGATAATAAATATAGCCTGAACTATAGTAAAGCCATCATTACTTCCGACTTGACGTTTCAGTGTTACCCTTGAGTTATCTAGCGGTCTGAAGGAAAATCACTTTAACTAGACAACCACAGGCAGCCATTCAAAACGATATATCACGACAAATCGAGTTTCGTTCACGATGTCGCGATTTAGCGACGAAACTCTAGACTAGCACTGAAACGTCAAGTCGGAAGTAATTATGGCCTTACTATAGTGGAATATATAATTGAAATATTATTATAAAGTAGCCTTGACCTATTTATTGCAGCCAATAGTCATATCAGGACATTTCAATTGAACGTCCATAGGCTACCTAACAAGTTCAATTTCAAGAAGTTCCAACTTTGGCTACTAGACGCCAGCTACTAGACTGACACCCAGCGGCGAACGTTGGAACTTGAGAGCGTTTCTAACCAAATAACCTACAAATTTTGGCTACACACTACCAATTGAAGTGGTAGGTTCTTTTACATACCAAAAATGTATGACATTTTAAAAATCCGACGACTTCGGCCGGGTTTAAACCCGCGATCTTGGGCATAGCAGTTCAGTATGCTACAATTATTATTACTATTATTGCTTGCTGTTTTTTGTTGTTGTTGTGATTGATTTCACGATGACCATTTTGTGCAAAAATTGCGCAAAATCAGTTTGTGCAAATTTACGAGGATTATAATTTAAATTTACAGAATTTAGTTATAGAGGGGGGCCCCCGAGAGATTCCAGCCCCAGGGCCCGTCGCCGCTCTCCACGGCCCAGCTGATATGATTCAAAAAGTAGTTACCAGCACTAATATTTATATTGATAAGGTGAAACAAAACTTCCAAAGAGAAAGGGATGCTAAAGTAGCTAATGAGATTGAGATGAGAGCATTATTGGTATTCTGTATTTGTGTGGAGTCTTGCGTGCTGGCAGACGAAACGTAATGAGTATGTGGGACATGAGAACCGGGACTGGAGTAGACGCCTGTTATGTAACAATGAGTGACCAGCGTTTCAGATTTCTCATTCTGTGTTTGCGCTTTGATTACGTTAACGATCGCCTGGCTAGGAGGGCAGTAGATACAAATAATGGCACCATTTAGAGAAGTTTTTGAAAAGTTCGTCAAAAACTGTAAAGACATATATAAACCAACTGACTATCTTACTTTGGACGAGCAACTGGTAGCTCTAAGGGGTAGGTGCCCCTTCAAGCAATATATGCCTACGAAGCCGGCCAAATATGGCATTAAAGTATTTGCTCTATCATCAGCTAACAACTATTACACAACTAATCTTGAAGTTTATTTAGGAATACAGCCTGATGGTCCCTACAAACTTAGCAACTCCTGCAAATGCGTAGTAAGTCGTCTTGTGAAACCAGCATCAGGCTCAAACCGAAATATAACGGCCGATAATTGGTTTTCATCAATTCCTGCGGCAAAGGAACTCTTTGATAAGTCTCTGACCTTCATTGGAACACTAAAAAAGATCAAACCTGAAGTTCCTCATTGTTTTTGACTGATAAAAGCTGAGAAGTAAAAATCACGCTGTTCGGCTTCCAAGAAAATCTGGCTTTAGTGTCTTCCGTGCAGAAAAAAAAGTAGTGCTGATGATCTCTACAATGCACAACCACGGTCGACTCTAGACAGGTCGGAAGGCTGAGACTTGGCAACATGTTCATCAGTCATACCCTTGTCCGTTGCCTACGCTTATATACAAGGCCGGGAAATGCAAGCTGTTTTGCGCTAAAAATGAATCACCATGAAGTTCGGCCAGTGACCGCTAGGATCGCTTTGTACCACCCTAGTTCCAGCATTCGCGCCAGTTTAGCTCATTAGTGACATTGCAAATAGTGGTTGTTTACATGAGTATTTTTTAAATGGTTTATTGCTGTGTTCCGTTTTGTACGTCCCGGCAGGGAATGTGCAAATCTGTTTCATTTCACTCGTTTCCTATCAATCAGGAATTAAGAAATACGTGGATTATAGCTGTTTCTCGACGAGGTGATAAGCTAGGTAGTGTGTAGACTCCTTCTAAAAGGTCGGCAGTTTGTAGTAGGCATTTCAGGGAAGACAAAAAGAAGGAAGATTGTAGTTTTACGTGACCGTGAATCTTGTGATTATGAGCCACGGGACCTCCTTTTTACGTGGAATCCGAACCACAGGACATGGCATTTCACTTCGAAAATCTCACATGCATTGACCGGGAATCGAACCCGGACTGCCTTGGTGAAAGGCATACAGCTGGACCGCTGAGCCACCATTCAGGGAAGACAATTACAGTGTGAGCATAACTAGAAGATTTCTTCTGCCTAAATCCGTACCTTCAGTATTTACAGACTTCCCTCAGCACAAACAAATGACAACTACAGCTAGGAAACCACCAAAACGACGACAGAGTCAAAACTGACGACACTCTTTCATCCAAAAGAAAATGTTACTCTCCAGGAACTGTGAGTAATGTTGTCCCTATTTGTGAAGACGAGATAAATTGTAGAATTATAGGGACGCAGTTTTCACCCATTTCAAGGCCAGTTGTTAGGAAGTCTCTTCGAAAGAAACTGCGCAGTGCTACGAAAAAACTGCTAAGCGAGACGCTGTAATTCACAAGCTACGAAGAAAACTTCATGATCTTCAGGCCGAATTGAACAAATACAAAACTAAGAAATATGACATGAACAAGAAGCTGTCTGCAATTCTAAATGAAGCCCAACAAGGTAGCCTCAAAACCATTTTTCTGCTCGAACAGCTGCAAGCATTTGGAAAGAAGAAATAAAAGTACCAAGAAACTACAATTAAAATTTGTGTTCTTCTATCTACTAGGTCACCGACAGGCTACCGATTGCTACGTGAACTAAGTATCTTGCACCTACCACATCCCAAAACTTTGAAGACATACGTAGGGTACTCGAAAGGAGAGACTGGCATCACCTCATTGATCAGAGCAAGATTGATGGCAGAGGAAAAGTCACTGGAACACGAGAATGCAAAAGTGGGTTCCCTTATCATTGACGAAATGGCTATAAAGCCTAGGCTTGTGAACGATAGGAATTTAGACATGTTTCTCGGCATGACTGACGCTGACTTAGACGCTCTTGGTATTGAAGACAAACTAGCCAACAAGTTACTTTGCATTCTTTTCAAAGGACTATATTCTTCTTACAGAATTCCTGTGTCATTTTATTTTACTTGTTCTATTTCTGGAGCGCACTTGGCAAAATTGGTATTAGATGCTATGAAGGTAGTCTAAGAAAGTGGTTTCAGAGTGTTAAGAATTGTAACTGACAACTGTCAATCGAATGTTTCGATGTTTGAAACGCTATGCGGGGGTCGTATAACGCATGAAATTAAACATCCTCTTGATGAAAATCGACCGCTCTTTATAAGTTTTGATCCCAGTCACATTATCAAGAATGTACGATCGCAGTACTTGTCTAGGGAGTTCTTTGTAAATGGCAACAATGTGACAAGTGATCATTTGAAAATCCTTTATAATCTTCAGAAAACTCGGGTGATAAAAACCTGTCAGGAAACTCTCAAGGAAGGTGGTTTATCCTAGTAATTTGGAAAAGATGAATGTTTCCAGGGCCAAAGTTGTGTTTTCACCTGAAGTTGTCGCAGGCTTAAAATTAATGACAAATGCAGTTTAGGCTACTTGAGACTATTAATTTTATGGAACATTTTCAGAAATGGTTTGACATCCATGATGTCTGTAACACATCTCATAGCACTCACTCCAGAAATGACAACAAGATGATTTTTTTGTGAGATGGACGATGAAAGACTGCACTGGTTAACGGACGTATTTATGCCATACATTGAGGACATACAGCAACATCCCGAAAAGTTCAGGAAATTTACCAAAGAGACTTACCACGCTCTGGAGTTGACAACTCTCTCTTCAGTGGCATGCATACGCTATTTAATAAGCATCAATTTCCACTATGTCCTAACGAGGAATTTATCGAGTGACGATGTCGAGCTCTTCTTCAGTCACCTCAGACGAAAGGGGGGGGGGGGGTCAATGATATGATGGATGTGAGATCTTGTATCCATGCTACTGAATCTACCCTTCACACTGGAATTATCGCAGCTTCGAGCCATGGAAACGTCGAACTAAGGAATGAAGACTTAGTATCCAGCATAAGGTCCAGGTTTTTTTTTAGGAACCAACTTCAAGAGCCAGGTGAAGAAGGACATGCCACGGATTCTGCCCTCGTACCGGAGATTCCCGAGCACGCCCTTGCTATAGTTGGAAACCCCGTTGAAGGTATATTTTTAACCGGCACATTTATTTTCATTGCATTATGTTTTTATATAAACACGATTACGGTATTTAACAATTTGGTTTTATTTTTAGGAACTCCACTTCAGCACGCCGGCCTCTCACCGCTGGGTCCGTGGTTCAAATCCCGGTCACTCCATGTGAGATCTGTGCTGGACAAAACGGAGGCAGACAGGTTTTTCTCCGGGTACTCCGGTTTTCCCTGTCAGAATTTCATTCCAGCAACACTCTCCACTATCATTTCATTTCATCTGTCATTCATTTAATCATTGCCCCAGAGGAGTGCGTCAGGCCTCGGCAGCCGGCACAGTTCATATCCTCGCCGCTAGTTGGGGGCTTCATTCATTCCATTCCTGACCCGGTCGGAGACTGGAAGCAGGCTGTGGATTTTCATTTTAGGAACTCCAGCTACTGCATCCAACATAGCAGTAGCAATGTTGGCAGGCTACCTAGTGCGCGTAGCAGAAGAAAATACCAGCTGTGAAGGTTGTTTGCAACATATTTCTCTCCCTGCGAGTGAAAGCCCGGTCCTCAGCCTCATACGATTTCAAGATCGTGGAGGACTGAGGTACCCTAAAACATCATTTGTGGTGTTACTAGAGCAAATTATGCAATGCGTATCACGTGCTGTCCAGTATCTGCCACGGAAGAACTTACTGACAAACTGCACACTTTTATTAAAAGACAAGTTCTGTCAGACAATTAAGTGTGACCAATGCAACGATTCTGAACTTCGAATTCTCCTTTTGAAGAAGTTCCTGAAGCCGCTCCTGGACAACCTAGCCTTCAATCGCACGAGCAGGAATGAACGATTTTTACAGCTTCACAATAAGCCTCTGAACAGGAAAGTACTGAAGCTCTAAGAAAAGACTGCTTGTTTATGATACTCTGGTGAGTTATAGATATGAATGATAAACGACACTTTTGTAAGTGTGCATGAAATAGCCCGGGTATTCTCTCATCTCAATACAAAATTCATACAGTGCGCTCATATTGAGGGTGTTACAATGCGATCCTAGCGGCTGAATGCTGAACTCAGTTGCCCCCCAGTCGCGGTGCGGCATCTCCCGGCCTTGTATTATAACGTAGGCAACGCCCTTGTCAGGCGGGAACACGAGGGAACGTTCAGTCTGGCAGGTGTACTTGTTTCTCATAGGGATATTTCCTTCTATATTTTGTTTCTTACGCTTTGTACGTTTATAGTAGCGTTTATACTACCCTTCCAGATGAGTTTTGTTTACTGTAATCCCTAATCGAGAACACACTGACGAGTGTGCTTTGTATCTGGCAAATATGGTATTTTTAAATGCCTACGGTACATGGAATTATCACATATCGTACTTCATGTTTTAAACTTTGATTTTCCTGGAATGTTTCGGCACCGTAACAATGCCAGATACATGTTGTATCCAGGGGCGGATCCAGGGGGGGGCGATGGGGGCCGATCGCCCCCCCCCCCTAAGAGAAAAGAAAAGAGGGAAAAAGAGAAAGGAAAAAGGGGAAAGCGAAGGAGAGGAGAGAAGCGAAGGAGGAGACGCACAAAACGAACTGTAAACAACGATTTTAACCTAACTAGTATTCAGTTAATAATCGAGCAATATAAATTAAATTACCTAGTCGCGACGCTCTCTTCTCGCTACCCCGCTCGCACTGTTGCTATTGTGTGACGAGCCGAGCTGACTGAGCACAGCGCAGCCGCCGCGCCGCTTGTCCGAACGGAGCCGAGTACAAACGAACAATCCCCTTCGGCCCGCTCCACCCGCGCCTGAGATATGTCTATCGAGGTAAATTGTATGAAGACTTCACAACCTTTATAAATCTCCGAGAAACAGTGCACAACCGTTTAAAGGGAAAATACGTAATTAAAGCGAAAATAAAAGGAAGAAAAAAATACGAAATCCCAGTATCCGAACAGGAAGATATCGCCGGAAACGAAGGGAATGTCGATGGAAAGAGAAATAAAATTAATACTGAAGGGCTAGCGTAAGAATCGCCAAATCCGAAAACTGGAGAAGAGAAGCTACATGATGACAATACTGAAAAAGCAAACAGCGTGACGGAAACAGAAACTGAGCGAGAGCTACAGGAAGGAAAAGATGCAAAGAAAGCAGAAACCGAAGAAGAAATCCACAAGCTAGAGATAAAGATGAAGAAGAAACTAAGGAGGATTCGAAGAAAAAATTTCAGGCCAAAAATAAAGCCAAGAAACAAGTTGCAGAGCCTACTCTCAAAAAAAAGAAGAAAACTGTAGCAGAACCAGAGGATGAAGATGAATACGACCAACAAACAAGATATGAAGATGCAGACGCGAGAACTATAGAGGAGAAAAAGAAAACGCAAACCAAAGAGAGAACCAGCAAGAAACAAGAAACCAAAGGAGTCCCAGAGCCTACCGTAACCGGCAGGGACGTGGGTAAAACTGTGTTGAGTATTCTCAAGCATCACAGTCTTGTCCTATGTCGGTGTGTTGGCGTTGGAACTGACGGGTGCACTATGATGGCGTCAGAAGCTTGTGGTGCTGTCGCCGAGGTGCAAACCGAAGCAGAGCATGCTGTTAGGTGCCCTTGTTATAACCACGCTCTGAATTTGTCTATTTCGAAGTCCTCGAAAGTCGTCGCCGTGCGAAATGCAATAGGAGTTATGAAGGCCACTATTACGTTCATTGATTCGTCCTCAAAAAGCTCCTATGTATATAAAGCAACTCTAGGTAAACTTTTATGTGGACTTTGTGAGACGTGGTGGATCGAACGGCACGACGGTTATGTACAATTTCGCTCTTTACTCCCGAACATAGTCGAGAGTTTCGATTACTTTATGGAAAGACTCAGAAAGTGCTTCTAAGGCAAAAACGCTCATAGCTTCTCTTTGTGAGAGTGATTTTATAGTTACCGCCATTTGCTTGTCAGAAATCCTTGGATACACTAAAACACACAGCATTTTGTTCAAAAAGTGTAAATAGAATTGAAGTAAGCCCAGGATGCGCTAGACGACACTATTACTGTGTTGAGCAAGAGGCGCGAAGAGTGCGAAACACAATTTGTTGATCTCTTCCAAGAAGCAGAAGCTCTGCCAAAACAACTTGGAACCGAACTTCTGCTCCCACGCATCGCACAATGACAAAAGCACCGCGAAAGTCATCCAGCGTCAACCGTAGAAGACTACTATCGTCGGGCCGTTTTCATACCCATTTTTGACTACGTCCTTGCGTCCTCGCTTCCCTAAAGCAACGCAAGAGTTACACAGCCTATCAGCAATGATGCCAGTATCATCATGGACGTCAGCGAATGTGGACACAATCGCTGCAGAGTACGTCAAACTTCTCAATCAACATTCTGCCGCGTCTGCGGCAAGGCTTCTACAGGCTGAACTTCGTATGTGGAAGGCAAAGTGGTCCCGGGAGCTTGAATCGGGGTCAACCATCCCAAAGAAAGCTATGGAAGCTTTAATTGCCTGCGATAAAGAGTTGTACCCCAATATTCATCGATGTCTCAAGATTTATGCTACTTTACCCGTCAGCGCCGCTTCATCGGAAAGGTCATATTCTTCTTTGAGAAGGCTGAAGACGTGGTTGCGGTCAACCATGACCGATGAACTATTAAACGGACTTGCTTTGTTGCACGTCCACCACGATGTTTATGTTTACCCATCTCGCGTGATTGATCGGTACGCAGAAAACAAAACCGGCGACTAGAGTTTGTTGTTTAGCTTAAAATTGTTTTTATGAACAAAATTGCTGTATTTGAAATATTTACGTACAATTAGCAATACACATGTACCTGTCATCATTTCGGATAGTCTTGTTCTTATTTCGCTCAACCTATGCCCCTAAAATAAAGGTTAAATATGGTTTTAAACTCCCGTAAATCTGATTAAATCGTGTCTTTAACGATCTTTTTCTCGTCGATCGATTAAAATTCCTTGGGCCTCGATCCGGGTTTTTATTTAATCTTTAAGCTATTGTCTAAGCTATATAATTATTTTTTTACGGTTGTCAGTCAGCAAACTATCTCTGATTTTACTCTCCTACCGTAAATACATTAATGCAGTAACTATAAGCTATGCATACGAAAGCGCTCCAGCGATATTATTGGCATGGCAAATGATAAAATAGAGTGCAGTGTCAGACTGGCCATTTGGGAAGAACGGGAGTTCCCATCGAGGCCTCGGGCCAGGAGACTGAGTGCCGAGGCCCGCCCTTAGGCCCTTGCTCAAATAGGCCTGAGACCCCAGTTATTAGCTAGCTAAGATATTCTGCGTCTTTGTTTACAACTTAAGAGAGGGAGGGCTACTCTCAAAGGGGACAAAGTGAATCATTACCTATGAGGAGGTCCGGGGGACTTTTTACCCCCTCGGACCATTCAAGGCATCTGAGACATCAAGGGAACTTGGGGCCTTAAAATTAATGACCTCGGCCCTTGTGCGAGTAGGCCTCTAACATCAGCTTATTATATTGTATCTAAAAATGGGGAAAGCTGCGGAGGGGGGGGGGGGTAAGTTCCGAAAGGGGCTCATTACGATTACAGTATTTCAATGCGTGCGATACCCGTGTCAGTAAACTCCGCATAAAATTATTTTTCAGCGTAAAAGTTGGAGCAAGTCACTGGGGAGAGGGGGGGGGGATGGTAATGCCCCTACTCTCCCGCTCCCGTCGAGGGCTCTTAGGGCCAGTCCGATACTGATAGAGTGTACGTAAGTATAGGTAAGTATGAGCAAACAAAATATTGTTTAGTGACCACACAGAAAGTTACGAAAAATTTCACATTTCGAAAAAAAATATTTTGGTAAAAGTATGCGCAAATAAGATATTTATTGTTAATTTTTAAATATCCCCCCCCCCCCCATTTTGAGGACAGATATCATGACCGCCCCCTCCAAGATCAGTGTCTGGGTCCGCCCCTGGTTGTATCCCCAACTATAATGCAAATTAACCAAGTAAGGGAGGCTACACACCAGTGTTTAGGTTCCCAAGTGACGAAAATCTGCGCCAGGCCTGGATTAGGGAACCTTCGAAATGGTTCGTACATTGCATAAATTAGTCAATTACCGGTAAGTGAAAAAACACTTTCAGTTATTGCCACTGTATTGCTAAACAATTATTCACAGGCAAGGAATGATGCTGTTGATGTCAGCTAACTTGGTTATGGGAAGGGAAAGTTGCAACACCTTAGGAAGGAAACAGAAGTAATCTGATATAGTTATGGAATACCAGCAGCAACAATCTATTTCTATAATGGTAGTAAATTATCTACATACATGTGCGGTGGAATCGAAGGTTTAGGCCTACAGTGTGAAGATGTTATGAGAGATAGCCTACATTTATTTTGCATCACATAACCCTCAATTGCATCTACTTACTCCAAATTATTATTATTAGAACACGGCCAATTGTTTTATTACCATACTTCAGAGTAGTAAAATACGAAAAGAAACCAAAATAATTTTTCTTTATTTTCCTAAACACTCTTATGTTGGTAAATTATTTCCGTGTCACTCATGCCTAATATCAGCTGCTTGGCTCTTATAACAGCATTTTATTCATTTATTTCCGATTGTAACACTGGTCATGTGTAAATAAAAATCAACAGATGTTTTGCTAAACATGTACATTATGTTTGTCCAATATTAATTCCGTAGTTGTTGTCGCATCCCTTCCAGTAAACAGCTGTTTCAGTTCAGGCGCTCGTGACGAAGTATGACTGACAATAGCCGTAGCTACAGTGTTGTCAGGTTGAACCTTCCGACCTTTCTAGAGTCGACCGTATGCACAACTCAAAATCCATAGATGAAACAACAGGTGCAGCTTCGAAACCAGTTATGATTACGGCTTACAATGGCACAAAATTTGGGGTTGACATGGTTGACAAAATGTGTGGCCGGTACAATGTTTCTAGGAACTCTCGGCGATGGCCACTAACTCTGTTTTTTCACATCATGAACGTTGCAGGGCTGAATGCCTTTACTGTGTATAAAGCTAACAACAACAATGAAATGGTAAACCGTGGAATGTTCCTACAAACCCTGGCGCTGGACCTCATCAAACCTGAAGTACAGAGGCGCATCAGTATGGAGATGATACCGAAAGTAATCAGACATCGTGGAAAGGTAATGCTAAAAATCGAAGAAAATCCTGCTGAAGCACCGCCAGATCAGGGAAATATCGGACGATGTCACCTGTGTGGTAGAGCAAGAAATAAAAGCACCAGAAAACGCTGTTTCCAGTGCACCAAATGGGTCTGCCCTGTACATCAGAGGAGTGAATGCAATGCGTGTGCCGACTGAAAACTGCCAAGCCCTAAGGCTGATTTGAGGTTGCTAACAAGGAGAAACCTGTATATATTCAATCATATTGTGTTTGTTACTCTTATCCTAAATATTACTATACGAAAACACTTGATTTTTATCAGTATTCTTTTCTATCTTCAAAATTTTCAACTGCATAGGAAACATACGTAAATATAAGCTTAACTTTGTATTTTTGTTATATATAAAACTTATAATCTAAAATCGCATTATTGTTTATCCCAAAATTGTGCTTCATATAAACCCTTAACCCTAATAAATAATAATAAATAAAAATAAATAAAAAATATTTAAAAATCTATTTTAAAATGGATTACAATAGTAATCCGCGCGGCCGCTAATGTTACTAAATTTCGCGCGACTACTCCAGTGTTAAAGAAAAAAAGTCAGTAACTATGCTTTTTAATAATGCCTGGTCTTTTTGACCACACAAATTACGGTAAGATAGTACCCTATTGACTTTTCACGGCCAAAGAATTAAACTCTGCAACTTATTTACATTTATTGCCGTGTCTTGTGCAGAGTTTCGCCTAGGAACATTTGGGTGGGTGTAGAATCAAGACCAACTACAATCCTCAGACCTTAATGTAAAAAAAAAAAAAAAAAAAAAAAAAAAAAAACATGGCGGCGACGGTTGCCCTACCAATAGCTAAGATCATGTCATCGAGCCTGTCACAGTTCGTGTAAATTATTTTTACTCACTCAATATCATAAAAGATATCACAAGACGAGACTAGGTTCCGAAGAAATATGCATCAATAATTTAGACTTACCTGAATTAATTTATCTATATAGTGCTGGCCTCGAATTCATATCCTCGCCGCTAGATGGGGGCTTCATTCATTCCATTCCTGACCCGGTCGGAGACTGGAAGCAGGCTGTGGATTTTCTTCAGTGCTGGCCTCGAAGTGTAGGTTTCTTCGTCTTCACCCAAGAGGCAGATACAATACTCTCACTGTTTCTGTGGTTGAATAAGACGCTTTTTGGCGAGTTATCACGATTTGTATTTAAGTTCAGTAATTACACATTAATATTATTAGCAAAAAATCTAACAGATTCTGAAGTAGGAGAGAAGAAAGTACCCGGTTACTGAAGTGCTGTCCCAGCACATGCAGGGTATTTGTGTACACAATCGGAATGAGAATATTTGCCTGAAATAATCGAACCAACACCATAGAGATACAATTCAATTAAGACCTCTCGTGGAATTGTCTAAAAGCTCGGGTAAAACATCACACCGAATTAGTTGATTAAAATATGCAAAGAAGTCGTCGTGTGGATATCAGAACATAATTATGGAGAATACTACACACAAGGGACACGATATATGTTACCATCTAACCTATTAAACATTCGCTGTTACCGATTGGAATAGTTGTACGCTGGAAATAGTTGATTCAGGGGCGTATATACAATTTTTTCGGGGGGGGGGTTGACTATCCTGGAAAATTGTGAGTACTTAATGAATGTTCTATTATAGCCTGTGGGGTATGAATGGCAAGTATCTAAATGGATTACTTGTTAATTTATTCAGCAAATTTTACAAATTGATAAGCATTTCTTAAAAGTACTGTGAAATACATTGTATTTTGTACCCAAGTTGGCTTTTTCGGGGGGGGGGGGGGGGGGGCTGGAGCCCCCTCATCACCCCCCTTATATACGCTCCTGAGTTGATTTAGTAAAGTACTGTACTATCTATAGGTTGGAAAGCACCATCTCCCTCTTACGGAATTATCGCGGCACACCATCTCGCAATATAAGAACATAATTGGCAAGGTACTCACAACACTTTATTACACACATCATAATAAAAATAACTTGCAAGCTGTAAGAATCACAAAAGTATGAATAATGACGGAACACACTGAGTTCACTGTTTGGCACATGGGGAACATCTTCCTTAACCAATAAAAAAGTTCACTGTATTATTTGGCGTGTATACAAGGCAGTGTAGAACATCTGCCAGACTGGTAAGGATTTACGGAGGCACATATTGCTGAGCGTTCATGATTACGTCAATGGTTTGGTCTAGCCGTAGATGCTCATTGTGTTTTCCCTTTACGTACTTAAGTTCGGCACTAATGAAGTGTACTAAGCCACAGTATAGATATCAATACAGTAAGGACACATCAGGCCTTTACCATGTAATTTTTTTTTCGTCATGGTTTTGAATCGGCCGGTTCCGGAAGCACCGCACGCACGCACGCATGGCGGCGACGGTTCACCATGTATCCGCGAGAGAGCAGTCTACCCGTATTCATTGAGTCCCCTATATTCTTTGCATTGAGTGCGGCCTGTCGATTTTGTCTGAAGAAAACATTGTTTGTAATTATTAAAATCAACTCAGAACTATAATTTTGTATTTTAACCAATGGCAGAAATGTGGGAAACCAACATCTGTGCGGTAATTTTTTGCGCAGTTCTTGTCACACTGGACATAACAGCATTCCGGTTTCCTCGTGCATTGGAGCGGTAAATACAAATATCACACGTTTCATCGAATAATTCTGGTTTTAATACACATGAGATGTCAGTCCCTCAAACACCTATCCATTAATTTACAAATTCCTCATTCCTAATCCAGATATAATGACTGGATAAAGGCCTGTAATCAGGAGGATTTACTGGCATACGTGGCAAATCTACACGTCAATATATACGGTATGTAGCCTTTATTTCTCAAAGGAAGTGTTTTAAACCACAAGGAGGGCAGTGCTAGGCTGAGATTAGGTAATAATGCCCAACAAACATTAAATCTCCACCTAGAGAAGCTATTGTCTCCTTTAAAGTGTCCGTTTTCTAACCCTACTTAGCCTAGGAGGCAAATGGTTTCCTGACTGAAGTTAGTTGATGTGTTTTATTAAATGTAATTTGTTGAGCTGCAGCCCTTTACAGTGAATTAAGTGCTTTAATTACAAGCTACAATGCCAATCAGATTTAACATTTGCTTCCTCACCTATGGGACTTTGTGCTATTCCTGAAGAGTTCTGGAGAAGTTTGGATTGTCGTGTACCCAAAGCTACAATCCTATGATTGTTGAAAATGACTGAAGGTACTCCAGTACCTCAGAATTGTAAATAGTGTTGCTTTCAGAGACAAACTATTGAGGTTAGCAAACCCCTCACTACGCTCGGCATGGCATTAAGGCTGTGTGACTTAAAAACCAGGGCTGTTAACCTTGATGTTCCTACCTCATAGACATATCACAATGCCCTTAATTTTATTTAATTCTGTGAGACCACTAAAAGTTTGCCCACCCATGTAAATGATAAGCCCACCCAATTTCTTCTCAAGTGATACCTCCCTCTCATTCCACACACGCCCAAATACACGGGGATATATGACCACGATGTCTCGGCCCTTAAAATAAGCAAGAACAACTGTATCTTCGATTAACACTAATCAAATTCCTGGATACTTCTATACTTTCAGCAACGATCCTAGGGGTGATTTTTCTTCACTATGTCACATGCAGAACATGGTGCCACTAAAGCAATACCGTATAGGTCCATGTTATTGCAAATGAATACATAATAATCATACAAGAGTGGAGCCTTGCATAAGTGAGGAGATGTAACACCAAACCCTGGGTGTCAACAAGCCGTATACTATCACTCGGGAATTGAGAAATTGGGTGGGCATATTGTGTGATAACCTGTGTTACTGTGGTGGCTGTGTGTGTATTTGTAAATTGGGGATAGGATTGGGAAGGAGTTGGCTGTGTCCTTAAGTTAACAACCATCCCAGCATTTGCCTTGAGTAGGGAAACCATTTCCAGGATGGCCGAGGTGGGAATCGAACCCTCCTCTTCTCAGTTTTGCCTCACGAGGCTGACTGTACCCCATTCCAGCCCTAAGGCCAGAATCAAAATTTCTTGGCAAAGCCGGAAGTCAAACCCAGACCTACGGGGGTGACAGCCAAGAAAGCTATCTGCTGCACCACGAGGTGGTCTCGCGAAAATGTAATGTATTGGTCATAAATATAGGCTATATAAATCTACATGAAAATAGCCTACTGCCTATCCAAACATTTTCATAAATTTGAGTTTCATATACCATTTTAAACCTCAATGGTTTTAAAATTTACAGTTATCTTAAGTCATAGCAACAGATTTAAATGTTTACATTAAGCCACATTGTTCAAACCTGTTCAGGGATGTCGGAAATTCCTGAGATAATGTCAAGCTGCACCTCACATCCTATTCTATTGTTGGGCAATGACTTGATTCTCATAATTGCAGAAATAATATGTTTAATACTAGCTGTAAACATGGCCAAGGTTTCATGTGATACAAGCTAAAAGTGTAGAATTTGGTATGAATGTTTATCACAAGTATCCAGTACCAGTAACTCTATGTCAATGTTACATAGGCATTGGGCTTGCTACACTTGTCATAGTATGTGGTACGGTATAAATTTCAGAATGTGCATCAATTTTAATTTCTACCCTTGATTATTCATATTTATGTGGGGGTCAGGAATCGTATGGATTGTGAAGTGATGCTAGGAAAAGTTGTCTCCTTTCTTTTTAAGGATGTGTGAAGGACTGAGTGGTGTGTCTTTATAATGACATACTAAAATTTTATTGTAATGGCTGATGAAGGATGTAATTAATATCCAGAACATGTCCTACTATTTGCACATTATTTATTCATTTAAGGGTTGATTAGGCAGAAAGATTTACAGAAGATTACAATTCAAGAAATATTATACTCATCAGAGTTAATTAGAGATGAATGAAACTGGGCAAGGTACTGGAAAAGCCTGTGACCTATTAAAAGGAAAGGTCCCAACAGATTTCCCCTATATTGTTCAACCAGCCACATCTGGTTACGACCACTATATTCTTCCTGAAGTAACTCCACGGTGAGAATGAAAAGTGTCAAGAACAAACTTCTGCTTGCAATCGCACATTTTTTCTGCATTACAGTATTACTTACTTGTTTACATGGTTTATGTAGAAACAACTCGTATTTTCTGGCCATGAAAGCCTAAACATTCCAACTCAAACAGGCATATTTTTCTGCAAATGTTTGGGTATTCTGATATATTTTCATGGAAACATTTGACTTTTTTTTAAGAAACATTATTTTTTCCCGTTTTCAATTTTCAGAGGTGAAGCTCACCAATTTTGTGACTATATCCTGAAGTGGCTTGGCCTAGAAGCCTACAGTATATAAAATATGGTAGCGAGTGTTTAATCATAAAGAGGTTTTCTCAATAGTGATTTTTAATGCCCTGGCATTGTCATTGAGGAGCAAATTTAACTTCCTAAATACTGTAACATTTAAGTTGGTCTAACACGAAAGAAATTTAATAATACTATACCTGCAAGGTTTTAGCTACCTACTAAGAAAAGTAATGTGTAATTTTTGAGTGGAGCTACCTAGGCAAATCTTTACACCAAAAAACAACATATTGTTTATCGCTACCTTTTAGTAGAGAAACTAGAATTCATGTCAGATAACCTGCAGCTTCTGTGACTGATAACTATATTTTTGTCCTGTTGTCAACAAATGTGATAGACAGGTCTGAAGCAGTTTATTATTTCAGTATTTCAAAAACTGACTCTCTCTCTATCAGAAATCAAATCAGTGATCTGAGATCATGGCGATATCAGGAATGTTTGTTTATTGCATTACAACAAATGATTTGGAAGTAATCTCATAAAGCAATAACTTCTAAATCAAAATAACTTACAATTTTATTGTTGGACAGCCAAAGGACTTAACATAATGCTCCATGGTTTTAGACAGGTGCAACGATCCATTAGTTCTGGGTTATCCCATCCCGTTAGAAAATGGAAGGATTGGGGTTTGAGACCTAAGGATGTTGTACAACATTAACTGCAAATCACATCACCACACTGAAGACCTGGTTTGTGAAATAAGTTGGTTCATGTCCATTCACCTGTCATTTCAAGTTAGCTTCCTTGTTTCTCATCTCAAAATGCTGAGATGGTGGCTTTCCCATAGACCACAGTCACTTCCCCATTCCTTTCTTAGCCTCTTCTACTTTCCATCTACGTTGAGGCTGCATGGATGATCCTTTTCTCTAGAATGAAAGGGCTCCATGACACTGTCAATTAGGATGAAAAAGACTTTGGGAGTGAAGTAAGGGGATAAAAGAAATATTCATATCCAAGAAATAAAATTGGCCAAACATATAATCCCATTGTTTCCACAGCTACTGCCATGGTCTAGAAGTAAGCATAGCTGCCTTCTAACTGGTTGGCCCAGTTTTGAATCCTGGTTTTGCCAAGGAGAATTTAAATTTTGGCCTGTAGTCATGTGTACTTGGATGTGTGTATCATTTGTCTCATAAACTGCCTTATTGTGATGGCTGTATTAGTGTGTGCATTTATAATTTTAGGTGAGGATAGGGAAGGAGACGACTATGGCCTTACGTTAGGGGTAGCCTACCGTCTCGGCATTTACCTGCAGTAGAAGTGGGAAACCAAGGAAAACCACTTACAAGATGGCCGAGATGGGAATCAAAATCACCTCTTCTCAGTTTTGCCTCACAAAGCTGAGTGTACCCCGTTCCAGCCCTCAGACCAGAATGCTAGTTGCTACACCACGAGGTGATCTAAGTGAAAAGGGATGGATTCTAATCCACCTCTTGGTCCTAATAGAAGTGCATTTCTATGGTTTCTAATTCCCCTTCCCCCCTCCCAGAATGCTCCATGCACCAAACATTCCATCTTCAAATTATTTTGCATGCCCAATTAAATGGAGTAATATAGCTCGGGTGGTGTTGGGGTAGCGCGCCTGCCTCGCACCAGGAGACCTCGGGTTCGATTCCAGGCTCCGTCAGGGATTTCAGCAACCGGCGTGAGGGCTGGAACAGGGTGTACACAGCCTCGCAAGGACAATTGAATAGCTGTCTGACAATGAGGCAGCGCCACGCTCATGGAGACCGATATTAACGGCCGAGGGGATCCGAGGCGCTCACCACGCGTCACCATATAATCTGCAGGCCAAATGGATGGGTGGCGATCGCTTGGTAGACCTAGGCCCTTCATGGACTGTAGTGCCACGGAGTTTGTTTGTTTGTTTCGTTTTAATGGTAGTTCGGAGACTACGGTTTCAATAGTCTTCTTAGAATGTACAGTATATGGGTGTTAACTTTAAAAATACCCGCACGAGTCTCTCTGGAGGACTCACACATTATTACTATTACGTAAACATATCTTGCATAAGAATCATGGCCCTTCTAATAATATAGTTCATCGTATCTTGGTGAGAAAAATACTGTACCTGTATGTGCATTTGCTCAAAGAACTTTTTCTTTTCTGAATTTTTATTCCATACATATTATTTTTGTTTGTTTTATTAATATTAGGCATCCACCTATAAATTTTAACTCAACTAAAATTTGTATTATTTTGTGTTAAGAGGGACAGATGACCTTGCTGTTCCGCCCCTTAAACAACAATAACTATCCATACTATGTGTGATGTTAATGAGCAATTCTGAGAATATTTACAGTGGATCTAGAGTGCAGTCATGGACCACCTTGTGGCGTAGTGACTACCATTCTTGGCTGTTGCCCCAGAGGTCTGGGTTTGATTCCCGGCTCTGCCAAGAAATGTAATTCTGGTCTGAGGGCTGCAACAGGGCACACTCAGTCTCGTGAGGCACAACTGAGAAGAGGATGGTTTGATTCCCACCTCAGCTATCTTGGAAGTGGTCTTCCGAGATTTCCCACTTCTACTGCAGGCAAATGCTGTGATGGTTCCTAAGTTAAAGCCAATGCCTCCTCCTTACCAATCCTCACCGGAATTGCAAATACACATACTAAGACAGGCATCACAATAACACAGGTTATCAGTCAAAATTCCACACTCGCCCAAGTACACGGGGCCAAATGACCACGATGTCCAGGCCCCTGAAATGAAACAACGGATTGCAGTCGATGTACAGAAGTTGTCTAACATGGTGGCCAGATTGCTCCTTAGTGCCTCTTGGTCTATTGGAATGGCTGTAACATCCGCTGCATTATCATACCATAGTCAAACTGTTCCTCTATTGGAGCACGAAGATTGGGATTCTCTGCCGTCACTGTCTCGTGAAGCCATAGCCACGTGGCTATGCTAATGCTTGTTGTTTCATGTAGGAGGTTGTACATCATGGTCGTCAGCCCTGTGTACTTGGGCGTGAGAAGAAACCCATACAACAGGAGCAATCAGGTGTGGCAACGGGTGGGTGAGAGATTTCACAAGCTCTTCATCCAGGAACGCCTCCAACAGCAAGGAAATTCAGTCATGTTTTGTGGTGGGATCATGTTTGGTCAACGTACGCCTCTTAATTCCTATCCACGGTAACATGACCGGTCTGGTATATAGAGACAACATCCTCAAACCTGTCGTTACAGGATTCGCTGCCACAATGGGTGAGGGCTTTACACTAGTGGACGATAATGCCCATCGAGCTAGGGTGGTCAATCAGTTCCTTCAGATGCAAGGCATACGGAGAATCGAGTGGCCTGCATATTCTGCGGACATGAACAGTATCGAACATGCATGGGAAAAGATTAAGAGTGCAGTTTCGCACTGTCCCAATCCTCTAACAACAAACAAACATTCAGCAACTGATTGAAGCTGCTTCCAAGAGTGGGATAATCTGCCCCAAACCCGGTTGGTTCGTAGTTCGGTATGCCTCTTTGTCGGCAAGCATGCCTTAGGGCTCGTGGTGGCCATTCATGGTATTGATATGCCCCAACATGAAAAAGATTGCCACTTTTGTTATGCTTTTAGTGTTTGTCTCTTTTGCACAGCATATTGTGTGTTGTTTTTCTTTGTATGTCATTACATACTACCTTACCGGGGAATTGTTACTGTTAGACGTGGAGCACGGCTGTTGTGTATACATTACGTCAGCTCGCCTCGTTATGGCTGCCGCGAGCGGTTGCTGGGCAAGAGGGGGAACGCATGCACAGTCGTACAATGAGAACACACCGCACAGCGCACGACCCAGCACGAATCATGCACACAAATGACATGCGATGAGGTTTCGCTGGCGACAACTGCACGTCTATCGCAGGCGTGTGGCTGGGCGGAGCGCATTAGTTTCGATTTCCTTCACCGGTAACAATTCGCTGGTAGGATAGTACACATAGCAAAACACTAAATCGCAATATGCAAAACCTTTTTTTGAGTACTGTTCAAGTTACAAACACTGCTAGTCACCACAACACTCTAGGGGCAGATGACGTCGAAGTTCCGCCCCTTAAAAGAACAATTACATTACATTCACCACAACACTGATTATCAAATACCATGCACACACAAGTACACGGGTCATAGACCAAAGAGGTCCTAATTGGAACTATAATAATATATACAGTACCGGTATGTCAAAAAATATGGTTATATAAATGACTCCAGATTATAGCTTACCAAGAGGCATTCATACTTTGAACCGGCCTTGGTGGCCGAGAGCGCTAATGTGCTACCTCGTGCCTCGCTGGCATCGGGAGAGCGTGAGTTCGAATCCCACCTCTACCGTCCTGAAAATGGTTTCCGTGGTTTCCCATTTTCACTACCAGGCAAATGCCGGGACGGTTCCTTTCAATAAATCCACGGCCAATTTCCCTCCAATATCCCTTCCCTGACCCGTCCTGAAAAGAAAAGTACATGGCCATTGGCTGCATTAATAAAATTATACATACTTTGAAACTTTAGTGTTTAAAATAAGACTGCTGTTACGACTTGAAACTGAATCCCAGCACTCTGCGCAGAGTGTGAACTGATTACACCACGATAGCCCTTTGTTAACTCTTATCGGTGTATGCCTCTCACCAAGGCGGTCCGGGTTCGATTCCCGGTCAATGCATGTGAGATTTTCGAAGTGAAATGCCATGTCCTGTGGTTCGGATTCCACGTAAAAAGGAGGTCCCGTGGCTCATAATCACAAGATTCACTGTCACGTAAAACTACAATCTTCCTTCCTTTGTTAACTCTTGACATAGGCCTAGTAACTGAAGCTATGGCATATAGTTAGGCCTCCTAATGACCAGTATTAATTCTACTATGATATAGGCCTACATGTCGCTTACAGGTACCAACTGGAAAGACCTGCCCCAGGCCTCTCCAAAAGCCACACAGCATTATGAGCCTAACACTTCTCTCATCCAGGTGTAAAAACCATCCATCGCATGGAAAACTCATCCTACATTATCTCCATTTCTGCAGAATGGGAAGAATAAGGAGTTGACATACTACTGACAAGTAAAAAGTGCGGTGCGGATAGATGGCAACTTATTAGTCGTGACGAGGTTAAAGTTAGGTCTGATTGGTGTTAAGCTATGGTTAGAGCAAGTTTAGGACTGAGCGTTTTACTTGATTGATCGGCGACACCATTGCACATAGTGTTATTTACCAGTTATATTACTTTAGTACATTCACTAGCGACAGAAAAAAAGCAAACTTGTAGCTTCACGTGGCTCTCGTGATCATAAGCCACAGAACCTTTCTTTTTTATATTTGGAATTTGAACCACTGGATGCAACTCTGAAATTCTAACATGCATTAACCAAGAATCAAAACCCAGTCCAAAACTATAATATGATGACTTTAGGATCTCCGAATGGAGATCTGGGTGTGACCTTGGCTTCTAGGATTAAAGAAGCAGGCCTCTGTACGAAGGGTGGTTGGCCGGTTTACTTACTGTAAGCCCTGAGCTTGTATTTCAGCTTTACTTTACTTATTTTTAGGCCATCTGTAGGTTAAACAAAACAATCTACCAGTAAATGTATAGTCTATTTGTTGAATCTGAAAGCTATTTGTTGCTCCTATAATAGCCACACAAAGACGTGGAACTAATGAAGGTAATGAAAAGAGATTCCTTAGCACATGACTTACTGTACCAGTATTGAATTCTTCTTGGAACACAAGATAATGAACGGAAGTGTGAGTAGGCTAAGAAATGAGGAGTAAGAAGTAGCCTAGGCATATCATGAAATGTGAAAATAACACTGCATAATAAGGCTGTCCCCACCCATCAACATGACTTTTTTATTGACTAAATAAATTCCCGGGTATTTACGTTAGGAAGCTAAGAAGATTAAAAATTAACACTTATTTACAGTTACTGCAGAAAACTTGAATTGCATTATCTCAGACTACAAAAGTTTAAGAAACAAAATCCACACTTCCCCCACATTTTTCAATACATCGTGTGTTAATTTAATCATTAAAAACATATCATAACCTTTCATCGTTACGATGCAATCACAATGCGACACCACAGGACTGGAGGAATGTGGTGTTAAACATATTGCACACTTCTTAGAATTAAAACACAGTCGTATTAACACTTTCTATTTTCTTGTTATTTATTTTCTTAAAATATCTGATTATAAAGAGAGCTAGTGTGTTGAAATAGAGTTAAATAAATTACATAAAATATACATTCATCAATCAGCTGTTTATCATGTGTTTGTCCATAAGTGGTGCTACCTAGCGGCTTACAGGTGTATTGGTGCTCCCCCTTATCAATTGTTTTTTTGAAAATCCGTTCTTCCGGTTTTGCCGAAGTGTCCATACTGTATTTGTATCTATACTGTGACTAAGCTATTATTATATTGCCACTAACTATCAAATCATTGCGGTGTATATTCTTGAGTCACTTCTATTATGCTTTAGTCTTAGGTACTTCAACATCCAAAGTAAATGACACAATGCCATCAGTTGACTGGACAATCATCACACAAACGAACCAGTCCATATTAAGCGTATTATCACATATTTACATACGATTGCAGTACATTAACGCGAACTGGACTTTACAGACATACAGAAGACACTAAAAATTACAGACGAGTGACAGTTTATCGCAACTTTCATCAAACGAAGCTAATCAAAGCTAAATAGTGTATCCCAGCAACGAATGTAAACAAACAATATGCCGGGGTTCAGCAAACGCCATTTTCACACTTTCGAGACCTGCATTAAGGTCTGAGTATTGTAGTTGGTCTTGGTAGAATCTAGAGATGGGCAGCAGTCGACTGAAAACGCGAACGACTGATCCCAAAGCTATCGTTGGAAATCATTCGAATGAAACAAGTCGTTGGCAAACGACATATTCCAAGCGAATGGAAACATTCGAATTTAAGTAGTCGTTCTAATCAAACGACTTCTTCAGGATAACTTCATGCTACAATTCATTGTGCTGTATGTTTAATGTAGAGCATTAATTAATAAGTTAAGTATACCTGTAGGTGCCTATAGTTTTATACAGTTCGTTGATTCTTTCAATGACATAGCCTAAATCCAACTGTCCAAGTTATTGGACAATTCAATATTGTCATTCAATATTTAGGTTATGTTTGAAATCCGGATACCGGTTTTGTGGCACATCATCCCAGGCAAGCCGGTAAATACCTTTGCCTCCCAGTCAGAAGGATCATTTAGCCGTAATTTTGAATTAGAGTCAGGTTGTAGGATGCGTGGTCAGATTTAGACAATAGCCTACTCCATGAAGGGGTCATGGCTACGCCTTCTATGTTTGTTTAATGAATAGAGTAACTGAAATGAGGAATATACTGATTTTAAGATTTGTGGAATCAGTTTATGATTTTTTTAAAAATAGAATTTAATGAAGTCTTCAGTAAAGTTGAAGGAGACATGATCGTGTTTAGACAATAGCCTACTCCATGAAGGGGTCATTACTATGCCTTCTATGTCTGTTTAAGGTGTAGTGTGGCAGAAATGAGGGAGGTTTACTGATTTTGGTGTTTGTGGAGTAGTCTTTTCGTTTATAATTTAGTTTTTTGTGAAGCATGTTGCGGAGTTGTTTTATGGATTTTATTGCTCGGAAAATTAAGTGTATTAGGGGGTTCTGGGTTTGGTTTAGCTGTAGTTTACAGGGTTATGGCTGAGAGTTGTTGTAGCAGGCCTAACAACTGTGTCAGAGCAGTGGCGTGCTGTGTGGGAGGGGGGAAGGGGTTAGTGGCAAAGACATGAGGGCAGGGATGGAAGAGTTGTAGCGTTGTCTGTGGTTAAACTGCCGTTGCCTTATGGCTAATTTTATGTACTGACATCCATCATAAGATAGAGTGGTGATGTGAATCCCTACATCTATTGCAGCGGCTACTGTGAGGTTAGCTTGACGGTACGCACAAATTGATTCTGGTCGTCAATTGTTTGGAGATGGGCAGCACCGCAGCAGTCGACTGAAAAATGTTAAATCCATCGACTTGTTTGACTGCTTTTAAAAAACAGTCGAATGAATTCAACGACTACACACCGTAACATAAACAAGTCGTTTGCAAACGACATATCCCAATTGTGTTTTAACTTATAACATGTAGAACGCGCTCGGATAGTTTTACGTTCTGGTCGTCAATTGTTTCAGCACATGGATAGCGCGCGCATTAAAAAAACTTAGTATTTACATTGTTGCCTACATCTCCACTGAAAGTTCGACCTCGTTGCTGTTCTAAAGTGTTCTATTTTCATGTGTATTTACTCTAGGCCGTAATTTTCTTGTTCAAGTCGTATTTCAGCTCTACGTTCTTAGTACTTCGGAGAGGATTAAATTAGTGAACACATAGCCTAACTTGTTTATGACTCTATGGACATATTTTACATTTACTATTTTTTGGCATTAAATATGAAGTGTGATTATTTCAATGTTGGCTACGGAACTGTTCCCGGTACTTAAGAACTCCCTCTCAGTAATAGTGATTTAATTTACTCTTAGGTTAATTAAGTATTGGTCTATTACTTCACTTATCCACAGTACATACAGGTAATGTGCCCTGTATCAATACCGGTATCGGGGAACATTTACTCACACATTTTGCATTAAATGAAATGTGCAACATTGCATATAATGGCTGCACTCTACACGACGTAAACCACCATTTCGAAGCACAGTAAAAATAAATAAATAAATAACTTTGACCAATTGCATGTTGCCGAGCGTCGAGTAGTCCAAACTAAGGTCTGAAAAAATAGGTGGGTTAAGGAGAAGTTTGATTTTCATCTGTTGGTACGACTCAACTCAGCCGGTAACGGCTTACAGTGCTTTGTACGCTGCCTAGAAGCGACTACTTTCAGTCGAATACATGAAACAACACGCTTAGGAGCAATGCGAATTCAGGTAACCATTCGACTGAAAGTAGTCGACTATCTAGTCGATAGTTTCTTCCAATGAATGACTAGTCAGTCGATGGTTAAAATTAGTCGATAGTCCCATCTCTAGTAGAATCTTTCCGATAACCGGTGTCAATTGTGATGGCTGTAATAGATGCAGGCATTATGTCCTTACTTGAATTAAAAACAGATAACACACACTAATACAGCCATCACAATTGACACAGGTTATCAGACAGATTCTATACCCACCCAAAGTACACGGGACTACATGACCGCGTTGTTACAGCCCCTAAACTGAGGAACTAACCAACCAACCTAAGTCCGAGAGAAAAGCCAACCAGGAGTGTAAACCGACGAAATAAAAAATATAAAGAAGCGTTTGACCTCAAACTATGTATTTATATTACCGGTATATGTACAAGTCTCGCACGAAAAAAAAGAACGTTCCTAAGGTTCTTTTATACACTTTTTGAATCTTTTCAAGTGATAAAACAAAAGTAAAAATGGTGGGCATTTCCGGGATATGAACCCGGCACCTCTCACACACGAAGTAGGAATCGTGCCACTAGACCAACAGGCCGACGTGCAAGGAACAGAAAATGGATGTACTTCAATGTAATATATTCTGAGAATATGATATATTGAATATTGCACTGCAGTATTTTACAGTTAGTAAAGTGTCGTAAATATAGATAAGCTCTGGCACAATCACATGATTTATTTTGAAACAGAGAGGATATAATTTAGATCGTAGGCTTTCGCGGCCGGTGTCAAGTTTATCATCTTGGCTTACAGGATTGAGGAGTAAGGACACCAACTCGTACCTACCCATGATTAAGGCTGCTGCAATGTCAGCCGAAACGTCGGGAAATAATAACCGATATGCGACGCGATTCAATCCTGTAAGCCAAGATGATAATAGAGAGGATATAAGCTTCTCACTTCGTAAGCAATCGTAAAGCTACCATGTGGTGACGCGAAGTCAATCGTAAAACTTCGGCTTTCTACGCTACTCGCAGCCATGTGCCTAGCTGTCTGTAACGTCAAGTCAGTGAGTAGCTAGTTCTGGTCAGTTTTATAGTGTGGAGGCCATGGAAGTGGGGGAACCGGTTCGGCCGGCCAGCAAAGGAAGCCGAGGGTGACCGAGCTGAACTTGAAGTATTGTTACACGGCCGGTCTCTCCCTGTAATGCTATCTACGGTCTCAGGGTGTAACAGCCATCTTACCCTTTGCTCAGTATTTAATAATAATAATAATAATAATAATAATAATAATAATAATAATAAATATGCCATTGAGCAACTACACGGCCGATCTCCCTCTGTGACGTCATTCACGGTCTCAGGGTGTGGCGGCCATCTTGCCCTTGGCTCAGTAGTTAATAATAATAATAATAATAATTTAATATGCCATTGAGCCACTACATGGCCAATCTCCCTCTGTGACGTCATTCACGGTCTCAGGGTGTGGCGGCCATCTTGCCCTTGGCTCAGTAGTTAATAATAATAATAAATATGCCATTGAGCAACTACACGGCCGTTCTCCCTCTGTAGTTAATAATAATAATAATAAATATGCCATTGAGCAACTACACGGCCGATCTCCCTCTGTGACGTCATTCACGGTCTCAGGGTTTGGTAGCCATCTTGCCCTTGGCTCAGTAGTTAATAATAATAATAATAATAAATATTCCATTGATCAACGTTACACCACCGGTCTCTCCCTCTAATGTTATCTATGGTCTCCGGGTGTGGCGGCCACCTTGTCTTTGGCTCAGTAGTAAATAATAATAATAATAATAATAATAATAAATATGCCATTGAGCAACTACACGGCCGGTCTCTCCCTGTAATGCTATCTACGGTCTCAGAGTGTGATAGCCCATTCACAGTCTCAGGGTGTGGCGACCATCTTGTCCCATAACCTTTCAAAACTAATAGCTCATCTTACTTACTTACTTACTTACTTAATTCCTGCCGCTCCTTCCGGAGCATAGGCCCTTGGCGAAATTTCTCCACGCAGTACGGTTCCTGGCCATTCTCTTCACTTGACTCTAGTTCTTGTCCACCTCTGCAATTTCATTTTCGATCGTCCTCTTCCAGGTCTTCTTAGGTCGACCTCGCTTCCTGGCGCCTTGAGGAATCCAGTCTAGCGCCGCCCTCTCAATAGCTCCGTCCGGCTTCCTTAGTGTGTGACCAATCCAGCGCCATTTCCTCTCCTTGATCTGGATGCTAATCGGTTGTTGATTGGTGATGGTCCAAAGATCTTCATTTGAGATTATGTCCGGCCACCTCACATTCATGATGCGACGCAGACATCTGTTAATGAACACCTGTAGCTGGTTGTTGATCGGTTTCGTGACTTTCCATGTTTCACAGCCGTAGAGAAGAATCAACTTTACGTTGCCATTGAAAAGGCGGAGCTTGGTCTTTCTGGAAATGTTTCTATTTCTCCAGATGGGGTAGAGCTGGACAAAGGCACCATTTGCCTTCCTGATACGGCTTCGAACATCTTCCTCTGCTCCCCCATCATTTGTGACTATACTTCCAAGGTATAGCAAGGACTCAACTCGCTCAATGTCCTTTCCGTTGACTGTCAAACTAGTCGTGATGTCAGAATTTATCCTCATCTCTTTGGTCTTGTTGGTGTTGATCATCAGTCCTGCACGTTCTGCTTCTCTCTGCAACCTCCCTAGCTTATATTCTATGTCTCGGTACCGTTGTGCCATAAGACAAATGTCGTCTGCGAAATCCAGATCTTCAAGCCTGTCATTTATACCCCATTGAATACCCCTCTTCCGTCCTCCCATTACCTTCTTCATCATACTATCCAGGACCAACAGGAACAGAGTGGGGGAAAGGACACACCCCTGTCTCACTCCGGAACTGACCTTTATCTTTTCTGTTAATTTGCCTTCGTGAAGAACCTGGCACTCATACCCTTCGTACATCTCTTCCATGATTCTGATGATCTTTGTTGGAATTTTATATTCCTCGAGGGTCTTCCAAATGATTCTTTGATTTACGGAGTCGAAGGCTTTCTCGAAGTCAACAAATGTGAGGTAAAGGGTATTCCGCCACTCCACACTCTGCTCCAGGATGATTCGGTGGGTGTTGATGAGTTCCACACAGCTGCGGTGTTGTCGAAATCCAGCCTCATCAACCTTTTAATATTTTGTAACCAAAACACCTAAAAATGATAAATTAACCTAAGATCTTTTGTTTTTGATGAAAAATAGTAGGGGGTGAAAACTACCAAAATTGAAAAATTGATATCTTGGAAACTAAGAACCCTAAAATTATGTGTTATAGCACAAAAAATAGTTAATCAAATACTCTTTTACCTTGATGGATTATTTCACCCCTCAAAACAGTTAGTATAGATTTTATGGGGAAAAAGGTGTTATACATCTAAAAATGATAAATTAACCTAAGATCTTTTGTTTTTGATGAAAAATAGTAGGGGGTGAAAAACTACCCCTAAATTGAAAAATTGATATCTTGGAAAGTGAGAATTCTAAAATTATGTGTTATAGCTCTAAAAATAGGTAATCAAATACTATTTTACCTTAGTGGATCATTTCACCCCTAAAACAGTTATTATAGATTTTACCGGAAAGAAAGGTGTTACATATCTAAAAATGATAAATTAACCTAAGATCTTTGTTTTTGATGAAAAATAGTAGGGGGTGAAAACTAACCCAAAATCCAAAAACTGATATCTTGTAAACCAAGAACCCTAAAATTATGTGTTATAGCAGAACAAATAGTTAATCAAATACTCTTTTACCTTGATTGATCATTTCACTCCGCAGAACAGTTATTATAGATTTTACAGGGAAAAAGGTGTTAAACATCTAAAAATAATAAATTAACCTAAGATCTTTGTTTTTGATGAAAACTAGTAGGGGGTGAAAAACCACCCCAAAATTGAAAAATAGATTTTACAGGAAAGAAAGGTGTTAAATATCTAAAAAGATAAATTAACCTAAGATCTTGGAAACTAAGAACCCTAAAATTATGTGTTATAGCTCTAAAAATAGGTAATCAAATACTCTTTTACCTCAATGGATCATTTCACCCCTAAAACAGTTATTTTAGATTTTACAGGAAAAAAGGTGTTAAATATTGTACCCGATACCTAGTTCAGGCTATCGTCTACGCCAGTTGTGATCGAGCCATAGTTGAGATTTGTGGGCAATGAAAAAATATAGCGCTCAGATCGAGTTAGAAGAATGGTAGGAAATGACGTAGGAGGCAGAGGGAGAAGGAGGCACTACCCCTCAAGCATATGGAATTATGGGAAAAATACTGGATAATTATAAAGATTAATATGGAATAAAACCTTATCTAACCTCAGAAGGGAAGGAAATATCAAGAAATCTTAGTGGTAATAACTTGAAGAAAGGCAGACAACTCCTTAAGTTATGTTATAACTTAATAGCCGATATAGTGTGGTCGAGGTTAGAGCTGTGACGTCAGACAGCGGAAGGAAGGGGGAAGTCACGTGGTAGAGCAGGGCGAGACGGCCGAACGCAGTGACACCAGCAGAAAGAATTACTCCAGCAGTCAAGCTAAGCGGATCACATTGTGCGATAAGAGAACAGTTAATAAGGCAGTGCAATACAGAAAGTTACGTGCGGGAGAAAGTCGCTAGGCGAGGCCTGGAACGCAGTATTCGGAGTTCGTTGTTGGAGCACACGCTATCCGTAAGGGCAGGTTATACAGGCCGTGAACTTGAGCGAGGAAGCCGGTGTTCAGGCACATGTTATTTCAACATCGCAGTAATAGTCACGTGAAACAGCAATGCTTTTCCAAGCTTACAATTTACCGAAGCAATACGCAGTATTATACTAGAATCGAGAAACATTATTTGAGCTACATTCTCAATGTATAACAGCACAGCGAAGCAGTATAATGAGACCAGTATTCAACCTCATATTATACAAGGACAGTGAGGCGGAACGTGTCGTGCTGTGGGTGACATTTTATAATCATGCGATGGTCAATGAGTTGAACATTACTCTGACATTTTGTCAGGCTTGAGATGTTTGGACTTGTGTTTCGACAGTCCAATTGTGCAGTCCAATTGCGATTATACACTTCTATTATGGACATTTAGATGGACTTGAACTTATTTCAGCGGTATTACGGCATATTTCATGATGCATTTGGACCGAAATATTTAAGGCGACCATGGGGCCATTCCAACATTACTGCTTTTGGCAAGTGAAAATTTATCAGCGTATGCACTTTGTGAATAGTGGCACATGCAGCATAATAGTTACATATCATGAACAGTTATGAAATATCTCAGTTACGAACACAGATACAGGGTGTCTGACAAATCAGTACACTTTTCACGATACTTTATTTTTCTACCAGTGAAATTCAGCCGCTGTGGAGACTAACATTATTATCGAATGCCAACCGAATAATTTATGGAACAGTGGCGTGACATATTCGAAGAGTATGGGGTACTCTGTATTTTTGAACTTTTGTGGAAGAGTTTGGCCAATATCCATGATGGATAATCTTCAGTTCATCATGTCGGGCTAGGCGGATATAGAGACGTGATGGCACCTCAGAGCGATGGATTCGGTTCCTGACGAAGAGGATAAATATGGCATCAAATTCACTTGGATGGAGTCAAGCGTTAGTTCAGTGGGTGATACAGCGTTTTCGTCGATCTAGCGAGAAATCTGTGACCAACACTTGGATTATCGACGATCTTTGAATTATATTAACATCTGGAATATGAAGGTATTGTAAGAGTTATGGCATTCCTGATATGAGTTTTCATGAACACTGGGCATACTTGTATATATTTCTAGTAGGAGTGATACTATTATTTTTCGACATGGCTTAAATATTTTATCGCTCCATTTGCTAAAATATGGTGTTACCATATGATATGGCAGGCACATTTATACGACGTTCTCACCATTGGTTGACTTTATTAGACAGGATTTTGGTCTTTATATTTTTCTGTGAGGATAGTATTTTTTGATTATGGATATTTTTAGCGAGTGTTTCGAACTCGTGATCTGCAATTGGATAATTTAAATTATTTCGTCAGTTCATTGCATACTATGTATAATTCATCAGTAGGGATTTTTTTATTGGATTGTTTGGTGATATTAAAATTGTATTCACTCAAGTGAATGCATATCGCTTTTATGTGACAAATAGAGTCTTGTTGATTCCAATCATGAACACTCACTCATTAGTCCATGAGATGGGGCCTGTTGCTTTAAGCAATTGTGTGGTGGCACTCACCTGACCTATCGTTTAGGGCATTATCATCATAGTCTACGAGGCGGGGCCTGTTGATCTAAGCAATTGCGTGGTGGCACTCACCTTACCTGCCAGTCGAGGGTCTCATTTTATCATCCGAGTGTACTTATGATCGTAAGAGGATTGAACAATAAACTACCAGTCACATATTAGTCGAATTTCGTTAAATAAATTAAAAATAAATGTCAGCAGGGTTACATTTTGTAATTCTTGTTTTGCCAATCCAATATTTTGTTGCAATACTCATTTAACAGCTGATACTTGTGATACTCTTTGTGAGTGATTTGACACCTTTGAGAAGGATTTCAAGTAATTGAATCTTGTAAGATGAATCATTTATGGTCAGAATTTATTTTGAGGCAGATCATTATTAGATATTTTTGATGTGAGGTAATATAACACATTGGTGTTTTTCTTTGAAGTAAATCTTGAGGATCTTAAGAGAATTTATGCTCTAAATTTAAACCAGATCTTGAATTGGATTACGATTACTTAGGTAATTTCATATTGTTTAAGAAGTTGTCTAGATATGACCAGATTAATTACAGTTCTTGTAGATTGTGTGCGTTAATCATTTGAAGCCAGTTATATATTTGGTGGATCATGCAACGTGATTATGTGAAGTATTTTTGATAGGTATTTTTGGAGGTTGCCAAATGGAAGTTTGCAATATTGCCAATGATAATTTTGAGGCAGACATGAGGTTGTTGAACCCAGTTTAGCATATTTTTGGAGATTCATGTTGTGCGCTGAATAATTATGGTGTTATATGGAATAATTATGGTGTTATATGGAATAATTATGGTATTCAAATATGGTATTTGACAAAGTGAGATTATATGGTAAAGTTTTGGATAGTGAGATCCAACGTGATATTGTGAAGGCAACGTATTATTTTGGCATGATAATTAAATACGAGGTATAACTTGGAACTGATAAAACTGTAAGACAACGTTCTGTAACCTATATTAAACAATTTTTTAGGAAATTAAATAAATAAATAATTTTGATAATCCAAGATTTTCTGATAATAATAATTTATGAACTAATAATCTGAAGTTTACGCATATTAATGATCAGACCCGATGAATTAAAATTTGAATAAATTAATGAATTAAAATTTGAAAAAAATTGATAAATTAAAATTTGAATAAATCGAGGTATTAAATAAATTGATGAATTAAAGGTTGAATAAATTAATTGAATTAAATAAACTAATAGGTGATTAAACAGCTGATGAATAACTGAATTAGAGTGTGATAATTAATTAAAGGGGCTGATGACTAATAAAATTTAAATGAATTTAAATAAATTTAAATAAGAAATATGATTTAAATAAATTGATGAATTGCAACTTGAATTAATGAATTAAACAATTTTTATGGATGAATTGAGATAATTTAATCTGAATGAGATAATGAAATGAGAGTGTGTGAATGATTGAATAATATAATGAATCGATGGATATAATATTCATTTAAATGATTTGATGGTAATACATTAATTATTCTGACTTGAATATAACTAATATTGGGATGAGAACTAATGTGAGAAATATTTAAATTTGATATGATAATGATGGTGATAACCAATGAATAGTGAAGTTTTCTTTGATTCACAACCAAGCAATAATCAGTGATAGTGTAAATATGGTGTATAAATTCATTATTAGATTTTTAGGAGCAATTGTTGGGATTTCCAGCATTGAATAGTGCCATTTAAGCCATAGAAATGAGTTAATATTTGAATATATGTGTTTTTAGGATATTTTGTGTTAGACAGATTCATATTTCTTGACATCCACATTACTGATGTTAAATTAAAGAAAGGTTAGTGACGCAAAGACATAGTGCTACGGTGGCCCTGAGAACTCAAGCGAACTTTAGTAAATTTTTGTATTTTATGTGGATGAAGAATACTTTGAAATAGCACAGAGATGGTTCGATTTTTGAGGACTATAACAACCTAACGTTTACACTCGACCATACTCTTAGGCAGGGTTTGTGTTTATTTTTCTGTCTGACTATTTAAGTTTAAATAAATTTGGTTTTATCTTAGTTGTGATCTGATGATGGTGTTGTTTTCCCAATCCTTTCCTTTGTCTTAATTAAGGCTTAACCAGAAAGGATGTGGTTTGCTAGGGGTTCAGCTGATGGCGCCCATTTCTATTTGTTATTATGATTAAATTTAAGCCCGTAACGACCCTGGAGATACTTTATCTCGTGTTACCCTCTGCTTTTGTGATATTTCAACTGAATTTCCGACACATTCCTTATTTGATTTCATGTTCATTTAACTCCACTCTGGCCTGGGAAGCCAGGTATGCGATGTAATGGCAGATGGGTCATCGCATACCTCGGATGAACGGGTGCAATATCTAAAAAACTACCCCAAATTGAAAGATTGATATCATGTTAAACAGGTAATCAAATACTCTTTTACCTTAGTAGATCATTTCACCTCTAAAACAGTTATAATCGATTTAACAGGGCAAAAAGTTGCTAAACATCTAAAAATTATAAATTAACTTAAGATCTTTTGTTTTTGATGAAAAATAGTAGGGGGTGAAAAACTACCCCAAAATTGAAAAATTGATACCTTGGATATTAAGAACCCTAAAATTATGTGTTATAGCTCTACGTAGGGAGTGAAAACTACCCCAAAATTGAAAAATTGATACTTTGGAAACTAAGAATCTTAAAATTATGTGTTATTGTTCAAAAAAGGTGATCAAGTACTCTTTTCCCTTGATAAGGCAAGATATAAGCTAACACATAAACCAATATATATAAGCCCACACATAAGCTAATATATAAACCAATATATAAGCCAATACACATAAGCCAACCCAGAAGTCAATGTATAAGCCAATGCATGCAAACACACACACATAAACCAACTTACTAATCCAACACATAAGCCAATATATATAAGCTAATAAAGCTAATATTTATAAATATATATATAAAGCTATGTATAAGCTAACACTTAAACCAATATATAAGCCTACATATAGGCCAATATATATATATAAGCCAATATATAGGCCAATACACAAGCCAATACACTACCCCAAATTGAAAAATAGATACCTTGGAAACTAAGGAGTTTTATTTTATGAATTTGGACATACAACAAGATTTGGCTGGTGTTTTTAACAAGGCAGAAATGTGTGATTATCTAACATCGAATCACAACTCTTGTGTGCAAGGAGAGTATCGAGAAAAGTGTAATGTTATTGTGAACAATAATAAAACGATTGGTATAGACTGTTTAACATGAATGAACTCTAATTCTAGAATAAAGATGTATAACAAATGTATATGTCAAATTACAAGTCTTAATTTCCTTAAGAGGGTATGGTTTAAGTCTGTTAGTTTTATTGGTTCTTTTTCTTAACACCTGGGGAAGAATATTATTTGAAGGAGTCAATCCTAATTCGCTAATGTTTATGTTTGTGGGAATTGTGGAGAACAATGTTCTGGATTGAGAAAAGAATGTTCCCCCAGCTTTAATGTAGCATTTCTGTATAATGCGAACATTGTTGTTTTCAGAATCATCGTTAACAATTTCTACAAAGTTTACGGGTAAGTAATTAAAACTATAGGCAGAGAGAGCATAGATTATCATCTTTTCCCGATCTTGTCCATCGCGCAGTTCGATTTGCACACCAGTCAATTTCCGAGTATTTTTATTACCCCAATAGAAAAATTGCAAAACTTTGTTAAACACCACACAGCAACTATTTTGTAGGTTATCCGGTAGTTTGGTCCACATGTATACAATTGGCACCGAGTACAGGGGCGCTTCTTTTATGTAATGTTTGTTGGCTTTTAATACACTAATACAATCTTCAAGTGGGTCAAATACACCTTCCATTTTGTAGTTGTAAATTGTTGCCACCAGTCTTGTAATACCATGTTCTTTAGCTAAGGAAGACGTAAACGTTTCCCTTAGACTGGTGTCTGGACATTGGATAAAGTCTATAATATGGTTTCCAATGACTTTGTTTACACCATGACTTGTAATTATTGTTCACAATAACATAACACTTTTCTCGATACTCTCCTTGCACACAAAAGTTGTGATTCGATGTCAGATAATCACACATTTCTGCCTTGTTAAAAACACCAGCCAAATCTTGTGTTATGTCCAAATCCGTAAGATAAAACTCCTCAACACGAAGCTGTTGCAATATCTCTGGAAGTTCGGTTAATAGAACATCTAATTTAACATCAGCTAACTCCACTTTGTATGGTATAGCCACAGGATTTTTATACTTTTCCATAATGTTAACCATTCCTTTCTCCCCAAGTTGTGCCCTCAGTCCCCGGGCCATTGCACACTCATTGTTGAGTAGAGGAAATGGTAGCTTTGCCTTAACACCATGTTTGGCAGAAATGAACTTGGAGAATTTACCACGTAAATAGAGGTTGAAAACACCACACACCTCTTTCTTTAGGAGCACAGACTTATCATTTTCCAATTGTTCTTGACAGTCCACTTGGTCACATATCCTAACCACCATAATGTTATCACAAAACGGCTCCGTAATTGGTGTAAGTAGATTAACATTTTTATCATTTAGGAGCGTCAAGTTTTCTGTGTAGTTTATATTACCAATGTCTGTAACCAGATTGTCCAGGTTTTCCAACAACAACCACAACTCAAACCGCTCGTTGGTAGGCTTTATTCTGTTCCCCATAAGTTGGGGAACACTAAACACTTTAGAGAGAGACATCTTCACACCTTCAGCTACCACAAAGCACTGATCAAATTGCATTAGTAGCGTCTCTTATATATCAATATTCAATTCTATTTTTAGATTATGACATAACCTACAACACTTGTCAACACAAAGCAGTACAAACATAAATACACATAAACCTTTGGTAGTCTCTGGCAATGCTTGGGTGAGTGACCTTGAAAAGTAGTTGAAACACGGTAGCAGAAAGTATAGTATGGCCCGTTTCTTACCTATGTTCCACTTTGTATGGTATAGCCACAAGGTGTTTATACTTCTCCAAAATTTTAAACATTCCTTTCCCCCATCACCTATATTTTGAGCTATAACACATAATTTTAGGGTTCTTAGTTTCCAAGGTATCAATTTTTCAATTTGGGGTAGTGTATTGGCTTGTGTATTGGCCTATTTATTGGCTTATATATATATATATATATATATATATATATATAGGCTTATGTGTAGGCTTATATATTGGTTTAAGTGTTGGCTTATATATTGGTATATGTGTTAGCTTATCCATTGCTTTATATATATATTTATAAACATTAGCTTTAATAGCTTATGTGTTGGCTTATATGTATTGGCTTATGTGTTGGCTTATTAAGTTGGTTTATATGTGTGTGTGTGTGTTTGCATGTATTGGCTTATACATTGACTTCTGGGTTGGCTTATGTGTATTGGCTTATATATTGGTTTATATATTAGCTTATGTGTGGGCTTATATATATTGGTTTATGTGTTAGCTTATATATTGCCTTATCAAGGGAAGAGATAACTTGATTACCTTTTTTGAGCTATAACACATAATTTTAAGGTTCTTAGTTTCCAAAGTATCAATTTTTCAATTTTGGGGTAGTTTTTCACCCCCTACTATTTTTCATCAAAAACAAAAGATCTTAGGTTAATTTATAATTTTTAGATGTTTAACTACTTTTTGTCCTGTTAAATCGATTATAACTGTTTTAGAGGTGAAATGATCTACTAAGATAAAAGAGTATTTGATTACCTATTTTTTAGAGCTATAACACATAATTTTAGGATTCTTAGTTCCCAAGGTATCAATTTTCAATTTTTGGGGTAGTTTTCACCCCCTACTATTTTTATCAAAGACAAAAGAATTTAGGTTAATAAACCATTTTAGATGTAAAATCTATAATAACTGTTTTAGGGGTGAAATGATCCATTAAGGTAAAAGAGTATTTGATTACATATTTTTAGAGCTATGACAAATAATTTTAGGGTTCTTAGTTCCCAAGGTATCAATTTTTTCAATTTTGGGGTTAGTTTTCACCACCTACTATTTTTCATTAAAACAAAAGATCTTAGGTTAATTTATAATTTTTAGATGTTTAACACCTTTTTGCCCTGTTAAATCGATAATAACTGTTTTAGAGGTGAAATGATCTACTATGATAAAAGAGTATTTGATTACCTATTTTTAGAGCTATAACACATACATTAATTGTTCTTAGTTTACAAGATATTAATTTTTCTATTTTGGGGTAGTTTTTTACCCCCTACTATTTTTCATCAAAAACAAAAGATCTTAGAACTCAGCAATTCTTCTAGGTTTGTGCCGTGTCTTGTGTGGGGTTTCGCCTAGGACACCAAGCTAGGCTCATCGGCGGGCTCTTGGTGTCCCCGCCCGGACCCCCACAGGAGTGACGAACTGCGCGCCACCTCCCTTTATATAAGGTGCAACTGCACCACTTGACTACGAGAACTAAAAGCTCAAGCAGCCTTAACCTCCCTATGAAGGCTTCCAAAAAGATGGTATATTGGCTTTCACGGCCGGTGAATTAAAACTCAGCAATTCTTCTAGGTTTGTGCCGTGTCTTGTGTGGGGTTTCGCCTAGGACACCAAGCTAGGCTCATCGGCGGGCTCTTGGTGTCCCCGCCCGGACCCCCACAGGAGTGACGAACTGCGCGCCACCTCCCTTTATATAAGGTGCAACTGCACCACTTGACTACGAGAACTAAAAGCTCAAGCAGCCTTAACCTCCCTATGAAGGCTTCCAAAAAGATGGTATATTGGCTTTCACGGCCGGTGAATTAAAACTCAGCAATTCTTCTAGGTTTGTGCCGTGTCTTGTGTGGGGTTTCGCCTAGGACACCAAGCTAGGCTCATCGGCGGGCTCTTGGTGTCCCCGCCCGGACCCCCACAGGAGTGACGAACTGCGCGCCACCTCCCTTTATATAAGGTGCAACTGCACCACTTGACTACGAGAACTAAAAGCTCAAGCAGCCTTAACCTCCCTATGAAGGCTTCCCAAAAGATGGTATATTGGCTTTCACGGCCGGTGAATTAAAATTCAGCAATTCTTCTAGGTTTGTGCCGTGTCTTGTGTGGGGTTTCGCGTAGGACACCAAGCTAGGCTCATCGGCGGGCTCTTGGTGTCCCCGCCCGGACCCCCACAGGAGTGACGAACTGCGCGCCACCTCCCTTTATATAAGGTGCTGCACCACTTGACTACGAGAACTAAAAGCTCAAGCAGCCTTAACCTCCCTATGAAGGCTTCCAAAAAGATGGTATATTGGCTTTCACGGCCGGTGAATTAAAACTCAGCAATTCTTCTAGGTTTGTGCCGTGTCTTGTGTGGGGTTTCGCCTAGGACACCAAGCTAGGCTCATCGGCGGGCTCTTGGTGTCCCCGCCCGGACCCCCACAGGAGTGACGAACTGCGCGCCACCTCCCTTTATATAAGGTGCAACTGCACCACTTGACTACGAGAACTAAAAGCTCAAGCAGCCTTAACCTCCCTATGAAGGCTTCCAAAAAGATGGTATATTGGCTTTCACGGCCGGTGAATTAAAACTCAGCAATTCTTCTAGGTTTGTGCCGTGTCTTGTGTGGGGTTTCGCCTAGGACACCAAGCTAGGCTCATCGGCGGGCTCTTGGTGTCCCCGCCCGGACCCCCACAGGAGTGACGAACTGCGCGCCACCTCCCTTTATATAAGGTGCAACTGCACCACTTGACTACGAGAACTAAAAGCTCAAGCAGCCTTAACCTCCCTATGAAGGCTTCCCAAAAGATGGTATATTGGCTTTCACGGCCGGTGAATTAAAATTCAGCAATTCTTCTAGGTTTGTGCCGTGTCTTGTGTGGGGTTTCGCGTAGGACACCAAGCTAGGCTCATCGGCGGGCTCTTGGTGTCCCCGCCCGGACCCCCACAGGAGTGACGAACTGCGCGCCACCTCCCTTTATATAAGGTGCTGCACCACTTGACTACGAGAACTAAAAGCTCAAGCAGCCTTAACCTCCCTATGAAGGCTTCCAAAAAGATGGTATATTGGCTTTCACGGCCGGTGAATTAAAACTCAGCAATTCTTCTAGGTTTGTGCCGTGTCTTGTGTGGGGTTTCGCCTAGGACACCAAGCTAGGCTCATCGGCGGGCTCTTGGTGTCCCCGCCCGGACCCCCACAGGAGTGACGAACTGCGCGCCACCTCCCTTTATATAAGGTGCAACTGCACCACTTGACTACGAGAACTAAAAGCTCAAGCAGCCTTAACCTCCCTATGAAGGCTTCCAAAAAGATGGTATATTGGCTTTCACGGCCGGTGAATTAAAACTCAGCAATTCTTCTAGGTTTGTGCCGTGTCTTGTGTGGGGTTTCGCCTAGGACACCAAGCTAGGCTCATCGGCGGGCTCTTGGTGTCCCCGCCCGGACCCCCACAGGAGTGACGAACTGCGCGCCAGGGGCTTGTGAATTTTAATAAATTTTCACGGTGTTTTACATAAGTCTGGATGTTTATTTTCTCAGTCTAGTTTTAAGGTGAACCTTTCCTTAGGCGGTCTATGACCATCGTCACCATGTACCACGATCCCTGTGGACTACGGACTCTCGTGCCGCTTTAGCCTTTATGGAAGGTCACCTGATCCTCACGGTACTTTTCATTCGATTTATGTGTCGTTAGTTGAGTCATCGTGGTTGTTGACTCAACTAAACGGTCACAATACCTCTTAGGAATTTCATCTCCGCGGCTTGTATTCTACTCTCTTCTCTTTTTGTAGTAGTCCACGCTCCAGCTGCATATGTTAGTATGGGTCTGTAGTAGGTTGAATATAATACATTTTTACATTTTTTTGGGACATCTCGGTTCCACAGAATACCCCTTATGCTCTGGTAAAAACTGTTCGCTTGTTGTATTCTCTTTCCAATTTCCTCAGTTATCCTTCCATCTTCTGTGATCACACTTCCCAAGTACTTGAAACTTTTAACCACTTCTAGAATTTTCCCATTCAATTCTATCTTTCCTCTTCCTTCCTCCCTCTTGACATTACCATTGTCTTGCTCTTCTCTGTGCTTACTTTCATCCCATATTTCTCTATTTCTTGATTCCATACATCTAGTTGTTTTTGTACTTCCTTTTCATCCTCGCCCCATATCACTATATCATCTGCAAACAGCATGGCCTTTGTTGCCTCTTGTCCCAATCTCTGTTTAACATTCTTGTGGATTTCATCCATGACTATGATGAATAGTAAGGGGGACAATACACTTCCCTGTCGGAGACCTGTTTCCACTTTAAACCATTCTGTTTCTCCTATACTGGTCTTCACGCTACTCACACAATATTTGTACATAGCTTTTAACATTTGGACATCAGCTCCGTTAACTCTCCTTTTCCTTAATACATTCCAAACCACCTGTCGAGGCACACTGTCGTACGCTTTCTCAATATCAATAAATGTCATCACCATGTCTTTTCCAAATTCCCATCTTTTCTCCATCATTTGCCTTAATGCAAAGATTAGGTCAAATGTTGATCTGTCTTTCCTAAAACCATACTGTTCTTCTTCCATCTCTCCTTCTATCTTCCTCCTCAGTCTGCCTTCCAAAACTCTCTCAAAGATCTTAGCTACATGAGCGATAATAGTGATCCCTCTGTAGTTATTGCATTCCTTTTTGTCACCTTTCTTAAAAATCGGGATAATTAATCCCTTTCCCCATTCTTCTGGAATCTCTTTCTTCTTCCAAATTATTCTAAATAATCTATACAACCACTGTACACCTATTGGTCCCGCTGCTTTTATCATTTCCGCGGACACCTCATCCTCTCCTGCTGCTTTACCGCTCTTCATCCTCTGTATGGCTTCCTCTATTTCTAGCATAGTGATCTCCTTTTCTTGTTCTTCTTCTTCTTCCATTGTTTCTTCTTGTTCTTTTTCATCTTCCAGTTCAATATATTTAACATTTAGTAGCTTTGAAAAGTATTCTTCCCATCTTTTTAATATATCATCTCTTTGATACAATATCTGTCCTGCTTCAGTTTTTACAAATTTTGTGTTTTCCCTACCTTTTACACTGTTTTTCACCAATCCATATAGAACCTTTTTACTTCCTTGGATATCCTCCTTCAAAGTTTCCGTGAAACCTTCCCAACTTTTCCTTTTTTCTTCTTGTACAATTTTTTGGCATGCCTTCTTTGCTTCTCTATATTTTTGCCATTTCTCTGCATTTTTACTGCCTATCCACTCCCTCCATGCCATTTGTTTTTCTTTAACAGCTTCCTTTACCCTGTTGTTCCACCAAGGAGTCTCCCTTTCCTTTTTCTTCCCTGATAGTCTTCCACAATGTTTACTGCACACTTCGCAAAACAATTTCTAAAACATGCCCATTCCTGTTCGACGCCTTTTGCTTCGTCTTTGGGAATTTCCTTTTTCAAGTCTTCTTGGAACTTTTCCATTGCCTCTCTCTCTTTTAGCTTCCACACCTTTATTTTTCTTTCCCTTTTCTCCGCAAGCTTTGTGATTTTCCCAAGCCTTAATTTGGCTATCACCGCTTTATGGTCTCCTTCTAAATCTCCTCTTGGCATAGCTGTCACATCTACCAGTTGTCTACGTTTATCCTTTTCCACTAGGATAAGATCGATCATTGTTTTTGTCTTTCTGTCTCCCCATCCATACCTAGTTATTTTTTGGGAGTTCTTTTTCCTAAACCATGTATTTCCAACAATTAATCCATTCCTTCTACAGAAATCTATTAACATTTCTCCTTCTTCATCATGATTTCCATAGCTAAATGGGCCAATTATCTCTTCTTTTCCCTGCCTATCTGTTCCCACATGTGCATTCATATCCCCCATTATTATAACCTCTTTGTCTTCTATACCCTTTTCCAGTTCTTCTAAGAAATCCTCTAAACATTCATCTACCTTCCCTGTCTGGGGTGCGTAAATCTGTATAAAATCCTTTGTTCCACTCTCAAGTCCTAGTCTAATTTTCATCATTCTGTCATTAATTTGGTCTACTTTCTCAACATACTGCACTAAGTCTTCTCTCAATATTATTGCAACACCATTCATTGCCTTATTTCCTCCACTCCAATATATTCTATATCCCTTCCCTTTCTTGACTTCTTTCTCACCTTTTCCCTTCCATTTCGCTTCACTGACTCCCATCATTGCTATTTCCTTCTTTTCCATCTAGTCCACCAATTCTTCCGTCTTGCCATTTAAGCTCATCACGTTTATGAAGGCGATGTTTGTGGTGTCTGGTAGCCTACATCTCACAGTTCCCCCAGACCCCTGGGAACTGCGCGTCGCCTGCAGGGGACGCCCTAGCACTTTCCGAGGCCTCAATTCACACTCACTCATTTTATAGGCTATTAGTACGATGAGTTCGCCACACTCAAAGACATTTTATGACCTACTGCCAGGTATTGTTCTTGGCCGATCCACTGGATAACAGACGCCTTTTGTAGCCGCTCCTCTGGAGTACAGACGCTACAGAATTTCCTCTTCCGCCATCGACGCCGTACCGAAGTCCATCCTCTCCGCCGCCGATACCGTTGGGGCTTCGCCCATAACCCAGGGCTTGGGCCCTCCATATTTATGGCCCCTGGAGAGAGGGTGTCCCAGCATTTTAAAGCCCCCTTAGGTTAATTTATCATTTTTAGATGTTTAACACCTTTTTTTCCCCTGTAAAATCTATAATAACAGTTTTAGGGGTGAAATGATCCACTAAGGTAAAAGAGTATTTGATTACCTATTTTTTGTGCTATAACACATAATTTAAGGGTTCCTAGTTTCCAGGATATCAATTTTTCAATTTTTGGGTGGTTTTTCTCCCCCTATAATTTTTCATCAAAAACAAAAGATCTTAGTTTAATTATAATTTTTAGGTGTTTTGGTTAGCAAAATATTAAAAGGTTCATGACATATTAGTTTTGAAAGGTTAAGGGACAAGATGGTCGCCACACCCTGAGACTGTGAATGGGCTGTCACACGCTGAGACCGTAGATAGCATTGGAGGGAGAGACCGGCCGTGTAGTTGCTCAATGGCATATTTATTATTATTATTATTATTATTATTTACTACTGAACCAAGGACAAGATGGCCGCCACACCCTGAGACCATAGATAACATTGCAGGGAGAGACCGGTGGTGTAACGTTGATCAATGGAATATTTATTATTATTATTATTATTATTACTAACTACTTAACCAAGGGCAAGATGGCTACCACACACTGAGACCGTGAATGATGTCACAGAGGGAGATCGGCCGTGTAGTTGCTCAATGGCATATTTATTATTATTATTATTATTATTATTAACTACTGAGCCAAGGGCAACCACACCCTGAGACCATGAATGACGTCACAGGGGT